>OV815291.1:16501020-17827506 GCA_929108145.2 Limnephilus rhombicus
CGCTTAGTCTCGGCGTGGCAGCCGTTCGCGATTGAGCTTCCACTCGCTGCACCCGCCAGGTGCAAGTTACGCTATGTAATTCGTTTTTAAATTTTGCTTTGGCGAATCTGAATGATGCCACAGGGATTGTTCCTTTGTCTCTGGTGTCGTATAGTATATCCAGGTCTCGTCCCCAGTCACAATTGAGTACAAGAATTCTTCGCCATCGATGTCTTTCAAGGAATTCATGGGCTGCTTCAATCCATTGTTTTTTGTGATCTTCGGTGAGCATTTTGGGACCCACTTTGGGCAGACCTTGTGGTCTGCCAAAACCTTCTATCAAAATCTTGTCTTACTGACATCAGGGTCGTATCACAGAGCTCCTGAACCGTCACCCATCGATCTGCAATCATTGTTTTTTCCGCTTTGTCAATTTTTTCGCTTTTAAATTCTCTGCACCTTTTGCGCACATTTTCGCACTTATACACTGTTTTCCGTATACTTCAAGTAGCTGAGAATGAATTTCTACCAGGGTTTTGTTTTTCGCCCAAAAAACCTAATTACAGAGCGTAATTCACACCTGGCGGGTGCGGCGAGCGGAAGCTCCATCGCGAATGGCTGCCACGCCGAGACTAAGTGACGCAAAGAATGCAGCGTGGTGGGGATTTGGCGTAGGGGAACCAGACTACACGCCAGTGTTACCGGATCTCGCGTGAAATTGTTCCTTGCGACCGCAGCACCTTGGAGACCTTATGTAGCTATTATTTTTTTAGTTTTAATGTCAGACGGAAAATATAGATGAAATTAACATTCTGGCAATTTATAACAAGACTAGCGAGATCCCGGCACGCGTTGCAATGCCACTTAAATAAAGAAATTCTTTCTCCCTGCGTAACCTCTCAAATTCGTCCCCGTTTCCCTTCCGCCTCCCCTTCCCCTCCCACTCCAGCTTCCTCGGCTTCCCCCTCTCGCGAATGCCCCCCCCTTCGTTCCCTGCTGCTAAACTACATAAAATACACTCATTTTTCAAACAACTCGAGCGCCATCCATTGCAATTTTTTTATACAAATTTCATAAAGCCAGAGCTCACCATTATTTGTAGAAACCTTTGCGGGTGTACACAACTCGACAAAGTTTCATTGCAATCGGATGAATGGTTTGGGAAAAAAAATGTGAGGCCAGAGCTCACTATTATAAATAGAAACAATCGCGGGCATACGCACATCAAATCACCGAAGTTTCATCGCAATCAGATGAATGGTTTAGGAGCGCATAAAGGGAGAAACATTCATTTTTACATAATATTAAGTTATGTTATAAAAAGCCAAATGTAAGATTTCAACACCAAATCAAGCCAATCCTGCATATGTTAACTCAAAGTTAAACAAACAAAATAATATTATGTATTACGGTAGATCTTTGTGGAAAAATTATTTATTGGACAGTCTTAATATAAAAAGATTATATGTACATAATCTTTGAGGTATAAAAATTAGACTACCTTTTAAAACGATAGCTGCTGTAACAATCAGATCAACCACAGGGACATTATTTAAAGTTTAGTTACTAACCTAACCTAGACACCCACCGGGTAAAGGCATGCCGCTGTAACCTATCTCCCTCTTTCTCATAAACAATGCATGTAAACAGAAAGAAAGGTTACAACGGAGCTCTGAACGGCAGGACCCTGTGGAAAATGAAAATTGAAAACCCCACAATAATCTATATGACAGATTTAGTAATTGCTGCCTCATTGGAAAATATTCTGTTGGTGACCAGACAACTCAACAAAGTGGCACTTCATCACTCCCAAGAAAAGTGATGAAAAAAAAATAGATTATGCTAGGGGGCCATCCATAAATTATGTCAAAAGAATTTCATGATTTTTTGACCCCTCCCCCCTCATCCCTGTCACACATGATCACATTTGTGAGACACCCTCCCCCATAGTATGACGTCACATATTTTTGAAATTTTACAATAATTTTGATTTTTACATGTGATGTCACAGAGCTGATGACCCCTCCAAACCCCTTGTCCAACAATGTCACACTTCTCTACTGCCCCCCCCCCCCCCCCCCCCCCCCCCCGTGACGTAATTTATGGATGGTATTGTCATGAAACCGTTTTGTTACACCCTGTATATTGAGGTTGGGATCATTGGCAATCGTTTTAAAGAGTAGGTTCCATAAGAAGAGAATGGGTTACTAGGCAACCTGTATACATAGATAAGTCTACGGCTTGGACTCCATGGTGAGGTTGGGGTTTTGCATATCCAATTGAGCCTGGGCGATGTCACTGAGGGCGCCCTGTATCTTCTCTAACAATATTTCTCCTTGTCTGACCACCTGGAATATAAATCAATAGGTTATTTTTCAAATGGAGGAAGTGCATTTGTTTAGCGTTGAAACAGCTTTGGGACTAATCCATTAATAAGGTCCTGTTCAATATATTCATCTCCCATTGTCCTTCTTCCTTATAAAGCCCTACTTGGGAGAAGAAAAAGAAGATGACTACATTCCTACCTACTTGGCCAGTTACAAATATTACTGCACACTCAATTTGAAATACCCATATAGCCAGTTGAAATATTGTCGCGCTGATGGTAACAGCCGTTATTGATTCCAGCTCGAAACTCGCGTTCAGATACTGACAGTTTAATTGTGCCAACCTGGATAATTTGACTTGTGTATGGACCAGCAGATCACTACATTAAAAGGTAGGGCTTTTCTTGTCACATTCTCTTGTCCTGTGAAATAAAAAAAATCTACTGAAGTTAACATGCGGTAGAAGCGAACCTTTACCAAAACAATCTCAACCAATGAAGAACCAAGGAGCCTGAAAAGAGAGGTCATAATCAAAGCAGTCAATGAGCGCAGACCTAGCGTCATTTCCGTTTTATATCTCAACCAATAGGAGCCTTGATAGGAGTTTGATGCTTCGCAGGTGCTGTAATGCGTCATTTCCATTTCATCCAAATTCCAAATCACAACGGTGCTATAGAAGTTTCACTTCAAAAAACCCAATCATATGTTCATTGACTTAAGTTTCACAGTCTGCTTGAGTTTTGCCATTGGGCATTGACATTGGTCATAACAGCATTTTTTATTGTAGATACAGAGTGTATCAGGCATATCAAAATACGCAACAGACTTTAGCATATGTTTTTGTTTTGTTTTTGAAATTTTTATTTAGATGTACGTACATATTTTTATGTATTTAAATTTTTTAAACTTTATGAGTAAAATCTCAAATTATAATTTTTAATTAAATGAAGACAATATTAGCGAAACTCAATCGAAAATCTGAGACAGCAAAATCAGAAAAGATATTGGTTCCGCTGGGACTCGAACCCAGGACCCTTTGCTTACATGGCAAGAGCTCTACCGATTGAGCTACGGAACCCATATGAAATTCAGTCACATTTAACTGTATCATACTTCGACTAAGAACTACCAACATTATCTTCATTTTCTTAACGCACATATTATTGGCTGCTATCTTTATATATGATTGCAAGATTCAACTTGAAGTTGAATATATATTCAGGCCGGTAGAGCGTTTGCCAAAGCGATCACAGAATTGAGGAGAATTCTTACACAATTCTCCATGAGCCAGAATCGTAGGTAGGTATAATCCTTTGCAAATTTAAATAACCCGTGGACGGCGATCCGAGAATTTCCACCATGTCAAAAGGACCGTTTGTTCAGTAGCATCTTAATTGGGGATGCGGTCGAGTCATTTTATTATAGATATTGTGTGTTTAAATTAAGATCTACAATTTTTTAATCAATTTTCCGCTCAGCGTCGACCATTTCTTATCTCTACAGCATACCAACCAACATAAACAATGAGACCCGTTGTGACTTGTGACAGGTCGCAGGTCAATACGCCATTGTTATTGGCTTTTTTGGATAAGTCGGGAAGAGTAAAAAATGAGTTCCATTATTAATGTTGATTATATAAAAAACAATGCGCTAAACTTTGAAAAAAGATTAGAAATTAAAAATAGTGGCCCACCACGGCCCATTTTAAATATTAAACAAGAGTGCAAGTTAAAAACAAAAGAGACAATAGAGAATCGACCTAACCTACAAATAGGTAAGATTTTTTTCATAATTAAATTCATTTTAATTAGAGTAGGTATATGTACAAGATTTTTAGCGCACTACCGATGTTTGTGAGCATCAGCCGCCACTGAAAATGACCCCCTCTCCTGTTTTCGGATAACTTTTCGTATATCGCCTCAGGAGCGGTTACAGCGTAGGATCAGATTGTGTACGGTTGATCTGCGTGTAAACCGCTTAGGTCTGACAGGTCTGATGGAATTGTATGGAGAGCATTATTTGGCGTGCAATGATCTTTTATCTGAAAAAAAATTATTGTTGATTTTCGTAAGATTACTAAGAAAAAAAATATTTTTTAATTATGTTTTAGGATAAACTCTAATACAAATAAATAAACATTAACAGCCTTACTAAAAAAAACCCCGTGAAAATTTTATTCAATTGACAAACGGCCGCGGATGTGAAAAACTTACTAATTAAAAAAATTATTCATGAAAAGATATACAGTCCCTGGCCAAATTATTAGACGCACTGCAAGATTTCATGTAAAATATTAATTACCGTGTGATATTGTACCTTTTTATTTTTTTAATTGATTTGTTTTTTTTTTATTTTTATATTATCCAATCAATTACCGATTTATTTGACATAAATAAAACAGCGTTAATTGAGAAAAGCATAAGTTTATTAAGTTTTAAAGAAAAGTGAAATTAATGAAGATCGCCTTTTCTACCCATAATGAAAATAGTCCAATTACTTTTTTAAAACACTGCATACAAAATAAACTAATAACTGCGTAGTATAAAACTGTTAAACAAACAACCACAGTCCATAGAGCCACAGAAACACGTCCGTACCTGACTCGATTCCGATCGCGACTGATACAGGTTTGTACTTGTTTACGTTCATGTATCACTTTGTCAAAACAGTGTTGCCATATGTTAAAAATAAATACAAATATGTAGTCTACAACAATTCTGTTATATAAAAATCAATAATATTGTAGTTTAAATATACCATTATTGCATAAAAACTCTTAAGAAACATAAAATTACAAAAAAAATACAGTGCATCTAATAATTTGGCCAGGGACTGTATACACTGCTTACACAGCCTGAGGGGGTAGTTTATCTGTTATATACGACTGTTGTATCTATAAATTCTGAACGAAGTTTGGAATTTTTCCAACGTATTTTAAATATCTTGTATATTTCTTATTTTTGAAGATGTCGAAAATCATATACCTTTATAGACACTAAATAAAATTGCCTTTTAGATTTTTGTATTTGAAATATACGATCGTGTTTGAAAGTTGCAGTATTTTAAGCGTGAAAAAATTTGAAAAAAACAGCTGACTGTAAACTGTAACACCCCAAAAACAAATAACGAAAAAGACTGTAAACATATTCTATTAAATGGTCGAAAAATTTGGGAAAATTCAAAATTTAAAAAGTACACTCCTCTTATTTTATGAATTTGGAAGAAAACTGTCACTTCACTTTTTATCTCGTTGTTACAATTAAAAAGGATAAAAAAATATAATAATAATTCCGAAAAAATAACTGAAAAAATCTGACATCTTGGATTCATTTTTACGCAATTAATACGTTGATTTCTCGAATTTGTATTTATTTACAATGCATAAGGCTTTTACATTATTAAATAATATTACTTTTATGGAAGTTTTATTAAATTCACGTGGAAAAGTCATTAAAAAAATAACATTTCAGAAATAACCTAAAATCTATCGTTAACAAAACTAAATCATCAACAAAACATTATTTAAATGACTAAAACTGAAAAAAAATTAACGCCAGCATTGCTAATTATGTTGAATTACACTAATATCACAGTGAATTGATCATTTAAGCGAAAATTATCTTCAAAAACATAAAATTAACTGCGAATACAATTCAACATTGTCAAACATTAAGTTTTACCGCGAAGCTATAAAACAAGATGGCCGCGGCGCCTGCGCAGACAGTGTTGCTAACCCGAATTTTGAAAAAGACGTAGGTCAGACTAGAAAATTTCGTAGAAACTGTATAATTTGGATAATGAAAAGTTCGTAGATCTACGTACTTTTTTTTCGTGAAATGAAGAAGTTAGGGTAGGTACATATACAATTTATTCAAAGAGATACCCTGGTATTGTAAACTTACATAGGCTGCGGTAAACCGTTTACCATGCTTGTTTGCCACATTTGTCGTAGGGTTTTTAAAAAATACCCACATGAGGTAAAAATTGCGAGGCGCAAATGTCGCTGTTCTATTTATATAAGAACATTAACTTTATATTCAGTAAATTTAAATGATTTACCTCTTCAAGGCACATAAGAATTTAGTAAATAAAAAAATTGCCACTTTTGTGGTAAAAAAAAAAAGAAATTAAAAAAATTACTCAATTTTCAGAATCTTGAGGCAAATTAAATTTACATATATTAGAACATTAACTTTAAATTCAGTAAATTTAAATGATTCACCTCTTCAAGGCACATATAAAAAAATTGCCACATTTGTGGTAAAAAAAAAAGAAATAAAAAAAAATACTCAATTTGAAATACAAAAAAGAATCTTCAGGTAAATTAATTTGTACATATGTACCTATATTGATTAAAATATTGAATATTTCTGCGAAGGCTCGCTGCTTGTTTTCAAGCCACTTTTTGTAAAAAGTAAGCCTGTTAGCGTGTCAGTAGAGTCTGTTTCAGATGTTAGTTTTCATCAAATTTATCGCGGAAAACAGACGCTCGACATTTGCACTGCTATTGTGGCAATGTAAGTTTTGTGCAAACTGGGCCAATAAGGGAAACATTATTTTGAGACGAATCGCCTTTTCGTATTTTTGAAGCATGACGCCAAAACCCATTGATTTGCTGATAATGTTGAAACGGAAGAATTGTATTTCCATCTGCGCTACTTCTTTATGTGAGGCGGACTCTAGTATGAAACGGAACGTTTGTTGGAGTCTGCGTCTGGTTACGGAAAATATGCTGCTTCAGCCTAATGAGTTGTGTTATTTTGCAGATTTGTACAATTTGAAAGAAAATACGTAGATTCTGGGCCTAAGTTTGTAGATGTGCAGGAAAGACCTAAAATACGTAGATCTACGCAAAAAGACGTAGAGTTGGCAACGCTGTGCGCAGATTGTGAGATTCAAGGTGACCAACATAAAAATCATAAAACATGTGATATTGTTATTAGTAAAGATGTAAATATGGTGTTGCCCGCGCAGTTTAACGATCGTTAAAGCGTTTTGTCATTAGTAAGGCTGTAAAACTTGCATTTGTAGTTTTATTTATGACCAATAGTACCAATAACACAAATACATTATCAAACGTTGAAACTCATGCGTCTTTTTGAAAATAACGGCAATTAAACTCTGTGGTATTTATTACCCGGTAGCGAGTGTTCATGTTCGTAAATACCTAGCGAGTACCGCCGGGTTAATAAACCCGGCGACAGTCGTATTAGCTCTTGTTAATTTATCAAGGATACCAACATAACAGTGACAGGTACGACCGCGGATTTACACTGTTTCGGTTCGCGAAGTGAATTTTGGTTTTATGCAATTGAAAATTAAAATGCATTATTTTCCGCCGCCCCAAAGCCAAAAACTTTCCTTTTATAGTAATTAAGGCGAATCTTAAGTTTTTTTCTAAAAATTATTCGTAATAAGCGTGGCCAGTCCGAACCAATAATTACCGAAATAAAATATAATCATTAATTTTTGGGGATCGCTGGCAACGGTTAATATGCACTTTAAAAAAAAAAACCCTTTTGATTCACCTTAATTACATTAAAAGGCAACTATTTGCATTGGGGGAAGTGGAAAATATTTCATTCTAAATTTCATTACGTAAAATTAAAATTAGCTTTCGTCTTGTGAGATTGTACGCCAGAATCACAAACCATGTTACACAAACCTAGCGTAGCCGCTAAACTACTTGAAAACTGGGATGTTTTTCTTGCCTTGACGCGAGTAGGCGTTATAAAGGGGCACTTTCTTTTGTATCACAAACCATGTTACACAAAAATATTTTCCACTTCCCCCAATGCAAATAGTTGTCTTTTAATGTAATTAAGGTGAATCAAAAGATTTTTTTTAAAAAAAGTGCGCATTAACCGTTGCCAGCGATCCCCAAAATTTACCCCTGCAGCTCTGTCGAGCTCTCTTCACCCCAGGGAGTCTCTAAACTGACAGTTTGTCACTGTTTCGTATTCTGTTTACAGAAATAAAATATAATCTTACCTCTTCTAGTTTCTCGGCGGCTTCCTTATTCTCAGATTCCAGCCTCTTTAAGCTCTGTACCTGCAGCTCTGTGGAGCTCTCTTCGCTGGGCAGGGAGTCTATCAGAATATCAATATCTTTAGCGCATCGGGAGATGAGGGAGGCGAACAGAAGGGCATAGTCTTCTTGTCCCTGCTGCTGGCTTGGAGTCTGGGACCCGCTTCTGTCAAAACCCGTGAATTTACTGGGCGTTGAAAACTGCTGAAGAATACCGATGCTATTGCAGAAATGCTCAGCTTGCTGAAACAAACAGAAATTATATTTGTTTTATTAAAAGAAATTATATTGTTCATCATATTACATGCGATATCAGTTTATCGTTAGGTAGAAGCATTTGTCGCAAAAACAAATATTTCCATTTGATCCGTTGCGGGATATCGAACCTGATTGATTGTGTCTTGTAGTTGCGTTAATCTATCGGCCATTGTAGTAAGTCAATACGAGATAAAACAATAATAAAACAATGATAAATGAGCAGTACGCCGCGAAGTATTATTTTCTCTTGAAACGTCAAAATTGCAAGCATAGAGAATTCGTTGCAGGGGATTGGTTTATTTATTAGTGATGAGTCCAAAAACGACAAACACGTTTGCACAACACGTTTGGAGTTAAAAAATGCCCAAACTGTTATCTATAATCCGCACAAACAGTTTGTCCGTTTTGTCGACTCTTCTGTCTCTTCTATCTTATGTCACGAAAGCGCGAGAGTGGATGAGACAGAAGACAGAACCTCTCCAAACGAAAAACATTATCTTACCCTCTCGCACTAACGTTCTAATAATATGTGAGAGTGAGATAGATCTCTTGCAGGCGAAAAACAGTATCTTCAATGAAAAATAGTATCTTACCCTCTCGCACTAGCGCCTTAACATTATGTGTGAGTAAGAAGAGGCACTAGGGGCACCTGTTATTTTAGGAAAAAAACATTAGCTTAACGTTTCACACTGAAGGCTCATTACGAGCAAGAGTGAGAAGCAAACCTGTTATTTTTAGAACAGGTTGAAAAATTGAAATCAAATAAATGCAGGGGTATCCCGCTGTTTTCCGTTTGCCCTTCTGTTGCCACTGTTGTCAGTGTTCTGTTAATCTGTTGTTTATTTACAAAACGAGACTGAACGAAACTACCAAGACCAAGTAAACCAAACAGAGTAATACGGCAAACGGGCAAACAGAGACTTCACCGCAAAAGGCTCGTGTAAAATATTGCCTGAATATAGTAAATATTTAATTGTTATTATAGGATAGGTACCTACCTACTTCCTTTCAATCTTATTAAATACGTTTACCATCCATTCCTTCCGGATTCCCACATTTATTAAAGTCAAGTTGTATAATAGAAACAAACAAATTTTCAAAAAAACAAATAAATTTCTTTATTCGGAAAATAAACAACACGATAATCGAAAATTTATATAAAAAAACAAGAAAAAATGAAACATTAAAAAATAATTAAACGGCATTAATTAATAAAAATAAATGCAGGTTAATAGTTAGAATAGGTTAAAAGTGAGTACATACATTTCAAGAAATAACTTATAACCATTTTATTTCCTTAATTACAAACAGAAGAGTATTTTAGGTTAAATTAGGTACATTTTTTAACATTTTTGTTTTGAAGAGTTTTAATTTTCAATGTACAATTTGTTACTTTAATTTTAAATTTTTTGCGACCGATATTTTTTTACATTAGTTCCTTTCCTACACACAGGAGGCCCCGAGAAAAAAATCCCTTGGGACCTGTGTCATCTTTGGGGATGTTATGTGGAGGATCTTTTTTGGAAAAGGAAGTTCTGGGAAGGAAAAAGGTATGATAGGTGGATAGGAATCTACAGGTCAGTGTGTCCGAAAATGACCGATATTTGAATCTTACTGCGGTGCGGTGCAAGGCGATGTTCCGAGAGAGTCCTGTGGGAGAGGTCAAAAAAGTCTTCCTTAACCAGTCCCTCCCGATCTGGCCTGCCACGCAGTTGCTGGCAGACGCATCTGCCGCCAACATCCGGACATACCTCACTTTATGAACCCAGGCACCCCTGCTAAGTCACCAAACGAAGCGAACCACTTGGGGTGACTTATGGCAGAGGTGTTGGTTATCCAATAAGTGGTTCCTGGGGTGGCGGTACCCATACCCATCTCCCAAGTTAAGAATAATATGAAGCGGAAAATAATGGTGGATAAGTAAGGGGTATCCGGGGAAGACATGACATGATAAAGTTAATCAAATTCTTGAGTCGGGTCATGGCATGTGTCTGAAAAACAGAATTGTATGTATGCGACGATGTATGAATGCGAATGAAGCAAGTAGTGTTCCGAGTTCCGAGAGAGGTATATGGCGATCAATCTTCTCTGTCTACCCCTGTCGCGAAACGGCGCGGCGTAAGCTAATCAGTTTACACAGCGCCCTTGATGTGAATTAATAGGACTAATGTCAATTGACAGGAAAAACCCCCTCACTGGATACTTTTTTTTTTTTTTTTTTAGTATATTTATTCAGTTTTTTTTTTTTAAATTTTACAATATTAATCTTTAAAATCTTACAAAACTGATCAATCAGTTTGATTGTAAGAAATAACGGTCGTAATGCTTAGAAATGCGTACCCCGTACCTACCTATAGATAATACGGCCTATTAAGATTGATATTAAAATAATGTTTCCAAGAACCCCTTGATTACTTACATGTTCGGCTAAATCTGGTAAACTGCATATAATAATAATTAATAAATGACTACGCAAAGTTTTCCCGGACGGCAGCTTTGACAAATATTTTAAAAACCCATTTCATTGTAATTTGATTAGCATTAACCCTACTACATATTAATAACAAAATTAAAATTTGTTATGTTTCCAAGAGCTCTTAATTACATATCGGAGTAAACCTGGTAAATGACTAATGGTAAATCTGATAAATGAATTCGGCCGCTTTGAAAAATATTTTTAAATCCCATTCATATAATATACCTTTAATGGCACTTAGTCTTGAGTTTAGTCCGTTCTGTCGACTCTTCTATCTTATATCACAAAAGTGCGAGAATGGATGAGACAGAACCGCTCCAAATGAAAAACATTATCTTACCCTCTCGCACTAACGTCGTAACAATATGTGAGAGTGAGTTAGGTCTGTTGCAGGCGAAAAACAGTACTTCTTGTTCTTCAATGAAAAACAGTATCTTACCCTCTCGCACTAGCACTTTAACATTATGTGTGAGTAAGAAGAGGCACTAGGGGCACCTGTTATTTTAGGAAAAAAAACATTAGCTTAACGTTTCACACTGAAGGCTCATTACGGGCAAGAGCGAGAAGCAAACCTGTTATTTTTAGAACAGGTTGAAAAATTAAAATTAAATAAATGCAGGGGTATTTCGCTGTTTTCCGTTTGCCCTTCTGTTGTCTGTTGTCACTGTTGTCAGTGTTCTGTGTTCTGTTAATCTGTTGTTTACTTACAAAACGAAACTACCAAGTAAGTAAACAGAGCAAACACGGCAAACTGGCAGACTTCACCAAACGGCTAGTGTCAAATATTGAATATTGCTTGAATATACATTGCTATTAGACTTCCTTTCAATCTTATTTAATAAGTTTACCATCGTTCCATTCCTTCCGGATTCCTGCATTAGGTATAAAGTATCAAAGTCAAATTGTATAACAGAAACTAACAAATTTTCAACCGAGAAAAATACATTTATTTATTTTAAAAATAAACAACATGGTAAATCAAAAATTAAAGAAAAAAAAACATAGAAAGAAATGAAACATTAAAAACTAATTAAACGGCATTAATTAATAAAAAATACAGGTTAATAGTTAGAATACGGTAGAATTGGGTATATACATTTCAAGAAATAACTTATTTTAAAGGCATTTTTTCCTTGATCAAACACAGGATAGTAGTTTAGGTAAAGTTAGATAAATATATTTTTTTCATTAGTTCCATTCGATTTCAACCCGTTTGAAAAAATAACAGGATTGCCTTCTCGTTCTTTGCCCATAATGGGCCTTAAGTGTGAAACGTTCAGCTAATGTTTTTTTCTATTTCCTAGAAATAACAGATGCCTCTTCTTACTCACACATAATGTTAAAGCGCTAGTGCGAGAGGATAAGATACTGTTTTTCATTGAAGAAGTACTGTTTTTCGGCTGCAACCACCTCAATGAATACAATAGGATACTTAACGTTCGTAATGTTTAGAGATGCGTACCTAGTACCTACCTATAATACGGCCTATTTAGAATGATATTAAAATTACGTTTCCAAGAACCCCTTAATTACTGTTCACATAAATCTGGTAAACTGCATAAATCAATAAATGACACTAACCGCAAAGTTTTCCCGGACGGCAGCTTTGACAAATATTTTAAAAGCCTGTTTTTATTTTTGTAATTTTGATAGCATTAACCATACTACCTTTTATAATTAAATTAAAATTTGTTAAGTTTCCAAGAGCTCTTAATTACATATCGGGGTAAACATGGTAAATGAATAATGGTACACCTGAAAAATGATTCCGGCCGCTTTGAAAAATATGTTTAAATCCCATTTATATAATGTAATTTTAATGGCACTTAGTCAGGGTTTTATTGTTATGGATCGATACAGATACTGGATACAACATAACCATACACCCCCAGACCCCAGTTACTAAACTGCTAACAGTGCTTACTGCTACAAACCTATTGCTATTTCATACAACTGCTTTAAAAAACAGCCTGTTTTTTTCCAACAGTTTGGGAAAACAGTTGACGTTTTACAAATAACAGTTCGTTTTCATTTTTTAAAAATAACAGTAACGCCCACCACTATTATTTATGCGTTGCAGGCAGCATGCCCAGTGTTGCCAACTGTTAGCTATGGCAAATTGCTAGACATCTTACAAAATGTTGCTAGATTGCCAGTTTTTTTTACCCCAAAAAGTTGCTAGAAGTAGCTAAACGTTACAGTAGGTAGATAAGTTAATACAATAAAAGACAAATTCTGACAATCGTTTTTATTTCCATTAAATCCAACAAAAGAGAATAAATATCTTATACACTTATTGAATAAATAAATAAATTGAACATTCATATTTAAAGAGGAAGATCAGAAGATGTCGATGGCTGGGGTTCAGTATCTTTCAGTGATTTTGAATATTTTTCAGCGGTACCCATTTTATGCAGTACATCTTTAGGCAAAACACAGTTATAGCGTCACCCACGGCATGTGGAGTCTAGGAGGTTTTGGTTATAGCCGCATTTACCACTTTTCCTGAGAGTCTCTAATGCAGAGGATTGAGTTAAGAGGTTTTTTTTATTATTATTAAGTTAAAAGAAATATAATATTTCGCGTTTCGAGTTGTCAAACTCATTCGGTTTCTTTACTTATTTTAAACTAAATTCATCTGAGAGAATAACCTCTCTACCTCTGCATTAGAATGTGGCAGTGAAAGGCAAGTTAAAGCAAGAGTACTTATATCTTGGTATGTGTTGTCACCGGAAGAATTGCTATAAAACAATGACTAAAAGTTGCTATAAAAAGTAGCTAAAAAGTTTAGCTACAAGATTCATTAAAATGTAGCTGTCTGACATCAAATAATAGCTAGATCTAGCTATAAAGTTGCTAAGTTGGCAACACTGAGCATGCCTGCGTGCGCAGAAAAACAAAATAAACTGGGTTAAAATTTGTTTATGGTTAATTTATTCATGCTGCCTCCACACCACACTAGCGATGAGTGGGTTCCGAGTTCAAAATAATAAAATATGGTAGGTATATCTATAATATAGTATACGATGCATGAATGTGATTAAAGCAAGCAGTAACGGTATAGGGTTTGTAGATAATTTCAGTCACCGCGCGAACCGGTATGTTCAACATGATATGGTCGTTGGCGATCGCTGATATTGAGAAACGAATCATATTTTAAGGGTTTTTAAAAAATGAAATATGAATTCGTTGACATTTTCCAATAGATGCCTCTTCCACTAAATCTGCTCTGCAACTCAACTTCTCTTAACGGAAAAAAAATAATGCAAAAGAAAAATTTTCAAAATAGCAATACAGGTTTCACGTCAATATCCGATACACGATAAATTACATAAATTTGGTAGGTATTTAAGAACTTTCCCAGAAAGGATGAGGTCGCTTGACCACATCGTGGACATGGAGGGTGAAACGCAGTTGCAATAAACAGAGAAGGAAGTACAAAACACGAACAAAGATTTAGAAAATGGAAAAATATTGCAAAAAAGAAGAGGGCCAACGGCACGCGGTGTTCCCAAGCGGTCACCTATCCAAGTACTGACCGCGCCCAATGTTGCTTAACTTCGGTGATCGGACGAGAACCGGTGTGTTCAACATAGTATGGTCGATGGCGAATGCTGATATTGAGGTACGAATCATATACTTGAAAAAGGTAGGTTTTCTTTATAAAATAAAATTAATTTGGCAAACTCAAAAAATATGTATGTACCTAAATTAAATAAAAAATGTTTATTAGGTATATTACATTGATCTTAACCAGGTATAGAGGATGAAACGGCCTACAACTTTATCCCCTAACAAGTCTATGCAGTTAAAATATTATAGGTACAAGTAATCAACCCATTCAGACCCCTTGAGCATAATTATGCACACTAATTTCAAAGCATAATAAAAGGTGTAATTTTATGTTTTTTTTTATGTTTCCCCTTTTTTTATTAGACTAGCATCATTATTATTGCCTAAAAGTATGACTAGTGGAGACATTTACCCGTGAAAGTTACAAATATTGGTTCTTTCAAATAGTGCGACTGAACCATTTGACAGGAGAGCTAGTAAGTACATTTTGTTTTCATTGTTTTTACTAAAATTTCCTAAATATTTAACAAAAGGAGTACGCCGGTACAGGTGCAATTTTAAAATTTTAATAGTAATAATGAACGAATTGAAGAAGTAAATAGTGAAATACATAAGCGTATGGACGTTTTTGAATTTTGATGTGCAGAATTGTGCGCAATCAGTCTCTGTGTCACCTTTCCACAATGTATACAAAATGTTGTACATCTTTGTTTACGATTTGGAAGCTGATTTTGAAAACTTATTTTTTCTGGTTAATTTTGGGGAAAATGTATAATCCTATGAATAAAGAAGACTGGAGGTGATTTTAAGATTGTTGGAGAATGGTTCTGACGCAGACCTGAGTGACGATGATAACTTTGACGTAAAAACTGTACATTTGGAGGACAATAGGCCACTTGCATCACATTTTTTTAAAAAATTTTCCGGTTCAGGCAAATATTCTAAGACATTCTGTATTTTTTTTTAATCGTATTTTTGAAACCCTGGGGATTTTTTGAAAATTTCAATCCGAAAAATCAGACCATTTTTTATAAACCGGAAAGACGGGACATAATTTTATAGGTGTGAAAAAACGATAATTACATAGCCGAAAATCATTTAAAAAAAAACACGTTTTCACATTTCACGTTGGCACATAAGAATAACAAGGCATACCAAAATTTTTTTTTTTTTTTTTTATAGTAAATACCGCACAAGAATCTCAACTGCTCCCGTCTGGAGCCAGTGAGACTATGGCATCCCCAATTGGGGTATGTTGTGAGGCTGAAGGTGGTGGTGAGGGGAAGGAGGTGGGGAAGAGGAAGGTTGGGAAGTACCTGGCTATTCAGATATGGTCACCAAACACGGCTAAAGCCATTTTCAAGCAACGTTTCAATTCTGAATGGTGGTCTTACACCAGGGCGATACTAATAGTATCTTCCACTCTGGAACATGCCGCAAATATACTATATATTATTTTAAATGAATTAATTGTGAAATAACACAAATTATTCAAATAAAATTTATTTGCGCATGCCGGGTTCGAACCCGCGACCTCCGGATCATGAGTCAAGAGTCTTACCCACTGGACTACGGAGGTCGTCACACATTTCATAAATATTTTTTTCCTTGATCCATCTAATTGATCATAAATCATTATAATGTACAGCGTCTTTATTACTACATTCAATGTAATATACTTGTACTTGTAAATTATAATAATAATAAGAATATTATAAAATTTTATTTTGTTAAAATCAGCACCATAATCATTATACCTCTAAAACACGTACCGGCATCATCTTCACGTTCTAAAGAGAACCCCGTACACCATTAAGTCGAACCAAATGATAAGTTCGCAGAGAACAAACAATAAATCTAGTGAACGAATTAAAAAATTCGCCTGAAATCAAAGTGATGCCATATAAAAAAAATAAATCAGTGTGGAATTTTACAAAATTAATAGGAACATTTTCGGAGACGGGACATTTTCATGTAGTGATGTCACGAGCCCAAATAATGGATTTATTTATTTTAAAATAATAAAAAACTGTACATATCTAACAATTTTTGCTAACATTTTCGTAATCTTAGTAAAAAGATCAATCCACATGATTTATTCCAAGTCGTTATGAAATCCATGCAGGTGGCCTATTTCGACTTCTACAAAACAAGTTAGAATAGGTGCAGATAAAATTTCTCCAGATAATATCATCAACGAAGAGGTATACTAATATAGAAAAAACTACTTTTGTAGTTGTGTAACTCTAAGTAACTCAGATTTGGGAGCTGCATCGAAGCGAGAGTAAAGTTAGCCTCTCAAAAACTGAGTGTACTGTACAACTTACGTACATTAATAGTGCACAACTGCTAACCCTGTACAAATCACAAGTGCGCCCCACGGTTGAATTTAGCAGCCACCTATGGTCTGGGGCTCTAAAATACCTGAAAAATACCCTCGTCGTCCGTTTCATAGATTCTCCCATCTTAACAGACGGATTGCAATCTTTGGAGCACAGGCGTCGGGTGGGAATGCTATCCTTGTTCTACCGATATTACAATGGAAGATGCTCCAAGGAACTAGCATCATTGACCCCTAAGGCACCGGTGCATAGTCGGGAAACACACAAAATCCGTGCCCAATATATGTACATGGTTGACATTTGTCACATGAGAACGGGTCGCTTCTTCGACTTGTTCTTGTATTCTACAGCTCGGCTGTGGAACGATTTGCCTGCCTCCGTGTTTCCTCCTTCCTACAACATGGGTCTCTTCAAGACCAGTGTTCATTCCTTCCTCTCCTCAAAAAGACCCTCCACACAGCATCTCAGATGACATAGTGGATGACGTAGTGACTCCTGTGTGGATTTAATGTAAAAAAATAATAAAAAAACAATTATAAACTTACACTGAAAATTTTGTATTAAAATATATATATAATTATTTTTTATATTCTTGAATAAAACAAAGGCGTAATTGTGTTTCTCTGTGAAAACAAAAGATTTATTCAATACGTATTTACAACTCTTAAAAATTACATTATCGGTTAACAAAAGATTCACTTACCTGTGAAAACAAAAGAAACAACATTTAAAGCCCTTATTTCAGATTTCTTTATATTATAAGATAATATTTTCAGGAATATTTAATGCAATAATTCTGACAGTGTTATATTTCAACTCGTTTCTCTTGTTCAGCTGTCAGCAGTGACATCTAGTGGACCACTAACTAACTCAGTACTTAATCAGTGACGCAGCAAAGGAAAGCGCTCATAAGTGGTTACATAAAGTTACTTTGAATATATTTTTTAAGCAAATTGATTTAAAAAATGCGTTTGACACAAACCTGGGCACAGAGGATTAAACGCCACCCTACTACATCCCCTAACAATTTCTTGATTTCTATTCTGTCAAAATATTATTATATTACAGAGAAGGACGAACAAACACGAACAAAAATTGCAAAAAAGAAGAGGGCCACGCAGTAGCGTAGCTAGCGTAGCGTAGCGAGGGGGGGGGGGGGGGGGGGGCTGCCCCGGGTGCCACCCGAAGGGGGGGTGCCACTCGACCAAGATATTGCATATACGTAACCAAGATATTGCATACACATGAACACGGTCTGTTATTTAAGGCGGAATAGCCTATATTTTATGAAGTCGAAATTAGCGTTTTGGATTCCTCAAGTCAACTTTCATAGGGGGGGGGGGTGACACTAGGCCCCGGGGGGGTGACTTCCGCCCCGGGTGCCACCCATGCTAGCTACGCCACTGGGGCCACGAACAAACACCAAATTTACCGAGTCGACCGAAGCCCGGATACCAGCTGCAAATTAAGAGGAGGTGTTCTGCAGTTCATAAAAAAATTTCCTCGAAATTATTAAATAATAAAAACTGTGATGTTGAGCAGATTTATGTAATGTTAAATGATAAAACCAAGAAAACTATCATCGGATGTGTGTATATTCCACCAAATTCTAACATAACAAAATATAAAAACCACTGTGAAGATGTTGAGTTACTAAAATCTAATCACCCTAATCACCATATTATAATATGTGGTGATTATAACCTGCCAAATTGTAAGTTTAATGATTTGGATTACTTATCAGTTACGGCATGTGAGAGAGAAATCTTGGACATGTCGATTTATTTAGGTCTATTTCAATGTAAGAATGTGCCGAATTGTAGCAATCCGTTACTCGATTTAATTTTTTCTAGTGAAAAGGATACAAAAGTTTACGAATCAGCCGAATCCTTTGACCCAATTGACAAGCACCACCCTCCACTTACAATACTTTTACCCAATACAATACAATGTGTCCCCATAATTAAAAATTATAGTCGTAATTTCATAAATGCTAATTACAATGATATTAACCATGCACTTAGTCGTGTGGATTGGTCTGATCTCAACGAAGGTGATCTCAATTATAGCGTTGAACTATTTTACACTCAACTGAATAGCATTATTTCTGACACAATTCCTCTAACTCATCATAAAATACCAAAGTATGCGATATGGTTTAGTAAAGAATTAGTTCAGTTAATTTCTACTAAAAAAGAAACACATAAAAAATTTAAAGAAAACAGAACATTATCTAATTATATGTCATTCAATAATATTTGAATGATTGCAAAAAAAATACAAAATCATGCTGTAATAATTACATAAATTCGGTTGAGAACAATATAATTCACAACGTAAAATACTTTTGGAAGTACACTAAATCAATGAAAAAAAATGGTATTGGTATTTCCGGTAATATGCGTTACGGACAAAATAATTCCAAGTAAAATTAAAGAAATTGTTAACATGTTTGCTGATTGTTTTAAGGACGTCTATGAACCAGATATCCCAGATGATTTAATTCCTCACTTCAATTTATTTATTTATATGTATATATTACAGTTTACACCTTATTGTTAACATTTTTATATATGTAATATATTTTGAAAACATTTTTACATATTAATATTGCATTTCATTATGTTGTGTGTTAGGTAGGTTTGAGAAGGTGAAACTGTTGGTTGGTAATATAGTATGTTTCGTGAGCACCTCACTAGGAGAACCTGTGCTGAGGTGTTTACGTGTTTATGATTAAGTGTGACAGGTACAGGTATTTATGTGTTGTAGTAGAAAGTTAGTTTTTTTTCTTTTTTTTACATTTTAAATGATAATTGTACATAGATTACTTAGAAGAAGAAAAAATATATATATATAAGATATATATGTATATTATATGTACATATGAATGGTTGGTAAATTCTTGATAGAAATGTTTATTTATTTTACACTTTTTATAGTTTGGTTATGTTTGGTTAGGGATTAAAGTATTTTGAATAAAGTGAATATCTTGATTTTTGATCCAGTCTGTGATATATTTTTTGTGGATGTTTGTAGATGTATTTGCAATTAGTTGTTGTTTCAGAGTAATGGGCATATAATTAAAAAGTTTGGTTGCATAATACTGAAAATGTCTTTGTCCGTGTGTGGTGTGTGTTATTGGTATGTTCAGGGTTATATTTGCTAATGACCTGGTTTTTATTATTATTTTGGGTTGAATTGGAATATGGAGTTTGTTTTGGAGGAAGTATAGCAGAGCAGATTTGGCATAAAGTTGTTTTATTGACATGACTTCTAATGTTTTGTATATTTCGGTTGAATCTGTGTAAAAAGGCACTTGCAGAATTAGTTTAATTATCGCCTTTTGTATCTTTTGAATTGGGTCAATTGCTACATTTGTAGCACTTCCCCAAGCCAGTATTCCATATGTCGCAATGGATTGAAAAAGTGCAAAATATATGGATCTGAGTATTGTTAGTGGGAAAATGTTTTTAATGGATTTTATTAGGTGCATGACTCCTTTTAGTTTATTTGTGATGAAAGTTATGTGTTCAGTCCAGCGTAAGTGTGTATCAATAATAACCCCTAGGTATTTTGTTTGTTTGACCCTTTCTATATGCTCGAATTGACAATTGGAAGAAATTTGTTCACAGTCATGCAGAAGCAGGTCTATGTTTGATGGAGGTTGACCTCTTTGTGTAATACTATGTGTGATGTATTTTGTTTTGATAGTATTGACGGTAAGCGTATTACTGTTTAGCCATTTTTTGACAACTGATAAACTTTTTTCGGCATTTACGAATACATCTTTCCATGTGGCAGCTTGACAAAGAAGAACTGTATCGTCAGCGAAGGTCACGATTTTACCTTCAATTTCGATATAAATTTAGACTTATCCTCAAATTCACATTGACATTAAAGACATTATAGTCTAACACTTGAACCCAAAACAAGCTCTGGACCTGACAAAATTCCTCCTATTTTTCTTAAAAACTGTGCTGATAGTTTATCCGTTCCGCTAAATATACTGTTTAACAAATCACTCTCTACAGGATCTTTTCCACAAATATGGAAACTTAGTTAACTCCTATATTTAAAAGTGGTGATCAATTCGTTGTTGAAAACTATCGGCCTATCTCTATTCTATCGTCTATACCAAAACTTTTCGAAAAATTGATTCTTAATAAAATCAGCTTCATTTTAAACTCATGTTTCACAACTTCTCAACATGGCTTTGTCTCTGGCAGATCAACTTTGACTAACCTAACATTTGATAAGGTTTGTCATAAAATTCTTATTAACAAGCTTTCGGAACTTGGCATTAAAGGGAACCCTGTTAGTCTGGTTTAAGAGTTACTTATTAAGGCGTCAGTTAACTGTCTGTTTACGTGGTAATTTATCTTACAGATTTGAAGCTACCAGGTTCGCATCTCGGTCCTATACTTTTAATTTATTTATAAAAACGACGTAACTAATATATTCACCCATGTTCTTATTTTAATTATTATTTTTAATTTATAAACTAACGTTTAGACAAGATTTTAATGCATAGCACAAAGGGTAACAATTATTATAAGCAATAATTATCAGCCTGAAACACTCATCAACATTGAAAAAATCTTATTTTAATGTTTGCAGATGATTATTACATAACTTGACATTCCACAGGAAAAAAACCCATTGTTGTTCACTTACTTTCTCAATGATCACACTTTATTATCTGTTGTTGAAATAAGAGACCTTGGTATTACCTTTGATACTAAATTAACTTTTATTAAACATATTAATAATATAACCAGTAAAGCTATCAAATGTTGGGATTTATCTTACGAATTTCGAAGGATTTTTAAAATTTTAAAACTGTCTAACTACTTTACTCTTGTTAGAAGCCAACTAGAATTTAACTCCACCATTTGGAATCCGTATTACAGTACACATGAAAATTCCCTTGAGCGTGTCCAACATAAATTCTTACGTCACATTAATTTTAAATTGGGAATACCCATTGAAAACATTAATTACTTCTCCATGTTACTGGGACTTGATATATTAAAAGAAAGAAGAATTTGTTCCGACTTATTTTATTTAATAAAATAAAATATTTGTGTGTTTAAAACCACGAGATTTATTAATTTCTAAGCGGACTGGTTTCGCTTTAAATTAATTAATACAAATTAATTTGTACCCTGAAGATGCTTAAGTAAAGCGAAACCGGTCGGTTTAGAAATTAATAAATCTGGTGGTTTTAAACAAAAAAGTATTTTATTTTATTAAATATGTCAAACTACAAAGTGATTGCTTTCTACAATAATATTATTTTATTTATTTAAAATTGTTAAAAACTTGTTGGTCTCCTCTGAACTTCTTTCGTTAATAAGTTTTCATGTACCGAGTAGGTCAGTTCGTCACAAATTACCTTATCATTGTAAAAATACAGGTTCTAATGCTTAATTATATTCCATAATAAATCGCCTGCATATACTTCGTAATAAATATGTTGTTGATGATGTGATAAATATTGAAAGATTATCAACATACAAACATTTTTTAATTAAAGGTGTTTGTCAGCGCTTCTCTATTGGATTATAATCAATATACATTGAATATTTATATTCTTCATCAATGTTTACTTGCGGAATTTTTAAATTTATTTTATTACGTACTTTACGTGGTAATTTCTTTGTTTCAAAAGATCTTGTATACATGTAAATGAGATTTTCTTTTTCGTATATTTGTGTTTAAAAATCTGCTCTGCAACTCAACTTCACTTAGGTTTCACGTCAATATCCGATACACGATAAATTACATAAATTTGGTATTTTTAAAAGAACTTTCCCAGAAAGGATGAGGTCACTCGACCACATCGTGGACATGGAGGGTGAAACGCAGTTGCAATAAAAAAAGTTATACAGAGAAGGAAGTACAAAACACGAACAAAGATTTAGAAAATGGAAAAATATTGCAAAAAAGAAGAGGGCCAACAGCACGCGGTGTTCCCAAGCGGTCACCCATCCAAGTAGTGACCGCGCCCAATGTTGCTTAACTTCGGTGTTCGGACGAGAACCGGTGTGTTCAACATGGTATGGTCGTTGGCGAATGCTGATATTGAGGTACGAATCATATTTGAAAAAGGTCGGTATTCTTTATAAAATAAAATAAATTTGACAAACTCAAAAAATAATAACTAACTAACTAACTAATCATCACGCCGTTTCCCCGCAGGGGTAGGCAGAGAGGACGGACCGCCAAACAACTCGGTCTTGGCACACACTCTTTGCCTCACTCACATTCATACATCGTCTCATACATTCTCTTCTATTATTCTGACTTTTGACATAACCCGACTCAAGTATCTGATTCACTTGATCGTGCCATGTCTTCCTCGGGCGTCCCCGACTTCTTCTACCATTCACATTCGCGTCGTATATTCTTCTTACACTACTTCCTTCGTTCATTCGCTCTACATGCCCAAACCATCTGAGGGTCCCTTTCTTAATCTTACTCATTATGCTTACATCAGCCTTACATTCTTTGCGGATATCCACATTTCTCACACGATCATACATTGTTTTACCACACATACGTCTCAGGGATCTCATTTCAACAGCATTCAGTTTACTTTCATCCTTCCTCTGCCAGTTCCATGCCTCACTTCCATACATCAGGGTAGGTACCAGGACTCCATTGTGGACTGCTAGCTTCGCTTTTTTTGACAGTTTTTTATTAGCGCCAACGGCATTCAGTCCACCATTAATGGAGTTACCGGCATTCACCCTTCTTTCAATATCTCTTTCAGCCTTCCCATCTCTCGTAAACATACTACCCAGATACACAAACTCATCCACCTGCTCCAAATATTCATCATTCATAACTATGTTGCATACTGTTTTCGTAATCTCCCTTTCAAACACCATGACTTTAGACTTACTTACATTCATCATTAGCTCATTCTTCATAAATACTTCGTTCATCCTAGATACGAGAGACTGTAGATCTTCCATAGTGTTAGAAATCAGCACCGCATCATCAGCATACAACAGGCAACATACTTTCAGATTACTCAATTTCGCGCCCAATCCCACCTCTTTCAATTCTTGCATACAATTATCCATGTATAGATTGAATAACCATGGTGACATTACGCAGCCTTGCTTGACACCTTTTGTGATGTCAAACCACCCCGTAAAACCACCGTTCACCCTAACACACGCAACGCTTCCCTCGTACAGAGACGCAATTGCCTGTATGAGATTTGTATTCACTCCATACTTGGACAAAACCTTCCACAGCTTATTCATGTCGACTCGGTTGTATGCTTTTTGTAGATCTACAAAGGCGCAGAAAAGTTTCTGGTTTTTCGCCAGAAACTTCTCAGTAAGCATACGCGAGGAGAAAATCTGGTCCATGCATCCCTTTCCACTCATAAAGGCACCTTGCACATCCCATATTTTATCCTTTGTTTCGATTCTTACCCTTTCAATCAATATTCTTCCGTACAGCTTGCCGACTGAACTTAGCAGGCTAATAGCCCAATGATTTCCACATTCCATACGTGACCCTTTACCTTTGTATAACGGCATGATTACAGCCCTTCTCCAATCTAATGGCGTGTAACCCTCCTCTAAACACTGGTTAAAAAGTTTGCACAAGCATGTGAGAATAATATGGCTATCTCCTTTAAAGTATTCGGCAGCAGTATTGTCGAAACCAACAGCCTTACCATTCTTCATGCATTAAAAAATAATAAATATCCTAATTATGTAAATTAAATAAAAAAAGTTTATTAGGTAAATTACATTGAACTTAACCATGAGGATGAAACGGCCCTCGACTTTATCCCCTAACAAGTCTATGAAGTTAAAATGTTATAGGTATAAGTAATTAAAATATAATATAAAATTTGTGAAGTACGAGTAGGTATTTTTACCAGAGATGGGAAGGCTTATAGAGATATTCAAAAAGGGCAAATGCAGCTAACTCCAAGGCCGTTGGAGTCAACAAAAAACTGTCCAGAGAAGCGAAGTTAGCCGTTCACGATGGAGTTCTTGTACCTACCCTGATGTATGGCACTGAAGCATGGAACTGACCGAGGTTGAATGCTGTAGAAATGCAATCTATGAGGCGTACGTGTCGTAAAACCGTGTGGGTAAGATCGTGTGAGAAATATGGAGATACGCAAAAAATGCGAGGTTGATGTAAGGCGTAACGAGTAAGATCGAGAAAGGAACGCTCAGATGTTTGGGCATGTAGAGCGATTGGACGAGGAAAGGAATGTAAGGATGCAAATGTGAATGGCAGAAGATGTCGGGGACGTCCGAGGAAGACATGGCACGACCAAGTGAATCAGATACTACAGAGACAGGCCAGGTGATGGGTCAGAACAATAGAAGATGTATGTAACATGAGACGATGTATGAATGTGAATGAGGCAAGAAGTGTGTGCCAAAACAGAGTTGTTTGGCGGTCCGTCCACTGTGCCTACTCCTGCGAGAAAACGACGTGATGGTTAGTTAGTTACAGAAGGATGAAGAAAACACGAAAAAAAATTGCAAAAAGGAAGAGGGCCAACGGGCACGCGGTGTTCCCAAGCGGTCACCCATCCAAGTACTGACCGCGCCCAATGTTGCTTAACTTCGGTGATCGGACGAGAACCGGTGTGTTCAACATGGTATGGTCGTTGGCGAACGCTGATATTCAGATACCTATCATATTGGAGAAAAATAGCATTAATTTTAAAACAACATTCACGTTCGTTTGCTTAGTGAACTTCCTACAAAGCCCCTGTTTAAACGTTAACATTTTCCGATAGATGCCTCTTTCACTCAATCCACGGGAAAGCAAATCAATGCAAAATGAAAATTTTCAAAATAACCACACGGGTCTAGGCGGTGAAATCTTAAACGCGGCAAATTAAATAAATTTTGATATTTTAATTTTAATTACTTTCCTAGAAAAAAGTCACTTTGAATATAATATTATCTTAAGCAAATTGATTTAAAAAATGCGCATGACAGAGATTAGGAGAACGTACCTGGGCATAGAGGATGAAACGCTATCCTACTACATCCCTAAAAATTTCTTGATTAATCCAGTCAAAATATTACTACAGAGAAGGCGAACAAACAGGAAAAAAATTGCAAAAAGGAAGAGGGCCAACGGCACGCGGTGTTCCCAAGCGGTCACCCATCCAAGTACTGACCGCGCCCAATGTTGCTTAACTTCGGTGATCGGACGAGAACCGGTGTGTTCAACATGGTATGGTCGTTGGCGAACGCTGATATTCAGATACCTATCATATTGGAGAAAAATAGCATTAATTTTAAAACAACATTCACGTTCGTTTGCTTAGTGAACTTCCTACAAAGCCCCTGTTTAAACGTTAACATTTTACGATAGATGCCTCTTTCACTCAATCCACGGGAAAGAAAATCAATGCAAAATGAAAATTTTCAAAATAACCACACGGGTCTAGGCGGTGAAATCTTAAACGCGGCAAATTAAATAAATTTTGATATTTTAATTTTAATTACTTTCCTAGAAAAAAATCACTTTGAATATAATATTATCATAAGCAAATTAATTTAAAAAATGCGCATGACAGAGATTAGGTGAACGTACCTGGGCATAGAGGATGAAACGCTATCCTACTACATCCCTAAAAATTTGTTGATTAATCCAGTCAAAATATTACTACAGAGAAGGCGAACAAACAGGAAAAAAAATTGCAAAAAGGAAGAGGGCCAACGGCACGCGGTGTTCCCAAGCGTTCACCCATCCAAGTACTGACCGCGCCCAATGTTGCTTAACTTCGGTGATCGGACGAGAAACGGTGTGTTCAACATGGTATGGTCGTTGGCAAACGCTGATATTGAGGTACGAATCATATTTGAAAAAGGTCGGTATTCTTTATAAAATAAAATAAATTTGACAAACTCAAAAAATAATAAATATCCTAATTATGTAAATTAAATAAAAAAAAGTTTATTAGTTAAATTACATTGAACTTAACCATGAGGATGAAACGGCCCTCGACTTTATTCCCTAACAAGTCTATGAAGTTAAAATTGTACCGGACGTGTCGACGAGGGAAAGAAGATTCCCTTCCGGACATCTTCTTCCTTTATTTTTAAGAAAGATTAAATATATTTTGTAGACGAAGACGAGGATGAGTTCCCTCACAGGCCGTCCTAGTCTCTTTAAATAACGTAGGATTAAGGGTTAGAGGCAAATAATATGCTAATAATTATGTTCACAATTAAAATGTACCCTGTTTGAATAAAGACCAGTTCCCTTCGCCCCAAGAACGGGCTCCTCCTGGTCGTCTTGGCCGGGGGTGAAATCCCCCCACGTGGACGGGCGGGCACGGCTTCCTACCCTTCCCCTACCACCTACCCACCGGGCGGACCGATAGGAACGCTCTGTCCGGGGGAGTAGGTATTCCTTTGCCCCAAGAACGGGCTCCTCCTGGTCGTCTTGGCCGGGGGTGAAATCCCCCCGCGTGGACGGGCAGGCACGGCTTCCTACCCTTCCCCTCACCTACCCACCGGGCGGACCAATAGGAACGCTCCGTCTGGGGGAGTAGGTATTTTTGAATCGGAAATACACGAAAGGCTCCGAATGTTTTGTCAAATTATGGGAGTTCGGTCTAATCTGTCACCGAATAAATGATATGGACAGATAGACCGGACTCTCCTCTATGTTAATAAATATCTCTGATGAATGTATAATTAATAAAGATTTAGATATTTAAGTTTCCCTGACAAAATGTGGGTGCAGGGACCCCATTGAAAGTTATTTGACATGCCATAATAAAATTAAATAAATTACTAGGGGAGAGGTCGTGGGGGTCAGACATAAGAGAAGGATAAGGGGAAGAGCTGAGACAACAGAGAACTCTGCTGTGTAGCCCGCAGCAGAGGTTATAGCCCGCCAAAACTCGAACCGCCGGAAAAATGGGCAAAAGGTTCGAGCCCACCCGCGCCGGCGGCAAGGGCAAGGGGCCGGCTATAAATATCCAGACAATAAAATCATGCATCACCGAGGCGTCCGATGAGATTCCCAACGTCACAACACGTCACGGAATACCCGAAGAGATCAAAGATCTTATTAGGGAAAAAAATCTTGTTAGAAAGGAGTGGCAAAGATCTTGCAACCCGATAGTGAAACAACATTTAAATCGACTCAACAGAGAAGTGCGCGATGCCCTCAGCGAATTTCGCAACGAGCGTTGGCACGATTTCATTTCAACTTTAGAAGACGATAGAGCAGCTTACTGGAAGCTCTCCAAAGCACTAAGACGCCCGAAAACTAAAATCTCCCCGATTCAAGGCCTCAACGGAAAAGTTTACTCCGCTGCAGACAAGGCAGAAGCCTTTGCAGATAGCCTTGAAAGTCAATTCTCTCCAAACACCGATCACGACGATCCTGCGTTCGTAGCAAAAGTGGATTCAAAAGTAGAAGCAATCTTAAATCTAGACCCTGAAGACCCCCCAATCAGGTGCACAACTCCTAAAGAAATTTTAAATATAATTAGGAAATTAAAGAAAAAGAAGGCCGCCGGGCCCGATGGCATTTCAAATAAGATTTTAAAACATCTATCAACTAAAGGCATCTGCGCCATCACAGCCATCTGCAACGCGTCACTTCGGCTGCGTTGCTTTCCTAAGGATTTTAAAGAAGCTGACGTAATTTTAATTCCCAAACCAGGCAAGGATCCATTATTAACGGAGAATCATCGGCCAATTAGCCTCCTTCCATGCCTAGGTAAAATCCTGGAAAAAGTAATACTAGCACTCACAAATGCATTCACAAATAAAAGTGCATTCACAAATAAAAGTAAATTCTTGCCAGACTTTCAACACGGTTTTAGAGCAGGTCATTCCACCTCTCACCAACTCCTACGTGTGGTGGAACACATCACGGAGGCATTCAATATCAAGAAAAAAACAGTAATTCTCTCACTCGATGTCAGTAAGGCTTTCGACAAAGTCTGGCATAACGGCCTCTTATATAAAATGTACTCTCTTGGTTATCCATTAAGACTTATTCAACTAATAGCCAGCTACCTAAGAGATAGATACTTCAAAGTCAAAGTAGAAAATGTATTCTCCACATCCCGCCCCATATCAGCTGGGGTTCCACAAGGCAGCCAACTCTCACCATCCCTATACAACATCTATTGTAGCGATATTCCTAAACCCGTGAATCATAATGTTAAAATCACTCAATTTGCGGATGACACTAACATCATTTCTAGCTCGACTGACGAGGCCACTGCTACACGCCGCGTACAGATACAAACCACTCTAACTGAAAAGTGGTGTAAAAAATGGAGAATATCTATTAACCCGACTAAAAGCGCCGCGACCGTTTTCTCAAAGACACGGCCAAGACGGCCCCCATTCATTAGACTGTTTGGGGATAATGTTCCATGGGAAAAGTCAATTAAATACCTAGGTGTAACGCTAGACTCCAAGCTCACCTGGAAGAAACACATAACTGGAAAAATCAAAGCAGCTAATAAATGTCTATCTTCACTCTATCCCATGATGGGAAAAAAAAGTCGTTTATCAACGGACAACAAATTACTGTTATATAAAACAACCATAAGGCCTGGCTTCACCTATGCTTGCCCCGTTTGGGGGCACGCGGCCCCCAGTCTCTTAGAGAAGATTCAAATATTTCAAAACAAAGCCATTAGACTTGCCTTAAATGCGCCTAAATGGAGTAGAATTTCTTGTCTCCATAAAGACTCCAACATTCCGTTGATAAAGGACTTCATTTTCTCACAAGCAACTAAATTCTACGCCGGCCTACCCGGCCACTCAAACCCCACGATTAACACGCTCGCGAAATATAGCGAAAATGAAAATTTTAAATATAAAAAACCCAAGATAGTCCTCCGGAAGGAATAAAAAAAACCTGCTTACAGTCGCAGTATAGTTTTAATCTCACTTTCAAACCAACCAATATAATAAAATACCAGTAAAGTATCTATAGATAATCCATTATATAATTATGTTAGAGTCAGTAAACTCATGTTTAGGAACTCTGTAAAATGAATCAATCAAAAGTCAAAAGTCAAAGAACATCGAGCATTCGACAAGAAGCGTTTCCAACGCACACACGCACTTGACAAACTCGATCTGGTACCGTCTCAAGCACTTCTCCGCCTCTTCTGCCTGACCTAAGGACCTCTTCCCGGACTTGACTTGAAAAACTTGGATTTCATTTCTGCCCCCCCTTTTGGACGCTGCCTCTTCCTCTTGTGGGCCATTACCGGGGCGTTATTGACGAGCATCTTGGCGGCTACCCAGGACTACCCAGCACCCCTATTTTACAGTCTATGTGAGTGGCGGGAAACGTCGCTTACATAGTGGTCCTTCGAGCCGGATCCAGTCACCAGCCGCTACGATGCCCAGGTCCTTGCGGTCAGGAAGAGGTGGAGAAGAAGACGGTGCCGATCGCCCCGGCCTGAGCCCCGCTGCTCCGGTCGCGGAGCAGGCAAGAGCAGAGGAAGACGCCCCCGCTCCGGAGAGCGCCTCCGCTTCGGCGGAAGAGCAGTCAGCTTCGGACAGCGAGCCCTCCACAGAAGACACCCTCCGCCTGCTACAACGAGAGCTACGGGCGGAAAGGAAGCGCAGCAAGCAGCAGGCACGGGACTCCGCTCGGCAAATGGAGCGGCTGATCAGCATGCTGGAGGCGTCACGGACCTTTCAAGAGCCAGCAGAGCCTGCCCATTGAAGTACCCACCACTGTCCCGCCCCGGTATAGGCGACTTATGGTCGCCCCTTCGGAGCTCTCGCAAGAATCTAATTTTTTTTAATGAACGGCTCTACTATTTAATGAACGAATCTAGACCTTCAATGTCCCTACATACTTTGTTAGGTGGCGGAAATGTAGGATCGCCTGCAGTCTGAGCTGCTATGGTCAAAGATAAAAACTACAGGTGTTAGTAGACTAAAGCTAAAGAAATAAAAAGAAAAACAAAAATTTGTGTAGTGAAGCAACCATCATGAGATCATGTGATTGCAACAGCGGAGGAGAGACCACACACTCCAGTTCTGCAGGCATCAGAAGTATAAATCACTGTAAGAAGTAAGAGAAAAGTAGTAAACAGGTATAAATTGTGGTACAGGTATTATTACCGACAACCTGAAAATAATATGGTGACTAGCCGCCAGGCGCCCGGCAGTCCCCTAGAGAATGGTGATGGTTGTTAGATCGACGCCACATCCACCGAAGAAGTCGTCCCTAAGCCAGATAGCCGGTGGTGCCTAGAAGACGTGATTGGACTATCGAGAAGACCCTATGTAGAAAAGCGTCGGGTATCCGGAGGCAGGACGGACAGTCTCTGGGTGACGATCAGCCGACCTCCCAACCCCAACATGTCCAGGGGGGTGGCACGGGCGTCCGGGTAGACAGAACAATAGTATGAGTAGTAGTAACAATAGTATGAGTAGGGACAAGGCCCAAAGTCCAACCCCTTTAATGGGGAAGAGGACATTACAGAACAGACAAAGGAGTTCAGTAACAGCCAAATAATACTCACCTAAAATTATACATAACAGGAAAGTAGAAAATATGAAATAAGTGTATAAGCTCCAATCATTATGGAATAACAGATATATAAAAGAAACAGAATAGTAGCAACCTAGTTACTCGCACTAAAAGAGAAAAAAGGTATAAAAACAAGGTACAAAAGAAAAGATATAAAAACAAGTAGAACACGACCTAATGTATACATCCATCATTCTGCTTTTGCCTGCGCTAGCGATAAGACGTCTGTCTCGTACAGTTATATTTCTCGCTCCCGTCTGCTGAAACAGTTAGAATATTCTATTCAATTCTTTCTTTTGCATTGTGCTCTGCACATGTGATTGTGATAATTGCGTACACTATTTCTTGCCTAAATAAAATCTGTTGTGATATCTCGGAACTATACGAGTGTTTTTATCTCGGGGAGAATTTTCCACTCGTGGTTCCGTTTATACGGTCCCTGCCTGCAGTGTGTGTTCGTGGTTTTCAGTGCATCCGGTGTTGTGGTGTTGGTGCTAGTGTTTTGGTGAAAAAAACCGTGTGTCGAATGGTGATTAGTTCATCAGTATTATTGAGAATCTCTCCAAAAGCAGTAAGTCATTTCCTTTCATATCGCTACATTGATTGATTTATATTACAGGGTTCATCGCCCCCCGTTTCATTCAAGTAAAATCTTGTCTCAAATAACAAAATATTGCTTTCTACAATTCCCCATCGCATCTTAAAACGTGCTATAATAACAAATTCCCCGCATAGCAACAGTTAAAAATTACTGAATTTACTTATTTACCGTTCTAGTAGCGGTGCCCAGCGACCGAAGTCATTAAAAAGCAATTAACCAAGCCGAGCGGCCAACTTTCTCAGAATTTTCAGGCAATTAGCATCGCCCTCAGCTCATTAGCGTCCCACTTAACTTAGCTCGCACAGCAACTGTTAAAAATCTCAATAAATAACAATGTCCCAATTCAAGGTAGAATTTGAATCAGATGTAAGGACGTTTTTGTCCAAACGTCTCGGCCGTGACCTTTCTCCTGAGGAGAAAGACCACTTGGCAAGGATTGTCCTTCAATCATACTTGGAGGAATCATTAGAAGCCTCACCGAGGCAATTAACTCCTCAAACCCAGCCCGGTAGTTCCCGCGGCTGGGAAAATCATGTAGAGATGGAGGATTGCCCATCCTCATCCGAATCGGAATCTGGTTTTGAGCTAGTTTCAACTAGGCGCAAAAGAACGCGCACCAGCTCTAACGGATCGTTAACTCCGGTAAATTCACCGCGCTCGTCTCCGTTACTGAAAAAGAAAATCGCGACCAGCGATAATAAATTTGCACCTTTAAGGGCGCAGTCCCCAACCCCAACGTCCCCTGCCCAAGTAGAGCCTACAACGAACGACGATGCGCCAAAAAAATTTGCGCGTATCCCACCTATTGTTTTACACAAAAAATCTGAAACGACGGCCCTTCTTCGCTCGCTCGAAGACAAGGGAATAGATTTTATGGCCAAAAATATGGGGAACGGCCTCCATATTTTAACCAAGGTGCCGCGCGACCATCATGCCGTCACGCGTTATCTCCTCGCGAAAAAGGTGGAATTCCACACTTTTAGACTTCCTGAGGAAAAGCCCTTAAGGGTGGTTCTGAGAGGAATCCCTGAAGACATCTCCCCAGAGGAGGTAAGGGAAGAACTAGCACATAAATATCCCGTTATTTCTGTCCACCGTATGAAAAACGGGAGGACCAAACAGCCGATCCCATTAGTTCTCGTCACGCTGACTAAAAATGAGGCAGGAAAGGATATTTTTAATAGCCTTTCATCGATCTTCCGCCTGAGAATCCAAGTGGAATCTCTGAGAAACAAATCCCGAGTAGGTCAATGCTTCCGTTGCCAGGCGCACGGACATTCAGCAACGTGCTGCCATGGCAGCGAACGTTGCGTGAAGTGCGCGGGTCTTCACCGATCCTCTGAGTGTAAAAAACCCAAAGATACGCCGCCCAAGTGTGCCCTCTGTGAAGGACCACACACAGCAAATTATGGAGGGTGCCCTGCCAGGCCCCAAAAAAGCCTCAATTACAATAGAAACAAAAATACAAACTATTATAAAAATTACAACAATAATAAAATCAACCATCGTAATAATGTCAATAGGTACCAACAGCATAGCCAACCGCAAAGACAAGCCGAAGATAGACCTCCAACCAATAACCAGGCCACACCTGCAGCCTCTTGGGCGGAATACCCCCCCCTCCCCCCTCTCCCTACCCCCCCTACCCCCGCCAAGACAGCTCCACCTCCCCCCCCCACCGTAAGTGGCCCGAGCCACATTATTATAAGCCCCGTTCCTCCCAGAGGGAAAAACGAGCTCCCACGAACCCAGGGCCCAGTCAGCAACATAGGTTGGAGCGAGAGCCCCAACCCGCCCAAGCGTCTCAACGCGCCTCCGATCCAAACCTTCCCCCGCCCACTTTAGATCCAGTTCATAAGAAAGCGCTTATCGAGCAAATGGCGTCGATTGAATTACAAGTACAAAACGCCTTCAAAGAGATGGCAAGAATTCAGTCAATTTTAAGCTATTACGATGTCTAGACAAAATGTTAAATTAATCAATTTGCAGACGGCCTATTGGAACGCCAACGGCTCTGTCCTAACGCACAAGGAGGAAATAATTGAATTCCTACAAGATTACAGCATCGAAGTATTCCTCATTAATGAGACCTGGCTTAAGCCATCTAGGAACTTCAGAATTCCAAATTATATAACCTATCGTGACGACAGACTAGCCAATAAGGGAGGCGGAACCGCCATCTTGGTTAAGAACAACATTGACCACCGTCTAGCGCATTCATTCTCTAGTGTTAATATTGAATCCACATCGGTAATAATAAATACCTCTTCAGGACCACTTAAATTCATTTCAATCTATGTACCTCCTAACCGTCAATTAATTCCATCCGAATTAGACAGCCTCCTGTCCGAAAATGTCCCCACTATAATAGCTGGGGATTTGAATGCTAAACACGGATCGTGGCATTCCAAACAGAATAACACAAAAGGAAACGTGCTCGCAAAGTACGCGAGTACCAAACCTATCGTAGTCGATGCCCCTGATAGACCCACGATTCATCAACACAACGGTAATCCGGATGTGATTGATATCGTTCTACTTAAAAATACCAATCATTTACACTCCCTCCGAGTACTAAAAGAACTTACTTCAGACCACGATCCAGTCCTTCTAACTTTAACAGGAGGCTCTAACCCCCTGGTCCCCGATAATCCTCCTCGCACTAAAATCAAATGGAAAAAGTTAACCGAGCTGCTAATAAAAAACATAGTTATACCTACATCAATTCCCGACGAAGCCTCCCTAAATGCCGCTACCTCCAACTTTATCCAGACAATAAAATCATGCATCACCGAGGCGTCCGATGAGATTCCCAACGTCACAACACGTCACGGAATACCCGAAGAGATCAAAGATCTTATTAGGGAAAAAAATCTTGTTAGAAAGGAGTGGCAAAGATCTTGCAACCCGATAGTGAAACAACATTTAAATCGACTCAACAGAGAAGTGCGCGATGCCCTCAGCGAATTTCGCAACGAGCGTTGGCACGATTTCATTTCAACTTTAGAAGACGATAGAGCAGCTTACTGGAAGCTCTCCAAAGCACTAAGACGCCCGAAAACTAAAATCTCCCCGATTCAAGGCCTCAACGGAAAAGTTTACTCCGCTGCAGACAAGGCAGAAGCCTTTGCAGATAGCCTTGAAAGTCAATTCTCTCCAAACACCGATCACGACGATCCTGCGTTCGTAGCAAAAGTGGATTCAAAAGTAGAAGCAATCTTAAATCTAGACCCTGAAGACCCCCCAATCAGGTGCACAACTCCTAAAGAAATTTTAAATATAATTAGGAAATTAAAGAAGAAGAAAGCCGCCGGGCCCGATGGCATTTCAAATAAGATTTTAAAACATCTATCAACTAAAGGCATCTGCGCCATCACAGCCATCTGCAACGCGTCACTTCGGCTGCGTTGCTTTCCTAAGGATTTTAAAGAAGCTGACGTAATTTTAATTCCCAAACCAGGCAAGGATCCATTATTAACGGAGAATCATCGGCCAATTAGCCTCCTTCCATGCCTAGGTAAAATCCTGGAAAAAGTAATACTAGCACGACTGAATGCATTCACAAATAAAAGTAAATTCTTGCCAGACTTTCAACACGGTTTTAGAGCAGGTCATTCCACCTCTCACCAACTCCTACGTGTGGTGGAACACATCACGGAGGCATTCAATATCAAGAAAAAAACAGTAATTCTCTCACTCGATGTCAGTAAGGCTTTCGACAAAGTCTGGCATAACGGCCTCTTATATAAAATGTACTCTCTTGGTTATCCATTAAGACTTATTCAACTAATAGCCAGCTACCTAAGAGATAGATCCTTCAAAGTCAAAGTAGAAAATGTATTCTCCACATCCCGCCCCATATCAGCTGGGGTTCCACAAGGCAGCCAACTCTCACCATCCCTATACAACATCTATTGTAGCGATATTCCTAAACCCGTGGATCATAATGTTAAAATCACTCAATTTGCGGATGACACTAACATCATTTCTAGCTCGACTGACGAGGCCACTGCTACACGCCGCGTACAGATACAAACCACTCTAACTGAAAAGTGGTGTAAAAAATGGAGAATATCTATTAACCCGACTAAAAGCGCCGCGACCGTTTTCTCAAAGACACGGCCAAGACGGCCCCCATTCATTAGACTGTTTGGGGATAATGTTCCATGGGAAAAGTCAATTAAATACCTAGGTGTAACGCTAGACTCCAAGCTCACCTGGAAGAAACACATAACTGGAAAAATCAAAGCAGCTAATAAATGTCTATCTTCACTCTATCCCATGATGGGAAAAAAAAGTCGTTTATCAACGGAAAACAAATTACTGTTATATAAAACAACCATAAGGCCTGGCTTCACCTATGCTTGCCCCGTTTGGGGGCACGCGGCCCCCAGTCTCTTAGAGAAGATTCAAATATTTCAAAACAAAGCCATTAGACTTGCCTTAAATGCGCCTAAATGGAGTAGAATTTCTTGTCTCCATAAAGACTCCAACATTCCGTTGATAAAGGACTTCATTTTCTCACAAGCAACTAAATTCTACGCCGGCCTACCCGGCCACTCAAACCCCACGATTAACACGCTCGCGAAATATAGCGAAAATGAAAATTTTAAATATAAAAAACCCAAGATAGTCCTCCGGAAGGAATAAAAAAAAACCTGCTTACAGTCGCAGTATAGTTTTAATCTCACTTTCAAACCAACCATTATAATAAAATATCAGTAAAGTATCTATAGATAATCCATTATATAATTATGTTAGAGTCAGTAAACTCATGTTTAGGAACTCTGTAAAATGAATCAATCAAAAATCAAAAGTCCTAATGTATACCTTTAATGGGGAAGAGGACATTACCAAACAGACAAAGGAGTTCAATATCAGCCAAATAATGCTCACCTAAAAATTATACATAACAGGAAAGTAGAAAATATGAAATAAGTGTAAAAGCTCCAAACATTATGGAATAACAGATATATAAAAGAAACAGAATTGTAGCGACCTAGCTACTCGCACAAAAGAGAAAAGAAAAGGTATAAAAACTAGCTCGATCCATAATCAGTCATACGTATTTGGACCTCTATGGCTGCAATGTGAGCAGGACACATCCTGTCTCCGGTAGCGTGATCCGCCGGCTTCTTGAATCTAGTGCACGTGGCACAGACAGCAGGTTGTGTCTTCTTAGGGCAATCCTCAATATCATGTCCCAAAGCGGCGCAGTGGCGACAAGTCACCTTTTCCTGTGAACAGGATTTGGAGATATGGCCATATTGATGGCATTTGAAACACCTTGTGGCTCCTGTGAAGTCGCGGATCCGGCAGGCCGTCCAACCAAGAAAACACAACCCGCTGTCTATTAAGACTCGCCTGGCGTTAGGATGACACGTCACAACCATATTCATGGTGTGCGTGTCACGCCTACCGAAGAGCGAAACTCTACGCATGGTGCGAAGATGGTCCTCCAGAGATAGTTCGCACTTGTCCTCGAGGTTGGTGGTAAAAACTTTCTTGAAGAGATCCTGGTCCGCAGCTGGCTCCCCTCTTGGCATGTTGTAGATAACAATTTTGGGAAGCCTACCCAGGGGGCTGACTATTTTGAGTCCACTGGCAGCCAGTTTGGCCTCGTTTTTTTTATATTAGCCAGATCAGTCTTGTCTTTGGCTTGTAACGCCATTCCTGCACCTCTAATTTTTCGCAGACGCACAACTTGAAAACCATCCGTGCGGGGATTTAAAGTCTTTTCCAGGTTCTTCTGCGTCTCCTCGGAGGTCATTCCCTCAGGCTTCTCAGGGTAGATGAGGACTGTGAGCGGTTTAGGGGGCACTGGACGCTCGAATCCATTGACAATAAGTGACTTCGAACTAGGGGCAGAGGAGGCCATCTTAGCATAAGACGGCATGGATGGTACGGTAGGTAGAGGTACCGAAGCCGACGGTCGCGATTTGACAATAGAGTCAATCTTCTTGATCATATGTTGTTGTTCCGCCATCATTTCCTCAATTGTAGCGCTCCTTGTCGTAGCCGTGTTAATATCCAGCATTAAGTGAGTAATGTCAGACATTAACTCGTCCAGTAGCTCATTTAGTTGACTCTTGTCATTCTTGTTAAGTTTGTTCGAAGAATCGATAATAATAGAACGAATCTTATGACACCGGGTCATCGCCGGGATGACTTTCCACTGCTGAGCGCTGGGAGAGTCACTTTCTCTCGCCCTCTTACGTGAACTCATATTAGGCGAAATCGCAGGGATCGCCATGATTGAGGAAACACCACTCGTTCCAGCCATCGGGGTACCGGGTGGAAGAACAGGGGGGGGGATCGTGTCCATATCGGACTCTTCCGGATCGGGTTGGGGGGCATCCACTACCTCTGTAGGGCCAAAAAGTATGGGTTTCTTCCCCTTTTTCTTCTCCGAACGTTTAATTCGGTCCATCTTCCTATGGAGCTTCGCCAACTGAGATTCCATATCCGATAGAGACTCAGGGTATGGTCGGCCAGAGGTGGCACTACCACCAATGGACTCGCCCGATGAACCTCCGTCGGATGGCATCCTCAGAAAATTTTCCCTAGATTTGTGGGAAATTCGAGGGAAATTCCCTCAAAAATCGAAATTTTCCCCAAAAATGGGGAAAAAAATGGGGAAAATAAGTTGTCAAAACTGGTCACAAAAAGTGTTTAAAGTCAACTATAAAAAAGTTACGGACAGACAGGGGCCGATACCGGTCCCTGTGGGACTCCTCTCACTTAAACAAATTAGTAAGAGCAGAGCCTGCCCAGTCAGCAGGGGCATCACAGCCGAGGCACCCCGGCGATGCGGGGGAAGCGCAGCCGAGGCACCCCGGCGATGCGGGGGAAGCGCAGCCGAGGCACCCCGGCGATGCGGGGGAAGCGCAGCCGAGGCACACCAGCGAGGCCGGGGCGTCACAGCCGAGCCACACCGGCGATGCCAGGGAAGCGCAGCCGAGGCACACCAGCGATGCAGGGGCGTCACAGCCGAGCCACACCGGCGATGCCAGGGAAGCGCAGCCGAGGCACACCAGCGATGCAGGGGCATCACAGCCGAGGCACACCAGCGATGCCGGGGAAGCACAGCCGAAGCCCGCCGCCGACACCGGGGCCGGCCCAACGCCGCCCGATCTCCCGCCGGCGGCGCCCGCAGCTTCAATACACACCGGGCCCACAGCTGGCTCGGTGCACTTCCCGGGGCATCCCACAGCAGAAGAAACCGCACGGCAGACGAGGGAATGGGTCAACCGTGGACCGGACCCTTTCGCACAGTTCGCCGCCGTGGTGGCCGACGCCATCCGTAGTTCGCAGTCCGGAGCTACGCCGAGAACCTACGAGGAGGACAACCGGATGGCGGCCCTGATAGCGCGGCAGTCCACGGCTAAGGACTTGCCCACCTTCTCCGGTGACCCAGTGGAGTGGCCCACCTTCTCAGCGCAGTTCAAGCAATCAACAGACACGTGCGGGATGACAGCGGCGGAGAATCTAATCCGCCTCCAGCGCGCGCTGCGCGGGAAGGCACGGGATGCAGTCAACCCACTGCTGATGGATCCCGAGCAGGTCGGAGAGATCATGGAGACCCTCAGGAACCGGTTCGGGGGGGCGCAAGCGATTGCCGCGGTGATGCACGAGAGGGTGAAGAATTTACCGCGGCTCGCCGACGATGCGACCAACGAGGCCCTGGTCGAGTACTCGGGGACGGTTCAGAATGTGGTGACGTCGCTCGGCAACCTGGCCGACAACTACCTAATGAACCCTGCGCTGCTGAGCGAGATGTCCTCGAAGATGCCCTTCGCCCTACGCATCGCCTGGCTGGAGAAGGTCGCGGACAACCCAGAGCAAGCGGACGTCCACCAGTTTGCGGCCTTTCTGAAGCGGCTCGCGAATGCGGTCCCGCGCTCCGGCCTGGTCGACCCGGCCAAGACAACCCGCCCGCGCCGCGAGCAGGTGCACGCACAGAGCGCGGGATATGAAAAGAGTGCAGTGAAGGATTGGGAAAAGGGCGACAAAAGTGAAAAGGGCGACAAAAGTGAAAGGGGCAACAAAAGTGAGAAAAGTGAGAAGAGTGTGAAGTGTGCAAAGTGTAATGGCGCCCACACATTGAGCGAGTGCCCGCAGTTCGCCGCGATGGATGTTCCCGCTCGGTGGGAACTCGCGAAAGTAGTGCGCGTGTGTAACAAGTGTTTAGAAAAGGGCCACTATACCCGTTATTGCAAATCTAAAGTGAGCTGTGGAGTGGGCACGTGCCGTTTCGCCCACCACAGACTATTGCACGACGGGTCGCGGTACCCCGCAAGCAGTGACACCGTGAATACGACGGTGGCCCACGGGCCAAGTGAAGTGTTCCTGAAAGTGTGTTAGGGTCAAGGGAATTGCCACAAGTTGGCTTATTTATTAAAGGGATTTAATTAAGGTGAGTGGACGAAATGGCTTTGCCGGTTAGTACCGGACGCGCCAGGATCTGATCCCGAGGAATCCTCAGCATCAGACCCGCCAAATCGACCAGCACAGCGGTAGAGCAGAGATTCCCCCTCCCAGAGCGGGGAATTAAGTTCTAAGATGTCAGGCATAGGCAGGAATTACCAGGTTTTGTAAATAAAATAAGGTTAATTATAATTGGACTAACCGTATAGGTTTATTTCAAATATTGCAAATAATAATACAGATAGGAAAGAACTTACCCCCCACAGACCATAACCGATAACTAAAGCTAAAGTAATCTGACTATTAACGCGGTCGTTTAGACGATGAGGGATCCTCCCGGTGACTAAGGTTGGTGCAACTGCCCACGTCCCACGGTGATGCGAGCTGACTATATTGGCGGCAGGAATCCTCTGGCCTCTGCAGCATGAGCAATTACTCCGGCGCGAGCAAATAAGGCTACTCCACGTCCCACGGTGGAGTAAGCTGGCGCGGATGGCAAACGATGTCCTCTGCAGCATGAGCAAATACTCTGGCGCGAGCAAATTAGGCTACTCCACGTCCCACGGTGGAGTAAGCTGGCGCGGATGGCAAACGATGTCCTCTGCAGCATGAGCAAATACTCTGGCGCGAGCAAATAAGGCTACTCCACGTCCCACGGTGGAGTAAGCTGGCGCGGATGGCAAACGATAGAGTCACGCACGTGTATCGTGAATTGATACACCAGGAGATTTCCTGGCGGAGATCGGGTAGAACATTATATTGGCCGGAAATCACACTAGCCCACGGTGTTTCTGGGACTAAAGGCAGGGGCGTTTACTGTCCAGAACGAAATTTCCTATTCCTCGACAAAAATACAATTCGGCCATTGTGTGAACACAACATTTATTTCCGGAGCGCGACTCGCGGGGTCGAAACCATAACGGGAACTCAAATAAACTTGTAACGGCACTATAATAACCGCCCGAACTTTACGGGAACTTCGAATCTCTCTGATTAGGCACCGATGCACTCCATCTTGCCCGATTCTCTCCAAAAACTCTCACGACCCCGGGGGAAGTGCCACCATCACATTTCCGCTCCTCTCTGGTGTTGCCAGGATGAAAAACAATAGACAATGCTATCGTGCCGCCTCATAGATTCCAGTTCTTACTTAAAACGACAATTAACCTATGTTTTATACATAACATTACCCCGCTCGCTCCCAAGGTGTTTGCCCTCAAACACAAGGAGAACAAAAGAAAAGCCTGAGCTAAGAGATACCCTAACTTGGTCTGATGGGTTCCTAAAAACATACATAAACATAATATCATAAAAATGAGTTGTACATCAGAAAAAACAAAACTACTAGCAACAGTATGCTTGCAAATGGGTGCGTGACAAAATCAGTCGCGCCCATCATGCTGAAGACATGATGGTAGAGTCTGCGACGCATCCATTCGAAGTTAGACAATTAGATATAATTAAATCAGTACTTAGAGTTAAAGACCTTAATTGTAGACAATTTGTAGACAATAAGAAGATACGTGAACGGGGCCCGTAATCACCCACAGCATATAAGACGCTGGGTGATGTATTCTGACTCTCGTCTGGGACTACCGTAGACGTAGCATCTATAACAGAATAGAACTTAATATTAGAATAGATATTATCACCAAGATATGACATCAATAAACATCAACACATTAAATATGCGTAAAGCATCACTGTTCAGAACACTTTTAAGTAAGCCAAAGTAGGCTATACACTTAGATGGTGTACCATCTGCACTTCAACACTGATTTTAAATCCATTCTGGATAAAAGAATTCCTCTTTAGAAGAGCCTACCTATCTAACTCTCTAACTGGTCTCGTGGGATAAGTTTTTCTGACAGTTATATAATAGAAAACAAAATATAGGTTTATTAGAACATTTGTATATGAAATACAGGATATAACCAACCATTGTAACTGAATGGTGTTAAGGATAGTCATACAATCATCGCATGAATGATGCCAATTTATTTATTATTCAACCATTGTTAAAAATGGTGACAATAGAATGGTTAGCGACCATCGTAAATAAATGGTGCTATCAATAGTCAACAACCATCGTTAAAAAAAATGGTGCCAATTAATTAAGTATGTGACTTTTGTACCAGAAGGTGCAACAAGAAATTATAATATTAGTGCATCGTAACTAATTACTGAAGTTCTCGCAGGAACTAATCAATCACACTCATAGCTTGGGAATTGATTAAATTGTTCGAATTAATGAAATTCCTGAATAATTATAGTAAGTTATTTTTATTGTTTAAGCAAATGTAATTAAAACATTATTAAATTGAGAACATATTGAAATTTTGGGCGAATACCTCTTAATGTTCTTAATTACGTTTATGCAATATAAAAGTATATTAACACAGTTCATATGAGATTGAACTTGGAATACACGAGGATATGCGGGTTCATATTATCGTATATTCCAAGTTGACAAAAACTTAGTAGGACAAATACAGAGTATTTTAAACTGTATGGACTCAGAATACAAAAGGATAAGCGGGTTCATATCGTCATGCATTCTGAGTTGACAAGGAAATAAACTTAAAGATAAATATAAACCATAGTGAACTTATTATATATATATATATACATATATGTATTTGTACTTCGAGGCATCTCATAATTGTACATAAATAACCTAACAAATCTTAATTATTATTTTAATGTGAAATTATACTCGAGTAATCAACTGGAGTAAGATTTTAATTTTCTACAAAAGACCACTTAAAAATTAATTATTTACTTATGTATTTTATGTCCAATACTGGTCAAAGCAATCCGGATGATCAGGCTGAACTGAAATGAGCTGTATTGAAGAGGTTTAAATTAAAGATAGCGCCTGTGAAGATGCTTTATGATAGCCGACTAAGCTGGTATGCTATCTGATTTAAGTATATCCTTAACATGAAAATCGCCTGTTACTTTTCCATTTAAGTCAGACAGGGTATAAATTAAATCTGACTTTTTCTGTACTACAATGTTTTGAACAAAACGAGGTGCCAATTTTTGTGAAAAATAGTTCAAAGCATTAGATAATACAAAATTCCTTCTCCAGACTACGTCTCCTACCTGGAAGGTAACGTTTCTTCTACGTAAATTATAGTGATTAGCGCCCTTTTTAAATGCCGTAAAAAGGGCGTTTGAAACTTGTTCATAAATTGATGACAGTCCATTTAATCTGTCGGAGTAAACTTTGAGATGAGAGGAATCTTGTGGACTGGATTCATCATCTGCCAATGGATTACGGTGGAGATCCCCATCTAATATTTGTTCTCTACCGTGCATAACAAAGAAAGGAGTAAATCCGGTAGTACAATTTACAGTATTATTCATTGCCGATTGAATTTGTGGGAGAAATTTGGACCAATTACGATGATCAGATTCCGTTAATATTGATAGTGCCGTGCCTAAAGTTTGATTGTATCTTTCAACAACATTGTTTTGAGGGGTGTACAGTGAATTGTAAAAAGGAGGGTTTATATTGTAGCTTTGTAATAGTTCCTTAAATTCTTTCGAAATGAACTGACGCCCATTGTCACATACAATGGTACGCGGTACTCCGTGTACAAGGAAAATATTTTCTTCTAAATTTTTAATAATACTTCTCGCGGTACCTTGACGTAACGGAAATAGCCAGGTATATTTAGAAAAAACATCCACGCATGACAATATAACGGTAAAACCTGAATAACTTCTAGGCAGAGGGCCTACCAGATCCACTGATAACATCTGCATAGGTCTCGTAACTTTTTTATAATTTGATGAAATTCCATTCGGCGGGGCTGTACTGATTTTGTGTGCTTTACAGACAGCACATTGATTCACAAATCTTTTCACCTCTTGGTACATTTTTGGCCAAAAGTAACGGAGTTGTAATTTTTTATAAGTCTTAAAGACTCCAGGATGACAAGCACGAGAGGATTCATGTGATTCTGACAAAATTTCCCTTCTATTTTCTAGTGGGACTACTTTTTTCCAAGACGTGTCTTCACAAAGAGGTAAACGTGTTTTTGTATGGCGAAACAATTCATTTTCGCGTATCTGGAAGTTTTGAAAACGCTGAGGAGAATCTATGCAGCCTTTCCAGATATCTGTGTACCACTTATCGGTGGACAAGTTCGCATCAATGACCGATATTGTAGCGAGGTCCATTCTTGAAAGCACATCCGGGACGATGTGTTGTGTGCCTTTACGGTGTATAACATCGAAGGAGAATTGTGAAAGGCGAGAACTCCAACGTGCAAGACGTCCACTAGGGTTCGATATAGATCCTAACCATTTTAAACTAGAGTGGTCAGTGATAACAGAAAAATGTGCCCCTTCTATATATGGTCTAAAATGAGTGACCGAGTCTAACACTGCTAACAGTTCTCGCTCCGTAATTCCGTAATTCCGTTCATGTGTATTTAAGCACCTAGAATAATAAGCAATAGGGTGGTCCATTCCCTCTATTGATTGCATAAGAACACCCCCTATACCGATATTGCTTGCGTCACAATGGATAGCAAATGGCTTAGTAAAGTCCGGACAACTAAGGACAGGAGCAGTCGTAAGTGCTTCCTTTAATTTATTAAACGCTGATTCAGCTTCTTCCGACCATTTAAATAAACTTACTCCTTTTCTTGATCCTGTAAGTTTCGATAAGGGAGCAGCTATGCTAGAAAATCCTTTTATGAATCGTCTAAAATAACCACATAAACCGAGAAAAGCTCGTATTCCTTTAGCATTTTTAGGAATTGGAAAATTTTTTATACTTTCAATTTTAATTGGGTCGGTGCGGAGACCTTTGGAATCGACCATATACCCCAAATATTTAAGTTCTGATTTACAGAATTCACATTTTTTTAAATTAATCGTTAGGCCTGCGTCTCTTAATCGTTCAAAAACTTTAGTTAGCAGTATAAAATGCGATTCTAAATCTTCCGACACTAAGATTAGATCATCCAAATAACAAAATGCGTTTTCATCGAACTCTGGTCCAAACAGAGCGTCTGCTAGTCTTTGAAGTTCACTCGGAGCGTTTTTTAACCCGAAGGGCATCCTAGTGAATTCGAACAAACCGCGACCGGGTACGACAAAAGCTGTCTTTTCACAAGAGTCTTCGTCCAGGGCGATCTGCCAAAAAGCCTTAGACAAATCTATTGAGCTTATATATCTGGCTCCACCGAGTTTATCGAGTATTCGAGAAATATACGGCAAAGGGTAGCTGTCACGGATCGTCAGATTGTTAATTTTTCTGGAATCGAGGCAAAAACGTCCCGTTCCATCTTTTTTTGTGACTATTAATACTGGACTAGACCAAGGTGAACGTGAAGGACGAATGACTCCTAATTTGAGCATTTCATCTACTTCCTTATCTAATTGTTTCTGTCTAGCAGGAGAAAGAGGGTAATATCGTTGTTTAACCGGAGGACCCGTAGTAATAATTTTATGTTTTATTAAATGTGTTAACCCTAAGCCTTTCTTTTCATAAGAAATGGATTCGAATTTCTTTATAATTTTGGTAAGAGTTTTATTTTCCTTTTTGGTTAGGGAAGTAGCTGGCTGAATAGCTCTTAACTCATTGACTTGACCCATTCGCTGAGGAATTGGATCCTTTTGGAAAAGCTCCGGCGCGACCTGGAACATTTTCCAAAAATTGACCCCTAAAATAAAATTAGGAGATAGAGAAGGGACGACGTAGAAAAGTACTTTATGTGTAGTGGACTTATACGTAACAGGCAACGTCATTGTACCTAATACCTGCTGATTTGTTCCATCAGCGGTTGAAATATTGAAATCAATATTAACTAATTCATAACCCGATTGTAAGAATACTAAATGAATATCTCCTCCTAAACAGGAAATTGAAGAACCACTGTCGAGCAGTGCTTTATAAGAATTATTAAGAATAAGGATATCCGCGAAAGGTCGATTATCTCTTTCAAGCTCGGGATCCTTCGGCGGCGGTACCTCCACCTCAGAACTCGAGTCCGAAAGAAACTGATTAACTTGACGGAGCCAACTCTGCCACTCGCACTTCCTCTGCGCAAAGGAAGGCGCGTGAGCAGAGCGACTCACATCTAGTTTTTTGAATCCCCATGTTTAACAGAAGCAACTTTCGGATTGGAATTGTTTTGTCTTCTCTTCCTACAATCCGATAGTAAATGACCTTTTAATTTACAAAAAGAACAATAAATATTGTTCTTGGTAGAATTTGGTTCAGGATGACACATCTCCTTTTCTCTACAATCATTAGAAGTATTCTTTTTAGATTGATTATTATAGAAAAAACGAGTATTATTGATATTAGCAGAATTGCCACTATATTGTTTATTATTATTATTATAATTATTATTATTATAATTATTATTATTATAATTATTATTATTATTTTGTTTATAATTATAATCCGTAGAACGATTATTGTAGGTACCACGATACGAGTTACGATTAGAATTGAAATTATTATTATTACTGCCCCGTGAATTAGTGAAATAATAATTTTTTTTATTATCCTTAAGTGGATTATCATTAGAAAAAGAAGAAGAATTATTTTCTAACAAATTAGACGTTGAATAAGACTCCAGTTTATTTGTAGCTTCGGTAAGTTCTGAAAATGAGTTGAAATCTCTAGATGCCAGAAGGTTGATATAAATGGGTAGTAATGCCCTCATGCATAATTGTAAAAGTTCAGAGAGTGGTAATTTAGAATCAAGCATATTATTGTGCTTCTGCATTCTTAACGTAAATTCAAAGGCTGACATACCAGCTGGTTGTTTCATAGAGAAAAGTTGTGATTTTAATTCAATCTGTCTATTATTTGTTTCGAATTGTTTTATAAGTAATATAGATAATTCATTCCAAGTCAAATCAGGTGTATAAATTGATCTGAACCATAATAATGCCAATCCATCTAAAATATCAGGAAAACATCTCACTAAATCGTCATGACGAACGTTCCTAATTCTACATTTCTCTTCTATTTCCAGTATAAAGTCTCTTACGCAACTATTACCATCAAATTTAATATTCCAATTATTAATAGTACTTGTGGATGAAGATGAAGAAGAGTTTGATTCATTATAAATAACTTTTGTATATTTAATGTAGTTTGAGCCAAATTCGCTGTCATTATCTGGGTTAACACTTATCTCATGATGCTCGATAGCTTCAGATATTTTAATATTTTTGTTATGCCTTCTGGCTTGAATCCGCATTTCTTCTAAAGTACCGTCTGGTGTTATATTCCTGGATAAAAGTTCCGCAGAAAGTTCATCTTTCGATCTACTATTGATGTTGTCTATTGTAGTCGACATTTTGAAAAGTATAATTGTAAAATTCCAATAATTAAATGTACAATGTCAATAAATTAGCTAGTAACGATAGCTACGAATATATTGCTTACCCGCAGAGCAATTATATAATTAATCGTATTTATAAGCGCTTAATAGTATTCATTGTACACGACAATCTTAAAAACTTAAAGGTGTAATTACATTATGACAGTTGTTGTCAAAATGCAATGTTTGTTTACGATTGACATAGCCGTCTGTCAAATTGACACTTAGTATTCGTGTTGCCCGTAAGTCCGAATAACTTAACCCACAAACAAATATATAATAATAATGTGTACAGAATTATCATCAAGTTGGCTGTATTGTTGACAGATTGATAACCTCGCAATATTTACGTGTATACCGGAATGACATTTAAAGGTTATGTTTTATGTGAGATGCTTCGAAATAACAAAAACAATTATTGATCGATTACAAAACAAAACTATAGTAACTCCAACCCAAAACCTAGACAAATAGGAATTATACGAGCCCAGAACACAGTTGTAGGCGCCATGTTAGGGTCAAGGGAATTGCCACAAGTTGGCTTATTTATTAAAGGGATTTAATTAAGGTGAGTGGACGAAATGGCTTTGCCGGTTAGTACCGGACGCGCCAGGATCTGATCCCGAGGAATCCTCAGCATCAGACCCGCCAAATCGACCAGCACAGCGGTAGAGCAGAGATTCCCCCTCCCAGAGCGGGGAATTAAGTTCTAAGATGTCAGGCATAGGCAGGAATTACCAGGTTTTGTAAATAAAATAAGGTTAATTATAATTGGACTAACCGTATAGGTTTATTTCAAATATTGCAAATAATAATACAGATAGGAAAGAACTTACCCCCCACAGACCATAACCGATAACTAAAGCTAAAGTAATCTGACTATTAACGCGGTCGTTTAGACGATGAGGGATCCTCCCGGTGACTAAGGTTGGTGCAACTGCCCACGTCCCACGGTGATGCGAGCTGACTATATTGGCGGCAGGAATCCTCTGGCCTCTGCAGCATGAGCAATTACTCCGGCGCGAGCAAATAAGGCTACTCCACGTCCCACGGTGGAGTAAGCTGGCGCGGATGGCAAACGATGTCCTCTGCAGCATGAGCAAATACTCTGGCGCGAGCAAATTAGGCTACTCCACGTCCCACGGTGGAGTAAGCTGGCGCGGATGGCAAACGATGTCCTCTGCAGCATGAGCAAATACTCTGGCGCGAGCAAATAAGGCTACTCCACGTCCCACGGTGGAGTAAGCTGGCGCGGATGGCAAACGATAGAGTCACGCACGTGTATCGTGAATTGATACACCAGGAGATTTCCTGGCGGAGATCGGGTAGAACATTATATTGGCCGGAAATCACACTAGCCCACGGTGTTTCTGGGACTAAAGGCAGGGGCGTTTACTGTCCAGAACGAAATTTCCTATTCCTCGACAAAAATACAATTCGGCCATTGTGTGAACACAACATTTATTTCCGGAGCGCGACTCGCGGGGTCGAAACCATAACGGGAACTCAAATAAACTTGTAACGGCACTATAATAACCGCCCGAACTTTACGGGAACTTCGAATCTCTCTGATTAGGCACCGATGCACTCCATCTTGCCCGATTCTCTCCAAAAACTCTCACGACCCCGGGGGAAGTGCCACCATCACATTTCCGCTCCTCTCTGGTGTTGCCAGGATGAAAAACAATAGACAATGCTATCGTGCCGCCTCATAGATTCCAGTTCTTACTTAAAACGACAATTAACCTATGTTTTATACATAACAAGTGGTGCCAGTGAAAGTTTGTGGCCCGAAAGGGCAAGTGTTTACGCACGCGCTGCTCGATGACGGGTCAACAGTAACCCTTATCGACGCGGCAAAGCAGAGCAAGTGGGAGCAAGCGGGCCTCCCTGTGGACTACACGGGGCCTACGGGACCTGCTGGTCAGACAGCAACTCTCGGCGAGCGAAAGTATCAGTGCGAGGCGACAGTGGGGAGTACGCCATCTCCGCCAACACGGTGCGGGATCTGAACTTGCCGGACCAAGCAGTAGTGGGCCACCGGCCAGTTCAGCCGCGTATGCTGATAGGACAAGACAACGTGCATCTCCTGGTAGCACGTGAACAGCAAATGGAAAGCGGCGGCCGCATGTCGACACGGACGGCCCTCGGTTGGATCATGCATGGAGGACGTCGGGACATCGACGGCGGCATCACACTCAACATGTCGGCCAAGGCAGCGGACCCGGACCACAGGGTGGACAGGCTGGTCAAGCAGCATTTCGCCGTGGATTCGCTGGGCGTGACCGCCGCGATCCGGGTGTCCGCGGACATCCAACGAGCAGAGGCACTAATGAAGAGCACCACCCGCCTAGCAGGGACAAACCGGTGGGAGACCGGCCTACTATGGAGGGAGGACGACGCCTGGCTGCCCGACAACCGGCAGTGCGCAATAAACCGGCTCGCCTCGCTTGAAAGGAAATTGGGCAGGGAGCCCCAATTGGCGGCGGCGTACACAGGCAAGATAGAGCACCTCATAGAGCGGGGATATGCGGTAAAGTTGTCCGAGGAGGAAGCAAACACTCCATGCAGAAGGAAATGGTACCTGCCGCATTTTGCCTATCAAACACGAATAACCCCGGGAAATTGCGGGTGGTATTTGACGCCGCTAGCCGCTGCCGAGGTACGAGCCTGAACGACCGGTTGCTAACCGGGCCCGACCTCCTGTCCTCACTGCTGGGGAACTTGCTGCGGTTCCGCGAGGGGAAGGTCGCCATAGCAGCCGATATAGAGGAGATGTTTCTAAGGATCCGCATAAAAAAGGAAGACCAGATGTCCCAGCTCTTCCTATGGCGCGCTAGGCCACAGGAACCACCTAGCACCTACAAACTGACGGCAATGATGTTCGGCGCAACGTGTTCCCCGAGTAGTGCGCAGTTCGTGCGTAACCGAGTGGCCGAGCAAGGCGCCGCTGAGTTCCCCGATGCCGCCGCTGCAGTGCGGTCTAAATTCTATATGGACGATTATTTGGACGCCGCCGACACCGTGAGGGAAGCCGCGACGCTGGTTCGAGAGGTCGGTGCCTTGCTGGCTCAAGGAGGGTTTTACCTCGCTAGCTGGGCATCCAACGCGCCCACCGCCATCCAGAGTGTTCCAGCAGAAAAAAGGGCAAAGTCAGCCGTCACCATAAGCAGCGGCGCCGATGCTGAAACGGAAAAGGTGCTGGGATTAGCGTGGGACCCTTGCAGCGATGAATTCATCTACAAATTCAAGGAGACCGAAGCAGCTGAGCTCGTCAGACACCCAACAAAGCGGCAGCTGCTGAGCACCGTTATGAAAATCTTCGATCCGGTGGGGTTTGTAGCCTGCCTCACCGTGCGATCGAAGATCCTCCTACAAGATGTCTGGAGGTCCAGCGTTGGCTGGGACGAGCGCATCCAGGACGCGCATGCGACACGATGGGCCAGCTGGGTAAAAACGCTGCAGGAGAATGACATCCGAGTCCCGAGGCGCTGCTTGCAAAGAAAGAACGGGGCATTCGAGCTGCACCTCTTCTGCGACGCCTCGGAGCCTGCCTGCTGCACCATCGCGTACCTGGTCGAGGGGAACCCGGAGGGCAAACGCGCTACCTTCCTGGCAAGTAAATGCAAGGTGGCGCCCCTCAAGCCTTTGTCTATCCCGCGGCTCGAGCTTCAAGCAGCGCTGATGGCCGCCCGCCTCGCGGCCAGCATAAGAACAGAGACGCAGTGCCGCATAAGTCGGACGACCTACTGGACAGATTCCACAACGGTTCTATGCTGGCTACGAACGGACCCCAGGAGCTATTCAACATTTGTCTCCAACCGCTTGGGTGAGATCGACGATCTATCGAGTACCAGCGAATGGAGATGGGTCCCTACAAAGTTCAATCCAGCGGACATCGGGACACGCGACGTGGAGGTACCGGACCTCACACAAACTGGAAGGTGGTTCTCCGGACCACCCTTTATCACTCTCCCAGACACTGAGTGGCCAGTGCAACGCGGTCACGGGATGCAGCCGGACGAAAGTGCCTTGGAGCGGAAGCCCAAGTTTGTGGGCCTTACCACCGTAGAGGAGAAGGCCCTGCCGGCTATCGAGCGCTTCTCATCATGGCTCCGACTGATCCGCTCAACAGGATGGATGCTGCGGTTCATCAGGCGGTGTCGCGACGGACCCTATCGCGCCCTCCATGAAGGCCCCCTGCGCGCGGAAGAGATCCAGGAAGCTGAAGTCCGCTGGGTCCGGCAATCTCAGAGGGATGCCTTCAACACAGACATGAGGGCGCTGCGCATTGGCGCGCCCACACCCACCGGTAGCCGACTCAATGCCCTGACACCATTTCTCGGGCCTGACGGAATCCTACGAATGGGCTCCCGGCTACAAGCCGCTAAAAGAGTCGTGCAAAGCGTACGGACCCCGATCATACTAGACGGGGATGACCCCTACACCCGCCTGCTGATCCTCCACTATCACAAAAAAGGGGATCACGCAAGCACAGAGCGAACCATGTCCGAGCTAAGAAGTAGCTTCTTTATACTGAGACTACGGACGAACCTCAGGAAAATTGCGCACACCTGCCCCGAATGCCGCATACGAAGAGGGAGGCCCCACCCGCCGCTAATGGGTCAATTACCGGCAGCCCAACTAGCCCACCATGTACGCCCGTTTACCAATTGCGGGCTGGACTACTTCGGGCCGATTGACGTTACCATCGGCCGGCGGCGGGAAAAAAGATACGGGGCCCTGTTCACTTTCCTCTCCACCCGAGCGATACACCTGGAGATCGCCCACTCGCTGTCAGCAGATTCCGCCATTATGGCCCTCAGAAGGATGACCGCGAGGAGAGGACAGCCCGAGGCGATCTACTCGGACAACGGAACAAACTTTCGCGGGGCGGACCGCGAGATGAGGGAGGCGCTAAAAGAGCTCCAAGAGGACCCCCGACTGCAGGATCATCTCTCCACGCAAGGAACAGAGTGGCACTTTCTCCCGCCAATGTCACCGCATATGGGGGGAGCTTGGGAGAGACTAGTAAGGTCTGTGAAACGAGCACTGGAGGCGGTCCTAAGAGAACGAGCACCCCGGGAAGAGACCCTCTTGACGGCAATGGCTGAAGCAGAGTATGCCGTGAATAACCGGCCGCTCACCCACCTGTCCGTCGACCCCAGAGATGAGGAACCACTAACGCCTAATCACTTCCTGCTAGGATCTGCAGGTGGGCGGCCGCACCTGTCGCTTTACGGCCCGAAGGACGAGGAGATCTGCCTACGGAAGCAGTGGCGCATCAGTCAACAGATGGCGGACATGTTCTGGCGACGATGGCTGAAGGAGTACCTCCCCACCATGGCAGAGAGGCCAAAGTGGCAACACCGCAGCGCCCCCGTGCAGAAGGATGATCTGGTCCTCATCGTGGATTCCACCCTGCCCCGCAACAGCTGGCCCAGGGGACGAGTCGTCGAGGCGATTCCCGCAGCAGATGGCCAGGTGCGAGCAGTACGCGTGAGGACGAGCACGGGCGAGTACATAAGGCCTGCAGTGAAGATCATCGTCCTCCTATCAGCCACGCCACCTCCGACGCAGCTTCCAGCGGCAGGCAGACCACGTGCACCAGCGGGCCACAGAGGATCCGGCCGCCAGGGACACCGACGTCGCCGCACCCGTCCTAGCTGAGTAGGGCACAGCTGACGCTGCACCGGGGGGAGTGTACCGGACGTGTCGACGAGGGAAAGAAGATTCCCTTCCGGACATCTTCTTCCTTTATTTTTAAGAAAGATTAAATATATTTTGTAGACGAAGACGAGGATGAGTTCCCTCACAGGCCGTCCTCGTCTCTTTAAATAACGTAGGATTAAGGGTTAGAGGCAAATAATATGCTAATAATTATGTTCACAATTAAAATGTACCCTGTTTGAATAAAGACCAGTTCCCTTCGCCCCAAGAACGGGCTCCTCCTGGTCGTCTTGGCCGGGGGTGAAATCCCCCCACGTGGACGGGCGGGCACGGCTTCCTACCCTTCCCCTACCACCTACCCACCGGGCGGACCGATAGGAACGCTCCGTCCGGGGGAGTAGGTATTCCTTTGCCCCAAGAACGGGCTCCTCCCGGTCGTCTTGGCCGGGGGTGAAATCCCCCCGCGTGGACGGGCAGGCACGGCTTCCTACCCTTCCCCTCACCTACCCACCGGGCGGACCAATAGGAACGCTCCGTCTGGGGGAGTAGGTATTTTTGAATCGGAAATACACGAAAGGCTCCGAATGTTTTGTCAAATTATGGGAGTTCGGTCTAATCTGTCACCGAATAAATGATATGGACAGATAGACCGGACTCTCCTCTATGTTAATAAGTATCTCTGATGAATGTATAATTAATAAAGATTTAGATATTTAAGTTTCCCTGACAAAATGTGGGTGCAGGGACCCCATTGAAAGTTATTTGACATGCCATAATAAAATTAAATAAATTACTAGGGGAGAGGTCGTGGGGGTCAGACATAAGAGAAGGATAAGGGGAAGAGCTGAGACAACAGAGAACTCTGCTGTGTAGCCCGCAGCAGAGGTTATAGCCCGCCAAAACTCGAACCGCCGGAAAAATGGGCAAAAGGTTCGAGCCCACCCGCGCCGGCGGCAAGGGCAAGGGGCCGGCTATAAATACAGCGGTACCCCGGGAACATCGAGCATTGCTGGAGCAGTGACTGCCGCCAGCGACAGTCGCTTCTGTGACAACAGACTTTTTCGCTCCCGAACCGCTCTGTCTGGCTCGTGTTTGCAGGAACCCCGGGCGGTTGTTGTCGGCAACCGCTTCGGCAACTTGAGGGAAGTATCCGAAGGCGGCGGCGCGTCGCAGGCGAAACGCGCAAATAATAATTCATTTACTTCCTCCACAGGTACCACGGGCGCCGCCAGGAAGGACCGCGTTCCCCCAGTCGTGATGACCCTGGGGACCCTATCGCATGGACAGGTCACCTCAGCGGTGCAGGGCCACATCGGGCACCTGCGTTTCGAGATCCGGTACAGACCAGGGGGAAAGGTCAACATCCTCCTGCAGAGCATGGCAGATCACCGCGCCCTCACCAACGGGCTGCGAGCGGAAGCACGCGGCTTCCATACCTACACGGCGGAGGCAGACAAAATGAAGAAGGCAGTGATAAAGGGCCTGCCTAACGTGGCCACGGAGGAAATAGCCGAAGACCTTACGAACCAAGGCTTCGCCCCCGTCAAGGTCACCAAGATGACGACCACCACGGCCGAGTACCCAATGTACTTGGTACACTTCAACAAGGAAGTTAACATGGGCCAGCTGAGGGCGGCCGTCAAATACCTATGCCACTGCAGGATCCGCCTGCAAAAACATCGCAGCAACCACTTGCAGCACGGGACACAGTGCTACCGCTGCCAGAACTTCGGGCACGGGTCCCGCAACTGCTCACACACCGCGAGGTGTGTGAAATGCCTAGTGGAGCACGCCTCCGCCGAGTGCCCCAAGACCACCAGGGATGAGCCCGCCGCGTGCTGCAACTGCGGAGGCCCCCATCCCGCCAACTATAGGGGCTGCCCGAAGAGGGTGGCATACGTCGCCTCACTGCAACAACACCAGCGACAGCTCCGCCGGGAGGCGCCAGGAGGCAGGACAGAGGCGCCAGGAAGCAGGACACATCCTCATGCGCATCAGACGACGAGGAATGATGGACGCACCTGGGCCCAAGTAGCCGGAGGAGCCTCAGGCCCCCAACAGCGCGAGGAGCAGCCCCGCTCGCAGCCCCGCACGCAGCAGCCCGCAGGAGAGGCATACACCGGCGCAGGAGACGCACAACTGATGATGGCCCTGCTACAGGGATTGAGACGGGTGCAACCGCAGTTGGCCGCAGCTGGATCCAACGAGTTGGAGAGGGCATGGATCCTGATGGATCTAATCACGTCCACCATCAATGTCTAATCCCCAGATGGTGAACGTCCTCCTGTGGAATGCCCACAGCATCCGTTTTAAAATTGACGAATTGCTCGCTCTGGCAAACAATACTAACATTGACATTTTTCTCATTACAGAAACTCATCTCAAACCCGACATTCCCCTGAGAGTGCCCGGCTTCGAAGTACACCGAGACGACCGACAGGAGGGCGCAGGCGGAGGCACCGCCATATTCGTTCGTCAAACCATTACATCTACAAGAATCCCTACTCCGAAGTTGAAGCATACCGAAGCCACGATTATCGAAGTCACCATAGAGGATAGAGCGCATACCATCATCGCCGCCTACTGCAACCATCCCAACCTACTGGTTAGAGAAGATCTCGATAAATTACTTAATTTGCGCCCTATTGTCATTCTAGGAGGAGATCTGAACGCCAAGCACAATTATTGGAACAACTACAGAGGCAACGCGAATGGGAAAACGCTCTTTTCACATATGCAGACGCACAACTACACGATAATGGCGCCGGACAAACCGACTTACCACTCAGCACACGCAATGTACCCAAGTACTCTGGATATAGTACTTGAGAAGAACGCCAAGACCATCTCGCCATTGCGCACGCTGGACGAACTGTCGTCGGACCACCTGCCCGTGAGCTTCAGTATAGGAGGAACGACTTCAAGGAGCCCCAGAAAGCGGCGAAACTACAAGGACGCCGACTGGGAAGGATTCAAAAAAGAGATTAACGAACGGATACATCTCACGTCGGCAACTCTGCGCTCAAAGGAAGAGATCGACGAAGCCGCAAGCACTCTGACCGAAATCATCCAAATTGCACAAGACACTTTCATCCCCCTCAAAGACGAACAGACATACACGATCAAGCTTCCCGAGCACGTCTTATCGCTCATTAAGGAGAAAAATCGCCTGCGACGCATCTACCATCACACGCGCGACGGCTACTTCAAAACGGCCTACAACACTCTACAGCGGGAAATCAAGCAGGAGATCACCGACCTCAGACGCGAACTTTGGACGAAGAAAGTTACGTCACTCACGCCAAAGGACAACAGCCTATGGAAAATGGCAAAAGCGCTGAGACACGAGGATCACGCGATTCCCCCGCTAGAGAAGCTAGACGGATCAGGGCTGGCACTTTCACTCGAAGAAAAAGCAAACGCACTCGCCGATGGATTCGAGAGAGCCTACGCAGCCACGGACGGCCTATCGGACCCGGAAACGGATCGACTAGTAGAAGAGTCTCTAAGAAACCTCGAACAAGCCGAGCAGACGAACGCCGCCGATATCCACTTCAGCACACCGAGCGAAGTAGCCGTCATTATCAGGCGATTGAAAACAAATAAGGCGCCGGGAAGCGATCAAATACATAACATCCTACTGAAACATCTACCTCAGAAAGCCATCATCTTCATCACCAAACTGTTCAATGCCTGCCTCACCATCGGACATTTCCCCGAGATCTGGAAAACGGCGACCGTGCTGCCCTTTTCCAAGCCAAACAAGGACAAGAAGCAGCCGACAAACTATCGGCCGATTAGCCTACTCTCCACGCTGAGCAAGGTATTTGAACAGGTGATTCTCAACAGACTTCTACCACACCACGAAGACACTTTACCAGACGAACAATTCGGATTTAGGAAAAGGCATTCCACCACCCATCAGCTATCCAGAGTAGCGGAATTCATCGCGAGAAGATTCAACGAAAATCGCTACACCGCCGCTGCATTGCTAGACTTGGAAAAGGCATTTGACACCGTTTGGATAAAAGGGCTCCTGCACAAACTACACAGACTGAACACGCCCATATACCTAACGAGAGTGATACAAGAATACCTCAAGAACAGATCCTTCCAAGTCTTCATCAGGAACGCGCTGTCGACACTACGTGAGATTCCAAAAGGCGTGCCTCAGGGAAGTCTACTGGGACCTCACCTCTTCAACATCTTCACGCACGACATCCCCCATGACGAGAGATGCAACCTTTCCATCTATGCAGACGACGTCAAACTTTACGTTTCCTCGACGCAAGCAGACATGGCAGCCATGTACCTACAGAGGGCGCTCGACGCACTCGTAGAGTTCTACAAAAAATGGCGACTCAAACTGAACGAGGCGAAGACCGAAGTCATAATGTACTCGAGGAAAAATAAAATAAGAACACCAGACGTCAACATCGAAATGGGAGGACACGTCCTAGAATGGAAAGATGAGGTCGTCTACCTGGGCCTCACAATGGACTCACGTCTCAACTGGAAATCTCACGTAGCCAAGATGCACGTGAAAGCCAGAAAGGCAGTCGGCGCGATGAAACCAATCTTCAACAGAAGAAGTCCGCTACTTCCCAGAACCAAACTCCTGATCTACTATTCGCTCATTCGACCGGTACTGACTCATGCTATCCCCGTGTGGGGCAGCATCTCCCACTCTGACCACACAAAACTACAGACTTTACAAAATCTCTGCATTAAAATCACGTACAACACAAGACTCAGAACAAACTTGAAAAGACTACATGCAAGAGAAGAAATACCGACCTTATTTGAATACACACACAGACTGACCGACCGATTTTACAAGTCACTTCAACATAGTAAAAATAAACTCATCAGAGAAATCGGTCAATACAATGCACCTAGCGATCTCCCTTTCAGGTACAAACACAGACTACCCAAACATATTCTGATGGACCTTAATCACATTTGGCACAATCCTGAATCAGACGCGGATGACTGAGCGATCGGTAGGTATTCCCAATCACCAGACCCCTCCCCACAACTTATGTCTATATATCTATGTATATATTTATATAATAATATTTATTTTATCTATATGTATGTAAGTTTATCCTAAAAATTCCCATAAAGTATATATCACATAAAAACAGACACCCACACCCATCACCACAAAATGCAGGATTTCATCTACTGAAATCACTGAAGGCCGCACAGTTTCATGTTGACTGTCGGCCGACTCCTCCCGGATAAGGTTTTTCATGGTTTCCTTATTCCCAAAGGCAAATGCGGATGAGCTCCAAATAAAAGGACATGACCGACTCCTTCCCACTCCCAACATAACACAAACACACACGTATGTATATATTTCCCCTTGCTTGATGCCGGTTGCTTTGTTGAGCTATGCAAAACATGCAATTTTAGTAGGGTTTTTACATAACAATTTTTCCCTACCGACAAAATACTTGACCTCTAAGTCTATAATAGCCAGGTACTATTTTTAAATACCCACATGAGGTAAAAATTGCAAGGCGCATATGACGCCGTTCTATTTGTATAAAGAACATTAACTTTAAATTCAGTAAATTTAAATGATTCATCTCGTCAAGATACATAAGAATCTAGTAAATGAAAAAAAAAAAAAAAAAATGAACATCGAGCATTCGACAAGAAGCGTTTCCAACGCACACACGCACTTGACAAACTCGATCTGGTACCGTCTCAAGCACTTCTCCGCCTCTTCTGCCTGACCTAAGGACCTCTTCCCGGACTTGACTTGAAAAACTTGGATTTCATTTCTGCCCCCCCTTTTGGACGCTGCCTCTTCCTCTTGTGGGCCATTACCGGGGCGTTATTGACGAGCATCTTGGCGGCTACCCAGGACTACCCAGCACCCCTATTTTACAGTCTATGTGAGTGGCGGGAAACGTCGCTTACAAAAATGTTTATTAAATTACAAAAATTAAATAAAAAAAGTTTATTAGGTAAATTACATTGAACTTAACCATGAGGATGAAACGGCCCTCGACTTTATTCCCTAACAAGTCTATGAAGTTAAAATGTTATAGGTATAAGTAATTAAAATATAATATAAAATTTGTGAAGTACGAGTAGGTATTTTTACCAGAGATGGGAAGGCTTATATAGATATTCAAAAAGGGCAAATGCAGCTAACTCCAAGGCCGTTGGAGTCAACAAAAAACTGTCCAGAGAAGCGAAGTTAGCCATTCACGATGGAGTTCTTGTACCTACCCTGATGTATGGCACTGAAGCATGGAACTGACCGAGGTTGAATGCTGTAGAAATGCAATCTATGAGGCGTACGTGTGGTAAAACCGTGTGGGTAAGAATCGTGTGAGAAATATTGAGATGCGCAAAAAATGCAAGGTTGATGTAAGGAGTAACGAGTAAGATCGAGAAAGGAACGCTCAGATGTTTGGGCATGTAGAGCGATTGGACGAGGAAAGGAATGTAAGGATGCAAATGTGAATGGCAGAAGATGTCGGGGACGTCCGAGGAAGACATGGCACGACCAAGTGAATCAGATACTACAGAGACAGGCCAGGTGATGGGTCAGAACAATAGAAGAGCATGTATGAGACGATGTATGAATGTGAATGAGGCAAGAAGTGTGTGCCAAAATAGAGTTGTTTGGCGGTCCGTCCACTGTGCCTACTCCTGCGAGAAAACGACGTGATGGTTAGTTAGTTACAGAAGGATGAAGGAAACACGAAAAAAAATTGCAAAAAGGAAGAGGGCCAACGGCACGCGGTGTTCCCAAGCGGTCACCCATCCAAGTACTGACCGCGCCCAATGTTGCTTAACTTCGGTGATCGGACGAGAACCGGTGTGTTCAACATGGTATGGTCGTTGGCGAACGCTGATATTCAGATACCTATCATATTGGAGAAAAATAGCATTAATTTTAAAACAACATTCACGTTCGTTTGCTTAGTGAACTTCCTACAAAGCCCCTGTTTAAACGTTAACATTTTCCGATAGATGCCTCTTTCACTCAATCCACGGGAAAGCAAATCAATGCAAAATGAAAATTTTCAAAATAACCACACGGGTCTAGGCGGTGAAATCTTAAACGCGGCAAATTAAATAAATTTTGATATTTTAATTTTAATTACTTTCCTAGAAAAAAGTCACTTTGAATATAATATTATCTTAAGCAAATTGATTTAAAAAATGCGCATGACAGAGATTAGGTGAACGTACCTGGGCATAGAGGATGAAACGCTATCCTACTACATCCCTAAAAATTTGTTGATTAATCCAGTCAAAATATTACTACAGAGAAGGCGAACAAACAGGAAAAAAAATGCAAAAAGGAAGAGAGCCAACGGCACGCGGTGTTCCCAAGCGGTCACCCATCCAAGTACTGACCGCGCCCAATGTTGCTTAACTTCGGTGATCGGACGAGAACCGGTGTGTTCAACATGGTATGGTCGTTGGCAAACGCTGATATTGAGGTACGAATCATATTTGAAAAAGGTCGGTATTCTTTATAAAATAAAATAAATTTGACAAACTCAAAAAATAATAAATATCCTAATAATGTAAATTAAATAAAAAAAAGTGTATTAGGTAAATTACATTGTACTTAACCATGAGGATGAAACGGCCCTCGACTTTATTCCCTAACAAGTCTATGAAGTTAAAATGTTATAGGTATAAGTAATTAAAATATAATATAAAATTTGTGAAGTACGAGTAGGTATTTTTACCAGAGATGGGAAGGCTTATATAGATATTCAAAAAGGGCAAATGCAGCTAACTCCAACGCCGTTGGAGTCAACAAAAAACTGTCCAGAGAAGCGAAGTTAGCCATTCACGATGGAGTTCTTGTACCTACCCTGATGTATGGCACTGAAGCATGGAACTGACCGAGGTTGAATGCTGTAGAAATGCAATCTATGAGGCGTACGTGTGGTAAAACCGTGTGGGTAAGATCGTGTGAGAAATATTGAGATGCGCAAAAAATGCAAGGTTGATGTAAGGCGTAACGAGTAAGATCGAGAAAGGAACGCTCAGATGTTTGGGCATGTAGAGCGATTGGACGAAGAAAGGAATGTAAGGATGCAAATGTGAATGGCAGAAGATGTCGGGGACGTCCGAGGAAGACATGGCACGACCAAGTGAATCAGATACTACAGAGACAGGCCAGGTGATGGGTCAGAACAATAGAAGAGCATGTATGAGACGATGTATGAATGTGAATGAGGCAAGAAGTGTGTGCCAAAACAGAGTTGTTTGGCGGTCCGTCCACTGTGCCTACTCCTGCGAGAAAACGACGTGATGGTTAGTTAGTTACAGAAGGATGAAGAAAACACGAAAAAAAATTGCAAAAAGGAAGAGGGCCAACGGCACGCGGTGTTCCCAAGCGGTCACCCATCCAAGTACTGACCGCGCCCAATGTTGCTTAACTTCGGTGATCGGACGAGAACCGGTGTGTTCAACATGGTATGGTCGTTGGCGAACGCTGATATTCAGATACCTATCATATTGGAGAAAAATAGCATTAATTTTAAAACAACATTCACGTTCGTTTGCTTAGTGAACTTCCTACAAAGCCCCTGTTTAAACGTTAACATTTTCCAATAGATGCCTCTTTCACTCAATCCACGGGAAAGCAAATCAATGCAAAATGAAAATTTTCAAAATAACCACACGGGTCTAGGCGGTGAAATCTTAAACGCGGCAAATTAAATAAATTTTGATATTTTAATTTTAATTACTTTCCTAGAAAAAAGTCACTTTGAATATAATATTATCTTAAGCAAATTGATTTAAAAAATGCGCATGACAGAGATTAGGTGAACGTACCTGGGCATAGAGGATGAAACGCTATCCTACTACATCCCTAAAAATTTGTTGATTAATCCAGTCAAAATATTACTACAGAGAAGGCGAACAAACAGGAAAAAAAATTGCAAAAAGGAAGAGGGCCAACGGCACGCGGTGTTCCCAAGCGGTCACCCATCCAAGTACTGACCGCGCCCAATGTTGCTTAACTTCGGTGATCGGACGAGAACCGGTGTGTTCAACATGGTATGGTCGTTGGCGAACGCTGATATTCAGATACCTATCATATTGGAGAAAAATAGCATTAATTTTAAAACAACATTCACGTTCGTTTGCTTAGTGAACTTCCTACAAAGCCCCTGTTTAAACGTTAACATTTTCCGATAGATGCCTCTTTCACTCAATCCACGGGAAAGCAAATCAATGCAAAATGAAAATTTTCAAAATAACCACACGGGTCTAGGCGGTGAAATCTTAAACGCGGCAAATTAAATAAATTTTGATATTTTAATTTTAATTACTTTCCTAGAAAAAAGTCACTTTGAATATAATATTATCTTAAGCAAATTGATTTAAAAAATGCGCATGACAGAGATTAGGTGAACGTACCTGGGCATAGAGGATGAAACGCTATCCTACTACATCCCTAAAAATTTGTTGATTAATCCAGTCAAAATATTACTACAGAGAAGGCGAACAAACAGGAAAAAAAATTGCAAAAAGGAAGAGGGCCAACGGCACGCGGTGTTCCCAAGCGGTCACCCATCCAAGTACTGACCGCGCCCAATGTTGCTTAACTTCGGTGATCGGACGAGAACCGGTGTGTTCAACATGGTATGGTCGTTGGCAAACGCTGATATTGAGGTACGAATCATATTTGAAAAAGGTCGGTATTCTTTATAAAATAAAATAAATTTGACAAACTCAAAAAATAATAAATATCCTAATTATGTAAATTAAATAAAAAAAGTTTATTAGGTAAATTACATTGAACTTAACCATGAGGATGAAACGGCTCTCGACTTTATTCCCTAACAAGTCTATGAAGTTAAAATGTTATAGGTATAAGTAATTAAAATATAATATAAAATTTGTGAAGTACGAGTAGGTATTTTTACCAGAGATGGGAAGGCTTATATAGATATTCAAAAAGGGCAAATGCAGCTAACTCCAAGGCCGTTGGAGTCAACAAAAAACTGTCCAGAGAAGCGAAGTTAGCCGTTCACGATGGTGTTCTTGTACCTGCCCTGATGTATGGCACTGAAGCATGGAACTGACCGAGGTTGAATGCTGTAGAAATGCAATCTATGAGGCGTACGTGTGGTAAAACCGTGTGGGTAAGATCGTGTGAGAAATATTGAGATACGCAAAAAATGCAAATGTAAGGCGTAACGAGTAAGATCGAGAAAGGAACGCTCAGATGTTTGGGCATGTAGAGCGATTGGACGAGGAAAGGAATGTAAGGATGCAAATGTGAATGGCAGAAGATGTCGGGGACGTCCGAGGAAGACATGGCACGACCAAGTGAATCAGATACTACAGAGACAGGCCAGGTGATGGGTCAGAACAATAGAAGAGCATGTATGAGACGATGTATGAATGTGAATGAGACAAGAATTGTGTGCCAAAACAGAGTTGTTTGGCGGTCCGTCCACTGTGCCAACTCCTGCGAGAAAACGACGTGATGGTTAGTTAGTTACAGAAGGATGAAGGAAACACGAAAAAAAATTGCAAAAAGGAAGAGGGCCAACGGCACGCGGTGTTCCCAAGCGGTCACCCATCCAAGTACTGACCGCGCCCAATGTTGCTTAACTTCGGTGATCGGACGAGAACCGGTGTGTTCAACATGGTATGGTCGTTGGCGAACGCTGATATTCAGATACCTATCATATTGGAGAAAAATAGCATTAATTTTAAAACAACATTCACGTTCGTTTGCTTAGTGAACTTCCTACAAAGCCCCTGTTTAAACGTTAACATTTTCCGATAGATGCCTCTTTCACTCAATCCACGGGAAAGCAAATCAATGCAAAATGAAAATTTTCAAAATAACCACACGGGTCTAGGCGGGGAAATCTTAAACGCGGCAAATTAAATAAATTTTGATATTTTAATTTTAATTACTTTCCTAGAAAAAAGTCACTTTGAATATAATATTATCTTAAGCAAATTGATTTAAAAAATGCGCATGACAGAGATTAGGTGAACGTACCTGGGCATAGAGGATGAAACGCTATCCTACTACATCCCTAAAAATTTGTTGATTAATCCAGTCAAAATATTACTACAGAGAAGGCGAACAAACAGGAAAAAAAAATGCAAAAAGGAAGAGAGCCAACGGCACGCGGTGTTCCCAAGCGGTCACCCATCCAAGTACTGACCGCGCCCAATGTTGCTTAACTTCGGTGATCGGACGAGAACCGGTGTGTTCAACATGGTATGGTCGTTGGCAAACGTTGATATTGAGATGCCTATCATATTCTAGAAAAATAGCATTAATTTTAATACAATATTCACGTTCGTTTGCTTAGTGAACTTCCTACGAAGCCCCTGTTTAAGCGTTAACATTTTCCGATAGATGCCTCTTTCACTCAATCCACGGGAAAGAAAATTAATCAATGCAAAATGAAAATTTTCAAAATAACCACACGGGTCTAGGCGGTGAAATCTTAAGCGCGGCAAATTAAATAAATTTTGATATTTTAATTTTAATTACTTTCCTAGAAAAAAGTCACTTTGAATATAATATTATCTTAAGCAAATTGATTTAAAAAATGCGCATGACAGAGATTAGGTGAACGTACCTGGGCATAGAGGATGAAACGCTATCCTACTACATCCCTAAAAATTTCTTGATTAATCCAGTCAAAATATTACTACAGAGAAGGCGAACAAACAGGAAAAAAAATTGCAAAAAAGAAGAGGGCCAACGGCACGCGGTGTTCCCAAGCGGTCACCCATCCAAGTACTGACCGCGCCCAATGTTGCTTAACTTCGGTGATCGGACGAGAACCGGTGTGTTCAACATGGTATGGTCGTTGGCAAACGTTGATATTGAGATGCCTATCATATTCTAGAAAAATAGCATTAATTTTAATACAATATTCACGTTCGTTTGCTTAGTGAACTTCCTACGAAGCCCCTGTTTAAGCGTTAACATTTTCCGATAGATGCCTCTTTCACTCAATCCACGGGAAAGAAAATTAATCAATGCAAAATGAAAATTTTCAAAATAACCACACTAGGCGGTGAAATCTTAAGCGCGGCAAATTAAATAAATTTTGATATTTTAATTTTAATTACTTTCCTAGAAAAAAGTCACTTTGAATATAATATTATCTTAAGCAAATTGATTTAAAAAATGCGCATGACAGAGATTAGGTGAACGTACCTGGGCATAGAGGATGAAACGCTATCCTACTACATCCCTAAAAATTTGTTGATTAATCCAGTCAAAATATTACTACAGAGAAGGCGAACAAACAGGAAAAAAAAATGCAAAAAGGAAGAGAGCCAACGGCACGCGGTGTTCCCAAGCGGTCAAGTACTGACCGCGCCCAATGTTGCTTAACACCCAATGTAATAGGTATAAATATCCGCATAAAACTGCATCAGTGCACTCTAGCGGTCAGAACGGTCTCTATCAGTCATTTTGAGATTATTTTGTCTTCAAAAAGTTTCTTTAAAATCCGAAAGATGCCACTAGAAAAATAAATATTTATATTTATTTCAACATGTATTGTCACACATACTATCACCGAGTGGTCACTGATTACGTCACATCAGGATTCGGGCGGCTAGGGTTGCTACCAGATGCTACAGCGCACGTGTCCTACTACCTGAACTCCATGAAGTTATATTTTTTCGTTAATTTTATCACCATAGCAAAACTTGGACGTGGTGGTCCTTTACAACGACATGTATTTTATATATTTTAGCAGCAGGGAGGAAAGGCCGGACGGGGCACAGAAGAATACAAAAAGATAACGGTCACAAATGGTACTTTTTCGGTGTCTTTTTCTCTTTCATATTTTCGTTGTAAGGGTGTTGTTTGTCCGTGTCTTGGCGACGGATGCGTCTGCATACCCGCCTCCCAAATTATACCTTGACCGTTTTTCAGAAATTTTTTCAGAAAAAACATTTATGTGAATATCGCACAAGAGTGCCAACTGCTTCCGTCTGGAGTCAGTGAGACTATGGCATCCCCAATGTTGTGAGGTTGAAGGTAGCGGGAAGGGTAAGGAGATGGGAAGAGGAAGGTGGGGAAGTACCTGACTATTCAGATTTGGTCACCAAACACGTCTAAGGCCATTTCAAGTAACACTTCAATTCTGTTCGGTGGTCTTACACCAGGGCGATACTGGTAACTTCCACTCTGGAACTTGCCGTAAATATGGTATTAGTACTCAGCACATTTGACATAGATCAATACATCAAATACATCAAAATTCCTTTTTTTTTACAACACAACCAAATATCACTGAGAATTCTCTTTTTGATAAACGCAGTCTTAGACTCAAGCATTTGAAAGCTCACGACCACGTGGCAATGGCATCATTTGTGCACGGTATGGTACCTAAATGACCCTGTTGAAAAACCATGTTTCCGAATTCAGATTGTTATATAACTAACTAACTAATTAACCATCACGCCGTTTCCCCGCAGGGAGAGGCAGAGAGGATGGACCGCCAAACAACTCGGTCTTGGCACACACTCTTTGCCTCACTCACATTCATACATCGTTTCATACATTCTCTTCTATTATTCGGACTTTTGACATGGCCCGACTCAAGTATCTGATTCACTTGATCGTGCCATGTCTTCCTTGGGCGTCCACAACTTCTTCTACCATTCACATTCGCGTCGTATATTCTTCTTACACTACTTTCTTCGTTCATTCGCTCTACATGCCCAAACCATCTGAGGGTCCCTTTCTTAATCTTACTCATTATGCTTACATCAGCCTTACATTATTTGCGGATATCCACATTTCTCATAGACCTCATAAATATAAATATATATATATAGAGTTATATATATATAGACCTCTTAAATACCTAGCAATAGGTCTACATAACGAAAATAAATAAAGTAACTTTTTTTTATTGTGAATACCTCATTAGGGGCCATCTATTAATTACGTCACATGAATTTTAAGATTTTTGACCCCCCCCCCCCCCCGTCTCTGTCACGCATTGTCACATTTGGCATTTGACATTTGACGGTCGGCGTTGTCTAACGGTCAGGCTCTTGACTCGCAATCTGAAAGTCGCGGGTTCGAATCCCGGCATGGAAAATTCATTTTATTCGTTTAATTTGTGTTATTTCAAAACTAATTCATTGAAAATAATACATAGTATATTTGCCGCACGTTCCAGAGTAGATGATACTCTCTGTATCGACCTAGTGTAAGACCACCATTCAGAATTGAAACATTGCTCGAAATGGCTTTTAGCCGTGTTTGCTGACCAGATCTGAATAGCTAGGTACTTACCCACCTTCCTCTTCCCCATCTCCTTCCCCTCCCCGCTACCTTCAGCCTCACAACATACCCCAATTGGGGATGCCATAAACTCACTGGCTCCAGACGGGAGCAGACTCAATTGCGGTATTCATATAAAAAAAAAAAGTGGGACCCCCTCCCCTCTAGTGTGACGTCACAAACAAGTCACCAAACGTAGCGAACCTCTTGTTGCTGGTTATCCAATAAATTTGGGAGTTGGGTGTGGTTGCCGCTGCCCCGGCACCATTTATTGGATAACCAACATCTCTGCCATAAGTCACCCCAAGTCCCAACTGCTCCCGTCTTGAGCCAATGAGACTTTGGAATCCCCAAATTGGGGTATATTGTGAGGCTGAAGGTAGTGCGGAGGGGAAGGAGATGGGGAAGCGGAAGGTGGGGAATTTAGCTAGCTATTTAGATCTGGTCACCAAACACGGCTAAAACCATTTCAAGAAACGTTCCAATTCTGTTTGGTGGTCTTACACCAGGGCAATACTGAGAGTAACTACCTACTACGTCCTGTTCTTCACTATTTTCATTATTTTTATAATACCAAAGCAAATAAAATTATGAGGAAATGTAAATAAATTTAACTCTAATTTACCGACATATGTGATTGATTCAATTAAAAAAAAATGTTTAAAACATAATGTAAGTACATACAAATAAGGATTATATTTATTTATCAATTTATTTATTAACGTCCTTTTTCGGGGCTTTTACATATGAATAGTAAGAAATATACATAACTGAACTGCCTTCGTAACAATATTTTATATTTGTTTAAAGATAAATTGAAGATGTCCACTGACTTGGTCAATGGTAATAAAGGACAATAGGTACCTAACTATGGACCTATTTGATAAAACCACAAACAAAAATATAAATATCAGTCCACAAAAAACTTTTTTTTCTATAATCCATCTATTTCAAAATGTCTTTTGAAACCTACAAAAAACACATTTTATGTTTCTGTCGAATTCGTCGGAATAATTGTTAGCACGGAGTTATGTGTTAAGACATAGATCCTATACCTAGTGATTTATTGTCGTTTATGATGGTCAAACACCATTGACCATGCACAACTATTCTCAAATGGTAAAACACCATGCACAAATCATACCATAAAACGAATAGGTACCTACATGTATAGGCAGATGGTTGAAATTGTCTCTCCAAAAATGAACATAATAATATATTAGGTTCTCACCGCGATTGATTACTGCCATCTTTTGAAATAATTTGAAAAAAGCTTTTAGTTTCAAATCGAACCGTAAACAGAAAGATAAATGGGCGCCACACGACAGAGGGCTTTTGCTAGTAATTAAAGTTCCCGGTTTTCATTGTTAAAATTGAAGTTTAAAATTATAAAATTGTCTTTCAAAAATGGAAAAATATAATACCTACAATTTATCGTAACTTTTTTTTAAAATAAACGAATCCAAAGATTTGTTATCAGCGTTTAAAAATACACGAAAATTGGTGTTTTTGAAAAAATTTAACTAAAAACATATTAATTTATTTTCTTTTAATTTCTTTACGTGGTTCTAAAGAAAACCCCTGAACGTATACTTTGAGGATATTCAGCAATTAAAAATATTTTTTAAAACATACGAAAAACGGTCAGAATAAGGTCGTATTTCTGATTTGGTTTTGATAAATGCTAAGCCTTTGTTAATTTAAAAAAAGTAAAAAAAATATTTTTCTTATTAAAAACATTATGTTTATCGATTTGCGTGATAATATAATCATTATTTCAAATTAAAAAATGATTACACTTGGCCTTAACTTCGGTGATCGGACGAGAACCGGTGTGTTCAACATGGTATGGTCGTTGGCAAACGCTGATATTGAGGTACGAATCATATTTGAAAAAGGTCGGTATTCTTTATAAAATAAAATAAATTTGACAAACTCAAAAAATAATAAATATCCTAATTATGTAAATTAAATAAAAAAAGTTTATTAGGTAAATTACATTGAACTTAACCATGAGGATGAAACGGCCCTCGACTTTATTCCCTAACAAGTCTATGAAGTTAAAATGTTATAGGTATAAGTAATTAAAATATAATATAAAATTTGTGAAGTACGAGTAGGTATTTTTACCAGAGATGGGAAGGCTTATATAGATATTCAAAAAGGGCAAATGCAGCTAACTCCAAGGCCGTTGGAGTCAACAGAAAACTGTCCAGAGAAGCGAAGTTAGCCGTTCACGATGGTGTTCTTGTACCTGCCCTGATGTATGGCACTGAAGCATGGAACTGACCGAGGTTGAATGCTGTAGAAATGCAATCTATGAGGCGTACGTGTGGTAAAACCGTGTGGGTAAGATCGTGTGAGAAATATTGAGATACGCAAAAAATGCAAGGTTGATGTAAGGCGTAACGAGTAAGATCGAGAAAGGAACGCTCAGATGTTTGGGCATGTAGAGCGATTGGACGAGGAAAGGAATGTAAGGATGCAAATGTGAATGGCAGAAGATGTCGGGGACGTCCGAGGAAGACATGGCACGACCAAGTGAATCAGATACTACAGAGACAGGCCAGGTGATGGGTCAGAACAATAGAAGAGCATGTATGAGACGATGTATGAATGTGAATGAGACAAGAATTGTGTGCCAAAACAGAGTTGTTTGGCGGTCCGTCCACTGTGCCTACTCCTGCGAGAAAACGACGTGATGGTTAGTGGATACGCGCCATAAATATATTTGGGCATTAATTTCTTTAAATTGATAATTTATGCTATAAGACCATAAGGTCGCCATCTATGGGTTTTGTATTTTATTGAATTGAACCTATGTGACTTGAGATGCAGTGTATTCATGCTTTCCTTACCTTTGTGAATCAAGCAATTACTTCTGACGGGAGTGTCAGTAAAAGGCCAAGAGATGTCTCTCCTGGTCAGTCATAAGAATAATTCATCCAAGACACCTAAAATGGATTGTTTTTAAAAATAGTATCCAAACAAGTGAATAACTGTCATCATCTGTTTTGTTGAAAATATTTCTTATCATAGTTGAAACTTCCTTGCTGTGCGAAACATCTGTCAAGATTATGCAATATCGCCTTGACATTTTTATTGAAAAGAAGTGTCTTTTCGTGTGGACATCGTGGCTGAGCTGCATTCTCTGAGTGAGTGTTTGTTTGTTTTCACTTTGGTTTTTGAGATTGCTGGGTCGACTGTTTTTTTGTGTCACATAGGGACGAATTCAATTTTCGTTAATTTTACATAGGGTAGTCATCCCTCGTGTCAGGGGCTATTTACACGCCCCTACATATTTAGTGGTCCTTCGTAGCCTGGATTATTAATTCATTCATACATTCAATTCGAGATTATAGCTTAATTACATGGATGTTTGAATTTACGTATTTTTTTTGGTAAATTTGAAGTACCTCTCATTTTTTGAGAACTATAGCTGGTCTTGTTTTTTGCTTTTGGATGACATATTTGGATGTTCGCAGAATTATCGTAATTTTGGATAATTATTCGCAACATTATTATTATTAATTAATTGTTAACATTGTTCGCAGAATTATCGTAATTTTGGATAATTATTCGCAACATTATTATTATTAATTAATTGTTAACATTGTTCGCAGAATTGTCGTAATTTTGGATAATTATTCGCAACATTATTATTAATTAATTATTAACATTGTAACATTATTGTAAAATTTTGTGGTAATCTTTTCGCATATTTAAAAAATGCCAAGAATTACGGAGGAGGGTTTTGATGAGGCTCAAGACAGATCGCTTATTCTTTTAACCGCAAAAAAGGAAAATCTTTTTGTTCGTATGAACGATCTGTATAATGCAACAAATAATATATCTAATTTTGAGTCAAGAAATAACGAAGTGTTTATGGCTCAGTCAGAGATGATTGATCAAATGCGAAGTCAATTTGAAAATATTATAGATAGCATCAATGATCGTCAGTTAACTTTAAATCCAGAATTTAAACCAGATTTTCAAGCTTTAAATGCTTTTGATGATCTTTTTTTGAAGGTCAAACGAACTAGATCGAATATGAAAACTTCTGTAAGAGAGTCACTGACGTCACAAAATAAGTCGCGGGAGCCGTGTATGATTAATCTTCCTGCAATAGATCTTCCAACCTTCGATGGTAAGAATGAAAGTTGGTCGAAATTTTTTGAGTCATTTAAAGCCAATATCCATAATAATAGACAGCTAACTGACTCGCAGCGTGTGCAGTACTTAGTCGGAAAACTCACACACGGGGCTTTGAACATAACCGCAGGCATTGTGCCTTCGGGTGATACATATCAGATCATTTGGGAGAGTTTAGTTAAAAAATATCAAGATAAACGTACACTAGGAACACATTATTTAAATAATATTCTCGATGCGAAAAACTGCACGAATACATCTGCCAGTCTCAATTCTTTCATTGAAAGATATTCTTCGTCAGTGTCGGCATTAAAGCAGTTAGGTATTGAAGATTTAACTGTTTTTATTTTGTTTCACTGCGCGGTAAGAAAAATTGATTCACAGACGGCTCAGAACTTTGAGCTGACAGTTCGTAATAAAGAAATTCCTTCTTATAATGAGTTAGTTTCGTTTGTACAAGATCAAGTAAAGATTTTAGAACGAACGAGTAACTCGCATGGTGTCGTAAATAAAACGCATCCCATTTCGTCCTCCCGATCAAATAATACTAAATCGTTCGTCGCGAGTAATGCGAATATTCCGCGCTTCCCAGCTCCGCCGAAAGGATGTATTCTGTGTAACAAAACTGATCATTTAATCAACGTTTGCTCAAAGTTTAAATGTATGAGTTCCCCACAGGCTCGATTTGAATTTATAAAATCGAAAAATGCCTGTGTAAATTGCCTTAGTGGTTCACATACAATCAAGTCATGCAAATCGGGGTTAGTTTGTGATTTGTGCAATAAACGTCATCATACATTCTTACATTTCGGCAGTGTGAATAATATGAAAACCAATACTCATGTACATACGTCGCAAGTACCTACCAGTGAAGAACCGTCAGTCCCCCCTCCAGTGTCATCCAGCATCAATGGAACTGGCATTGGTGATAAGCAAGTGGAGGGGACCGCGAATGTCAATCCTTCGTGTTCGCTTTGTGCCAAAGTAACACTGAACTCTTCTATTTTACTTTCGACCGCACAAGTATACGCGAAGCTTAAAAACGGAAATAAAGTTATTGTTCGGTGCCTAATTGATAATGGCTCTCAAAATAATTTGATTACGGTCGATTGTTGTAAGACGCTGAATCTACCAATAATTCCTTTGAGTAATTCGTTTGTCAAAGGAATTGGATCAACGTCTCGACCAATTTTCGGTTACGTGTATTTGGATATTGAGTCTCGCGTATACCCAGAGAATAAATATAATATACATGCGCTTGTCGTTGACAGTATCACCGACCAATTACCTAATCACTATATAGCCAAGGGTGATATGAGGTACTTAGAGGGCATACCTCTCGCAGACTTAACATGGAATATTCCTGGATGCGTGGATGTCGTCATCGGTGCACAACTGTTCCCATATATTTATTTAGGGAACAGGGTTGAATCGGGTACTAGTGCACCCCCCGCGTTATCGACCGCTTTCGGTTTCGTGTTGATGGGTGATTACCCCAATAATGTGCTCAACACAAACACATCATTCTCGGCACTCGCACTTAATGATTTAGTGCAAAAATTTTGGCTGTTAGAAGAGATACCTAATATAAAATTTCTAAGTCCGGAGGAGACAGAATGTGAGAATCTCTTTACTTCATCAATTTCTCGCACTGATGATGGTAGATATTCTGTTGCTTTACCTTTCTGTAAAGATCCAAGACAATTGGGTAATTCTCGTACTGCTGCCCAACGCCGATTTTTGGCATTGGAGCGAAAATTTAAACATTCCCCTGCTTTGCAGGAGAATTATAACAAGGTTATCAGTGAATATATTGAAAATAATTACCTATCAGAAGTCTCAGAGTCTGATATCACAGAAGATGGATATTACATCCCACATCATGCTGTCACTCGTCCAGACAAACCAATGCCTCGTATTGTGCTCGATGCTAGTGCTAAAACACACACAGGGCTGTCACTGAATGACATTATTCATACTGGTCCCAATTTGCAAGCCGATTTGTTTCTGCTTTTGCTTGACTTTCGTCTTTTTCCCATCGCTATGACTGCGGATATAAAGCAAATGTATTTACAGATTGAAGTTCCTAGCAAGCATCGCAGATACCTGAGGATCTTATTTCGATTCTCAAATAATGGTCTCATACGAACTTTTCAGTTCAATCGAGTTCCTTTCGGCTTGACGGCAAGTCCATACTTAGCAATGCGGACGGTTCGCCAGTTGGCCCAGGATATGAGACCACATTACCCGGATGCTGCCAAAGTGGCAGAGTCCAAGCTGTATATGGACGACCTGGTCTATTCTATTGCAGATGAGCCCAGCGCCATACGTCTTTCTCGAGAATTAATCTCGTTGTTTAAGTCCGGTGCCTTTGATTTAGTAAAATGGACTAGTAATTCTCAAGTTGTACTTGAGAACCTCCCGGATTCTCACCGCAGCCCAGTGGACTTCACTGTTGGTTCTAACAATACCTCTAAGGTGTTGGGCCTTTCGTGGGAACCAGCTGATGACAGCTTCTTCTTTACGACATCTTATGTTCAGGAGAAGTGCACAAAGCGGAGCATACTCTCCATAGTCGCCCGTTTATTTGACGTCCTCGGCTTGGTCGCCCCTGTCATTCTGTACGCTAAATTACTTATCAAAGAGCTATGGCTGTGCAACATTGGTTGGGATGATACACCCCCTGATAGCGTTATTCGTCGGTTTTCGGCGCTTACACAGGAATTTCCGCTAATTTCAATGATAAAAATCCCTCGCCATGTTGGTGTCCTGAAAGACAGTACGGTGCTCGTTGTTGCTTTCTGCGATGCAAGCATGAATGGTTACGGCTGTGTGATTTATTTGCACACCACTGATCTGTTTGGAAAAATTACAGTGAGATTGTTGTGCGCAAAATCAAAGGTTTCTCCCACCAAAGTGACGACCCTCGCTCGTTTGGAGCTCTGTTCCGCAGTATTGATGTCCAAATTAATACGGACGGTTCAAGATAATTATTCTGAGCGTCTTCCTATTGCAGGAACATATGCGTTTTCCGATTCTACCGTTGCGCTCTCTTGGATACATTCTTCACCGCATCGCTGGTCGGTGTTTGTTAGTAATCGCGTAGCTCAGTGCCAAGAAAATTTGTCTCCAGAGAACTTTTACCATGTTGCTGGTAGTGAAAACCCGAGCGACTGCCTTTCTCGTGGCATGCTTCCTTCCCAACTCGTTTCACATGATTTATGGTGGAACGGCCCATCATGGATTCGCAGCCCACCTTTGGAATGGCCATTAAAACCGTTTCACCCTACCAATACTGGTGAAATGCCTGAACACAAGGCTAATGTGCTCATTGCAACATTTCAGGGTGAAAAATCGGTCCTGAGTGAACTGGCTCAGCGTATATCCACTTGGGATAAACTACTAAGGATTGTTGTTTATGTCCTCCGATTCATAAAAAAGATATCACTTTCCTCTGGAACGGTCAATAATCTTATGACTGCTGAAAAGGCTGTGATTCGTGCTGTGCAGAGTATTCATTTTGCAGGAGATATTGCTGCACTCCAGGAAGGCAAATTTCATTCCAAAAGACTTCAGAGTTTATCTCTATTTCTTGATGGAGATAATCTGTTACGTATTGGGGGGCGGCTTTCTAAATCGGATTTACCTTTTGAGGTTAAACATCCGGTTTTGCTTCCCAAACATGACTGTGTTGTCGATCTGATCATCGCTCACTTTCATGTCGTGAACTGTCATACAGGCCCAGGACTTCTTATGTCTATCTTACGTCAACGCTATTGGATATTAGATGCTAGGACTGTTATTAGGGCGATGGTGCGGAAATGCAATTGTTGCTTCCGCTTAAATCCATCGCATCCTACACCGAAGATGGCAGATTTACCGTCATATCGTGTTGCAGAAGCAAAGGCCTTCGTACATACCGGTGTAGATTACGCAGGTCCACTCCGTATTACGCTGACTCGTCGGAGAGGACAACATTCTCAAAATGCATATATTTGTCTATTCGTATGCCTTGTGACCAAGGCTATTCATATTGAGTTGGTCTCTGACTTAACTTCAAATGCTTTCCTGGCTGCTTTCAGCCGTTTTATTTCTCGGCGTGGCCCGGTAACATGCTTGTATTCAGATAATGGTACTAATTTTGTGGGTGCGAAGGCACAATTAGATAACCTCTACAAGTTTTTGGTTGAATCTGAATATGAGCCCTCATTAAAGCGCGAACTCGCTAAGCGTCGTATAGAGTGGAAAATGATTCCACCACGCGCGCCTCATTTTGGGGGTATGTGGGAGTCGAACATAAAGAGCATGAAGACACACTTGTACCGTGTGATTGGAACTCAGCTTCTCACCTATGAGGAGTTACAGACTGTGCTAGTTCAAATTGAGTGCATAATGAATTCGCGTCCACTTACAGTTATGTCTTCTGACCCTTATCCAGAAGTCCTTACGCCTGCGCATTTTTTAATGTCGACACCATTGCAGTACTTGCCTGCTTCTGTCCTGGCAGACGGTAAAATCAATTTGACTCAGCGTAAGCAATTATTAGACAGCATGGTTCAGTCCTTCTGGAAGAAGTGGCGTTCAGAGTATCTGCACACCTTGCAAGTCAGGCAGAAGTGGACTACTTCTGATCATCCGATTGATATCGGAACTGTCGTACTAGTGGGACAAGAAGATTCCCCTCCGTTAAATTGGCCTTTAGGCGTGATAACTGAAATCCATCCCGGAATGGATAAAATTGTTCGCGTTGCGACGGTAAAGACAAGATTTGGTTCTTTTAAACGTCCGGTTGTCAAATTATATCCCATTCCAACGCAATAATTTTATATTTTATCTATTTTTGTTTATTTTTATTTATTTATTTTTTTTGATTTTAGTCATTGTTTCAATGATCTCTGACCCAGACATGGCATTACTTAATATCCGTTATCTTGGTCAATTGAACTTTATTACATTGTATTTTTAGTTATTTTTCTTTATTTTATGAGATTCTGCGAATTTCCAATGCGTGTCATTCCTGAATATTACCGGTGAATAGTCACTTTATTTCTATTTCATTTCTTGTTTCATTTGTATTTTTATATTCTTTCTTTTGTAAGCTCTACGAACTTCCAAGGCGGGGAATATGGATACGCGCCATAAATATATTTGGGCATTAATTTCTTTAAATTGATAATTTATGCTATAAGACCATAAGGTCGCCATCTATGGGTTTTGTATTTTATTGAATTGAACCTATGTGACTTGAGATGCAGTGTATTCATGCTTTCCTTACCTTTGTGAATCAAGCAATTACTTCTGACGGGAGTGTCAGTAAAAGGCCAAGAGATGTCTCTCCTGGTCAGTCATAAGAATAATTCATCCAAGACACCTAAAATGGATTGTTTTTAAAAATAGTATCCAAACAAGTGAATAACTGTCATCATCTGTTTTGTTGAAAATATTTCTTATCATAGTTGAAACTTCCTTGCTGTGCGAAACATCTGTCAAGATTATGCAATATCGCCTTGACATTTTTATTGAAAAGAAGTGTCTTTTCGTGTGGACATCGTGGCTGAGCTGCATTCTCTGAGTGAGTGTTTGTTTGTTTTCACTTTGGTTTTTGAGATTGCTGGGTCGACTGTTTTTTTGTGTCACATAGGGAAGAATTCAATTTTCGTTAATTTTACATAGGGTAGTCATCCCTCGTGTCAGGGGCTATTTACACGCCCCTACAGTTAGTTAGTTACAGAAGGATGAAGGAAACACGAAAAAAAATTGCAAAAAGGAAGAGGGCCAACGGCACGCGGTGTTCCCAAGCGGTCACCCATCCAAGTACTGACCGCGCCCAATGTTGCTTAACTTCGGTGATCGGACGAGAACCGGTGTGTTCAACATGGTATGGTCGTTGGCGAACGCTGATATTCAGATACCTATCATATTGGAGAAAAATAGCATTAATTTTAAAACAACATTCACGTTCGTTTGCTTAGTGAACTTCCTACAAAGCCCCTGTTTAAACGTTAACATTTTCCGATAGATGCCTCTTTCACTCAATCCACGGGAAAGCAAATCAATGCAAAATGAAAATTTTCAAAATAACCACACGGGTCTAGGCGGTGAAATCTTAAACGCGGCAAATTAAATAAATTTTGATATTTTAATTTTAATTACTTTCCTAGAAAAAAGTCACTTTGAATATAATATTATCTTAAGCAAATTGATTTAAAAAATGCGCATGACAGAGATTAGGTGAACGTACCTGGGCATAGAGGATGAAACGCTATCCTACTACATCCCTAAAAATTTCTTGATTAATCCAGTCAAAATATTACTACAGAGAAGGCGAACAAACAGGAAAAAAAATTGCAAAAAAGAAGAGGGCCAACGGCACGCGGTGTTCCCAAGCGGTCACCCATCCAAGTACTGACCGCGCCCAATGTTGCTTAACTTCGGTGATCGGACGAGAACCGGTGTGTTCAACATGGTATGGTCGTTGGCAAACGTTGATATTGAGATGCCTATCATATTCTAGAAAAATAGCATTAATTTTAATACAATATTCACGTTCGTTTGCTTAGTGAACTTCCTACGAAGCCCCTGTTTAAGCGTTAACATTTTCCGATAGATGCCTCTTTCACTCAATCCACGGGAAAGAAAATTAATCAATGCAAAATGAAAATTTTCAAAATAACCACACGGGTCTAGGCGGTGAAATCTTAAACGCGGCAAATTAAATAAATTTTGATATTTTAATTTTAATTACTTTCCTAGAAAAAAGTCACTTTGAATATAATATTATCTTAAGCAAATTGATTTAAAAAATGCGCATGACAGAGATTAGGTGAACGTACCTGGGCATAGAGGATGAAACGCTATCCTACTACATCCCTAAAAATTTGTTGATTAATCCAGTCAAAATATTACTACAGAGAAGGCGAACAAACAGGAAAAAAAAATGCAAAAAGGAAGAGAGCCAACGGCACGCGGTGTTCCCAAGCGGTCACCCATCCAAGTACTGACCGCGCCCAATGTTGCTTAACTTCGGTGATCGGACGAGAACCGGTGTGTTCAACATGGTATGGTCGTTGGCAAACGCTGATATTGAGGTACGAATCATATTTGAAAAAGGTCGGTATTCTTTATAAAATAAAATAAATTTGACAAACTCAAAAAATAATAAATATCCTAATTATGTAAATTAAATAAAAAAAGTTTATTAGGTAAATTACATTGAACTTAACCATGAGGATGAAACGGCCCTCGACTTTATTCCCTAACAAGTCTATGAAGTTAAAATGTTATAGGTATAAGTAATTAAAATATAATATAAAATTTGTGAAGTACGAGTAGGTATTTTTACCAGAGATGGGAAGGCTTATATAGATATTCAAAAAGGGCAAATGCAGCTAACTCCAAGGCCGTTGGAGTCAACAGAAAACTGTCCAGAGAAGCGAAGTTAGCCGTTCACGATGGTGTTCTTGTACCTGCCCTGATGTATGGCACTGAAGCATGGAACTGACCGAGGTTGAATGCTGTAGAAATGCAATCTATGAGGCGTACGTGTGGTAAAACCGTGTGGGTAAGATCGTGTGAGAAATATTGAGATACGCAAAAAATGCAAGGTTGATGTAAGGCGTAACGAGAAAGATCGAGAAAGGAACGCTCAGATGTTTGGGCATGTAGAGCGATTGGACGAGGAAAGGAATGTAAGGATGCAAATGTGAATGGCAGAAGATGTCGGGGACGTCCGAGGAAGACATGGCACGACCAAGTGAATCAGATACTACAGAGACAGGCCAGGTGATGGGTCAGAACAATAGAAGAGCATGTATGAGACGATGTATGAATGTGAATGAGACAAGAATTGTGTGCCAAAACAGAGTTGTTTGGCGGTCCGTCCACTGTGCCTACTCCTGCGAGAAAACGACGTGATGGTTAGTTAGTTACAGAAGGATGAAGGAAACACGAAAAAAAATTGCAAAAAGGAAGAGGGCCAACGGCACGCGGTGTTCCCAAGCGGTCACCCATCCAAGTACTGACCGCGCCCAATGTTGCTTAACTTCGGTGATCGGACGAGAACCGGTGTGTTCAACATGGTATGGTCGTTGGCGAACGCTAATATTCAGATACCTATCATATTGGAGAAAAATAGCATTAATTTTAAAACAACATTCACGTTCGTTTGCTTAGTGAACTTCCTACAAAGCCCCTGTTTAAACGTTAACATTTTCCGATAGATGCCTCTTTCACTCAATCCACGGGAAAGCAAATCAATGCAAAATGAAAATTTTCAAAATAACCACACGGGTCTAGGCGGTGAAATCTTAAACGCGGCAAATTAAATAAATTTTGATATTTTAATTTTAATTACTTTCCTAGAAAAAAGTCACTTTGAATATAATATTATCTTAAGCAAATTGATTTAAAAAATGCGCATGACAGAGATTAGGTGAACGTACCTGGGCATAGAGGATGAAAAGCTATCCTACTACATCCCTAAAAATTTCTTGATTAATCCAGTCAAAATATTACTACAGAGAAGGCGAACAAACAGGAAAAAAATTGCAAAAAAGAAGAGGGCCAACGGCACGCGGTGTTCCCAAGCGGTCACCCATCCAAGTACTGACCGCGCCCAATGTTGCTTAACTTCGGTGATCGGACGAGAACCGGTGTGTTCAACATGGTATGGTCGTTGGCAAACGTTGATATTGAGATGCCTATCATATTCTAGAAAAATAGCATTAATTTTAAATACAATATTCACGTTCGTTTGCTTAGTGAACTTCCTACGAAGCCCCTGTTTAAACGTTAACATTTTCCGATAGATGCCTCTTTCACTCAATCCACGGGAAAGAAAATTAATCAATGCAAAATGAAAATTTTCAAAATAACCATACGGGTTTCGGCTGTGAAATCTTAGGAAAATTAAATAAATTTTGATATTTTGGTACTTTCCTAGAAAAAAATCACGTTGAATATATCTTATATGCTTGATTTAAAAATGCGGATGACAGAAATTAGGTACCTACGTTGAACGTACCTGGGCACAGAGGATGTAACGCCACCCGACTACATCCCCTGACAATTTCTTTAATAATACAGTCAAAATATTACTACAGAGAAGGACGAAACGCGAAAAAAAATTGCAAAAAAGAAGAGGGCCAACGGCACGCGGTGTTCCCAAGCGGTCACCCATCCAAGTACTGACCGCGCCCAATGTTGCCGGTGTGTTCAACATGGTATGGTCGTTGGCGAACACTGATATGGAGATAGCAGGCTATCCATATTGGAGAAAAATATCATTTTAAAAAAACATTCACGTTCGTTTGCTTAGTGAACTTCCTACGAAGGCGCTGTATAAACGTTAACATTTTCCGATAGATGTCTCTTTTACTCAATCTACAAGAAGTTAGTCTCTTACAGAAAATTATTGCAAAACATTTAATTCAGAAAAAAAACTATACGGCTTTCTGCCAAGATTCATAGAAAATGTGTTTAACAAGATTGATGATGGATGATCAAAGAGTTCGAGATTTTATGAAATTTAATGTTTCAGATAATTTCCAAGGACTCCAGGATTCCAACCGATTTGGTCGGACTCGAGACCGCTATATCTATAATCTATATGTATAATATGTAGTTATTCAATTGTTTGAAATAAAACGCATTGACAAAATACTCGGCTGGCCTAGACTCCCCCCCGGAATATAATCGCTAGAAATAATTCGATTATCGTGCCTTCAAAATTTAAAATCGAGCGTCTTATTTGCGCGAGGCAAGTTGGCGAAATAGTGGAATTTATTTATTTTGTGCTTAATTTTATAAGAACCAAAAAAAGTTAGGTAGATTATACAAAAAACTCAAAAATAGTCTTAGCCATAAAGGGGTATTTTTTAAAAATTGTTTCATACAATTGTTTCGTAGCTAAGTCATGAAAAAATCTTGTATTTAGTAGTTTACGCTTATATTTTTTGTTATGTAAATAATAATTTTATTGTAATTCCAATACACAGAAAAGTTAGCAAAAGCTTCAATTAATCCGTAGCTTATTTTTTTATGTTCATAATGTAAACCGATTCGAAGTAAAGTAAAATACCACGCTTGGTACCAATGAGCGGCGGGGGCCATATTTTGGTCACCGGGGGACGGGGGGGGGGGGGGGGGGGATGTAGGTGCGGCTTTTTCTGGACGTAGCCATTATATGTGAGTTAAGTACATTATAATGTACACCTGATAACTATATTGTAATGTAAGATATAATACCTATGTAGAGAGTAGCGAAGTCCTTTTTTAACTCGACCGACATTTTTGTGTGTCAGTATTTTTTTTAGTACATTTCGTTTCCGTTTCAAGATAGTTATTGCATTATTTTTCAAATGTTAAATCGTCGTGTTTATTCAGAGAAATAGGTACAATATTCGATTAGTACCTACTTTGTAATCCTTTGAAATCTTATTCGGTATGATTTCAGAGGTAATTTCGATTTTGTTTAAAATAACATATTATGTTTTTTGCTAAAAAAACAGAAAAATTTACAAGCAATTATTAGCGGTCCATTTCATCTTTGGGGATACTGTGTGCAGGGTCTTTTGGGAGAAAGGAAGTTCTGGGAAGGAAAAAGGTATGAAGGGTGGGTAGGAATCTGGGGGTCAATGCGTCCATCACTTCGTTGAATTCTTCCATGGAACTATGATCGAAGGGAAGCGGCAATACTTTCGGAATATTATGGGGACAAGCGAAAAACCTGTGTAGCTCTGCGAATTTGTAGCCGTCTAGTGGGAGGGGATAGGGACGGGGAATGTGGCTAGCGTGCGGGGGGGAGGCAGCGCTCTGGAGATAAGGGCCGAACTGTGAATGGGAATCATTATTTTTTATATATTTTTTAAACTTTCGTTAATTTTTTATCACATTTTGGACATAAAATATAATAGCCCAATTGAAAAATAAGTAATGAAATGAGGAAAGGGGAGTAACAAGGAGACAGGTGACTTATGTATTGTTTCATTTTTATTGTTCCCTATACAAGTTATTTTAAGTTACAGTTTGGCAATTAAGTGTAGAAAATAAATGATGGCGCTGCGATCGTTTTTTAGGTTTTAAATGATAACACCAAGATGGCTCATAAGACAATGAATATATGTTTAAAAAACACTTTGGTCAAATTGCATATTTCATAACGTATTTGTATTTTCAAAAATTTTGCACAAAAAACTATAATTTAATAGAAGAAAATAATAGAAGTAAAATTGTAATTTAATATAAGTAAAATAAAACAAACAAGTTTTAAGTGGGCGTTTATTTCGTTATAAGGTTATAATAATAATATTAATACGGCATTATAGGATCGTGCGATACATAATATACAAATCAAACAAACAATTAACATGTCACAAAAAATAATAATAAAAACAGTAAAAAAAAAAACCCTACTCATATTCGTCAGAAATTTTATTCAAACAATTTTAGGTCAGAAAATTAAGTGCATTATACTTTTATCATGCAACATTACAAAGTTATAAAGATAATATTCAAAATAAAGTGGCAAAAGTTATAAACAAAGCCGATGAAATGCAAATTTTTTCGTAAATATTCCCGGCTACCATCAAATCCAATGTCTTTTTTGAGTACGGTTAGTAAAGTTCTTAAAGTTGAGACTTCTGTACGTACTATGTAAAAAAAATGAATTTTTGACGAATGGCACAAATATCAAAATCATCTAACTCTTTTTAGGGCGCCCCATTTTCCGTTTTCACGGTATTTCAATTTTTCTATCTGCTTTTTCCCCTTCCTTGACGATTCGCCGTTGATTGAGATTTAACTGTGTGTGAAAAACATCATTAAAATTATTATTATAGAAGGCATTTAAAAAAAAAACACAGTACATAATATTCATTAAGAAAGAAAGAGAAAATTAAGAAAAAACTTACTTTTATGTGAATTTAAAGACGTTGCATATACGTATTTTTTTTTTTTAAATTGAGTTATTCCCTTTTTCTTGTGGCTTCACATGAACTGCCAAATTGATAGTGTCAAAATCGAATTTTCAAACATAACCTCAAACCAGATTGTAATGGTTATAATCGCTCGAAAATTGGCATAAATCTTGTAATACTAATGAAATTTATTAAACAAACTATACTACGTACCAGTCATTTCTGCAGTTCGTTTGTAAACATCTTCTAAATTAGACAGAAACTTCTTCGCATGATGCTCGGCTAGGTAGCATTGAAAAAACGCAGAATATACCCCCTTGCATCACTATGTAATGGTTTATTCATTTTAATTAAATTCAGGCAAACAACGAATAAAAATATTATCAAATCAGCGATCTTCTACTCAGATTTAAGACAATAAATCAACCGTAACATGCGATAACATGACAGCCATAGTAAACGTCATAGCAAAGCGAGTAATTCGGTGCTGCCATAGTAATGAAAACGTTTAGTTCCAATTTATTTAATTTCTACACTTATTTGCCAAACTATACCTTTATCTACTAAGACGTAACTCATTTTTTGCGAAATCAATATTATGATCGATTTGTGTAGGGCTTGTCGATATACATCGGCCTCACTTTTCACTTGACAAGCGCAAGTGGGTAAAAAACTAGTGTTATGAACTCGCTGTAACTCAAGGTGCCATTCTTTGGTGCTATCATTGCGTAACTCATCAGTTTGAAATAGATTTTAATTTGTTTTTAATAGTTAGTATTGTTTTTGTATACGTATTTTATATAATCGACAGACTTGCAGTGGAAAATTTTGTGCATTTTATTCTGATGTAAGCTGGTGCTTGAGTTTTAAGAAAGGAGTGCTCGATATTAATCTAATAAAAGAACCGTATTTACAGTTTTACAATGATAACAAGAAAAAATAAGTTATAGGAACAAACGCGGCTTGATTTATTTGCGTGGGCAAATAAATTTTATTTGATTAATTTGGGTTATTTCAGAATTAATTTATTTGAAAATAATGTACATATATTATACTAGCAGATCCGGCCACACGTTGCTGTGGCTAACGAAAAACAATGCCACGCCATTACTCAACCTTTATAACCAACGCCATCTGTTAAATCAAATACACACCGCCCATTTGCCAGTCTATTGCCTGCTGCCCGCTGCCGCTTAACCAGATATATTATATATTTCAATCAATTTGTATCAATTTTATTTCAATTACTTGCCGCCAACGGGACTAGAACCCGTGTCCTTCTGATTGCCGGTCAGCTGCTCTTGACCACTGAGCTATGGCGGCTTATCTAATACCCGCCAAATAATTTAATATATACTAGTGTTTCATTGAACAATTACTGTTTATTACATTTTTTCCACCTGAAAACAATCAACTTTATTTTTGTGAGAAGGACATCGTTAGTGTTAAATCTCTCGCTAGGTGGCGTCGAGAAAAATTATGTCTACATTTTTGGGGAAATACTTTAACTTAAGTTAAAGCTTTTTAAGTTAGCTACTTCATTTTATACTATGTATACATCGGTTCGATACCACACCAGTCCGAATCAAATATTTTTGTTTTTTTTTCTTTTCTTTTTCTTCTCTTAATAAATCAACTAGAATCTATAATAAATAGCACCACCTGTTAAATAATCCAAAATTTAACATTGCGTTCCTAAACCTAAAAATACAGCTGATTTAAAAATAACCCATCAACATGAGTAAGCCGAGAAACCTACAAAAAAAACGAGCGCCATCTAGTAGCGACCAGGAAGAAGACGACACTTTTTCAAACAAATTAATCAAATACATTGACAAGAAGTTTCAAGAGATGAGTGAATTATTTATTAAATCAATTAAAGATCAATTAAAAAATGAATTAATAGACCTAAAAACATCAATTGATTTCTGCTGTTCAAAAATTGACGATTACGAGGCTAAGGCTAAAACCCTTGATTGTGAAATTACATCCTTGAAGGAACGGATAAAGATATTAGAATCGAATAACGACCAAAGAGATCAATGGGATAGATCCTCGAACATTGAAATCAGTGGAGTTCCAACCTCAGCAAAAGAGAACCTGCATGAAATTATTGGCAATATATCCCAGAAAGTGGGATTCCACATTCAAAAAGAAGATATAGATTTTATCCATCGAGTCCGTCAATGGCCCTCTGTGACTCCCACCAGCACCACCAAAACCAACAACTCGTCCAATATCATAGTGCGCCTTCTCCGGCGAAATCTCAAAGACGAATTGCTGACAGCTGCACGTCGCCACAGGACATTGACGTCGGCAGATATCGGTATTCCGGGTGAAGCAAGACGGATCTTCTTAAACGATCACCTCACTCCCTCCAACAAATTACTTTTGAAGAAAACTAGAGATGCAAAAGTCGAGAAAAAATACTGTTACCTATGGACCAAGAATTGCAATATTTTTGTACGGAAAAATGATGGTTCCCCCGTCGTACGGATTTCTTCCGAGGAAGACCTTAAGAAAATCTCTTGACTCATATTATGTTTTTTCTACCATATCTCGTTACAATTTACCTTCCATTACTACCTTGCCTTTCATCTTTTTATATTTATTTATTAAGATTTGATATTTCTCGAGTCAGGAATGTATCATTTTTGCAACAACTTACATTGGTTACTAGGGTTCGATCTGGCATTGTGTTTATCTCATTTTAAATATTATTATACATCTATTATACTTTCATCACAGATTAATGGCGTCCATTAACATATATTATCAAAATGTACGAGGTTTGCGCACAAAAACACACGACTTCTTAAGGTCCGTTATGAACAATGATTTTGATGTTATATGTATTTCAGAGTCATGGCTTCTTGACAATATCAGTAATCAAGAGATTTTTGATGATAGATATAATGTTTTTAGACGGGATAGAAACTATAGTCTTACAGGCCAAACCATGGGAGGCGGGGTTCTTATTGCCGTTCTATCTAAATATAATGTCATTCAACAGACGACTTGGTCAACTCAAGAAACTGAGGATATATGGGTAAGCATCATTTCGACTGCCCCTAACAAAAGAATAAATATTTGTTGTTCTTACTACCCACACGGTACCAAACATATTAGCAGTCTTTTAAATCATTTTGAATCCGCTAGTTATCTCCGACAGAATAATCCCGACGATGATTTCTTACTTGTAGGAGACTACAATATCTCAAAACTCGTCTGGATCCCAAGTCTTAATTCAAATCAAATGATTCCACAAACAGCCACTGATGAAGCCAGTACTCACGTGATAGATTTTATATCACTCTGTGACTTCCATCAATATAACAACATAATTAACGCAAACAAACGTGTTCTCGATCTAGTAATAAGCAATTTGAACTGTGTATTATTGCCTTACTGTCCTCCCTTTCTTACCGAAGATTCACATCACAAATCTTTACATATCGAGATAACACTTCTAAGAGACCCCAGTTTAAAACAATTATCACGGCAAGTTTTGTTGTTTAACTCAGCTGACTATACTCAAATCAATAAGCTTCTAGAGCAATTTAACTGGACGCATGTTTTCAATAAAATGTGCATGGAAGAAGCTACTAATAAATTCTACGAAATTATATATGAAGCTATCAACCAATAGGTCCCATTACGAACCATTAAAATGTCTCCAAAATATCCCGTATGGTATACGTCTAGCTTAATAAAAATCATCAAAGAAAAACTAAAATTTCACCGTAAATTTAAAAAATATTCCCAACTTTCTGATTATCATACACTCTCGTTACTGAGAACTCGCCAAAAGACGCTTGAGAAAGAATGTTACACAAACTATATAAATAATGCTGAGTTAAACATAAAGAATGATGTGAAATTTTTTTGGACCTTCGTCAAATCAAAACAAAACTCCTCTGATATACCTCATAACATATTCCATGGAAACATTTCTTCAATTGATGGGCAACAAACTTGCAATCTTTTCAACGATTATTTTCAATCTGTGTTTGTCCCCTCTCAAACTAAAAACATTTCCACATATAGCAAAGACGTAATCAATGATAATAATATAAGTTCAATACACCTGAATTCGATTAATATCGAGAAATCTTTAGTATTAAAATACTTGAAAAATGTCAACACAAAAAAAGTGCTGGTTGTGATAAAATACATCCAATTTTTATTTTTAATTGTGCTGAACAACTTGTCACCCCCGTGACATTACTGTTCACACTTTCTATCAAAGAAGGCGTATTTCCCACCATTTGGAAAAGAGCTCTTGTGACACCTGTTTTTAAAAAGGGGGACAAACACAATATTGAGAATTATAGGCCTATATCGAAACTATGCATTTTAAGTAAAATTATGGAAAAAAAGTTTACGACCAACTCTTTAATTTATGTAAAAACACCATTATCAATCCTCAACAGCACGGTTTCTTTCAAGGCAGATCTGTCGAGTCGAACTTGGGTCAGTTCACCGATTTTGTTCTGAATACTATGGATAAAAAGAAACAAGTTGACTCTATCTATACTGATTTTTCTAAAGCTTTCGACAAAGTGAATCATGATATACTCCTAAGCAAACTTGAAAAAATTGGTATAAGTGGAAATCTTCTCAGATGGTTCTCATCTTACATTAAAAATAGAAGTCAAGCTGTTGCCCTCAAAGGTTACATGTCACAGGAAATAACCGTCCCTTCGGGTGTACCTCAAGGTTCCCATTTAGGACCCCTGCTCTTTACTTAGTACCTACATAAATGACATCAAACATGTCATCTGTAACTCTGATTTTATTCTTTACGCTGACGATATGAAAATATACAAATGTATAAGCTCAGAAGATGATTGCAATAAATTACAAGAAGATATTAATAAAATTAATGAATATTGCATAGAAAATCAACTATTTCTCAATGTAAAGAAATGTAATGCGATAACGTTTTCACGTAAAAATCACCCAATCGTCCATATTTACCATCTGAACAACGTTCCGCTTGAAAGAGTGGATAAAATTAGAGATCTTGGAGTATTACTTGACTCCAAATTACTATTCAAAGATCACATTGAATACATCTTAGAAAAAGCCTACAAACAAATGGGTTTTATCCTACGCATCACAAAACCGTTCAACAAACCTTTTACACTTGAACTACTATATATGGCGTATGTAAGATCTCATCTTGAATTTGCATCTGTCATTTGGAATCCACAATACCAAACTTACATTAAGCGTATTGAAAATATTCAAACAAAATTTTTGAAACACCTTTCGTATCGTTTCGAAAATCACCAGTGTAAACCTATTGCTCTTTACAAACGGAGAAACATTTCTGACATACTGTTTCTATACAAGATTGTGAACTGCCTTATTGACTCACCAGATCTATTAGAAAGGATTGCATTTCGTTGCCCTGAACGCAATACCAGGTCGAATACCCTATTTTTTATACAGCATTTCAAATCGAAATATGCACAAAATTCTTTGCTCGGGCGTATCTGCAAATCTTACAACGCCCTAAGAGATATCGATATTTTCCACTGCTCTCTTAAAACGTTTATAACTAAATTAACCTTACAATGTACTTAAACCAAAACGATTATTTCTTTGTTATTTCTTCATTGTTTATTTTTTCTTTTGACTCACTTTTTACTAATACTATATTATAATATTATTACTATCTACTTGCTTCCTAATCAGTAACCATTTCCTTTTTTTTTAAATCATAAATGGAACTTCACTGGTTTATACTATATTCAATATAAAATGTAAAATGAATGTATTTACAACTGTATGTTTCCTAAATAAACTTAAATAAAACTTAAATTAAAAAAAAAAAATAAATAAATAAATAAATAAATAAAAAATAAAGATTTGCGGCACGTTCCAGAATGGAAGTTACTCTCAGTATCGTCCTGGTGTAAGACCACCATCCAGAATATACATACACCATATAGAAATAGCTTTAGCCATGTTTGGTGACCAGATCTGAATAGCCAGGTACTTACCCACCTTCCTCTTCCTTCCCCTAACCACTATCTTCAGCCTCACAACATACCCCAATTGGTAATGCCATAGTCTCACTGACTCCAGATGGGAGCAGTTGGGACTCTTGCGTGGTATTTTTATAATTTTTTTTATTTATAAATATATTAGGTGACCCGGTCACGCGTTGCTGTGGCTAACGAAATACAACGCCATCTACTGGATGATTACCCAACCATTATAACCACCGCCATCTGTTAATTTGCGTACAAATCAAATCCACACCGCCCGCTTGCCAGCCCGCTCGTCCACCATATACCGACATTCTTCTTTATATATTATATTTTTCAACCAATTTACCCAAAACCTTGACAAATTATAAATCTAAATCTTCCTCATGAATCACTCTATCTATTATGAAAACCGCATTAAAATCCGTTCAGTAGTTTTTGAGTTTATCGCGAACAGACAGACGCGGCGAATGACTTTGTTTTATAATATATATATATTTTTTTAATTTTTATTTTATATAAACGCCCATAGAGCTTTTACATAGAATGCAGTACATTTTTTTATAATTACAGTGTAAAGAATGGGTTTACAAAATACAATACACAATACAAGTAACATAATATTTGTTAAAAACAAAATATAGGTTAGAAAAAATATAAGGGTTAAAAAAAAAAAATTTAATTTAGTTTAAATAAAATATAAGCGTTAGCAAAATACAGGTAACATAAAACATAAGAAACAAAATATAGTCCATAAAATAATAGTAGTTGACATAAAGTAGGTAATGTTTAAAATTGTTGTTTTCATTAGTTTATGGGATAGGTAGAAATAAATAGTTGGCACATATGGCGTTTGAAGTTTGCTAAGTTCAAATTATTGTCAAATACATCCAGATTGTTTAAGTATTTGTTACCAAGACTATGCAAACGTTGTATTGGAGAATGTAAATCATAGTTCGAATGAGATGTACGTACATAAAATGACAATGTTTGTCTAGTTGTTCGTGTAGGTACATGTAGATTTATTAATTGCAGGAGTTCACAACTGTCGAATTTAGAGTTTAATAATTTTAATAAAAAAGTTAGGTCGTTTATTTTTCGCCGGTTTTGTAATGTTGGAATATTTAAAGTATTCATTAACGACGGGTAATTTATGTGCTCTAAAGGGATGTGAAGTTTAAAATTTACAAAACGTAGAAATTTTCTTTGAATGCTTTCAATAGTATGAATATGAATTTTGTAGAAGGGCGACCAGACTATGGAGTTATATTCTATTAGGCTTCTAACAAGGGATGTATACAGTAGTTTAATGATTTGTAACGATTCAAAGTTTTGAATTGTTCTTAATACAAATCCTAAAGTTTTCATACCCTTATTTGCAGTTTGTTGAATGTGAACCGTGAAGTCTAGTTTCTCATCCATTATTATGCCAAGATCCCGCATTTCCGATACTCTTTCTAAATTTATTTTATTTATTGAATAGTCGAAAAACAGTGATGTTTTTTTTCTGGAAAAGGTCAAAGTTTTGCATTTTTCTACATTTAAATATAGATTGTTTTGTGAGCACCAAATTTTTAGCATGTCTATATTTGATTGAAGAATTTCACAGTGATTAAGGATAGTTATCTCTTTATATAATTTAATGTCATCAGCGAAAAGCAATACTTTGACGTCTTTAAAGCAGTTGACTATGTCGTTTATAAAAATAAGAAATAAAATTGGGCCAAGATGACTACCTTGCGGTACTCCACTAGTGGCAGAAAATGGTTTGGATATAAAAGATTTTATTTTTACAAATAAAGTTCTACCTGATACGTAACTACTTAGCCAGTTCAACATATTTGCTCTGATTCCCAGAGCATGAAGTTTTCGGAACAGTATTTTGTGGGACACTTTATCAAAAGCCTTCGAGAAATCAGTATATATACAGTCAACTTGTTTGTTTTTAGAAAAAGACTCCAATATATAGTTTTGAAAGAGTAATAAGTTTGTTGAAGTTGATCTACCTCTAATGAAGCCATGTTGTTTGTCATTTATTATCTCTGTTAACGTGGGATATATTTCATCAAGAACTAGAGATTCAAATATTTTGGGTAATACAGATTGTATGCATATAGGTCGATAGTTTGAAATGTCAGTCTCATCGCCTTTTTTAAGTATTGGGATAATATAGCTGGATTTCCAGCAGACAGGAAAATGTCCAGAAGATAGTAGTTGGTTAAAGAGAATGGTTAGTGGTTTAGACAATACAGATGAGCAATGTTTTAGGAAAATTGGCGGGATGGAGTCTGGGCCTGCAGATTTGTTAATGTCTAAGGAACATAGTTTCTTTTTGCAAGATTCTTCTGTTATGTAGCAGTCTGTTAAATGTATGGTTTTTTTAAATGAGTATGAAGGAATTTTTTCTTCTGGTGTTTCCTCATCGTAAACATTTTTAAAGAAATCTGAGAAAAGATTTACGATATTTTGTTTGCTGTTAGCACATTTGTCGTCCATATGCATTTGTGGTGGATAGTCTGTGCTGTCGTTGTTTATTGTTTTGATAAATTTCCAGAGATTACTTGAGTGGAAAGCTGTGTTTTCGATAGAGTTTATATATGTTTTATAACAGATTTTAGAAAGATGTTTGCATTGTTTTCTAGTTTCACTGAAAATTGCATAATCGATCATCGATCGAGTTTCTTTGAATTTTTTATGAAGTTTCTTTTTTTGTTGAAGTGAGGCTTTTAGTTCTGGTGAGAAATAAGCTGGATATGTATGTTTTTTAGGAGTATATAGTGGTACATATGATTTTATGGTGCTAGACAATATTAAATATAAATTATCTAAGGATTTGTCAGTATTCACGTCCGATAAAAAAGACCAGTCGACACGGGAAAGATGATAATTTATAGATTCAAAATCTGCACGTTTGTAGTTGAGAGTCTCTTCAACGTGTTTTGGTTTGACGCTACACACATTTAGCTTAATATAAAGAGGGGGTGGTAGTTATCAACAGGTAAGAGAGGATCATTACATTTTACAATTACCAATTTAGGATAATTTGATATTGCTAGATCTAGTAAGCGATTATTTGCATTGTATATAAAGTTATGTTGGAAAAGATTTAAAAAATTTGTCATATCCAAAATCTCACGTGCACGATCATTCTTGCCCTCGTTTACAATTAAACCACTATCACTTGATTTCCACTTCAGGTTATGTAGAGATATACCATATATATCACAAGAATCCCTACTGCTTCCGTCTGTAGCATGTATGTTGTGAGGCTGAAGGTAAGTGGCGAGGGAAAAGAAATGGGGAAGAGGAAGCTGGGGAAGTACCCGGCTATTCAGATCTAGTCAACAAACAAGGCTAAATCAATTTCAAGAAACATTTCAATTCTGAATGGTGGTCCTACCTACGCCAGGGCGATACTGAGAATGTCTTCCACCTGGAACGTGCTGGAAATATACCCAATATTGTTTTTAATTATTAAATTGTGAAAACACAAATCAATCGAATAAAATATATCTGCGCGCACTGGGATTTGAACCCGCGACCTCCGGATTGCTAATCAAGCCTTACCTCTCGACCACGGGGGCATTGTGTGGATTTTACATAACAATACATTGATTATATATTTTGAATTAGCAATGTAAATATGTGTAAAAGGGTTAAATTAGTAGGAAAAGAAATAAAAATAACAGTTCAAAAAAGACAAAGTAAAAAAGTTTAAAAATGAATAAAGTAAATTATGAAAAACACGGTAAGTAAATCATAACTTTATATATGTGCGTTATGAGTAAAAGAAACATAAAAGTTTTTTGTTAATTTTTAATTATTATAAATGAAGTTGACTGATTCGGCCCATTGCCATTCAGAGCTCACGTGATGGCGTAGTGTCGATGGCGGTGGCGGTTGAAATGAACACGTCGAAAATTATAAAATGTATATTTAATGTATATGTATATTTTAGCGATGTTTAAAGACATATGTAACAGGTAAGACCATCTTTCTGCTTAAAGGTCTTTATAGAACTACTTTTACACAATTTTACGGCGCAGTGGACCATTTTTCTATGTTTTATGAACGTTTTACTGGGAGCTCTATACGCGACCGAGCTTTGGGTCCGTGTGCACACTTCACATGCCGTCTCTCTAATATCCATACTCTTAGAATTTATTCTTCCTTCCCCTGCGGTGCAAGGCTTTGGGTCGAGAGAGTCCGACTTGAGGGGTCGCCTCAACTAGTCTCTCCCGATTCGGTCCGTCACGCAAAGACGTAAACAAACTTTATCCGTGAACCTCTTTTGTGCACCCTTCCTGAGTTACCGAATTCACAACTTGCCACAGGTCACTTGGGGTGGCCCGTGTGCAGGTTATTCAATAAACGGTTCCCAAGACGGCGGCCTCCCAAATTGTTGTATTTTTGTAAATGCTTGATTGATAATTAATTCAGATTTTATTGCTGACATGTACATTTGTCTATGAACCTGATTATGTTCAGAATATACACGGTGTTTGGAAACGCGTAGTTATAGTGGGGAAACTGGTAAACCCTAAAAAAACTTTTTAGAACATAAAATATTTCAACTTCGGTCTCGATTTACTGGAAAACCAAGCTCAAATAATACAAAAAGTTATTCTACAAAATCAACTCCAAATGTGATATAGATTAACCAGCTTCCTCAACCGCAGTTTACATGTAATTCTAAGGCTGGAAGTAGTATCACACATGCGGTCGGTCGACCGACGACGTAGCGCCGACGAGCTGGACCACAGGTCCTTGTATACGTAGTGAATCGTGTGGCACTACAGCTCTTCATTACGAAACCGACGTACGCGTGACATTACGAGTATTTCCAGCCTTATTACATTACTTTTCCATGTAATTATCATTAATAATTTACTAATCACTTTATTACTTTCAGCTTAGGCGTTATGTATACGAGTTCCGAGCCTCACTTAGCCAATTTAGATATTCTGTTTTTAGTGCCGAAGCATTCAACGATTTAACACAATAGCGTATCATCAGCAGTTTAATGGACATGTGTTTTTGAATAGTCACGTGGCCTCCTTAGCGCTAAGCGATACTAATGAAATTATTATGAATTTAGGCAGCTATAATGATTATACGTGTTATTTAGTTATTTATTTACTCAGATGGTGATATTAATTAGGTAACAACTGTTACAATCAATACTCCGCGGGTTACCTACAGTTTTAAATTATTCAGAACCCATAGACATTGAAATTAATAGACAAGCCAATCAGGGAAAGGGGAACAAACCAAGTTGCGCGGAGAGCGGGAGGCGGTGTGACCGCCCCCTTTCTGTTATTTATCATTTTATCAATAAATGAATATGACAGTATATATAAGGGAACGTACCTTTTTAGAAATTCCATCGTTTAAAGGTAGTTTTCGGGTAAACCAGTTCAATTGTTTTTATGAAAAAAATAATATTCTTCGACGGAAAAATATTTTTGTATGGGATAAAAAAGTTGGAATTTTGAAAAAACGTTATTTATCTCTTTTACTTTTACCATCATGTGGAATCACCTACCGAAGTTTATGCACTTTACCCCCGGACTTCCTGTATGGGCAATTCGAATTGTAATATACCTAACTATGTAATAATAATAATGATTTATTGTCTTCATTTCTTAGTAACAGTAGAGATAATGATATCCTCACTGGGATCTCCCGTGCTGAGGATTTCATTTACATATTATAATTTAATTATAAGAAATTAATATGAATTAGACATAACATATATCATGTAGTATTTTTTTAAATATAATTATAAAGTAAATGAGATAGTGTTTTTTTTTATAATTCAGTTTACTAGATTTGGTTTTAGTCTGTATTTGATATCAGTATATTTTCTATTTCTGATCTCCCTGTATTTAGTATCCAGCTTTTTATTTGAAATTTAAATGTCATAATGTTGAGGTTTTTGAGTGAGAGTGGTATTTTATTGTAGAGTTTAATGCCATAATATAAGAAGCTTTTTTGAAAACTATCAAGCCCTTGAAAACAAAATCTTTTTACGAATTACTAGTCTTTTTTACAATGGCGAGCAAATTGCTGGCGGTCACATACAAATCCCAAATCTAGTAAACAAAGTTTGGGCTTATTTCCAAACACGTTTTAGTTAGACACTTTTACAAATGTGTCTTAATTTACCCACCTTAGGCTGGGAGCATACATCAATTTTTTCCATCCGATTGTCTGATCAGACAACCGGAAGGCCTTCACGCCATACATTTATGAAAACCCGCACACATCCGATTTGAAAACCGGATCAATAATAAAAATAGGCCACGCCCTTCCGTGCCGGCCGTCCAATCAGGTCTGAAAAAGGGCGTGGCCCCGGTGTTATTAGCTATCCGTATCGTGCGGTGTTCATTCACAATCGGAAAGCAAAATCTGATGTATGCGTCCAGCCTTAGCCGTTTTTAGCGTTACTACGCCAGGCGGTTGGTTTAAAAAGAAACATTCAGATCCTACGCAGAAAAATCCCACATTGGACGCGGCGCTGCAAACCTTTGACTTACTTTAACGAACTTTGTTTTTCCATGCATGATCTGGTTATTTCAATGTGCGGTCTTCGGTGGTCAATGTACGACTGATGTCGTCGTTCATTCAAAGCGTTCTCGAACCCTTCTGCTGCCTAAAAGATATTTGAAATACCTAAAACAACTAACAAAAGTACAAAACCGATTTTCAAGATCAATGAAAAATAAATTAGGAGTACCACAGGGATCGGTCCTCGTGCTTCTATTGTTTACACTCCAATGAAGTGATGAAAATATTTTAAAAATGCAAAGTACGGCTATTTGCGATGATACACTAATAGGTATAGTGGATAATTGGAGATCATGAATAAGTTATAAATATTTTAAATAGTGAACTAAATAATGTATGAAGATGGCTGAAAACAAATGGTCTCGAGGTTTTACTCCAGCTCGCCGAAATTATACACAAATTTCATATTAGGGTAAGTCTATCAATTTGGATGTCTGTGTTCGTAACATAAGAGAGGCCCTGAGGAGGGATTTTAAAGTTGTTATAAACACAATATTAGAGTGTAGATTGAACTAAGGATGGAAATTTCTATTTTCGGACAGTTTTTTGTAGTATCTGTGCGTCTAAACTTTTTTTGACCCTATTATAAATTCATCGATTTGGTAAAGAATTAAGTTTTTTTTCCAATTATTAAATTAATTACATCAATGAGTTATCAGTCCTTCATATACTATCGATCAAATTTGCTTAAAAGTGTTGCGAAGTCGATTATTCAATCGAAGATTTAAGACAGTTAAATTTGCAGGAAACTGTAGAAAGTCAATCAACTTATTTGGCTATTATAATGGACACAACATTTTATAAATCTTGTTGTTTTTAATGAAATAAGGCAAAGGTTTTCAAAAACAGATAATACTTTATTTTCAAACAAACACATAAACAATCAATAAACATAATATAATAATGTGTACACAAAATGGCCACAACACAAATTAGCATTATAATTATAAGTTTTCAGCTAAACATTAGAAAAAACAGAAAGACATAATATTTTCTCACTAAGAAAGGCAATAATAAAGTTGGGTGAATCAAAAAGATTAAAATGGATATATTTTTTTTTGAATTGGAACAAGCAATGCAGGATTTTTAAAGTAAGCGTCAACACTTTGTGATCCGTCTGATGCGTATGATTCGAACTTGTGGATACTTACTTACTTTTAGAAACTGTTCACTCAATTTGTAAAGACGTTAAAACTGAAAATGTACATTTTGTCTTAACCGTTACTATAATTGTAAGTGAAATTAACAATATTTGAATACGCAATAGCTAAGCATATAATAGGATTAATTTTATAAACAACAAACAAAGCAAAATGTACAAGTAAAATACCAAGAAGTCAACCGCATTTTCAGAAACATAAAAATGGGTGTTTCGCTGGCATTTTGAAAAAAAAATCTACTATACAAACTACAAAACTATGTAGGGAAACATCAGATTACAATATGTTCTAAGTACTTAAATTATAGCTACAAAATTTATTAATACATCAAACACAAATAAAACCATTGACTAATCATTTTGGCTGCAATATAATAAACTCGTCCAACTAATTAAGCCTCTAAAATTTGCTAAGACGACATTCAAATTTTGATATGTTTAAAGATTCGAAAATAATCATGAAATTTTTTATTAAGCATGAGACCATTGTAAGATCCCAAAGACTGTTTGGCTGGATATGTAGAAAGAATTCTAGATGATAGGACACAAACAATTATGACCAAGGGAATACCCCAGTGGAAGCAACCCTTAGGCAGACCGAGGAAGAGATGGACGGACTGTGTAGAACAGGATTGGAGCAGGATGGAAGGTCTGGAAGACAGCACAAAATACTCCAAGACGGAAGGAGAGACATTCCTTCGGTTAGCTCTCTCTCTATACTACTGGCGTATCTAACACTATCTGGTGTGAGAAATGCCCAACTTGTGTCTGACCCCGCCGAAATACTGCCTGGGTTTTAACTGGCTTGTTTATTCTGATTGTCCTTGAGTAGATAACGTGCTCCTACATCGGTATGCATGATGCCCAGAGGGGGTCTAAAAGATTTAGCGATGTGTGAACGGTTAACTCACACATCTGCCCTGATGATGACCACAACGAAGTAAGAATCATTGTCTCAAGAAGAGGCAGACGGCGCTACACAGCAGAGAGCCAACTAATTGAACAACTAATTCATTAGCTTTATTCATCGGGTAAAGCTCCCCTCTATAAAAAGTAAATTACTCCCTTTATAGAAATTGATTGATGTCAAAGCATTTTAAAGGCATTCATAATAATTGTTAGAATAAATCATACGTACTAGCAAAAAAGCTACAGTACCAAAAGGTAACTCGACAGATTTACACGACTTGTACAGTGGCAAAAGCACTGAAGGTGACCTTCTTCGGAGGCTCTGCACTGCAGGTCCTCACAACTGGTCTTTTGGATCCTTCCTGGGGAGGGCTTTTTTTGATGACTGGTTTCAAGGTTCCTTTTTCTTTTTCTTTCTCTTTCTCTTTCCTTTCAGGTTTGACCTGCCACTGCTGTTGTCTGTTCTGAGTGTTCTGTCCTAGCTCTTTCAGCTTGTCTGTTAATCCATACAACCTGTTGGATATGTTTAGATAGTTCATAGATCCTCCTAAAGTGTTCCTCTTATACTCTTGATTGAACAGCATCTTTCCATACTTTTGTTCTTGCTGCTTTTGGTACGGAATCCGTTCTTGTTGGAAGGGCTGTTGGTTGTTTGTCCTCTTCGGTTCTTGATTAGGAATCTGTCCCACTATTATGTACTCCGGTGAAGCGAAGTTCTTGGGGTAGTCTTGGAGGTTTCTTTGATTCCTCTGGGAGGACTTTCTGGGGGCTGGCTGGGGAGGTTGGGCGGCTGGAGGGGAAGATGAGAGACGGTAGTAGACAGCTAACGCCTGGCGAGCCGGTCTTGCGAGGCTGTGGAAAGCGCTGCTTGAGAATGTGGATCTGCTTCTCCATTCTTCTCTGTCTGACTCATAACCGCTTGCACCTGGAAAAAAAGACAAATTAAGATTTAAATAGGTAGAAAAAAACTACGAAGACAACGTGATTAAACAATGCACTTTAAATGTGAAAAGTGTAAAAGGAACATTAATCATGTCTGGTTTAGGTACCTTATAAATGATTGGATACAAATCGCAATGAAAAAACTCAATAATGTAGTGTTATTTTAGGTCAAGCACGCACATGTGTTCTCAGTCATCATTAAACGCAGATTTTCTAGGTCTTTGGTTCCGATATTACACTAATTAGTTTATTTACAGATTTGTGATATTTGCGAAAGTCTCAAGGTTTTGCTACATTCTTAAAAAGAGTGCGTAATTTTATGAAGGTGGTCGAACCGGCCTGAAGTTTGATATAACTGATAGCAATGGAACTTTTTTTAACAAAATACATTGAACCAATACAATCTCTAAATCTAAACAAACTATAGAAGGACATAATACAGGAGATATAAACAAGCAAAATTAAAAAGACAGACTGTTTCACAGAATTTGATTAATTCATACAATTTCAAAGTAAATTTTAAAGTTAGATATATATAGATTATTCAAGTTTTGTTATTAAATAATAGTTGACCAGTTGTTTCACATAACTGAAATTATAACAGAACTTTAAAATTAATCTAGAAATTTGATGAAATTCTGTGAAACTTGGGGGAGACCGGGGCTAGTTGACCTACTTTTCACTTCGTGGTTTAAAAAAAAAATGAAGGCTCGTCACCATGGACTGTTAATCCAATAATGTAACATACACATTTGACTTTGTGATCATTTGATAAAACAAGTTAAAACATCCACCTACAGGTCCGCAATTATATTTACAAAAAAACCCTCCCGCTGAGTCAACAAACCGCGGGTGTGGAGCTATTCGCTAGTAGTGGGTTAGTTGACTCAAATGAGTCAATATCGAATTGAAAAAGAATATAGTCAAAATTTACACATGAAAATTTATTACACATTATAAACATTACATATCGTCATCTGAATTACAGTTGATGCATTGGTAGTAGGTAGCGTTGCCAGATACACATTTTTTGTGAGCCCATAATTGGCAGATCATACACTTCACCCATTCTTCCCACTGAGTCGACTAGCCCAAGTCGTCATTTTTAATTTTAAAGCATTATTTCCAGTAAACGACCGGTCCCACAAAAAACACAACTATCGCTATTCACTCACAAAAGAAACACAATTAGCACCCAGTATATGTTTATACGATCTAGATTAATTAGGGCACAGCAATAATAAAATAAATTGCAGTAAAAAAGTTACTCACCAAAGCAAAATATCGAAAATCAGAACTATATAAGCCGACACTTGCGTAGGGATCCAAAGGAACACAAATACTAATCCGCACCGGCTATTTTCATGATGGGAAGGACTTAAGAGCTTAGACCTCTCTTGAAAACCGTTCAAGTTATCACCGCTGAGTCTACTAAGGCCTATAGTCAACTAACCCCGGTCTCCCCTACTCTGGGCCCAAAGAATATTTTTTCAATATCTTTGTCTGTGCCCTTACTTCCTGCCATATTTTTAAATAATCAAATTAAATTAACCCACAAATTAAACTTTGACGTTATGAAATACGTGTTGACAGTTTGTTTTTACTAGATACACAGCCCTCTGTTAAAACCACAGACAAAACATTTATATTGGTGATAACTGATATCTATGCTTACTACCCAAATACGGAATTAGTGCTAAAAGCTCGACAAATAACGTTTCCGAGAATACCTACTGAAATACCGGCCTATGCTGTCACAAGGTTAATATAAGCTTCGGAATTCACCTCAACAACGTCCTTAACCACTCGGACCCATAAGCTGTTTTTACGATAATATAACATTACTAGACTGACGCATGAGGCCTGACTTATTTGATATGTATTGTACTGAACTTATTTCCCTTGTTAATATTACGCGCCATACAGAATAATTCCACACGTTAAATTACAAGACAAATGCAGCAAGTAATTCGCCAATCAATCGTGCTCTTCACATGTTCAATAATATTGGTATAAATTCGAACATCGACATTTTCTCCGATTCACTGCCTAAATATAAAAAGAGCATCATGTCAATAACATAATTTGTTCAATGCACATACATACATACTCTCTCACACACACACACACACACACACACACCCTTTCCCACTACGCACATCACCCGGTAATTACTTAATATACACTAAATAAAACATTACAAAGAAACACATCACAGGTACCAACCATGAAATATACTTAATAATTGTAATTTTTTTCACCAATGTAACTACATAATGTAATTTTTGTTTCTGTTTATAAATAAATAATTAAATATGTCGCATTTGATGAAACAACAACATGTTAAAGAATTGAATATTCCAATAAAATAATTTATGACATAAAATCACGTACGTAAACTTTCAACCTTTTGGGAAGTCTTTTTTTTTTTTTTACAGTGAATACCGCACAAGAATCTCAACTGCTCCCGTCTGGAGCCAGTGAGACTATGGCATCCCCAATTAGGGTATGTTGTGAGGCTGAGGGTAGTGGGGAGGGGAAGGAGGTGGGGAAGAGGAAGGTTGGGAAGTACCTGGCTATTCAGATCTGGTCACCAAACACGGCTAAAGCCATTTTCAAGCAACGTTTCAATTCTGAATGGTGGTCTTACACCAGAGCGATACTGATAGTATCTTCCACTCTGGAACATGCCGCAAATATATTATGTATTATTTTAAATGAATTAATTGTGAAATAACACAAATTAATCAAATAAAATTTATTTGCGCATGCCGGGTTCGGATCTACTATTGTATAAAGTCTACTGAGTCTACTATTGTATAAATCTTGCGTTCTTTCTTACATATCCTTTACTTACTTATTACAATAATTTTTGTAACTAACTTACATGTTTCATTCATCTAAAATGATTTTTTTTATTTATATTACGATTTTTTAAACTCTTCATGCTTGTTATTTTTAAATTTATACATGATTTTTTTTTAACCTACTTATTATTTACAATAGCCATTATTACTAACTTACACGATCTTTTAATTTACTAATTGAGCTAGAACTCCCTCACCAAACACAAGAGCATTGTCTCTTTATGGTGAGGAAAGGCAATTTTTTATTTTTTGTTAAAACCTTATGTAACTATGTAACTGATGTAACTTTATATGTATTTTTAATCAGCATTGCCAATAAAAAAAGATGTTTTTAATGTTTCCAAATGTATGGCGAATCGAGGATAACTTCTCATAATTGTATGATTACCGGTTTCTCAATGCACTATTATAAAATACAGGACTTTCCCTCAATGTTCGGGTAATTTCCGTGAATATATTATTAAATTATTACGTACTTAGGTACTATTTATTACATGTCACAATACTTACTTGAGTATTATGTACCTACTGCCTGAGTAATGTCATCATTATATTCAAATTACAATCCCTTCACCGATGGTTAGTGATAAATGTGATGATAACTTCAGAAAGTCAGTATTAAGAGGGAATAACCAGACGCAACCAAAAAGATGTCATTTTTAAATCCAATTCTAGACGTATCGACTCTTTTCTACAACAAAATATATATATAGACTCTTTTCTACAACAAAATATATAAATACTCGACTTTCTTACAATATAGTATGCTGGGGATCCTGTCTTAAGTCCAATGTAGAACCACTAAATATTGCTCACAAATTAATTCTTAAAGTCATGTACAAAAAAAAAAATCGTTATCCATCTAAACTACTTTACGAGGAATCTAATGTTATGTGTATAAAACAGCTGTACATTACTAAAATAATTTGTAGATTTTTTATCAATACTAAATCTGCAGAAAGAACCCAACAAATCCATACCACTAGAATTGGCTCAACAATGAACTTTATGGCAATACATACCAAAAACATCTTTTGGCCAAAGAAACTATTTATACCAAGCTCCAATTATGTTTAATATTCTGGCAGACTACATTAAATCTTCCAATTCATTAGCTAAATTTAAAAAGAATGTTAAGATATTTATGTTAACAGAGGATTGGCATACTATTTTTTCATCCTTGTCCTTTTTTAAATAATAATATTTCAATTTTTAAATAATAAGATTTGTTTTTTAATAATATTTGTTTTTTGAATAATAAGCTGTTTTAAATAAATAGATTTTATTTGAGTTCCATTTGCCAAAATTGGAGTGTCACCCTAGATGTTTTGAACTAGTTTTGTTTCTTGGTGGGTATAGTCATTAAAGATTTATTTATGGTCTATATTGTAACAAATCATACTTAAATTACCCATCTGGTCACTAATATGATATTTTTATTTCTAACTTTATTATAATATTTTAGTGTATTAAATGTAGCGTATTTTAGTATTTTGTGTGTGTAAAATCACTCAACTTTATAAATGTTAACCTCAACACAGGCCTAGTCCTAGTGAGGTTAATTTTTTTTTGCATGTAAAAATAAAAAATAAGAATGTATGGTGAGAAGTTGTAAATAAATTATATTTTTGTAATATTCATTTTACAGTCAAGAAATATTACAAGACGTAATACAACCGTATAATAGCCGCAACCGGGCTCAAAAAGAAGAAGATGGAGAGATATGAAATTACGAATGTTAGAGGACAAAATCGATGCGAAAATTGTGAAAATGTTTAATAAAACACGACTCGTTTAAAATAGAGCAAAAATCTTGCCAGGGTTGTCTTAAACAGCATTTAAAAAAACACTGTGAATTTTTTCATATACATAACTTGTAAAATAACTGAAACAGACGTGTTTATAATAATTGTTGGAGCATATTTTGCGATTTTTTTCTACCGAGGGAATTTTATACAATTTGCGTATCGGCGCGAGGAATGTCTAAATATTATCTTCAAGAATAATATATATATTTTTTAATTGCTTTAAAACTTAACGTGTTTAAGGGGAGATATGTAAGAAATCGGTAGACATTGGACGATTTTTATATGGCTGGTTTCCTGTAAAAATCACCTCAAGGGTAAGTATTTCAAATCCATATGGTTTTTAGTAAACACCTGACGTACTCGAGGGAAATGAAATGAGATGTTTATACGGGAAACAAAACTCAACGGCAAAGCCCGGTATTGAAATCGGTGACCAGACAACTCAGAATGAAACCAACTCAGAAGCACCTCAGAAAGGTCATTAAGAGTGATTATAAAAAAATATAAAAAATGGTTAATTAGGTTAAGTTAGGTTAGGGTTACCGGCTATTTTAAAATTATTTTTTCGTAGCTTTTAATAACCTTTCTGAGGTGCTTCTGAGTTGGTTTCATTCTGAGTTACCATGGAACCATTGAAATCAGTAGGTACCTTATAAAGAAGCATCTGGTCTGACTTCACGATGGACGATTCATTCTCATTCTCAGCAATTGATAATTAGGAAAACTTTCGTGTGCAGAGATTTCGAAAGTGATTTTATGAATCATTTGACTGAACAAAAAAATTAGTGTATTAGCATCATGTCTTAAAAACCTAATGATCTTTAAGCCACACATTCATGGGTTGAATTCATTTATTTGATTTGGAGAGAGAATGTAATGTAAGTGTCTAATGAACTATTGAGAAATTAGGTATAAAGGCCCATTAACAGCGGCCGAGAAATCAAATTTCGTCGAAAGATGGTCTTCCGATCCTACCCTTGCAACTGTACAGGGCGGTTCCGACGAGAAAGGTTGATTGTTCTCAGATATTCTATAACTCAATATCGATTTTATTTCATTCAAAATTTGCTTTAATGCACCCCTACATTCAACTTAGCAAAATTACGTACTGTCTGTAGTTATTTTAAGATTATAAGTGTTTATAATTTTTTAATAATGCCTTAGTAAGTGTGTAATAGGTGTGTAAAAAAATCTGAAATACATTAGTTTGTAAGACTGTAAATAAATGGACAAACTGAAGTATTTTCATCGTGTTTTACATATTAATATGTTATAGAATAACACCGGGAAGCATAACGGCCCGGTACAATTAGTATAACATTTTGAAATTTCCTACTGCATAAATATGGGGTTAATACCAAAGATATTCAAATACAGAAGAGATATGCTATGGTGTCCGCGCAACTGTCGCCGGACTACGCGCTAATTAGCGTAGTTTTCATACAAAAAGAATTTGTTCATTTCGTTGATTTTTTTGAAAATGTGCATTAATATTGGTTAACAATATATTTTGAATAAGAAAAGAATTCGTTCATTTAGTTTAACGTTCGTTTGGTTTATTCGTTAATTATTTGTTCTTTTAGTTTATTTGTTAATTGGTAAACAATATCGGCGACACCCGGAAGCGCAGACCCACATAGTAAAAACAGCAGATAGCACATCTACTTGTATTTCAATATCTTTGGGTTAATACCCAGAAAACTGTTTCACTAGAAGTTTTTCTACATTATAATTGATTTGGTGGTGTTTATGACTAATCTGAGTTTTGTACCAGATAGAGAGTACACTTTTACACATAACTGCATACTCAACTCAAATTTCGATTTTTTCGGACATGTTTGACTGTATGATCAACTGGAAGATTAATATCATTACACAGTGTAAAATGAAGTCGCTCAAAATGTATGTGCGCGTTAATCTTTTAAACTACGCAACGGATTTTCATGCGGTTTTCACCAATAGATAGAGTGATTAAAGAGGAATGTTTATATGTATAATACATGCAAATCGTATTAGAGAAAACCCGAGAAATTCAAAGAAAACATATTTTTGTGCGATTTAAAACGGCTGGCGGGCCGTACTATATGAAATTCGTTCTACGGAAGAAATTGGAAAATAGATGTCTTAGAGTAAGTAGGTATTTGATTTAAATTATTTTATTTGATGAAGTCGCTCAAAATGTATGTGTGCGTAGATCTTTTAAACTACGCAACGGATATTCAAGCGGTTTTCACCAATAGATAGAGTGATTCAAGAGGAAGGTTTATAAGTATAAAAACATGCTTATTGTTGTAGAGAAAAGTCGAGAAATTCAAATATTCAATTCAGGCAGCGGGCAGCGGGCAGCTGGCAAGCGGGTGGTGTGGATTTTATAAAGGTTGGGTAATGGCGTTGTGTTTCGTTAGCCACAGCAACGTGTGGCCGGGTCTGCTAGTGTATAATAATGAAAAAATTGATTCTTGCTAAGCGAAGTTACGTAATAAATAATAACCATGTTAATGTGTTAATTTTCTTATTAAAATATGTATACTGTTTGTTTCCCCAATAAACTAAATTAAAATAAAATAAAATATGGTAGTTGCCCATAATATGGAAAAATAATTAGTTGAAGATAATATTGTTAATTCTAAAATTTGAAATATGAGATTGACTATTATGACGGCTTGACCGAAGAGAGCAATAGCGAAATTGGTTAACGCGCACGTCCCGGTTAGACGAGAGGTCTAGGTTCGAATCCAGTTGCGACCATTGTATTTTTTCTGTTCTCTGTGTCTTGTTCTCTTTCATATTTTCGTTTAGATTATTATTGTTATCTTCTTCTTCAATGATAAAATAAAACAGTTTGATATATTTCGACTCAATGCAGTGTAGCTGGTGAGCTCATTTTTCACTTAGATAGTTCGAAAAATTAAATGTTAGAACATGCATTGAATCTGTTCAGTGCTTTATTCAATTTGCTACCGTATTAATATTAATACTAGTAAGTGATAATAATTTTATTGTAAATTATAATTATCTAGACTTATTGCAAATTTAACGCCATTGCGAAAGTGCGTTTACTACACCAATTAGCCATCTTTATGAATATTAATTTATTTAATTGACCAGAGTGATATAATATAAGTGTAGAAGATGCAAAGCGATATTTATAGAGAAAAAATGAAGTGAAGATTTATTTATAGACGCCACTTAGGTAGGGTTGCCATCTCTTAAATTTGGCATCTAGGACAAGACGCGTCAAAACCCCGGATTTTAGGGCCCAGAACCCGGACATGTCAACAGGTTTTTTTAAACATAGTCAGTGTAATAAAAAATCGTTTAAAATGTCATAAATAACCTTTTTATTTATTTTCAATTTAAATTTAGTCATCTTTTATCATCATTATAAATGTACTTAACAAAACAGAATCTTATTACAGTTTATTACAAATTAACTGCATTATCATCATTATAAATGTACCAACCTAACAAAAAAAGTACATTATTTGATTATCTAGCTATTAGAGCTTTTTCCTCAGCCTCTCGCCTTTTTTACTTTTCAGTTTTTTGTATTTATCACTCTTTCCGATAGCTTTTAGAATATCTTCACTTTTTAAAAGGAATTTGTAAAAATCAATGCAACTGTATTCATGGAAATTGAATTTAATTTTAATTAAAGATAAATGAAACAATGTTACTTTGTTTGAACCAATTTTATGTTTGTTTAAAGCCGACCGGTTTCAGAACGACCATTCCTTCCTCAGGGCAAACGTATACGTTTGACTTTAAATTTTAAGACTTTAATTTTTTTTTAAACCCGGACATCAAATGAAACCCCGCCCGGACGCTCCCCGAACGCCCTCTAAACTAGGACAAATCCGGGGAAACCCGCACGGATGGCAACCCTACACTTAGGTAACTACTGTTCGAGAGCTTGTGCTGCCTTAATAACAAAAAGATTTAAGTTTTTAGATTTGTATTCGGTTCAGAGGTTAAAAAAAAACAATAAATTTACCACCATGTGAAGAAACAAAAGATAAATAATAATTAATAAGTAAATATAAATTTTTAAGAGAAATAAAATAATATTTTATTATGTATTTTATATCTACATGCAATGATTTTCATTCATTGATCGTAGTAGTCTATCACAATATAAAGTCATTAATTAAAAAAATGTTGATCTTTTTTTCATAGCTCCAGACAGGAGGCTTGAAGAAAATAATTCCGCTCAGGGCCAATGTCTTTGGGGATGCTGTGTGGAGGGTCTTTTTGGGAAAGGGAGCTCTGGGAAGGAAAACGGTGTGATGGGTGGCTAGGAATCTTGGAGGTCAGTGTGTCCAGAATTGACAGATGTATTAATATATCTCTCTCACTGCGGTGCAAGGCGATTACCCGAGAGAGTAATGCTGGAGAGAACAGAAGCGAAGCACTTGGGCAGACCTATGGCGGAGGTGTTGGTTATCTAATACATGGTTCCCCGGGCGGCGGTATCCATACCCGCCTCCCAAATTGTATTGATTCTGATATAATCGAATATATAGTTTCAGCTATCTTTAATTGGTTAAATTATCCAGGCTATGATAAAAGCAATCGACTATCTGCTTTTATGAGGGAGTTAAAAGTTTTACTTCACGCGTACGTAATAAAAACTGCACTTGGTGACTCTTTACAAACATCATGTAACAATTAATGGTTTTATTTTTTTCTCGCAAGAAGTTACCAAAATGTTTTAGTGATTTTCAAGTGCAGGTATTTCGTATGTAATATCAAATATTATTCAAATAGCAAAAGTCGTTATTAATTAATAATAAACAATTACTGATATTGTATGCATTTGGTGACAGTTAGTGACTATTATTAGCTATAAACAACGTTTTATTCGTCATAATTACACATTTACTGGATAAAGCTTGTTAGCTTGACAAAATACGTCTAATGTGACTTTTACTTCGGTTTTGACAAGTGACTTGTGGCAGTTAACCGACGATATTAGTAATATGTACCTAATTAGTTCAGTGATGACTTCTTCGCTCTTTTCAGGCTTCACTAAGCAGTTATTTTGACATAATTACTCAGTTACTGGATAAAGCACGACAAAATAGGTCAAATGTGACTCCTAGCTCGGTTTTGACAAAAATGTCACTTAGTGACTTTTGTAATTAGTTTAAAATGATGTTTTATTTACTTTTTTCAGGCATTACAAAGCAGTTATTTGACATAATTACTCATTTACTGGATAAAGCACGACAAAATATGTCAAATGTAACTTCTAGCACGGTTTTGACAAAAATTTCGCTTAGTGACTTCTGTAATTAGTTTAAAATTATTCACTTTTTCTTCACTTTTTTCAGGCTTTACAAAGCAGTTATTTGATATAATTACTAATTTAGTGAATAAAGTTTGTCAAAATAGGTGAAATGTAACTTCTAGTCCAGTTTAAAAATTTTTTATTTTTATTTATTATTTATTAATTTTCAATGCCCTGATGGGCTTTTACAAAAGTAGGCTGAGGTTTTGACAAAAGCGTCACTTAAGCCTCGATGACACAGGGCGAGTTTACAAGCTACTATCTACTAAGTTTAAAAGCGGATAAATCGGCGAGTGAGATTGTCATGATGACACACAAAACCGTCCACTCGCTCAGTAGCGTAGGAAACTGAGGTCGCTGCCAGCGCCAGTAACAAGAATAACGACGCCTGCGTGAACTAATTCTGTGATGTTTGACAGTCGAAATCAGCTGTTAATTGGCAGCCATCTTGAAAAACATAAATAAACCAATCACGGCAAACGGAGCAAGCGTGGAGCGAGTAAAGTTGACGACCTTTCAACTTTTTTCGTAGATTGTCAATAATCTGCTAGTTGCAAGTAACACGATGACACTGAGCGGGTTTACTAACAGATAGTGAATTTCCCAGATAGTAGCTTGTTAACTCGCCCTGTGTCATCGAGGCTTTAGTGACTTCTGGCAGTTAACCGACGATATTAGTAATGCGTAATTAGTTCAAAATGATGACTTCCTCAACATTTTACAGGCTTCACAAAGCAGTTGGCTTTTTCATCATCCGTCACAAGAAGCACCTAACCACCAAGTTAAATGACTGCATTTACCATTTACCACATTGGCCTGGTCGGGAAACTTACGCCTCGTCTTTATTGTATTTATTATGATGATTATCTTGTGCAACTCGCGTGGAGAAATTCTGTTTGCTTTGTGAGCTGAATATACACAAACTATATGAGGAAAAAAATATCCACTCGGCTCGAACACCTGGTGACGAAATGGGAAAACTCGTCGCCTAGAACGCTTATATAAATAATGGTTTATTTGCACAATCTGAGCATCACACCAGCTGACAAATAGTATTTATTTATGAAGTATGAAGCCCATGACGAAATCCAAACGTTTACCTTTTATTGCACCTTCGCAATATTATGTTTTAACTCATTTATTATTAGATAGTTTAATTGGGATCATTTTTAAAACCCTCCACGAATTATGAATTTCCACCGACATAAATATATATATGTTATGATTAAGGTTTTCACGGGTGTAAGATGTAGAACAATTTTCTCGGTTTACCCGCGTAACGTAGTCCTTAAAAGGACTTTTTAACTCCTGACGTTTCGGACAGATCACACTGTCCATCTTCAGAGGCCTTATGTCTTGAGTTTTTGTCTCAAACTGATAGCTTTCGCATGTCTGTTCGGTCCAAAAGTTTCACTTAAGTTCCACTTAAGTTTTAGCTTTTGGACCGAACAGACATGCGAAAGCTATCAGTTTGAGACAAAAACTCAAGACATAAGGCCTCTGAAGATGGACAGTGTGATCTGTCCGAAACGTCAGGAGTTAAAAAGTCCTTTTAAGGACTACGTTACGCGGGTAAACCGAGAAAATTGTTCTACATATATATATATATATATATATATATATATATATATATATATATATATATATATATATATATTATATTATATATATATATATATATTATATAAATATATATATATATTTATATGAATACCGCACAAGAGTCCCAACTGCTCCCGTCTGGAGCCAGTGGGACTATGGCATCCCCAATTGAGGTATGTTGTGAGGCTGAAGGTAGTGGGGAGGGGAAGGAGATAGGGAAGAGGAAGGTGGGGAAGTACCTGGCTATTCAGATCTGGTCACCAAACACGGAAGAAGCCATTTCAAGCAACGTTTCAATTCTGAATGGTGGTCTTACACCAGGGCGATACTGAGAGTATCTTCCACTCTGGAACGTGCCGCAAATATACTATATATTATTTTAAATTAATAAATTGTGAAATACATAAATTAATCAAATCAAATTTATTTGCCGCGCCGGGATTCGATCCCGCGACCTTCGGAATGCGAGTCAAGCGCCTTACCACTGCACTACGCCGGCCGTCAAATATAACACATATTTCCCTTGAATACTTCCAAGTTTTGAGCTATTCAAAAATGTGTTATTTTTTAAGATAATCTCTATTGAGAAGCCAAGAAGATATCAAGAGATTTTTGCTCAACATTATCTTCACACAATCGGCCCCACAAATTCCCTCCGGCCTATATCTATAGGGATGCTGTGTTCAGGGTCTTTTTAAGGAAAGTAAGAAGAGGAAGTTATTGTAAGGAAAAATGTGTGAGGGATGGGTAGGAATCTGGGAGTCAGTCAAGGGGTAACGGACGTATGGATCCATCCTTTCAAAAGCGTTGTAAATCAACGGTTCGAGAGAATTCGGCTGGAGAGGTCTAAAGGCCTTCCTCAACCAGACGCTGGATACGCCTCACCCCATGAACCCGAGAAACCCTGTTAAGTCACCAAACGTAGCGAACGACTTGGGGTGACCTATACCAGGACCTATCTGCGAATAGGTTGCGTTTTATAAAATACTAACAGACCCGGCCACACGTTGCTGTGACTAACGAAACACAACGCCATTACCCAATCTTTATAAAATCCACACCACCCGCTTGCCAGCTGCCCGCTGCCCGCTGTACTATAATACGCATGTATTATAAATATAAACCTTCTTCTTGAATCACTCTATCTATTGGTGAAAACCGCATGAAAATCCGTTGCGTAGTTTAAAAGATCTATGCGCACATGCATTTTGAGGGACTTCATTTTATACTATGTAATGATTTTCGTAAGTCACTTACCTACGCATATTAATTACATATCTCCCTTTCAAAGAATTAATAAATTATCTTCTTCTTCTTTTTAAACGCTTGTAATGGAGCCTTAATTGCCTTGACAAAATCTAAGATATAAATTGCAATAAATCGAAATGCACCTTTTTTTAAAAAAATGTTATCGAAAAATAAATAATTAGACACAAAATGAATTTTTACTCCAAATATCCTAAGGAATCGCTTGTTAAAATCCATCGGGTACGTGCTGACATCCCATACAATAAAAAATGGAATTCGTCAAAAAAAAAATTACGCTAAGGTAGGTAGTAAGTGGTAGTTTCGATTTATGGTGACATATTTACTTAAATCTTCGATAAAATTTAAGTACCTACTTTTGCGAGCATTTGATCTTTAGAGTCCAGAGCCGTTTTTGTTATTTTAGTTTTTAATTTAGTGAATCGCTCGCCACCCCTATTTGCTTTACGTAACAATTGAAGAAAATATTGAATTGAACAATTACATAATATTTTAAAAGACGACGCAAATTAAACGAAAAGCATATTTTACTATTGAGTAATTACGAAGTTACATAAATGAATACCAGTGTAAATTTAATAATTTGTGACCACCCAGGTAGATAATTACTGCAGTAATGTCGTTAAAACAGAAAATTTTACAATTAAACAATAAAATTATTATTTAAAATATTTTGATGTTGTTTCTTGCAATGTTCATACAACTTAAAAAAATGCATTTTACTCTTAGACCTGGCAAAATCCATCCATTAACATATATTGGTGTTAGGGGACAGACCCGACTTGCTTTAACCAGTGATTTTACCTTTTATTCCTGACATTATTTGGAGTAAAAAATGTTTGGCAACCAGTGATATTTTTGACGGTATTTTTTCAAAAACAAACAAAAAATCACTGGTCACCCAACCCTACCTGTCCAATAGCTACTGATTTTTATGTTAATTTGAAAAAAGTGACCGGTAACCAAATGGCCATCTGCATTTCTTACTTCAAATTTAATAATCTCAGGAATCACTGATTAAAGCTAGTCAGATTTGTCATTGAAGAAGAAGATAACAATAATAATCTAAACGAAAATATGAAAGAGAACAAGACACAGCAAACAGAAAAAAGACAATGGTCGCAACTGGGACTCGAACCCAGACCTCTCGTCTAACCGGGACGTGCGCGTTAACCAATTTCGCTATTGCTACCTTCTGTCAAGCCGTCATAATAGTCAATCGCATGTTTAAAATTTTAGAAGTAACAATATTATCTTCAACTAATTATTTTGTTTTTTTTTTCTGTTTTCTTTGTCTTGTTCTCTTTTATATTTGAGTTTAGATTATTATTGTTATCTTCTTCTTCAATGATATATTACGTTGATGGGAATAACCTTCAAAAGTTATAAACGAGAGTTTTTCTTATAAAAAATTGACTAGTCAGATTTGTTTCTGAACATCCTCCATAAAATATGTAAAATTAAAAATAATAATAACACGTATAAAATTTTGACCTCGTGATCTATTATTATCAAAGAAGGGAGAATAAATTAGACTATGTAGACCGTAAAGAAGAGAAAAGCTTATTAAAATGTAGTTCTAAAATGAATGAACTAGATTATTTAACCTATAAATAGATTAGGCAGAATTTATTTCATTACTCCATCTCCAACATTTATAAAATAACTCTCTTTAAAAGATTTACCACCCTTCTAATCACCCTTCTGTTTTAATTCTATTCATAATATGTATTTTACCTTAAATATCCTTGTAACTACTATATTCATTTATATACCTGTACGCCTGTCTCGACACAGGTATACCCTAGTGAGACAGGCATACAAATGTAACCATTGTAAATATATTTTATTATAGATAAATAAATAAATAAAAAATTTTTTTGCTTACCCATGTGTGCTCGAGGCACCTGCGAGTTAACCCGTAACGGAAACCCATCTGATTCTTTGGTAGGAACTCTCTCTCCTCTCTCCGCGCTGATCTTGACTGTCATCCCCTTTCCTGGCTCTTGCGCCCTTCCTTGTTCTCCACCCCACCCGCTGTCACCACCCCCCGGTGGAGGGGGTGCCTTTCCCTTTATCCTCCTCAACAGCTGCTTACGTCTCTGAGGCTTCTGGGGTACTTCCACAGCATTAGAACTGGCGAGTTTGGTATTGCTGTAGTTCATACTGGGATACTCCATACTTTCGTATTCCACATCTGTATAGATCAACCCGTCAATCTCGCCTTTATCACCTGTTTTGCTCTCGGTCATATTGTTAAAACCTTTATTTTTGTCTATAATCTGCGGAAGATTGTACTCTGATTTGGAATTTTTCCCGTTCAATATTCCTACTTCTCCAAAATCTCGAGTTTTCAGTTCTTTATTGTTATATTCTTGACTTCTGTTTTGTTTCGCCCTTTGGATGTTGTTGATTGCCATGTAATCTAAGCTCTTTGACGGGTAGTTTTGGTGGGAACCTAAATCATTGATATTTTCAAACTTTTTAATGTAATGACTGGCGGTTCCGTTATTGTTTTTGGAGTAATCGAAAACTTTTCCATTGTAATCTGGTGAACTGGATCCATTCTCGATGGAGCTCATACTAGATTTACTCTTGGTAGATAGGCTTGGACTAGCACTGCCATCACTGTGTTCACTTGAGGAAGAATTGGCTAACCTGTTTCTCATTTTGAAGTATTTGTATGTGAAAAGAGTCCTTCTGAACTCTTGTTCACTCTCAAATTGAAGAACCATTTCTTCTCTAAGGTTCTTCTTCAAAACTTCAACAATCAGTGCATTACTGAAATCACCAGATTCATTAGCGAAACAGTCTATTATTTCATCTATTTTAAACGTTTCTATCTTAATGATTCTTCCGTCAAACGTGTTGATAGAGTTGATGTTTTCTTTGTTATTTTTTGAGTCATCCTTATCGGTTGTAAATTTGAGTTCTAGTTCGTCTCTTGCGTTGAATTCCACGAGGACGTTTATAGGGCGAGCATCCACTTTGTAGAATGATCTCCATTCAATCCTCGGTCCATTGAGAGATCTGTTGACCCTGACGAGGAGTCTGGCAGACCCTTTGGAGAGGGAGTTCTTCCCGGCAATAGTCATCTGGGAAAAAGAAAGAGATTATAAATATTTAAGAAAAAAATCATTGAACTGACTGCAATTACGTACCTACAATCACACAATTTTTATGCAATTTTTTAAACCAGTAGATGTATGACGGAATATTATTGTAAACCATTGTTACTTCACTATTTTTATTTTACTATATCTACGCACACACGCCAACTGGTTTCAGTCCTACGGTAGAGCAGAATCTGAATTAATACAATATTCCATTAACCCTTCAGAAATTTGGCGTATTTTTCAGATGGTCAAAATATTTATGTTTTACAATAAAATTAAAATAAATGGAAAATTTCTGCACATATCCCAAAACTAAAATTTTTATAAAAGATGATGAAATGCCCTTTCAATTTTCATAATTGAAAATAAACATATCATTTTTGAAATATCAAAACTTTGATACAAACATAAAAAAGTTTTAAAAATGGCCCACCTCACACTTTTTCTAACTTATATTACTGATTACGAAAAAAAACACACATATTTTATTAGACAGTATTATAAACGTTGTTATCACCTCACGTTTTTGTCTTTTCATATAAAAATAATTAATGAAAAATTCTCAAATTTTCAATTTTGTTTTCAAAACTTTGGTTTCATGAAAGGTGTACATTTTACTTTTTTGGTGGTTATTTTTTAGACTTGACTATAAAGTGTGGTGTTTTGCGTTTCCAACACCATTTAGAACATGTATCTCTCTCTGATAGTAAGGGAGTTACAGCGATTATTTATGAGACACTAGCTGACCCGGCCACGCGTTGCTGTGACTAATAAAACACAAAGTCATCTACTGGATGGTTATCCAACCTTTATAACCACCGCCGTCTTTGAGTTTATCGCGAAGAGACAGACAGATGCCGAGGAGGACTTTTATTTATAATACGTAGAGATGGTGTGAAAGATTATAATAATATGCATGAAATGCTTGGGGTAACTAACGTATTTAAATTAATAAGGATTAATACTGTATCCGTCGTAAAAACTTTTCGATTACCGCAATGTACGTGACCATTTTTTTAGAAGATAGAATGGGTATAGTAAGCTATCCGTAAAAGATAGATATATGCCTTCACGGACTTTTTTTGTAGATCTATAAAAGGGGAATATCCCACCATGCATTGTTTTGTTATATCCCAAAAGGATTAGGCAGCGTTTTCAATGAAAGCTACCAGGCGGCTCGACTTTTTCCGACACTTCTAACAATTATCGTTGTTTCAACCAATTTACACAAATCCTTGACAAATTACATACTTAAACCTTCCTCACAAAACACTCGACACTATCTATTGGTGAAAACCGCATGAAAATCCGTTCAGTAGTTTTCGAGTTTATCGCGAACAGACAGACAGACAGAAGATGACACGGAGGACTTTAATTTATAATATGTAGAGATATGTGAGCCGGGACAAGTATAGTCTCCTGCCATTCAACGGGTTAAAAGAATTGCCGCTACAACCATTCAGTCAAATTCGACTTTTATTTTATCACAACTCTACCATATAAATCGAAAAGTATATACCGGATTGTAAAAATACACTTTAAATAATCTTTTTATAGACCATAAAACCGATTTGCCATCAGAAAACCCACAAAAACAGACGAATCTAAAATGCGAAGCGAAAGTCTATCTACACCAAATTGTCTCAATTACATTTTTTTTTGCTTTTTTGTCCAAATCTACTTTACAACATTGGGCATTGAATAAAATGCCGTGGACGTCGCTTGTTCGTAACGATTTAACATCTATTTTGAGCCTTTACTTTTATTAATTGTTTTTATTTCAGAAAATGTAATACGGTTCAAATTCAATCAATAAAGAATGTTCAAAGAAATAATGCTTTTTACTGTACATTAATTCGCTCCTGGTAGGCAGCTCAATTAAGTGGTAGGGGGGAGTTTTGTAAACAAACCGCGATGGCTTCCGTGAACGAAGGGAACGTGGCTTTCGACTACCAATCCGAAGTTCACAGGTTTGGGTTTTATCATAATTTATTAATTAAAAATAATATATAGCATTTTTGCGGCACGGTCCAGAGTTAAAGATACTACCAGTATCGCCCTGGAGCAAGACCACCATTAAAAATTTAAGTGTCGTTTGAAATAGCTTTAGCGGTGTTTGGTGACCAGATCTGAATAGCCCACATCATACAATACATCCCCATCCTCCTCTTCCCATATTTTTTTCCCTCCCCTCTACCTTCAGCCTCACAACATACCCCATGGGTATTCCATACACTACATACATACATACATACATACTACAAACTACATACATACATACTCTACGGGAGATAGAGAGCAGTTGGGACTCTTATGAACTCATAACATATCACATTAGAAAATAATACTTAGGTGATACGTAAAATACTTTTTAAGTAATTAAATTACTAGTTACTATTTATGACTTATTTATTATTCAATTATAAATTTCTTGGTGTAAAATTTTGCAACTAGAAATAACCAGAAATATAAAAAAAAATAATTTAAAAGATTTTCAATTTCAATTTAAAAAATACTGAAAGTATCAACTCAATACTCTGATATATAAATAAAGAAATAACCAAAACATACTAAACATGCTCCTTACACACAAGCCTAGCTTTATTATAAACTATATGAAATTGTTATTATTATTATATATTTTTATTAAAATTAATAAAATACTTTGTTTTTACCATTTTTATTGTTTACAAAACCAACATGTTTCGTGAGCAACGCTCACTTCTTCAGGGTTTTTTTTTATTGATACTAATTATTATAAATAATAGACATAGACAATGGTGTCAATTGAAAAATAATGGAAATATGAGAGTGGGTAGAGGAGAGAGGGGCAATGGGAGACAATTTACAAAGGGAACAGGTTTAATATTGGGTCATTTAAGAACAATTTTCGGTTACTAATAATATTCAAATTCGCATTATATTTATAACATATATATTTTTAACTCACTTTTTGTAATTGATAAATTAAAGTTACTTTCCTGAATACACCTATATAATATAAATGTATACACGGTGTCCGGAAACTCGTAGTACAAGCGGGAAACTGGAAATCTACAACACATTCGGAGTCGATTTGTGATACCTATAACTTTTTTGATTTGAGCTTTCGTTTTCGAGTAAATCGGGTCCGAAGTTGGATTTTTTTTGGTTAAATTTGAAAAAATTGTTCACTTGGGGGTTGATTTCAGCTATGTAATGTCTTATAAAATGCATCGAAAGGTAAACCGGGCTCAAAAGCTTTTTTTAACCCTTTAGATGCCGAAAAAATGGAAAAATAGAAAAAAAATTAATAGTAAAATTGAAATGCTCAGATCGAAAAAAATAAGTTTTTTGGGTTCTCTACGTGATGTAGATTCACAAGTTTACCGCTTGTACTACGAGTTTCCGGACACGTTGTATATACAGCATCCTCAAAGATGACAAAGGCACTGAGGGAAATGGTTTTCCTCGAGGTCTCGTGTGCGAAGGTAATATTTTTTTTTTTAATAAAAATACCGTGAATCGCCTCCAAAATCCTTCTAAAATCCGTGACATTGAAAAGTATACTTTCTTCCACGAGGCAGATTTTCTTTTACCCTTGACAATGACCCAATAGTGAATGCATAAACTGACCACAGTATAAACCTATTCATTTATTTATGAACTAGCTGCACATTTTCTGTCGAAATTTATCAGAACGATGAAAACGACAAGTTCTTTCGTTTGACGAATAAGATGTTAAAATACAAACTAATACCGACACTGTAAAAGGATCTGATTAAGGATATAAACGTCACAAAATATATAAAACTGTGAAGACTTCGGTGGCTGGGTCACGTAGAGAGAATGATCGAGCATCAAGCACCAAAGTCCCTGCTGAACTCAAGACCGACAGGGCGAAGGAGCCTGGGAAGACCAAGGTTAAGATGGAGCGACAACGTCCTCAAAGATATATCTACCTTGGAGCTTCTAAACTGGAGAGAGCTGGCACAAAACCGATATGAGCGGTGGAAGACTCTTGAGGAGACCAAGACCCATCACGGGTTGTTGAGCCAAGAGTGATGATGATGATGACCGACAATGTAAAATACCACTAATGTTACAATGCCTAAGGGCCTTGTGAACCGGGAACCATTTACTAGATAACCAACACCTCTGCCGTAGGTCACTCCAAGTGATTCGCAATGTTTGGTGACATAGCAGATGTGCCCGGGATCACGGGGTGAGATTAATCCGGATCTTGGCGGTGAATGCATCTGCCCACCAACAGTAGGAGGGATAGATTCATACGTCCGTCGCTCCTCGACATACTGACCCCAGTGACCCTCAGAATCCCTGCTACCCCTCATACCTTTTTCCTTCCCAGAATTTCTTCAGGGGAATTATTTTCTTCAGGGTCTCCTCTGTGTAGGGTTCCCAGATCAAAAATTCAAAATCCCGAAGAAAATTCCTGACATATGACCAAAACTTCCGGACTTTCTTTTTCGTCATCCCCGGTGGGAGGATGACTAATCAAGTAACGAAGTTTTGAAATTAAATGCCAATGACCAATTTTTTTACGTGAGATCCACACAGGAGGCCCTGAGGAAAAAAAATTCCCTCAGGGCCTATGTCATCTTTTGGGATGCTGTGTGGAGGGTTTTTTAAAGAAAGGAAGAGAGGAGAGTTCTCGGAAGGAAAAGGGTTTAAGGGGTGGGTAGGAATCTGGGGTTCAGTGTGTCCTGGTCATTCGCCTCCAAGACCTAGACAAACCTCGCCCCATGACCCGGGCACCCCTGCTAAATCACCAAACGTTGCGAACCACTTGGGGTGACCTATAGCATGGGTGTTGGTTATCCAATAAAGGTTCCCGGGGCGGCGGTACCCATTTCCTCCTCCCAAATTACGACCAATGTGCTCTCAAAACAATGGTCAATTACCAATGGACCATTGTTCTGAGAGCAGCTGGACCGGGAAAAGTTACGAAATTAACAAAGATATATATATGATATATGCGATGCAGGCACAAAATGCCAATGTAGAAAGGGTCTCAACTAACAACAACTAACTCAATTAACATTAACCCTCTTAACACAGTATGATTTAAAAAATATGATTTGCGAAATGTTCTACAAAACTATTATTAAGATTCGGAAGGAAATATCAGAAGTGATGTTTTTACTTTGATTCGTAATAAAAATAATTTGGTTTATTTAATTTTTTATGTCAATCTCCACTTAATTGTAGAAATTCCAGACTGTTTAGGATTCCCCCCGCATTCCGGACAAAGACCTACCAATCAAATCAAAAAATATTTATTGTAAAATAAAAATTACAAAAGGTGTAGCTTATGGGTAGACCCCATTTCTTCCAGGTAGGGTTGCCATATCTTAAATTTGGCAACCAGGACAAGACTCGTGAAAACCCCGGATTATAGAGCCCAGAACCCGGACATCTCAACAGGTTTTTTTAAACATAGTGTAATAAAAAACAGTTGAAATTGTCATAAATCACCTTTTTATTTATTTTCAAATTAAATTTAGTCATATTTTATCATCCTTATAAATGTACTTAACAAAACAGAATCTTATTACAGTTTGTTACAAATTGTTTTAATAATCAGTTAGAATTTTTTTATTCTTAAAATAAAACACAAATTATTAATATACTCTGTCATGAAAACAAAACCTTATTAAAATATTAAGCCTAACAAAATTCAATTAAATTTTTAGACAAAAATCTTAAAAGTACTGAGACCATTTTAGTATTCAGTCTTACAATTTTTGAGGTAACTCTTTAACTCAATAATAACTTTATCTTAAAATTTTTATCAGCAGCCATTTAAACAACAAAATATCTCTTAACATAATATGAACTAAATTCAGTCTTCTTAAATCTTAAGCAACGAAACTGAAACTTTTTAAAGTTTAGACTTACTGTAATGTAAGTTACATTATTAATTTTTTAAGCATAAAATAACCAAAAACTATACTCATTTATATCACTTTAAAATTTTAATCAACAGTCATTGAAATTTTCTTTTACGTAATAAAAACAATCATAACTTTAACAACAAAAATGAAAATAAATTATTGCACTCAAAAGTACATTATTTGATTATCTAGCTATTAAAGCCTTTTCCTCATCCTCTCGCCTTTTTTACTTTTCAGTTTTTTTTGTATTTATCACTTTTTCCGATAGCTTTTAGAATATCTCCCCCTTTTAAAAGGAATTTGTAAAAATCAATGCAGCTGTATTCTTGCAAATTGAATTTAATTTTAATTAAAGATAAATTAAACAATGTTACTTTGTTTGAACAACTTTTATATTTGTTTAAAGCCGACCGGGTTCAGAACGACCGTTCCTTCCTCAGTGCAAACGTGTACGTTTGACTTTAAATTTTCAGACTTAATTTTTTTTTTTAAACCCGGACATCAAATGAAACCCCGCCCGGAAGCTCCCCGGACGCCCTCTAAACTAGGACAAATCCGGGGAAACCCGGACGGATGGCAGCCCTACTTCCAGGTAACCACACTTATTTAATTACAATGTTTAAATAATATTATTTGTTTTATTATAATTACAATGTTTATACAGATAAAATAACAATATTCCAATGAAAAAAAAAATACAAATATATATACCAATAAAAATAGGCGTTTCATTTACGTGAGGTATTCACTCAACGTGTAGTGACATTTATTAACAAGGAAAGTGTTTAGTGACGATTTGAATTTGTGTGTATCTTGTATTTGTTTAATGTTATGTGGAAGGTTGTTATTTACTTTAATGGCCATGTAGTATAGTCATTAAAGTATATAATTTATATTTATATTTATATATTTATATAAATATAAATTATATAGGTCTATATTTCCGGACGTATGGCAACCCTACCTCTGTGTAGCTAATGTAAAAAAGAGCAACATTTTTTAGATTTTCGATTTAATACAATTACAATTTGGGAGGAGGGTATAGGTACCGCCGCCTGGGAACCATTTATTGGATTACCAACAACTCTGCCATAGGTCACCCCAAGTGGTTCGCTACGTTAGGTGACTTAGCAGGTGTGCCCGGATTCATGGGGTGAGGTTAGTCTGGATCTTGGCGACCAAAGCATCTGCCCACCAACTTCGTGGCAGGCCGGATCGCACTGCAGTGGGAGGGATAGATTCATATGTCCGTAACTCCTGGACATATGAACTCCTACTCAACCTTCCTTTCCTAAAACTACCCTCCACACAGCATCCCCAAAAGTTGAAATAGGCCATGAGGGGAATTATTTTCCTCAGGGCCTCCCGCGTGGAACTAATTAAAAAAATAGCAACATTGTTTTGATCTTCGATTGAATATTAGAAGTCTTAATAACAACTTTTACAACAATTATTTTGTCGCGAGTGAGGGTGTTAATTATTAAAATAAAATAAAAATACGCAACCGTGTGGTAAGCCATCTTTCTTGAATTCACCTACTTCGCACATATTTCCATATTTGTTTCTCAGCCGACGAGTTTTTTTGCAATAATTTTAGCATACTTGTAAGTGGGAGATCAACAACTGCGATAAGTAGGCTTACAAATGAAAGTTTAATTAGGAACTTAACATGTCTAAATGTCATTAATCATGATGACTGATTCTATATCATATATTTTAATATGTTAGATATCATTATGCTTGGAATTAAATTTTAATGCCAAGATGTGAGTAGCCCGTAAAATGCAACCTTTTTGCTTCATTAGGCACATTTTATTTGGTACTAGCAAGTTCCCGCCATGCGTTGCAATGCCACATAAAGAAAGAAATTGTTTCTCCCTGTGTTTCTTTTACCATTAGTCTCCGTTCCCGCCCCCCGTTCACTTCCCTCCCCTCCTTGCCGCTAAATTATATGAAATACACGCATTTTTCAAACTACTCCCGCGCCACTTATTATATTTTTTATGCAAGTTTCATAACGCCAGAGCTTACCAGTATTTATAGAAACCTTCGCGAGCGTGCGCACAACAGCTCACCAAAGTTTCATCGCAATCTGATGATGACGATAGGAAATAATGTCATAACGCCAGAACTCACCATTATATATAAAAACCTTTGCGGGCGTACGTACAACAATTCACCAAAGTTTCATTGCAATCGGTTGAATGGTTTAGGAGCGCATAAGGGACAAACAAAGAAACATTCATTTTTATAATTCTGGCGTTATGAAATTATTTCCTATACCGTTCATTCGATTGCGATGAAACTTTGGTGATTTTTTGTGCGCACGTCCGCGAATGTTTCTATATCTAATAGCGAGCTCTGGCTTCATGAAATGTGTAAAAAAATTTGTTGGTTGCTGGCGCGCGAGTTTGAAAATTGTTTGTATTATAATATATATATATTTTTTTCCTTTATTTTTTCCCATTATGCATACATTTCAAAAGTAATTTTTACACATTTTCTAAATATATATAACATAACACAAGATAAAAATAATGTAAAAAAGTAAAAAATATATATAAGACAAAAGTAGATAATGGGAACCCACTAAGGCACTGCCTGTGCGTGGGTAATATTAACTAAAGTGCTAAATTACACCAATAAGTTGGCGGTACAAATAAAAAATGTAGATTTCAAAGTGAAAGTTTAAAAATATAGGTAATGTATCTTTGAAAATATTAAAGTAACAAAGTGACACATTAGTTGATTTTTTGTTACGGTTTCAAGAAGATATATAAAGTTACAGTAGAATTCTAAAAGTGAAGCATGAAAGTTTACATAGAGTTTATAAAAAAGTGTTTCTACATCTGCATCATTTAGCCATAATTTTAATTCTTTTATGTAAAGTGATATTTTATCTGTCATTTGAATGTGTTTTGGTAGAAGATTAAATGTACGAGGACCAATAAAACTGCCATGTGTTTGCATTAATTTGGTTTTGATTTGGGGAACGTGAAACGCATTGTTAGACCTTTAGCTAATTCTATTTTATTTTATATTAAGTGTCCAAAAGCACTACACTTCCTTCCGTTCATTCGATTGCGATGAAACTTTCGTGATTTGTTGTGCGCACGTCCACGAATGTTTCTGTATCTAATAGCGAGCTCTGGCTTCATGAAATGTGTATAAATTTTTGTTTGTTGCTGGCGCGCGAGTTTGAAAATTGTTTGTATTATAATATTAAGTGTCCAAAAGCACTACACTTCCTTTCATTGAGTGGCAATGCAACGCATGCCGGATACTCGCTAGTTTGTAATAAAAATAGGTTCTAACTGCAAAAGCATTGTCTTGTGCAAGACGTTGATTAGTATATTTTAATTATTTGCTTCATTATTTTGCAACACACCGCTTTCCACGCATTCTCGACTGTAATACAAATAAAGAAAGTATAAATTTGCATTCTACATAGACGATGTCGTAACATAATTTGTGTTGCATTATTATGTTCATCATACTTAGATCTATTCTTATGTATTAAGTTTATTAACCTACAACTTTTAAAAACAGTGTATTACGCACTGTGCCAATCTCACATCGAATACGGAATTTTAGCTTGGGGTAACACTTATTCTAATGCCCTCGACCCCATCATTAAAACACAAAAACTAATAATAAAAATAATTCTTAAACTTCCTCTCACTACCAGCACCGATACGATCTTCAATACTTTCAACGTTATGGACATTAAACAGCTCTACGCAAAATCCATCTTAGTTTATTTACATAAAAACAACAAAATCCTATACAAACCAACACAAATGATATACAATACCCGAGCCAAAAATAAAGAACTTCTCCAAAACTCCCTTTTCTAAAACCACCTTTGGACAAAAACACTTTAAATACATAGCTTGCAAACTACAGAATACACTTCCAGCTACGATTAGACAAACGGAATCAATGACTAAATACAAACAGGATATAAAGAAATGGATTATAAGTATTGGACGTCACACTACTGCTAACATCTGTAAAATAGATTACAAATAGACTGAATTACCATCTCAAGTATGTCCTTACCCTTATTAAAGAACTTAAAATAGTAAAATCCTATATGTATAATATAACTCCCTATATAGATTCGTCAGGATTTACTACTTTATTCATCTCTTCCTTCACCCATATAATGCTCTCTTTATGGTATTAACCCTCAATTTAAATCATATTTCTGTTTGAATTGTATAAATCAGTATGTATCTTACCTTAAATATCTCATGTTATAATTAAATATTCTTATGTATGATACTCATTTATGTACCTCTATCTACGCCTGTCTCAACACAGGTTTACCCTAGTGAGACAGGCATCGAATAATGTAATGCAAACATACCTTATATAGATAAATAAAAAAAAAATAAAAAATTATTACTGTGGGACAACCACCTATAAAAAAATACGCACGGAAAATAAATCCTGTTATATGGTTGCACGTGGGTTGTCTATGCGTTGCTAAACCATTAATCCGATTGCGATGAAACTTTGGGGATTTGATGTGCGCATGCCCGCGATGGTTTTTTCATATATAATAGTGAGTTCTGTCATCATGAAATTATGCGTTGCTAATCATTCATCCGATTGCGACTAAACTTTGGGGATTTGATATGAGCAAGCCCGCGAAGATTTTTGTATATACTGGTGAGCTCTGACATTATGAAATTTGTATAACAAAATTGCAATAGGTGGTATGCGAGCTATTTGAAAACTGAATGTAGCGGGACTGAATTTATGGTATACGGGAGGGGTAACGAGAAGTCAGGAGGGGGGTTTTTTCTTACGCAATTTTGATGTAAACCAAGGTCTCTGTTTAAACACCGGCGTAAGCAAGTAATTTTTGTTTTATTTCTTGTTTGTTGTTTGATATATTGAATAACATGTAGAGTTTTTGCTGCACATTCTAGGAGGTCTTGAAAGGCAATCGATGCAACCCTGTATCAATACGACATTGACCAAATCCTTCATCTATGGTCAATTATATTATATTGGTATTCCGACCGACAATTGATACATTTTATCCCGGACTACATAGCATCAGATAAGTTTCGGTTAAATTTCAATATGCATATTCATTTATTTGGATAATGTCGTTCGTTATGCAAAATTACTGGCTTATTAATGAACGGAGTTCAATTAGCGAAGCTCTTGGAATTGAAAGAGGTTATATCCATATACATAAATTCAACCAAGACGCGGCCAATTTATTCCGTTCCGATCTTTGAGAAACTAAAGTGATTGAAAAATGACTAAAGAGCTGATTAACTCCCGTTTAGTGTCAAACGATAAATGTGGATCCCCAATGCATATTTAGGTTAGTATTTCAATTCAACATTGCCAATTTATTATTATTTTTATAAATATGTTGCTTAGCGTTTGATATTTCGTAGTGTTAATTCATAGAAAATGCTTTTAGTTTTGGAAGCGGTTATCTATTTCGTATTTATTCCCTGTCAATATCGGGTCGGCGGTCAACGGTGATACCGTACTAGGGACATCGATATAAAATCATGGGAAGTTACGCCTATCGATCCGATATTGTAAAGTTACCGATTTCAAGGTGCTAGAGCTCACGCAAGGACTCTAATTTTTTTGAATGAACGAATCTACATTTAATTTAGACCTCCAGTGTCCCTGCATACGTTGTTAGTAAGCAGTATACAAGTACCGTTTTTATTTTTTTGCTGTTTTCCAAAGTGGGTCAGTACTGCTCTGATGAAATACCAATATTCAGAATTAAAACGTTGCTTGAAATGGCTTTTGCCGTGTTTAGTGACCAGATCATAATAGCCAGATGCTTCAATGCCTTCGTTTTCCCATCTCTGTACACTTCCCGCCCCCACCGGCCTCACAATATACCACGATTGGGGATTCCATGGTTCCACTGGCACCGATCTGTTGGGATTCTTGTACAGTATTTGCAGGATCCCCAGCTTTTGTTGACTTCGTTTGTTTTCAAAACCCAAGGGGTTCCGTACAGAGAGGTTATGTTTGGTTTGAGAGTTATCCTTTGTTTAGTAAAAAAATTTGTTTTGTAATGGATATTATTGTTACTTTAATTCAAATGAATAGCAAGTTTACAGAGTTTTGATTCTAATCTGGGGTTTTAATTTGTGGAAAAAGAGTTGCAAAAAATGAAATTGAGAATTTATAACCAAAAGAGAAAGTTGTCAGATGACCACAGACAAAAGAGCGCGTAGACAAAAATTAATCGAAATATTTAGTTAAAGGTGACACACACGTCAAAATTATGAGTAAAAGAGGCTGTACATGGAAGTCAAGAAAAATGATGAAATGTGAAATGCTAAATGAATTAAAATATGAGAGATATAGGACAATACATCACACAACGGAAATAACAATAAAAAACATCTCTGCATCTAGCTGGAAAGTAACAATTAAGAAGAAATTGCAAAATTTGCACGAAAATCACGATTGTATAACATGAAATATGAACCAATATAAAAATATTCTTTTTATATGCCTTTCTCACATTGTATTCTATTCTTTTGATGCCTCTCACCAATCAAATTTCCTACGAATTTACGATCTAAGACAATGCATTATTATTATTGTTATTAGTGGTAAAATAAACGCAAGTGAGTTTCCTTCCGGTACAGTAGGTGGAATGGCGTACAGTAGGTGAATGGGGTTGACGGCCTTTATTATGTGTATTGACAGTAGTGGGGGAAGGCAGACTAGACTTCTTGTACCAACGGGCAATAAATCCAATTGTTTGCCATAACTCAAAGCAGGCGTTTCAGGGCTGTGAAAATATGCAGATAGGTAACTACTTAATAAATAAATGGTTTAAATTATAATACATAATGCAATAGGTTACTTAATAAATATAAGGTTTAAATTATAATATACAATACAATAGTAGTTAAGTAAGTTTAAACATTTGAAATATACTTTTTTGGACGCGAGGTCTACCATCAGCAGAACAACTGATAATATTAATTTAAACCAAATATTTATTGAGTAGTTACCTATTGCATTTTATATTATAATTTAAACCATGTATTTATTAAGTAGTCGCCTATTGCATTATATATTATAATTCAAACCATACATTTATTAAGTTACCCATTGCATTATATATTATAATTTAAACCATAATATATCTATTTATTAAGTAGTTACCTATTTTATTATTTAGTAGTAGTTTATATATTTATATATACATATTTATTTAGTAGTTACCTATTGCGTTATATATTATACTTTAAACCATATATTTATTAAGTAGTTAAAATAAAACCAAATTTCCTCTGACATCATAAGATTTGTAAGTTAGCACATACCTCCCTACTTAATTATAAACCATATATTATATGATACGATTTTAGATTTTCACGGCCAAAAATTATTTTGTTATTAGTTTTTGGGGTATTATGCCGTTTTGCGCTACCTCCTTCTTTAGCCAATGTTTCGGACAGCGTTGCAGTGTCCATCATCAGGGCAGATGATATATGTATCATTTTTTAAATTTCAAATAAGGAAAAATTTTATACGAGAAGAAACGTCACTATGTCAATGATAATTCTTTTTTCATACTTTCTTCAGGTGGGTAGGTACCATAATACCGAAAAAACATGCGAATAAGACAGTCTAAATAAAAACAACGATTTCATATTTGAAGAACGACCATCATCTTGTAACGGAAACGGAACGTACAAAAAAATTTACAAGACGAATTGCAAAACGGTCGAGTTAAAACAGGACTTCGCTAGAGATAGCAGAACATCCAGGATACAAGTATTAAGTAATTCGATCTTCTTCCTTAGTAATGTAGGAGATACTCTTAGAGTCGCCATGTTGTAAGACCTACATTCAGAATTGAAACGTCACTTGAAATGGCTTTAGCCGTGTTTGGTGACCTGATCTGAATAGCCAGACATTTCCTCAAATTCCGCTCCCTCATTTCATTCACCTCCCCACTACCTTCAGCCTCACAACATTTCCCAATTGTGTATGCCATAGTCTCACTGGCTCCAGACGGTTGGGAGCAGATGGAACTCATAAGCTATCGCTTTTTTCCCATGTTTATCCTTAAAAAGATTAAAAAATATTATGTATTTGTAAGTATCTCATTCAATCAAGTTAAAGTAGCATTTTTCCTTGACATTTCGGAAATTCTAATAATAAATACGTCTACAAACGTTCACTCCTAACACACTTAAAAGACCGTAAACATTTCAATAAACTATAAAATAAACCTATGAGACTTATTCGCTGAAGTGTTTATTATGATTACCAATATTTTAATGTTGTATTTATAGTATTATTTTATCGATTCTAAAAGTCATTCACACGAATGAAAATAACTATAAACCACAGTCAACTGTTTATTTCTTACAACGCGTAATAGCTGTTTATCCTTCCAAAGGTAATGAACGTAAAACATTTCATTTACATGTTTCTCCAAATAATGTCAAGAATCACTGGTTAAAGTAAGTCAAGCACATGCCATTACACCCTGTACAGGTAAACGATATATAAAAAATATATATTTATGTATACGTGTACGTATGTGTGTGTGAAGGTATATGTATACTTATTTGTGAAGCATTGTGATTGCGCATTGATTAATTTTTTTAAATTTAACATATAGATATATAATTGTACAGTGGAGTTATATAAATTACAAAATATCGGTAAAGAAATTATTTAAAAATTGCAATCTCACCAAAGAAGAAGATAGTTCTTGTGCTTGATGAGCGAGTTACACTAAATATAACTGAAAAAGAATAACATTAAGCAATAGGTAAGTATATAATAGGATCAATTGAGACTTCTGGATCATCTATATGTGTAGGTGTACATACATAAGATACGTTTTCATACTAAAATATTGTGCACTTATGAGAAATTCGAAAAATAAAATAAATAAATAAAATAGAGATTAGAAAGAAAGAGAAAAACAGGTAATTATTTATTATGTTGTAAGTTTTTGGGGTATTATGCCGTGTTGCGCTACCTCCTTCTTTAGCCAAGGTTTCGGACAGCGTTGCAGTGTCCATCATCAGGGCAGATGTGTAATAGTTAGGGGTGAAAACGCAAAAAAAACATGTTGAAGTATATTGTAGCGCCAGATCGTAGAGGAGTGGAGCTGGCGACACGGTATCGCTCCTAAGTAGATAAGTACTAACATCACCCCTAACTATTACATATCTGCCCTGATGATGGACACTGCAACGCTGTCCGAAACGTTGGCTAAAGAAGGAGGTAGCGCAACACGGCATAATACCTCAAAAAACTAATAACAAAATAATTTTTTGGCCGTGAAAATCTAAAATCGTATCAGGTAATTATTTAGTTAATTATTGCTGATGAAGTGTAGCTTCAGTTTAAGTTTCAGTATATTGATGTCTTTGTTTTTTTTTTATTTCCGTGCGAAGGTTGCTGAAAAACTTTATTCCTAAATAGATGTAATTGTATTGCATTACTTTGGTATTAAATTTTGATGTTGTCTTCATATCTTTTTGATTGGTGAGTTTCAATTTTTTGATGATATTATCTTTGTAAATTTGGATAATTGCATTTTTCTTGAAGATATTCTCTACTCGAGGCACCGTGAAATCTGCGAAAAGCGTTTCTGTTGGATAAGTGGAGGGTTTCTTTAGGATTACTTTAATGATTAGTTTCTGGATCACTTTGATCGGGGTTAGTAAATTGGTGTATGACCCCCCCCCCATACAATAATTCCATATTGAATTAATGACTGGATTAGTGCATAGTATACTCTTTTTAGATTGTTGAGTTTTAAAATATTTCTTAATCTTATGAATATATATATACACTTTCTGATACGCTTAACCAATTCATTTAAGTTACCAGTAATGCTTTTCTTATATGATTGTAAGGAGTAAACCAATATGTAAAATACACAATTTATAGAGGTCTGTCATAAAATAGTGTAAAAATTGAAATGAACACACTTGTAAGGTAAAGTTTTGATCAGTTTTTTGTTACATATTACTAGGCCAACTAGTTTTATTAACGCAAACTAATCGTTGCAATTACGATAGTAACTAAACAATATAGTAGAATATGCATAGTAAAATATATATTAAAAAAATGATCATTCGTAAGGAAGTAGTATTTTTATCTTCCGTTTTTTTTATGCCTTTCACTTTACCAATTAGCGTTTTGGTATTTTAATAATTATAATGTATAATAATTAGTCTATGATTAGTTCTCACATTACTTTAGTTGTCCATGGGTTCTTCGGGTCACATGCTCTCGTTTCCGAGATTCGCCGAAGGTAACCGAAAGACAAAACCTAGCTTTCAATCTGAAAGGACGTAAGTCTTCCAAATTATAATTATACTAGCAGACCCGACCACACGTTGCTGTGGAAAACGAAGCACAACGCCATTACCCAACCTTTATAAAATCCACACCAACCGCTTGCCAGCTGCCCGCTGCCTGAATTGAATATTTGAATATATCGGCTTTTCTCTACTATAATAAGCATGTATTATACATGTAAACCTTTCTCTTGAATCACTCTATCTATTGGTGAAAACCGCATGAAAATCCGTTGCGTGGTTCAAAAGGTCTATGCGCACATACATTTTGAGCGAACGTCAACCACATTCATTATATTGAAGATTAAGTTCGAGTCTGTAATTAGAGGTAGTCTAAAAATCAATTTTATAATAGTTTTCTGTGCCTTTATGATTGGGTCTAGTGCTGATGCAGTACCGCCTCCCCATGCAATGATACCATACTCAATAATAGATTGACAGACTGCAAAATAAATCATTTTCAATTGTTGTAAGTCGAGAAAGTTTCTTATCGTTCTGATAAAGTGCATGGTAATAATAATATAAAATCAATAAACAAACAGTGACATTGATTTAAAGAACCAAAGTTTTTGAATAAGCATTGTGTACTACTGTTGAATACTGGTCCCGAACGAATGACTCTGGAGAGAATATTAGAAATATTACAATAATATAAATTTTGTATTTCATGGCAGCCCTAACCTATAAGGTAAAAATGTAAGAAATGATTCTCATATGTAGCAAGTAGTGGCAAGCCGTACAAGGCGACTTTTGCTCTAAAAGCCTACATTTTTTTGCTAGAATCGACTAACCCGTCCGCAAACAGAGTCGATCTCTCTCCTTTTATTTTATTATTTTCCCCGCACCCTCGATTCTAGACTGCCATACATAAGTATACATTATAAACATACCTAGAAATACTACATAGGAAAATCATTACCTTTATTATAAAGAGAACAAGATTTAGAAGACCTCAAATAAAGTTATTATTACCGTCAAAAACCACTAGGGGAGAACCGTAAACCTACTTTTATTTTATTTATATTTAACAATTTTCCTAACTCCAAAATGCAAAAAAAAATCGGGTCATTTCAAACGGAGTAAAATTTTTCAGTACATTACCAGAAAAATTTTGAAATATTAATAATAAAATAAAAGAGTTTAAATTTTACTTTAAAGAACACACTGAAAATGTAAAATGAATAACATTTGATAACCAACACCCCTGTCATAGGGCGCCCCAAGTGGTTCGCTACGTAGCGACTTAGCAGGGGTGCTCGGGTTCATAAGGTGAGGTTTGTGTAGGTCTTGGCGGTGGATGCATTTGTCCACCTACTGCGTGACAGGCCGAACCGGGAGAGGCTAGTTGAGGGAAACCTTTTGACCTCTGCAGTCGGACTCTCTCGACGATCGATTCATACATCCATTCCTGGACACACTAACCCCTAGATTCCTACCCAATCCTCCCACCTTTTTCCTTCCCAGAACTTAATAATAATTATTATGAAAAACGTTTATTCATCAATAGATTTTTTAAATATCACACATTTTGTTCATTTATCATTGATTCTGTTGACGACACTGCTCAGCTATAATTCAGAATTTCATAAAAATACCCTCCACACATATCCCCAAAGATTACATACACTCATTTTTCCCCAGGGCCTTCTGTGTGAAGCAGATGTAAAAAATGCACAGTTTAATAATATCTATATATGTATTACTAATTTCCTTGAATAGATTGATGAATCTTAATATGTTCATTGGCCATTACTGTACAATGTATGTCCTTATGTTTAGCTTGAGAACTCCTGAACATTACTTTACATTATTATTATTCATGTCATGTACAAATGACACCCAACGTCATTCATAAATCACACACCCAGTGATACGCACAAATCACAAGCCTAATGTCGTGCACAACTTACACCCCCAATGTCACAAAATTTTCCATGTCATTATAATAATTAGAATATAAAATAAGATGACATCGACTGGATGATTTGCATTCGTGTGATTATTATCCAACTCTGGTAGGTACTACTGGGTGATAGATTTTGAGGTGATTCTCTACTTACAATTAAATAGATATATTTTAAGTTTTCTTATTTTATTTATTACTCTCAAAATAGACCCACTAAAGTCGAAAAGGTACATTTTTAAATTTTATTTTACACTTCTAATACCTACAAGCATAATTTAAAAAAATAACCCTGAATTCCATTATTAAACAATGTACATTTTTATTTCCACTGCTCTGAAAATTTCATTCAATAGCACCACTCTTCTTGATATGCTATGCTGTACTAGAACATCTTTTGTATGTGGTATCTGAAGCTTTCAGGCACGTATAAGCCACAGCATTCCAAGTGGAGTGGACTATCAAAAGAGTTATTCAGTATATTAAATGTAATTATTACAAGAATTCCAGAACTTCCAGTTTCCTGGCTAAAGAATCTATTAGTTGCCTCAAGTAAGTCCAGGTGCATACACCTCGGATAAGTTTTCATTTAGACATACCTGTGTATTTTTTTCAGGGTTTGTTCCAGAGTATTTATATTTTATTTGGCGCGGAGTCCACACACCACTAACATACTCTAGAATACTTCTTTCTAAAATACCATCCAATATGTCTATCATTGCATCTGGATTGTGACCCCTAGCACGGTAGATTGATAAGGATTGTTAAGATAAATTACGCTAACTTCTCATCATTCCCTAGCATGCTTGCAGATCTCCAACGAATAAGTAACAGTTCACAATGACTAAATGCTCTTGTTTGTGCGTCGGCGATCTGGAATTGTCCTAGCGAACGATGAGAAGTATTAAACCATTATTTGTATCGATAATTTTTGGTAACTTCTCATCGTTTTCTCGGACAACTGCAGATCGCTAACGTACCAACAATAGTTGACATCGAATATATTAAGAGCACTTGGTCATTGTGAACTGTTACTTATTCGTTGGCGATCTGCAGTCATGATATGGAACGATGAGAAGTTATCGATACAATCCTTGTTGATCGACCGTCCTAAGGATCCTGATCGATTTTTTTAGGCAAATGATGTGCATGATCTGTTAGTCGAAGAACTCAAAACAAATGTAATGAACTATTATTTACACTGAATAGAGATTTAAAAAATGCCTTTCTTATAAAAAACCTGTGGGCAGAATATTCCAGCCACAGTCACGTCCGGTCTAAAGTTCTCAGTTCTCCAGTCCCCAAGTCCACAGATGTCAGGTACTCCAGCCTCAGTCTACGAGGTGGCCGCCCGAGGCTCACTTTCTACCGGACCAAACACGTTTCGCGAGCCGTGCGGGTCTCCTCTTCACCGCTTCTTCGCGCCTCCCCCTTTCTTCTAAGGCGGAGATGGCGGATTGTGTGAATAAGGCAGGGGTGCTGGAACTTTTGTGGAAAAGATACTACTTATATGTAGTGTTCTTTAGTTTTACTTCACACTAACAGATTCTCCAACCTTGGAAGGAGATTACTTTTGGGAATAATAGATTCTTGATGATTATCTGTATTTATTTAATTATTAATATTTAATTCGCGTATTACAATATTGACCACGATAGTCGACCTTCTAGGAACTGGCTAAATGGAATCTGATGTGAGAGTTCTACTGAACATTCTCCCTGAGCTGCTGGACCCTCTGTTGCTTATCACTGGTACTAAGCAACCTGCCATCTAGCGGAGTCTAAGAACAGTTCTTAGTACTGTACCATCTATGTCTAGAATACGGAAGCTTATGCTATTAAAAGTTTAGTCCAAAAAAAGGATACACATGAATTTAAACACCCCTTTGGAGCTCAGGAATTGGGGAGCGACGGATTTTAAAGTATCACGTGATCAAGTCAGTGCCATTGAGCAAGTGGTGAAGATTGTAGTGTTGGGTACCTCATACAAGAGGCACCTCAAATGTCCCTTACAAACACGTAAAAAAAATGTCCCCCCACCTCACAAAATGTATTTGTACCAGCTCTTTTTATTTGTATTACTACAAATGTCATCTCACGTTGTCGCGCATTGCACAAATACGAAGGGGGGACAAATATGAGGTGTAAGGTGGTTGGTTTATTGGACTACATTCATGTCATGTCACGTATGGGACAAATATGAGGTGAGGTGTGAGGTGGTTGGTGTATTGGACTACATGTCATGTCACGTTGCCACGTATGGGACAAATATGAGGTGAGGTGTGAGTGGGTTGGTGTATTGGACTACATGTCATGTCACGTATCGTAAGGGACAAATGTATGAGGTGATGAGGCGTGAGGTGTTTGTATATTGTATGACATTTTTGTATTAGAACCGTGAGGTGCTACGAGGAAAATAATAAATTTACCTCAGGGCCTATATCATCTTTGAGGGTGTTGTGTGGAGATTATTTTTGGGGAAACGAAAAAGAGGGTGTCAGTGTGCCCAGGATTGACGAAAATATGAATCGAAAAAACCAGCTGGAATTAAATAGCCTCCCTCAACCTGCCTCTCCCAATCCAAAGTTGGTGGACAGACAGATTCGCCACCAAGACCTGGACAAACCTCACACTATAAACGCGGGCGCCCCTACCAAGTCGCCAAACTTAGCAAATCATTTGGGGTGACCTATAGTTAGAGGTGTTGGTTATCGAAAAAAATTGGTTTACGGTACCCATACCCGCCTACCAAAATGGTTTTAGCCAATCTTATCTCCGGAGGTCTAGCGTAAACGATCGATAAAACCATATATCAATACTTTATTCATTATATCCGTCTTCTATGGCTCTTACCAATTGTTGATCACGGTCAACAAATGGTAAGAGACATACCGACCGACGAATAATAAACTTTAGCCCGGATTTTATCAGATACGTTTCGGTTAACCGTCAATATATGCATTTATTCGGATAATGTCGTTCGTTATACAAAATTTCATAATTATTAATGAACGGATTGAACTAACGAAGCTCTTAGAATTGAAAGAAATCTTGTACGTGATCCATAGACTTAAATAATTCAACTAAGATGCGACCAATTTATTCCATTCGATCTTTGAGACCAAAATGATTGAAATATGACTATAGACCGCATTAACTAATTAACTACCGCTTAGTGTCAAAAAGTAAATGTGGATCGGCAATACATATTTAGGTTAGCATTTTAATTCAACATTGCCAATTTATTTACATTTTCACGTAAATGCTTTGCGTTTGACTTTTCGTAGTGTCAATTCATAGAATATACCTTCAGTGATGCCAGATTATATTGATTTCTTATTTATTCCCTGTCAATATCGGTTCGTCTGTCAAATGTGAAACTGTGCCCGGGACTTGGATGTAAAATCATCAAAAGTTATGCATATCGATTCACTGTGTTAGAGCTTCTGAAATCATTAGGAAATGATAATCTGTGGGACTTGTTTTTACAAAATTGCACGTGTACCAACGTTAGCCCATAGCTGAAATAAGTGGCAGGTGTGGAGACAGGGCAGACATCATGACGGCGAATGTGGAATGCCATTGAGGCGTAGGATGCTTAAGATCACTCGAGAGCAGGCCCGCAGGGGTATGCAGAGGTATTCTGGCTGATGTTATTATTATTAACTAGTAGTTCTGTGAACATTGAGGAATTTACCGAAATGAGAAATTGTCCAAAGAAATGTCACTATCTCAATTACAATTCTTTTTCAAAGTTTCTTCAGACAGGTAGGTACCATAATATTTAAAAAATGCGAATAAAAATGTTCAAGTAAATTCGACGATTTCACACTTGAAAAAATAATCTTTATTGAACCATTAAAACGGCCACCATCTTAAAAAAAGGAAACGACACATACAAATTTACAAACAGACGAAATGGAAAACGTCGAGTTAAAACAGCACAAACCAAGCACGTAGATTTTTATTTCTAATGAAAATTAGAAGATTAAGATTATAAGGGAACGTACCCATACTACGTGACCAACTTTTTGCAATTTTTAACCCCCCCCCCCCGTCCCCGGTGACCAAAAACCAAAGCAACCCGCCGCTCATTTGTACCAAGCGTGGTATTTTAAAGACCCCCCCCCCCCCGAACGTGTCACGTAGTATTGGTACGTTCCCTTTAATTATCCTTGTGAAAGACCACCATTCAGAATCGGAACATTGTTTGAAATGTCTTTAGCCATGTTTAGTGACCAGACCGTCCAATAGCTATGTACTTCCCAACCTGCAAAATTCGGGAATCGGTTAGATGTTACCCCCAAATAGGGTATTTTTAGGGCTGAAGGCCCTAAAAGGCCGAACGTTAGAGGGAGTGCGTTAATATTAAAAACGATAATATTTAAGCTAGAATTGTGAAAATGTTTAATAAAACACGACTCGTTTAAAATTGGGCAAAAATCTCATGGGAAATGTCTTAAAAAACATTTAAAGAAACGCTGTCAATTTTTCATACATGTAACTCACAAAATATATAAAAAAAAGTGTTTATAATAATTTTTGTAGCATGCTTTGCGATTTTTTTCTATCGAGGGAATGTGTCGTAATTACCATTTCAGCAGGCAAATGTATGGATATTATCTTCAAAAATAACATATATTTTTTTTAGAAACTTAAAAACCGTGTTCAAGAGAAATATGTCATAAAACTGTAGAAATTCGGAATGCCGCAACTGAAGAACGAAACAGGAAGGTTAGAATTTATCTTACTATATAAATTTGGTCACTAAACCCGGCTAAAGACATTTCAAGCAACGTTTTGCTTAATAAAATAAAATACTTTTTTGTTTAAAACCACGAAATTTATTAATTTATGAACCGATCGGTTTCGGTTCGTGGTTTTAAAGAAAAAAGTATTTTATTTTATTAAATATGTCAAACCACAAAGTGATTGCTTTCTACAATAACGTTTTGCTTCTTTAATTGATTAATTCACAATAATTGTTATTAAAAAAAGTTCTTTTCTAAACCAAAAATTACTACTTGGGGAGTAACAATTTTGATTAACAGTGTCGTGACATGATTTAAACTTTGGTAAGATAAATGTCGACCGAACTATATTCTACTAAAGTAATTTTAGTTCAAAAACGAAGTAGGCTTTAGTAAGATACTATTTAAAAACGATATTACTTTTACTTACAGCATATAACGTTTGTTTTCTTTCTAATACTATAATAACAGGTTTTCTTTCTGAGCTATACTTCAAATAATTAAACACTTGTATCAATTTTGAATTTACGTTTCCTTGTCACGACCGGCCGCGGCATTTAGAACAGTGGGCTTCGAAATGATTAAACAGTATAATTGTGGAAACAGTATTGTAAAGAGTGGGTTATACAGATCCATATTCTATATTTAACTATATTACGGTAGGTACTGGTGTATTTTTTGGATAATTGATTAGTGCCTTCCTATTTTTCCCATACCTACTTAAATCTGTCTTTAACTGACCTTAAAAATGCCTAACGATAAAATCCTTAGCAAACTTTTCGAATAAGTTGACCTGACAGTTGACCCCCCGTCAGTTGCCCCCCCCCCCCCCCCCCGCGATATTATAATTTTAATAAAATAATAATTTGTGTGCACTATTTACCAATTTCAAACCTAAAATCAACTTCAAAAATACCTCGAATAATATAATAATAATAATAAAACAAAGATTATCGTTTTACTAAATATGTGTTATATTTTTATTTTTTAATTTTATTTATTTGTAAAAACAGTGTTAGAACCAATACATTGCAAAAGACGTATGTATATAATAAATACATTTAAATTTAAGGTACAAATTAAAACATAAGTCATATTTCACGCTTAACTCGTTGTAGGACATGTGGAAAATATCCACATTTCCTGCGAGGCAGTTAATTCTGCACCTGGGAAGAATCAAAAGCCTGTGTTGGCGGCCTCGGGTTTAATTATCCGGGTTGTATTTATACAATTACAGACGAGTAATTTTTTCCTTGATGCTTTTGAATGAAAATAGGTTTCATACTGTTGTTGTTCGGTGGTGCATCCTCTCTGCATACGCCTTCGGGACACTTAGTTATATTTTGTGTAAGTGGGAATACCGTATTTTGCGTAAATCGACTGCATATTGTGTGTAACGTACGTTCTTTGTCCGAATAATACTTTTGCTCCTTCAAAAGATGAGATACGCAATTACGTAGGTCTGTTACCTCCAAAGGAAAAAAGTAATAATTTTCTTGCATCTCTCTCACACACCGCACTATGGCATCTCCGTAGACCCCCAAAATACTACTAGCAGTGACGATAATTTTGAAAGAATGGAATATAGTTACAAGGATAATATTGAAGTGTGAGTGAATTCTAAAAATTCAAAATCGCGCGGATGGTTTTGATTTTGTTCCTATAATGCTCTAAACACACACTAAATAACAACAGTCGAAAATGAGTGAACGTATGTCTGCACCCACCAAAGGAAACATACAAAAATTATCATACATCTCCGTCTGAAGAAAAAGAAAATGAAACGCAATTCCCGTCGCCGTAATAAGATATACCTGTTTCCTTGAAAGGAAAAAAAATGGTACTTTGGAGGAAACAGACACACGTATATTGTATCTCATATTTTAATTCATCATTATTTAATGTGTAAGAAAGAGCTGCAGCATTATTAGGATAAAGAACGTACGTTTTATGCTGTCAAATCGTGGATCATCACGATAATAATAAAAGCGCTCATTGCCTTATTACGAAGGATGCTTTCTTGTATTCATATTGGATGAAGTCCACTGTATTCAGTGTTCCAGTCGATAATAACATAGCAGATCCCAAAACTGCAAGTGATTCCGTAAAAGCATGTTTGGAAAGCTCCGCGGGCGACGCTGGTGAAAGAAGGCAGACTTTTGAAAAAAGAACGCAAAACAGACGCGCCGAGAGAAAGGAGTATGGGAAAAATCGTGGTCGTGAGAGAAAGAGAGAACAAACGCCATAGATTTCTGCGTACGGGGAGAAAAAACATCAAAATAACAGACAGGTGGTTTGCTAATTGCCGTTTAAAAGAACAAATTACCTTAATTAACTAACCATAAATTGCAGATAACTAGTATTTATGACCCAACTTTGTTAGAGTTTCAACAGTTTTTTTTTGGATTTATGTGGACTACTATGACATCCCCACAATATAAACGTTTATTGGTTGATACATTTGTACAAATTTATACTACATCTTGTTCATTTTAAATAAGTCAGGTACACATCTCTGGTAATGTTAAATTATCATGAAAACAAGCTCATGGGTTCGAAGGTTAAATATGATTCTATTGGCAAATGGCTCACTGCTCAGCTGTACATTCAGGATTTCTTCCGGAATGCCGCTGGTTTTCAGCAGTGCATCTAATGTAATACACATAATACTATAGGTATTTATTAAATAATTAGTATTTAATAAATAAAATAAAAATTAAATTAAAATTTGAATTAAGTTTGAAGCAATTGAGATGTTTGGGAATTACCTGGCTAAGTAGATCTGATCCCAGATACGGCGAAACCCATTTACTTTTTTTTTATTAGTTCCACACAGGAGATGAAACAAAAAATCCTCACGTGTGGAAGGTCATTTTAGGGGAATTGCAGGAGTGTCGGATGTACGAATCCATCCCTACCACTTCCCGGCTGGAGTGGTCAAAAGGTCTCCCTCAACCTGTCTCGCCCGACCCGGCCCGCCGCGAAGTAGATGGTCAAACTAATCCGCCGCCAAGACCTAGTCAATAGTTTCCCCATAAACCCGGCCACCCCTGCTAAGTCACCAAACGTAGCGAACCGCGGGGTGACATACAGCAGAGGTGTTGATTATCCAATAAATGGCTCCCAAATTGAATTTGAAACTTCCCTCCTTCTTTTGCACTCCTGACTCATTTCTGCCTTACAAAAAAAAAAAAAATAATAATAATAATTTCGTATACTTCTACAAATTCATAATCAACTTGCTTTTTCTAATCATCAATATGTAGGTACTATTAGTAGGTACTAAATACATAAGGTAAATGTATTATTGGGGGCAAGAATTCCAATAATCCATGCGCTTGATAGCTGCAAGACGAGTTGTTATCTAGCCTCCTACACAGTTAAGTAAATTAAAATACGTACATATAAAACGATATTTTATTTAATTTATTGGGGGGGCTAGAATTCCAACAATCCATGCGCTTGATAGCTGCAAGACGAGTGGTTATCTAGCCCCCTACATAGTTAAGTAAATTGAAATACTAGACTAGAATTCTAATAATCCATGCGCTTAATAGCTGCAAGACGAGTTGTTATCGAGCCTCCTAAGTTAAGTAAATTCTAATTTAAAATCCATGCTAATTTGAGGCGATTTTTCGCAAAAACAGCGCTATATAAGTTGTCCAAATTTATTATTATAACATTGGGGATGTTCACTGTCTCCGAACATTGGGTGCAATTATTGGGCCTGTTTTTCAAGGCTACAAAGATTTCTTAAACCTAATTTACGAAGGACAAAGCCGAACACCACAAAAGGTATTGGATTTATGCCACAATTCAAACGAAAATCATCAAGGTATGTAATAAGTTAATCATAAATCTAAATTGATTGTCATTTAAAAACCGACCTCCACAATTTGACAATATGAAAAATTAACTTTACGTAATATCTGCAATGCCATCTTCCAGACATTTCCTTGATCAAAAGATATTTCACTCATTCATTTTTCAATGATGCAACTTCTATCTTATGATCTCTCTCTGAGAAAAAAATATTTAGAAGAGGAAGTTATTAGATAATCCACTTCCTATTTTTCTTCAGATATTATCACTCGTTTACCCTGTCTCTGTTGTGGCTATTACGATTAGTACTGGGCGTTGACGATAATTCTATCCAACGCCAACGTCGTTATCGTTGGCAATTTTCAACTGTTGAAAATAACGTCGACGTTGACGCAACTATAATAGGAGATCGACACGATACTAACAAAAAATATTTCAAAATCGTATTAAGGAATCCCTTTTAACGGGTGGTTCCCCGAATCATTGATGTATTATTAATTATTATTATCTCTATGCCCCACGCGACACACACGTAATAATAATCCTATAATAACGTTGAAAGTTGAAACTGTTGGAAGACGTTGGTTTCGGTGTAAAATATTATCCTGTTGAAGATATATTTTGCTTGTCACTGATAAATTCGCTTGTTGCTTGGCGCTACGTATCGGCCGTATTGGACGGGAAAATAAAAAAAAACGTGCAGTAGGTATGTACATTACCAAAAGACCTTGTGTAATTGGGTATAATATCGTTCACGAAGTGTGATCTCTTGACCCTTTTGACTTAATCATTCCAACACCGTTGAAAACAATAGGTACAAAACATTGACAATTATCAATAGGTTATTTTTTTGCTTGTCGTTGATAAATTTGATTGTTCCATGGCGCTACGTATCGACCGTATTGGATGGGAAAATAAAATAAAACGTGCAGTAGGTACGTACATAACCAAAAGACCATTTAAAATATCGAGTAATGTTGTTCACGAAGTACAAACTCTTAACCCTTTTTATTTATTAGGCAGTTGAATCGTTGACTGCGTTGAATAATATTCGCATGTAGGTATTATATTTCAACTGTTGGCGCTAATTATTTTCAACAGCGTTGGACGTTGAAATAATATAACTATTGTTTCCAACGGCTAGTTATATTTTAATACAGTACTAATTACGATGGCTCCAACGAGGTAGGCGGTTATTTGTGAATATCTTTCTTCTCACGTGTTATCAAAACCTCCACTCTCAAGGCAAATTTAGACTAAAAAAAGATATAGGCCTCAGAAGGCCTGAATTTTTAGGTTAGGTTGGTAAATACTTTCCAATTTGAACCACAGTTAGATTAATTAATAATGTTGATTTTATTATCGATAGAGCAATACGCGCGCTGAGAATTTGGAATAATAGGTATTTTAAAATATTGTTGCTATCACTAATACTAATTCTGAGATAAGGGGACAACTGCACCGCAGTTACACCTACATAAATAAAATAAATAAAATCGTCAAAGTCGAGGTCTTGTATTCCTCTGTTTTCGCCTCCACAACTAGAACGAATTTTAAGTTTTTTTTACCAACAGTATTAGAAAAAAATATTTAATGTCTGTGTGTTTTGCTTTTTTTGCGGTGATCTTTCTCTTCTATTTATTATTACCATCTGGATTTTATTTACTTTACCGGTTTTATTTTATATTAAGTGCTCTAAGGGAAAATATCTTAGTAGGATGAAAAAATGAAGCAAGGAAAGGGAAATAAATACAATTGGTTATCAACCACTTTCTCATGTCACTATTTATACACTAACTTAAGACATATTTATATACAAATTGTTTTTATTCATTGCTGCATCCTTTTCGAGTCACATTCTTTTTTAGTTTCTTTATCCGCTCGTAAAGTTGAGGGATACTTCACTCGCGTTAATTATAATTATTTTTTGTAATCACGTTTAAACATCCACGTTAATTATATTATGGATTTTGTCATCACGCTTGAAGAATGTCTCGATTCTCAATTTATGCAAGCGATTTAAATGACCAAACATTTATCTATTGTTAAACAAGCATTCGATACTAAATCTGTACTTTAAGACGTTGTTTTTTCTCTTCGCTTATTCTTTTTTTTTATGAGTTCAAAATTGTAGTTATTAACTAAAGCTTCTATGAGGAATTCAATCGCAACACTTGTTTCATTCAATAAATAATATATTTATGTAATTAATCAATGTATTATGAAATTATGATATGAACTAAATTTGTCAATTTGACTGGCCTAAAACAGGATCCATTCGTAGTTGGCTAAAATCCCTCCAACTGCGGTGTAAGACGATGGGTCGTGAGAGTCCGGCTGAAAAGGTCAAAAGGCCTCCTTCACCCAGTCTCTCTCGATCAGGCCCGCCACGCAGCAGATGGGCAGATGCCTCCGCCGCCAAGACCTGGACAAACCTCACCCCTTGAACCCGGACACCCCCGCTAAGTCACCAAACGTAGCGAACCACTTGGGTTAACCTATGGCAGAGGTGTTGGTTATCCAATAATGATTCCCGGGGCGGCGGTACCCATACCCGCCTCCCTCCTACAATTAACTTTAAATGAAATAAAATCAGAACGTAGTTATAAGACCGTTCTTGATGTCCACATTATTATATTGAAGAAAAAACAGATTAAAATAGACAAGAGTGGAGAGGCTACGAAGCACCGCACAAAGAGGAGATCGATTATACTATCTCGCAGGCTAAATCCTATAGATGGATGGTTTGTCTCTTTATAGTGTCGCTATTTTTCGTTTCATCGAGTTTCCAATCACAACGGATCTAAAGAAGTTTTCAATATTAGCGCTAGTGCCAAAATCCACAGAGGAAATAGAGGAATAGGTTTGTGTATTGCAGGAGATATAATATGTGCAACTATTGCTTATAAAAAGGAAAATAAAAATAATAAAAAATAGAAATAAAAAATTTAAAAACTTATATTATGTAATGATGACATTAAAAAATCATAGTTAATTGAAATGAAATAAAATTAAAATTATAGGCAAAATTAAAATAAATGGCCACCAATAAAACTAATAACCTCAAGCAATTTCAATTTGGGAGGCGGTTATGGGTACCGCCGCCCGGGGAACCATTTTTTAGATAACCAACAACCCCGCTAAAGGTCATTTCAAGTGATTCACTACGTTGGGTGACTTATGGGTGCCTGGGTTCATGGGGGGAGATTTGTCTAGGTCTCGGTGACGAACTCGTTTCGGGAGAAACAGGTTGAGGGAGAACTAACCTAGTCAAACTCTCTCGACTACTGTGAGAGGTATGGATTTATACATCCGTCACTCCTGGCCACATTAACCCCTAGATTTCTACCCTTCCCTCAAACCTTTTTTACTTTCCAGAACTTTTCCTTCCTTTTCCTAAAAAGACCCTCCACCCAGCAAAGAATGACATAGGGTATTAGGGATTTTTTTTTCAGGGCCTCCTGGGTGGAGTTAATGTAAAAAAAGCAATAGAACAATTGTTGAAATGATAATCTTAAAAAATATCCGATTCAATTTTTTATATCTCTAATCTCTAGTTACATGTCTTTAAAACTTTGATTCATATTACTTACAAAGAAATTGCACAACGCGGTATCCTGTTGTAAATTGAGTGTTGCTGATCAAATGATAAATTATATCATATTGTCATTGCGCAATGATTGTGTTGTTGTTAATGACAAATGGTTGCGATGATAGTAATTGCAGATAAAAGTTTCAAGTTACAATGATCTTGTAATGAAACTGATCAATTGAAATGAAGCTGTAAGTTGGGAAAGAAACTAGAAACATTATGGCGGAAGCGTATTAAAGACACGTCAAACAAAACTAACTAACTACCAACGATTGGTATAATAAACTTAGCCATAAGGATGCCGCTAATCTATTTCTTGTTATTTGAAAAAAGTTTGTCATCAGAGCTTCATTTCACAATCTTTCTAATATTATAAAGGCGAAAGTTTGTATGGATGTGTGTTTATTACTCTTTCACCCAAAATCTACTGAATCGATTTTAATGAAACTTTACAACAATTTAGCTCACACATCAGAATAACATATACGAGCTCTGGCATTATGAAATTTGTATAAAAAATTGCAATACGTGGCACGCGAGCTGTTTGAAAACTGAATGTACCGGGAATGAATGTATGTAATGCGGGAGTGGGGAAGGGAATTCACGGGAGGGGGGAGGCGAATAAGGGAGGGGGGAAGGGGGTTTGCGGGACAGGGGAAAGGGGGGGGGGGGTGGAGTGGGGCGAGGAAAGGTGGAGGAATCGGTGTGGAACGCGAGAGGGGAAGGGGACGCGGAAGAGGTAAGGGAGGCGGAAGGGGAACGGGACGAATGGGAAAGGACGCGCAGAGAGAGAAAATTTCTTTATTAAATGGCATAGCAACGCATGCCGGGAACCAGCTAGTAGATCATAAATATTGTTGTTAGATACTATCACTGTTCACTGTTGACCTCCTTATTGATGATATTTAAATTTTTTTTTAATTTTGTCATCTCTTGTGTTTGTGTTAATATTGTTATTATTTTATAATGTGCATACATGTGTACGTCATTATGTATTTGTATAAATTACATAATATGTGTATGTACATTTATGACATTAACCGTGTTTAGTGACCAGATTTAAATAGCCAGATTCTCCCCAACCTCCTATTTCCCGTCAACTTCTCGTCCCCCCTACATTCAGCCACACATTACACCACAAATGGGGATGTGATGGTATCACTGGATTCCTACATTTGGGACAAAAGATAGTGAAATATAAGAGATGTGCCATCCGCAGTTTTTACAGTTTGTGTTTCCTGGCGTTGCCGATGTTGTTAACCAATTAACGAATAAACTACATGAATGAATAATTAACGAATAAACTAAACGAACGTTAAACTAAATGATCGAATTCTTTCTGTGTTCAAACTATATGGTTAACCAATATAACTGCAGGTAGTGTTAGGTAGGATAGGTAGGTTAGGTAGTGGTCCGCCAACAGTCGGGCGGCCACCATAGCATATCTCTTTGTATTTAAATATCTTTGGTTGGGACTCTTGCGCAGTGATGACATAAATAAGGTCTCCATTTTTCATGTTTGCAAAGATTTTTACTGAGAGAAATACTGACATCCACTCTGTCTTCGAACAGAAACTTTTATACTTATAAAATGGCAACACAAATTCTTGAAAGAATCCCACAGCAGTCTGAAGAAGTTGGCGTATTTACTTTTAAATTATTATTGTATAATTACTGCCCTCTATCATACTTAAAAGGTTTGACCCTTCGCTAAGAGTGCTCCTATGTACCGACAGACTGAAGGGCGGTAAAACAGGGTGCTGTTGCACGTTCTGGCGTTGTTTCCTGTCTACATGTAAATACCTTTTGTGAATATGTTGATTTTCTACCCTTTTCTGTAAAATAATTGAATAGCAAACAAGGCTTACTCGCCTTTCGTTCTCTTGAACGGGGAATTGGCCCACAAGAGTCATTTATTAGATTTATTACATGTTTTAAAGTGTCCTGTTATGTAAACTAAATTGTGAATAAAAAACTCAGTAGTCAATCTCGTAAAGTGTTTATTATTTTATTATTTGAAGAAGAACTCGACAAATCTCAAACCAGCAACTCGACAAATCTCGAACCAGCAATAGTAAATGTCTCAAAAAACTAAAATCCACCATTGGATATGGCCTAACTAACCGAAAATGCCGGACCAAATGCCCTGATAAAATCAAAATTTATTATCAAAATACACGAGGACTTCGTACAAAACTACATGACCTTAAAGTAACGGTACCTTTACACGGACATGATATATTTATCCTTACTGAAACATGGCTCGTTCCAGAAATAAAATCTCCTGAACTTGGTTTCACAAACCACAAGATATTTCGGTGTGACAGAAACCCTAAATCAAGTACCAAATCCAGAGGAGGCGGAGTTTTGATTGCAATCAGGGAAAATATTTCAGTGAAAAAACTAAAAACGCAAAATACCTCATTGGAGCAATTATTTGTACAAATTGTCACTCCCATGGAAAAAATCATCATTGGAACTGTATACATACCACCAAACTCCGACATCCAAACCTACAAGAAACATTGCGAAGACATCGAATTTCTTATGTCAAAAAATCCTACATCGAAAATAATTATTGTCGGCGATTATAATCTTCCCAATTTGAAATGGAACTCTAGTGACAATGGTTATATTACTAACGAAAGTTCTAACGACCCAGCACGTGAAGTGATAGATACGATAAACTATTTAAATTTGCATCAACATAATTTTGTACCTAATGTATGTGATCGCTTTCTAGATCTTGCCCTTTCAAACAGCTCTAAACTGTGTGTTGAAATGTCAGACGATCAGCTCGTTCCGGTGGATAATTATCATCCCCCCTTACACATTATAGTAAATATGTACACGAATAATCCACCACTGAAACAAACAACACTCAACTTCAAAAACGCTGATTACGAGTCTATTAACTACCAACTCACTAATACAGATTGGACTTTCTTGACCACTAACAGTGATACCGAACAAATACTAGAAAAACTCTATGAAACATTTTCTGAAAATATAAAATCTTATGTCCCCTCGTATACACCAAAACACAGAACATATCCAATTTGGTTCTCCACAGATCTTATACTCTTACTTAAACAAAAAAAACAGCTACATAAAATTTTTAAACTGACTCACCAAATCAACGACTACTCAAACTTCTCAGAAACAAGAAAGAAATGTAAAACACTATCGAAACTGTGCTATAAAGCACACATCACCTCCGTTGAGAAAACTGCGCTAGGAACAAAGAATCTTTGGAATTTTGTTAAAAAATTAAACAATGAAAGTACAGACTACCCCCCCACAATGCATTATGATGGCAAAATAGCCAATAGTACCTTTGATATTGTTAATTTGTTTGCGGATCATTTCCAAAGTGTATACGAAGGTGAAATACCAGATAACAACGTACCATCATACACATATCAAAACACAATACATCTACATAATTGCCTCATAACACAGGAATCATGCTTAAATAAAATCATTTCACTTGACCCTAACAAATCTGCAGGCCCAGATAACATCCCACCAATATTTTTCAAACAATGCGCATCTGCAATATCAGGTCCACTCACCGCACTATTTAACCACCTACTTTCTTCTGGACATTTTCCAACCCGTTGGAAATCTAGTTATATTACCCCGATTTTCAAAAAAGGTGGCGACACAGACATTAAAAACTATCGTCCTATATGCATACAATCAGCACTCCCGAAAATCTTTGAATCCCTTGTTCTCGATTTAATTTATCCATCAATATTAAAAGTAATTGATAAAAACCAACACGGATTCGTTTCTGGTAGGTCAACTGCTACTAACCTGTTACTTTACCATAACTATATTACAGAATCTTTTACAAAAAAAAAACAAGTTGACAGTATCTACACAGATTTTTCAAAAGCTTTCGACAAAGTGTCACATAAATTATTACTTAGTAAACTGTATGCCTTAGGACTGAGAGGCAAGTTGTTAAACTGGTTCTCAAGTTATTTGTCTAACAGAATCTTATTTGTTAAAATTAAACATTCTAAATCTAAGTTGTTACATGCAACTAGTGGTCTACCACAAGGGAGTCATCTCGGCCCCATCCTTTTCTTAATATTCATAAATGATATCATAAGTTGTTTCGACGATGTAGAAGTTCTGCTTTTTGCCGATGACATCAAATTATACAAAGAAATATCTAATATAGGTGACTGCCTAATCCTACAGTCAAACATCGTCAAATTACAAAATTGGTGTGTCGCAAACAACTTATTCCTCAATATCGATAAATGTAAGACACTAACATTTTGTCGAACAAAGACCCCACTATCTTTCAAATACACAATAGATAATAAAATCTTAGAAAAAGTCAAAGAAATTAGGGATCTTGGAGTTGTGTTTGATTCGCAATTAAATTTTATAAATCACATACAACAAATAACTAACAAAGGCATGAAAACACTAGGATTTATAATCAGAACAATCAAAGACTTCGATTCGTTGGAAGTTATAAAAATCGTATATTTGTCACTCGTACGCAGCTTGCTGGAATACAATTCCACAGTTTGGTCCCCATATTATCAAATTCATATAAGAAATATCGAAAGAGTGCAGCACAAATTTTTAAGATTTATTAACTTCAAGTTACACATACCTATTCAACACATTAACTACACATCTTTACTAAATACACTTAAATTGCATTCCTTAGAAAACAGAAGAAAAATAAACGACCTAACTTTTTTTGTTTAAAATTATTCACTCCGAATTAGATTGTTGCGAACTCCTGCATCTCATTGACTTTAAGGTACCAACTCGAGCGACAAGGCAAAACACATTATTCTGCAACAATAATTCTCTAACCAACTACCACACACACGCATCAATTTCTCGACTACACACACTAGGGAACAAATATACCTCAAATATCGATGTATTTAATACAAGTTTACCGTTATTCAAGAAATATCTGAACAATATTTTTATGTAGAATATGTTGATATCTAAGGAGCATCACGTAGGGTCTATTGCGTATATTTGTGTATTTCTATCTGTAAAAACTTGTTAACGTTTTCTTTTTATGTATCTTGCATTTTGTCATGTATTATTTATGACATTTAATCAGTCACCTGTAAATTTTGTATTTACTAACATACCAACTAATTTATTTTCTATGCCATTCACAACTAAGATACTTTCTCTTTTATTGTAATGCACTATCTTTCCTTAAATTTATCTGTATACCTACCTTTCATATGATGTTTACTTGTTATGTTTTTATAGTTTATCTTTTTTATTAAAAAAAAAAAACTGTCTCTGTATCATAAACTTGTCATGTAAAAGCCCATCAGGGCGTTGAAAATTAATAAATAAATAATAAAAAATAAAAATAAATAAATAAATCTAACAGTTGGTAGTAACTAGTAACTGCATACTTGGTACTGCAGTTGCAAACGATACACAGCAAGTAATTTGCACTGAGATTTATACTGTGATTAAATAGATAAGTTATCATAAACCTTGTTATTTTATCAGCGTTTGCAGAAAAAAAGAAAACGCAGTTTGATTGCGAGCACTCTCGAAGCTAGTCGTTCGCTATCGCTTGTTACACCTGTTGTATAACAAATAACAAACGGAGGATCTCACCGCAGTTGGAGAACTCGGATGGTTGCACCTTACGTCATTATTTATAATGTGGCTGAACGTACAAACGTCATGCAACACGTACGAAATGGCGCCTTTCTTTCGCACAACCAACTTTCTACTCACCGAAGTCCCGCTGACGTCCGCCGCAGGCGATTTTTAATTGTCCACATATTTGTTAACGTGTAATTATTAAAGTATACTTTATTCATTGTATAATAATTATAAGAAAATTGACTGGCGTCTGATACAATATTAAAATGCAGGTGTTTTGACATTTTTGATTTGAGATTAGATACTATTTGATAGACGTATTTTGATATTATGAAAATATTTCTTGTCAAATTCTAAAAGTTACGATTTCGATAGGGACGTGGTTATGAAACTCGCCTTTAGGGCAGGAAGTTGCGAGTTTGATTTTAATCGAAGATTAAATAAATATATTGAATACCATGCATGTATTTTTATTTTGTACGTGTTTGTGATATGTTGGTACCTATGTCTGGGAATGTTATATTTCCTATATAATAATTTGAGTAGATACACTTAAGTGCAATAATACAATTTTGGAGGCGGGTATGGGTACCGCCGCCCCGAATACCATTTGCTGGATAACCAACACCTCTGCCGTAGGTCACCCCAAGTGGGTGTGCCTACGCTACGTTTGGTGACTTAGCAGTGGTGCCCGGGTTCATGGGGTGAGGTTTGTCGGGGTCTTGGCGGTGAATGCGTCTGCCCACCAGCTGCATGGCAGGCCGGATCGGGAAAGAATAGTTGAGGGAGTCCCTTTGACTTCGGAACATCGCCTTGCACAACAGTGGGAGGGATGGATTCATACGTCCGTCCCTCCTGGATACACTGACCCCCAGATTCCTACCCACCACTAATACCCTATTCTTTTCCAGAACTTTCTCTCCTTCATCCCCAAAGATTACATAGGCCCTGAGGAAAATAATTCCCCTCAGGGCCTATGTGGCCTGCTCCTGTGTGAAGCCAATAAAAAAAAGATACGCCAATTTTACCGAAACGGTGTGGTGTTATCCTTATAAGCACACTTTGACATTCGGAGGATTCGAAGAAGTCGGGGACGCCCGAGAAAGACGCGGCACGAACAAGTAAACCAGATACTAGAGTGGGACCATGCCAGAAGTCAGAATAACAGAAGAGCTTGTGTGAGACGATATATGAATGTGAAAGAAGCAACAAAGTGTTTGCCAAGACCGATTTGTTCGGCGGTCCGTCCTCTCTGCCCACCCCTGTGGAAAAACGGTGTGATGGTTAGATAGATGTATGATGGATAGTTTTATGTATAATTAAGCGATTAGGTAAATAGTACACGTATTTCAACTATAAATAATAACGAACTATATTTAGCAATATTAATAGCTGTAAAAAACTGCACCTGCGAAATGTAGAGTATTTTAAGTATGATTGATATTTTTTCACTCGTATTTAATATAATAGTAGTTCCTACACCTAGATTTAACTCCATCTATCATTTTTAATCAAAGTTTTGTCGGCGTAAGCGCACTGGAAGAGATCAGTTACATAAAGGTGATTTAGTTATTGCATAATATGACCTGCTATAATAAATTATATTTTCACCTGCGATTTATTTTTTCGTACTGGTTATGTAAAAAATCGGAAATATATTTCTGCCAGCCAATATGTGAATATCTCACATGAGTATTAATGGCTACCAACCGTACGGCATCCTCAAATGGGGTAGGTATGTTGTGTGGAGTTGGAGAGAGAAATGAGATTGGGGAAGAGGAACGTTTAGAAGTAACTGGCTATTCACTGGTCACCAAACTCGGCTAAAGCTGTTTTAAGCATCGCAAAATTTTCACCAGAGTGATACTGAGAGTATTATATAGGTAATGGTAATGATATTCTACAATAATTAAGTGTGAAATGGCATATTAAAAATATATTGTGAATGGGAAGGTACATAAATACATTTTTATTTGAAGAGTTACGATATATTGCCGTTTGAAAGCAGCTTCACTGACAAAATTACGATATTCGAAGCAATTAACACTGATAAAGTTTCCTTTGCTTCCTTTGTTTTTCTTTTCCTTTCATTTCCTTTGCTTCCTTTGTCGGTGACCAACGATCGGGAATATCAAAGCGATGTCTCCATAAGCCATTAATTGACTAACCATCCACTAATCATTATGTCCTAATTAATAGATACTGAAATCAAACATTTATATCAGTTTATTGACACTTCACTTTTATATTCATTATTATTTAAATAAATTTGAGTGTTTGATTGAGTTTTCTAGAACATTTTATATTTTTTGATATTTGAAATTTATGGAATTCCAACCTTGGCATTAGTGAATTATTTGTTTTGTTTATTTGTCGATTTTGTACTAGTCGTTTTAATTAATTGACCACAATTAGAGATGTGCTATGCCTATATCACACCTCTGAAATCCTGTGTTGAGAGCAAGCGCTTTAAAACGTGAGCAGTTTATAATAAAAATACAAATACGGGGCATACATTAATTACGTAAGCAGTTTTTCTTCCAATCTAGACTCCCCCCCCCTTGGTGAGATAAATTTGGGTCACTTCGTATAATCTTTTCAAGTAACGTGAGATTTTGCTGGACCCTGTATACTTATAGATTGGTATTGATAAAATCTTTGATGTTAGATTTTTTTTAAAGAAAGACAAACATTCCTGGGTTGCGAATAACCCGACAATATTTTAAAATCTCTTACTACCACCACAGTAATAAGAGGAGCAAAATAATATGTGCTAACTCACAACATTGGATATTTGTGAGGTCTATACAAAAATATCACATAAAAATATAGAAAGAAAAAACCCGTACGGTCCAGATAATAAACATGCAATTTTTTACATTAAATATAAAAATTAAAAACACTATGAAAGCATTTTTATTTAATTTTTCATTTAATACAATTAATTTACATTATATAATCTGGACCGTAAAGTAAATTTACGTATAGACTTCTCAATACCCAATGAATCCACGAAATCTGTGGCAAAGGGTAAAAACGTTCTACGACAAATTAATAATGATAAACAATCACAAAGGGTTGAAAAAGATTCCAGCACACTTCATCAACTTATGATGATGAAAAGCGTTCCGCGTTCTAATGATCTCAAAAAGGTAAGAAATACATCATTTCTACAGGTCACTCTGCCTGCATGGTTTTCTCCTGTACAATAGTTTAGAAAACAGACACAAATACAATAATAATATCTTACCTTACTTGAGAGCAAAGGCAAAGAGAATTGAAGTGGCATGAATATGTATGCGGTAAGTTAAGCAGTAAGTACCGAGCACCATAATACGCGGCTCAGCACAAAACAATCGCTTCTGTTAGTGTCCATAATTCATGGAGCAAGTCTCTGCATAGAAGTGTGTCACCAGAACACAGAACGCGGGCCCTAGGTCTACGCATAGTGCATATCTGCACCAGGAATAGTCAACCAGCTGCCAAGAGACCAAGTTCGTAGTAGTTGTGTGAACAGTAGACCTTACGTTCAAAAAGCGTGTTTTTAAATTTTCTCTTCTATGTATATAAAAATTAATCCCTGTTTCCCTTGGCAGGCCATAACTTCAGAACTACTTGACCTATTTCATTCATATTTTTTTAAAGTTTTCTAATACTTTGTAGAAGGTTCTTACGGAAAGAAAAATTAAGAAAATTGCGCAAAAAATATAATTTCAGAAAACTTAACGACTATTTTAACTTTGACAGTTCGCGCATTTGATGAGTGTGAATTTAGCAGGCAGGTGTTTTTTGTAACAAAAGAATTTTCTACGATTTTTTAAAATTATAATTTAATTTAGTGTTCTTATAATACCTATACAAAAGTCAATATTTGTAATATACGAAAAATTAAAATTTTAATAAAAAAATTGTAATGGGTGGCACGCGAGCTGTTTGAAAACTAAATGTACTGGGACTGAATATAAGAAACGCGGGAGGGGGGTTGGCTGGACGGGAGAGCGGGAGAGGGGAGTGGGTAGGCGGGGAAGGTGGAAGGGGAACGCGGGAGGTGAAGGGGATGCAGGAGGGGAACGGGGACGCACGGAAAAGGACAAGCAGGGAGAAACAGTTTATTTCTTTGAATATGGCATTGCAACGCATGCCGGGAGCCAACTAGTATTTAATAAATCAAAAAAAAACTTTCTTCTGCAGTCATAATAAGATTTGTAACATTTTAAAATTTAAAATGAGGAAATAAATAATTTTTTCACAGAAACATCACTGTATTAATGAAAATTCTTTTTTCAAACTTATTTTCAGACGGGAAGGTGTATCTACCATAATATTGAAAAATGCGTAAAATAAAGTTCAAACAAACACGACGGTTTCACATTTAGAAAAAACCTTTATTGAACCGTAGTTAAAGTGGTAGAACATAGTTAGCCACTTAGTTATCGATCTAGTCAAATTAAGGTTCACTTGAATAATTTTATAATAAAAATTACATGTTAAATTGTTGCATGAACCAGTGAAGTTCCCGCATAAGGTTCATACTTTCAAAAAAATGATTAAAGAAAAACAAAGTGGCATTGATAAAAAAAGTAAGTCTGAAAAAAACACAGTTTAACAGTAACACATTTCAAAAATAAAATTAAACTATGTAAAACCAATGTTAACAAAATGGTAAAAGATAAATAAAGAAAGAAAAATAATATACTAACAGCCTTACTAAAAAACCCAGTGAAAATTTTATTCAATTGACAAACGGCCGCGGATGTGAAAACATTACTAATTAAAAATGTGTTCTTTGAAAGAAATACACATGGTTTCCACGGCCTGAGAGGGTAGTTTATCTCTGTTTTAACCATTGATGTCCGAACGATATTTGTAATTTTTCCATAGTATTTTGAATGTTCTATATATTTCTTATTTTTGAAGGTGTCGTAAAAACAAATACCATTTATGAAAACTAGATAAAATTACCTTTTAGATTTGAGTATTTGAAATACACTTTAGCTTTCAAAAACTGCCATATTTTATGATTCAAACTCGGAAAAACATGGAAAAAAATTTCCTCCCACAACATTTTTGACCAAAATGTAGAGAAATTTAAATAAAATCAAAATTTAAAAAACACAGTCCTTTTATGTAATAAATTTGGAACGAAACTATCACCTCACTTTTTTATCGTGTATACAATAAAAAAATAATAAAAAATTTCAAATTTTTTTTATTGCCAAAAAAATAACTTAGAAATAATACCGAAATTTTAAACAGATTTCTTGCATCTCTAAAGACGTTAATTTTTTTGATACGTTTACAAACACATGAATTAGATTTTAATATTATAAAAAATTATCACTTTTAACAAATTCTCTTTAAATAAAGATCTAAAATGAAAATTTTATCTTAAGTAACCTATAAAAAACAATATTCTGACAGTTCAACTTTGAAAGTACGGCGTTTGTACAATAACTTGATTAAACTGATGTAAACCACACAAATAATATGGTAAATATATCAATTATGTGAACAGAAGAGTAAATTCGTCACTACAATAGAAATTATTTAGTAAAATCACAACATTTAGGCACTAACAAAATTTTCCATATCCCGCCATAAACACACCGAACTGTTTTGTCATCGCGGGCCGATATGCACAGGTGCACCAATAATGCCCCTAGCGGAGAAGAATGAAAACAACATTGTTTCCTTGTAAATTAAAACCATATACAACGTTGTCACATCTTCAATGCGTTTTAACAGCGTGACCACGAAAGAAACGTTATTGGTAATAAAACGTCTTTTAGTGTATACGAGCTCTATTTATGTTATTGCAATAACACAGTTAATCGGTCGCTCTGTGGTTTTTTTTTAGTAAGGCTGTAAATCTTTTCAGAATTTTCTGTTTCAAATTTTCGTGTTGGTTTAATTTGTCGTCAATGGTAAAATAGGTATTACAAAATTTATCGGGACTTTTTGGTCTTCTTTTGTAAATTTCTTAAAAATCAATACATAACAAATCTAAATCAATTCTCCTTTTATTAGTCTGTGTTCATTAAATTTACATCGGCCTTTTTGAGCCTTCGCCAAAAACGTCAACCGTTTTGCGAATTTAGCGTGGCTTTATGTCAAGACTTCATTGATGCAGAAGAGACGAATGTCACTAATAATTCTTCAGATCACCCTTCCACTTATATAAAAAAAACGAATGTGCTTTAGACCACACGACTGAAGTAAACCTATAAGATAAACCTCGCCCCATGAACCCAGGTATCCCTGCTAAGTGACCTATGACCTAGGGGTGACGTATGACATTTGAGTGAAATATGACCTTAGGGTGACTTACGACTTTGTGGTGACCTACAACCTTGGGGTGACCTACGATCTTGAGGTGACCTATGACCTTGGGGTGACCTACGACCTTGGGGTGACCTACGACCTTGGGGTGACCTACGATCTTGGGGTGACCTACGACCTTGGGGTGACCTACGACCTTGGGGTGACCTACGACCTTGGGGTGACCTACGATCTTGGGGTGACCTACGACCTTGGGGTGACCTACGACCTTGAGGTGACCTACGACCTTGGGGTGACCTACGACCTTGGGGTGACCTACGATATTGAGGTGACCTACGACCTTGGGGTGACTTACGACCTTGGGGTGACCTACGACCTTGGGGTGACAATCCTTATCCTTATCACTCCCCCAGGCAAGCGTGCGTAAAGGCCCGACCGTTCGCCTCGCCATCGATCACCGTTCGCATCGATTACCTTTCGCATCACACTTTTCGTAACACATCACACTTTTCGTAACTATCACCACTTTTCGTAACGCATTCACCAGCTTACCCCCCAAGTTGAGAGTGCGTAAAGTAGTTTTACTTCAAAAGCATTTACATTGGTCGTGTAAGGTTTGTCGTCCCTGGGACACACCGGAAACCGCGTTTAAATTGTAAAGAGAGACAATGAACTCCAAGACGGGCCGTATTTGTTCAACTGTCACTACACTCCCAGACGTGTCATAGTGCACTCAGATGCACTCTGCAGTTTCTAATCGCGAGATGCGTATCAGTCAGTCTCACTGGGAAACATCTTTTAAGAAATGGGAGAGAGGAAAGCGATTTCATCGAGATAAGCCAACTAACCATCATACTGTGACCATAATAGTGGGACAGGAACTAGATATTAGACGATATACTATTTTCCCATGAACTGGCGCCATTTGAATCTTTATTATTACAAGTTTTTTTAATGTATATTCCTACCTCAGAGGAAAATCAACTGCTCCCAACTGTTTGGAGCCAGTAGGACTATGGCAACTCCCAAAAATTTTGTACCAACTCTTCTTCTCTCGTCCCATTCTGAATCAAAGATACTCATATTGGGCTCTCCACACGACACTGCATGTAGTGACTGCGGCAGTGACTGCAGAGAGCGTGGAGTTGAGCAAACTAGCGCTGTCTCGTTTGTTAAAGCCGCTAGAACGAGACAGTGCTAGTTCGCTCAACTCCACCCTCTTTGCAGTCACTGTCGCAGTCACTAAATGCAGTGTCGTGTGTAGGCCGCTTATATCTTGGTGAAAGACCAACATTCAGACTCGAAACGTTGTTTGAAGGGAGTAAGGGACCATGTGGAAGGTGGGTATGGGTTACATTTATTGGATAACCACCTCCTCTGCCATAGGTCACCCCAAGTGGTTCGCTACGTTTGGTGACTTAGCAGGGGTGCCCGGGGTGAGGTTTGTCTAGGTCTTGGCGGCGAATGCATTTGCCCGCCTACTGCCGCCTAGGCCGGATTGGGAGAGACTGGTTGAGGGAGACCTTTTGACCTCTCCAGTCGGACTCTCTCAACCCATCGCCTTGCACCCCAGTGGGAGGGATGGAATCATACATCCGTCACTCCTGGAAACACTGACCCTCGGATTCCTGTCCACTCCTTACACCTTTTTCCTTCCCAGAACTTGCTGTCCTTCCCTTCCTTAAAAAGACCCTCAACACAGCATCCCCTAAGACGACATAGGCCCTGAGGAAAATTATTTTCCTCGGGGCCTCCTGTGTGGAGCTAAGATATAAAAAGGCTTATGCCGTGCTTGGTGACCAAATCTGAATAGCTAGGTACGTACCAACCTTCCTCTTTCTCATCTCCTTGTCTTCCCCACTCAATTCTGCGTCACATACCCTAATTATTAGCTTCATACAGTCGGGAACAGATGGGACTAGGGAACTGAAAATCTGAATTTAATTAGAATTCTCTCCAGTGCTCCTGTGCGTTTTTCACAAAAAAAAAACAAAATATTAATGTTACCTCGTTTGTATTTTACTCCAAAACCGAAAAATTTTACGGATTTATAAATTATAAAATATATTCCTTTTATTTAAGGAATCTGCAAGAAACACATGCACAAGGCATTTTTGTTATTAAAAAACACCACTTTCATAGAATTTTTATTAGATTCATGTGGTAAATCAATTAAAAAAAAAACATATTAGAAATAACTCCATGACAGAATCTCATGCGTCAGTCTGCTAAAATGCGATGTTTCCAGTTCTTTCGCAGCACGTATGTACTCCAAATAGTCATCTAGAGTTCTAGAGTAACGTTTTTACGGTTAATCTAGGATTGTAACAAGACTGGCGTAAGATGGCGCGTTTAAATTAAATTATGTTATATAACCATCGTCCATTAGAAAGTCGTCAATCATTCAATATTTTGATTAATTCACCACCAATCGATTTGTATTAAATTTGTGCGCATCAGATGTTAGGTGTTCAGTTTTACATTGCAAAACAGAAAATATAATCTTTAGCTATTCGGTTAATTTCCGCATTGGCCGATATTACAATTATTTCTAAATCTTTTTATTTATATATTTATTGCGTATGTGATTTTGATACAGCTATTTCATAAATAATAATATAATGCTGTGTTACATCGCATCATAATTTATTATAATATTAAAAAGCCTACCAAAAAATAATTAGAGAGACGATGGGAAACATTTCAAATGAATACCGTTAGTAAAAAGTTAAAAAAATATTTGTGATTGAGGCTTCGATCAAGTGAGATGTCATGCGTCAATGGATTGAGGTATAAATCTGTTAATTTTAGAAAGTAAAAAAATTGAAACAAAAGAATCACAGAATTATTATAAATAAAATTAAATTTGGTAAATAAAAAAAGTTTAAAAAAAATCACGGATATTTTTACTCCAAAACCGAAAAGTTTTATAAAATGTGAAATTTAGAAAATGTATTTCATTTATTTAGGGAATCTGCAAGAAACACATGCGAAAAGCATTTATGTTATTAAAAAACCTAATTTTCATGGAATTATTATTATATTCGCACGATAACAATCAATAAAACGTAATATGTTAGAAATAACCTCACTTTTTCATGACGGAAATCTCATATGCCAGTCTGCCAAAATGCGATGTTGCTAGTTCTTTCGCAGCACAGTTAAAGTCAGTTTTATTAGTTAGAATTATTAGTCACAGTTTTATTAGTTAGAATTCAAAACAGAGCTTTTACGGTATTCATTCAATTTGTGTATTTGCGGCACGTTTCAGAGTGGAAGATACTCTCAGTATCGCCCGGGTGTAAGACCACCATTCAGAATTGATACGTTGCTTGAAATGGCTTTAGTCGTTCTTGGCGACCAGATCTGAATAGCCAGGTACTTCCCCACCTTCCACTTCAACATTCCCCAATTGGGGATGCCATATTCTCACTTGCTACAGACGGGAGCAGCTGAGACTCTTATGAGGTATTCACATAAAAAAAACTAAAACAACATTGGTTTAAAACAACGATTGGGAAGTATGTTTTTATTAATAAGCCTGTAATATTCAGATCTGATGCTAACGGATTTTCATTATTTTGTAAATCAGGTTAAGTTACGAAAGTAGGTACAGAACTTGTACATAATTTATTTTTCAGAAATGCAAGTATACAGTGTACATTACCTGGTAATTAATTGTACCATGAAGGGTGTTACATTACGACTGACTGATATATCTGCTGGCCCTACCTGATATTGTATAGGTAAATAAGCAGGCACTGTGTTATTTCATTTCCTCTGATGTAAGACGACACCGGGACTACCTCACCGTGACTGTTGGTGACAGCTAATGGAACAGCTGTTCACAACCATAAATGACCCTTTACGTTAGCGACCAAATTCTAGTTAGCTTATTGTGAAATCCAAAATTCAAATGAAGATCTAAGCAATACATCGCAACAAATAAAAACAGCTATGCTCTCCTTCCTAAACCCTGGATCTTTTCGAATCTAATTGTAATCTTCACACTCACCCCAAGGGCCCTTCGCATCGGTTATTGTGGGTACCCCTTCCAAAAATTGTGTTGATAAAATATTTAAGTTTTCTCCCTCTTAAAAAAAAGCCACTTGGAGCATTCCGGAAATTTGTAATTAATGATTCATAAAAGACCAACGTACTCCTGGATGACTCATGCGCCAAAATACTACAAAGAAATGGCCTTGATGACTCAGAACTGAAGAGGCTATAACTTGAGAACGAGAAGAGCCGACCCCAACAGCCTACCTAGGCAATGAGTTGGGACCATAGACATAATATTCATATTGGTTATCAATTTGGGAGACGGGAATGGGTACCGCCGCCCCGGGAACCTTTATTGGATAACCAACACCTCTGCCGTAGGACACCCCAGTAGTCCCCCGTTTGGTGATTTAGCAGGGGTGCCCGGGTTCATGGGGTGAGGTTTGTCTAGGTCTTGGAGGCGGATGACCAGGACACACTGAACCCCAGATTCCTACCCACCCCTTAAACCCTCTTCCTTCCCAGAACTCTCCCCTCCTTTCTTTCCTTATTAAAAACCCTCCACACAGCGTCCCCAAAGATGGCACAGGCCCTGAGGGAAATTATTTTCCTCAGGGCCTCCTGTGTGGAGCTCATGTAAAAAAAAAAAAATATGCCTATGGTTGGGACAGTGCAAGAAAGAAAAAGAGTCATAAAAATACTCTTAGGTAATAAAAATACTCATGTTCCAGAGTGGAAGATACTATCAGTATCGCCCTGGTGTAAGACCACCTTTCAGAATTGAGACGTTGCTTAAAAATGGCTTTAGCCGTGTTTGGTGACCAGATCTGAATAGCCAGGTACTTCCCAACCTTCCTCTTCCCCACCTCCTTCCCCTCCCCACTACCTCCAGCATCACAACATACCCCAATTGGGGATGCCATAGTCTCACTGGCTCCAGACGGGAGCAGTTGAGATTCTTGTGCGGTATTCACTGTAAAAAAAAAAAAAAAAAGGTGCTACTAGTAGTTCCGTGAAGGGTAATTTTGCGAAATTTTATTATTCCGGTTTCACAGCTCGTCTGGAGGGTAAAAAGGTACTATCCAACACGGTTACCATGTTGAAACGATCGACCAGACACACGAAAAACAGGAACAAATTTACAGAGAGAAAATGCAAAGCGCTCGACTTAAAACAGGACCTCGCTACGCTCAGTCAATAACTTACAATTGTGTAGAGAAATTATTTGGCCTACCCGAACTTGTGAAACCTCAAATATACAATGTTTATGAAATATGATGCCTTGGGTGATTTTTTGTTGTGTGGCAGAAGGTGCCATGATGTGGAAAAGGGGGTATCTTCGTTAAGGAAACACCATAATATTTATGTAGATTGCCGGTTGACGGCGCACTGGAAATCCATCACTTTGAAATATTTTGAAAGTTGATATCAGAGGGTTTGAAAAACGTTTTCCACTCCTTCAGAACGATTGGTGTGGGAGACAAGTGGAGCCCGCACAAATACTGCAAATTCAACAGGACACCGACACATATGGACACCTTGGTCCTGAGTTGTTCAGGTGGAGTCCAGCTTATAAAGGAAATAAAAGCTTTGTAGGACCAGTAGGAAGTTAATCAATAAAAAAAGTATTCCTTTAACCAGTACTGTCGGATGAGGAGTGACCGCTTATATCAGTCAATTCTCCAATCATTGAGCAAACTTGTACATTTCCCACATGTGTTCAATAAGGGTGATTATTTTCATATGGGTGATCAACTTTATCTCCTCACAGGAAAGCATGAGATAGCAGAGTTGAATAGAGGACATTATTTTTAAATGTGTGATACGGCCGAAAAGTCATTAAGATTAATTGCATTGGTCTCATCTTGAAGGAAGCGTGGAAAGGGTTAATAGTATGGTATCATATGATAGTAACATGTTACAGTATACTTAGAATTTTTAGAATTTTACCAAAGATGTGTCATCGTGTAAATATGACTAAAACTTCCGATATACTTGGTATTGAAGACAATAACAAAATTAGGTTGGAACACAGCAAACGACATATTGTGGGAGTCAATAGGCACCGATGTCATCTGGCTCCCTTATAAGCGTTCAAAAAGAAGACCACTCATTTAAAGTAGCGCAAAAAATCTCTTGATATCTTACTTAAGTAGAATTTAAAAAACAATATTAATTTTTCATACCTATTGAACACGGTAAGAGGAAATAACCAGAGAAAACCAGAATTATGTCATTTTTAAATCAAATTTTAGACGTATTGACTCTTTTCCACAAAAAAGTATAAATTGATTTGGAAAGACGGTTTTTTTTTTTAATCTATTAAAGCTATGTATTTTTATAAAACAATAACTTTGTAAACACCACTTTTATTTTTATACTTTATGCCGACCGGGTTTCGCTACTTCATTAGGGCAGCATAATACTCTACTAACATTAGGTTACATGTGTGTTATAATATATAATTTACCAAAAATGGGCTGGACTCGTCAAGTGGAGGAGGAGGAAGGAGGCATAGATGGAGAATTGGGAAGGGAACGGACATGTTCTTTATCAATAGGGAACAATCTTAGTATGGTACTTTTATTTAAATTTAGTTGATTATTAACTACCTTACTATTAGTGTTTATGGCTTTCCTAAGTTCAAATGCCTCTAAATTATCCAACCTTATACCGATATTGTTTTTATGAATAAGTTTGGCGCCAGCGTTTTTGTCAAATTTATGATCGTTTTCGATCAAGTGGTTTGCAAATTCTGAAAATCCAGAGCTGTGTAACATCTAAGATGTTCTTTGACACGGGTGTTTATGTTGCGCGCTGTTTTACCAATATAAAAAAATGGGCAGTCGCTGCATTGACGTGAATAAATTCCCAAGTGAGACTGTCTTCCTTATCCTTACCGTTCATTAAAAGTTTGCCTATATTATTATTAGTAAGTATAAAAATAAAAGTGGTGTTTTCAAAGTTATTGTTTTATAAAGTGGTGTTTACAAAGTTATTGTTTTATTTTAAATTAATAATGTCACATCACAAAGTATCCGCTTCATATGAACAAAAAAAAAGGTATGTATGGTTTAAATTTTGAGAAAATATGTTTATTTTTGGTTCAATAAGGTTTTACCGTAGTTCGTTCACACACACATTTCAAATCATATAATCATGCAGTCAAATAAATCAATAAATTATCTGGGAAAGCCATGTTTCAGAATTTTAATTTTAGTTTAAATAAAATCATTTAAAAAAAGATCCGCCACGTGTTTTGTGACGAAAATACTTCAGTGTGTCTATTTATTTACGGTCTTGCAAACTAATACATTTGAGAATTTTTTAAATTCTTATTTTGCGTAGACATTATTGAAAAAATAATGAATACTTATGATAAAAAAATAATTACAAAAAGAACATCATTCTAACAGTTTTATCATCACGCCTTTCAGTATTTTTGGATGTTAGTGTAAATTAAAGCAAATTTCGAATTAAATAAAATCGACATTGAGTTATTATTTTTAAAAAGCTGGTACGGAGAATAGTTAATCTTTCTCATTGGAATCGTCGTGTACGATCGTAAGAACACCTTTCGACGAAATATGAATTCTCGGCCGCTGACTGGTTAATGGCTCTTAAATAACAGAAGCATGTGTTTTTTTAATGATTTTTGGAGCCTGATTAGCGATTTATTTTTAAAATTTTAGAAATATAAAAAATTTCATTGCAAAAATAAATAAAAAAAATCTAAAAATGGCTCACCTTACATGTTATCTGACTCAAATTACTGATAAGGAAAAAATATAAAAACACACACATATTTTATAAGACAATATGTTATTTAAACGTTCCTTTTGGTCGTTTGATGAAAAAATAATTAATAAAAAATTATCAATTAATTAATAAACTATTTTGTATAAAGAATGGTGCTTTCGTTAAAAGCGAACAACTTCACCGGAGGGGTTAAGTTAGTGACAAAATGATTGCGGGCTTTAATTCAGAAATTCTAATAAATTAGTGAATTGTGCCCTACTGAGTATAATAATTACGTCCTTCATGCTATCCCTCCCCGTCTAAGTGATTGTTTGGTGCTAATGATACAAATTAGTTGTCACAGGTGAGATCTCCTAACGCCTCACGCCTCACGCCACCTGTGTTAGTCGTCATGACTATCAAATTACCAAGTAAACTAATAGTCAACAGACTAATAATATGGACTGGATAATACTTATCTAGGTGTGAGAAATGTGACAAGCTGAAAAGGGCTGTGATTTTCTAGGCAAAAAATAACTCAACAGAAAATAATCAGACACGACCGGAAATATGTCACTTTTAAAACAAATTCTTGATGTATCGACGCTTATCTACAATAAAATATAAATTGATTTCGGAAGATTGTTATTTTATCTAGTAAAGTTATTTTTAGGTGCCGGTAACCCGGGCGTTTATTAATATCAATAGTTATTTACATTTACATATATGTGCGCTACCCGACTCACTAGACAATATCTGTTCTGAGCCGGGTAGCAGTATCTATAATTATATATCAATAAAGATTAAAGCAAAAAGATACAAAAGAAAAACTTTAATGTTTAGATAATTATATATCAATACAGTTTAATAATTATATATCAATAAAGATTAAAGCAAAAAGATACAAAAGAAAAACTTTAATGTTTAGATAATTATATATCAATACAGTTTAATAATTATATATCAATAAAGATTAAAGCAAAAAGATACAAAAGAAAAACTTTAATGTTTAGATAATTATATATCAATAAAGTTTAATAATTATATACCAATAAAGATTAAAGCAAAAAGATACAAAAGAAAAACTTAGATGTTTAACATCTTGAAAAAATATATTTATTTTTATAACAACAACTTTTTATTTTCATTGTACAACGGTGATCGTTGGCAGTTTTGTTAAATTATCAAACAAAATTTTTATTATACAACAAACATTTCAAACTTTATAATTATACAGTAAAAAAAATCATTAAGGTATCTAGGAAAGCTACTTTTCAGAATTTTAATTTTATAAAATCAATTTAAAAAAACCGCGCTCCGTTTAGCGACGAAAATACTTCAGTTTGTCTATTTATTTATTGTCTTATAAACTAATATATTTCTTACTCACCCATTTTCCTTAGATATTATTGAAAAAAATATATAAATTCTTATGAGCATCAAATATTAACAAATATATATTGAATTTGGGTATATATGAAAGCAAAATTTTGAATGAAATTATTATAATTATTTGTCATTAGTCAAAATGCTAGTAGTACGGAGAATAATTAATCTTGAAACTATTCATTATCTAAATTTCTAAGTAATATTCACATTAAAGTTCTAATAAAGAAAGTTTATAAGGAGTCTTCAAACATTTCATCGTGAGTTATTTAATAACAATAATGCCCTTGACAATTCAATGTCTAGATGCGTAGATTGTATGTGCCGTGGAATGTGACGATGTGGACGTCTTTATAAGCAATCTCGTATATTTATATAAAAAAGTGTATTAATTTCATAGCTATAAGCCAAGATGATGTCATGGTAAAAATAAGTGTTTGACTAATAATGGCTTCATTATTTTTTTCTTTTCTTTCTTTCTCCTCTTTCCCTGTACTATAGCTAACTATGTTTTATATTTTATTTTGCTTATATTCATTTTTTATTTAACTAGCAGCATCTACATCTACATCAACAGTTAAAGCATTTTTTTTGTAAATAGAACCAGATTTTAAAAGCTTACCTTTTTTCCTTTATGTAACTGACATTGGCGATTGCGCGAATTGTGTTCAGATCTGTTGGCTCATTTTGTGTAAAATCTGGAATAAAATAAGGAAAAAATTGTTAGAGATTTGTGGGCGTATTATAACACTATGTGGATATATTTCACCCCAAATGCACTTTTACTACAATAAATTCAACTATTATTGGTGGTAGAAATCACAATTATGTATGTGATTTATTATAAAATAACAATTATTATAAGCAATAATTATCAGCCTGAAACACTCATCCACATTAAAAAATCTTCCGAGAAAAGATACACGACGCCAACGGGACATGAACCCGTGCCCTTCTGATTGCCGGTCAGCTGCTCTCCCAATTGAGCTATGGCGGCTTATCTTATACCCGCCAAATGATTCAATATATACTAGTGTTTCATTCAACAATTACTGCTTATTATATTTTTCCACCTGAAAACAACCAACTTTATTTTTGCGAGAGAGACACTGTTAGTGTTAAATCCCTCGCTAGGTGGCGTCGAGACAAATTATGTCTTCATTTATTATGGAAATACTTAAACTTGTCAAATATTAATTATTATTTTTAATTGTCAAACTAACGTTTAAGACAAGATTTTTATGCATAGCACAAAGGGTAACAATTATTATAAGCAATAATTATCAGCCTGAAACACTCATCCACATTAAAAAATCTTCCGAGAAAAGATACATGACGCCAAAAGTTGGTTGTTTTCAGGTGGAAAAAATATAATAAGCAGTAATTGTTGAATGAAACACTAGTATATATTGAATCATTTGGCGGGTATAAGATAAGCCGCCATAGCTCAATTGGGAGAGCAGCTGACCGGCAATCAGAAGGGCACGGGTTCATGTCCCGTTGGCGTCATGTATCTTTTCTCGGAAGATTTTTTAATGTGGATGAGTGTTTCAGGCTGATAATTATTGCTTATAATAATTGTTACCCTTTGTGCTATGCATAAAAATCTTGTCTTAAACGTTAGTTTGACAATTAAAAATAATAATTATTATAAAATATGTTACATCTAATCTTCACCATTTTCTAAAATATATTATGTATTTTTACGAGCTCTGTAACCAATTACAATAATTTAGAACGTTTTAAAATTTTCAAAAGATGCACAATAAAAACTAATATAATATTTCACATACATAATCTACATTTTGACAAAATAAATTACGGGAAAAGTATTAGGGGCATACATTAATTCCGTGAGCAGTTTTTCTTTGAATCTAGACCCCCGCCTCCTTGGTGAGATTAATTTGGGCAACTTCGTATATTCTTTTCAAAAGATTTAGCTGGACCCCCCCCCCCTTTTTGAGCTCACGTAATTAATGTATGCCCGCTTAGATATTGTCACTTATTCCACATGAAAATTTAAGCTGTTTATCCCAAAAGATATTTTTCAATTTTTTTTAAAAACTTCCTGCAAAAAGCTTTTCTCTTTGTGACGGCATTATTTATTTTATTGAGAAGATAAATAATTTAGTTTACACCGCTTTATTTATATATACACATATGTACACTTACAGTACATTTACCTCTAACATTATTCACGAAATGTGTAGATTGTGTATATATATAAACAAAGTTATATAAATTAAGTTATTTGTCTGTTATAACCTGTAATAAACATATTGCTTATAAACTAAAATTTGTAAAACACAACACTGAGGCATAACCCCGGAAAAATTGCAAGGCTTCATTTACTTTTTAAATATTTATATTTCTTTATTCATTGCTTTGATGGATACATAATTTGGAGATTTTTCGACAACCATGCTAAGTACATCCCCGTCATATGGTGGTGTAGTTGAAGTACATTGAACATTTTAAAACTTTGTTAAATATTAATTTATTGTCTTCGTATTGTAAAAAAAACATTGGGGCACTGTTGAAAGTTGGAGAAACAGGCCTTAAATAAAGAACAAGAAAATAATATCCTATTAAATTAAGACAATGTTAGCGAAACTCAATCGAAAATCTGATTTTTCTGTTCTCAGATTTTCGATTGAGTTTCGCTATTCATTTAATGAAATATTACAATTAGAGGTTTTACTCATTAAGTTAAAAATAAAAATAATATCCTTCGAGGTCTATCGTATATAGGCCATCCTCAGGGATGTAGTGTGGAGGGGAGTGGTTGTTTATGCAAAAGGTAAGAAGCTTATAAGTCTTTGTATCTGTAAGTCTCCCAAACGCCAATATTAATACCGTTATATGATAATACATATTATTCTAATCCCCCAGACAAAGTCCATCATTGTCGATGCTAGTCCAAATTCTCGTATGCTAATAAATTAAATCAACATCCACTTGACTCTGCGACGATGTGACTGGATTTCTGGCCACATTTCGGCCCGTTCATCGAACTACAATCGGATCGTAAACAAAAAATAGCACAAGCAGACAAGACCCGACAATGTGTCGCCCAAATTAAACTTGCACACTACAAAAAATACGCAGGTGAAAAACACATCAAACGATGAACAGCGCTGTTTTTATACCAATTGTTTTATATTTATGTATTAATAACACAAGTCTACAAGTTTTTCTGCGTAATTCTTATGTTTTTGGGTGTGCTGAATCCGAAAATGATTTTCATTTTGTCACAGAACGTCACGTTTTCTGACAATGTAGGTATCTATGTTAAATAAGTTATCATCTTAAAAAAAAAGAAAAAGACATTTTTTTTATTTTTTTTTATTTATAATTGCTTAACAAAACTTTTTTTTTCTAAAATACATTGATTAGTAAGCACTAAACACATTTATTTTTCCCAGTGAGACTCCTTTTGGTACATTTTCGCTTGTAGGAAGCATCTGGAAGGCCTCTCTGAAGCGTCCAACAGTAGTCTGCAATCATTGAGATGCTCCATCTTCCCTGGTATCTTTTTTCCATCTCCTTAATATCTTGGTGAAATCGCTCATTTTGCTCTTCACTCACATATCCTCAATTTTCTGGAAAGTAGTCGAGGTGGGAATGAAGAAAATGTTCTTTTAAACTCATTAGGCAACCTAAAGCTTGAAATGCTTTTAACGATTTGTTTGTAGTTAGGGTCTTTCTCATTGCCTAAAAATTCAGGTTAAACGTCCCCGATCTCTAGTTCCCCTCCCGCCCTCCCTCGAACCCCCTACCCGAGTTCCCCTCCTCCCTCCCGCATTCCATACATTCAGTCCCAGTACATTCAGTCTTCACAGCTCGCTTGCCACCTATTACAATTTTTTTATACAAAATTTCATAATGCCAGAGCTCACCACTAGTTTTATACAAAAACCTTGCCTTGACAATAAGAACACAAAAAAAAGAATTGTCCAATTTGGTGTAGTCGTTCAAAAGTTATGCGCGTACATACATTTCTGCGATTCATTTTCATTTAATTAATTATTTTTTCGTAATTTCATGATGCCAGAGCTCACTATTGTATACAGAAACCATCGCGGGCATGCACACATTAAATCCCCAAAGTTTCATCTCAATCGGATGAACGGTTTGGCAATGAAATGTTTACCTCCAGAGCTCACTATTGTATATACTATTTATATCTATATATACTATTTATATTTATATCTATGTCAGGTCTTATTATTATTGTTAATAATATGTATAAATATTTAAAGCTGAATTGTTTTAGTTTTTTGTAAGTACAACTTGTACTATCTCATTTAATTTCTTTTTTATGTTGTAATATTCTTTACCTAACGAGTCGATTGCATTCATATTTATTCTGTTTTATTGTTTATGTAATACATGTAATTAATATTGTTTATTATATATTTGCTTCTTTTCTTGTAAAAGCCCACTAGGGCGTTAATAAAATATAAAATAAAAAATAAAATAAAATATATATATATGTACACCGTTATGCAAAATAACCTGACGTTCTGGAATTTTTTGACTATTTTTCTAGTTTTCAGAACACCTTAATACATAGAAATCAGTTTAAAACATCCAGACAGCATTTTTGTTGTAGACCCGTGTAATTAAGATAGACAAATTAAAAATAATGTTTAATCCAATTAAGGTTGCATGGCTGACTATTTGTGCAGAGGTCGGTATAATTTTTATGCTCGTTTGTATTCACATAACTGATTCCAATTGACACTTATATTCAAAACAAATTTGGGTTCGCTTAACGTGGGAATATTTTACACGTACGTAAATTTAGACTACATTCTACGCCTCTGGGAATTGGATAAGTAAATATCAATAACATGCGTTTTACAAGTCTTATTTCATGGTGGGTATTTTTTTCAACCGTAGGGACGCCGTGTGGAGAGTCTTTTTATGGAAATGAATCTGGGGGTCAGTGTGTCCAGGAGTGACGGTCGTATGAATCTATCCTTCCAACTGAGGTGCAAGGTGACCGGTCCACAGAGTATGGCTGGAGAGGTCAAAATGCCTGCTCCAATCAGTCTCTCTCGATCTCTCAAGACCCGGAAAAACCCCACCCCATGAACCCAGGCACCCTTGCTTACTCACCAAACCTAGCGAACCACTTAGGGTGACCCATAGCAGATGGTTATCCAATAAATGGTTCCAGGGGTGGCGGTACCAATAACCGCCTCCCAAATTGAGAAAAATAGGTAACACCAAGAACACAGACAAAAGACAGAAGACAGAAGATAGAAGACAGAAGACAGAAGACAGAAGACAGAAGACAGAAGACAGAAGACAGAAGACAGAAGACAGAAGACAGAAGACAGAAGACAGAAGACAGAAGACAGAAGACAGAAGACAGAAGACAGAAGACAGAAGACAGAAGACAGAAGACAGAAGACAGAAGACAGAAGACAGAAGACAGAAGACAGAAGACAGAAGACAGAAGACAGAAGACAGAAGACAGAAGACAGAAGACAGAAGACAGAAGACAGAAGACAGAAGACAGAAGATAGAAGATGGATAGATTGAATAATAAAAAAGAATTCATTCTGAAAGCAGTAACTGCACCTCGTGCTATGATGGATAAGTAAGATTGAGATGATAAGTAATCAATTAAAAAAGGTAATCCCAATTATGGCAATCACTATCACGGGGTCTTGTTCTGCCAGTGGAATATTCAATTATGTTGCACTGCAGCTATAAAATACGCCTAATGGATATTCTAACCTAACAGATTACATCAATCTAAGGTGGGCGATGTACGAACCTTTGTGTGTATTATGTTCCTTTTATCTGGATGATAGTTTGTTTATCTTAAGAATGTCGTAATTGACGCCATTGAGACTATCGTGAATGCGATTAACGACTATCTGTTATCTAATAACAAGCTCGTGAGGATTTGACGACGATAAAACATGCTAATTAAGACGCAGCCTTATGTTAATGTTTGAGAGGTGAACTTGGAATGTGGATCGAATCATTCAAGACACCGACGCCATTATTCTTGGAGAGGTCCAGATGCCTATAGAAAATGGCTCCATTCCTGCCGGTATCACACCTAGAATTTCTTTCGTTTGTTATGTGTAAGGGATGCTTCCACAACATCCAAGACTTCTTCATCCAGCAGGCTTTTTATTCGGAAGATATGGTGATACCCTTGCTACTATGTTATTTGTTAGGTACTTCTCGTTAGTGATGGTGATGTCTCTTAGTCAAGAGCGCGGTTCTTCAGTGCTAGTTGTGCGATGAAATCAAATCTAATGTCTTGAAAGGAGGGAGGTGTAAGAGCCAACACATTCTGGTAAAACTTGTCATAATCGAAAAATGTGTAATTTTAGTAATTTTATGACAAGGCCGTTATAACTCAACGCACGGTCAAGCAAAGAACTTACTCCTGTTTTGTCATCAATATGTAGGGACACGAAGCAAACTGGGACTATCAAAATAAAAGCGACGCTTAATGCTAGAATTCTATTTTAAATTAATCTTTACAACAAATTTGTTTATATTATGAATACGAAAAAATATGCGTTTGCAAAATCAAAGCTTTTTCTATCGTTTAGCTCGAGTAGAATTAAAATTTATCTGTTAATTACTTTATGAAAAATATAAACCAAAACTACTAAAAATGTATTTTTTCATTAGAAATGCATTTGTAGGAACAAATCATATAGGTCTCATAGAAATCTCGCTTACTATCATGTTGTCTCGCTTACTATCATGGTGAGAAACATGTAAACGGTATTAGAAAGAGAAAACACCCCGATTTATAATAAAATCTAAATGTTATCCATAAAATTATTCAATTGTACCTACAACTTTATGAAACCAAAGTTTCCGAATGTAATTAAAAAAAAAACTTTTAATTTTAAATAAAATAAAGTGACCATAACGTTTATAACACATTTATCTAATAAAATATGCGTGTGTTTTTATGTTTTTTCGCTATCAGTAATTTTAGTTAGAAAAAATGTGAGGTGAGTATTTTAAAAACTTTTTTATGTATGCATTAAAATTTTTTATACTTATTCCGAATTATAAAATTACATCACCTTTCAAAAACAGTGTTTAGTTTTCGAATACGTTCATAAATATTCCATTTTTTTGGTCTTTTTACAAATCGAAAATTTTTTGACATTCTGACAAAATATGCCCGAGGCCTGATGGCTTAAAAAATGTATAATTTTATGATTAAGATTATCTGTGACAGTTTACCTTAACTAAATATTTTCTTTCTTATAAAATTATTTACAAAAGAAATAAAAACAACATTGGCACATTTATCGTCGTTTCTAGACAACTTTTGGTCGAGCGATTTTTATTCCTAAGTTCGTAGAAAGTAAGGTTCGTAGAAAATGCATTAAAAAAAGTTAGGTCATACGGGCCTTTTTCGAAAAAAAAAACTCGTCGAGCCCCTTTCGAAATTTCAAATGCTTGAAATAAAACACTGCCACTTGTTTTGCAGTTAATTCAAATCTCCTAGTTGAACATGGATTTCAAACTACGTCACGATTTTTTAGCCAATCACCGCTCTACCCCCTCGATGAATTAATCCTGTTTACCTATTGGCCTATGCCTTTGTTCACGGTGGTTAGAAGGCATCCTAAGAATGTAAAATTTTGACATGTATATTCCTCCGAAATTAAGTGTATTAACTTTGCATAACTGTGTCAGATTACACCAAGAAGAGATACATCGATCTTTAAAAAATGACTTCTCACCTAACCTCCTAAGAAGACGCATGATGGCATCTAATCTATTAGTATTCATCTCGTCTCCTAACCAGTAAGAATTAATCCACGAATGATATCACTATCACACAGTGTTACGGTAACATCGCGCGTGTCCAATAAATAGGATCGTCAATCGTTCTAACTCGAATAAACGTCAAGTAATCAGTGATCGTATCGCTCTGATCATCTGATGAAAGTTTCCGATCACGGAGCGATCGCGACACCCGTTATAGTGCCACAATATACGTAATGCGATCGCTATTTGCATAATATAACAATCATTTTTGAAACGCACCGGTTTATACAGAATCTGTTTTTGAAATTAGAAAAATTGATTTAATGATAAAGTGCGGTAAATGGTTTTGACAGGTTCGATGCTCTAGCTGTAAATTGATAGCGATCTTAAGATTGAAAGAAATAACGGAAGAAAGAGGCGAGTTTAGTTTTGTGGCAGGATTGAGACGTGTGGAATTTTTATCGGGTTGTTTAATTAAGCATTTGGGCACGCGTTGATGGTTTGATTGGACTAATATTAAAAGGATAATCTCAGCGGTTAAAGATAATAAAATAAATACTGAGAGGAATTAGAAGTTTAAAAATGGATCTTTCGAGGATCTAAGTAGAACCGAAAGTCAATTTAGTTTGATCGAAGAAAAACACTATATGGAAATCACACTTCATTTCAACCATTAAATAAATAAATAAAAACGTTTATTCATCAACAGGTTTTTTTTTACAATATACATTTTTTTCTTTTATCATTGATTCTATTGATGAAAAGGTCACTGCTCAGCTACAATTCAGGATTTCTCCTGGAAGGCAGCTGGTTTTCAGCAGTGCCCCTAATATAAAACAGAAAATAAAATAAAATAAAAATGAATTAAATTAAAATAAAATAAATGCAAAATTAAATTCCATAAAAAATAATTAAATCAAAATTACTACAAGAAACAATTATTTACATACACAAAATAATAAGGTTATAGATTCTTAGTTTAGGTAAAAAAAGTAATTCACGTGTATTTAGTTTGAAACGCAAGTTTCAAAATACAAAAAAATGGCGGCAATGGAAATTTTTAACTTTCAATGAAAATCGAATTTTGATGCATATTTTCCCGTCTATCCCTACTGAAACCGGTTTCTTTTGGTATTTAAGTTTAAAGGTAGTTTACTTTTCAAAATGTATGCCTATTAAAAGTGTAGCGGCATGCGGCGGCTTGTGGATTAATTAACTTAGGTCTAATTTTAACAATAGTTAAAGGGTAAATATCAGTTTTTTTAATATGTCCAAGTATATAGTTACAGAAAAAGTTTTTTGGCTCTCCTGAACATTTACCTTTTTGGACTTGCATCCGTTTGCTTCCTGGGTACAGAATTTCTACATTCCAGAGGGTACTTATGAAGTGCATAGTAGACGAAACTTTTATATGACAGAGTAACAAACAATAAAATATTTAAAAAAAATAATTATAGCAAAAAAACAGCAATCAAAAGCTTCATAAATTGAAATATGGTTAAGCTCTTACATAAACAACTTTAATAACATAAAGATAACTAGCTACTAAGTACTAGGTAATTGCTTCAAGTACCTACCGCATAATTACACACTAACTGCGGATATTCAACTTTCAAAAACCCAAAACTTTCTCAATTTCCCTTCTATTTTTTGTGAGCCACCGTCATAACAAGTCTGCGAAAGGATAAGCAAAGACTACGAAGCAGTCAGTGACCTTATGCATCTCTTTTTATCCCATTAGAACAGATTAACCCGTCACCACTCACCAGCGTATCCAAAGGCAAATTAGACTCAAATACAAACTATTTCTGTCTGCATACATTTAAAAAATGTTCATTTTGTTTTCTCCGTGTTACAATTATTATTATTTTATAATATGCGTCGATGTTTTTTTTTTACATTAACTCCACACAGGAGGCCTTGAGAAAAATAATTTCGCTCAGGGCCTATGTCATCTGAGATGTTGTGTGTAGGATCTTTTTGAGGAGAGGAAGGAATGAACATTGGTCTTGAAGAGAGAGACCCATGTTGTAGGAAGGAGGAAAAACAGGGGCCGGCAAATCGTTCCACAGCCGAGCTGTTAAACACTAGAACGAGCCAAAGAAGCGACCCGTTCCAGGCAGTGGCGTAGCGAGGGGGGGGGGCTGACCACCCCCGCCATTGGGGGGTGCCACTCGACCAAGATATTGCACACTCGTCACCAAGATATTCCATACACATGAACATGGTCTGTTATATTTATATTTTCGTAACTATATGGCTCCCCGTGGAGTGCCCCGAATTCCCCCCCCCCCCCCGGGGATGGACCAATATTATGAAGTCGAAATAAGCTTTTTGAATTTCTCAAGGTTAGGTTAGGCAGCAAATGTTCACTCCTTTCTTTCCTCAAAAGACCCTGCACATAACATGCCCTGAGGGAAACTATATTCCTCGGGGCCTCCGGTACGGAGATAGTGTAAAAAAAGAAAACTATTTCATCTGGCAACATCATTTCCATTAAAATATACTGTCAAATAATTCTGTGTCCCATAATTATTTACTTTTTCTGTACGAATTTTATTTTTCGCGGGAGACCAAGAGCCTTTCTAGATCTTATTACAGAATAACATAGAACTTTCGACGGACTTATCATTTCTACACATTTTTGTACAAAATCCACAAAGTTCACACAGCTTTGGCCTGCCACACTGAATACCCAACAACCCAAACAAAAATAGCTTATATAACGCGTTAGCTGGTCTCCCATTATGTATTTAGTTTAAGTGCATCTGCATGTATTACCTTCCGTGTGCTTGCTTAAAGTATCTAGGCACGATCTCAAATTTGGAATCGAACAACAGTAAACAGTACCGCGACCCAAAATGCGGGTCACTTGGAATATATGTATTAAATGTTTGTGTTTGGGAACTGAGCTGGTCTCATTACGATGGTACTATAATTAAAAACGGAGATGTCTTCAAACGTTAATACGGTAAAAAGGTGGATTCCGTATTATTTTATTTGGAGTCGTATTAGGTCGTGTGAGTACCTAGTAGTAGTGAGTACACATGTGATGTGTGGTTACGACATATCTTAGGTATGTTTATATTTGCTCCAATAAGGTTGGTTTTTGGTCAAGTTTTGGTTCATCGATGATGATAAATGCTGCAAAATGTTAAAACAATCGTTTAGATAAAATATTTTGCTTTTCATTCATAGTGTAGCAACCCATTGACGTACTTGGTCTAAGGTAGCAACCACATAATTTGAATGAATTTTGTGTATTTTAAGAAATATTGGTCAAGGGTCAAGTCATATAAGGTCAAATTTTGGTTCATTGGTGAAAATAAATGCTCACATACCTCGAGAATGTAAAAATTATTAACGACCGTCAATACGGATTCCGACAGAACCGCTCGTGCGGTGATCTTCTCGCGTATGTGACGCATGTTTGGGGGCGGTGCCTGGAACGGGTCGCTTCTTCGATTCGTTCTAGTGTTCAACAGCTTGGCTGTGGAATAATTTGCCGGCCTCTATGTTTCCTCATTCCTACAACAAGGGTCTCTTCAAGACCAATGTTCATTCCTTCCGCTCCTCAAAGACCCTCCACACAGCATCTCAGATGACATAGGCCCTGAGGAAAATTATTTTCCTTAGGGCTTCCTGTGTGGAGTTAATGATAAAAAAATGCTACGAATATTACTTTGACATTCATTCATAGTGTGGCAATCAAATACTTTGACATTCATTCATAGAGTAGCAATCAAATACTTTGAATGTATCTTGTGTATTTTAAGAAATATTCGCCTTGAATAATTTGTGAAACCAAAAAAATCAGGTGTGAATTTTTTAATCAAAAAATATAAAAGGAACTAATGACAAAAATGTTTGTTAATATTTACTATTCCAATGGGTTCCACGACAACTCAAAGTGGTACTTCAAAACCCCTTTAAAAAACATTAAAAGTTATGAAAAAAACATATTAAAAATCGCCCTTAACCCAATCTAACGTAACCAAAGATATTGAAATATAAGTAGATGTGCTATCTGCTGTTTTTACTATGTCGGTCTGCGCTTCCGGGTGTCGCCGATATTGTTTACCAATTAACAAATAAACTAAAAGAACAAATAATTAACGAATAAACCAAACGAACGTTAAACTAAATGAACGAATTCTTTCCTTATTCAAAATATATTGTTAACCAATATTAATGCACATTTTCAAAAAATCAACGAAATGAACAAATTCTTTTTGTATGAAAACTACGCTAATTAGCGCGTAGTCCGGCGACAGTTGCGCGGACACCATAGCATATCTCTTCTGTATTTGAATATCTTTGAACGTAACCTATTTAATTTCAGCACCTCTAATAATGACTTTTAATGGAGGTGCTGAAGTTGTATATTGTTGTGTTGTTTGTGGTCACCATTCCAATGATTGGAATCATATAAATATAACAATACTAGATGATTCCCGGCATGCGTTGAAATGCCACATTCAAAGAAATAAATTCTTTCTCCCTGCATGTCCTTTCCCGTGCGTCCCCGTCCCCTTCCCCTCCCGCGTTCCCCTTCTACCTTCTCCCCTCTCCCGCTCTCCCGTCCCACCAACCCCCCTCCCGCGTTCCATGTATTCAGTCCCAGTATATTCAATTTTCAAACAGCTCGCGTGGCACCTATTACAATTTTTTTTATTCAAAAAATCATTTTTCATATTTATTTTATTTTTTTTATTTATTTATTTAATTATTTTCATATTACATTTGGTTATAAAATGACGTATTACCCATCTCACTAGGTGTGAAACGCCTGTGTGGAGATGGCAATTTACAGAGTGGTTATCTAAGATTTTGTAGTAATATTATGAAAATGGCAGGTTAATATAATTTTTTTTCTTTAAATATACAATTCAAGTATGTTACATATATATAAGAAGATTGCAGTAGGTACATGGTTACATATATACACACAGTAGGTATAAAGGTAAGTCTGTTTTTAAATACTTGTGATGGATATGTTTATTTGAGGTGATCAATGATTTTACTTTTAAATGTACTTTTGGTTTGCGTGTTTCTAATTTCAGGAGGTAGAGAATTGAACAGCTTTGTTGCATTATATTTAAAACTTCTTTGCCCATAAGAAGTTTGACAAACTGGGATGTTGAAAGATTTTATATTTGACTCTCTTAAGGCTCTTGTGTTCATTCGTTCTTCAAACATGTGTGTATTTTTAAATTGATGAAGCAGGATATATTACAAATATTCATTTTTGTATATTATACGAACAACCAATCTAATTTTGTACCTAACATAGATAGGTACCTATTTACAATATCTTTAATTTAAAAAATCCATAGACAATTCTTGTGTTAAAAAAAAACTGCATGCTAAATTCACATTCATCAAACGCGTGAACTGTCAAATGTGCGAAGTTAAAATAGTCGTTCAGTTTTCTGAAATAATTCAATTTTCTGCGAAATTTTCTTTCCGTAAGAACCTTGTACAAAGCATTGGAAAACTTAAAAAAAAAACGATGAATGAAATAGGTAAAGTCGTTCTGAAGTTATGGTGTGATCAAGGGAAACAGGGATTAATTTCTATATACATATATGGAAAATTACAAAAATAAACATCGAAGAATTTTATCATTTAAAATTATGGACTCTACCAACTAATAAATAACATCAATCTCGAAATTAACCGTTGTTTAAAAGTCAAACCCACGCCGGTACATTTCTGCTAGATGTCATATTTATACAGGTTTTTAAATTTTTGTTTTCTACAAAAACATAAAAAAAAGGTGTTGGACAGTTGGAGGCAGGGTAAGGGGTTGGTCGGTTACTCGACTGAGTGACCAGTGACGACATGTGTTCGATTTTGAAGTAAAAAATTTTGAAAAAATAAAGTTATCAAAAAAAATCACCGGAGACAAAAATTATATTTACATTTTTTTACTCCAAACAATGTCAGGAATCACTGGTCGCCGCTAACCGAATTTCTACCGATTTCTTATATATATATCTCCCTTAAACATTTGAAGTTTTTAAGCTCTTAAAAAAAGTTATATTTTAAGATAATTTCTATACATTCCCCACGCCGAAACGTAAATTATATGGAATCCCTCGATAGAAAAAAATCAAAGCAAAGTATACTCCGAAAATTATTATTCAAGTCGGTATCAGTTATTTTTCAAGTTATATGTATGAACAAAATTCAGAGTGTTTCTTTAAGTGCTGTTTAAGATAACCCCCGCGAAATTTTTGTTCTATTTTATACGAGTCGTGTTTTATTAAACATTTTAACAATTTTCGCATTGATTTTATCGCTTTAAATATTAGCGCGCTCCTCTAACATTCGTACTTACTTATTATATCTCTATCTTCTTCTTATTGAGCGCAGATACGGCGCCTTAACACCCTTTATACACATACGCATAGATTGTGACAAATTCAGTATTCGTAAATAGCTACCGAAAGTAAATTAGTACCTTATATTCAACAACCAAAAGTTACCTAACAATAATCTCAATTAGAAGGTACTCCAACTTTAAAAACCTGATTACGCAAAAGACATCCAATTAGTCCGTTTAATTATTCACAAGACTAGTTGCCAACAAAGTAGAAAGTTAAATTTATAATTATTATTTCAAAGGTGACGGATGTTGGTCGGAATAGCAACAATTTGATTCGAATAAGCGTCTCATTGTTCTGATATTATAACCATTTCTTCTGCTCCGCAAACAAGGTTATCTAAAGTGAAATCTTCTGTTTTGAAAGAAGATGTCCCATTCTGACAGTTCAATGGCGGATGGAAATGTTCTCATGGAAGGGATTTTAGCATCAATAAAGTAACAATATAGGTTTTAGGTTCATAGTATTTATTTACATAATTTATGGACGCTGAAATGCGTCATTGTTTTGCTGGTATTTTGAGGAAAGATAGAATTTTATATCGACAAATATTCTGTACATACTCATTACTCACGAGTACCTAAGATTATTACGTAAGCAATTTTTTTTATGCAAATGACAAAAAGAGTTTCATTCCTCAGAACCAATGATACTTTGACACTCTAATTCGAATTTTGTGGGCGGTAAACTCCCTTTGAAACAGGAAAATACAGGTTCATAATCAAGCAAGCACAAAAAATAATATTTCGTCACATCATTTTATACGACCCTTGTTTGCGGAGAAGAATGGTTATAATATTAGAACAATGAAACGCTTATTCGAATCAAGTTTTATCATCACGTCTTTCAGCATTTTTGGATGTAGGTATAAATTAAAGCAAATTTGGAATGAAATAAAATCGATATTGAGTTATAATTTTAAAAAGCTGGTACGGAGAATAATTAATCTTTCTCATTGGAACCGCCCTGTACGATCGTAAGAACATCTTTCGACGAAATGTGGAATAATAATTTTTCTACCCCTTGACCATGGAGACCTTCTTAAAACTCAAACAGAGATGGCCCCAGGGACCCAAAAGTGAGAGGCCATTAAAAATACGTGTTACTAATTCTTTGATTTTTATAATGTTATGAAATATTGTCGCCTTCTAATGGGAGATTTCCTCATTTAAACGGCGCTATAGAAATGGTCTTAACATAATTATTTGTACAATGTTACGAAATATTGTCGACTTTTAATGGGGGGGGGGGGATCAATGACGTTCTGACCTATTGAAGCAGCCGCCCATGAACTTAGTCACATTAAAATTAAATTCTATTTATATCTAATATTTAAACCAATGTACATTATTATTAATAACTAGCTGGTCCCGGCATGCGTTGCTATGCCATTTAATAAAGAAATTGTTTCTCCCTGAGTGTCCTTTCCTATTCGTCCCGTTCCCCTTCCGCCTCCCCTTCTTCTCTTGCGTCCTCTTCCCCTCTCGCGTTCCCACTCCGTGACCTCCACCTTACCACTCCCCCCTCCCTTCCCCCGTCCCGCGAACCCCCCTCCTGAGTTCCCCTCCCCCCTCCCAGGTCCCCCTCCCCCCTCCCAGGTTCCCCTCCCCCTCCCTGGTTCCCCTACCTCATCTCTCCCTCCCTACCGCTTTCCATAGCAATAGCCGCTTCCTCGCGTGCCACCAATAGCAATTTTTTTATACAAATTTCATAATGCCAGAGCTCACCTGAAGTTTTATAAAAACCTTGTCCTGGCAATAACGAACACACAAAAAAAAGAATTATCCAATTTGTTGCAGTCGTTTGAAAGTTATGCGCTTAGCAACACATTCAGCGATTCTTTTTTATATTATAGATAAATTCCACATTTTGTGGGTTCTCTCGACCAGTAAATAAAGAATTCAATAGGTGCTTTTAATATTAAACATCAATAGGTATGTTTTCGATTATGTATTTTTCCACATCTTGCGTGTTAAGAAAATGAGGAATATAAATACATGAATTATGCTAATAATATTTTAAATCATCGACATCCATTGTTTTGTGATAATAAAATGCGTTTTCCATTGAAATTGCATAATTATTATCTTGTTTATGTAAATTATGGTTGACTAGTAGCTACTTCCCGGCATCGCCCGAGTTTCACCTTTTTTTATTACAAAGCGAAAAATTCATTTTATATATTTTTCAAAATTAATAAAAGACTTGGTTTTCACCACTTTATTGAAGTTAGCATAGCATATGAAACATTTTGGGTTTTTAATCCCTCGGGCTATTTTGTTCGGTTTTCGAAACAACTCATATAGGTCTCATAGAAATCATTGTGCCTCCTTACTATCATTGTTAGAAATATGATTTAAACGGTGGTTTAGAAGGAGAAAAAAATTATATTCAAATCTAAAAGTTAACCGCAAAATAATTAAAATGTACACATTTATGAAACCAAAGCTTCTTTCTACCTGCAATTTGAAAAAAAAATGAAACTTTGAGAATTTTTTTATTAATTAATTTTACATGTCCTGCGATAGAGTCAAGGAACTTGTGCCACGGCTCACTACGTGCATCGATCATAACGGGGACTATGTCGAAAAATATTGGATTTGTATTTTTTTTTTACACAATTTGTATGCTTTGTATGTTTTGTATGAGTCCCAACCGCTCCCGCCTGGAGCCAGTGGGACTATGGCATCCCCAATTGGGGTATGTTGTGAGGCTGAAGGTAGTGGGGAGAGGAAGGAGATACGGAAGAGGTAGGTGGGGAAGTACCTGGTACTATTCAGATCTGGTCACCAAACACGGCTAAAGCCATTTCCAGTAACGTTTCAATTCTGAATCGTGGTCTTGCACCACGGCGATACTGAGAGTATCTTCCACTCTGGAACGTGCCGCAAATATACTATGTATTATTTTTAATGAAAATCAAATAAAATTTATTTGTCATGCCGGGATTCGATCCCGCGACCTTCGGAGTGCGAGTCAAGAGCCTTACCGCTGTACAACGCCGACCGTCAATGATGTTTTGGTAAATATAAGTTTTTTCTGATTTTTAAAATCAGAACAGTCTTTAATTCTCGGAAAACCCTTGTAATATTATAAATTAATAAATTGTGAATTAAAACAAATTAAATTTACGTGTGCACGCAGAAATTTGAACTCATAATCTCCGGATGGCTAGTCGAAAGTCTTACCCCTGGACCACGGAGGCCGTGATATTAGCCAATATATGCCGTGATATTAGCCGTGATATTAGATATGATATTATATTATATAACAATAAAAAAATATTTAATTTAATTAAATGAAAACAATATTAGCCAAACTCAATCGAAAATTTGGAGATAGAAAAATCAGTAAAAGATATTGGCACCTCTGGCACTCCCAACGAAGGTTGCCAAGAAAGCAGAAGGTCCTGGGTTCGAGTCCCAGAGGTGCCAATATCTTTTTCTGATTTTTCAGTCTCCAGATTTTCGATTGAGTTTTGCTAATATTGTCTTCATTTAATTAAATATTACAATTTGATGTTTTACTCATAAAGGTTAAAAATAAAATAAATATTATATATAATAAATGCACGGATGTACATCAAACTCGTGAAGATAATAATGCGTGCACTCTCTCCCACAAACTTTTTAATTTCTTCGGTGTCACTCTTTTAAACTTCTAACCTCTAACCCGCTGAGGGCACCAGCTTTCACCAAGATCAACCCCTCAGCGATTACAAAGAGAAATAAAATTCCCAAGCTGCTGGAGTTACCGCGACATCAATACATTATTATTGTTTTCCCGTCGCCATTTGAATTCAAAACAGAGCTGTAACAACTGTAGAGAATGTGTATCAGAAAGAAAATCTTTTATTCATTTTTAGCGGTTGTTGTCTGATGCCCAAAGCTGTAAAAATTTAATAGTTTAAACGAAATGGTGTTTGCTGGAAACCAATCACTTACCACAGCATCTCTGCGAAGGAGCACACAACACAATCACAATATATAGTAACACCGCGATGCCTCAGGGTAATTATCGCCACAAAAACACGAATGACATCAAAACTATATTAAGTGATGATGGTCAAATTCCTCCCGTTTGGTTAAAAACGAGATTGTGTACACGAAAAACACCAACAACTTACTTCCAAGGTAGTTTCAAAATCTTCTTCTGTTTTTTTTTAAACAATTGCACTCGAATTTGGACTATGTTTCTTGCAATCGTCCCAAATTTCAAATACTTTTCCAGCAGGGTGATGTGGTTAGGTAGAGGTAGTGTTTAAAAAGCGAAGGTTACTGACCTCTACCGTAACATTTCGAAGTTAGTTTATTATTGCAGATTTCCTACTTGTAACAGATAATTGCACTGATTGATATATTATAATAAAACGAATATAAAACTTTATTCCACTTAATTTTATTCGACCGTAACCGGTTTCAGCTCGTTAAAGCCATCTTCAGACTGGTACAAATATTTCTTAGTCTACGGTTTATATACACAACATATTGAGGAGGGGGAGAGGGGTGGTGGTGCACTGATTGAAATGATAGTCGATAAAGCAGATTTCTGTATATCACACTATTACCTTGATATGTGTATTATTGTTTATTTTTTGTTTTCCCAACCATGCCGTCTTTCCCTACAATACCGTTTCCCCCAAAACCATGTTTTCGACACTACTACCGTGTCCCTTCTCCACTATCATGTTTTATATTCAACACCATAATTACCCTTCAACACCATATTTACACTGCAATACAGATTTATTTTCATTAAAAAGCTGCCTGTTTAACTCTAGCTTTTTAGTTTAGAAAAACGAAGCAATCAAGTGAGAAAAAATAATGCTGCAAAAGTGTTACGTGAGCAATAAATTATTTTATTTTATTTAAAATTTATTGCGTTAATTTATGCTATATTAGAATATAAACTAACACACGTAGCTGTGGCTAATGAAACCTTTATAACCAACGCCATCTGTTAAATCAAATCCACGCTGCCCGCTGCCGCTTTTTTTTTTTTTTTTTTACATGAGCTCCACACAGGAGGCCCTGAGGAAAATAATTTCCCTCAGGGCCTATGTCATCTTTGAGAATGCTGTGTGGAGGGTTTTTTTTAAGGAAAGGAAGGAGAGGAGAGTTCTGGGAAGGAAAAGGGTTTAAGGGGTGGGTAGGAATCTGGGGTTCAGTATGTCCTGGTCATCCGCCTCCAAGACCTAGACAAACCTCACCCGATGAACCCGGGCACCCCTGCTAAATCACCAAACGTAGCGAACCACTTGGGGTGACCTATGGCAGATATATTATGTATTTCAACCAATTTACACAAAACCTTGACAAATTATATACTTAAAACCTTCCTCATGAATCACTCTATCTATTGGTGAAAAACAAATTAAAATCCGTTGCGTAGTTCAAAAGAGCTAAGTGCACATACAGCGTGAGCGTTTATACTTAGTAATAATAATAAACGTAAATAATGATAAAGAAGTAAAGATATGCACAATGTAACATTTCACTTAATAAATTAAAATATTTTAACAGTAAGAATAACATTTCTTTTCAAATACATTCATTCATATAACCCCGATACAGGCGAACCAGTGGGGTTAATAATTACATGCTAAAAATATATGTATATACTTTCGGGCATTTCATCATACATCTTTAGTCCTCTATACATTCAGCAGTGGCAACCTAACTCTATTTATGTTTCTTGTATTTAATTGGATATCACAAAACAGCGCTATATAAATACTACGTTATTATTATTACATCTCTATTAAAAAGAATTTCACCCTTAAAATATTTTGGCATTTGGTTTTTCAACTTTGTGCACAAAAATTAACACATTAAATAGCTGAATTGGAATCCAATTTAGCTCCTTTCTCATTTGATTAATCCTTGCGTATTTGCCTTTCCCCAGTATACATTTCATAGCTCTGTTCTGTATATTGTCATTGTTTTATTGGTATTTTCATCATTGGTATGCCTCCCGTTTATACAATCTTAATATTCGTAGTACAGTGACCTAGAGAGTAGGATAAGTTCCCACATCGGGAGTCGAGTCCGCGCCCGCCACAATGCTTGCGTGCGCGGTACAGTTGATCCGCCAATCCGCCGTTCGGCTGATCCACTGGTCGACACGCCACGCCATGACATGATATTTGCACTTTTGATGCGATGACGCGGCTGTCTTGATATTGTATAGGCGGCTTGGAGCGATTGAAGTTGACTCGGTTTGATGAACCTGATGTTTTCTGACTGATGATAGATAATATTTCAAAATAATCTTTTAGGCATTTATCGCTGCTCGAGTGTCCGACTTCAAATAGTTTTGTTTGTACATTCTCCACACATGGAGGCCCTGTGGAAAATTAATTCCCTCAGGGCCTGTGTCATCTGAGATGCTGTGTGGAGGGTCTTTTTGAGGAAAGGAAGGGACGAACATTGGTCTTGAATAGACCCATGTTGTACGAAGGAGGTAACACAGAGGCCGGCAAATCAGAGCTGTTGTAGAACGAGTCGTAGAAACGCCGGTTCTCATGTGACAAATGACAACCGTGTACATATCCTATTGAAATATAATGTTAGTTAAGATACGAGAATCTATCAAACGGACCGCCCGTTTCTTATTTTATTAATCCCGTATTTTGGGGCTCCAGACCAGAGGTGGCTGCCCAATTTAACCAAATGTTGTATGTTTGTTAAACAACAAGAAATTAGTTTTAACTCGAATGTTTTGGATTTCATCTGTCTGTAAATTTGTTTGAATGTCCCGTTACCGTTTCAAGGTGGTGGCCTTTTTAATTGTTCAGTAAAGATTATTTTTTTATCAAATGTCGTTTTTTTAAACTTTCTTATTCGATTTTTTTCTATAATATTATGGTTCCTACCTGCCTAAAAAAAGTTTGAAAAGAGAATTGTCATTGAGATAGTGACGCACCTTAAGACAAATTGTATAATTCATTATTTTAAATCAAACAAAAAAATGTTACATAAAACATATTACATTATTTCATAATTTATTTTTTAGACATATAATCTGGTCAAGTAAATATTATTTGCTTATAAATAAATAAAGTTCTTGTATTAAATCGCTTGTTTATTTTGATTCTAGCTGGTTCCCGGCACGCGTTGCAATGCCATATTCAAAGAAATAAATCGTTTCTCCCTGCACGTCCTTTCCCGTGCGTCCCCGTTCCCCTTCTTATCTCGCGTTCCCCTTCCACCTTCCCCGCGTTCCAGATATTCTGTTCCAATACATTCAGTTTTCAAACAGCTCGCGTGCCCCCTATTATAATGTTTCCCTTCAAATTTTTATTTTTGTATATTGTAAGAACAATCAATCTAATTTGGTACCTATTTAAAAGATCTATAATTTTAAAAATCCATAAACAATTATTTTGTTAAAAAAAACAGCTGCCTGCTTAATTCAAATTCATCGAACGCGCGAACTGTCAAAAGTGCGAAGTTAAAATAATAGTCATTAAGTTTTATAAAATTATCCAATTTTCTGAGCAATTTTTCTTAACTCTTCTTTACGTAAGAACCTTCTACGAAGTATTAGAAAACTTGAAAAAAAGAATGAAATAGGTAAAGTCGTTCTGAAGTTCGGCCTGACCAAGGGAAACAGGGATTCATTTTTATATGTAAACATTTTTTCGTAAAGGTCGTGTCAATTGTTGAAGAATGGTCATTGTCACCCATCAATATATATTATAAGAAGCAAGTAACCACGTACGTTCTTTTTGAGTCCTCAATGAAAACGTGTAAGATAAGTAACGATACGACCTCTGCCTGGTTTTACTTTAGCTGTATAATTCACAATCGATTTAATAATTATCTTGATGCAACAAATTTTTTCAAAATTGATGCATTGAGTGTACGCAGACAATTCTCTGATGCGATGTTGCTATATAAAATCGTAAATAACATAACTGACTGTCCTGAATTATTGAACAGAAGAGATTTTAATGTACCTACACGGCACACACGTTCGTGTAATATTTTTAAAGAGAAACACTGTAAAACAAATTCTAACCAAAATGCTTGCCTTATAAGACTGTGTTCAACATATAAAAAGCTATTAAAATTGAGCTAAAGCTATTAAAATTGACTAACACATTGACAGTATTTTGTTGGCTGAAAGAAAAAAAACTATTTCGGATTTTTTGTTTTTTGTACCTAAATCCTGTTTGGTTCAAATTCAATACCTAATATTTTTACTTTGTATTTATTTTTGTGCAAGTGTTTTAAACAGTAGTTTCCTGCACTATTTACTGGTATAATTTCGTTAATATTGTTATATATATATATATATATATATATATATATATATATATATATATATCTGTATGTAAAAGCCTAAATAGGCGTAAATAAATACATAAATAAATAAATAATAACATTTTCTCTGATATACATAGATATCTTCAATTGTGACGAAAATAAATATAAAATATCTATTAAAGGTGTATTAAAATTATAAATGTAATTATATATAATACTACCACAACATCTAACAAAACAAACTTATCAATATACCATCAAAATATTAGATCTATAAACAAAAACTTTGACCAATTCCTCATCGAACTCGACCTTACTAAAATCAAATATGACATAATTATCCTGACAGAATGTTGGCTAACACCTTACTATACTCCTAAAAACATCCCCAACTATACCCACCATCAAACCTCAAATCACTACAGACAAAACGATGGCATAGTAGCATATACATTAAACAACACTCTTAACTCATTTAATGTCAAAGAAATTTATATTACTAACTCAAACTGTCTTCAAATAACGTACAATGTCAACACATGTATCATTGCACTTTACCGCTCTCCTTCTCAACCTAACATCTCCTCATTTTTGCGCGACATAAACTGCTATCTCACGGATCTACACATAATAAAGAACTTAATTCTAATGGGGGATCTTAACATTAACATTTTAAAAAACAACGAACATCCCCAATGCCAAGACTATCTAAACACACTGATGTTCCACGGAATGGAAAGCACAATAAATTCAGCAACACGATGTACGCCAAACTCCTCCTCCTGCATCGACCATATTATGGTTAAATCAACCAACCAATACACCTCCGAAATCCACATGTCATCAGTCACAGATCACTACGCTACCTCTTTCACAATGAGTTCCAAACACAACGTACAAAGCAAACCTCCAACTAAAACAACGAAGAAAACAATTAACTATGACAATCTTAACAAAACGATTAACTCCAAATCGTGGGACACACTCTATAACAAAACTAACATAGAGGAGGCCTGGAACTACTTCTCTACCTACCTACAAGATATCCTTGTCCAAAACACCAAAATCACCACAAACACCATTCCTAAAGCGATCAAACCTCTCAAACCTTGGATAAACCATACTATAATCAACTGCATTCGGAAACGCAATTCCATACACAAAAAATGTGCCGCAAACCCATATGATATCACACTCCATAATTTCTACAAAAGATACCGTAATATCTGCACACAAGTCATTAGGAAAGCCAAAAATCTATATTACAACAAAAAAATTTCCGAATGCAACAATGACCCTAAAAAAATATGGAAAGTCCTCAAGGAAGCTACCAATTCAAATAAAGCCACCGACACCTTAAACTCTCTCAATATCAAAGATATCACTGTAGACTTTACATCGAACCCCAACACAATTGTCAATTACATAAACCAGTACTTCACAAACATAGGTCCGGAACTAGCAAAAAAAATCCAAATAAATAACGATACGCTTGGTCCAAATGACCACGCGACCAATGATGATTTCCCAACCCGCTTTGTTCTTAAAACGATTACAGAGAAAGAAGTTTCTAGAGTAATAAACTCGCTCAAAAACTCTTCATCAACCGGCATTGATGAAATATCTAACAATGTTCTTAAAAAAATTGCCCCTGGTATACTTCAACCATTAACGCATCTACTTAATATTAGCATCCGCCAAGGGGTATTTCCCACCATTCTAAAACAAGGTTTCATTATCCCTATTTTTAAAACTGGCTCCAAACTTGATATTAGTAATTATCGTCCTATTACGTTGCTAAATTCCCTCTCAAAAGTATTCGAAAAGATCGTCAATAATAGTCTCATGGAATATCTGGAAACCAATAACTTAATATCGCCGCGGCAATTTGGATTCAGAAAACATAAAAGCACCAATGATGCTATAGCCACGGTCACTGACCATATTTCTGGCCACCTGGATAAGGGCTTGAAATGTCTATCTGTATTTCTCGACCTATGTAAAGCATTTGATACAATCTCACACAGCAAACTAAAACGCAAAATGTTTAATATAGGTATTAGGAACAAAGAATTAGGCCTCCTCTCCAGCTTCTTATCTGACAGATCCCAATGCGTTAAACTCAATACCACAAAGAGCCAGAATTTGCCCATTAGTTACGGGGTCCCTCAAGGCAGTGTTATAGGTCCAACGCTCTTCCTAATATATATTAATGAGTTATGCAACCTAGATATCGATGCCACTATTGTCAGTTTCGCCGATGACACTGTCCTACTCTTCCAAGCAAAAGATTGGCTTACCGCATATTCCAAAGCGGAGGAAGGAATTCAACAGGTAAAATATTGGCTTGACTCGAACATATTAACTCTAAATGTACAGAAAACCAAATACTTACTGTCTAGTCTCACCAATATCCCAAAGTCAAACCCAGCCCCGCCATTAAAAATACACAAATGTAAAAATTCATCTCTAAACCGAAACTGTGACTGCCCATGCCTAGAGCAAGTAAACATTATCAAATATTTAGGAGTAACCTTCGATACACACCTGAATTGGAAGCAACATATACATAATACTACAAACAAAATCCGAAAATCTATATACTTTTTCAAACAAACACGCAATTTCCTTCACCTAAAACTTTTAAAAACAGTATATTACTCATTGTGCCAATCTCACATCGAATACGGAATTCTAGCCTGGGGTAATGCATATTCCAATGCCCTTGATCCCATCATGAAAGCACAAAAACTAATCATAAAAATAATTCTTAAAATGCCGCTTACTACCAGCACTGATACTATCTTCAATTCCTTCAACGTTATGGACATAAAACAGCTCTACTCAAGATCCATATTACTTAATTTACACAAAAACAACAAAACACCATACAAAGCTACACAAACAATACACAATACCCGAGCCAAAAACAACGAACTTCTCCAAACTCCTTTTTTCAAAACCACCTTCGGGCAAAGACACTCTAAATACATAGCTTGCAAACTATACAATACACTACCAACTACGATCAGACAAAGTGACTCCTTTACAAAATTCAAACAAGATATTAAAAAATGGATTATAAGTATTGGACCCCACACTATCACAAATATCTGTAAAATAAATCACACATAGACATAAATAACTATTCACATACAACCTAACCCATATAAAACAAATGAAAATAATGGAATCCTGTCAAATTTAACCTATAAATAGACTAGGCAGAATTGATTTCATTACTCCATCTCCAACATTTATAAAATAACTCTCTTTAAAAGATTTATTACCCTTCCAATCACCCTTCTGTTTTAATTCTATTCATAATATGTATTTTACCTGAAATATCCTTGTAATTACTATATTCATTTATATACCTGTACGCCTGTCTCGACACAGGTATACCCTAGTGAGACAGGCATACAAATAAAACCATTGTAAACATATTTTATTATAGATAAATAAATAAAAAAATAAATAAAAAAGACATTTTTTTTAAAGAAAGACAAACATTCCCAGGTTACGAATAACCCAACAATGTTTTTAAATCTCCTACTACCACCACAGAAAGCCAAAAATGTTGTTTGTGTTGTGATGGAGGACGACGCCCGCATGGGATCCAAGCGCTATGTCTACTCAACCACTGACCGGTCGATATTATGTCTACCTACCTCCTATTATTTATTTTTATTTATAACATTACATTTGATACATTTGTATGGCAAAAATAACATAATAATAACATTGAAAAATAACTATAAAATGTGTACAAGTGTTATTATGTCTTGTGGGTCGATATTAGTTCCTAGCTAGGCAGATTGCCCGTTCTAAGGAACCAAATGCTGGTGAGATTGCAAAAATTCATTTTAATTTTTTAAATTAAATATACATGCATGCCAGAAAATTTATTCTGTAATATATATGACATATTTTGTCTACCTACCTCCTGTAATATGTAATATCTTTTAGTTGTAAGATTTCAGTTTGAATTAATTATTAATTTCTAGATACACAATGTAATAGTGTAATGAGGAAATCTATAATTGGTTTCCCAGTAAGGTAAATTAAACAGGTATAAATTAATCTAATTGTAAACTGTTGATTTCCCTAAGATAAATAAATAAATAATCCATAATTACCCAACTACAATAAACATCTCTAGATATCGAATGATAAAAATTCGAATGTAGTAACAAACTGGTTTTCGTTAGTTTTCTATTCGAAAATAATATAATCTCAGAATCCAAATGTCACCTGGCAACTTACTTATCTCTGTGGGTGTTGACACTTAACCTGAGTTCACCTTTATTGGTTTGCATTCAAATTTACACACGAAGAAAGCGTTAGTTTGCACACGATGACAGAACAAAGCTTCATAATATAATTTAATCAATAATAATAGGTAACATTCGCAATACATAATTTTGGACCGTTTTCCAAATCGGATGAAACTTTCAGCATAGCTGATGAAAGATAACATTCAACAATATAAGCAACTACCTAAATATTTTATTGATTTTTTAAATTGAAATTATAAGCAAATATACAATATAATACTATGAAACATAACATTGTTAATTAACTAGTTTAATTAAGCAGATAGTAGAGAAATATTATAGGGTCTAACTGGAGAGTTAGTCTATTTACTAAAACATACTTTAAAATAATAAAGGTAAATATAAAAAAATTACAGTATCTAAAATACTGTTAGACAATAACAGCCTTACTAAAAAACCCAGTGAAAATTTTATTCAATTGACAAACGGCCGCGGATGTGAAAACATTACTAATTAAAAAATTGTTCATTGAAAAAATACACTTGGTTTACACGGCCTGAGAGGGTAGTTTATCTCTGTTTTAGTAATGATATCCTAACGAAATTTGAAATTTTTCCAAAGTATTTTGAATGTTCTATATATTTCTTATTTTTGAAGGTGTCGTAAAAACAAATACCATTTATGAAAACAAGATAAAATTGCCTTTTAGATTTGTGTATTTAAAATACACTTTAGTTTTCAAAAACTGCCATATTTTAAGATCCAAACTCGGAAAAAAATGGAAAACAATTTCTTACCCAAACATTTTTGACCAAAATATAGAGAAATTAAAAAAAAATCTAATAAAATAAAATACTTTTTTGTTTAAAACCACGATATTCTTTTTACACCACGAATATCGTGGTTTTAAACAAAAAAGTATTTTATTTTATTAAATATGTCAAACCACAAAGTGATTGCTTTCTACAATAATAAAAAAATCTAAATTTCAAAAACACAGTCCTTTTATGTAACAAATTTGGAAGGAAACTATCACCTCGCTTTTTCCTCGTGCATACAATAAAAAAATAATAAAAAATTTCAAAGTTTTTTTTATTGCCAAAAATATAACTTAGAAATAATAACGGCATTTCAAACAGATTTCTTGCATCTCTGAAGACGTTACTTTCTTTGATAGGTTTACGAACACATGTATTAGATATTAATATTATAAAAAAATATCACTTTTAAGAAATTCTCTTATAATAAAGATCTTAAAATATAAATTTTATCTTTTAAGTAAACTATAGAACAATATTCTGACAGTCCAACTTTGAAAGTACGGCGTTTGTACAATAACTTGATTAAACTGATGTAAACCACACACATAACATGGTAAATATATCAATTATGTGAATAGAAGAGTAAATTCGTCAGTACAATAGAAATTATTAAGTAAAATCACAACATTTAGGCACTAACAAAATTTTTTGACATCCCGCCATAAAAACACACCGGGCTGTCTTCATCGCGGGCCGTTGAGAATTAATGCATAGGCGCGCCAATAATGCCCCTGGCGGAGAAAAATTAAAACAACATTCTTTCCTAGTAAATTAAAACCATATACAATGTTGTCAGATCTTCAATGCATTTTAACAGTGTGACCACGTAGGAAAGGTTATTGGTAATGAAACGTGTTTTAGTGTATACTGGGTTTATTTATGTTATTGTAATAACACGGGTTATTGGGCGTGCTGTGGTTTTTTTTTAATAAGGCTGTAAATGAATAAGTGAAAAAACTAAAGTAAGAACAGAATAACTACGATATATCTGAAAATTATCGGTAAAATATCCATTAATCTGATGGTTTAAATAAAAAAATACATTATTGGTGATTATGATTTTTTTATTATTTGGAATAGCCTTTCTCACTTTTTATTAAATCAGATAAATCATTAAATAGGACACCGAGGCACCGAGGAAAACAATTTCAATAGGGGCCTATGACATATTTGAGGATGCTGTTTGGAGAATTTTTAAGGGAAAAGAAGGAGAAGAAGATATGGGAAGGAAAAAGGTACGAGGGGTGGGTAGGAATCTCGGGGTCAGTGTGGCCAGGACTGACGGATGTTTGAATCTATTCCTCACACTGCGGTGCAAGGCGAAGGGTCGGGAGAATCCGGCTGGAGAGGCCTCAAAAGGCCTCCCTCAATCAGTCTCCTCCGATCCAGCCCGCCACGCAGTGGTTGGGCAAACGTATCCGCCACCAAGACCTAGACAAACCTCATCCCATGAACCCGGGCACCCCTTCTAAGGTGCCCGGGTAATAGTGTTGTTCAGCTGTCGTGTTGCATCTACGTAAGCACATATTCCCAGATGTTCGTACTTCGCGTTGAAGACTAGTAGGATTATTTAAAAACTTTTAGGATAGCATTGTTTTCAAAAAGTTTAACAACCTATAGGACTTTATATTTATCAAAATGTTCATTAGGTGGAAAATCTCTTGCTTTTTTTAAAGTTTTTACCATCAGATTCAAGTTAGTCTTATAAATGCTTCCCCGTGCCATTATACCGTACTGCAACACTGACTGTACCGGAGAAAAGTAAATTATTTTAAGAATTGGAAGTTTTAGGATATTTTATAATCAAATGATTTTCTAATTCTTTTAACACAGTTATGTACAATTTGGGAGGCGGGAATGGGTACCGCCGCCCCGGGACCTTTATTGGATAACCAACACCTCTGCCATAGGTCACCCCAAGTGGTTCGTTACGTTTGGTGATTTAGCAGGGGTGCCCGGGTTCATGGGGTTAGGTTTGTCTAGGTCTTGGAGGCGGATGACCAAGACACACTGAACCCCAGATTCCTACCCACCCCTTAAACACTTTTCCTTCCCAGAACTCTCCTCTCCTTCCATTTCCTAAAAAAACCCTCCACACAGCATCCCCAAAGATGACATAGGCCCTGAAGAAAATTATTTTCCTCAGCGCCTCCTGTGTGGAGCTCATGTACATGTTTCTTAAATTTTATATTACTTTCTACAGTGATATTTTACATCTGAGGTTTAATAAAACAATTATAATCAAAGATATTCTAATTTACGCATTAAAAAACCAGGATATATTTACACCGATAAAATCAGGCCGATTCACAAGGCCCTCATTACAACATACACCACCACCAACCTACAACTAAAAAAACAACTTCTGGACAAAGAAATATACAATATTATTTCTCTATAAAATTATTTACCCTCTTGCAATAAAAACCATTAAAACAATAACCGACTTAAAAAGAAGCTTTAATATATGGATTATGGACTTGGGAAGAAAGAATATAGATACAATTTTGCAACCTAACGAAGATTCTTGTTTTGTGTTTTCTTCTAGATATTATTATATAATTTTCCTTCGTAATATTTTAACAAAGGTACTTACTTATAAGTCATCCACAAAACCATGTAAAATGAAATCTTAGAACGGGGTACCCCAGTAAGATTGCGTTCTTTTCTTTTCAACTTTTGTAAAAAAATATTCAAAAAATAAATAATCATACACACCCCACAAATGAACACTACACATCATCACTCCACTGCTACTAATATTATGGTGTGGGACTTTAGCTATATTGTATTATTTGGCCTTCAACCTTCTTGTATATAATGTACAACCCATGGAAATTTACATATTATTGCATACTTTTTCTTGTAAATATTGTTTGAGGAAGTTATGTGGTTCCTATCTAACCGGTTTTGTGTGTGATTTGTGTAATTATATGTAATTATTGCCCATCTTTTAATCAGATATATTCGTAATATATAAATTATCAAAGAGGAAGGCACATTTTGGTATTTAATAATCAATTAATTAACATTCTTTATTCAGATATTCATTATTATTAATGATCAATCAAAATTTAACACAATTATTAGGTATAACACAAATAGAAGCATTACCATCCCAATTAACAAACTTAAGAAAAGAAGAAGATGGAGAGATACGAAATTACGAATGTTAGAGGAGAGCGCTAACATTTAGAGCGACAAAATCGATGCGAAAATTGCGAAAATGTTTAATAAAACACGACTCGTTTAAAATAGAGCAAAAAAGTGAATTTTTTCATACATATAACTTGTAAAATAACCGAAACAAACGTGTTAATAATAATTTTTGGAGCATACTTTGCTTTTTTTCTATCGAGGGAATTTTATAAAATTCCCTCGATAGAAAAAAAGCAAAGTATGCTAAATTATATATAATTTGCAACGCAAATTATATATAATTTGCGTTTCGGCCCGGGTAAAGTCTAGATATTATCTTCAAGAATAACACATATTTTTTTAAGAGCTTTAAAACTTATCGTGTTTAAGGATATATGTAATAAATTGGCACAAATTCGGGTTGCGGGCCCTAATATTTTCAGGTTCACGCCATTGCAAGGATACGTTGGTATATATTTTGTGATGGAAAACCATAGTAGGAACCTGTCGGTGTTGGAAAATACTTATCACATTTATATATTATCGTATGGTAAAAACTCTTTTTTTTTACTATTGACATTAGGTATACTTGTGACCACAAGGTTTCTGTCTCTAACACGTGAAGTTTCTTAGATTTTTTTTCTCTTTATGGTGACGCACCACGCCGTGTAAAATTCGGGATCAGGCCGTCACCAACAACACTCCTTAGGGAACGTACCCATACTACGTGACCTGTTCAGGGGGGGGGGGGTCATCAAAATACCACGCTTGGTCACAACGGGGGGGGGGGGAGGGGGCTTAGGTTTTTATCACGTAGTCAATCTAGAAATCTCGCGTTTTTTTTTCGAGGTACGAGGGGTGGTTTTTAAGTTCGCGGAATGGGAAGTTAAGTGATTAATGGGGTACCGCTGAATTAGGTACTAATTGAACAACTCATTTTTAGGATAAAACCGCGTTTTATCGTAATTAGGTCATTAGTCTTTGAGCTATCGTCGACCAAACACTTCAATCGGGAAGAAATTGTGAAATGTGGTGAAAATTGAGTTCCTTTAAGTTAATTTAAAGATCGGAAAAATGTATTAGGGTAGTACCTAGGTGAATATGTTGAAAAGGAAGAATAATTTTGGTTTTTATTTCCACTCCTTACCCAATCCGCAAACTTAAAAACCCATCCTCGTACATTCAAATAAGTGAAAAAGTTCAGGGAACGTGTTTGTTGAAGATGATTGAGATGAAAAATGTTTATAAAAATAACAAGAATTTCGTTTCCATAAATTACGTTCCGGTTTCAATACATTTTGACATAAGTTTTATCTTGATAATATTTTTTCCACTTGTAATGCATGCACTCTTGCTGTCACGCAGCAAGCGCCGTATTAATAAAGACAAATATAAGCCAAATAATGTATTTTTTTATTTTTTGTAAGCAAAAAATGATTCGAAACCATATTTATGAAATACTACGTGAAAACTGTAGGGGGGGGGGGTCTTGGAATATACTACACGTGGTCACCGGGGGGGGGGGGTAAAAAATTGCAAAAAGTGTGTCACGTAGTATGGGTACGTTCCCTTACGTAGATGGCGATAAGGTAATAAATTCCCGTTTAACACCAGCCGCTTGTTTTGATTTATTTACGAAAAAAATATCGCCGAAAGGCGTGTTGTATTTTATTTTTCTAAGCCCAGCCAATTATATTTAAATGTTTTACAACCGTTTTTTTACCATAACCGAAACCGAAAAGAGGTTGGTAAGCAGGAGATTTTGAACTTTAAAGCAGTTTTTATGGCCTTGACACTTTTTTTTCTAGGCTTATGAAAAGACTACTTAAAAAAATACTCGATTATTTCAAAGGCAAGTATCTGCTTTATCGCAGTATTTAATTAAAGCATGTAAAATATATCTAAGCGATCTAATTTTCAAACCAAAACCACATGATTTTGCATTTTGCAATTATTGATTATAATCTTTGATGTTATTATTATTTATACTTATTGTTATTTTTTTTTATCATCTTTTTTTTAATCATATTAATATTTTTGAATGTAGCTATTACTTTGTGATCATGATTATTTATTCATTTGATGTACGTTGTACACAGAAAAAGCAAATAAATCACACAAATCTGACAGGAGATCACGTCCGTTATCTCGATAACGATCCCACAAAAGATATAGAACCGCTCGGCTGTTTTGGCCGGTAATCCAGACTTGGTGTCAGATACACTGTGTTTTGTTTAATGACCAGTGGAAGTGCATTGTATAGTTTTGTTGCAAAGTATCTAAATTTTATTTGACCAAAGGTTGCTTTTGATGTGTAATGATAATGATCCCAAGTGACGGTTGGTATCTATCTAGACGTGTAGTTACGATCTGAACATAAATATACCAAACCACCCACGATCTGAACGAATTTACATTAACTGAAAAAATACTTTAAAGATATAAATAATAGACAGATTGATGTTGGTAGTAGTCACGTCAGTTGTAATCAGCAAAGACACTAAAGGCCTAAGCCTGACGATTCTATAATATTCCATTTGTATTAAATAATTCATGACAGCACCGAACCTGAAACAACTTTCTACACATCATAATATTATTGCGCCTCGCCTGTTATTAATATTACAAACAAATAATATTAAGCCGATACAACATATTGCTTGACGTCCAATGAACCTAAAAGAAATTTTAGGCTTTGATTGCTTCTGATTTACAGGGCCGGACCTACACTATTTTGCGCCCAGTGCGTACGAGTATAAAAGAAAATTAAAAAACGGATTGTTTTAAATAAAAATAGTTTTAATAACGCAAATGAATAACACGTATGTAACCGGTAGCAAATAAATAAAATTAATATTTTGATAGAAAGCAGTCACTTTGTGGTTTGACATATTAATTGAAAAAAAAACAATAACTCAGTTTGTAACCACGATTCATTAATTTATTTATTTTTTATACCGACCGGTTTCGCTTTACACACGCATCTTCAGGGTATAAAATAATTAAACTGATCAAAAATGTACATTGTGTGGGCTTATATACAATAAAGAAAGAGACAAAACATAACACAAAGGAACAGAGAGAGAGTGAAATTAACATCTTACATAGTGATAAAGAGAAAGAGACGGGTGATATTTGACGGGTGATTTTTACTTAAATATTACATCAGTTTAATTTTATACCCTGAAGATGCTTGTGTAAAGCGAAACCGGTCGGTATATGAAAAAATTAAATAATTTAATCGAGTTTACAAACTTTATTTATTATTCTATTTCAAATAAAATTAAGTAACAAATGTACAGGTGAATAAAACTTTTCAAAACAAAATTTTTAATAATCCATTTGCAATCTGCACCCATGGTAAATTCGGCCCTGTTATTACCGTCTGTTTGGCCAGATTAGTCGACTCCCATCTTATGTTGCGTAGATAAAATAATATATTGATTGATTTTGATTAGTTAGAAAGGTCCGTGAAGATATTATTTAAGAGAACGTATTATCTAATGCCTTATAAAATAATTCGCACTCTAATCTCTAATCGGTAGTTCAAAACTTGCGTTCAATTTGAATTGCCGGCTAGAACAAATCGATAATTATTTATAAAGCCTGTTCAAACGTAATGGTTGTAGTTTTTTTTTTAATTTCGGAAGCTTTCATGTACCTATTGAATTAACCCCTCACGCTATTTTGTTTGCTTATGGGAACAGTTCATATAGGTCTCAAAGAATCGTTGTGTCTGCCTTAAAATCATGGTGAGAAATAGGCTTGTTGAAAAAATATCGATATATCGAAATATCGATATTTTTAATTCAAAATATCAATATTTTTAGCCGATATATTTTGATCCGATATATCGATACAAAATATCCAATATCGAAAATTGTATCGAAAACGATATTTTTTTAAATTTATGTATTTAAAGTCACTAGAATCCAAAACCGTATAGGAACGAACGGAAAAAAGTAACTGTATTGGGTCTTGACATCTGGCGGTTGAAATTTTAACAATTAATAACAAATTAACTTACAAATCTATTGTCTTTGCATTAGTATTTGTGATCACTAATACTATCTCATGTGTGTAGGTACATACATAGAAATGTATGCTATTTTTCGCCATTTTTTTCTAAGTCACTCCTATGTGTTGGTTCCCAATTGTCTATGATTATTGACTATACCTTGTTCCAAACACGAAGTCCTTTTTGACAGATTGGGATTGGTATATTTATGGATAGATTAATATGCCAATAGAATGTTACTGAGACGCATACAAACTTTGTATGCATCTCAGTTTACATATAAGTTGAATGACAGCTTTTTTGTTTTTGATATTTTTGTAATTATTACGTAATAAAAATGAATAGTGATAAAAATACCTTCATTTTTATCGAGATTTTTGTACATTAAAAAAAGAAAATTGTGTACAAAAATTACTATTGATAATATTGAGCTGAATACACTATTATTTTAAAAACGCAAAATCTCTTGAAAATTTGACCGATATATCGATATTTTTTCCTCGATATATCGACGTCGATATTGATATTTTAATAAATATCGATACATCTATCGATATTTTTTTTCACTTTCGACATCCCTAGTGAGAAATATGATCTAAACGGTGTTAGAAAGAAAAAAAAAACCACGCTTTATATTCATATCTGAAAGTAAACAACAGAAGAATTAAAATTTACACATATATGAAACCAAAGTTTCCGAATGCAATTTGAGAAAAAGTTATGAAATTTTTATTCATTCTACATGAACCGACAAAAAGTGAGGTGACAATAACGTTTTATTTTTATTTATCGGCTCGCCAACAGAAAACATTACATTATAATTATTACGATCATTCCAATTATAGGTGAGCACAACATTCATCTCAACACCATAAATTAAAGTACAGTAGGTACATAAAAAAAGGATGATCAAAATCAAATATTAGTAAATACATACATCCACATTTACGTATATATGTATATATATATTTACACACGCACAATGTGTGTCACACATATATATGTATTACTAGATTTTGCACCCGGCTTCGCTCGCATAGTATTAGGGGGATTTCTACAGCGCCTCCTTCACCTTCCCTATCCCCACTGCACCCCCCCCCCTCCTCCCCTCCTCCCCCTTCTCCCCCTCTCCCAAAATTCCCTCCCCCTATCCCCTCTCACCAACCCTCCATACCCATTACATTCATTTTTCAAACAGCTCGCGTGCCACCTAGAGTCACGTGGGGTAACCGCACGCAGTTTTTACATTGGGATTTTTGTATTAAAACGCTTTAGGTATTTTGCTCATTTTTTTAATATATCTTTTTTGATATGATTGATATTTGTTTATTGATATGATTGATCATTAAGGCATTTCAAACAAACATAAAAACCTTATGTAGTTCATAAATCAAAAAGTTATATAAAAATGTTTACATGCATGTCGATTACGAACACTTACCCCACGTGCGGGGTAAGTATTCGCATACCGTAGAGAAGTGTTCAAATCAGATTAGTGGTTATCTTTAATAGAATTATCACTTTGCACCCGTGTAACTAACAATATTTTACCAAAAATTATCATAGACCACATCGCTCTGACTCAGTTGGTTACACAATAGCACACATCGGTAAGCAAACATGTCGATAGCAGATGACAAAATTTAAGAAAAAGCACGAAAAACAGTAATTTATTTATTTTAAAATTAGGATTCACTGTACTCATATCGCTACTGAACGCTACTGAATTAAGGAACGTGCGGGCGCGAAAGAGGCCCGACCACCTCGGAAACATCATTGCGAACACTTACACTCTGCGTACGGTTACCCCACGTGACTATTGCAATTTTTTTATACAAATTTCATAATGCCAGAGCTCTAAGCTATAGCATATAGCCTATTCTGATACACACGAGTAGTTACACTCTCGTAAAGGTTATATATTATTATATACATATATATGTTTATGAGCCATATTATTGTAAAGTTTCATTGAAATCCATTAAGTAGTTTTTGCGTAAAAGAGTAACAAACATACATCCAGACATCCATGCAAACTTTCGCCTTTATAATATTAGTATGATATGTATTATGTATATGCATACGTGTGCACATGTACATACACATACGCACACTCGTACATATATAGATATATTATAGAGCCAATGCATAAGTAGGTATATGATTCAATAATTACACAGTGGATCCAAGTGAGGAGATCGTCAGGTATATACAAGTATAAGTTTTTTCTGAAGGTAGAGATTGAATTCGAAAATATATCTAAGTCTTCATGGTCGCAGTATCATTACATAGTATAAAATGAAGTCCCTCAAAATGTATGTGCGCTTTATTCTTTTAAACTACGCAACGGATTTTCATACGGTTTTCACCAATATTAGAAAAAAGCCGAGAAATTCAAAGAAAACATATTTTTGTGCGATTTAAAACGGCTGGCGGGCCGTACTATAGTCACTTTTGAAATACGTTCTACGGAAGAAATTGGAAAATAGATGTCCTGGATTAAGTAGGTATTTGATTTTCCCTTTTCAAATATCCAGTGTTGCATTGCAAGCATTGTATAATTAGTGGCGATCGCTAACTATATTATTATATAAATAAAAAATAATAATATAGTTGATTCAAGAGGAAGGTTTATATCTATAATACATGCTTATTATAGTAGAGAAAAGCCGATAAATTCAAATATTCAATTCAGGCAGCGGGCAGCGGGCAGCTGGCAAGCGGGTGGTGTGGATTTTATTAAGGTTGGGTAATGGCGTTGTGTTTCGTTAGCCACAGCAACGTGTGGCCGGGTCTGCTAGTTTATTATATAATGTAAAGCGTTTCTTATTTTTTTCTTCCTAATGCATTCAAGAAATCGAATACGGTAATCAAAACTAAAAGAAAGTCGCGGAGAAATTTTGAGGTGTTATGCAACACCAGGACAAACAACTCTAAACCCACGTTCAAATGACAGCATCTTACGATACTGATGTCGTTACGAATCTGATTGATGACTTCATTTCTTTTATATAGTTTGTTAAAATAATGAGACAGATTTGAAAAGTGGTTTATTGAATTATTGAAATGTGCGTAAAGTTTTCTATTATTGTGTTTAAAACGACATATTAACTCTAAAACTCTCTAAAATACTAAAAAAATATTTAAAACCTGTTTTATTTGAGGTAATAAGATGTAACTTTTTAATTTTTAGTATTGCATCACATTCGCAGCTTTGAAATAAACAGAGTTACTAGCTTATTATTTGGAAATTGTAAGAAAATAAATTTTTAACAGTAATAATATTACAGGCACGCAGCCTCGTCAAAAATCACAGGATATTATTATAATACAACTATCTGGTACCCGGCATGCGTTGCTACGCCATTTAATAAAGAAATTGTTTCCGTCATCCGTCCGGTTCCTCTTCCGCGTGAACCCCCTACCCGAGTTACCCTCCCCCCTCCAACCGCACGTATTCCATACATTCATTTCCGGTACATTCAGTTTTCAAACAGCTCACGTGCCACCTATTGCAAATTTTTATACAAATTTCATAACGCAAGAGCTCACCAGTAGTATTATAGAAACCTTGTCCCGACAATAACGAACACACAAATTTTTTTTAATCCAATTTGGTGCAGTCGTTCGGAAGTTATGCGCGTACATACATTTCAGCGATTAATTTTTATTTATTTATTTATATTATGATATATATATTAAGATAAGATAAGATTAGATTTGGAAGCTGAAAGAATTTGCCTTGGAATAACATCGACTTTCAAAACAAATAATAAACTAATTTTCTTTATACGTATTTTTGTGAACAAATTAGAGAGGCGTGCTTTCACTTTTCAAATTAACACCGTAAAACTTGAAAAATTATCTGCCAAAAATTTGAACAAAAGAAACACACCTTACAAATGTAGGATTATTAATTTAATAAAAAGTCCATGTGAAGGTAGGTACCTGCTTTATTATTGTCACAGATTATTATTTTATGTTATCAGGAACTTTCCTACTATTGATAATTTTTTTTTGTATTTTATTATTTTTATTTTTCTCTTTAAAAAGAAAGGTAAAAATTATTAAAAAATGTAAAAAAATAATAGAAAATTACCTAACGATATGCGTAAAATAAAAACATCACAATCCCTTGAAGTGATTTTTCACAAATGGCTATACAAATCATCCAATTGTAATAAATAAGTAAAATTCTACAATTCTGCAAAATAAAAAATAATTTTATTATGTTAAAAGTTAAATAAAATGTGATAAAAATTATGATACCTGTACCAAGATTTATGACAGCAATATTGTCCTGTATATTATAATATCTATTATTTATTAATTGTAAGTGACCTAGCTTTTCTCTCCGGTCTAATTGGTTCCATAATAAAATATAACAATAAAAGACACGATAATATTAATCAGCCTTGTAAAAGCCAGAAAGAATAGAAAATTAGTCTAACTGAATTCATATGAAGCCATACATCAAAATTATGAGAAGCAAAACTCCCACTTGTCTTTGTAATTAGAAATATTGTATTAATCCATGAACTGCCAGAATCATTGAAATATTATATTAACCCATGAACTGCCGGAATCATTGAAGGCGAGATTTTTGAAGTGGAAACTTCTTTTGTGATTTGAAACTCGATGAAACTGAAACTAGCGACACTAAAAAGAGGCAAACACAGACATCTATAGGATTTATCCTGCGAGAGAATGAGATAGCAAAAAATATTTTTTTGATTCGCGGGTACTGGGTTTCAATATATTTTTTTTACATGAGCTCACACAGGAAGCCACGAGGAAAATAATTTCCCTCAGAGCCTACGTCATCTTTGGCGATGCTGTGTGGAGTATTTTTTAAGGAAAGGAAGGAGAGGAAGGACACATCTGTCGGATCTGCCGGATCTGCCCTGATGATGGACACTGCAACGCTGTCCGAAATGTTGTCTAAAGGAGGAGGTAGCGCAACACGGTATAACACCCCAAAAACGAATAACGAAAAAAAATCAATAATTTCTTTTAATATTAGCACTCTAGCACACCCAAAAGTCACGAGCCGTCACTGGTAGCGAATCACTTGGGGTGACCTATAGCATAGGTGTTGGTTATCCAATAAAGGCTCCCGGGGCAGCGGTACGTATTCCCGCCTCCAAAATATACGATAAATCCACAATCCCACGCAAGTCTCCTTTGGTGTAGTGGTATAAAAATAAATAAAAAAAGCGCCTGACGAACCTCAGAGGCCAGGCATTTAGCGGACCAAGGATCGATCCTAAGAAATCCAAAAAAGAAGAAAAAATTGTTAAATTAATATACAATCTTGAAACCACTCCAAAACGAACAGGTAAAAGAAAACACAAAAGAAAGCGACAACCAGCGACTCCGAAGAAGAAAACACAAATACTAATAAGATGACCAAATGTATAGCAAAAGGTGCACTGGAATTCGACGACAAAAATTTGGAAAAAAATCATCTTCACATTGATAAAAAAGTGCTTCGTAGTCTCCCCACTCTTGTCTACTTTAGTTTTCTGAAGGTTTCACTTCTACCGCGTGTGAATTGCACACTCTGATTTTTTTTTCTATGATTCAGTGTCGAATGACAACAGAACAATGTTACGGACTTCCTAGATGGTCAAATTCTTTCTTTTTACTTAACCAGAACACGAACAAATTGCTTTCAAGGTAATTTCAATCCTTCTTCGGCTTTCAAAACAAATGCACTCGAATTTGCACTATTTTTCTCGGCGTTGTTCGAAAGAGAATGAGTAAAAAACGATGTTATCCAAGTCGGTCAAATACCTTATTTTCCCAACAGAACCCAACAACTTGCTAGGTAGTCCCATTCCTTCTTCTGTTTTCAAAACAAATGCACTCGAATTTGCACTATTATTCTATATACCTATATATATTGTGATAAATATAATATTGAAAAGTGAATGAATTACAAAAATTCTAAAACGTCAAAAATGTCAAAGCGCTGATTGTTTTCGTTTTGTTCTTAAACATGTAATGCTGCCCCTCTTTCTTGCACACTAAATGTCAATAGTCGAAAATGAGATAAACGGTGAACGTAAGTCTGCACCTCTCCAAAGGAAAAATACAATAATTATAATATTTCTCCCTCACACGTATAAAGAAAATGAAACGCAATTCTCGTAAGTGGAAAATAAGAAAATCACAAAAAATATAAATCCGTACACAACGCACTCTCAATACTGACAAAAACAAAACACGGACAGTTGCGCATCGATAACTGCTTCATTGTGTAATTTTTAACATAATAATTTTTTTTTTCAATTAATTCAGCTAATAATTTAACACAACAGTTATTGATTCTGAGGCGGCCCGAAGTTCGCCGGGTCAGCAAGTATTAAATTAAAAAAAATGTCATAAAATATATCGTTTATAATTAAATAGGTAGATATTTAAGTAACTATCAACCTACAAACCTCATGATTTCAGAGGTTTTTCTTGATTAGTTAAATAAGTGAAAATTAGAAAAATCCTTTTTTAATATAAATAAATAGGTCTACTGTTCACTGTTCAGTGTTCACTGTTCACAAAACTACTTGTAAAATAAATAAAAAATCAGAGTGTGCAATTCGCACGCGTGTATAAGTGAAACCTTCAGAAAACTAAAGTAGACAAGGGGAGGCTACGAAGCACCACAAAAAGAGGAGACTGATAGGCTACGAAACACCGCATAAAGAGGAGACCGATTATACTATCTCATTCTCTGGTAGGATAAATCCTACAGACGTGTGTGTTTGTCTCTTTTTTAGGTCCCTCACTTTCGTTTCATCGAGTTTCAAATCAATACGATGCTAGAAAAAGTTTTCAATTAAAAAAATGTAATATATTGAAAAAATATTTTAAATGATAGCAGCGTTTCGAAAGGGTTAAGTAATATACATAAGTATATCAATTAAATGTTAACGAAGCGAAGAACGTCTTGTTAAATGTGTTCTAGTAATAATTAGCATTATTACTCTCCAAGAAACTAGAGCTGGTTACAAGGTACATTATTAAAGCAAGTCGCTTAAAAAACAAAGGTAATGAGATACATTACTACTTACTGAAAATATTTTTGATGTGTAAACATAACATCTCTTTTGAATGAGAAACAACTAACAATGGCTTGATACGTTTAGTTGTACGGTTAGTGGGTTCGCTTTTGTTGTAGACATTGTCTTCAATTTGGGAGGCGGGCATCGGTACACCGCCTGCATTATAAATATGAGTTTGAGATGTATAAATAATCTCAAACCCTCTGAGCCTAATACTCACAGATATGAATGTGAAAACTCTACTTGCGCGAACAAATATATCACAAAGAAACTCCAGGGAAAATATCAGATCCACCATCCTTGTTTTTGTAGTTTTTGTAGCTTGGAGGCCTCCGTAATATCATCCAATCAATAATTAATTTCAGTCAATGCAATCCTTAGGTGACTTCAAAATTTGCACAAGAGATGAAATTTGTCAATCAATACACAAACTCATAAGTTTTCACAATGAAGAAAATTTTCCAAGAAACAGACAGTGTCAGTTATTTTCTTGTTTTAGATTCTATTTTTAAAAAACAATCCATTTAGGTGTCTCTGTTAATTCCAAGGAGTGAGTAAGTACCATCTTTGTGATATATATTTTCTTGTTTTAGATTCTATTTTTAAAAAACAATCCATTTAGGTGTCTCTGTTAATTCCAAGGAGTGAGTAAGTACCATCTTTGTGATATATATTTTCTTGTTTTAGATTCTATTTTTAAAAAACAATCCATTTAGGTGTCTCTGTTAATTCCAAGGAGTGAGTAAGTACCATCTTTGTGATATATATTTATTCAAATTTTCGAACAAACAAAACATATTGCAATGCGTAACCACCGCCCCTGGAATTGTTTATTGGATGACCAACACCTCTACCGCAGGATGACCAACACCTCCCCAAGTGGTTCTCTACATTTGGTGTCCCATCAGGTATGTCCGGGTTCGTGGGGTGAGGTTTGTCCGACTCTTGGCGGTGAAAGCGTCTGTTCACCATCTGCGTGGCAGGCCGGACCAGGAGTGACTGGTGGAGGGAGATCTTTTGACCTCTCCAGCAGCAATCAAGTCCGGCACTCCTGGAGACCTTTCTCATCCTCATACTTTTTTCTTTTCCAAAACTTGATATCCTTCCTTTACTCAAAAAAAACCCCTCCAAACAGTAGACGTTAACGATTTTTAGACTGTTTAAATTAATATTTATTAAACAAAATTTGATAGCCTTTCGTGAAGTTAAATAGATCCGCCACATCTGCGTTTCTATTACTAGCTTTTTTTTTTTTTTTACATGAATACCGCACAAGAGTCCCCAACTGCTCCCGTCTGGAGCCAGTGGGACTATGACATCCCCAATTGGGGTATGTTGTGAGGCTGAAGGTAATGGGGAGGGGAAGGAGATAGGGAAGAGGAAGGTGAGGAAGGTGAGGGAAGTACCTGGCTATTCAGATCTGGTCACCAAACACGGCTAAAGCCATTTCAAGCAACGTTTCAATTCTGAATGGTGGTCTTACACCAGGGCGATACTGAGAGTATCTTCCACTCTGGAACGTGCAGCAAATATACCATATTATTTTAAATGAATAAATTGTGAAATAACACAAATTAATCAAATAAAATTTATTTGCCACGCCGGGATTCGATCCCGCGACCCTCGGAGTGCCAGTCAAGAGTCTTACCACTGGACTACGCCGGCCGTCATGCAATCTAGGTACAAGCCAGTATTTGTAATGCTCAGTCCTAGTACTGTTAACTTTAAGGCGCCGCATCCGCGCTCAAAAAGAAGAAGATGGAGAGATATGTAATTACGAATGTTAGAGGAGCGCGCTAATATTTAAAGCGATAAAATCGATGCGAAAATTGTGAAAATGTTTAATAAAACACGACTCGTTTAAAATAGAGCAAAAATCTCGTGGAAGGCGTCTTAAGTATCATTTAATGAAACATTGTGAATTTTTTCACAACTATAACCTGTAAAATAACTGAAACAAACGTATTTATAATAATTTTCGGAGCATACTTTGCGATTTTTTTCTATCGAGGCAATTTCATATATTTTGCGTTTCGGCATGGAACGCGTCTAGATATTATCTTCAAAAATAACATATATTTTTTTAAGAGCTTAAAAACTTCAAATGTTTAAGTGAGATATGTAAGAAATTTGGGTATCGGCGGCTTAAACAGGATTTTAGAAGGAGTAGCTCTCGTAGATATCTGAAATTCATTGAAGTTAATTGAATCAGGACTGTCTATCTACATCGATATGCTTGGTGTAACTCTAAGTGACCAGCTCAGGTACGGGGGCTCCATCGAAACCAGAGTTAAGTTAGCCTCTCAGAAACTGAGCGTACTGTACAGGGCCCGCAGATACTTTAATAGTACACAACTGCTAACCCTGTACAAATCGCAAGTGCGCCCCACGGTTGAGTTTGGCAGCCACCTCTGGTCTGGAGCTCCAAAATACCTAAAAAAAACCCTTGACTCTGTGCAGAAACGGGCGGTCCGTTTGATAGATTCTCCCATCTTAACAGACGGACTGCAATCTTTAGAGCACAGGCGTCTGGTGGGAATGCTGTCCTTATTCTACCGGTATTACAATGGAAGATGCTCCGAGGAACTAGCGTCATTGATACCCTTGGCACCGGTGCATAGTCGGGAAACACGCCAAACACGCGCCCAACATTTGTACACGGTTTACATTAGTCACATGAGAACGGGTCGTTTCTATGACTCGTTCTTGAGTTCAACGGCTCGGCTGTGGAACGTTTTGCCGGCCTCTGTGTTTCCTCCCTCCTACAACATGGTTCTCTTCAAGACCCGTGTTCACTCCTTCCTTTCCTCAAAAAGACCCTCCACACAGCATCTTCAAAGATGACATAGGCCCTGAGGGAAGTTATTTTCCTCAGGGCCTCCTGTGTGGAGTTAATGTAAAAAAAAAAAATTCAACCATTTACAATTTTGAACATGATTATTAAGTCGGATATAATTATTCGATCAGTTTAGTCGAAGTACGGTTTCCCTTTTCACACATTTTGCGTTAAACGTTGATAAATAGTTAGATGTTTTCTAATACATTAGTTTATAACATTATGAAACCACTTGACATCCATCAAACAAAAGTGTCCAACAACGAAACTTCTCATAACAATGGGTTATTCATCTTCGTATCAATACTATGCTCACACGGAACTAAAATTCCTGTGTTTATTTGTCTAATAAGGAAGTTAATTTACGAAGGTTTGTCGTTTTTGAACAGAACATAGTGAAAATGAGATGATCGTTTGATGAGAAAGATTTTATGGATAGTAGATATTTTATTGGCGTGTCGCAATGTTTTATTAAAGTTTTGTAAATGCTCAGACTTGTGTATACAATTAAAAATAACGTAAATCGGGGTGACTTGATCAAATTTCAACTTTAAAACAAAATAACACTTAAAATAAAAACATTATTTAAATTATGCACAGGGGACCAAATTAGTTTTATTTCATTTAGGTACACCCAATATGCAAGTATGACACGTACTTATAGCAAGTTCAACAATATTAAGAGAATGTATAAAATTTAACAATTGGGTCCACTGAGGAGCAGGTTACATATGTGTCGGTAGTCCCAAAGGAAACCTAATTGTTCCCTTAACCCTTCGTTTTACCAAAAGGGTTTCAACGAGTATTTTCTACCTCTCGGTTAGCTGAACGGTATACGAAGCGTCTCTTGGGTTAGTCCCTCCAGAGGTTTCACTTGGAATAGCGCGATAAGCACGGAAAAACAAATTGCTCCCAAGAGCTAAAACATGAGCTTTTATCGATCATCACAGCTGTGACATCCCTTCCAGACCCCCTAGCATGGTCGATCGATACAGGTTTTATCGAAAATGTCGGTAACTTGAAATCGCTCCCGAGCACGACTGCAGGCAACTAACGAAGAAATAATAGTTCATGTCAAATAAATTAGGAACCCTTAGTCGTTGTGAACTGTTGCTTGTTCGTTAGCGGCCTGCAGTCGCGCTCGGGAGCAATGACAAGTTACCGACATTTTCGATAAAACCTATATCGATCGACCATGCTAGGATCCTAGGGAGCCTGTAAGCCTGAGCGGCGCGGCCGCGGCGGGCTGAAAAACTAAAAAATTACATCCCTCGCCTCTAATTAGTAAGAAACGAAGCAATACGGGAATAAGAAAGTATTCGAGATTGAAGAACTAATCAAAATACGCTCGCAAAATCTGCATAACAATTAATAATTTCAATTTGGGAGGCGGGAATGGGTACCGCCGCCCCGGGAACCTTTATTGGATAACCAACACCTCTGCCATAGGTCACCCCAAGTGGTTCGCTATGTTTGGTGATTTAGCAGGGGTGCCCGGGTTCATGGGGTGAGGTTTGTCTAGGTCTTGCAGGCGGATAACCAGGACACACTGAACCCCAGATTCCTACCCACCCCTTAAACCCTTTTCCTTCCCAGAACCCTCCTCTCCTTTCTTTCCTTAAGAAAAAACCTCCACACAGCATCCCCAAAGATGTCATAGGCCCTGTGGGAAATTATTTTCCTCAGGGCCTCCTGTGTGGAGCTCATGTAAAAAAAAAAAAAAAAGATGATTTGTTTCGTCTTCTTCTTGTGCCCTGTCCGTTCAACGGACGTTGGCTATCATGTTGGCTATGCGGACTTTTTTTACTGCGACCCGGAACAGCTCTACAGTAGACTACCAAACCACTCTCAGGTTTTTCAGGCATGAGGTTCTCCTTCTTCCAAGGCCCCGTCTTCCGGCAATCTTTCCCTTCATTACGAGATGCAAGATCTCGCACTTCTCTGGACGTTTCATCACATGTATGACATTGAAGTTTTCGAATTTTTGTTGTTTTACTAACTTCTTTTTCCTTATACATCCGAACCATAACATCTTAATTCGTAACTCTGTCTGTCCAGCTTATTTTAAGTATTTTTCTGTAGATCCACATCTCGAATGCCTCATGATGTTTCTTACACTACATTTATTTTTTATGTTGAAGGTAATTAATTGGTAGGTACTATTACAAGAAATTTTATATAAATTATCTAAAAACATTGAGACTAAAAGAATTTTAAAGAAAATTTGAAATTCTATCAGTACCAAATCTTTATGATTTTTTTCTAGCTAGGTACTCTTACTTAGATGTGAGCTCATTGCTTACTGCTTAGAGTTATTTCCCTAGCGGCATTACGTGATAGGATATGAAACGATGACCAAGCAGTGACACCTCCAAAGGAGAAAACCCTTTTAACTTGGAAACTAATCTGCCAGACTGACATCGGGAATTACTTCCGTAAGAGAAACACTTTATGCTACAATAAACATACTACACTGTACTAGTTAGTACTTGCGTGTTTAATTATTTATGTACACAAATCATGACGACGCAACGTAATATTGTCATTTCAATATTACGTAGATGGGTTGATGTACAAGATAGATACTAGCTCTCTCATTCAAAATTTAAGCTTTTTAGATTTGTCAAAGAATTTATATATAAAAATGCAAAAATCAAGTTATTTTAAATACTTACATGTAAGATTACAACAGTTTTTTTTTAAATATTTATATTGAGGGATCAATAATCAATTTTTTTAATATTTATTTGACGACCTCCGTAGTCCAGTGGGTAAGACTCTTGACTCATGATCCGGAGGTCGCGGGTTCGAACCCGGCATGCGCAAATAAATTTTATTTGATTAATTTGTGTTATTTCACAATTAATTCATTTAAAATAATATATAGTATATTTGCGGCATGTTCCAGAGTGGAAGATACTATTAGTATCGCCCTGGTGTAAGACCACCATTCAGAATTGAAACGTTGCTTAAAAATGGCTTTAGCCGTGTTTGGTGACCAGATCTGAATAGCCAGGTACTTCCCAACCTTCCTCTTCCCCACCTCCTTCCCTTCACCACTACCTTCCTTCAGCCTCACAACATACCCCAATTGGGGATGCCATAGTCTCACTGGCTCCAGACGGGAGTAGCTGAGATTCTTGTGCGGTATTTACTGTAAAAAAAAAAAATAGGATGTATAGGTCCAATTAGGAGTTCCACCGAGCCGAACCCTCTGATACGAAAATATCTGGAGTCGGTAAATTATTTTCCCATTTGGTCTCTGGTAGGTTGACATGTTGTTCTTGTATTATTTTGTAGTTATTATACTTACATAGTGCACTTGCATAGCGTGGATTGACTTTTGGAAAAGTGTGTGGAAGGGTTTAGTTTTTCCTGTGGGGAAGATTTAACCCGTACATAAAATGAAGATTAAAGAAAAAATAAAAATACAAACAAGAGATGTTCTAAAAAAAATTAACATTGAATACTTCCAAATCACCGAATTTACAGAAAAATGGCTAATTTTATTAGCAAGGACTATTACATTCCTCGAGTTCTAAGGATTGTTGATGTTATTAATTGACAATCTAAAATAGTCTGAGAGGGAATTTTAAAAGTTTAACATCAGAACAGTTTGTTGATGCTAAACTTTTAAACTTTTTGACTCCGGCTACTCCAGCAAAAAATACGATTAAAAAAAAAATTTTTTTTTTTTTTAATATTTCAGATTTATGAAATAAACTGCAGTCGTTAACATTTTTGGCTGTGGCGAGGGCGGAGGTGTGAGCCGGTGCGTTGTCATGGTGGTAGAGCACTTTTTTCTTCGCCAAATGTAGCCATTTTTTCTGCAATTCGGCGAATGATCCCAATCTCTCGATGACAGTAGAAATCATAGATATAGCGCTCACGTAGACAGTAGTTTGTATTTTCAAATAAAAAGAAACACGTTCCTCTATTTAAAACATAGACAATCCATGTAATGCTGGTGATATCTAGGCTTGGGACGTATATATTCCAAGCCACGCTAAGCTCAACATTCCAACCAAACCGAGTTTAAAATCATCTTCTACGTTCTTTTTAAGTTTTTTAAATCTAAACCTTGGGTATATGTATCATAGACTATATCATGTAAAAGTCCACCAGGGCGTTGAATAATAATAAATAAATAATAAGAGGAAATACTTCAAAGAATCTTGGCTAAAAATCTGGTTGAAATCCCTGAGTAAAGCTAGTTATACATAAACCAGCAGTAAATTGAATTCACAAGGTTCAGTCCAGTATTTCATTCTCCACACCTGTGTGGAGAATGAAAATGACCGTAATTTTGTATGGTGTCCACTCCGTCTTACTCCCCGCTCTCTCACCGCTAGCTCCTGGCTCCCTATACTCTCTCCACTCCCGACCATCTCCTTTCTAGGAAGTAAGCAGTCAAAACAGATGACAAGCCAGAACCCACGCCACGGTGTGTTCTGCACAGGAGAGGATCGTACTACCGGAAAAAAGTAATTTTAAAACAATCCCAACAATATTATTGGGTAATAATGGGTTAGAATAATTTTCAAAAAATCGAGTAAAACAAAAAAAATAAGATCCTATTAGAAAGCGAAGCTTAGATAAAGCATTCACTAACTTAATTATTACACATACATACCTGTGTCTAACTAACTTACCATCACGCCCTTTCCCCGCAGGTAGGCAGAGAGGAATGACCACACAAACAACTCGGTCTTGGCTATTCAGTCACATTCATACATCGTTTCATATATATTCTTCTATTATTCTGACTCTTGACATGGCCTGTCTCAAGTATCTGATTCCCTTGATCGTTCCATGTCTTCCTCGGGCGTTCCCGACTTCTACCATTCACATTTGCGTTTCATATTCTTCTTACACTAATTTCATCGTTCATTCGATCTACATGCCCAAACCCTTGAGGGTCCCTTTTTAATCTTACTCATTACGCTTAAATCAGCCTTGCATTATTTACGGATCTCCACATTTCTCACACGATCATACATGGTTTTACCACACATATGCCTCAGGGATCTCATGTCAACAGCATTCAGTCTACTTTCATCCTTCCTCTGCCAGTTCCATGCCTTATTGCCATATATCAGGGTAGGTACCAGCATTCCATTGAGGACTGCTAGCTTCGTTTCTTTTGACATTTTTTTATTAGCGCCAACGACTTTCAGTCCTCCATTATTGGAGTTACCTGCATTTATCCTTCTTTAAATATCTTTATCAGAGTGGAAGATGCTTTCAGTATCGCCCTGGTGTAAGACCACCATTCAGAATTGAAACGTTGCTTGAAATGGCTTCTGCCGTGTTTGGTGACCAGATCTGAATAGCCAGGTACTTCCCCGCCTCCCTCTCCCCCATCTCCTTCCCTTCCCCATTACCTTCAGCCTCACAAAATACCCCAATTGGGGATGCCATAGTCCCACTGGCTCCAGTTGGGACTCTTGTGCGGTATTTCATGTAAAAAAAAGCCTTCCCATCTTTCATAGTACCTAGATACCCAAACTCATCCATCAATTTTTTCATCATTCACAACTGTGTCAATTTTGGAAATTCTGTATGTATTTTAAGAGAGGATGGAATGAAATTTATTTATGTGAAGTAGTATGGGGTGTATTTGATTTTTATATAAATATACAGTGTTAGACCTTCAAATCAAGACGAAGGTTTCTCTGTTTACGTCTGATTTCGAAAAGTTCAGCTAGTATCATCTAAAAGAAGCCTAGTAGAGGCCCAGAGCAGTCTCCCCACTCTTGTTTTCATTAGTTTTCTGAAGGTTTCACTTCTACCGCGTGTGAAATGCAAACCTGATTTTTTTTAAATTTGTCTTTGGTTTTTTTTTTAATTTTTTTTTTATTAATAATTTTTTTTGTTACATACATAAAAATATTACAAAAAACATTTCTTTAAGTAAAAAAGAAGGAACTATAAAATTAATGTAGCTTAAACAATAATACATTTAAACAAAAAAAAAAGATATTACAATAGTATACATATATGTAGGATATCAAAAAAAAATCCCACATAGTCATCACCAGTTCGTGGGTATACTTAATTTTTTTTTTTAATGCAGTTAAGATACAACATGGTAAATTAAACTTTAAACTAATAAATTAAAACAAAATTATGTTTTAACATATTTATAGAACAAATAATTCCGTATTTACAAAACTAAAGTTAAGAAAAAAAATATATGAAAAACAAAAAAGGTTAAATAAATATTAGGGATTTGTAAAGTTATAACAGGTAAGATGTTATAGCAGGTATGTATTTGTGTCATTTGTAGTTACCCAAGTCTTTATTAATTTTTTGTGTATGCTGTAAGAGGATATGTTTTTAGATTTTATTTCTATAGTCCGATACAGTGCATTATAAATTTTTGGTGCAATGAAAAAAGCATGTCTCTGCGCAAGCCTAGTTAAGCATTGCTTTGATGGTTACATAATTTGCGGATTTTTCCATCACCGTGCTAGGCCCGTGTTACGAAGACAATGTAACTACTTCTGGATAATCAATACAACAATATTTAAATAAAAATACTACAGGCTTCATGAGAACAGGAAACTCTAGTGAGGAGGACTGTGAAAACTGTGAGATTATTCAACTAATATACAACTAACTGTAATTACCACGCAAACATGTCATAATACACGTAATCGTATACAAACTTAGCTTAAATAAAAATTCGAGTGAAGTTTACAACTTTACCATAACAATCTCAACCAATACTTGAAAAGTGAGGTCATAATCAAAGCGACCAATGAGAGCAGACCTCGCGTAATTTCCGTTTCATATCCCAACCAATGTAAGACTTTAAAAGTGACATCATTATCAAAGCGGCCGATGAGCGCAGTTGATGCGGCGCAGGCGCACTAATTGTCATTTCCGTTTCATCCGAAATCCAAATCACAGCCGTGCTATAGAAGTTTCATTTCAAAAACGAATAAAATAAATTTTAAAAAAATAATCAAAATACATATTTTCTAGATCCGGCCCCACACTTGGCGCTGAATGCTATAATAAATAAGCCTCCTGGAATGGCGGAAGAAGCGCGCAGTAGCGGTAACCGAAGCGTCGGACCCGTGCCAAGCCCAGGGTGGGAGCCCAGAGCCCAGAGCCCAGAGCCCAGGGCGGAGTGGCCCTGTGATGAATGCGCTGCAGGAAGTGTTCTGCTCCTCGCGGTCAGAGCCCGACAAGACCAAACATCTAAACACCAGGTGGGTAATAACTAAAAACCACTATATAGAAGAATCGTAGAAGTGTGTTGTTTTGTGTGACAAAGTAAGGTCAAGTTTTACTTGGTTTTTGTGAAATTGAGCAGACTTCGTTTTTAAACAGATAGTCAATTTCACTAACTTTTCTGGGTTCCATGAGTCGACAGGTCTTATCTATTTATATAAAGAAGACTAGCTGGTTCCCGGAATGCGTTGAAAAGACATATAATACAAAAAAATAAATTGTTTCTCCCTGCGCGTCCTTTCCCGTGCGTCCCCGTTCCCCTCCCGCATTCCCCTTACTCCTCCCCCGCCTACCCTCTCCCATCTCCCACTCCCCGTCCCGCCAACCCCCCTCTCTCGTTCCATATATTCAGTCCCAGTACATTCAGTCTTCAAACAGCTCGCTTGACACCTATTACAATTTTTTCATTCAAATAATCATTTTTCATATATTACAAATATTCATCTTTGTATATTATAAGAACAATCAATCTAATTTGGTATCTAACATAGGTATCTATTTAAAATATCTATGATTTTAAAAATCCATAGAACATTATTTTGTTACAAAAAAAAACAGCTGCTTGCTAAATTCACATTCATTACACGTGCGAAGTTAAAATTTTCGTTAAATTTTCTGAAATTATCCAATTTTCTGCCCAATTTTATTAATTTTTCTGTCCGTAAGAACCTTCTACAAAGTATTAGAAAACTTTAAAATTAATGAAATAGGTAAAGTCGTTCTGAAGTTATGGCGTGACCAAGGGAAACAGGGATTAATTTATATATATATAGATTGTGTGTGGCGGGCAGTTGGTGTGGATTTGATTTTCATAAAAATCTACAGTTTTATTCCGAAATTGATAAAATTTTGAACACTTGACCTTCAAAATAAAAGGAAGGTCTCTGTCTTCAAGAGAGAAAACCCAACCATATCCCCTTTTCCCACATCTTAAGGCAGAATTTTGATATTGCTCATTTAATGTTCAACATAATCGAAAAATAAATTTTGGAATTATTACTCTCTACATCTGATTTCGAAAAACTCGCAAATCACGAGTAACGCCGGGGATTTCATCTAGTATACAACATACATGAAAAGATCAAACGATGTGGGTGTATCCGGGGCGCCCAAATTAACGTATTTTTTGCTGACTTCTTGTGAAATATTCATCAAACTTTATCAAGAATTTATTTCTAAGCGGACACTGAGAGATTTGAATTAACTGCAATACAGTGACAGTCGTTTACTTCAAGCTACATTTAGTTTTTTTTTTCGAAAAAGCCCGTATAAGCTAACCTCGTTAAAAGCATTTTTCGAAAAAGCCCGTATAAGCTAACCTCGTTAAAAGCATTTTCTACGAACCTTGACTTCTAGGCATTTTCTGTACAGTGGTAGGAACCTACTCTGGGTTCGCCGTATGAGGGTATTGAATTTTACGTATGTTTTTTGTGGTTTTGAACTGTCGCATACCGCATGTCGCATGTCGGTGTTGTTGAGGATGAAAGGGGATCGGGTTCAGTGGAAATGTGACTGTTAAGAAGAATGTGGGGAGTACGCGAACAATGGGAATACAATGTAAGGACAGTTGCATTTATTTCAATGGATGTAGTTCAATGATCCCCACAATTATATAAAACTAGCTGACCCGGCCACGCGTTGCTGTGGCTATCGAAACGCAACGCCATCTACTGATTGGTTACCCAACCTTTATATACAGGTCAAATCAAATCCACACCGCCCGCTTGCCAGCCCGCTCCCTTTATATTTTATATATTTCAACTAATTTACACAAAACCTTGACAAATTATATACCTAAACCTTCCTCATGAATCACTCTATGTCTATTGGGGAAACCCGCAAGAAAATCGTCCATTAGTTTTTGAGTTTATCGCGAACAGACAGTCAGAGAAACACGTCGGAGGACAAAAATTTGGCATTTTTTTCAGATGTTTAAAATATTTTCGCTTTACAATAAAATGCAAATATTTGGAATAATTCTCAGCACATTCAAAAACCAAAAACTGTTTTAGAAAGGTGATGAAATACGCTTTCCAATTATAGAATTCTAAATAAACATTTTTTTTTAATTATAAAAATTTTGCATACAAACATAATTTTTTTTTTTCGTTATTTGTTTTTGGGGTGTTATGCCGTGTTGCGCTACTGTTCCTTCTTTAGCCAACGTTTCGGACATCGTTGCAGTGTCCATCATCAGGGCAGATCCGGCAGATCCGGTAGATGTGATCCGGTAGATGTGATGATGTGCGAAACGTTGGCTAAAGAAGGAGGTAGCGCAACACGGCATAACACCCCCAAAACAAATAACGAAAATGCTTTTGGCCGTGAAAATCTTAAAACTTATCAAACATAAAAAATTTTTAAGAATGGCTCACCTCACGTTTTTTCTGACTAAAGTTACTGATAAAAAAAAATAACAACACATATATATTTTATTAGACAAATGTACAACAAACACAAACTGTAACCTCCCTTTTTTGTCGCTCTATGTAAAAATAATTTATAAAAAATTCCCGATGTTTCAAATTTTTTTTCAATTTGGGATTCAAAACTTTGTGTGCATAAAAGTGTACATTTTACTTTTTTGGTGGCTATGTTTTTAGATTGGAATATAAAGCGTGGTATTTTTCCTTTCTAACACCGATTAGAACATATTTCTAACTATGATAGTAAGGGAGTTACAGCGTTTTATATGAGACCTATGTGCGTTGGGACAGATTAAACGGGTTAATTTATAATATGTAGAAATTTTGTATTGTAAAATAGGGACTTCAGCACGGGTAAGGCAACATTTTCAAATAATATTATTGTCTAGCCCGAATGTGAATGTGAATAAGTGGACTGTAAAACACATAATAAACAAAAAATATTTCATTGCGTCTTTATCACCGGAAAACTGGAGAAACGGGATAAAATCTTACTTTCAAACGTTTGATGATTTTTGTTGCTTCATCCACTGATCACTTCGCATGGTTGATTAACACTCAAAATATCATATACAAAAACGTACATGAGAGCGAGGTTTCACAGCTTTTTAGCAAGACTTTGAATAACTGATGTGATCAAAACAGCGACAATATTTCAATTAATAAATGTGTGTACTTTCTATGTATAATAATATTTTAGAACTTTTTTTTACATTAACTCCACGCAGGAGGCCCTGAGGAAAATAATTTCCCTAAGGGCCTATGTCATCTAATATGCTGTGTGGGGGGTCTTTTTGAGGAGAGGAAGGAATGAACATTGGTCTTGAAGAGACCCATGTTGTAGGAAGGCGGAAACACAGAGGCCGGCAAATCGTTTCACAGCCGAGTTGTTGAACACAAGAACGAGTAGAAGAAGTGACACGTTCTCATGTGACAAATGTCAACCGTGTACATATTTATGTTGGGCACGTGTTTGGCGTGTTTCCCGACTATGCACCGGTGCCGAAGAGATTAATGACGCTAGTTCCTCGGAGCACCTTCCATTGAAATACCAATAGAACAAGTATAGCATTCCCACCCGACGCCTTTGCACTAAAGATTTCAATCCGATTGTTAAGTAAGGAGAATCTATCAAACGGACCAGACGGCACGTTTCTGCACCGAGTCGAGGGTTTTTTTCAAATATTTTGGGGCTCCTGACCAGAGGTGGCTACCAAATTCAACCGTGAACTGGCACTGCGTTAACTGAAATCTGTGGGTAGTATTTAGTCATCATATTTTTCACCTTATTTACTTGATTTTTTTAATTTAGAAAGCATACTATATATTTATTTGATATTTCTTCTGAGGTAGATATTTTTCAGTTAACCCCTCAAGCAAATTTATTTGGTTTTCGGAACAACTCTTAGAGGTCTCAAAGAAATCGTTGTCTCCTTTATTATCATGGTTAGAAATATGATGTAAACGGTGTTAGAAAGAAAAAAACACCACGTTTTATATTCAAATCAAAAAGTTAACTAAAAAATAATTCAAATGTATAACTTCATGAATCCAAAGTTTCCGATAGCAATACGAAAAAAAATTCGAATTTAAAAAAAAAAAAAAATTTCACATGAAACGACAAAAAAGTGAGTTGACGATAATGTTCACAATACAATTGCCAAACATAATATGTAATAATAATTATTATTTATTTGATATAATGTCTTACATTTCAAATACAATTCAGCAATGTCGGCCTCACTGGGTAGCTCACCTGTGTTGAGTCCTCCATTTTACAAAACAAAAATTTATATATAATACTTTAAAAATAATGCTACATAAAAAAAGTAAGCTAAAATTACACTAAAAATAAAAACGTATAATTAAGGTTAAATTATAGGTAAAATTAATTATTTTACGATGTGTTTTATATTGGTTACGTGTATGTGTTTTATTCTTATTATGTTATGAGATTTTGGTAATATTGTCTTTTTGTTCATTAATAAATTTTTTAATTTTCAGTATGAATTTATTTTTGTTTTCTTCTATTTTATTTTCTAGGGTAAGAGTGTTGAATGCTTTTATAGCATTTATAGTGCCTTTGTTCAAAGCATGTATTCACTGTCGGAGTTTTTTATGTTATTTTTGTACGATAATTATCTAACTGGTCTGCTAGTGATATTTTGAGATTGTTGAAATTTGTTTTTGTGGTCGAAAATGTAGTTTAGTAGAGTTTTAACGTATAATTGGCGTATATCTAGTACGTCACAACTGTTGAATATTTGGTCGGTATCAGTGAGTATATGTTTTTTAAGTATTACCTTACGCGATTTCTAAGTGATCGCCAGCTGAGTTTGTTGCTCCTCCCCAGACAATTATTCCATATTCTATTATGGAATATATTCTATTATAATATGCGTGGGTTTTTATTTATGTCGTTATTATTAGTAATTTTAGTTTAGTAATTAGGTTTTGAGAAAAAACCCCAAAAAAATATTATTATTATCTTCACCACCTTCTTAACGACTACACCTGTTATAATATTTATTATTAGTTAAATAGACAAGAGAGCTCAATGCGCGCAACACAACAAACCCGCGAGTATGTAAAAGTTGCTAATCCGACTTGTTATAACTACTTTCTCGCATAAGTGTCTATTCATTCAGCTGGTTTGTGCTAGTATCGGCAAGCGCGCTTGCTTGTGCGCCTTCGTTTAGTAATGTTTCTTCACGAATACAACACAGATCATATTTCAAAGCTGTTATGTCTGTGCAACAGGTATTGTTATAAGGATTTGCTTACGAAATAGAAGAAAAATTGGTAGACATTCAAAAAAATTTCATCCGACAACAAAATGTTTTTTTTTTACATTAACTCCACGCAGGAGGCCCTGAGGAACATAATTTCCCTCAGGACCTATATCATCTGAGATGCTGTGTGGAGGGTCTTTTTGAGGATAGGAAGGAATGAACATTGGTCTTGAAGAGACCCATGTTGTGGGAAGGCGGAAACACAGAGGCCGGCAAATCATTCCACAGCCGAGCTGTTGAACACAAGAACGAGTTGAAGAAACGTCCCGTTCTCATTTAACAAATGTCAACCGTGTACAAATGTTGGGCACGCGTTTGGCGTGTTTCCCGACTATGCACCGGTTCCGAAGGGATCAATGACGCTAGTTCCTCGGAGCATCTTCCATTGTAATACCGGTAGAACAAGGATAGCATTCCCACCCGACGCCTGTGCTCTAAAGATTGCAATCCGTCTGTTAAGATGGGAGAATCTATTAAATAGACCGCCCGTTTCTGCACAGAGTCGATGGTATTTTTCAAGTATTTTGGAGCTCCAGACCAGGGGTGGCTGCCAAATTCAATCGTGGGGCGCACTTGTGATTTGTACAGGGTTAGCAGTTGTGTACTATTGAAGAATCTGCGGGCCCTGTACTAGACGCCCAGTTTTTGGGAGGCTAACTTTACTCTAGCTTCGATGGAGCCCCCATACCTGAGCTGGTCACTTAAGGTTACACCAACATGTCAATGGAGGGCCTGTTCGGAAGATTGCTTTCGTTGAAAGATCCAAGATTTTCATTTCGATCCCTTTTAGACGTAATCAGTCAAGATTGGGTCTTTGAAACATTAAATTCAACTAGATTATTTTTACCCCAAGAGAAAACACTCTCGAGGTAACCGTCCATTCTTTGCTTCAAAGCCCTCCGAGCCGTTGGAGTTTGCAAGTTTTACTCCAAATCATCCTCAAAAATCGTCCTGCGGGGTTCCACGAAAACTCAACAAAGTGGCATTTCGACAACCCATTGAAAATGATTAAACAGGTTACGTTAGGCTAAGTTATGGGCTATTTTAATTTGTTTTCATAACTTTTAATGACTTTCCAAAGGGGGTGTTGAAGTTGTACGTTATTGAGTTGTTCAGTAATCTTTTTGGGTTCATTTCTGTACCTTAAAGCATAAACCACTAATTTTTTTAAGGACTTATGTGGTTTATCATTTAAGGTATTACAGATTTGTTTTCTCTTGTAGTTTGTTCTACTTAACATGTCTTTTATTTTTATGCTGTATTGTATGTGAAATATATATTTTTGATATCAAAATACCAATGTAAAACTGTACCCATTACCTCCAACTTATGTATTGTAAGTTCCTCCGGTCCTAAAAAGAGTTATTTTTATTAGAGTTATTATTTCACAGGGATTCGCCCTAGGAAGGAATAAAAACAACTGAAATATACATAAAGATTTCATAAATAAAAACAAATATATTTGTAAAAAGCATTAACTTTGTGGCTCGCCATAATTTACATTAAAACACATATAAATTTGTTGTAGACCACTTTTATTTTATAAACGCTCTACCGGTTTCTGAAGCACCCTTCCTTCGTCAGGAGAATATTATAACTGTTATAATATAATATCAGTTATAATATTCTCCTGACGAAGGAAGGGTGCCTCTGAAACCGGTAGAGCGTTTATAAAATAAAAGTGGTCTACAACAAATTTATATGTTATTATAAGCAATAATTGTCAGCCTGAAACACTCATTTACATTGAAAAATCTTCCGAGAAAAGATACTTGCCGCCAACGGGACTTGAACCCGTGTCCTTCTGATTGCCGGTCGGATGCTCTGACCACTGAGCTATGGGGGCTTATCAAATACCCGCCAAATAATTTAATATATACTAGTGTTTCATTCAACAATTACTGCTTGTTATATTTTTTCCACCTGAAAACAACCAACTTTATTTTTGCGAGAGAGACATTGTTTGTGTTAAATCCCTCGCTAGGTGGCGTCAGGAGTGTTTCACGCTGACAATTATTGCTTATAATAATTGTTACCCTTTGTGCTATGCATAAAAATCTTGTCTAAACGTTAGTTTATAAATTAAAAAATAATAATTAAATTTATATGTGTTTTATTGTAAAACAAATATCTTTGTAAAAATACCACTATTTAATCAAAATTATCAACATGTTTCGAAACCCAAGGTTTCTTCGTCAGGATAATGTTAATGTTAATCTTATCTTGACGAAGAAACCTTTGGTTTCTAAACATGTTGATAATTTTCATAATAGTGGTGTTTCACAAAATTATTTGTTTTCATTTAAATAAAAATGATACCACAAAAATTGAAGAAGTACGTAAAGATTCCTGTTTGTCCCAGAAAAATTAGTAGGGCATTGACCAGATCAAATGCTTAATCTATTTTTTAAACAATGAAACTAGCAACAAAGTAGCGATTGAGCAATGAGTGCAAGCCCCTCCACGGTTTAATTATGTGTTATTATATTTAAATCTTTTCGTGAATTGTTTAATTTGTCTTAACTGATAACATCAAAGATGTTTGCCAGAGCAGAGCAATCGGTCAGGGTTTGGTCCAAATATTACGTGTATTAAAACGCTATGGCTAATTTTTCAGTTTTTTTTTCGTAAAATGTTACACATCTTCAGTGAATGTGACGCCTCGTATGCAGAGAATCGGCACAGAGATTGAACTGAATGGGAACGTTTTAATTTTATTTTTGTTGCGTTTAAGTTTTAAATATTATGTAAATATCACGGTTTAGATTTGTAATATGGTTGTGAAGAGTGCAATGAACTTCGTGGCGTAGTTACAGCGTATTACAATGAATGTGGAATTTGTTGGCATGTGCTGTATTGTGATCGATTATCATATATATTATAAAATATTATAAAGTGTTCATTAGTTAACAGGCTCATAAACAATAACAGCAGATTAGAATTGAATCTAATGAAGAAATTATAGCTCACTCGGAGATTTTTGATACTTATTAATTTATCAGGAGGCCCTGAGGAAACAATTTCCCTCAGGGCCTATGTCATCTTTGGGGATGCTGTGTAAAGGATTTTTTTAAGGAATGGAAGGAGAGGAGTGTTCTGGGAAGGAAAAGGGTTTAAGGGGTGGGTAGGAATCTGGGGTTCAGTGTGTCCTAGTCATCCGCCTCCAAGACAAACAAACAAACAAACCTGCTAAATCACCAAACGTAGCGAACCACTTGGGGTGACCTATATTAATGTCAACAATATATTGCCCCCCTGTATGATGTCATTTTCCAAAATTTTCCGATTTTTTTACAATAACTCCACACAGGAGGTCCTGAGGAAAAAATCCCATAGGGCCTCTTTCATCTTTAGGGATGCTGTGTGGAGGGTCTTTTTAGGGAAAGAAAATAGAGGAAGTTCTGGGAATGAAAAAGTTATGAGGGCTGGTAGGATTCTGGGGTCAATGTGTTCAGGATTGACGGACTTATTACTCCATTCCTCCCACTGCGGTGTAAGGTAAGACGCGGTGCGAGAGATTTAGGTTAGGTCTTCCTCAACCAGTCTCTCCTGATCCGGCCACGCAGTAGACGGGCAAACGCATTCGCTACCAGGACAAACCTCACCCCATGAACCCGGGCACCGCTGCTAAGTCACCAGATGTAGCGAACCACTAAGGTGATCTATGACACGGTGTTGGTTATCCAATAAATGGTATCCGGGGTGGCGGTACACATGTCCGCCTTCCAAATTGCAAGATATATTTCTAATGTAATGAATAATATGAATCTACATCACCGGCATTTTTGTAATTGAGTATACGACTTTTTTAAAACTCGTTCAACACATTTTTCGAAGAACAAAATATTCGTGTAAAAAATGGAATGGAGAGGCCGTACCCTCAGGCCAGAAATATTTTAAGGTTGTATTTTAAGACTTTTTCATACGTTCCTGTTTAGGTGTACAACAAATATAGTTATATGAATACGCATGCGTGACGATGTTCAGTATCTACTTTACCTACTATTAGGTGCGTGTTCGAATCCATGAAACACGCGCAACAATTTATCTTATCGAAAGTGAAAAAACGCGCTACCCTATTTAGCAGTAAAACCTTCTGCACCCAAGGCCGAAGGCTGTATTCACGCGGAGCCTACTTTTAGTTTTTACCACTGTTTAAGGAGTTGTCACACTATGATGTATGCTTACATGGATTCGCCGCGGGACAACGGAATATGATAAATTCGTTCAAATAAATCGGACATGATCCAATAATATTGTAGTAATTATATCTGTTTTGTTACACACGATTGTTAAAGACACCTGTTCAAACTACCTAGTTTTCATACTTACAAGAACAGTTGAAATGCAAATGCAATGTTGTGCTTGCCCCCTGTCAAAAGCTAATATATGTGATTGCCCCTATCTAGAACGTGTTACAAAAATCAAATACTTGGGTATTATTTTTGACAGTAATTTAAAGTGGAAAGAACATATTATCACTACAGCAAACAAACTTCGAAAATCTATATACCTTTTTAGACAAACTCGCAACTTTCTTAACTTGAACCAACTCAAAACAATTTACTATGCACTATGTCAATCTCTAATCGAGTATGGTATCATAGCCTGGGCAGGAGCAAACGCTGCCGCCATTGATCCGATCTCTAAAGCCCAGAAACTAATTATAAAGATTATTCTAAAACTACCGATCACAAGCAGTTCGGATGAAATCTTTAGGAGAATCGGTGTTTTGGACATTAGGCAACTTTATGCCAAAAATATACTAATTTATCTATTCAAACATAGAACTATTTTTGACAATATCCAAACTGTTCGTGATACGAGAACCAAAGGGCAAAATCTCTTACTTATCCCTTTCGCCAAAACAACGTTTGGTCAAAGAAACTTCAGGTACTTTGCAATAAAACTTTATTCCACTGACCATTAGACAGCACACTAATCACGTAAAATACAAAACAGATCTTGTTTTGGATCACTACCAAAGACAGATCATATATCAACAATATTTTTAGAACCTCCTAATGCATGCTAACCCATTGATACGATGCTGATTGTCCTTGTACTTTTACTTTAAATGTAAATAACATTGTTGCTGTTATCCTTTATAAACTATTTTTAAACTATTTATGTTAAAATGCGCCTGCTCTTAACACAGGAACTCCTAGTGAGACAGGCACAGCACAATTACCTATGTAACATAAAAAAATTTAGATTATAATAAAAATAAAATGGATAGTTCTCAACAGATTTACGATTTACGTAATACAAAATTCTACAAATGACGGGAAATTTTACCGGGCGCCTCAAATAAAGAAATAAAATTACACATTTTCTTTATTAAAGCCCACAACACGACATCTTTTTCAGCCCGATTCCAATTAGAGACCAAAGTCAACATTTATCGCTTTACGCGATCGCTATTTTCATAACTACGATTTCAATTGTCATCACTGCAAACAACACATGAACCATGCTGTTTGCTGTGATGCCAACTGAAATCGTGGATATGAAAATAGAGATGAAAATAGCGATCGCGTAAAGCGAAAAATGTTGACTTTGGTCTCTAATTGGAATCGGGCTGAAATAAGATGTCGTGTATTCTTAGGACGAATTGTTTTAAAAAAAATTAAAAATTCATCGAATTTTTTTAAACAACCCAATCCTTGGTGTAAGAAAATCAAAAATCAAAGTTTTTTCAAAGCAATTCAAAATATTCAAAAAAAAAACGAAATTGTTCAATTATTAAAATTATCGACAGCTAAAACCGCAAAGGATTTTACCATTATGTCCAACACTTTTTTTTACATATTTTTCATTAGCTCCACACATCATCTTTCGGAATGCTGTGTGGAAGGTATTTTCTTGAAAGGTGGAGCAATCCGGGTAGCAATGTGTCCAGGAGAGACGGATAAAACGAATCCATCCCTCCCACCCAAGAGAGTTGGGTTGGAGATATCAAAAGGTCTCCCTCGACCAGTCTCTCTTGATCCGATCCGGCACATGGGAAAGACCTAGACAAACCTAACACCATGATCCCGAAACCCCCTTTTTTATACGAATTCCTCAGCTGCCAGTGAGTCTATTGTATCCCCAATTGGGGTATGTTGTGAGGTTGAAGGTAGTGGGGAAGGGAAGGAGATGAGGCAGAGGAAGGTAGGGAAGTACCAGGATATTCAGATCTGGTCACCAAACACGGCTAAAGCCATTTCAAGCCACGTTTACATTCTGAATGGTGGTCTTATACCAGGGCGATACTAAGAGTATCTTCCACTCTGGAACGTGCCGCAAATATACTATATATTATTTTAAATGAATTAATCGTAAAAAAACACAAATTTTTCAAATAAAATTTATTGCCCACGCCGGGATTCGATCCCGCGACCTTCGGATTGCGAGTAAAAAGCCTTACAAGTCACCAAACCCCTTCCAAGTCACCAAACGTAGCAAACCACTCGAGTTGACCTACGGAAGGGGTGTTGTTTATCCAAAAAATTATTTCCGCCTTCCAAATTGAAAAACTCTACCAACATCCATCAGCTTGAAAAGCTAATATTCTATTAATATACCAATCAATATTATTAGTGTGATCAGCTGACACGAATGCGCAAGCAAGAGTGAGCCGTATTCGCTGATAGCCCGAGGGATCATGTTAGTGTGCCAATGGCCACAGCTGACATACTTCTCCTTGCGCTAATTTGTACTCTCATTAAACGAGTCTTGCAGACGAGAATAAAAATATTATATTATCACTCCGCCACCTACCGACAGACTACCACCAGCATACTCACTACCAACTGCCAACTTACTGCTACCGACAAGCCGAATTAATGGGTTTGGCGAATTTCTCGTTTACGATGTAGATCTATTGTGTCTTTGAATAGATTCAAAACTTATAAATCAAAATTATTTATTTCCAATTTTAATTATCTTTTAAATGCAAGAGGAAATAGCACATCAAATACTGAAAGTTTACCCGGAATTCACATTTTAAATATTTTAGATGAATCTGTAAAGGCTCTGGTAAACGAGAGTGTATTTCGCTGGTGAATACCTTACCGGCAAGAAATTTCCGTAAAAACTTAACTTGGGAAGAAATAACTTTCATCTTGGACTAGCTTAAGTCCCGGCATTTTCTGAACTCGAAGAATTAGATAAAACACTAAAAGGAGTCCACTTCATAATCATCGTATCACAATCAATGACGTTACATACTATATTAGACGAGGGGTAGAAATCTGGAAAAAAGTGGGAAGACACGAACAAGACAATTGTACCGATCTCGATATCTAGTACTTTAGTACTAAACTGCTAAGCGTCGAGTAAGGTTGCGTCTTACCAGCACTTACCTGTAAGTAAATTGCATTTTAAAAAGTGTCAAAATGCCCTCCTGTGTGATGAGAAAATATTTCAATTACACGGCAAATAATAGTAAAGGCGAATGAATAACATTTCATTTGTAAGTACACATTACTTAATTTTATCGATTATTATAAATATTACAATTAATTTTCATGTTTCCCGCTCGCGGTTTTAAATGTCATTAGAGAAAATTTAAGTCCTACTAAAGTAAAGGGTCTGGACGCGCAACAGCCAAATTTCTGTTGCTAAGTAAACTTCACTGTTTTAAAGTAGACTAATCAGCCTAAACACTTGTTTATTTATTAAATTAAAATTAAAACAATTTTTTTAACTTATTTCCACATATTTATTTAACCAGTACCGGTTTCATCCTATTATGGACATCTTCAGGCTGGCAATTGACATTCTTTTGTTAGAGAATTTTTATAAAATTTGGTAGGCAGGTACACAATATTAGAGTAGGTACATATGTTTTGTTTATTACATTAAATAATATTTAATAATATTTACATTGGGAAAAAATATCAAATGAAATAATAATATAACAATGGTCACTACAGCAGAATAATCGACAATTTAATAAATTAAAAATAATGAATTGTCCTGCATATCACGTAGGACAAACCGGAAAAGAAGAATCAAACTGCACAAAAGAACACCTCACTAATTGGGCAAATCAAAAAAAAAATAAAAAAAAATACTTGTTTATTTGTTTGCTTGCGATAAAACAACACATAAATCAGTAGTTCTAACAAGTATTGATGACAATCGCCGCCATTTGAAAACTGTCGTTGCCCTATAGTATTTATTGTATAGCTCGACATATCAAACTCCGACAGGCAGCCGGACCTTTTATTCTAGTGGGCCTCGGAAAAGGAGACAGCGAACTGAGCAAACGTTCCATCAAAAAGTGACAAGCAATACGCCGCCCGCTCATGTATCTATGTCATTCATACACACACATTATTTGATTGTCTATCTTTATCACACAGGAATAAAGTTTTGAATTAAGAAATTATACTGAAAATCGCTGAAAACAAAAGAGTGTTCCTTACTTTCCACATTATATTGTGAGTATATGAGACTATGGCGAGTCTATTTATTTATATAACGTCATTGATCACAATATGATCCATTTTCACATTGACTGCATCAGATAGACCCTATCAACTTTGATCGACAGAACTTTCAATGGACTTCTCTCTACAAAAATAGCCGAACCTGTGACCTTATTATCAAAAAGCAAAAACATTACCACCTGCATGTATAAATTTTTCTGACCTGTCTTGACTATACGATTATCAGACGATACGCAATTTTGTTTGAACAAAATGACCCATTGTCGGCCCACAAGGCAGTTATGGCAATAACAATACTTCATAATAACTGTTTGTAGTTATGTTCTAAGCTCGTGTCATTATCAACGGAATGGCCGATTGTAATACCCGCTATTTCGCAATAAATAAATGCCCTAACATTAAGTTTAGGAGAGGCTATCCAATATCTATTTTTATGTTGAGAGGTTATTTTAAGACCAACCCAGAATTTAGCTTAAACTTTTGGAGGTTGGCACGTTTTCTTATTTCAATTGCCTTTTTCAACATAATATAAATAATAATCATTGCTCTGTTGACGTCAATCTAGAAAACATATTTCCCAACCCTTCGATCAGTGGGTACTAAAATAACGACTGCTTACTCAGGCAACACTACAAAAGATTTATTCGTAAATTTTATACGGCCAATTAGAAAAATGTTTGTAAAAGGCATCCAGTAACAAAAATCCTCAAGCGGTAATCTTTTGAAATATATGTAATACATTCCAAAATGTCTGCAACAGGCGCAGTGGCGCGGTTTTAAAATCAGAAATAGTCATTTTCGAACATTTTACTTAAAGTTCCAGCACGTATTTCATCTGGAACATAAGAGGAAATAACCAGACAACCGGTAATATGTTATTTTAAAATAAAATTCTAGACGTATCGCGCCAATTAACGTCAGGCCGGCATTAAAGTTTGGCGTACTATTCAGAGCCTCCAAGAATCGGCAGAAAAACCATTATTTTCCTGTGTAACGAACGAGAACAAAATAAGTTTTAAATTCTCCAAAATAGGGCAATAAGTATAGTACTTCGGCGAAATAGATTTTCAAAAGTTAAAATGTTAAAGGAACTAAATTGGCTAACCATGAAATAGATGCTGACCTTAAATACGATAATATTTATCCATAAAAGAGTAAACAACAAATTACAACTTGGTAAGTAATTTGTTACCAAAATACTTACGAAGAACAAATGTAACCAAAATACTTACATACGACAAGGACATTCACAGACATAACACAAGGACGAGCAAGGAAATCAAAATACAAAAAAGGACAAAGCGAATACGCAGAATGGTACAAAAGGGTGAAGTTTTATAACACGTTTATTACCAGAAAGTCCGCAGCAATTGGAAGGTTCAAGATGTATTGTAGGAGCTACATTGAACTGGAAAGAATATAGTATGCAATATGAAATGTTATAATCAATTTGCAATTTGTTAACTTTAAATTCAAATTACTGAAACAAAATTAATAAACAATTTAAAAAAAAACTAAAGAACATGGTCATTTGACGGAAGTCCGATAAATCAAAATTCATCAAATTTGTTGTAATTTCATTGCATGCAAATTTTCATTATTGTATATTTATGTACATCAATTTCTTGTTGGTACGAGTATAAATAGAATAAAATACCAATTAAAGAATTGAGATCATATCAAACGTCTGCAGGTGTTGTTTATTTTAAGGCTTCGCTTAACCTTAACCGCAGATCCAGTCATTCTGTCATTAAAGAACTTCATATCAATGAGTTCGAAAATAAAGTCCATCAACCGTCATGCCGTAATCAGGAGCGGTATATATACCCGCACCTGTAATATTCTGCGACTTGGTCATGGCCAACAGATTGAGACTGACTTTCTATTGCAAAAAAATATGCTTAGACGTTATACCTGTACTTACATCGACTTGAAAACAGTGTCATGAGATGCGTGTGAGTGCGTCATTGCTAAAATTAATACTGTTTAATTTAAACCTAAAATTGACTTAAAAAATAACTCTAATAAATTGGTATGGATATCAAACGAAATCAAAAAATTATGCAGTATATAAGTAGGAAAGAATTTTTTTCCTTGGTGAAAATATGATATAATTTTGTTATTCACCGGTAGGATGTACCGGTGATACTTAATTATATTTTGTGCAAGTAGGTATACCATATTTCCCTAAACCGACTGCGTATTGTTTAACAGTCTTCTTGAAGATATCAATATTCAGAAACGTTACCACTGATAATAATAATAGTATTTGGATGGTTTGTACAGCGCCGTTTTTGTTAAAAATCACCTCAAGGCCACTGTTCAAAAACTAGACCAGAATTAAACATATTTTTACAAATTCCTATCTTTCCTTCCCCATTTAGTTTGTGTATTTATTTTGCTTAAATGTTCGACAAAGCTTATTAAAATTCGAAAGGTTAATTTATTCTTTTGAAAGGAAAATGCTTTTGATCGTGCGGAAAATATTTTTTTAATAAATACTTTCTGCTGTACAAATCTTACAATTATAATATCGCGTGAATTTGTCTGCGCTAGTTAGTAATATTTACCTTAAAACTTAATACTAACGTTTTCAAAAAAAAAAAAAAATCACATAATATTTACATTATATATTTTCGTACTTATGAGTAGGTATATTATTATAAAACACAAGAAAATCGTAAAATAGGATATAACACCCGAAGTGCGCTATACAGAATTTTTTTTTAAAACTCTTCCCAACCTTCCAAATAAACTTCTATAATCCCTTCAATATGATCCATTGCCTTAAAAACATGAAGGACTCTAAGTTGTCAAGTAATTATTTTTATAAGAAAAAATCCATTGGCTACATCGTTTTATTAATGACGCACTCTGGTCCATTACCTCTATCTACCGCCTCCTATTTACTTTATCGACTTGTCGTGTTCTTTCTCCAACCCACTCCTCATCTTCTATCAAAACATCTACCATCTCTTATCTAACCACTCTCCTATTCTAGATACCTTTATACTTCCCTCCTAAGACATGTTCGAGTCGAATGAAGAGGCAGAAGAGGCGGAAGAGGGTAACTTCACTTATGTTGTTTTATTACCCACTCGAGCGTTAGTATTAAAATTGAAATACACGTCTAGCGTCCAGAATTTCTGAGCGTCCGATTAGCAAATTTCCCGCTCTCATTAAAAAATTGTACCTCCAAAATTTAATCATGTAAACTGCGTAGATTGGCATTAAATGCACCTATATTTAACCGCTAATCCCATTTTTTTCGGATTCATGAAAAAATTATAAAAAATCGTTAAAATGATAAACGCAAGAATTCTGCGTATTTGCCTTAAAATTAGCACACGTGGAACCAATTTGTAAACTAATATAATATTTTAAACTAAAAATACACAAATTATCGAAGGTATGCCTCGAATAAGTCATTCAATATGATGTTTTTTCACCAATTCATAGTCCCCTGGCAGGAGTAATACGCTAGAAGTTACAAGTTTAGCTTCGATAAAGCGTCGATGACAAAGGGATAGTTTACAAGCTACTATCTGGGAAATTCACTATCTGTTAGTAAACTCGCCCAGTGTCATCGTGTCACTTGCTAACTAGCAGCAACTAGCAGATTGTTGACAATCTACGAAAAAAAGTTGAAAGGTCGTCAACTTTACTCGCCTACACGCTTGCTCCGCTTGCTCGTGATTGGTTTATTTACATTTCCAACATGGCTTCCGATAAACAGCTGATTTCGACTGTCAGAAATCTGAAGAATTAGTTCACGCAGGCGTCGTTATTCTTGTTACTGGCGCTAAAAGCGACCTCAGTTTCCTACGCTTCTGAGCGAGTGGACGGTTTTGTGTGTCATCATGACAATCTCACTCGCCGATCACCCGCTTTTAAAACTTAGTAGATAGTAGCTTGCAACTCGCCGTGTGTCATCGAGGCTTAAGGCAATTCAAAACAAGACTTGTTTAACAATAATAAATATAAATATAGAGGAAAGGGTAATTTTCATACACTAATGAAAAGACAGATGTGCGCCAAAGATTGATTATTTTTTTAAGAGTTTTTTTTTCAAATCCTATAAGCCTTTTCGAATACATGTTAAGCCATTCTGTCTCTGTTTCATAGTCGATAGACTGGTACGTTATTACACCCCAAATAATTCTCTACACTACCTCCAGGATAATTAATTGATGGAATCCAAATAAAACATTCCCAAGTACCTACATAGACAGACTAGTAAACATTTTCATTTGGTATTTCTGTTAATTAATACTATTCTATGAAATGTACTAAGAGCCCAAACAACAGTTTTTTGACGTGCACATATAATCTATATCTTATATATAAAAATCTCGTGTCACGGTGTTTGTGGTCGCACTCTTCCGCAACGGGTTGACCGTTTTTTATGAATTTTTTAATGGATATTTGGTATATATGAGAATAGGTTTTAAAGTTTATTTCATACCGCTAGGTAAATAGGGTGTCCCTTTCCAGAAAAAAAATATTTTATGTTTTTGTTATTTTTTTTATTTGGCATTAAAAAATACCTATAACCCCAAATTTTAATTTTACCTATAATATTACCATTTTGTAATCGCGATTTTAGTATTTTCGTATGAACAAATTTAACAGTCTTTCGTATTTCAAAAAGAACGAAATTATTTATTTTGTTGAATGACAGATGGCGCTACGTCCGCCTCATCGAACTTTCATCCACACATGCGCAAAACGTTCACAAGAAGCGTCGCGTCATTTTGATATTTCATTCGGAATCATGTTCTCGCGTGGGCAAACCATCGAGCTTATTTGTGTTGGCTAAAGACGGAATGGCAAAAAATATCGTACACTCAATTACTCTTCGAAATTCATATTTATTTATTTATAAGAATATTGTACATTGCTTAGTTTTTTTGTGGTGTTTCATGCGCCATGCTATTGATTTTCTTTATTTCATTTTCCTACTTTAGTTAGTGTTATTTGTTTTTATCGATGGTCATCGTCTACAGCGCTCCATTCCTCTTTCTGTCATAGATCCCATCCACACACACTTACAATATTTATTTAAAATCTATTTAAAATTTATTTTTTTTAATATTTATTTATTTAAAATCCAAAATATTCACTAGAAATAATTTATATAGCAGAACAACGTTTGTCGGGTCAGCTAGTATATTATAAAAGAAAGTGTATGAAAGTGTGCGTCCTGCTAAAATTGAGAAACGAGTCCCGGTACGATCAAGGGAGTTCATTCCGTCTTTAGCCAACACAAATAACCTCGATGGTTTGCACACGCGAGAACATGATTCCGAATGAAATATCAAAATGATGCGACGCTTCTTGTGAACGTTTTGCGCATGTGTGGATGAAAGTTCGATGAGGCGGACGCAACGTCATCTGTCATTCAACAAAATAAATAATTTCGTTCTTTTTGAAATAAGAAAGACGGTTAAATTAGTTCATACGAAAATACTAAAATCGCGATTACAAAATGGGAGGTTGGGGGTAGGAGGGTTAAAATGTATTGTGGTATCCCTTTATCCCCCACCCATGAAGAAGGTTCCCTTTTTACTTTTACGTGCTTTTGAAGATATAAGGGCTGGAAGTTTCGCCCTCTAGAAATTTCTGGAGGAGTCCAGAACATTCGAGAGCATTCCAGAACATCCCGGAACATTTTGGAAAGTGTGTGGAATGTTCGGGAATAATCTGGAACGTTCGCGAACATCCCGGAACATCCCAGATCATTGTGGAACATTACAGAACACTCTCGAATGTTGTGGAATATTCTGAAACATTGTGGACAATTCGAAGCCTTTTGTATGGGTGAGGCTACCCATTGGTAGGGGTATATAAAGCAAGATCTGTCGCGGGTTCGAACGTCAGTTTAATCTCATCCTGACCAAAGCCGGGTACCCCAGGTAGTGAGAAATAAATATACAAATGATTCGAAACACGATATGCGATAAAAGAAGCGTTGGCAGAAGGTGAACCTCAAGGCTGAGGAATCTCAGAGAGTGGTTTGACCACATCGCCATGCAGCATCTCTATTCCGGGCCACAGTGTCAAGAGGTCAGACGTCAAAAGAGTTGTCTAACCTTCGATAAGAGAGGAACTTCAAATTAGGAAAGTCACTAGTTATAAGTCTTAACCAGCTAAGTCTTAGATGTAAATGATATATAAGTTTATAGATGTACGTTTCAGTAGTTACTTGCTAGCTATAAGTCTTACTAATGCTGGAAGTCGCTAGGGATCTTAGATGTAAGTCACTAGTAATAAATCTTAGCTATAAGTACGTCTAAGTAGTATAAAGTTGTAAAATGTCTTAGAGGTGATTTTCCCACGAAAACGGCGCAATAGAATTAATCCAAACTTCCAGTTATGCCACAGCATTATTTTCGGCAATATCATCGATATTATTTTAAGAAGAGGAGCTATTAAAAAAAAGTTTTAAACTATTTTTATATTTGCCAAGCCGGCTGTTTCAAACAATGTAAATTATTAAACAAATTTTTAAATTAAAAATTCTGTGAAAGTTCCATCTATTTCTGATATTATATCATCATGGGTCAGTTGCTTCACAGAACTGAAATAATAGCAGAACTTGAATAGAATTCTGAAATTTGAAGAATTGTTAAAATTCCTTGAAAAAACTGGCTCTAAGCTGTTATGTTTATACAGAGATAGAGCCAATCTTTATAAACATAAATTGGCTATTTAGGAACGTCGCGCGTCGGGGTCTGTAAAAAGTTTCATAGACTTTAGGAATAAACCAGCATGACTGGAAGTATGAAAAGATTTGAAACATTGTCCAACTTTTTCAAATTTAGAAATTCTTTTTTGAATGGACAATCAAATTCATTGGCTGTTTAGTAAAGTCTTATTTTTTCATATCAGTTTTCTTTCTAATCGGTGTATGTAGGTAGGTACCTACCTAGATCACAATTCTAGGCAATGTGCGTTTTTATAATTACCTTGACGTTTCACAGACGGAAAAAAGGGCAATAAACATACGTTCCTTAACACAATAATGCTACAATTCTTTCAAAAGATGAGATACACAATGTACGTAGGTCTGTTTCCTCCAAAGGAAAAAAAGTGATAATTTTCTTGCATCTCTCTCACACACCGCACCGACGTCTCCGTAGACCCCTACCAATACTATTTGCCGTGACGATAATTTTGAAGGTATGGAATATAGTTACAAGGATAATATAGAAGTGTGAGTGAATCATTGAGTGAATTCCAAAAATTCAAAAACCTCAAATGTCAATGCGCTGATGGTTTTGCTTTTGTTCTTAAACATTTAATGTTGCAGCTCTTTCTTACACACTAAATAACAACAATCGAAAATGATACAAACGGTGAACGTATGTCTGCATAGGAAACATACAATCATTATCATACATCTCCCTCACAATTTTTCTATAAAGAAAATAAAACGCAATTCCTGTGGCAAAAAGTAGTACTTTGGAGGAAACAGTCACACGCATTTTGTATATCTCACCATTATTTAATACCTATGTAAGACGGAGCTGCAGCATTATAGCGATAAGGAGCGTATGTTTATTGGCTTTTTTGCCGTCACGGTACCGTAACCGCGGAACGTCACGGTAATTATAAAAGCTCACATTATCTGACTTATCAGTAATGGTTATGAAACTAAATTTGACTCATTGAGCGCTTGTAGACAGTGTACCAGTGCGGAGAAACCCATCTTATTTGGGTCGGTAAACAAACATCCTATAAAGTGAGTTCATTAACTTTACAACACTAAACTTGTTGCGTTGTGCGTCATCTTTTTAGGATATGAAATCTAGTATTCAATTTATGGCTAAAAATTGCTTCCACCGGTTCATGGATTACTGAGACGAAACTATATTATGTATGTAGAATGATTTGACCAAAGAACGCGATGCCACGTACAAATGAACATTATATCTGTTTCTGTATAACCTGCTAAATAATAAAACAGATAGTCCTGAATTGCTATCCACTATTGGTTTAAATGTCCCAATGAGGCGTACCAGGCACACTTCTCTTTTTCATATAGAATCCAATAACACTAATGCAGCTAGTAACTCACCAATTACTCGCGCAATCATAACTTATACCCACTATGAAAAATAACTACACTTAGACATTTTTCATGATTCCTTGCAAACATACAAAACTAATTTATTAAATTTCTTGGCGTGATATAATTGTTTTAAAATTACTTACACTTAACTTTTCATTAAACTTTAATCAGTCAATTACAATTAGTGAGCATATAATTCTTGATTTTAAAATGTCTCCTTATCTCCCCCCCCCCCCCCCCTTTTTCTTCCTTTTTATTATTATTACTTCATTCATTCAATAATTAAGTTTTAAGACCGGTTCACATCTCAGGCGTAATTACCAAATGACATTCTATGGACTTACGTAATAGGTACATAACCATGTAATAATTTAACTTAACATACCTTATAATCTGTATTATAATGTACTGTGTATGTCTTAATAAACAAATAAATAAATAAATAAATATTGTTTTATTTATACTCTGTACGGGCAGAAAATATACAAGACCATACTTACCTTGGTGGGCACTTGAGATTAACACTGTTTATTTATTTTTTATTTTGCAGAAACAAACAGTACATTATTACATAATGGAAAATAGTTACAAAGTTATAGAATTAATACAATAATTGGTACCAATGACATGTCGCTGTTATCTACTTATATTTTTGTGAGACAAATAATACAATATACCTAAATTAAGTTAGTAACTTATTAAAGGAGAGGGGTGTGTGAGAGTGTTTGTATGTCTGTAAATGCGCGTGTGAGTGTGTGGATGTGTGTGTTATGTGTGCGAATTCAGTGTGCTAAAAATTTATTGTTTATTTAGAGAAGTACAGTTCATACGCAGAGGACATAATTGGGAACACATTTTATTTAATCTTGATATCTATTTTAATAACAATATATGATATTTTCATTGATGGGCAGTACAATAGTTCAAGGATTTAATCAGAATATTTATATTCCTAAATGTGATTCGTCCCTGGGCAAGAGGCAGATTGATGTGCAAGGATTCGAATAATGTTAATCCAATAAGAAAAGTATGATTAAGATATATCATAAGCAATACAAGTGTGATACTCTCAGATAGGTATATTTAATTTAAGGGTATGAGAGCCTAAAAAGTTAGGTTTTTAGTTTGGACATAAATTTTGTTGTAGATTCGGAGGGAGTTTATTCCAAGCCTTGGGCCTAAATACTCCGAAAGTACAATCTTCAAACTTTGTATATTTACTTGCGTTTCGGTTCTACATGTTATTCCCCCAAGATGGAGACAATACGAAATTATCTAGGAACATAAATTGAAAATGAATAAATTAATAATAGTATCTAATAGAAATACATTCTTTGATACGTAATTTTTTTACAACTGATACTAAATCTCAAAATGTAGATATTGAAGAAAAGCTAACAATCTGAAACCTCTCCATAAACTTTAACCAACTTGTTAAGGCCACAGGAAACAAGATGGGGAAAGGGTGAATTCCACTTGCCTTGAAATGTACCTACTATAATTTACTGCTTGTAGAGGTCTACATGGCGCCGAAAGCAAAATTATATACCTACATATTATTATATACATGTATTTCTCCTACATATCAGAACATCTTCTTGCAATCATCATTTTGTAAAGGTAAAAAGTGGCTGGTACTTGATGCGATTCATTGAAAAAGCAATGGCGAAAATTTTACAAAAATTGTTAGAAAAATCTAATTATTGATGGATTTGCAGAAAAACAGAAAAGTTGTGATATACCTAAATGAGTTTTGTTTAAATTTTGACGTTTCACCTCTTCGGTGTATCTGCCATATTAGATTTTCTCGAATAAAAAATCCAGTGATCTACGATTACAACATTGAGACATTATCACAAATTAAAGACTTCAGCATCACTTTTCAATCAAATCTTCCATTTGTTAACTACATAATGGAAATCTCTAATTAGGGTTTACAAATGTTGAGATTTATAACTAGGCTAACTAGAAATGTCAACGTTTAATGTGCATTAGACTATTATATTTTGCCTTTGTTACAAGTCAACATGAATACAATTTTCCCGTCTGGAACCCACATTATAATATTCATGTACAAGCTATTGAAATAATACAAAATAATATCTTATGTTTTATAAATTTTAAAGTGGGTTTTCTAGCAATTATGTTGAACTAAAACATTCTTAAGTTATATGAATATGCTTAAATTGTCAAAAAATAAAGGATTTTCACTGACTTGATATTTCTATAATAAAATATTAAATGATGTAGTTGATAGTCCGAAATTGCTTGCATTGATAAGCTTTCGGATTCCACTACGTAATGCTAGAAGTCGGGATTTATTTCAGTGCAGTTTATTATACATTTAATCCTTTTATTTCAGAATTCTGTGACTAAATACCATATGAATACCTCTTTACCTAGAATACTAATGGAGGGAAATAATTATACCAATTCAGTGGAAATCTTCAATTTGTCACTAAACGAATATAAAATTTTACTAAAGTAGTTCAGGTACAATATATACTGCATAGTTTTTTACTATCCATATGTAAAAGTCCCTAAAAGGGGCGTTAATACATAAATATATTTTAACATTTGGCATCAAGCATCAGGCACCTCGTAAAGGTTTTTCTGAGCAACGTCTTCTTGCACTGTCTTAAATTAATTTTGAACACGGTATTTTGATTACGAAGAAAGTCAGAATAGTCCACTTCACACGATAATGAGGCGTATACCTACCAATCGTTACTGAGTCAAGAACGACATGTTTTGAGAAGAAAACGAGGAGTAAAAAAGGGGATATCTCAAATAAACGAGAAAAGCAAGAGATCTTTGTGGCTTGCTAAAGCTGCTAGCAGCGTCCCTCGAGGCCGTTCAGTTTATCTCAGGGTGACCAAACTGACCAGTTACCGTAGGCCAACGTACTATTTTAATTACTAATAATTTATTTAACTAGGTAGCTGCCTATTTGTTCTCTGACATAGTGTTGTGGGATAGAAATATTGGTGGCACAGAGAGGACGCAATGTGAGCGAAAAAGCATCTTAAACATTTGGGCAAAAATGGCAAAGAGTTACAAAAAATTTACGTCAATGTCAATAATTTTATGTAAGTATGGTGGGTGCACTAGGATCCATGTACACGGTAAAGCAAGAAAATTTTAAGCACTGCTAACTTTTTTCCATAAAACACCACGTTTTATGACTTCAAATGATTGACAAAGAGAAAGATCGATAATAGTTAGATATCATTATAGAGATTTAGGAAATACGATTTGTTGAAAGAAGCTTTAATGCATATTTGAAAAAATTAACTTACCTTTTTCACTACAGATTATCAGCTTGCAGTACTATTTTTGAGTAAATTCCCAAGATCTGTAACAAGAAAATGAAAAATAATTAATTTTCTATTGAATATAACGCGATTCTTACTTAATTTTTGACGAGATTCCAGCGGCCCCAATATAATTTTAAAGAATTCAAAATCGAAAAATTGAAAAAGGAGTGGAAATTTCAGCCGATTTTGTGAAAAATCATCTCAAGGTTGCTTTATAAAAAAATAGAATTAATGAAAAATGTGTATAAAAAAATACTTGGCAGTATTTCCCGTACCGGGAATCGAACCCGAGCCTGCTGGGTGAAAGCCAGCTATCCTAGCCACTAGACCATACGGGATATTGAACACATGCCAAAATTGACTTTTCTTATGCAAACTAGGTTTCAACTACAATTAACAAATTTAAAGTGCAGTAATTATTGTGAAATTTCATCTCAATAGTAAGGGCACAAAAGATAAAATATTTTAATTTCTAGATTTATACCATTCGGTGGTCACCATGGTAACTCTACGATAATTTGATGCGTATAGTATTGCATTAAGTTTTCAAGATCCTCCACAGATATAATCAGTTTTTTTGTGTCTACTAACATAAAAACTCGTTCTGGAAACTTTGTAGGCACTCAAAAACAAGCACATGCCAAATACACATTGATACAAATGCTCATAATACCACAAAACTTCAGGTGGTGATCTCTCTCTTTCTCACAAACGATGCTTTATGTAACTCATGTAACAAACGAGAGGTTACAACGGAGCTCTCAACGACAGTACAAAATAATCGTACATCTGTAATTCATGACGACTGAACAAATGGCTATTTAAATACAACTGCTTACTGTCTGACCAACATACCTACAACACTACTACACTCAAATCTAATTAATTACATCTTTGGCCATAAAAACCACAAATTCCATGCAACAAAATTAAATAATGCCCTTTCGAAAGTTTTAGTAAGACAAACAATTTTAAAGACAACATCAAAATTTGGCTAAGCAATCATGAAGATGAGGAAATAATATAAATTATGAAGATAGCATAAGTTTTACACTGACACAACAGCCTACCATCCGCCTCGAAACAGGAATCCTCAGTGAGGAAGACTGTGAACTTATTACTTCTAATATATTAACCTTAAACATAATATTGTAACAAATGATAAATGTATCTTAAAATGCATTAATTTTTAAAAAACTACGAGTACATATAGATAATTTGTTACTTGATTTGTATTGGCTGCACTTACCTCCAAACAGAAGTTTAACGAACACGTGATATTACGCAGTAGTTAAAAATTAAAGCTAGGCTTACATTACAACTCCCCCCGATCTAAAAATTCTGAGGTTATGTTAACTGACTTGACTATTCTCCCTCTGAAATTTTGCGGTTTCAGCGTGAAACACTGTAAATTACAATACTCACACACACAACCACTTGCCTCACACAAATACATACCCATCCATTGTTGTCATAATATTAAGTATGTACCTCGATGTAACCACTAACCACTAACCGGTAACAACGGATAACCTTTATTAACCGTCCCGGTGCGATGGTTCCGTCCCACGGGCACTGTGTCGTGAAGCGCCTTCCCCTTGTCTTTAGGTTAATAGAATACAATACTAAGCAGTCACCCATTGCCTTATTGTTCTATAAAAGAGGATATTCTGCCATTAGCTTGTCATTACTCTAATTTGGAGAAAGTGGCTACTTTGTAATACTGATAATACGGACTACAGATCGTCATTGTGAGGTTTGTGTTTGTTAGTGAGACAGTAATGCATGGTTTAACCAAGCATAAAGAAGGCACTCTAGATGGGTTTAGTCTTATATGGGGTCCAATGCAGGTTTGTAGGAGTGTAAATTTCTTGAATTACATTAATAAGTCTAAGCTATCAAAATACCTATTTAAAAGACGCCTCAAAAATCTTGGTGGGTTCATTAACAGTACCTAGTTTAGACATTTGAGTAAAAATCACAATTTTGTTAGTGTTACCTTCCTTTTTATATAGGGTAGACCTTACATCTATTTTTTTATTAGAAAACTGTAATGTATCATAATTTATTAGTCTTTGAATAGTTCTCACATTACATTAGTGTTCTACGGGCTCTTCGGGTTACATGGTCTCGATTTCGAGATGTGCCGAAGGTAACCGAAGGTAGATGGGCAGAATCATTATAATTCCAGAGCACCGTAGACAAAACCTAGCTTCCAGTTAGAAAGAACGTTAGTCCTCCGAATTATAATTATAAATTACGATACGTCAATAAACAAGTCTTTCAATAAGAATCCTGTAGCACCGGAGAATACTGGTCCCAGGTTTTATAACGAATGTCTCCGGAGAGGACGTAAGAAACTTTACAAGAACTTTATTGGGTTTAGAGAGAGAGTATTTATCTTCTGTCATAAGTTGTTATAAGTACGTACATTATTTAGTTACAAATACACATGTAATGTAAGGTAAATAAAACATACTATTAAATTAGTTACATGAATGATCCAACTCAAGGATGAGACTAGAGGAAAGGAGATGAAGAGTTCGGGAAGAGGGAATATCTGGGATAATTTCCTGGCTCTTCTCAGATCTGATACACTAAACACAGCTTTTACCATTTAAATAACGTTTCGGCTCCGAATGGTGCAACGTGATGCAAATTTAAACAACTTATTGTAATTATACACATAGACCAATATTTTTTTATTTGTCCTTATCGTGTTTCGATTTCGCGACCTCTACTCGATCCAGGGTTGTTTAGTTTATCATTCCGCAATATCAGGTGTGGCGTAGGTATAAATGTTGTTATTTATTTGTTTAATAAATAAGCAAAACTAAGTTACACAGTATCGAGACACTTAAAATGGGTTTAAAAGTTTAAAAAATAATAAAATTAGAGTTAGTGGCTATTAGCTCTGTGAACAGTAGACCTCACGACAAACGGAACGTACAAACAAAATTTATAGAAGCAAAACGGTTGAGATAAAAAACTAATATTTTAGAAAAGGTCGTGCCTTTTATAATTAAAACGCCCTGGTGCTACCGTACACATGCTCAACTATCAGGTCACGCAGCCATGCCGAGAGAACCGCAGAGTTCGATATGGTCTGTTAGTCTCACCAAAACGTAAACCTGTGCCCTTAAGGATATTATAAGAGTAAGTGGTGAAAACTTCCAAATTGAGGTGGAATGAAGAACTACTTAGTACCTAGGTGGTTGACATTCGAAAAGGTCCACCTTGGTCAAGGGACCTAGACTTTAATTGACCAATTTGTACCTTGCTCAAGGATGGGGCAGGGCCAAAAAAGACGATTTCTGTGTTCGAAAACCCCTTCAATGACATGGTAGGTAACGATTAAAAATAATTGCATCATTATAAATCTAAAAAACTTTTTCAAACTTACGACGAAGAACTCGAATCTTCTTGATCGCCCACGCTAAATTATGGCCGGGAGATGGTTTTAAAGCTATATCTGTGCAATGTGATGTTTTTGTAAATTGTGCCGTCTTACCAGATAATGTGATTATACATTTATTAAATAGTATATAATCTACCTTAAGTAGTTTTCCCAGAACAGCAGGTTATATTCAGAGAAATTATTTTTTAATAGTATCCGACACGCTGGCTGGTGAAAACCTACATGTATATTTTTAATTACTAATAATTCCTGGTGGAATTTTATTATTGTGGTGTATTGAAACATTTATAACTTTTCCTTTTTTTATTTTACATCTCCATCTCTACATATTATAAATTAAATTCCCCTGCGTCGTCTGTCTGTCGGTCTGTCTGTTCGCGATAAACTCAAAAACTACTGAACGGATTTTAATGCGGTTTTCACCAATAGATAGAGTGTTTCGTGAGGAAGGTTTAGGTATGTTATTTGTGAAGGATTTGTGTAAATTGGTTGAAACATAACGATAATTGTTAGAATCTCTACATATTATAAATTAAAGTCCCCCGCGCCGTCTGTATGTCTCTTCGCGATAAACTCAAAGACGGCGGTGGTTATAAAGGTTGGATAACCATCCAGTAGATGACGTTGTGTTTTATTAGCCACAGCAACGCTTGGCCGGGTCAGCTAGTGAAATATAAAAAGAGTAACAAGTTTTAAATTCCATTCATCCGATTGCGATAAAACTTGGGTGATTGGAGCAGTGCAGACGCCCGTAAGGTTTCTACTATAATCGGGAACTTTGGCGTTATGAAACTATTTGATATACCATCATTAATCCGATTTTTTATTTTTTACATGAATACCGCACAAGAGTCCCAACTGCTCCCGTCTGGAGCCAGTGGGACTATAGCATCCCCAATTGGGGTATGTTGTGAGGCTAAAGGTAGTGGGGAGGGGAAGGGGATAGGGAAGAGGAGGGTGGGGAAGTACCTGGCTATTCAGATCTGGTCAGATTGCGTTGAAACTTTGATGATTTATCGAGCGCATGCGCGCGAAGGTTTCGATTTATAATGGTGATCTCTGGGGTTATGAAATTTGCTTAAAAACAGGTGGAGCACGAGTTGATGAGTTGAAAATGTGTTATTTCATATAGTTTAGCGGCAGGGAAGGAATGTGAGAGGGGGAGGTGAATCTGGGTGGAGGGAAGGCAGAAGATAAACTCGGGAGGGCGGAAAGCGGGGAGGTGAAGGTAGCGGGAATGGGGACGCAAGGGAAAGGACACACAGGGCGAAACAATGTATGTGGCAGTGCAACGGGTGCCGTGTACTTGATAGTACATAATAAATTTGACCAAAACACGGTTAAGGGTATATGCCACCACTTCTGAGTAAACCGTTGCCAGTAAAAAGAGACATTTTATAGATACGCTACTCGACGAATAGCCCAAATGAACAGATTACTCAGAGGTCTTAATAATAATAATAACGTAATATTTGTATAGCGCAGTTTTGTGTCATTTCACTTCAAGTGTGCTTAACTATAATAAATTAAAAATAATCCTACAGTGCTCCTTACGAGTCCATTACAAAATATTGATTAAATAATATGAAACAAAGAATATACAGTATTTACAAAACAATGACAAGAGAACAGAAGATTAACAAAAACAGTTCTCTTATAGCACACACGGGACAATAATAATAGACAATAACGGTGTTATTGTAGCACAGTACCTACAAAATAAGAACTTTTTTTACTAACTTCTTACAATAAATTCGACATTAAATTCGGATGTTGAAATTTCCCTTTAAAAGATGAAAAAAACCCAGCCTGATAGACAATTAAAGGCAATTAAGTTGTTGGGTTTATTGGTGAATCAGTGTTTATTATAATAATAAAAAATAATTAAATTACCAAATGACATTGATTAAGTGATTTATTAACATAAATAACCATTATTGTCTTCCTGTTAACGATGTTCATTGTCAAGTATTTCTGAAGCAGTCTGTGATTCATGTTTTTTAATTATCAACAACTTTAGTCGATATAATATTCACTTTATTTGATTTTAGATGTTTTATAATTTGTGTGACAATGAAATGAAATAAAAAAAGACGAATATTCAACCTTGTATCAAATACTCAAGATCAAATAATTATAGAGGGTATTGCGACTCTTACAAAAATTGAATGACAAAGTAACAAGATAAATTGAGAAAGACTAGATAATCTGAGAGTATTACTTGCTAACTAACAAATTAACTAAACATCACGCCGTTTCCGCCCTGGTATGCAGAGAGGACGGACCGTCAAAAAACTCGGTCTTGGCATACACTCCTTGCGTCATCCACACACAATCATCGTCTCATACATGGCCCAACTCAAGTACCCGATTCAGTTGATCGTGCCATGTCATCTTCGTATATTCTCTTTACACTCCTTTCTTTTATATAACTTATTGCGCTTACATCAACCCTGCATTCTTTTCGGATCTCCACATTTCTCACACAAACATACATGGTTTTACACACATTCGCCTCAGGAAAATCATTTTTACAGCACTTAAATTATTTAAATTCCCTTTAGTTAGGTATATTTGGAATTTATTAGTTCCTTTTAATAATATTAATAAATCAATAAAATCTCTTCAAGGGTACTCTGCAATTTATTGGAGTTTCTAGACTCTATCGAACAGTATTACTACGTTAGCGTCTGCGTGGTTGAAATTTAAGAACTCGGCTTCGAGTTCATGTCTGACGCCGCACCGTACGCGCCACGCCATATAAACATCTGTGCATGTGAAATTTTAAACAAAGCTACCGTTGTAATTCGGTTTCGAATTCAAGAATCCGTCAAAGGATGGCACCACTTCCGCAGGGCCTAGCAGCAAAACCCTGCGGAGCAGGTTTTTAACTACTAGTCTAATTTTATTATTTTAAATCACATAGGTACAGAAAACATATGTACCTGTGTTGTGTGGGTGGTAGCGCCACCCCGGGAACCATTTAGTGGATAAACAAAACCTCTGCCATAGGGCCCATAGGTCACCCCAAATTGTTCTTAAAGTTTGGTGACAAGCAACCCGGGTTTATGGGATGAGGTGGCAGTTGCGCTTGCTACTTCATGGCAGGCTGGATCAGGAGAGACTGGTTGAGGGAGAACCTTTGATCTCTTCAGCCGGACTCTCGATACATCGTCTTTCATCGCAGCGAGGAGGTAGGTTGGATTCATCCGTTACTCCTAGACACACATACCCTTTTCCTTCACAGAACTTCCTCTCCTTTCTAAAAAGACCCTCCATACAGCATCCCCAGTGAGGGAAATTATTTTCCTCACACTGAACATATCGATAGAACATGGCAATTTATCTACATCTAATAATTTGACATCTGAATATCATCGTTCTACTGCATCCTCATATCTAGAATCACAGCCCAACTCAAGAATTCTCAATGCAACTGTAAAAAGTTATTATGTACTCATTTCCTGAAGAATGAAATAAATTCAACTTTTTAACATAGAAGGCCAGGAAGACAAACAAATCTTTTAATTATTCTTCAAGTTGAAGATTATAATATTTTTGTTAAATGTCGTTAATACGTTTTTATTTACTGATAAGTCTCAAGGACTCCGCCATTCTTGGCATCCGTTTCCTTTTCTAAATCTTAATTTAAATTTTAAATTTTGACGGAGATGCATATTTATGTAAAAATTTTAACACTTTTTTACATAATCTTTAAAATCTAAACCTCGAATTTTATGTTAGCGATTTTGTTAAACTGTATTTTAGATCTTAAACACTCGACTTACGAATACATTTATCTTGGATTTCAACTAGTGTTTTATAAATATGATATCTAGATTTAGCCTATTTAAATATTAATATTTATGGTGAAGATTGTTGATACAACGTAGAAGCTTTACAATAGCGACACAGGGGTTTAAGTTTTACCATGAGTCATGGGACAATAAAAATACGAAAAATTATAAATAGATTTTTTCCTTTTTTTATGTTAAGAATGAGTATATACTCGTATATATTATTAGCATAGATCCAAAGTCACGGATTGTCTGACTTCTCGACCAATCCGTTCCAATTTTGAAAACGACGCTTAAATTCAAAGCAACAGTTTGAGAGTTCATTGTATCGGAGATACAGGCAGATAGATGAAATCTTCAATTTGGGTATGTTGTGAGGCTGAAGGTAGTGGGAAGGGGAAAAGGATGGGGAAGAGGAATTATCTGGCTATTCAGATCTTTTCACCAAGCATGTCTAAAGCCATTTCAAGCAACGTTTCGATTCAGAATGGTGATCTTTCATCAGGGCGATATGTAAGTAGTGCCGCTCTCATTGATTTTTAATTAATCAATATTGTAAAAAAACAGAAATTAATGAAATAAAATTTACTTGCGCACGCCGGGATTTCCTCTCGCGACTTCCGGATTCGTAGACAAGGATCGTAACCACGGAAGCCGTCAAATGTAATACTTTCAAAATCTAGATTGGTAGGTGTGAGTTTATGACGTCCGGTACAACTGGCATTTTTAGATGATTCAAGGTTCTTACTTTTTCGGCATCACTTCTGTTTTTTAATATTGTTATTTTAATTATACCCATCTTTGTAATATATAATTGAAGAAGACGATAATACTAACAAATCTAAATATTTTTAGTTTTCTGAATCTCGTTCTGTTTCACATTTCGTTAGATTTATTATTAGGTATTATCTTCGTCTTCATTGATATATTACACTAATGGGTTATAACTTATAACCTTCAAAAGTTTTTCGGATTAATTGAATATTTATTTAGACTTTTACATAAATTCAAAAGGTGTTCCATTTAAATAAAATCGGATATGTTTATCCAAGACACTATTTAGGTTACACATAAATTCGTTAAGAACTTTGTTACCATTAAAATAGGAAGCACCAAAAATATGAGAAAAATTCGTTTTATAAGAAAACTGTTAATTCCGAAAATATGCGATCGACAAACGTAAAAATAAAAAGATCCCGATAGCCGAGTTGGTTAACGAAATATTTCCCGGTAAGACAAGAGATCGTAGTTGCGATCGTTACCTTTTTTATTATTTTTCTGTGTCTTGTTCTTTTTCATGGATTGTTTAGATTTATCATTAATCTCCTTCAATTATATGATTATTTGCATTTCTTAAAAACCTTCTAGATACCTAATTCTTTTAGTTGGGCAAGTGAATTTAATGTTTCAAAGACCCAATCTTGTCTGATTACGTCTAAAAGGAATCGAAATGAAAATCTAGTCTCTTTCAACGGAAGCAATCTTCCGAACAGGCCCTCCATTGTTTTGGTTGGTGTAACCCTAAGTGACCAGCTCAGGTATGGGGGCTCCATCGAAGCCAGAGTAAAGTTAGCCTCCCAAAAACTGGGCGTACTGTACAGGGCCCGCAGATACTTTAATAGTACACAACTGCTAACCCTGTGCAAATCACAAGTGCGCCCCACGGTTGAATTTGGCAGCCACCTCTGGTCTGGAGCTCCGAAATATCTGAAAAATACCCTCGACTCTGTGCAGAAACGGGCGGTCCGTTTGATAGATTCTCCCATCTTAACAGACGGATTGCAATCTTTAGAGCACAGGCGTCGGGTGGGAATGCTATCCTTGTTCTACCGGTATTACAATGGAAGATGCTCCGAGGAACTAGCAACATTGATCCCTTCGGCACCGGTGCATAGTCGGGAAACACGCCAAACGCGTACCCAACATTTGTACACAGTTGACATTTGTCACATGAGAACAGGTCGTTTCTTCGACTCGTTCTTGTGTTCAACAGCTCGGCTGTGGAATGATTTGCCGGCCTCTGTGTTTCCTCCTTCCTACAACATGGGTCTCTTCAAGACCAATGTTCATTCCTTCCTCTCCTCAAAAAGACCCTCCACACAGCATCCCAGATGACATAGGCCCTGAGGGAAATTATTTTCCTTAGGGCCTCCTGTGTGGAGTTAATGTAAAAAAAAGAACATTGGGGAAATACAACACATAAAATTCTGGCTATAAAATCTCTTTCCCAACTCCTTCCCCTCTTTTTCGTCTCAAAACATACATAAAATTGAGAATTAAATTCCACCGGCTTCGGGCAATTATTGGGACTCGTGTGTAGTGTTGTATATCCGGAATTTGGAGAATTCCCCGATCTAATTATAAATTCCTTAGGGTTGAGGAAATGTATTTTCTTTATCAGTAAAGTTATTCAGTCGGCCGATTTTTTGATAAATTTTCTTTATTTAAGAAAACGTATTATATGTATTTAAAAAGTTACTATCGACCGTAAAATTAATTTTTCGATATCTCAAGAGAGTGAGCTATAAAAGTTAACTGAGACACACGAATAAAACATAGACTTGGTGCATGTAGTTTTTTTAATATGTTGTCAACCAGGTTGAAAAACGTGGTTTCAAGAAAAACGCGTTCAAAGTTTTGTTGAATGATAATTCAACATACAAACTGTTTCAAACGGTTTCACATAAAATGCTGTATATCCTTCAATTTTTTGAATTTCTTTAAAACGTTTAGTGAGAGCATTCTTAACAAATGCATCTTTCAGAAAATGAAATAAAAATAAAATAATTAGCAACACGAAAAAGTGTTTTATTTTTAATCCTTGAAGACCAAAAACATTGATTAAAACATACCATATCGAAAACAAAATTATGTACAGAGTGCAGTCAGGTTGGTTTAGGCTAGGTCAACTCATTTAGTATGTCAATCAACCAATTAAAACACTATAATTTCTATCATGAAACCAGTTTCATTCATTAGTTCTCATGCGAACTCAACAATCAATATGTCCACCTGCATTAACTAAAATACACCTGCCTGAATCACAGGTGATATAACTTCACCAATTACTTTAATTTATTATTTATTATAGCTCTTATAACCTTGTAAAAGTCACACACGGTCAGAATATTATAATGTGTTACGTCAAGATGTCATATTGGCAAATATCCGTCAAAATTTACATAATAATGTCATGTCCTCTCTGATATTTGCAAATTAAAAGTGTTTGTCAAGATACCGCAAATAATGTATTTTTTTGAGACACCATTGAAGAAGGTTAGGTAAATAATTGGTATGAAATCGGATTTTGCGCGTCTCAAAATGTTTGCGGAGTTTTGAAATAATTTATTCATTCAGACCCGAATCTTGGAAGTTTATGTAATATTTTTTAATTAATTACAAACATTGCGAAATGTCTCAATGTTTACAAACTATTTTTATTCGTGATTTTGAAAGGTGGGTATGAAGCTGGATGGACAGGGTTACAAACGAAGATGTTATGGTTCGGATGAATAAAGAAAAGGAAGTAATTAAAACTATAAAAATCCGAAAACTTCAATATCTTGGACATGTGATGAGACATCCAGAGAAGTATGAGATCCTGCATCTCATAATGCAGGGAAAGGTTGCCGGAAGACGGGGCCCTGGAAGAAGGAGAACCTCATGGTTGAAAAACCTGAGACAGTGGTATGGCCAATCTACCGTGGAGCTGTTCCGGGCTGCAGTAAACAAAGTCCGCATAGCCAACATGATAGCCAACGTCCGTTCAACGGACAGGGCACAAGAAGAAGAAGGTATGAAGCTGGCATATGAAGCAGAAAATGGACTGAATGCCGTGGAAATGTGATAGCTGAGGTCGTTATGTGGAAGAACCATGGTTGATCTATGTACGGAGATGCGAAAAGCTGCTTCAAGAAGCACTGCGTCGAATGATTGCTGACTGCACAGCAACCACATAACATCTTTAAAGTCAGAAAATTAAATACTCTTTTCCTGTATCATTCAACCTTACAAGTTTACAAAGAGGATATCCTAAACAAATCCATACCTTTCAAAAACACAGTAAATCTCAGGCAAAAATACATGTTACCAATTCCCATTTGTAAAAAAATTTTGGGGCAACAAAACTATAAATACTTAGGAACAAATTTCTTTAATAAATTACCAGAAAATATAAGATCCCTTAAGGACAGTTTCAAAAATTTCAAAACACAGTTAAAAAAATATATACATATACACACATATGTTTCTCTTATTCTTAATATAAACTAAATTTAAAAAAAAAAAATCAAAATAACCTAACAAATAATACTTCCTCCCGTACACACAAGCATTTGCTTATTATGGGAGAACATTTAAAAAAAATATGTTTATCTGTATTTAATAATTGTATTAAGTTTTTTTTTATATACTTTCATTATATTTATGTATCTATTGTATGTACTGTACCAAAAAAAAAAAAATTAGAAAAAAAAAAAATCTTAATTGATAAAATTTACAATTAAAGGAATATTTACAGGTGTTTTAGTTTTTGATTTGATTACATTATTTAATTTGATTATATTTTATATTTGAACTTTAATAACTTGATTTGCTCTAATTTGAATTCTGATTTACATGATTTTTGTTTTAATCTTATTATTTATTTTAGGGGCCATCCATAAATTACGCCACACCTTAAGTGGGGGGGGGAGGGGAGTAGAGAAGTGTGACATTGTGTGACAAGGGGAATGGGGGGGGGGGGGGTGCCATTACGCCCCCTCCGTTGTGGTAAATGTGACCGTGACGGTATTAAATGTTGACGAAAAGCTTTAAAATATTACCGACTAATATTTTTATTTGAGAGATTTCAAAATATGTGACGTCACGCTACGGGGGAGAGGGTCTCACACAGATGTGACGATGTGTGACAGGAACTGGGGGACGGGGGGGGGGGGGGAATCATGAAATTCGTGTGACGTAATTTATGGATGGCCCCTTATATTATGTGTATTAATTAAATCAGGGATTTGATTTAATTATTGTTTAATAGCATTTATTTATTTTAATTTAATTATTTATTTTGTGGATTATATTAGAGACACTGTTGAAAACTACCTACATTCCAGGAGAAATCCTGAATGTAAAGCTGAGCAGTGAAGTTTTTGTCAATAGAATCAATTATAAATAAATAAAATGTATAAATTTAAAAAAATCTATTGATGAAAAAATGTTTTTATAATAATTATTAAAATAATACCAATGAAAGCATACTTAAGTACATAATTAATCTGTTTTCCTCCTTCATAACAACGTGGGCCTTTCCAAGACTCACATTAATAAATCCATTCCTACATTCCCTTTCTTTTCTCAACCGGTTGCTCTTGTCCTCGTAAGAAGTCAAAATCAACCCATGCTAAGAACTTTTAAATTTACTTTGACATTTGAATTGTTGAAATTCTGTGAAACAACCCGTCCTAGTCCGTTTCAGCTTTTGAAGAAATTGTAATCAGCAGAAGAGGACAATTATCACGTTGTTAAGCTTGTCAGCTTATTACAATTTGATAGAAAATTTAAACGAAGAAAGAAACGTTTAACGGAGACCTTTCAAATGTTAAAAAATGGTGCTGAATTTCATGAAACAACAGCTCTTTAATTTTGGTTATTGTTTTTTTTTTTTTTTTTTTTTTTTTTATTGGCAATGTTTATTAAAAATACATATGAAGTTACAACGGTTACATAGTTACATAGTTACATAAGGTTAACAAAAAATAAAAATAAATTGCCTTTCCTCACCATAAAGAGACAATGCTCTTGTGTTTGGTGAGGGAGTTCTAGCTCAATTGGTAAATTAATGATCGTGTAAGTTAGTAATAACGGCTATTGTAAATAATAAGAAGGTTAAAAAATCTTGTATAATTTAAAAATAAAAATCCTGAAGAGTTTAAAAAAATCATAATATAAATTAAAAAATCATTATAAATGGAAGAATCATGTAAGTTAGTAACAAAAATTATTGTAATAAGTAAGTAAAGGATACGTAAGAAAGAACGCAAGATTTATACAATAGTAGACTCAGAGATTTAGAAACTAAGAAATGAAAGAAAAAAGAAGGAATAAATGATTTATAAAATAGCAGACTTTAAGATACAAAGTAAACATGTTATTATGTTATTAGTTGTATACTATCTTAATCCAGCCCTGTTGACTATTTATTCAAACTTAATATAAAAGTTGTCGAACAAGGATGAACTTTATTAAGAAATTATTTCAATTGGACGAGTGTTTGTTTTGCAAAGGTTAACTGATTTCAATACTTACTTACCATGTTTTTTTTTCTAACAGGAATTCTCAAGCTGAACTATTAATACTTACAATACCATAAGGAGGCTTAAATTATTTCTAAACGTCCGAATATTGAAGAGACTTCAAATAATAGAGAGAATCTACAGCCATGATTTATACCCTTGAAACTTTAAAACAATGAAACTCAAATCTAATACACTCACGACATTTTTTTATTCGATAGTTCTAAGTAATTTATTGTCCATAAAACTAGGGTTAAGTATTAAAATGAAGCTATTACAAATAGCTGAATGAAATTTCAATGTCACAAGCTCTCCTAACCTAACCCAGAATTAAGGGTTAATTATAATAATATGTACTTTTTGATATCATTAATTAATAAAAAAATTATTTATATCAGCTTTTGTAATACTGTAATTAAAATATATTGTGTTCTTAGTACGGGTTTATCGTTGCATCTTAGTATTATGTAGTTATTCTTATTATAATATTGTCCGCTCTTCTATTCCTAATATCAATGTTAGAACCAAAGATATTGAAATATAAGTAGATGTGCTATCTGCTGTTTTTACTATGTGGGTCTGCGCTTCCGGGTGTCGCCGATATTGTTTACCAATTAACAAATAAACTAAAAGAACAAATAATTAACGAATAAACCAAATGAACGTTAAACTAAATGAATGAATTCTTTCCTTATTCAAAATATATTGTTAACCAATATTAATGCACATTTTCAAAAAATCAACGAAATGAAAAAATTCGTTTTGTATGAAAACTACGCTAATTAGCGCGTAGTCCGGCGACAGTTGCGCGGACACCATAGCATATCTCTTCTGTATTTGAATATCTTTGGTTAGAACCAAATCTATGTATTTCCACCCACCACCTACCTATTAAGGGGGTATTCTATTCTAGAAGCAAGAATTGTAGGTATTTTTTCAGGTGCAATAAAATATATATATATATTGTTCGTAGCCATTATCTTACCAAATATTTATGAATATTTGAAGAACATATGAAAAAAAATTTCAAAAAGTTACAGGGTGTTGAAGAGGGGCGTCTCAAAAAAATGGCGCGCCCTGGTTAACACGGTTGCAACCCTACTAGTAATAAAAAAACTAATTTATTCTTAATCCAAACAAATGCTACTTTGGCCCGTACCAAGGAAAAGTAAAAAAAATTTTTTTTCGCAAAATGGCGGCTGTCTGAAATAAGAAGACATTTTTTTTTAAGAGTTTTTTTTTACTTTTCCGAATTTTTTTAAAAATATCAAAAATTGAAATTTTGTTATAGTTTTGTAGGGGCGATAGAGTAATGTATTGAGAAGGCTAACCCAAATTTTAAGTAAATTGGTTCAGTAAAACTTGAGATATCATGTCAACCGTCTCAAAAAAGTAGTTTCGAGAAAAATGCGTAAAAAGTTTTGTTCTATTTAGATTCTGTCTAAAACACACTAAAATGGCTATAACTTTAAAAATAATTCGAATTTCGAAAAAAAGTTTAAAAAAATATTTATGAATATCTAAAACTACGGAAATATGAAGAAAAAAAATCCTAGACAAAATAGAATACCCCTTAAGTAAATGTTAATATCAATTTTATGTCTACTCTGGTATTAAAATATATAGCAGAATGAATAATTTATTTATTTATTACATAAGATACATTTATACAGTAAAATAAAATAATAATAATATTTCAAAATAACTGTAAATATTAAAATGGGTACAAGTGTTATTATGCCTTGTTTGTCTATATTAGTTCCTAGCTAGGCAGATTGCCCGTTCTAAGGAACCAAATGCTGGTGAAAAATGCAAAAAATGTATTCTGAACAAAAAAAAAACAAAGTGTTTTTTTTTGTAGATTAAATATATACTAAGTTCTTACTGATTGTGGCATTTAATAGTTAAGCATTTAAAATTTTAAGTTTTAAGTGACGTTATTTAACAATTTTTCAGACTCAACCCTACCTTTATTTTTTTTTTACATGAGCTCCACACAGGAGGCCCTGAGGAAAATAATTTCTCTCAGGGCCTATGTCATCTTTGAGGATGCTGTGTGGAGGGTTTTTTTAAGGAAAGGAAGGAGAGGAGAGTTCTGGGAAGGAAAAGGGTTTAAGGGGTGGGTAGGAATCTGGGGTTCAGTGTGTCTTGGTCATTCGCCTCCAAGATCTGGACAAACCTCACCCCATGAACCCGGGCACCCCTGCTAAATCACCAAACGTAGCGAACCACTTGGGGTGACCTATGGCAGAGGTGTTGGTTATCCAGTAAAGGTTCCCGGGGCGGCGGTACCCATTCCCGCCTCCCAAATTGTGAGCCCAAACCTAAGCCAATCAACCATTTATTTATTATTGAACCGATGCATGTCATTTTACATGTTTTAATATTTAATTCTGGAGGGATTTTATTATATAATTTCGGTCCCAGATATGTATATGTCTTTTGGAACTTCGACGTATTGCTCCCTGGGACCACAAGATTTATATATAGATTTATAATGATACACATTTAAACTTATTTAGGTTAAATAAATGCCAAAGTTCAAAAGAAAATTTTCTCTTATTTTTAACTTATCGGTTAAAACCTCAAATTGTTGTATTTAATTAATTACGACAATATTTAAAAAAAATCGAAAATCTGAAACAGAATAATCAGAAAAAGATAAGTCACAGAACCCGGGACCTATGACTTCCCGGGTCAGTGCTCGATCAACTGATACTGATATTTAACTGTATCATTATAATATTTAATTGCAATCATACATAAAGATAGCAGCCAATAAAAAATGCGTTATAAAAATGAAGATAATGTTGGCAGTTCTTGGTCGAAAAATAGTCGAAGGTGGTTCTTGGTTGAAAGAATTACTTTTGTTTACATTTTTCTGTTTTCAGGTTTTCGCCTGAGGTTCGCTAATATTATCTTCATTTAATCAAAAAAATGTATTTGCGCCCGCCGAGATTCGATCCCGCGACCTTTGAATTTCGAGTCAAGAGCCTTACCCCTCGACCCCTCGAACATTAACCACAAAGACCGTCAGAAGAACGTAACAGAATACGTCAGAATAACGTAAACAAGAACCGAAGACTTTATGTACACTTTATAATACCGAGCGTTATACGAAATTAGGTACCTACATATATCAGGTTTTCAAAATACATATAAACAAAAACGTTTTTTCCAATGAATAATACAAACTCCTGTAGTAGAACTCCTTAAAACCAGCAACTCAATGCAAACCACACAGCCATCAAATACAAATAATTGTATACACATCTCTAGGAATAATATAGCCATAAATTTAATCAATTTAGACACTTTGATTTTGAACACGTGCTAAATTAAGGATCGACAGAAAAAATAATAAAAAAAACACGCTGAGTGTATAAATATTGATATCATATTATATATACATATATGCAATTAGCCATCGTACTCGTGTATATTTTTATGAATATTTTTGTGTGAAAGGAACTCGTTTTAATGTGAAATAACACATTTTGGATATCGTTGCCACACAACTGCTTTTTGTGAAGTCTTAAATATGGCATAAAAAAATCATTTATATTATTTAAAGTTCACAGGTAAGATAAACGAATGATTTTTGTATAATTCTAATAGAAACTAAATGATCAAATTTAAAAGACTAACAAATAAATTAAATTTACAGATGTAAATGAAACTTTATAAATTGACATCTGAATTCTAACAATAATAGTCAACATTACCCGATAATTTTTGTTAAATTCATAAAAATAGCACTTTATCACAAAACTTTTACGGATAGAAATGGATTCACGTAAATAATCTATTTGTCACAACTATGTTTAGACCGGTCAGTGGCTGAGTTGGCATCGCGTTTGGGTCCCACCCAGGCGTCCTCCATCACAAGACAAGCAACATTTTCCCCTTACTGTGGTGGTAGCAGGAGATTTTCAAATATTGTCAGGTTATTCGTAACCTGGGGATGTTTGTCTCTCTTTTAAAAACTATGTATACACCCAGTTTTTAAAAGAGAGACAAACATCAAGACTGACCCAGCCACACGTTGCTGTGGCTAACGAAACACAATGCCATCTACTGGATGGTTACCCAACTTAGATAACCAAGTGTTAGTTCGATAAATTACCTCACACTGCCATCTTTTATAAACTTATGGAACTTACAAATAATTACACAGCATTGTCCTGTAACAAATATTTAATAAACATTTAATTCGCGTTAACAAATAATCAAGATAAACACTATCTTTAAGTTTGACCAAATTACACATAGTAAGCCAAATTTCATCAAAATTGGTTAAGCAGTTTCGGAGTTTATCTCGAACAAACATCGTGACGCGAGATTTTTTTATATACGAGTATATAAAGATATTTTAGTACTCTGATATTTTCTGATTTCTTTAGTATAACCTACAAAAGAATGAATGTTGTAAGTCTGAAACTCAAAACGAAAACTAACTATAATGCTATACAAAGAAGAGTATCTGTGGCGGTGCGGTTTTGTGTTTTATACCAATCTACAGTTTTATTAAGAGAATGATGAAATTTTGCACATTTGACCTTCAAAACAAAGGGAAGGTGACTGTAAAATGAGATTTCTAAAAAACTCCTCGGGCAACGTGCATGGGCCAGTACGTCACAATTATGCGTGTAAAAAATTGCTTCATTTTGAACATTTTACCATGAATTATTATGAAGTCGAAGTGATGCATGTAAATTAATTACATATAAACGTAGATAATATCAAGGAACCTCTCTACCTGTACAACTATGTCAGTAGGTAGATATCTGAAGACACGCCATAAGCCATCATGGCAATGTGCGGACGTTTATTGCTAGTTTTTTTTTTAATTGCTGGTTAAAAAACGCTTAAAAGTTAATTATATTATTGCACACCTCGTGAAGAGTGATGAAGCGTTGCTATTTTAGACATAGTCAACAGAGTATTTAAAAGATATTTATATCTACTCAAGTACAAGTAAGACGTTCTTGAATTCTTTAAAATAATGATTTTTTTTTTTACTTCTTCTTCTTTCGTATGGTGGGGGGTCAGAGGGGGACATCTAGGTCTGCGAGCCAGTCTAGGGCATCAGGCGTTGCCCTGTGGACCTCATCAATCCCGCCGGGGAATGAATGGAGCGGGCATTCGTTGACCACATGTTCGGTGGTCTGCACCGCACCGCATTCACACGTCGCCGACTCTTTAAGGCCCCATCTATGCATCATGTGAGCACAACGGCTATGGGAGCACCTTATCCTATTGATGGCAGTCCAGAGTTTGCGAGGCAATGAGAACCCAGGCTGTCTCTCAGTGGGGTCTTGCACGAGATGTGCGTTTTTGACGTTGGCTGATTGCCACTCAAGCTTCCACCTATCTTCTGGGGTGAGAGGTGTTCGAAGGAGTCTTTCTCCTTCCGTCCAGAAGGGTTTTCGAGACTTTAAGCGGCATGCCGGGTGAGAAACGACATCATCGTGCAAGGGTATTTCGCTTTTTTGCAGCGCCTTCTTGTATTCCCCCAGTGTTGCAATCTCTCGCCTGATATTTGGCGGGGTTATATTTGCAAGTACGGGGAGCCAAGGAAGAGGAGTCGATTTTAAGGTTCCGCTAATGGTTCGCATGGAAGTGTGGGCGCTTCTGGCCCATACTGGAGCACAGTATTCAGCTGCTGAGAAAACCAGGGCAATGGATGCCGTTCTGAGCGTGTTGGCGTCGCATCCCCAGCTAGTACCAGCCAGCTTATTGACTAAGTTTAGTCTTGTCCTGGTTTTTTTGCCCACTGTTTCCATGTGTTTCCGGTAATTCAGGCTCCTGTCCAAAGTTACTCCAAGATAGCGGGGATGGGGGGCATGGTAAATATTTTTTCCATCAAACTGAACACAGAGTTTTGCGTTTGCCTGTGAATTACTGAGATGGAAAGCTGTCGCAACTGTTTTCGACCCATTCGGCATTTTATTTTTTTTTTACTAAAACACTAACAAGAAGTAAAATTTTATGAAAAGGTCAAATTGTTTTCTTTTTGTTAAATATTTAAGGTCTAGCCTGGACGATCGATAAAACATTTATCAATTCCGTATTAAAAATTATTATAAAAAAGTAATTAGCCTGAAACACTCGTCTAAATTGAAAAAATCTCCCGAGAAAAGATATCTGCCGCCGACGGGACATGTATATTTTCTCGGCAGATTTTTTCAATGTAGATGAGTGTTTCAGGCTAATAATTATCATTACACACAAAGATATTCAAATACAGAAGAGATATGCTATGGTGTCCGCACAACTGTCGCCGGACTACGCGCTAATTAGCGTAGTTTTCGTACAAAAAGAATTTGTTCAATTCGTTGATTTTTTAAAAATGTGCATTACTATTGGTTAACAATATATTTTGAACAAGGAAAGAATTCGTTCATTTAGTTTAACGTTCGTTTGCTTTATTCGTTATCTTTTATTTATTTATTTATTTCAAAAACATACGGCACAACATGTGCCATTGACATAATTATATTTAGATATATTATAATACAATAACATAAGAAAGTGACATATAAATGTAAAGTTAAATATAAAAACAAAAGGTAAAAGAAAGGAGTTAAGGTAATGAGTAGTAAATAGAATTATGATGTATAATGTAAAAGTAAAAAGTTAAGATAAAAAGTTGAAAGGCAGGAAATAATATAAACTATAAGTTACCTTTGTAAATAATATAAATTACAAAAGTTATAAATATAAAAAAGTATGACAGGTAAACAGTAAGAAATGCTCTTAGGAGCCAAATATTGAAGATAACCAAAAATTTAAAAAATATATATAATAAGCGGAGTATACAAAGCGATATGAAAAGTAGGTAACTATGATATGTTTCTAAGCCATAGGTATTAGAGTGCATACTGGTAGGACATAATATTATGGTTACATGATTATTTATTTATTATGATTACGTGGTTAGTACTAGCAGATAAATTTTGTCTAATGCATCTTTTGTATGGTGACAGACTTTCGGCATGATCGATATGAGCAAATTCATTACCTAAAGTGTGTAAACGATGTATTATTGAATTTTGTTCTGCATTACTGAGAGTGTTGTTGCAATAATAAGGTGTTTTGAGTCGAGTTGTTCTACTAGGTACACGATAATTTATTAACGATACCAATTCAGGGGAGTCAAACCAGTTATTGTTTATTTTAAATATTTGTTAATTGGTAAACAATATCGGCGACACCCGGAAGCGCAGACCCACATAGTAAAAACAGCAGATAGCACATCTACTTATGTATATTTCAATATCTTTGATTACACAGTATAAAAAAAGTCGCTCAATATGTACGTGCGCATAGATCTTTTAAACTAAGCAACGGATTTTCATGCAGTTTTCACCAATATATAGAGTGATTCAAGAGGAAGGTTTATATGAATAATACATGCTTATTATAGTAGAGAAAAGCCGAGAATTTCAAATATTCAATTCAGGCAGCGGGCAGCTGGCAAGCGAGTGGTGTGGATTTTATAAAGGTTGGGTAATGGCGTTGTGTTTCGTTAGCACAGCAACGTGTGGCCGGGTCGGCTAGTTACTTATAATAATTGTTACCCTTTATGCTACGCATAAAAATCTTGTCTTAAACATTAGTTTATCAATTAAAAAATAAAAATTCCTTATTGATTAAATCCGTCATCTATGGTCAGTTATCAATATTTGCGAGCACGGTCAACGATTGTTAACATATATTCCTACCGATACGAAGATAAATTTTAGCGCGGACTCCAGTATCAGATAACTTTCGGTTAACTGTAAATATACTCAGTTATTTGGATAATGTCGTTTGTTATGCAAAATTACTGGCTTATTTAATGAACGGATTGAACTAACGAAACTCTTAGAATTTAAAAAAGTCTTATACGCGATACATAGGCTTAAATAATGCATCTAAAACACAATCAATTCATTCCTTTCGATTTTTGAGAAACGTTAATATTTGAAATAAGAACAAAGATCTCATTAACTTTTTAACTCCCGTTTAGTGTCAAAAAGTAAATGCGGACCGCTAATGCATATTTAGGTTAGTATTTCAATTCAACTTTGCCGATTTATTAATACTAACTGATTGACACATGTAAAATACATCGATTTTTATTTATTCTCACCATTATATCAATATCGGTTCGGTTGTCAACAGTGAAACCGTGCTCGGTATTTCGATATAAAATTGTCGGAAGTTACGGCTATCGATCCGATTTTGTAAAGTTATCGATTTCTCTGTTCTCAACCCCCTGAAGTATCAACGTACTAATATCGATTGTCGTTTAATGCGTGAAATGAATTATTTCCGCGCAAATGCGTAAAATTGTAAGTTCAATGATATTTTATTTTCCAAAATTGGAACTGATAAGTATGAATAAATTTAAGATAAGCGTTACAATTATTATATTTTAATAAAGTACAATAATAATTCAAATTGTTTTTCTTTTATTTATATTTTTGACAGATCTAAATCTGAATCAATAATAATGATTTTGATCGATTTTTAAAGTATCTCGAATCATTTGTCATTCTAATGATAGCCTGGGTTCTCGTTGCGTCGCAAACTCTGGACTGCCATCAATAGGATAAGGTGCTCCCATAGCGCCATAGCCGTTGTGCTCACATGATACATAGATGGGGCCTTAAAGAGTCGGCAATGTGTGAATGCGGTGCGGTGCAGACCACCGAACATGTGGCCAACGAATGCCCGCTCCATTCATTCCCCGGCGGGATTGATGAGGTCCACAGGGCAACGCCTGAGGCCCTAGACTGGCTCGCAGACCTAGATGTGCCCCTTTGACCCCCCACCATACGAAAGAATAAGAACAAAAAAATATAATAGTATTATAAATTTGACAATATTTGTTTTTGATAGACAATGATCCTGAGGCAACTATTTCATACCTAAATACTTTCAGCTTCACGAATTTGTTATCAATATTTTGGGAATGAATTATCATACCCCGTAATTTTCGCGGTTAGTTTCAAAATAAAAAGTAAGTTTAAATATTGTCAGGTTATTCTTAACTCAGTAATGTTATGTTAAGTCTTTCTTATAAACAGAAACCAGCACCTAAAAAAAATCACACAACACTTTTTTGGTCAATATTATTTGTTCCTGACCTACTTCTCTGAACTATCTATTTACTTTTCTTTTTTAGACCCGTTTTATAGTGATTTATCAGCTAATTAAGGACTCGATTACAATTTTTTGCACTTGCGAACTAGATCAATCAATCAATCAATCAAAATCTAAAAAACAAACCGCCACCGCAAAGAAGTGAGCCATTACGAAAAAAAATACAATTAACACAAAAAATACTTATTAAAAAAAATTGTTGTGCATTACCATAAAATATACTCCAATATTACAAAAAAGAACCTTAAAAAACCGACATACGTGGTGCGTTACCAGAATTATTGACCCTGACCCAATCTGCCGAAAAGAAATATGTCAAGTTTAATCTGTGGATTTATTACGGGCTTCATTGCTAGGACTGATTTGATTAAAATTATAAATCTCAATCAGCGAAAGGTGCCAAGTTAGGACTCGCTTTCTTGCTCACCTCGATAGAACTGTATTTGAGTTGCAGTTTTTAGTAGATAGTTTTTAGTAGACAGTTTTTTTTGTATTTTTTATTTGTGTATTGTTATTGAGCTAAATATTATTAATTGTGCTTCTACATTCAAAATGGTACTTATAAGAAAGATGGCAGGTAAGCTTCTTGTATTGTTTGTGTTTATTTGATGTCAGAAAATATGACCAGCTATTTGACCATGGCTTAATGATAGTCCCAGGGAGAGGTCGTACATGCTACTTTATATGTTGTATAGTATAGGAACACGCATAATTACGGAGGCAATTAAAGTTCAAAAAATTCCAATTAATATTAAAAAAGACAGGGGATAAGTTCAATAGTTCCTGGTATCCGGTAATTGACGGATACACCAAAACTAAACGCAGAACACCATTTTAAATTATACTGCAATACTAGCTCTTGGAGGGTTCGCATCACATCTACATACATAAGCAAACACCAACATCTTCAATTACACATCTGATGATGCTATCCAAAACGTTGGCTAAAGAAGGTGGTAGCACAACACGGGACACTTCCCCAAGTTATTTAAATTTTATTGAGCCCGCCGGATTCGAATCATCAACCTTTAATAATAATAATAATATTTGGATGATTTATATAGCGCCGTTTTTGTGAAAAATCACCTCTAGGGCGCTGTACAAACTGATAATACATTTCTAAAATCTAAAAAACCTACAAGCTAGGCAAACAATTATAAACAACTTATGGCTAAAAATTGCATACATCGGTTCATTGATCACCACGAAAATATGTGTACAATATTTTGACCAATGAACGCGATGCTGCCTAAAATTTAATGAAAACAGGACCATACTTACCTGGGAGGTCGCTTGAAATGAACACTGTATATTGTCCATTCAAAGAAATTTAGATAGACTTCGCACCAAGGAACTTTCCGCTCGCCAAGGTGGTTGCCGTTAGTGTTGCATTTTAATTAAACAAAACTTTCCTTGTTTTTCTGACTTTGAAACTTTGTAAGATAATAGGAAAAAGGAAAATCTTGCTACTTATCTATAACTCATTTTCATCTTAACTTCTCAGTTTGAGAATGAGAATTTAAATATCTCTTGTTTCGTAAATATGTAGTTTCCTTTCTACTCGGTGTGAATATTTTTAATATAAAGTAAAATAAATATAATTATTTTTGCATACCTACGCAAAGTTAAGGGTATCAACATATACATTATCTTATCTTTTAAACTATCCTTGATCTGTGATCTCTGCAGTTCTCATTGCAATCTGCCATCACACACCACACAGTCCTTCGTGAATCGCTTCCATAAATAGTCCGGGACCATCAACCTCTTAAGGATAACGACTGATGACACTGAGAACAGAACAGATCATGGGCACGAACAAGAAAACTATTTATGCAATTGGAAAATACATATATATATATATATATATATATATATATATATATATATATATATATATACATTGAAAAAGGTCCAACTGCAAGATTAATTACGAGTAAAAATCTTGATTGAACCTTCCTTTCCAGGAACTGACCAAAATAAGTAAACATCTGTAACACAGACAAATCCTCATTGGATGGCACTAACATTTATTTCGTGTATTAACTATTGTAAAATTTTAAATAATTATATGTTTCAAATAAATAATCTTTTTATTTACATTTTTAGCAGATCTAAATCTGAATCAATAATGATTTTTAAAGTTTACTTAAGGGTTTACATACAAATGTCAACCGATTTCAGAAAAATTCATGTGCGTGCGCGTGTGTAATTGACGAAATGTATTTTCATCAACAACGAGTATGTCTGCCGAGTTTCAGCTCGATCTGATGTTGGGAAGTGGTTTAATTTCCACTTCGACTTACTTTCCAATCGACGACAGCCACTATTTTAAATTTATTTATTGAGGTACCCTAATTTTACTAACTACCTCCGAGCTGGAGTTCGAAAATACTATAATATATTTCAAAATTAACAAAATACTTATAATTAAACAACTATATATAGTTTAAACAACTTTTATTGTTCACCTCAACCTCATCCCATGGACCCGGGTACCCCTGCTAAGTCACCAAACGCAGCTAACTACTTAGGGTGATCTATGGCAGAGGTGTTGATAATCCAATAAAGTGGTACCTGCCTCCCAAATTGGATGATAAGTAGTTGTGCTATCCAATCTCAATTATTAATTGCAAGGTTCTTTCTTTAATTAAATAAGGTCTGCCAATCTTCTGCATTGAAAAATGTTGAACCAGTACCCTATACCTATACTACCTGTCTATAGTCCGGTAGGTAGGTACTGATAGTATCATCCTTGGTCCATTGATAGGTGGCGACCGGGTCAGGTGACCCCGATTCGAACCGTCCGAGGTGCGCCGTTCGAATCTCGGTTTTTTATGCTAATCAACAACGGTTCCGATAACTTCGTTCGGACTGTTTGAACAAAAAATATTTTGTGTGAGAGTGGTGAGCACGTAATATTTCAGTTATTAAAAATGATGAATGTGTAGGTTTTATTGATTAATAATTTTTGGTACACTAGGGCCTTCAATCGTGGAGAAACTGAAATGAAACCAGTTGCCGACGCACCAGCACTGCTGATCGTGCGGCAGTCGCATTTCAGTTGCATTGTTAACAGGTTGCCATGGTAGCGGCTCACGAACTGTCAAGGTATTTCAACTTTCCAACATTTATAGGAATTTCAAGCACAATAATAAATTTTAAATTAAAACCGAAGTTTTGTGAAATTTCAGCTTATTGTGGGCTGTACTCAAAAGCTCAACCCAAAAAAAATATAGTACAGTGGTTTACAAGCTTTTAATGGTCTGGTAAATTTCTAGCAACGCCACTGAGTAAATCGGTACACGCACAACATATTACGCCTCAATAAAAGAAAGAGATATTAACCCATTCGCGCCAGACTTTTCATTTCATAATATTATTTAAATAAAAATCGTACATTAAATTTTAGCGTTTTACAAAATACGATAGTAATAACAAAAACAATTTATAATTTTACGTGTTTTCCCACAATAATATCTTTTCAAACAACACCTGGCGGGGGATGGGGTCCTAGCATGGGCGATCGATAAGGATTGATAAGATAACTTTCAGTAACTTCTCATCGTTCCCTAACATGAATGAAGATCGCCAACCAATACGCAACAGTTCACAATAACTAGGTAAGTATTCTTAATATAGTCGACCTCAACTGCTGTTTGTAGGTTAACGATCTACAGTTTTCCTAGTAGTTTACGCTTCTTTTTTTTTTGTAAAGTAATTAAAAAGTGTACTTTATTTTTACTCAAACGAAACTGTAGGAAAAAGTTTAGTTTATTAAAAACATATTTTTTGATATTCGTAATGTAAACTGATTCGTAGAAAAGATTAATCGAAAATAGTAATTTCACGTTAAGGCGATCCAATAAATAGTCCAGGAAAAAATCGAAATCGGAATTCACGTCCTTTTTCGGGAGGAGTTTAAAAATACTTGAGAAAAAGCTTTTGGAAAGGTTGGAAAGGGTATTTCAGAATTTTTTACAGCTTGATTTCGTAAACGCCTGTAAAAAACATTAACTCCTTATTTACGCATTGTATTTTTTTTTTTACAGTAAATACCGCACAAGACGGCCTCCGTAGCCCAGTGGGTATGACTCTTGACTCACAATCCGGAGGTCGCGGGTTCGAACCCGGCATGCGCAAATAAATTTTATTTGATTAATTTGTGTTATTTCACAATTAATTCATTTAAAAAATAATATACAGTATATTTGCGGCATATTCCAGAGTGGAAGATACTATCAGTATCGCCCTGGTGTAAGACCACCATTCAGAATTGAAACGTTGCTTGAAAATGGCTTTAGCCGTGTTTAGTGACCAGATCAAGTTTTCAATTCTGAATGGTGGAATATAAATATAATAACAACGAAATTTTAAATTGATTTCACGGAACCTAGCGTCGCGGAGTCTGAGACGTCTATTCCCCGTCGAGGAAATGCGTCATTGAAAATCAAAATTCGTCGACTGCCGAACGTATTGTAAAATAACAACGCGAAAATGCATATTTTATTTCATTTTGTGAAGTTCGGGCGTAAATATCAATTTTTCTTGCGATTATTATAAAGGAAACTGAATTTGCCACATTAAACAATAAAACCATATCCGAAAGGGGATTTATTAGTAGGAGAATTTGCACTTGAAAGTTTTTTTATAGACCTTATACTTTAATTTTTTTCTGGACTTATTAAAAGACTTATAAAAAAATGATCGATATTTTTAAGGGCAAAGATATGTTCTACATACATTATTTAATTTAAGCATCTACACCCAATACTTCCAAGCGATCAAATTTTCAAAACAAAAATACAGATTTTGTATGATTTTGCATTATTTCGCATGGCTTCATCTTAAACTTCGCCTTAATCTATACCCCACATATCCCACCTCTCCCTTCCCCGATATACCCTTTCCTCCATTCCGCCACATCCCCAATATCCCTCTCCCCTCTAATACCGACTAATATCGATGGTGATCTACATTGATTTGAATTAAAACTGACGTACAAGATTTAAAAGAGATGTTTCGTCTCTAGGCCCCAGGCATGTCAATGTTATCAAGAAATAAATTCGTTATTTTAAAATGTTATAAAATGCTATAAGTTGTTTTTACCGAACAACTACAGCCAGGGACGGCACCACGATCTGCTGTGTATTCCACATAGCAGAACGGACGTACAGGCTCGGCGTAGCATGAGACAAGGAATGGCGCTGTTAAATAATAATTCCAAAACTGTCGACACCTTAAATAGTAACCTTGAGGAATTCAAGAGGCATTTAAATGCCACATATAACCCGCTATAATATGTAAATCATGTTTCTGTTTTCCTTTTTTTTAAAGAATGTATCAAAAAATGTATAGTTCGTGTTACATGTGTATTGTGTATTGCAAATGGACACACAGTCTGTACCTAATAACAAAAATCATAGTGTGCAGTTTACACGTGGTAGAAGTGAAACCTTCAGGAAACTAAAGTTCGCATGGCTATAAAGCACCGCACAATTAGGAGACCAATTATACTGTCTAATTCTCTCGCAAGCTAAATCCTATAGATTTATGTGTTCGTCTCTTTTTAGTGTCGTCGTTTTTTGTTTCATCTTGTTTCAAATCATAACGGTGCTAAAGAAGTTTCCACTTCAAAAAATTAAAATAAAATAGGTCGCTGGCTGAATTGGCATCGCGTTTGGATTCCACCCAGGTGTCCCGTGTTCGATTCCTCGGCTGGCTAAGTGAACCTCGAGGTGTACGAAACTCGAGGAGCGGAAAGGTCGTTTTGGCGTGCCAGCGTCGTTTTATGGCTGGCAAGCGAAAGTGAACCTTGAAGTGGGTGAAACGCAAGGGCAGAGCATTTTGCTGCATTTTCCGCTTTCTGTGATGGTAGTAGGAAATTTCAAATATTGTCAGGTTATTCGTAACCCGGGAATATTTGTCTTTGTTTAAAAAAAAATAGCAGACACGCCCACAGCACACTTCTATCGGTTTAGCTCTCAGTGCATGATGTTTCATTTCATCTACAATAATAGACAGTGATGGGTTAAGCGTTAAGCAATATACATCCAACAGATGCAAGGAAGAAAGAAAATTTGATTACTCTCTCCACACATCATGCACGAGAAAGCACAGCATTCGTGATGTTGGCAGCGATCGGTCACCCAGTGTAGATATTATTTGATGTTGATGTTGATGCGAAGATGGTAAAGTAATGACGCTCGTTGATTGGACACGAAGCGTGTGAAGAGAGTGATCCGAATCATTTATTACAAGTGAAATGAAAGAAATAATGATGATTCAATGAGCACGATTTTCGGGAAAAAATGATAATATTTTATGATTGGTGCGCGGCTTTCTAAAATGAATGCGAATTTATGGGGATGTGGGTAAATGGTAATTGGGATTTTGGTGAAAGGTTAATTCAGTTACTCGTTAAATGTAAATGAGAAGAGAATATTACGCAGTATCCTCAGATCGCTTGCACATCCGTGAACTGTAAAATCGACTGTAAACGTATGGAAAAAACCTTTTTAAATGTAGTTGTTTTAACATTTACATGACCCAGTCGAGCTTTCAGAATCAAAATGTTTATTGAAATAGCTTTCTTTTAATGTTTGGTGACCAAATCTTAATTAGCCAGGAACTTCCCAAGCTTAGTCTACTTTATCTCATTTCAATCTTCGTCACTCAAGTCCTTTCAGTCACTCAATTGGGGGGTGTCACAGTCCCACTTGTTCCAGACGGTCGGGAGCAGTTGAAACTCCTGTGCTGATATTCACATAAAAAATGGCATATCCAGCAATTATACTCGTATTAAGATAAACGAAAGAAGCAACATTTTTTTGTATATATTCATTTTACAATATTGGGTTCACAGAAATTCAAATGTAACAATGTCATGTCAATGCTTTTTTGACATTTGAAAGGTTCCCGTTAAAGACCGATTCTAGGTACGTTTCTGTTTTCTATCAAATTGTAAGAAGCTGACAAGCTTAACAACATGACAGTTGTCCTCTCCTGCTGATCACAAATTGTTCAAAATCGGCATTTAAGGGGACCTTTTCAACTATCAAAAAAAACAAAATGGCGCTCAGTGGACATTTGATGACAATATTATATTTTAATTTTTGTGAAACAACCCGTAATGTATCATAATTAGTCTATAATTAGTTCTCACAATGACTTAGTTGTCTAGGGGCTATTCGGGTAACGTGGTCTCGTTTACGAGATGTGACGAAGGTAACCGAAAGGTGTGCACAGTCTTTATAATACTAGAACTCCGCAGACAAAACCTGGCTTCCACTTAGTAAATGTGCCCTAAACTATATTAAAAAATTACGATACGTCAATAAACACAGTCACTGCAATCTTCAATATTAAGAACCTAAGTCTTTTTACGCACATTATTGTATATACATAGTACTCGATAATACTGGTCCCAGTACTGATAAATAATTATTTTTACTTAATAGTGAAATGTGAAAAATTGGTGGGTGATACGACCTTTTTTATTTATTTCGTAATCAGGACACCAAATTACGCCGGAATTAGTAAAAAGATATCAAAAAAGTTTTTTCATTGTTGGCCTGTGTAATGAATGTCTCTGGAGAGGACATTCATAGATATTACACAACCCAACCGAAATTTCTTCATCATGTTAATTTTATTTGTCTGATCTCACCAAGTGTCATCAAATGTACATTATTTATTAATTAGCCACATTTCCTGAATAGGTGTGCCCTTTGTAGTCACAGCTATCAATAGAACTGAACTCATTGAAGGAGTGGTGAACTACAATAATTGTGGGTACTGATAGCTATAGACAATTCGGCTTCATTATTAGCTGAGCTCAGATAACCCCGAAGTCAAAGGTCATTGTCCAATATCCAGTCAGCGTTTTTTTTTTGTTTTTTTTTTTAAGTATCTACACAAAGGTTTAAACACAGATGCACCGCACCCCTTCCAAGACACCAAACATGGCACCGCTTGAGGAGACCTATGGTAGGGGTATTGGTTATCCAATAAAAAGTTCCCGAGCTGCCGTACCCATATCCGCCTCTCAACATTATTCACAGTTCACTCATCCACAAAACGATTATTAAATAAAATAGAATAAGGAATATTTTGGCGTATTGTCATACTCTTACTAACAGTTAAACAAATATTTCAAAGCTTCATAGCTCGTTTTCATGGCAAATGGTAAAGTGGTTACCATTTGCCATGAAAATTCATATCGCCAGATATCACAATACCCACAATGTTTTTTCTGCTTAGTGCAATCAGATAATACAATTCCAGGGTGACGGTGTTCAGTCATGTATAAAGTTCACTGTTAAAGTATTGTCATTCAAACAATTTCGGTTCATTACATATTTGGCAATGCCCGATGATATGGGATCAGCAAAAAATACAAATGATTGATTTATTTTAAAGAATGAGGCCAATCACTTCTCAATCATTCTGTGATTGATTCAAATGATGCTGATTGAATCAATCCGATGTTTCCCAGGCTTTTGGATTCATTGTGTCGCTAGTTTTCGTGATGTATTTTATGAATCTTTGTCCCTTATGATTGCTGCCAGGGTCAATGCATGTAGTTCTTAAAACACAAACAATCAAATTGATTAACCAAATGATCCAACAGTTGTTGCCAAATGAAACTGAGCTAACTAGCTAGCCCTTATCTAAGTGAAGATGAAATTTTGGAAAATGAAATTCCCCAAGGGACTGTCTTTGGACCAATTTTATTTATAATTTATATTAATCAAATGTTTAAATTAATACCTCGTGGTAAAATTATATCTTTTGCTGACGACACCGAAATAATTATCGAAAAAAGACGAGAAAACTAAACGATTACATTTTACCATTATTCTTTGACTGGACGTCCCTGCAATTATATTTACCAACAATTGTTTAGTCGAAGTATATAATTAGTTTGATTATTTAATTTAGGAAAATTCATTCATTTAGCTAATCAATATACTTTTACTTTATTCGCCTAATAGGCCGTTCCAGGTAAAGTTGGGAGAAGAATGAACGTATTAAACTAACGAAGCTCTTAGAAATGAAAGAAGTCGTTTACGCAAATAATGCATCTAAGAAGCAATCAATTTATTCCGTTCAATCTTTGAGAAACGAAAATTGTTGAAATATGAATAAAGACCTGAACAAGTACTCCTGTTTACTGTCAAAAATAAATGCGGAATACCAATGCATATTTAGGTTAGTATTTCAATTTAACATTGCCAATTTATTAGATAATATTTTCACGTAATTGATTGCGTTTGACGTTGCGGGACGTGAATTTGTAGACAGGTCAGCCAATGTTGCTAGTGTATCGATTTCTTATTTATTCCCTGTCAATATCAAAATATTAAAATAAAAAGCCTACATTAAGTTGAAAACATGGATGACACAAGGATTTGTTAAAAATAATCAACTCAGTCGAAAAAATTATCTGATATTATATTTTCAAAGAAAGCACCAACAAAATTCAATATCCATTTCAGTAAGATGTATAGCTGCCAAGGTAATTATGTATTGAATGCAGCTGTTCATTGTGCGGCCATGTTGGAAATTTGGAAAGTGTTTACCGCCATTAGTCCTGATGGCGGACCACCTTTAAGTATCGACACTTTGCTGGATAATGACTAATGACTATAGGTATATTATTATTATACTACGCAATATGTCGACATTTTACATGACTGGAGCTCAAAATACAAGTTTCTAGATGACTCGTGAGGAATATGAGGATATTATTAAATACAGGATGTATCACCAGCGATATCTGAGCTTATTTCGAGCAAAAAAAGCTAGATGGCATTTAGGTCTCCGGTGATTATATTTTTTTTCAATTAACAACTATGAGGGGCACATGATGAGGTTTGTCTAGGTCTTAGTGGCGAATGCGTTTACCCACCTACTGCGTGGCGGTTCGGATCGGGAGAGACTGGTTAAAGGAGACCTTTCGTCTTCTCCAGCCGAACTCTCTCGACCCATCGCCTTGCACCGCAGTGGGAGGTATGAATTTATACGTCCGTCAGTCCTGGACACATTAGCCCCCAGATTCATTCCCACTCCTCGTATCTCTTTCCTTCTCAGAACCTTCTCTTTTGCTTTCCCTAAAAAGACCCCCACCCAGCATCCCCAAAGATGACATAGGCCCTGAGAGAATTTTTTATCCTCTGTACCTTCTATGTGAATCTATTGTAAAAACAATATAAAATATTATTTCTGAAAGAAAAATGTCAGCTTTTAGCAAGAACGAAGCATTCCGTTCCAAAAAATTACGATAAATAAATGATTGTTAGGCCATTATTAACAGTTTGCACAATAAAGCGAATCCCCGTCCCCGTAGGGTCGCCGACCTTTGCAAGCATAGAATATGGAGATAACATCGGAGAAAGTGAAATGGCTGACCCTAAAGTGACCGTAGGATGTTCTGTTCTCAACAGGCTTGGGGTTTATTACAATAAACGTTAAGCTGACTTTTCTACACCGGACATAAGGACCTATTTCAAAGCAAACTCAAATGAGACATTTTTAATGACACAAATCCATCCCTCCCACGGCACCCTCCTCGGAGGATCAAATGTACAAAGCATGTAAGCTAATTCACACGTAATGTAAGCTAATGTAAGATAAAAACCCAAGGTTATAAACTGAATGGTAAACATTAGACCTAGGTACCATTTAAAGCCTTATGGGCGAATCAAATATTAAATAAATAAAAACCTACATTTGTTAATTCGAAGATAAAAAAAAATCTCTATAATATCCATAGAAGAAAATCTGTTTATACAAAGCTTTCCAATCCTGAGTTTAGGTATCACGAAATTTGAGGAACCCCTTATATCAATCTTTCAGAACACTATTTTATAAATGCTAAAATATGAGTACAATTTTTATTGTTTTCTTTTAGTTTTGCTAGCAGTTTTCACTTCAATTCTTATTTCGAACTATTTTTGGTAAATATGCAGTTAGTCCACCTCACGGATAATACGGAACGTTCATACTGTCGAAGTTTGATGCACGGATAATACGGAATGTTCCTTTTTTTAACTAATAGACAATCAAATATGACATTTGTCGGAAGTACCAATCTTATAAAATAAATTCTCTAAAATAAACTCGCATTTCATCATAATTTTAAAAAACATCCCAGGTTTTGAATGGTTTGTTTGGCAAAGCAGGGTTTGTGTAATTATTCTAATACATTTCTTTTCATGTTCTACTGTTATAAATACAGGTACAAACTTGTCAATAATGCATTCATTTTGTTTTACGCAAAAATATTTTTTCTATGATTGGCAGCATTGTCTATGAAATGTTAAAATAAAAACGATGGATAAACAATGGCGTTACCGCGAGAGTAAATTAATTTTAACAAAATTAAAATGTTAAATGCATATTTTTTGCATGTTTTTTGGTCTCCCCCGATATAAATACTCACTTTTCGTAATAATAAAGCTAAATCTAAATGTTTGAATAAAAAATATTCCGTATTAACGAGTAAGCGGTTTAATGCATAAATAATCTATTTTTTAGCAGAATCATTCCTATCGGTTTCTCGTAAGCCAATATCAGCGATCCCACAATATTTTAACCTAGTCACCGACTGCCGCCGGTACAAATTAAGATGAACCATTCTGTTCTGAATTGCCGACGACGCAACAGCGGAAAATCGCTACTTGTTCGCTTCCACTGGTCCTTACGAATATTTCGTAAATATAACTTATGGTACCAATGTAAATTGTTATAATAAACTTGTAAGTACAGTGCTAATTCTTATTTGATTTAAATGCAATCTACGCCTCATATCTGCCGTAAGTTCATAACAAAGAAACCCAATTTAATATTTGGTTGACTGGCTTGTGGCTTGATCGACCCCAACTATCCTTAGGAGGGTTACGCAGCATCCGAAGAAGATACGAAGAAGCTGTGGCAAGAGAAAGGCGCACACTGCACGCGATACTCCGAGCCGAGCACACGAATCCATGAATGCATTCGAATGCAAAAACAAACTGCGTCGTGACGAATTAAGTGCATTCGTGAAGATGGACCAACATTTCTTCAGAGTTTAAGGATTTTGCCGATTCTGATTTATTCGCTTAATAAATTTCACTTTGCATTGATTTATTAATGAATGCAACAATGCTCTCTTCCTGAATTGCTTCATATTTTAAATCTTTTGCAAGTTCTAGTTAAAAAATACCTAAGTCTAAATACATGGCTCCTCTCAGAATTATAGAATTATGGAAATGAATTCATTTTATACTTTCTAGAAGTGTGGAATCCTTGTGGAATGTATAATTGACTTATTTGATACGTTTTCGTGGCAAAGGGGAGTTGATACACGAATTCGTATCTACCACATTATTCTAGTAAATTAATTTTAACACTCATTACAATTGTAATAGATTTAATTACTTTAAACGATTCGAACGACACTCACTAATACAAGATAGACTTTCTTGACCAATAACAGTGATATCGAAAAAACCCTAGAAAAACTTTATAAAACATTTTGGACGGCCAGTGGTTGAATGGGCATAGCGCTTGGGTCCCCCCGGGCGTCGCGTGTACATTTTTTTTAGTGCACATTTTCGGCTTTCTGTAGTGGTAGTAGGAGATTTTCAAACATTTTTGGGTTATTCGTAACCCGGGAATGTTTGTCTATCTTTAAAAAAAAATTCCGACAATATAAAATCTCATGTCCCTCTGTATAAACCAAAACTCAGAACATATCTAATTTTGTACTCCACAGACCTAATATTTACTATTACTGAAACATAAAAAAAAACAGTTGCACAAAATTTTTAAATTTATTCATCAAACCGATGACTAGGTACTCAAAATTTTCAGACATAAGAAAGAAATAAATATATCCAAACTGTGCTATAAAGCACACATCACTTCCGTTGAGAAAACTGCGCCAGGAACAAAAATCTTTGGAATTTTGTTAAAAATTAAACAATGAAAGTATAGACTACCCCCCGCCCCCCACAGTGCATTATGATGGCAAAATACTCAATTGCACAATTGATATTGTTAATTTATTTGCGGATCATTTCCAAAGTATACGAAGGCGAAATATCAGATAACAACATAACATCATACATATGTATCAAAATACAGTACATTTACAGAACTACCTCACTACACGGGAATCATGCTTAAATAAAATCATTTCCCTTGACCCTAACAAATCTGCAGGCCCAGATAACATCCCGCCAATATTTCTCAAACAATGCGCATCTGCAATATCAGGTCCACTCGCCACTTTATTTAACCACTTACTTTCTTCTGGACATTTTCCAACCTACTAAGCTACTATGAGGTGCACCAAATCATAATAATTACGAGTTAATTGTTATTAAAATTATGCAGGAATTACTGAGAGCTCTACCCGGGCTTGGCCATCGTTTGACCGTTTTATATAATTCTTTTTTTGAAGGTTATAGTTTTAGCATTACAATTATATTATGTAGTTTATTGCAATCTTCTGCAGGCGAATTTTATTCCAAACAAACAATATAAACATATAGCATATAATAGGGGAGGACAGAGAGAAACTCTGTTTGGCACATACGTCTTGCTCGAATCACATTCATATATACACAGCCTCATACGTACTTTCCTGGTTCATGATATTACCAGACTGCAGTATTATTTTATATTCTCGATTTTGCCATGTCATCCTCATTCGTCTTTGTCTTTTTAAATTTTCTAATTGCCTATCCTAAACAGATAAACAGTTATGTACATAGCTTTTATATCATATCCGAATGCACCATTAGCAACATCTACGAAATCGTCATTAATCTACAATAATAAAAAAAATCATCTGAAATACTCCAATGGTCCATGAATTGACCGCATTCATTGATATAAAATATTCTAGGTGATACCTGCTACATATGAGTACTAGACTCACTTGTTTAATATTGACTTTCATTGCAAATTGGTATCACATTATGTAGATATCTAATGAACAATTATATCACAGACTTGTTGAACAATTCATTAAATAAAATTTGACATCTTATATCTAATATATTCTTTTGTAAAACTACTATAATATTATTTTCTACCTCCTTACTAAAATTTTGACTTTACAAAATTGAGACAAAACCCACAAAAAACTAGCCTCCTACAGGGAGTTCATTGAACATTTTAAAACCTTTATGATAAATATTGTTTTGTGTTCCCTTTATAAATTTGTTTTTGAAGCCTACAATCGTGCAGTTTCTCGTGGGATAGCAATGAACTTAATTATTAATTCTAACATTATTCAACATGTAATCTGGTAACATATAAGTTATGTAAAAACTACATTACGGGGCAGTTGTTTTACAAAACTGGAATGAAAACAGGACTTGAATAGAACTTTCACATAACTTGAATTGTTCAAATTCTGAGAAAAAACTGGCCATAAGAAGTCGATTTCAAGTTAAAAAATCATGAATTTTATCAATTTTGTGGTAGATAGTCTCAAACACCATAAATCAAGACTAGAAACGGAGTCGTAAAATAAGAGTCCTAACTGTCACAACAGCCATTGGGTCTGTTTGTTGAAGGAAGTTAGTAGAGGAAGGTGATGTAGATGAGAACGATTAAAAAGAACCTATTATATCCAAATATGTTAAAAATGATATGGCAAAAGCCATTTCAAACAACAATATATTGATTCTAAATGGTAGTCTTTCACCAGGGCGATAATCGTCGATGATTCTGAATGGATTGTTTTCTACCGCAGAGGCCAATCTCTGTTACTCTAAAATAATAACCGCAAGACTAAAAATAGATTTAGATTTTTTGTCACACACGAGACAAAATCAATTTGTTCAATGGTCGGTGACTCCAATCGAATTTCTCCTTGTCCTTAATGTGTAATTATACATCTCTCCGTTAGAGATGACGAGATTGTGCGGTTTGGGCATGCCACAAACGATCCCAAATCACAGATCGCCTGATCTAAATGTTCTTTATTTGTTCCACTTCCGTCCAACACTATTATTGCACGGTGTGATCAAAGTCCCTTTGCTCTGTCTTCTATTGTTTTATAGATTTTATCTTATATGGACGTTGAGTATACTGGTCTTTGTTTTTGGGCAACTGTGGCAGATTTTATCCATTGCAACTTGTACGATATGTTTTTTGATTGATTACTTGTTGGTTTGGTGAAAAAATTGTCAACTCATTAATCCATTGTCCTGGTTTGGTGTTCCTGTTTAAATTACGCGTGCCAAATTGATTTACTGTGTCAATTACAAATGTATTATTATTAATAACAAATGTATTATTTGTATGGGTACCGCTGCCCCAGGTACCATTTATTGCAGGGTTCAACTTGTACGATATGTTTTTTGATTGATTACTTGTTGGTTTGGTGAAAAAATTGTCAACTCATTAATCCATTGTCCTGGTTTGGTGTTCCTGTTTAAATTACGCGTGCCAAATTGATTTACTGTGTCAATTACAAATGTATTATTAATAACAAATGTATTATTTGTATGGGTACCGCCGCCCCAGGTACCATTTATTGCAGGGTTTCCCAACCTTTAGTTCGCCGAGCCTCCCCGAACCAAAAAAAATATTTTCATGCCCCTTAACTAAGTTTAAACAAAAATAAGAAACACTTTTTTTATAATAACTAAATTTATTTAAATTTCAAATAGGTACAATACAGATACAATATATTTATTTATTATGGATCTTTAATAGAAGAGTAGGTACACTTTTAATCATTAATTACTTTAACATTTACATTTACATACGTGCCCCCCTGGTTGGGAAGTCCTGATTTATTAGATAACCAACACCTTTTCCATAGGTCACCCTGGTCACCCCAAGTGGTTCGCTACGTTTGGTAACTTAGCAGGGCTGCCCGGTTTCCTGGGGTGAGGTTTATCCAGGTCCGATGGCCTTGTGTGAACACCACACGGCAGGTGGGCAGAACCGAGAGAAACTGATTGACGGAGACCCACTGCCTTGCACCGCGGTTGAAGGGGTGGATTCTTACGTTCATTACGCCTGGATACACTGACTCCCAGATTCCTACCCATCCTCATACCTATTTCTTTCCCATAACTTCCTCCCCTTTCCTCAAAGAAACCCTCCACACTCCTAAGATGACATAGGCTCTGAGGGAAAATATTTAAATTGGATCAACTACGTGATAGTCCTCTTCTGCTGATCACAATTTGGTCAACGGAGTTAGAACCGACGCGACGTTTAACGGGAACCTTTTAAATTAAAAAAAAAAAAAAAAACAAAACAAATGTCGCTGAATCGCATGATGACAATGTCACATTTGAATTTCTGCGAAAAACTAGGCCTTAGCGTTTGTTAGCTCAGTTATAATTGGTGAAAGCTAAGGTCAGTGTATTTATAAATGGACTTCCCCAACATTCAAGAAGTTAATTTGGAACCAACACTTCCCAATCATTTATATGTGGCCAAACCAACCTTTTTTTTTATACATAACGAGTTGTATAATTATTAGTGAGAACATTAAAGATGCACAGACGCTTATGCAATATAGAAAGTAGAGAGAGAGAGAGAGAGAGAGAGAGAGAGAGAGAAAACGTTCATTAATGTAATTTAAAATTACACTGAATGCAGATCTTAAAGATGGTAGGTAGATCGACCATTAAAGCCAGATGGAGACGTGGGAACCAAATAATTCAATTAAACATAATTAATTAACGATACATTCATATTTTCTCTTATCATCTAGAAACTTTGAGAATCAATTGAAATACATGCAAATTAATCTGATTAAAGAAGAACAGAATCATTTTTGACTGTGTAACTTAATCATATTGCTTTTGAATTGAAATGTATTATGGGTCGAATTAAAAATCATTAGTCATTAAAAAATTGTTCTACTTATGAACTCAATGAGCAATTAGATGCTTTTATAATTACCGTGACGATTCACGGTAACGGTACCGTGACGGCATAAAAAAGGCAATAAATATACGTTCCTTAACACAATAATGCTGCAGCTCTTTCAAAAGATGAGATACACAATGTACGTAGGTCTGTTTCCTCCAAAAGAAAAAGAGTAATAATTTTCTTGCATCTCCTCACACACTGCACGGTGACGTCCCTGTAGACCCTATAATACTACCGTGACAATAATTACATAATTTACATAAATATCAAATGCTTTTGTTCTTAAACATATAATGCTACAACTCTTTCTTACACACTAAATAACAACAGTCAAAGATGAAACAAATGGTGAAATTATATCTGCACCCCCCCCAAAGGAAACATACAATCATTAAAGTAAGTTCAGTTTTCAAAAATCCGCAAACATTTAAGACTCTCTACATATCCTACGTCAGAAGCCACCTGGAGTATGCTTCTACAATGTGGAACCCTCATTGTTCTACATACAAAGCACATCTAGAAAGAGTTCAGAAAAAGTTTATGAAACATGTCTCTTATCGCGTGCGAAATGATGAAAACTATGTCCCCATAAGCATTAAATCTCTTGATCAACGCCGAGATATCAGAGACCTTTTAATGCTATGTAAGATTATTCATAACTTCATTGATAGCCCATACTTAATACAACATATTGATTTCAGATGTCTCGATCTCCGGACACATTTTATATCCCTAAAAGCAATACAAATTATCTTGAACATAAATTTATCAGAAGAAGCTGTAGCACATTCAATAGATTATGCCCAAATATCGATGTGTTCAACACTAACTAACCTTTATAAATTTACAGCATTCATTAAAAAATAACACTCTATCGAATACCACATGTTTAACTAAAAATTAATATTTCATTGATTTGTTTATTTCTCTTTTTTTAGTTCACCACATTTCCTCTCTTACTTTTAGCAGTTCGAATTTAAATAAAACCACTTCCTGGAAGATATTATTGATATCCATTAAAATTTAAATGTAAACCTTGGAAAAATTTCCCTAAACACTTTTTGTAGATTTAAGAAAGAAAATGCACTTTATCAGAATTGTTTATAGCAGGCATAGGTATTGTTCTGTATCTTTGTATTATGGTTCTAAATTTCAATGACATACATATTCTTAACACTGTCATGTATGAATTTATAAAGACTGTTTACAACGCTAATAAAAAAAAAAAAATTATCATACATCTCCCTCACAAGTATAAAGAAAACGAAACGCAAGGAAAAAGTAGTACTTTGGAGGAAACAGTCACACATATTTTGCGTGTCTCGCCATCTCTCCATCTCTACATACGATAAATTAAAGTCCCCCGCGTCGTCTGTCTATCTGTCTGTCTGTCTGTCTGTTCGCGATAAACTCGAAAACCACTGTACGGATTTTCATGCGGTTTTCACCAATAGATAGAGTGTTTCGTGAGGAAGGTTTAGGTGTGTAATTTGTCAAGGATTTGTGTAAATTGGTTGAAACATAACGATAATTGTTAGAAGTGTCGGAAAACGTCAAGCCGCCTGGTAGCTTTAATCGAAAACGCTGCCTAATCCCTTTGGGATATAACAAAACAATGCATGGTGGGATATTCCTATTTTATAGATCTACAAAAAAGTCCGCGAAGGCATAGGTATATTTTACGGATAGCTTACTACACCCATTCTATCTTCTAAAAAAATGATCACGTACAATGCGGTAATTGAAAAGTTATTTAGACGGATACAGTATTAATCCATATTAACTTAAATACGTTAGTTACCCCAAGCATTTCATGCACATTATTATAATCTTTCACACCATCTCTACGTATTATAAATTATGTCCTCCGCGGCATCTGTCTGCCTCTTCGCGATAAACTCAAAGACGGCGGTGGTTATAAAGGTTGGATAACCATCCAGCTAGTTATTTAATATGTAAGAAAGAGAAACAGCATTATAGTGATAAGGGACGTATGTTTATTGCCTTTACGCCGTCACCATACTAAAAATAATTATAAAGGCACTCATTAACAAATAAATTAAATGGATTTTAATATTGATTTATTTCATTAACACACTTTTGTTTGTGGATGATGAAGTGGGAAGGGGACTGAGATGAGAAAGATGAAAGTTTCTGCATATTCGGTTCTAGCCACAAAACATGGTTAATTCCAGTTTTGACGGCCTCTGTGGTTGAAGGTTAAGGCTCAAATCTTGACGTGCGCAAGAAAATTATATTAATTAGTTTTTGTTGTATCACAATTAGGTAAATCATTTAAAACTAGCAGTTAAAATCCCGCTCCGCAGGTTTGTGCTGCTAGGCCCTGCGGGCGGCTTTTACTTCGGCTTCGTCCAGTTTGAGTGACTGAGTGACAGCTAGTCACAGAGTTAATGTAACCGTGACAGGCAATGCCGCCATATTATGTAATCTCTCCATATCCGGAAAGATACCTACTTTAATTCTATATATCCGTAGTACTTATACCTAGGGAAGAAACGTACACATGCGAGCTGCTGACGGAAGTAGCGACATCTTGTGTCGAATTCTTGAATTTGAAACCGAATTATAACAGTTGCTTTGTGAGAACTTCCAAGTACACAGATGTTATTTGTGGCGAGGTGCGTATGGGTGGCGTCTGACATGCACTCGTAGCTGGGTTCTGAAATTCAACCACGCAGACGCAAGCCTATTAATACTGTTTGATTGATGATGATTAAGTTTTCGACACGTTCCAAGTAGAAAGACCACCATTCAGAATTGAAGAACCTTTGAATCGTTGCTTGAAATGGTTTTAGCCGTATATGATTACCAGATCTGAATAGCCATGTGCTTCCCCACCGTTCTCTGCCCTATCTCCTTCCCATTCCATACACCTTCAACCTCACAACTTAACCCAATTGGTGATGCCGTGGTTCCACTGCCTTAGGGTAGTTTTCGACTCTCATACAGTTATCACACAAATAGTTAGTGGCTGAGTTGGCATGCGTCGGGGACCCACCCAGGCAGATCTACCGGATCTGCCGGATCTGCCCTGATGATGGACACTGCAACGCTATCCGAAACGTTGGCTAAAGAAGGAGGTAGCGCAACACGGCATAACACCCCAAAAACAAATAACGAAAAAAAAAAGCATTATATTTGTTTTAATGCTTGGAGATTTTGTCCGTATTTATATCTACCATGATCTTTGGCCAATTGGAAAATTAGCTTCTAATTTTCAGTACTAATCTGAAAGCTCAGTCGCAGCGTAACATCCCGTAACAAGAAACATATTAACGCTAATCAGCCGGTAACTTTTGAAGGGTACAATTAACTTTCCTCGCTTTGAATAATGGCTTTACCGGCTTCATCACACTCACCCGAAGAGGTGACTTTCTCCGAGAACCGCAAACTTACCACTCCAAGCAAGTGGCCGTCACTTGATCAAGTGCACTTGCGCAACTTGTCTGGACCGGTCATGGGAGACCTTTAAACCCGCAATATCGTCATTTCCTGAAGAATCTTCTGAATGTAAATGGTTTCCGGATACTGGGTAAGTTCCTCAGGTATACATGTACATTCCCTAGTTTCCCAAAAAAAGAAACTGGGGAAGTTCATCAGGTGTACATGTACATTCCTCAGTTTCCCACTTGAACCACAATTTTTTTTTATTTTTGTAGAGGTTTTGTACAAAAATAAAAAAAATAGGCCGTTTGTCACCCGGTGGCCGCGGCAGAATTAAAAAAAAATTATATGCGATTTTAATCCTTATGTATAAAGAAACTGTATAAAAGACAAGGTCACAATCGCTTGCGCCAATATCTTTCTTGGTAGCTTCAAAGATTTTATTCATGTGGCAACACTACACTGTTTGTGTTTGAATTATCTGTGACTTGCAAACGCTGTCAAAACCGAAAAGTCGGGGTTTTGGCATTTTTCCTCCTTTTTCAAATACATATAAAGGTATTTATTTATTAGCAATCACCTTTGAAATGTGTTTTTTCACGTAGGATGTCTATTCAGGTTTGTGTAGAAATAACAACATCAGTTCATTTTCTTATTTATACGGATATTTAAGCAAAAGTCAGGATGGTAATTTTCGCGCGGTTTTTTTTCAAATAGGCGTTTTTTTTGGCCTTCAATGGGCTTTAATAAACTTTTTTTCTGAAATTTTAGTGTTGGAGCCAGGTCTACACTTCGATTAAATTTTTTTATACAATCTACAGCTGTTAGTAAACCCATAGCAACCGATTTTATTTAAATTTTACCAATAAAATTTTAACTTGCATAAAGAGGAGTTTGGAAGGTGGACAGATAGGTACAGCTGTCCAGGGATCCAATTATTGGATAACCAACACCAATGTAATAGGTCATCCAAAGTGGTTAGCTACGTTTGATGACTTGGCAGGGTAGCCGGGTTCACAGGGTGACGTTTGTCCTAGGCTTGGTGGTGGATGCATCTGCCCACTAGCGGCATGGCAGGCCGGATCGGATGAGTCTCTTTTAATGAGACCTTTTGACCTCTCCAGCATGACTCTTAGAATATCGCCTTGCACCGCAGTGGGAGAGATGGATTCACGTCGTTCACTCCTGGTGACACTGATCCCCATATTCCTAACCACCCTTCTTACCTATTTCCTTCCCAGAACTTCATCACCTTCCTTTCCTCAAAAGACCCTACACAACTCTCGCCCTGAGGGGAATTATTTTCCTCAGGGCCTCTTGTGTGGAGCTAATGTGAAAAAAAATCGGATTCCATTTATTCGAAAACGAAATCACGAATCACAAAATCCACTCCGTGGACTCGCTAGTTTCCCGCTTAGACCGCTAGTGTCCCGACACAACGTATACGTCACATTCTGACACTTTTATTAAAATAGGTTGGTAAACCTGAAACATGTACATCAGAATGTGATTGAAAATTTTCAACTTCCTTTTAATATGAAAAAAAAATATAATTTCAAAAAAATACTTTATTTCGTATTATCAATATTTCCCGTACCGGGAATCGAACCCGAGCCTGCTGGGTGAAAGCCAGCTATCCTAGCCACTAGACCATACGGGATATTGAACAACAGCCAAAATTATCTTTTCTTATACAAATACATAGATAAATTATAATTTATAAGATAATTATCTTTAGATACCTTTATTACCTACTGTGAATTTCTTTAAATACGAATGTATTTCAGTATGCCCGTAAAACATGAGTCAAACAAAAATTATCAATAAAAATAAAACGTCATCAAGAAATGATAAATATTCATTATTTTTTTAATAGACTTTGATCTTTTAGTTCTGCTTCGTACAATATGTGAGCATTAACTATAATACCTACGCGTGATAGCTATCTCGCCTGTCAGAGATAAATATGCAACTGAAAGAATGGCGCAATGAATCATAGATTTAATATCACCTTTTTTTTAAATGTAGCCCGCACCGTAATTTCAATCAAGGGCTATGAAGCTCTAAAATATCAATTTAAATGTAAAAGAAATACACCTGACTTAATATTGAACATTTATTATAAGCAATAATTATCAGCCTGAAACACTCATCAACATTGAAAAATCTTCCGAGAAAAGATACTTGCCGCCAACGGGACTTGAACCCGTGTCCTTCTGATTGCCGGTCAGCTGCTCTTGACCACTGAGCTATGGGGGCTTATCAAATATCCGCCAAATAATTCAATATATACTAGTGTTTCATTCAAAAATTACTGCTTATTATATTTTTTCCACCTGAAAACAACCAACTTTATTTTTGCGAGAGAGACATTGTAAGTGTTAAATCCCTCGCTAGGTGGCGTCGAGACAAATTATGACTACATTTATTGGGGAAATACTTAAACTTGTCAAATATTAATTATTATTTTTAATTTATAAACTAACGGAGTGTTCAGGCTGATAATTATTGCTTATAATTTATAATAATTGTTACCCTTTGTGCTATGCATACAAATCTTGTCTAAACGTTAGTTTATAAATTAAAAATAATAATTAATATTGAACATTTGTTTTTTTTTTTTCAGATGTTTTACAGAATTTCAACAATTTATCAAATTTCAAACTTAATTTTCATCAATCATTGGCCAGTTGTTTCACATAACTGAAGTAATAACAGAACTTGAAAATTAACTTTGAAAATTTATGAATAATTAGTTCAAATTCTGTGAAATAACCCGTCCTATGATTCGATGTAATTTCGTACAATTGTTTTCAAATTGTTCATTAAAGAAAAAATACAAGTGTGCAGTTCACACGCGGTAGAAGAAACTTCAGAAAACTAAAGTAGACAAAAGTGGGGAGCCTACGAAGTACCGCACAAAGAGGAGACCGATTATCTATCTCATTCTCTAGCAGGCTTAATCCTATAGATGTATGTGCTTGTCTCTTTTTAGTATCTTAACACAGGCCCTGATGGAAATAATTTTCCTCAGGGCCTCCTGTGTGGAGTCAATGTGTACAAAAAATAGTGTCGCGTTTACGTTTCATCGAGTTTCAAATCACAACAGTGCTAAAGAAGTTTTCACTTCAAAAACAAAAGATTAATGAGATGTGACACTGGCGAAACCGGGTAGTAATATATTGTGCTGCGTGTGTGTGTTGCGTAACTCTGTTTCAATGAAACCACTTTTAATTTAAGCATCATTTTCAAAATTGGAACTGGTTTTGTGAAAAATTCAGGCGAGCGATAAAGTACGTATTTTTAATATAATATTATAATAGAAAATTATTTTAATCATTTTAAAAATAGGAACTGATTTGAAAATAGGAATTATTCGATAATTTAAAATGATCACAAGTGCGCATATTTGTAAAAGTAGTGACCACATGAGTAATTATTTATTGGTGAATTACTGCCAGTATGGCGATGTACCAAGTGGTTACAGTAAGTTGAAGTCAGCAAGAAAATTTTAAAATAAAACCACTTCTCCAACGCATTAATTAAAAAGGCGGTCCGACACGATCCAGAAATACTTTCTTTTCGACGCTGGCAAATTCCTTTTATTTATCGGGCCCTAGTACCGGTGGAGCCAACAATTTCATTTAGACCTGCGTACACACGTATCATCTAAAGATTGGTTGAGGCAGTCTTTGTAGTAGAGCTGACTGGAAGTATTTACCCTTTTGTGGAACAAGAAACTGCAACCTTAAGATATTAAACTTAAACGTGGCAACAGTACAACAAAGCACGATGAAAAATATTTTCTTTTCAGGTTCTCCATAAAACAGTTATACACCAAAATATTACGGAGAAGATTACAAAATTTAAAAGAGGAAAAAAAAAGTTCATGGGGGCAGTTTCGAATGTCAATAGATAGTGACTGAACTCTCTGTAGGTAACATTGAAGATGTCGATGCTCAATGCAGAATCGTTAAGCAGTTTTATTAGGTACTCTGTTTAATGGCGCATTCTGAAAGGAAGAAGTTCTCGCTCTCGGAGCATAAAAAAGTGCGGGGATTTCCACTTTGTTTCTTAAAGCCGGCGCCAGACAGGAATTCAAAGAAGTGATCAAATAAGGGTTCACATGTGTGGCACGGGCATTTGATACTGTTGTCACATAAGTGATCACTTAAGTGCGCTTTGCCGTTCCGTATCGGTTTTTTAGCGCACATCAAATGGATCAAAGTTCAAATGTTTGCGTGCCTGCCACAATGCGCGAAGCTCAGTTGCGCGAGCGTCGCCGTGGAGAGATGTCGTTTGTGCGTAAACAACCAGACGAACGATAGAGTGGAATAATGAGAGCCTTTTCGAGTTTATAGAGTTGATGCAAGGAGAGCCAGATATATGGGATCCGAAATGTAAAGGGCATAAAAATCGAAATAACATCGAAACAACGTCGTCCATGTTATGTGAAGTCTATTTGAAAACTGTGAGCTCAAAGAAGTAAAATCTTTGAACACATAATATCTGGCAGATACAACAATATGTGACCAAAGGTGTGAGCAAAGGTGTGAGCAAAGTCTTCAAAGAAGTAATCACTTCTTTGAACTTCTGTCTGGCGCGTTCCTATAAGAGGAACATCATACAAAACTTAAATTTGGATTTGAGGCCAAAATACCTAACCAAATCGGAAAAATATTTTTTCAATCAAAAGGTACAGCAAATAGTACGAATAAACGCTACTTTATTTATTTGTGTTTTAAATTATAAAATAAAGGCCACTAAAGAATCCAATTTTTTCATAATATACAGGGTGTCCATTGGGTAAAGTGCATTAACTTCGGGAGGTGATCCTACATGATGGTACAAATAAAAAAGATCAATAACTTTTTTCGAAATTCCAACTTTTAGGGGTAGTTTTCTGGTAAAAAGATAAAATTAGACCGGCGTGTGCGGGCGGCATTATTATTTTCCATCGTTGCCGAATCCCCGCTCCAAGCGCTCAGTGTCAGTGTTGAATTCGAATGTAACAAATTTGTTTGCGTAGTAGTGTTTCACTTTAAAAACTTTATTGTTGATAGTCAAAACTTGTTGATTTAATGTGTCTTTATCTAGTGTGTATTTATTTATTAAGACTGACTTAAAGGAACAACTTCATTCAGTGCGTGTTTTTCTCAGACTTACTTTTGGTTATTTAATTGTAGACTTGCCTAACTGTAAAAATTGTATTTATTGGTGTGTAATTTTGTCAATGAATTAGTGTGCCAATACCGCGTAATTTTGTTATTGAATTATTCGGTCAATGCCTTACTTTACCACCAAAGAACGGGGAAAGACATTCGTACGTTGTGAGATACGCCACAACGTATGAATTGAAAATAATATTACTTTACGTTTACATGCTTGCTTACAAGCTGAAGGTGGACATTTTGAAAATTTGTTAAACAAGTTAAAAGCGATGACATTAGTTAAGTGTTCAATTAGTTTATAACAGTTTAATCGTTAAAAGCGTGCCTTTGATTGTTATTTAAGTGCAGTTATCTTTTTAAATTTGGTTTAAAACATACGATCTGTATAAACGTCAAATTCTCGGTCTTGTTATTGTTTACAAACGGTTTCCATGGATACAGGCCAAATCACACCAAGCAACGTTGCAATAATTGCGCCCGGCAAGCTAATAGCGACTTTGTTGGGTAAGTGCTACCTTACACTAAGGATTTTTAGTAGGTATGTCTTTTCGTATGGGAAAAAAGGTGGAATTTCAGAAAAAGTTATTAATCTTTTTTACTCCTACCATAATGTAGAATCACCTCCCGAAGTTAATACCCCCGGACACCCTGTATAAAAGTATTTTCAGCGACATCTATGGTACAACAACTTCATGTTTGAGTAAGGTTTTTCAAAAACTTCTATTACGATATAATTAAAATACTACTAAGTTATTTTTTTGATAGTTCCTGAAGTCAATATTTAATGGAGTTATTTTTGTTGTTGTTTGAAATTGGGTGGGAGTTTGTTTTATATCTCTACTGCTAAAAATTCAGAGCTTCTTTGTCCAAAGGTAGAATTTAATCCTTATTATATTTAGTATATCTGTTTGTTTGGCTCTGGTTTTATGAATATGTGAGGTGTTTGCCTCTGTGTCTGTTTTGAGGTGATTAAGAACCAGAATATTTTTGGCATAGATTTTTTGTATACTTGGATTATCAACTGTTTAAACATTTCTGTTGTTGACGTCCTTATGGGGACCGTTAGTGTGGTCTTTATGATGCAATTTTGAGTTATCTTAAGTTGTTTTAGAAGTTTTGATACTGCAAATCATCATGAATCAAAATGAAGACAGTAAAAAAACACCATGACATCAGAAACTGGTAACATGGCTATAGTAACTTCTCAGATCATAATATTCCACGATCCAAGACCCTTCATACAGCATCTCCAAAGATGACAGAGGCCCTCAGGGAAGTTATTTTCCTCAGGACCTCCTGTGTGGAGTTAATGTAAAAAAAAATCTGAGAGTACCTACTTGTTACTTGGCGATAGTTTGTTTATTGTCTAAAACCGAATAAGCTTTATTCTGTTTTGTTTTCAACAAATTTTGGTCTCCGGTGACTTTTTTGATTCAATTTTTTTTAATTTAAAAATTAAACAAAAAAAAATTCTTCCACATGTCGTCATTGGTCACTCAGCCGAGTAACCGACGTTGGGTGCGGTGTGTGAGAGAGATGCGAGAAAATGATGACTTTTTTATTTGAAGGATAGAGACTCATGTATTGAAAGAGTTGCAGCGTTATTGTGTTAAGGAACGTATGTTTATTGCCTTTTTTGCCGTCGCGGTACCGTAACCGTGAATCGTCACGGTAATTATAAAAACGTTCATTATCACTGAATCCGAATAAATTCATTAACCACTTAGTTATTTTGCGATTGTGCAAGTTTTTTTTTATAATCATTAAAATATAATTATAAATATTAAAATATAATAATCAGTAATTGTTGAATGAAACACCAGTATATATTAAATTATTTGGCGGGTATTAGATAAGCCGCCATAGCTCAGTGGTCAGAGCATCCGACCGGCAATCAGAAAGACACGGGTTCAAGTCCCGTTGGCGGCAAGTATCTTTTCTCGGAAGATTTTTCAATGTAAATGAGTGTTTCAGGCTGACAATTATTGCTTATAATAATTGTTACCCTTTGTGCTATGCATAAAAATCTTGTCTTAAACATTAGTTTATAAATTAAAAATAATAATTTTTTATCTTAACCCAACCGTCAGATACATAAAAACTTTGTGTTATTTCCGCTTCGCAATTAAAGTTCTATAAATGAAACATTTCTGAACGTGGCCGAATACTAAAAACTGTTTTTGAAAGGTTATGAAATAAGCTGGAATCACGGATTATGTAAAAAAACACTTATTATTTTGTATAAATGTATAATAAACAATTTTTTCGCCTCACTTTTTACCATTTCATACCATAATATTTAATAAAAAAATGACAATATCTAACGACACGTAGACGATTTGGCGGGTGAAAACTGTTTCTACAAAATAAGTATTTTTTATGTACTTCTACGGACAACTTTGAATGGAGATGTAAAGCTTGATTCAATATGGATCTTCTACTTTTTGTTTTAGGATTGTCACTAGAACAATAACAGAGTTATAACGATTTCTGTGGGAACACACGCGTTAGCGTGAAAACACCCTTATTTGTACTTGACTGCTATTGTTATATTGTCTTGTAAACACGCTTACGGGTCGGAGTGGTTAAATAATTAAATCGCCAATAACTGATAATTGATAAGCAATACGTTGTCTTATTTTATTTCGAAGCAAAAGTGTCTTGCACCGTCTCGACATGTGAACAGATTCATGCGCGCGCACTTCAGCTTTCTCCCGGGCCAGCCTCGGGCCCAAACTAGTTGCGGCGGGACCAGTATGGCGGCTCGCTGATCACTCTGATCACTCTGATCACCGATCAATAACAGACTCTTAACTCTTGGCTCTTAGACTGATGACCCGAAAAATTCGCACACTTACAGAGTTGAGACTATCTGTTTCGATGACGATATATCATTAATATGTGGAATGGGTGTATCTACATTAGAGATGGGCATCTACGACGTTCATTTCGAAATCATTGGAATTAATTAATTGCGCCTAAAATGTTCAACTTATACTGAGTATTGATATTAAGACATCGAAAACTGATGATCTTTATGCCACTAATATACAGAACTGGTTATTTACTCAGGAAAGGAAATATTATAAAGAATGCCTTAAATCTTAAAAACTGTTCTCATTTTTTCATATTTCTCGAGTAAAAAATCTTATCTCTAAATTAATTTTCAACCAAAACTTTATATTAGGCTGATGCTTTTTTTCATATTTTTTGACATTGTTCGTCCATTTCATATGCTGCCTAGGAATACTTGCTTTTGTTTTTTGGGGTATAAGACTATCATTGTTCATATGTATTGATGATTTACATATTTATTCTTATTTTTATTTCTATTATCCTTAAAATATTATTATTTGTTACTTTTATTTTTATTTGTTATTCTATTTTATTTTTATTTATACAAGATTCACCTAGTTTAACTCCTTTCCTGTATGTGATCATGTACCTAATACTAGTATGTATGCTATATGTTTGTACTTTCATCTACATATATATGGATGATTATTAATATTATATTCTTAAATATAACATCTTATGAATCTCGACTACCATAATACGGGCATTTGCCTAGCTTGGTAGTCGAAATACCATGTAAAAAAATCCTGTAATAAACAAAATGAATAAATAAAATTTAAAAAATAAAATTATGTTCTTCTCTATAGATTTGTAATGTATAAACTTAAATTCTATGTTCCAATATTGCACCCTTCAATAATTTCTTTATCATTAGCTGAATCTATTATGAGGTGCGGAATTACAGCTTGGGGACTTTCCAGTAAAACAAATGTAATTCATGTTCAATCAGTTCAAAATTCATTAGTTAAATTATTAGCTCATAAAATACTATAAGAACAAAGGCATAATGTTCCGTACTTTTACCAGAATCTCAAAATTCTCTCAGTAAGAGCAACTCTTTGGTATAAAAATATATTTCAGTATATAAATAGCCCTATATACATAAATAGACTGGACCACACTTACAATACTCGTTTTACCTTAAATGAAGGACTAATCGTACCTAAGCATTTAAACAAATTTAGACAAAGAACGCTAGACTACGTGATACCTAATTGCTTAATTATGTTACCTGCCGAAATTAAAAAATATACAAATGTAAAAAACAAATATATTTAGAAAAATTTACACAAAAAATTTCTAAACGCGTAGTAAAATAAGTTTTATTTTATCTTCAAAGTAAAAGCACCCATTGAGAAATTAATTAATAGTAGTTTATTGGGGCTTTTCTTTTTTCTTTTATATATATTTTTATTTTTTTCCTATCATATTATATTATTAAAAAAAAATTAAAAAGAAGGAAAAAAATCTTAGGTGGATGTTTTTAATATTGACATGAATCGAATGACTTAATGGTAAAAAATACCACTTTTTCAAACACAGCTAACCTATTTTGTGGGAATATTTTAATTCAAAATTAATGAAATACTTAATTTTAACCACTTTTATTATTATTTAAATAACCAAAATGTTTCATAAGCAATGTAATAATGCGGAATAAAAATATCGCTCCCGGGGTGCCGCGCAGATATTGAAATTTACACAAAACTGTAGTGGAATTTCCTATATTCGTATATGACCTATTATAATAATAATTGGGTGATTTTTTAACTAGATTCATAAAGTTGGTGCTGCGAATCGTCAAGTTCGAAAAATAAAAGGCACAAAATAAAACGGTTCCATGACAGTTGATCCGTTGATAATTGCCCCCCCCCCCCACCGGGCGTACTAATATTCAATGTGCAGTCGGTTTAGAGATATATAATCTGCTTATCTATAAACCTACTGCGTATACCAGCGCAAAACTACAAAAATCGACACTGTGTTATTTATTAAGGGTATTAACTTATTATTAAGGGTATTTTTGAAGTCATTAAGAAAAGATTATAATTTATAATAAATATCATTTCGTGGAGGGGGCAGCTGTCGGGTCACCAAATAGCATAATGGCACCAAACAGAAAACATTATTTTGTAGATTTTTAATTGTCACTAGAAATTGGTTTTGTTCAGTTACATGGAACAAACCTAAATATATATTTTTGATTAATAATGGAATAATTTTAAGAATTTCAAGTGAATCATTTTCTGAGACTGTAAAAAAACACAAGTAAACAACATTACCTTTGCGTGATGATTTCCGTTTTTTCAAGGATAGATTTGGTTGAAAACAATGTGACTCACTTACCTGAAACAAAACAAAAATATGCATTAGTTTATTCAGTTCTTTAAAACAAAAACATTTTTCTTATTTATATCCGCAACTTCCGAAACTGAATCATTAGCATGATTTTAAATAAAATGAATTGCTCGTACATCATCGACATCGTTCATGTCATTGTCTTAAGGATTATTTAGAAACTTTATTCGATTAATGCAATGTTTTGAAATAAGTGTGGTGGTAGTAGGAGATTTTCAAACATTGTTGGGTTATTCGTAACCAACAATAGGAAAAAGGTAGACTCCATCTATACAGATTTTCCCAAGGCTTTCGATAAGTTCTGCCACAAAATACTAATCAATAAGTTCGAAAAATTAGGGATAAGTCTCAATTTTTTGGCATGGTTGATCAGCTACTTATCTGATAGATTAGTTTTTGTAAAGATCAATGACTGTCTATCCTACGGATCTATTGCTACCAGCGGTGTCCCGCAAGGTTTGCCCTTGGGACCTTTATTATTTATCCGATTCATCAATGACGTTACTAGCATTTTCTACAGTGTCGTATTTTTACTATTTGTCCACGATATGAAGATGTTTAAAGTCATTAAAGATGTGAACAATTGCATAATCTTGCAAGAGAACCTTATTAACTTTTTCAAATGTTGTTCTGTTAATAAACTTTAGATAAATATTATCAAATGCCAAGTTATGAGGTTCCAGACAATTAAACATCCAATAATATATAATTATGCACTCTGTAATGTTGACTTAATCTCTGTGGTCGAAATACATGACCTAGGCATCGTTTTTGACCAGAAACTCTGTTTGTATCTCATGTAACTTCTATCGCTAACAGGGCTATGAAAATGTTTTATATTAAGAATTTCCAAAGATTTAAAAAATATTCACTCATTAAAAATTCTGCTCCCATCTCTCGTTAGAAGCATTCGAGAATATAACTCTACAATTTGATCACCTGCTTTTAATAATCACATTAATATCATTGAAAGAGTCCAACGCAATTTCTGAGGTGTATTAATATGGGACTTGGAATATCTGTAGAATCAATAGATTATAATTTTTTATTACATTCATTGTGACTATTGAAGTTAAGTGACAGACGATTTTTTTTACTGTAGTACTATGAAAAAATAAAATAAATTTCGATATCGCCCACCGCTAGTTTTTCTCTAATCGTCTCTCATCACTAATCCTGATTTGAACATAACATAAATATCATTGAATAAAAAAAATCTGATTGACGACCTTAGAAATTAGCTGATAGACGCTTAAGAGCTCTTGATATCGTTAAAACTGTTGGTCGTGTTTGGGAATCAATTAAGATAATGACCCTAAAGATAATGTGATATATGACCTCGAAAACATTGTGAATACCTTCCTAATGAATGCGAAATACAAGTACTAGACATTTGAAGAAATCTGGCGTACATGCATATTATGTACAGTTTTAAATTTTAATTTTTTAACCACACAAGAGACCCTTTCTTACGCAAAATAACTGGCTTATTAATAAATGGAGGTGAACTAACGAAGCTCTTAGAATTGAAAGAAATCGTATACACGATCCTTAAATAATTCATCTAATTCCGCTCGATCTTGGAGAAACAATTGTGGTTGAAATATGACTACAGACGTCATTAACTCCCGTTTAGCGTTAAAAAGTAAATGTGGACTGCCAATGCGTATTTATGTAGGTTAGTATTTCAATTCAACATTGCCAATTAATTAACATTATTAAGTAATTGGTTTGCGTTTAACGTTTTGAGACGTGAACTCGTAGACAGGTCCGCCAGTTTTGCCAGCGTAAACCGATTTCTTATTTATTTCCTTATCAATATCGGTTCGGCTAGCAACGGTAAAACCATAGTAGGGGCATCGATATAAAATATCGGAAGTTACACCTGTCGATCCGATATTGGAAAACTATCGATTTCACCGTGCTAGAGCTCCAGATACGATGCATAGTTATCTTTTAGAAGTATGAAGTTACTAATGCAGACCCGTGAAAAATCACGGTATATTATAATTGTAAGATTTGTGAACCTGAAATATAATCGTTGTGAAGCTGATTATATATAATTGAAGGATTTGTGAAGCTGAAGCTATAACAAATATTTGCTTTGGGATTAATGCGCTTCAAAAAGAGAAATTAACCTTTCAAATATTAGTAAACTTAAAAAATGATTACATCTTTCCCACTTTAAACAAAAGAAATACACTTTTCAAACTCAGATATATTTTTGTAATTTATTAAAATAAAATAATTTTGTTACACACATTTATCATCAGTTTTAATTTTGAAAATTGAAAGTTCATTGAACTATAATAATTTTACTCACTACGCAGAAATACAATTTCAAATCAAGCATCCACGCACCAACATCCGAAAGTAGCATGTTTAATAATCTGCGTTTTATCACACACATTAAAACACACCACATATTGCACACCGTGATTGATTAAAAAATAAAGTGAAATTATGATGAAGTTATAATTTAGTAAAAAATCGCATTGGACACGGTCAACATCTGCAATTCTCACGCTCGCATTTTGATAAGCTATCAATCACAGACACAAGAGGCGAGAGGCGAGAGGCTGTAGAGTAGAGGAACCGTGTTCGCTTGGTCATTCAGTCGCCTTTCCTTTCGCCGGAATCTGGGTTAATATCCGCTCGACGGAGTGCCGATTATTCTTCTTATTACTGTCGATTTGTTGTGTCTGGTATCGCATATCGTAATTCATCGTCATGTGTGAACAGCGGATTCTGTGTATCTCCTTTCTTCTATATGCGTTCTACATCCGTTCTGTTTGCCGCAGCGCCTGGCTGTCTGCCGTTGCTATTTGCTGCAGTGCCGGTAAATGTGGTTTTCATCTTATGTTTATGTAAGTTTATCCTAAAAATTCCCATAAAGTATGTATCTCACATAAAAACAGACACCCACACCCCTCACTACACAATGCAGGATTTCATTTACTGAAATCACTGAAGGCCGCACAGTTTCATGTTGACTGTCGGCCGACTCTTCCCGGATGAGGTTTTTCATGGTTTCCTCATTCCCATAAGGCAAATGCGGAAGAGCTCCAAATAAAAGGACGTGACCGACTCCTTCCCACTCCCAACATAACACAAACACACACGTATGTATATATTTTCCCTTGATTGCTGCCAGTTGCTTTGTTGAGCTAAGCGAAACATGCAATTTTTGTAGGGTTTTTACATAAAAAAAATTCCCTACCGATAAAACACAAGACCTCTAAGCCTATAACAGCCAGGTACTATTTTAAATACCCACATAAGGTAAAAATTGCAAGGCGCATATGACGCCGTTCTATTTATATAAGGAACGTTAACTTTAAATTCAGTAAATTTAAATGATTCATCTCTTCAAGAAATATAAGAAACTAGTAAATGAAAAAAAAGTGGTTTTCATCTATCTGTGAAGAGTTCGTCATATTTTTTGAGAGAAAGAGAGAATAGTATGTGAAAATTAAGACATCCCAAATGGGGTATGTTGTAATGCTGAATGGAGTGGGAAGGGGATGAATGTGCGACAATGTTGGCTATTTGTATTTGGCTATTCAGATCTGATTAATAAACGTGGTTAAAGGAATGTAGTAATTGATTTAACTGATCTGTCGGATCTGGTTGAGGGAGACCTTTTCATCTCCAGTAGGACTCTGTCGGAAAATCGCCTTGCACCAAAGTGGAAAGGTTGGATTCATAAGTCTGTTAATCCTGGAGATACTAACCCCCAAATTACTACCCACTCCTCATACCTTTTTCCTTCCCAGAACTTCCTCTCCTTCCTTTTCTAAAAAAACTCTCCACACAGCATTCCCAAAGATGACAATAGTCCCTGAGGGGAATTATTTTCCTCACGGCCTCCTACGTGGAGTTAATGTAAAAAAAACGAAAGATAGTTAAAAAACGGCCATTTTCAAATATTTATTCAATGCACAATAATAATTCACACCCAAATTACACGCAGCCTACGTTTACTCATGCACACATACACACTCATTTACATATACATACTTTTTTCAGACATCGATAACTTACTTTGCAACTACCTACACACGAAGTCCTTCGAGACATTTTAGGACAAAATCTAAAATAAAACCACAGATGCCAAAAATTATTGAAAAACACTATCGTCATCTTTTATCGTCAGATCCGTGAGTTGTGTAATTTTCCAATTTTTTGTGAGTTTTTCCCAGCATTTCAATTAAGTCTGAGTTGTAAACATGATACAACATATTAAATAAAGGTGCCCCATTGAATATGTGCTTATTTTTACGTGTTTACGCCGAAGATGCGCAGTTCAAAATTAAATAAAACACCCATATTAACAATTTTGAGATGAAATCGAAAAAAGATTCCGAGTTGTTTTGAAATAATAACCGTGACGATCAATTTAATTTGTTTTTCGCAATGTTGATATATCCAATTAAAAAAATAATAATATAATTGCAGATGATTCCTTGTATTGGCTCAATTAAAATTAGTTTCGCTTTTTTTGTTATCCTTGCATCAAATCAAATACAGAAATCTCATTAGAATCTAATTTCAAGATGGTTATTTGTATGCAAAAATATAATTGAAGCTTTAATTACGTTTTGATCTGTTGTATAATATGGTTGAGAAATGAAATAATTAAGAAGAATCGTGTGTTGCATTGTTTGCTTATATTATTGCGTACGGTATAACGCCTTGGGAGAAAATATTAAATGTTATACCCGATAGAGATGGAGCTTAGAAGGGTTGTTTCAAAGAATTTGAACAATTCATCGAAGTTTAAAGTTAATATTCAAGTCTTGTGAAAATTCTCTTCAAGTTCTATTTCCCTAACTGTCCAATACATATAGGTTTAAAGTTTAAAAAAAAAACACAAGCGTACTTTAACAGAAAAATGTATTATAAACGTTATTTCACCTGACTTTTTTGTCGTTCAATATACCTAAATATAATTAATAAAAAATTCCCAAAATTCATATTTTTTTTAGAAATTGCGAGGCTAACCTTTAGTTTCATAAAGGTGCACATCTTAACAGACGGATTGCAATCTTTAGAGAGCTCAGGCGTCGGGTGGGAATGCTATCCTTGTTCTACCGGTATTACAATGGAAGATACTCCGAGAAACTAGCATCATTGATGCCTTCAGCACCGTTGCATAGTCGGGAAACACGCCAAACGAGTGCCCAACATATGTACACGGTTGACATTTATCACATGATCACGGGTCACTTCTTCGACTCGATCTTGTGTTCAACAGTTCGGCTGTGGAACGATTCGCCGGCCTCTGTGTTTCCTCCTTCCTACAAAATGGGTCTCTTCAAGACCAATGTTCATTCCTTCCTCTCCTCAAAAAGACTCTCCACACAGCATCTCAGATGACATAGGCCCTGAGAGAAATTATTTTCCTAAAGGCCTCCTGTGTGGAGTTAATGTAAAAAAAAAAAAAACTTTTTTTGTGGTTAACTTTTAGATTTTCATGTAAAGCGTGGTGTTTTCAAAACCTGAAGTGGTATAGTCACATTACAGAGAATAAGAAAATGTATGTATATATTTGTTAGTTTAAGAAATATTTTAATTGTGAAAGTAATAAAACATGTAAGCTACGTCATTGTTCACTCTTTGCTTATCTACGGAATTATAGGTTGGCGACGATATTACAAAAGCAATCTAAACTCAGTAAAAGTTGCGCAAAGAATCATCAGTATCACTTTATAAATTGTTTACAGTACAAATTTCGACGACATGTAAGCAAGTTTTTATTATAAAAATATGCGAAGAAAAAAATAACAAAGAACATCAAGAATTTTACAATCTAATGAGAAATGGAAATCAATTTATTACACTGAATTTAAAAACAACGCAAAAGCAAAATTTACCAAACCATAAAAAAATATTACAACCTCTCTTCTGAATCAACCAATTAGAAAAAATAAATTAAATTGTACGATTTTTCAAAAAAACTTACATTAAAAAGTAAATATTGTATACAAAACATATTATAACATACAACCTTATTAGAGAGTCTTATTAAAAGACGAAACATAAAAGACCTCTTAATGCTTTATAAAATTGTGAATAATCGTGTAGAGAGTAACTTAGTCAACCAAATCAAGTTATACGCCAGGCCCAAATCTACAAGAACCCTTAAAATATTTTGGACCGAAATTTTTACCAATAATACTAGATATTTTAATCCTATGTCTAGAATGTGTCGATCATACAACGTTCTTGTTAAAATACAGAGTTTCATAGATATTTTTGTAAATAATATAACATGTTTCAAAAAATATCTCCACGATTTGTGCACTTAAAAAAAAACAAAAAAAAATTGTTGTTTTATTACTTTTCAGTAAATACTTCATAAATATTGTATACTTATTATTATTATGTATTTAAATGTATAGTATAAATAATACTTGCATTGTTTTTCATTTGTTTGCTTCTGTGAAAATGCATTTGTGAATACTGCAGACACATTAGTCTAGGGATATTTATATTTGTATTTTAATTTATTATATACTACCCACAAAAATGTTTCATAAATATCCTATTTGTGTCTCAAATAAATAAATAAACCTTAGTAAGAATCGTGGCTCCCTTATCAGGCACAAGAGCTCCTCCTTTCTAATAAGGTATATATGACCAATGATGACCTTAAATATAATATTTGGTAAAATATAATATTGTAAAATATTATATACATATCATATCCCCTATATTACAATAAAAAAATGTCTTTTGAAAACAGTATAAAACAATATTTTTCAACAAAGACAATTTATTTTATGTGTAAGAACTAGGCAGTTAGGTAGCATGTACAATGTGAATCTTTTATCTCATTTTTCATGACTAAGAAGTAATAACATCACACAAACTACATCCATTGATATAAATCAAAAGAATAGACAATTTAATAGAATCTTATTGTAATTTATATATTGTTATTAAATTCATAGGTTAATGAACATGGTTCTCACATTGAGCTGATGGCAAAAACACTGCAATCAATTTGGAAAGTAATTAAATTTGAATTACACCTACAAAAACATACCTCCTAACCCAAAAGCACCTGCATCACTAGGTGGGTTCATTGGTTAATTATTATTGGTGAACTAACCCAAAAGGTCAGGAAGAAATTTCTCTTTAATTAATCAAGGTAATTAGCAACCCATAGCATAGCATTGTTAAAGGGTACTTCGGACTTTTAGTTATATATATTTGTTTACGGACAAATAGTCCATTATTACAATATAACAATAACACGAATTAAAAAAAAGAGATGTCAATGAAAGGAGAATACATATAAATTTATTTATTTCAAAACATACGGCACAACATGTGCCATTGACATAATTATATTTATATATATTATAATACAATAACATAAGAAAGTGACATATAAATGTAAAGTTAAATATAAAAACAAAGGGTAAAAGAAAGGAGTTAAGGTAATGAGTAGTAAATAGAATTATGATGTATAAAATGAAAGTATAAAGTAAAAGTGTAAACTATAAAATATAAAGTATAATGTAAAAGTAATAAGTTAAGATAAAAAGTTGAAAGGCAGGAAATAATATAAACTATAAGTTACCTCTGTAAATAATATAAAGTACAAAAGTTATAAATATAAAAAAAGGATGACAAGTAAACAGTAAGAAATGCTCTTAAGAGCCAAATATTGAAGATAACCAAAAAATTTTAAAAAATGTATAATAAATAAAAGGAAGGTATTACGGAGTATACAAAGCGATATGAAAAATAGGTACCTATGATATGTTTCTAAGCCATAGGTATTAGAGTGCATACTGGTAGGACATAATATTATGGTTACATGATTATATTTATTATTTATTTATGAAGAGTATCGACAATTTACATATAATATAAAAGTACATATGGAAGATAACTACAAGTAGCTTGAAGACTGATTTAAGACTGCCGAAAGTCATTTAGGCTTACACCAAAAAATTCAATGCTTTGATTTGCTTGACAAGTCTCGACATTCTGGATAAGGGAGAATTGTATCCATAATTAGTAGAATGTTGATTGAGGAACAGCAATTCATTATTTCGGAGTCTACGGGAAGGGATGTTGAACTTGATGAGTTGTAACAAAGCAGGTGTGTCAGTAATACTGTTGATAATTTTTGAAATGCAAATTAGACAGGAGTCCTTTCTACGTTTTTCTAAAAAAGAAATGTTTAAATCATACGAGTACTCGCTAATAATGATCGCAAATGACATACATAAAAGAAAATTTTAATTCGTGTGATCCTATCAATTGCAATAATGCAGGTGTGTCAATAAGGGAATTGAGCAAAAAATTGACATCAGATACCAATCTTCCGTCCGACAGCTTTATTAATTTTAGATTTTTTATTAGACAGTTATAGTTTATTTTTTCAACTAGCGAGTTCCCGGCATGCGTTGCATTGCCACTTAATAAAGACATTGTTTCTTCCTGTGAGTCCTTTCCCATTCGTAGCGTTCCATGTCCGCCTCCCCTTCCCCTCCCCTGACCCCTTTCCCTCATGCGTTCCACCTCCACCTTCCCCGCCTTCCCTTTCCCTTTTCCCCTCTCCCTCTCCCCCGTCCTGCGTACCCCCCTCCAACGTTCCCCGATTCTCTCCCGCGTTTCTTAAAACATTATTTTTTTATATATTATAAGAACAATAAATCAAATTTGGTACCTAATTAAAATACCTGTAATATTCTAAGTATTCGATTTTGGTTAGTATCATAGACGAGTACTTAAATTAAATTCATCGATTTAAAGAGTTAATTAGAAAATTGAATTTTGATTGAACAATCGATGGTTTGCTAAATTTCATTCTCAAATTATGATATTTTTGACAGTTTCGTAAGACTTTTTGTAGTTATAAAAAAAAACTTTTCAGATGTATTGTAATGTGTTTCTAATAATACAGAAACCTTCGCGAGGGTGGAAAGAAGATATTTTGAAAGTTTCAACAATTTATCCTCATCATCATCACTCTTTACTCTACAACCCCTGGTGGGTCTTGGCCTCCTCAAGAGTCTTCCTCCAATCTTGGTCTTCCCGGGCTCCTTCGCCCTATCGGTCGTGAGTTCAGCAGGGACTTTGGTGTTTGATGCTTGGTCATTCTCTCCGCAAGACCCAGCCACCAAAGTCTTCCCAGTTTTATAAATTTTGTGGCGTTTAGCTCCTTAAACAGAGTATATAACTCATTATTGTAACGTCTGCGCCAAAATCCATTTTTCATACGCCTCAAAATTTTCCTTTCAAAAACATCCAGTGCTCACTCATTCCTCTTAGTTAGTGCCCAAGTCTCAGCTGCGTATGTGAGTACTAGTCTGATAAGTGTTTTGTACACTAATATCTTGGTGTTTCTGGACAGCAGTCTGGTTTTTTTCTGCCTTTGTAGGTGGAAAGAACAGCGATTTGCTTTCACTGTGTGCTTCTGGATCTCCTCTGTGGAGAACAATTTATAGCGATTCCATAAACAACAAACATACAAGCACGCAAATATGCATTGATTTTTATATATATAGATAGGAGGATTATGTTTATAATAACGTCTTAAAAAATTGTGCTGTATTACTTAAAAAAATGTAATATTCACAAAAAACTGAATATTTTTTATTTGCCAAATTTGTTCTAAAAACTTTTTCAAAGTATTCTTGAAAATATTGATACAAAAAAGCTTAATGATTTTTAAAGTTTTTTTAACCTAATCTTTCAATCAATAGTCTTAACTTCACCAGCAGACAATCTGACATTCATATATCATCCAAAGGCTGAAGAAGAACGGTGTTTTAGTTCTCCGCAAGTCTGGTACTGTGTGAAGTCGCAAGGGAAACCGCCACACTTATTCATAAAATATTACTTCTCCGGCTTATTCTTATAAATTCTTCTCGTGTGAAATAACCACCACCGCTGTGGGGCCTTTGCAGCCAGCGATAACACAATAACACTACAATACAATAACACAATAACATGAAAGTTATCCGCAACGAACAATGAGACCAGCGTAAATCAATTTTCTATATCAAATCCCACACTGTTTGTTACCAGATTGTTTTATTTCCATACGACAAAATGAGATTACTCTCTCTCGTGGTAATTGTCTCTTAATAATGTATTCATTTTCCAAATGATCTTTTTTTATTATTTTGTTTGAACTTTGAGAGTGAAGAGAGATTTTTGGTTTGAACAATTATTTGCTTTATTGTTGTTTAATGGCTTTATTTTAGGTGATCATCAAAGAATATTGGTCGACAAAACAATGATAAAATAAGACAGTACAGCAGATAAAGCATACATTTCCAGTAGGCACAAGATTTCTTATTTTCTCCTTCTTCTTTGTGTGCCCTATCAGGTCCCCCCGACGTTGGCGATCACTCTGGAAAATGTCTCTCTGTCTTGCGCTGCCCGGAATAGCTCCTCCACACTTCTAATGCCGGTCCACTCTCGTACATTTCGCAGCCAAGACATTTGTCTCCTACCAGGCCCTCGGCGACCCTCTATCTTGCCTTTCAGTATTAAATGGAGCAAGTGATACTTCTGCCCTCCAAGTATGTGACCCAGATATGAAATGTTCCTGATTTTTATTAATGTGAGCAGTTCTCTATCTGCTCTAGCCCGCCTGAGAATTTCTGTGTTGGTGATCATGTTGGTTCATGGGACCTTGAGCATTCTCCGGTGAGGCCACATTTCAAAAGCCTCTAACCTGTTCATGGTATTTACTTTTAAGGTCCATGTTTCACGTCCATACAGCAAGACCGGCCACACTTAACATTTTAGCATTCTCTGCCTTAGTTTTAAACTGATATTGTCATTGCGGAAGAGGGATTTCATTTATTTCTTATTTTAACATTCTTAATTTCATTTAATATCACCATTCCTATTTTCATGCTATTCTGAGCTATAACATCTGCTCTGTCGTCTGGTATCTTACAAGTCGTGGCAGCGACTACGGTGTAAGTTTTTAGGCATATATCATGGAGAGCATTAGTTTCTATGTTCCCGATGGTTATCTCCTTCACTGACAGGAATATAGACTGTTTTATCTCCCGGCTTGCAGAACTAACTTGTCAACTATTATAGTCATGCCAGTCGGGAGAATCACTTCAAATATTGATATTCTTAACAAGCAAAAAAGTAAAACTTAGTCAATGAAGCACAATTTAGACGGCAAGCTTTGTTGATCTTAGTATAAATGTGCTTTCTTATCTTTATCTATTATCTCTTTTAGTATTATAAATATTAATTTTGTAATTTTTTTAAAATGAATAAATTGAATTGAACTGAAAAAATTAACCACCCGAACTTGTTAACTTCGTGGTCGAGGGGCATGACTCTCAAATCCCGGAGTGCGCAGATAAATTTCATTGATTGAATTGTGTTTAACAATTTAATAAAATAATTTTAAATACTCAGCAACGCCCTCGTGTATCGTGTAAGACCATCGTTGAAACGTAACTTGAAATGGCTTTCCACTCTGTTCCCATTACGTCTTCTATACTCACTCATGTTATTGCAAACTTACGCTCTTGAGGCGATTTTTCGCAAAAACAGCGCTATATAAGTTATCCAAATTTATTATTATTATTATTACGAAAACCACATTGCGCAGGCAGTAAGTAAACTATACCGAATGGAAAATCAATTTATTTGATCAGCAAGAAATTAAAAGGTGTCCGTTATATTGAGTCAACTGAGCAACCTCAGTAGTACTGAGAATTCATTCAAAAATACATTTTACAAAACTGTTACAAATAAATTTCATCTTGAATTATGTCAGTGAGCTTCTTCGAAAGAAGGTCTTTTCCTGATTCATTTTGTCAACAGTTTTATTACGATGCTTATTGATTCCTCACGACGTGAGTGTGTACCGGACAAGACCATAAATGGCACAAACGCTACGAACCACGGAGATGCTGATGCTGGGCCAGAGATGAGTCATTATTCACAATATGTGTTCATGTTTGTCTATTGTTGTTTATGTTAATTTTAATTTTATCCTGACGAAGAAATCCATTGATTTCGAAACACGTTGATAATTTTCCTTAAATAAGTGGTGTGTACAAATTTTGCTTTTATTTCATTACTCATAAGTTATTATTATTCGCGTCACTTAATGGGAGATGACGTCGAAAAAACAAGACAGAACTCTTCGTGGTGAGATGAATAAAAACTTCAAACTGATTTTTGGAATAGATATCGCACAAGGGTCGCAACTAAACAGAAAAGTGGAACTATTGCATCCCCAAGTTTGGAATGTTTTGAGACTGATGGAAACGTCGAACATACATTTCGGCGATTCATTTTTATTAATTAACAATCTTTCGAAATCAATTTATAATTTTTTATGGAAAACAGTCAATACGTCTAAAATTTGATATAAAAATGACATGTTTCCGGTTTTCTTTGGTTATACCCTCGTAATATGAATCGCCGATTCACGACTTTTACATAAAATTTAAATAATTAGAAATATGGATATAGAAGATGCGTACACAAGAAAATATATTCACAGAACAAAAAATTAAAAAGTAAATATTGAAGTAACAGCATAAAGTACAAGAAGTAAGCTATTATAAAAACAAATATGAATAAAAAAGAAAACCTTGGGTACATGTATATGTAGTGGACCGATCGTAAAATCAGGCAGATCGTGATGTGCCTAGCCACATCGTGTAGTGCCTGGCGGATTGTGAAGTACCTAAGGCGCATTTTACGATTGGCCTGCGACAGATACAAGATGTTTTGAAAGTAGGTACTTTGAAAATAATAAAATATCTAAGTACGTAATAAAAATAAATTTAAAAGTTCTGGAAGTAAACTTTGATGAAGAATATAAACATTCAGAGTATATTTGATTATAATCCAACTGAGAAGGGCTGAAAAACAGCTTTAATTAAATAATGTCTGTATGTTGATAATCTTTCAATATTTATCACATCATAAACAACATATTTATTAAATAAACTAGCTGGTCCCGGTATGCGTCGCTATGCCACTTAATAAAGAATTTTTTTCTCCCTGAGTGTCCTTTCCCATCGTCCCGTTCCCCTTCCGTCTCCCCTTCTTCTCCTGCGTCCTCTTCCCCTCTCGCGTTCCCACTCCGTCACCTCCACCTTCCCTCTCCCTACTCCACTCCCCCCCCCCCCCTTCACCGTCCCGCGAACCCCCCTCCCGAGTTCCCCTCCCCCTCCCAGGTCCCCCTCCCCCTTCCCGCGGTCCCCTTCCACCTTCCCCGCCTTCCCTCTTCCCTTTACCGCTCCCTCGTCCCACCAACCCTCCTCCCGCGTTCCATATATTCAATCCCAGTACATTCAGTTCTTAAACAGCCCGCGTGCCACCTTTTACAATTTTTATTCAAATTTCCATTTTTCATGTATATTAAGTTTGGTACCTAACATAGATACCTATTTAAAATATCTAAAATTCTTGATTCGATTCAAAGTATTAGGGGAGTACCTACTTTAAAAAAATTTTTTAACTTTTCAAAAATAGAATCCTGTTTGCATAATCATTCATTGTTTTGCAAAATGTCATTCTCTAACACGCGAACTGTCAAACGTGCGATGTTTTCTGTTATTATCTAATTTTCTGCGCAATTTTCTTATTTTTTCTCTCCGTAAGAACCATCCTCGAACTTCAAGGAATATTCTAAAAAAAGAATTAGCGAAATCGGTTCAGGCGCTCTCGAGATTTGCGCTTACCAACAAATTTAGCGATTCATTTTTATATTATAGAGATAAAAAGAAAATACTTTGTTTTACGTCACTTTATTGTTATTTTTTTCTCCGTCTACCGGTTTCGGTACCTCCGTACCATCATCAGGACTGAGTATAAAAAATACTGAGAAATACAGGAAAATACACATATATATATACAAATTGTGAAAGAAAGAGACAGTAAATTAAAGTGGGACAGTGCGTCAGTTGTGGGAGTTGCTTTTGCTTTTTTTTTTTTTTTTATTGGTTTTCAAGGTACAATCCCGTTAAACCGCAATAAAGCAGTTTGTCAACAGGATGTTAACGTTCAGTTGCAATTTAAACATTACATAATATTATTACTATAACCATTCAGATTATAACAATTAACACATATGAATTAATATAAACTATCTCTATTTAGCAGCCATTGTTTCAGCATATATCTGAATCTATTTGTAGAATCGCAATTTTTTATATTAATTGGTAACATGTTAAATATTTTTGGCACGTTATATTCCAGGGTTCGCCGTCCGTAGTTATTAATCAGTTAATACCAAAGCTGAAATCATTAATAATCAACTAAATTTAACATTCAGCCCTAATATAAGTATGTTTCCCGTTATCCCACTCGCCCCTCCCCCACTTCCCTCCCACAACTGACGCACTGTCCCACTCTAATTTACTGTCTCTTTCTTTCACAATTTGTATAAATATATATGTGTATTTTCCTGTATTTCTCAGTATTTTTTATATTCAGTCCTGATGATGGTACGGAGGTACCGAAACCGGTAGACGGAGAAAAAAATAACAATAAAGGGACGTAAAACATAGTGTTTTATTTTTATTTATTTAAAATGTCAAGTTACAATGTGTTTGCTTCTTTTGAAAAAAAAACATATCTATTATTATGGAATATAATTCAGCTTCTATATATCTGAAATATCTGCATATTTTAATACAATATTATATGGGTGAATAACTTGATAGCAATATATTGCTCTATACGTGAAGCAAAAATATCACAGATCTTAATACTGTTTCATAATATTTGAAAAATATATTAATATGGCTTACAAACCCACACACCTGTCCAAGAAACCATTAAACCAAATAAACAACAGTTCACCTGTGCATATTTTCTTCTTGCATAACAATTCTTCATCTACGTAAGCAGTTAATACTCATGACGGAAAGATACAATTGAAAATTAGTGGTGGTATTGTTTAAGAATTATGTACTGCCCACAGATGACTTATTCTCCGTGCCACGTGACTGTAAGACGGTGCCACGTGACACTCGTAACACACATACCCAGTAACACATATCCACGTAACTTAATATTATCATTATAGGTAATAATATGCGATGAGCGACCGAAGGAAAACAAATTACTTCAGTCACGTTTTTCTTTGTTAAGGCTAATAAAAATGCAATTGATTCGGTGACAAGATGTATTTATCTTTATACTAGGCCCCGTCAGAATAACCTACGTAATAATTTGAATGACAAAAATAATGTTTACATTTATTGCCAAAATTGTAAGTTAGGCTGATGATACGACTCTCATCTTCAAGTCAAGATAGGAATAATGTTTATGTAAAAGCAAACAACAAATACAGTTAGACAAATTGCGCTAACAATGAATGGGACAAAAACTAAATACGTTGAGTTGGATTAATCTTCCTTAAGTATTCAAAAATAAAATATATGTGCTGGGCCCCCTGACAAATTCTAATATATTTGATAGTCCTTACCTAGAACAGTTCACTAACATCAAATACTTAGGTATTATTTTTGACAGTAATTTAACGTGGAAAGAACTTAATATCGCTACTGCAGTCGACCTTGGAAAATCAATATACTTCTTAGATATTTCTTAGATTATTTAGACTTTTCTTTATTTGTTGCAATAACTCTTTATATCTTTTTCGGTGTTTTTTTTTGTTTACATTAGCTCTGCACAGGAGGCCCTGAGGAAAATAATTTCTCTAAGGGCCAATGTCATCTTAGGGGATTCTGAGTAGTGGTTTTTTTAAGGAAAGGAAAGTGACTTAGTTTGGCGAAGTTAAAAGGTCAGAAGAGTCTGGAGAGGTCAAAAGACCTCCCTCAACATGTCTCTCACGATCCGGACCGCCACGCAGCAGGCGGGCAGACGCATCGGCTGCCAATACTTGGACGAACCTCGCCCCGTGAACCCGGGCACCCCTGCTAAATCACCAAGGTGTTGGTTGTTCCGTCCCCCAAATGGTGTAGGGCCCATACAGCAGAAGCCTACTCTAGTTCGGACCTTGTAATGCAATTGAACAAAGAAGTCATGGCTTTGGATTTGGTAAACTATTTGCTTGATCTAAGAACAAATCCAAATAGTAACATCCAACAGTACAGGAATAATAAATTGTTTTGCATGAGCACTTGCAATCGGCAAGTCAAGCTTGAAGAAGTAGTGCTTGTGTTAGTTAAAATGAATGCACTGTGACAAGCCCCATAAGTCTTCTATGTCACCAAAGGAAGTTTTTAGAGCGTGGGATTTCAACTTAGCCATTTGAATCGGATGGTGCCTAAGTACGTGGTAAGAACATTACGAATAATGGCGTAACGATGTCAAGTCGAATGCTTTAATTGTAGCGATTTGGAAGCTATTAAAAACAAGGTGACTTTGGCCTGAAAAGCCTATGCACATCGGGACCACCGTACAAAATTAGCCCAATTTTATTAAATTTATGATCGAATTAGTGGTTGCTAATCTATTGTGACTTGTTTTAGTTTTGCAAACCTTTGACAGTCAAATGAATATTTAAAAGTTCCATAGTCTTTCAAGTTGATAAAGAACTTAGAAATTGTATGCATGAAAATATTTTTAAAAAAATGTGCAAATTTCATGTCGATGCAGTTTAATGTTTAATTGCTTTAGCACGCTGATTTTACGTTTTACTAGAGCAGACCGGTGAACAATCATGGCATATATTTTAATTGTAGCATTGTATAGCTATATGAATACAATACATGTCTCCTTATATACAAAATAAACAATAAACTCGTACACACAAACACAGAATTCATTAAAACGTCCCAAGTACACAAACACTTTACGAGACAACACGATAACATACATTTAAACACCATCCACACTAACTATGGTAAACAATCCATTGGTTACGAGGGAGGCAACTTATATAATTGCCTCCCAAACGACATTAAAAACGAAAAGAAGCTGGGTAAATTTAAAAAAAAATTATTAATACTTATTCTTGAATAACAAAATAATGATGTTGAATAGCGCTGTATTGAAATATTTACTTTATTTTAATTTGTATAATTATTTCTAGTTAAATGAGTGAAAATGTAATTTTCTTTTAACTGGAATAAAAAAAATATAAAAAAAGCTTAAAAATTTATTAAAAAAACACTTTACGCCAATTTTAGAGATGATCATAATTTAACATGATCCATAGATCATAATTTCGGATGAATACCGTGGACGTTTGATACCTGGCTTTGTTTTTTTTTCATAATAATGTATCTACAGTTCTATTCCGAGATTGATGAAATTTTACATACTTAACCTTCAAAAGAAGAGGAAGGTGACCATCTTTTTTTTATATGAGCTATATCATCTTTGGGGATGCTGTGGGGAGGGATTTTTTAGGGAAAGGAATGAGAGGAGAGTTCTGGGAAAGAAAGGGGTTTAAGGGGTGGGTATTTATTTTTTATTTTTATTTTTATTAGAGATAATATATTACAAAATTATTACATAAAATTTATAATACATTACTCCCAATGAGTTTAATAAAACTCATTTTGGGAAGGACAACATTATACATCTAAAGGAAAATTATTTTTACATAAGAACACGGAAATCAATGAACAATACATAGATTTTTAAATGGACTAGACACACTTGATACAGGTAATTGAAGAATATACAAGAGTTACAAAGGAAGACAGATAAATTCGTCACTGGTTAATAAAGTTGCTGAGAAAATATCCTTTTAGAGCCTTTGCCAATATTTTTTTGTTTGATTCTGGTAGTTTTAGGACATTAGGTAATGCGTTGTATTGCGTATGTGCGATGTATTGTAAGGAGTTAATTCCAAATTTAGTTGTGTGTGTAGATGACGATAGGTGTATTTGATTTTGTGATCGTGTTTTGTGCTGGTGTATATCGGAATTAAAGGCTGGTTTAGTGGTGGTGTGTGACGAGTGTTGAATTATTTGTAGGATGGCAGTGGTGATGCTATATTTTGGCAGAATGGTAAAGGGAAGAATTTGTGTCAGTGAGTATATGTCTTTGACATGCGTATCCCATGGTAGATGGTATATATTTCTTATGGCTCTATTTTGGATTACTTGTATTTCAGATATTTGTTTCTTAGTAATGGTGCCCCAGATACTAACCAGATAACTTAGGTGAGAGTGGATCAAAGCATAATATGTGGCACGCAGTAAAGCTGTGGGGAGCACATCTTGAAGTCGATAGAGTACACCAGTTATCGGGGAAATTTTGGATTTAACATATTCAACATGGGAGTTCCACGATAGGTTAGAATCTATGAATAACCCTAAATATTTCGTTACTTGTACATTTTGGAGCTTTTCATTTCCAAGAGTAATATTCATTGTCATATAATCTTTTTTCCCGAAAGTGAGATAGTGAGTTTTTTTGACATTGAGGCTTAATTTATTTATCCGCAACCATTTAGCTAGCTTTGCGAGATCTTTATTCATTAGAGATTCAAGTTCCCTCAGATTTTTACAACGATAATAAATCACAGTATCATCAGCGTAAAGTTGAAGTTTTCCCAAGATGCTGCATTTAGTTATATCATTGATATATAGTAAGAAAAGTAGGGGTCCTAGAAGTAGGAATCTGGGGTTCAGTGTGTCCTGGTCATCCACCTCCAAGACCTAGACAAACCTCATCTCATGAACCCGGGCACCCCTACTAAATCACCAAACACAGCGAACCACTTGGGGAGACCTATGGCAGAGGTGTTGTTTATGCAATAAAGGTTCCCGGGGCGGCGGTACCCATTCCCGCCTCCCAAATCTATCTATATTAGATTAGAAAAAACTCTGCAACGTAAAGCCCGAGCAACGCTGGGACTTCAGCCAGTACGTAATAATTATGCGTGTGAAAATTTGCTTGTATTTGAACAATTTACTATGAATCAGTAAAATTAATAATGAGGTTTCGAAAACCCACCCCTATCCACCTTTCCCAAGCCTTAAAACACAATTTAATGAATTTTTGAACACTTGACGTCTAAATAAACGGAAAATTATTGGCTTCGGAAAAACTCGGCGTAAACCCCGGGCAACGATGGAGCTAATCGAATAAAAATTACAAATTTAAAATTGATTGAAAAATAAAATTATGGGATAGCAAAGTTGCATTTTTTGCCTTATTTTGAAACATGGATTTCGTAAAAATACTTTTTCGAGCAAATATTTGGTCACTAGTATAGAGTCTCTGCAATTTGGGAGGCGGGTATGGGTACCGCCGCCCCGGGAACCATTTATTGGATCATCAACACCTCTGCCACAGGTCACCCCAAGTGGTCTGCTACGTTTGGTGGTTTTGGTGGTGGTAGGGGTGCCCCGGTTCATGGGATTAGGTTTGTTCGGATCTTGGCGGCGGATGCATCTGCCGCCAACTACATGGAAGGCCGGATCGGGAGAGACTGGTTGAGGGAGGTCTTTTGACCTCTTCAGCAGGACCCTCTCGAAACACTGCCTTGCACCGCAGTCGGAGGGATAGATGCATGCGTCCATCACGCCTGGACACAATGACTCCCAGATTCCTACCCACCCTTCATACCTTTTTCCTTCCCGGAACTTCCTCTCCTTCCTTTCCGTAAAAACACCCTCCACACAGCATCCCCAAAGATGACAAAGGACCCGAGCGGATTTATTTTCCTCGGGGCATCCTGTGTGGAGCTAATGTAAAAATAATAAAAAGTTTTATTAATGGCAATTCTCACCGACCTCCAAACTCATGCCTTAGGTGCACTAAATTAAACCATCAATACAAAGATCATTTAGCTCCCAACAGTAATATATAAATCCAAGTTTAAAGTGCATGGGAAACATTATTATGAGTGCCTTCATTGCATATTATTATATCTGAATGGCCAATAGAAATGACGATGATTGACAATCATGCTGACTCCGGACCCATTGTGGAGACTTGTTGATTGATTCTGATCTTCTAATGATTCCGTCAGGTGAAATGCGGAATGTTCCTGATGAACCGTTGAAAGTATTTCTGACTTTTTGCATCCATTATATAAGTTGATGTATTATTTGATTTCTCTTCCTGTGACTTTGTTTGATTTTAGTAATATCAGTTTGATGGTGGCTTCAATGGATGAAAAGGCTGTCAAGCAAAAAACAATTATTTAAGTAAAGAAACAGAATTTAATTAAACTGTTTGATGAGTTAGTAAATAAGATGTGAGTTAATTTAACATGCGGCCCGTGGGTTTCTCACTCATCACTGATCTAGAATTAGGCATTGTATTTTTAATGACACTAACCTAACCTTACCCTTTTCTTTTTATTTTCAGCTTGTAATATTTTATAATTAATTTGTGTTATCGAACAGTATTAATACGTTAACGAATGCGTGGTTGAATTTCAGAACCCGGCTTCGAGTGATGTCTGACGCCACGCCATACGCGCCGCGCCACAAATAACATCTGTGTACGTGAAATTTCAAACAAAGCTACCTTTGTAATTCGGTTTCGATTTCAAGAATTCGTCAAAAGATGGCGCTTTAGTAGGTCGCATGAGGACGTGTCCCTGACAGATGTAAGTACTACGAATTTGCGAATTTGTAGTATCTCTCCAGATAGTCCGGATGTGAAAAGATTGACGGTAATACTTAGGTGTATCACGCGGCTATATATTACATATGACGTCAGTGCCTATCCCGGTTACCTTGTCCCGATGAGTAGCTATCACTGGATGACAGTGGATCTGAGGAACGGGTTATTTTTGGAACCAGTTCTTATTAGATTTATAAAATGGACACCAACACTAACTGGGCGAAGCCGAACTCGCAGGGCCTAGAAATAACTGCTAGTTTCACAATTAATAAATTAAAAATAATATGTTTAATAATATTTGCTACACGTTCCAGAGTGGAAGATACTCTCAGAATCGCTTTGATGTAAGACCACTATCCAGAATTGAAAGTTCGCTTGAAATGGCTTGAGGCGTGTTTTATGACCAGATCTGAATACTCAGATACATCCTCACCTTCCTCTTCCCCATCTCCTTCCCCTCCTCACAATCTTTAGCCTCACAACATACCACAATTGGGGATGTTGTAGTCTCACTGGCTCCTGATGGGAGCAGTTGGGTCTTTTGTGTGGTTTTCACATAAAAAACAACTCCCTAAGTTAATTAAACTAATTCTTGAAAATAATCTAATATGATTATTGTTGCTTATTTTTAAAGTATGTAAGTTCAAATTTTTGATCGTCTGTCAAATTTAAATAATTTTTATGACTTTATGGCCCGATCTGCTGAGTGCTTTCGTTGAACTACCTATTAATGTCGCTATTAAATTTTTTTCTGTTAAATTAATATTCTTTCCACAGTCCGTAAATATAAGCAAATACGTAAAAAAAACATTAATACTTAAGTGGTGTTTGATGGGTATCGTAAATAAATTACTTTAAATTACGTGTGCTTTACGTTTATGTGTGAACTTCACTTTAAACCGAACTCTTTCGAAGAATTTCGGTTAATTTTTGACATTTTTCAAAGACATCTGATGTTATATACAGGGTGGGGTAGAGAGGAGTTACTGATTTCAAAAAATCACTGAAGGCCCCTCAGACCAAGCAGTCGGGCGGGGCGGGTGCCGTTAGGTTGGGGAAATGATGCCGTTTATGTTGGTGACCATGCCGTGGTCAGGTAAGTACCGGGGCTTTGTTGTGTGGAGACGTTCTTTAAAAACTGAAAAAAGCGTTGTGGCTACGCATGGAGCTTTCCTTGTCCGGTTCGAGTTAAATCGTAATGACAGTTTTTCTCATCCTAAAACCATTCGGAAATGTATCAGTAATGTAAGGTGGACAGGAACTGCAGATTCTAAAATACCAGTTGGGCGACCCAAAAGTGTGCAAACACCTGAAAACATCGCGGTAGTAAGAACGTCAATTGAAGAGTCTCCAACCCGAGCAGCGCGGAAACATGCCGCTGCGCTTGGAATATCGTCCAGAATTATAAGGCAAATCTTACACCCAGACCTTCACCTATACCCCTACAAGATGATGCGTACACGGGAATTGAGCCCACAAGATTTTGTGAAACGTAGAGATGCTTGCATTGCAATCGTAACTGCTGTATCCCTCGGCGCTGTTTTGTGCACTGGCGACGAAGGATTAACCATTACCTTTGTTGAGTTATTCATCTCACTATTGTGAGATGTTGGAGAACGTTAGGCGTCCCAAAATGAAAGAGTATGGCGAGGAACACGACACAGAAGCCTTCTGGTTTCAACAAGATGAAGCCATGGCCAGATGAACCCTTAAAGGTCTGAACGAGGCGATTGAGGACGTCATCGCTGGAATTCCGCAAGATATGTTGGAAAGAGTGGCCGAAAACTTCTTTGAAAGGCTCAAATGTGTATTGCTCGCCAAGCCAGCCACGTCAGACGATATCATTTAAAAAATATCATGAAAAAAAACGACATCATTTCCCCGGCCTAACGGCACCCGCCCCGCTCCACTGCTTGGTCTGGGGGGCCTTCAGTGATTTTTTGAAATCAGTAACTCCTCTCTGCCCCACCCTGTATTTCTACATACCCAAAATTAAAAAAAAAATTCGTCGATTTTCACTTTATGTCCGCCACTTCTGCAATAAACAAAGTATTTTTTGCAAACTGAGGTTTATGCGTATGCGATATTCATACATACTATAATTAATATTTTTGAATTTCATGTTTTAGATAATTTCCAAGGACTCCAGCGTTCCACCCGATTTGGTCGCAGCCTCCGCTTGCGACCGTTATATCTTTATATATACATATGGATATTCAAGTCAAATTTTCAATAGTGTTTTTCTTGTTATTTTTTTTACATCAGCTCCACACATGAGACTCTGAGGAAAATAATTCCCCTCAGGGCCTATGTCATCTTTGGGGATGCTGTGTGGAGGGTTTTAATAGGAAAAAGAAGGAGAGGAATTTCTGGTAAGAAAAAAGGTACGAGGGGTAGGTAGGAATCTGGGGGTCAATGTGACCAGGAGCGTCGGATGTATGAATCCATCCCTCCCACTGCGGTAAAAGGCAATGGGTTGAGAGAGTCTTGCTGGAGAGGTCTAGGTTAGTTCTCCCGATCCGGCCCGTCATGCAATAGATGGACAAACGTATTCGCCACCGAGACCTAGACAAATCTCACCCCATGAAACCGGGCACCCTTGCTAAGTCACCAAACGTAACGGACCACTTGGGGTGACCTACGGCAGAGGTGTTGGTTATCCAATAAATGGTCTCCAATAAATGGTTCACTCTTTTCCTTCCCCTGTAAACTCCCACACACACCCTAAACATGACATGGGACCTGAGAGAAATCATTTTGTTTGCAGTTAATGTATAATTTCCACAAAACCTATAAATAAAAATGATTCTAATATTAAATTTTGCTCTTAGGTTGTACGTCACCCCGTGAACCCGGGCACGTGCGAAGTCACCAAACGTAGCGAACCCCTTGTTGTGACCTATGGCAGGGATGTTGGTTGTCCAATAATTCCCTAGGCGGCGCGCGGCGGTACCCATACCCGCGTCCCAAATTGAAAACGTTTTATCAGCATATAACAAAAGTTTTGTGAAAGAAAATAAATTATGGCCTTGAAAAAAACGACTCCCCCCTTAAGAGTAGCTAATATTGTCTTCAATGGTTAAATATATTAACAGTTGTCTTTCTAAAAGTCATATTGATATAGGTACTATTTTCTAATCCGCCGTCAATCAATCAATCTCCTGCGGAGATGACGCGTGCACATAAAAGCTAATAAAGCCAATTTTAATATGTCTCATTAACATACTGAACCAATGTATAACGGGCTTGACTCCCCGATGACGACTTTCGCTTTCCAAGATGGCCGCCGCCGTATATGTCAAGATTAGCGTTCTTTAATTGTGCGTTGATTGGGCTGGGACCAATCAAAGATGCTTCTAATTAAGTTAATGTTCAAATTATTCACGAAATACTAAACTTGACGATATTACCTCATTATAATTAAAGATACGCGCGTGTGTTATTAAATTTACCTGTTTTTTACAACGAAATTAAAAGATATATTGATGAATCAAATTAGATTTCTTATAGAGGTACTAATATCCTAGTTAAACCAGATTTTGCCATCTATTTGGTTTTATTATTACATGATCGACATAGACGAAAATAACAGAATGAATCTTATTAAGTAATACAGTAATGCGTTGATTATTCAGACATCTCCAAATTAAGCCGCCGCTACCCGAATTTCTACCGATTTCTTGCATATCCCCCTCAAACATTTGAAGTTTTTAACTTTTTTAAAAAATATATGTTATTTTTGAAGATAATATCTATACATTCCCCACGCCGAAACGCAAATTATATGAAATTCCTTACATAGAAAAAAATCGTAAAGTAAGCTCCGAAAATTATTATTTTCACGTCTGTTTCAGTTATTTTGCAAGTTATATGTATGAAAAAATTCATAGTGTTTCTTTGAATGCTGTTTTAGACAGCTCCCAAGAGATTTTTGCTCTATTGTAAACAGGCGCGGCCGGTGCCTCAAATTATAGGTGGTTCACCAAGCCATTCATAAAAAACGAAAGGTTGATATTATATTTAAAAAAAAATCTAGACATCATGCATAATTTTACATTATTTGCTAAGTATCTAAAAATATCATGCAACTGTAATAGTAAAAATATCGTGCGATGTAAAAACATGCTGATGTCTAGAGTTTAATATAGTGAATTGACCTGCCAGGTAAGTAGGTATGTTTTATGTATCTGTTTGTAAATTCAAATAATAAAAATACATATAGCCTAGGAACTCATAATAAATTGTACAACGCAACATAACTAAAACGGCGCTCTAGTAATTATCCAATTATTATAGAATTATTCTGGTATCAATATTTTTAGAAGCATTTTACACTCCATTACTATTGATATTACATCTATTAGAAGATTAGTGGAAAGGGTGGGTGTGATATCCATTTAAAAATACTCAACCTTCCAAAGATAATAATAATAACGCAATAATCCAATAATAATAATTAACACACAAGAAACACTCTGCGGCGTGGATCGCCAATATCGCCATTTACTGTCGTGACAACTTCGATCAATGGGTGACAAACAAATAATAATGTCAAAAAGGTACATCCCAAGGGCTCGAACAAGATAATGTCACACGAGACGCATAGCTGACCCTTTGACTAATGGTTACATTTTAGAAGAGAAATATTATTACTTAATATTATCTTGTTCAAACCTTACTACCGCTGGAACCAAAGCTTCGGAATATTTCCGAAGAATGCCGAAGCTCTTCGGGTCGGCCGTGCAGTGCACGGTCAGTCGATTTTTAGTATGACATGTTTCTGACGTTTTGGGATTTTTTACTACGAGGATCATTCAAATTACGGGGCGCTTAGCTCTGGCGCGCGATTTGGCATTGTACCTACCTCGGTTCCTCGCTCCTAGCGGGTAGCCGCCGTAACTGGCGGGTGGGAACAATGCGTTTATTTGGCCGTAATACATTGTTAATAAATTGTTAGATTGATAAATAATTATAATTAAATTTAAAGATTGTGCTCAATTTTATCAATTTAATAAATAAACACATTACGTAGAAATACGATGAGTTGTAAAATGATGTTGATTTTTTTTGGCGGTTCAGCGCCCCATTGCACGTTAGCGCCAGCCGCGCCTGATTGTAAATGAATCGTGTTTTATTAAACATTTTCACATTTTCGCTTCAATTTTACCATTTTAAATATTAGCGCACCCTCTCCAACATTCGTAATTACATATTTCTCCATCTTCTTCTTTTTGATACAATACTCAGATTACTCATAAACACCACCACAAATAAAAAAATAAAAATAGATGGTTTCTGGGTTACTAGTAAGACATTTCAAAATGTCATACTAGTGTACCGGAGTGTTATTTTATAGCATAGTTAATATGTAAAACACAGACATGTGTAAATAATATTTGATTTGTAGTGAGCATTCGAATATTTCTTCCTATCTCAAAACTAATTATTTGGAGATATCCGACTAATCAACTAGAACTAGACGCTCGATATATTTATGAATCATTTCCGAATAGAGCACTAAATTAATACATCGGGTCCCTAAAAGAGCAAAGAAATTCATTGTTCTTTCCCTTTGAAAAATTGACATTGTAATACGAATTGGTTCGGTAATACTATGCGTCCGTTTTTGTATTATCATACATTAAACGCTTTTATAATTACCGTGGCGGCAAAAACAGGCAATAAACATACGTTCCTTATCGTTATAATGCTGCAACTCTTCTTATACATTAAATAATTATGAGACAAAAGATGCGATACACAAAATAAGTGTGTCTATTTCTTCAAAAGAACTACTTTTTCCTTTGAAGGAAACAGATGTATCTTATTACGGTTTGGCCACGGCTATGGGAATTGCGTTTCATTTACTTTATTTGAGGGAGATGCATGATAATGATTGTATGTTTCCGTTGGGGGGGTGCAGACATACGTCCACCGTTTGTCTTATTTTCGACTATTGTTATTTAGTGTGTAAGAAAAGATGGAGCATAACATAAATGCTTAAGAACAAAAGCGAAACCATCAGCGCATTGATATTTGACATTTTAGAATTTTTGGAATTCACTCACTTCAATATTATCCTTGTAACTACATTCCGTACATTCAAAATTATCGTTATCAACATAATATTGTAGGGGTTTATGGAGACGTCACAGTGCCGTGTGTGAGAGAGATGCAAGAAAATTATGACTTTTTTTCCTTTGGAGGAAACAGACCGACGCGTCGTGTATCTCATGTTTTGAAAGAGCTGTAGCATTATTGTGTTTAGTAACCTATGTTTATTGCCTTTTTCATGCCACCACGGTACCGTTACCGCGAATCGTCACAGTAATTTTAAAAGCGCTCACTTACAACTTAATTTTATTAAATGCCAATTTTCAAACAAAATTCAATGAATCAAACTCATTTGATTCAATTTTATGAATGGGTCTAGTTGCATGTGACTTATACCAATCCAACTTTATTTTAAATTTTTATTGGTTGAGTCTTTTTGTCTTTTATAGTTTTTAAAGATATTTTCTAGAAACAGGCATTGTTCACAGGATATATCGATTACCGAGTGACGGCTTTTGACCTTTGAACCATTCCACAATACTACTACTTACTTTTCAAAATTCAAATGACCCCTTTTGAACACTCCTCGATTTCTCTATGGTCCATATAATTTGCCTCGCCTATATCAAAATACACTTTCAATTGAAATTTAGAAAAAAACACCTGTAACCAGCAGCCTCCTTTGTTTTGTGAGCATTTCATTGACACACTTTTGGACAAGTGTAATATTAACAGCTGGGTAGGTCTGAGTACTAAACTTAAATATTGGATTAAAAAACCGAAATGATCTTGGGTTGAAGGCGAGACCATGCAACTGTTGAGAAAACAAACATTTTTACGGATTAATAAATACCAGTTGCGTCTTGGATTTGGTTAGATTATTACAATAATAAATTGTTGAAACTCATCTCGAAATTTCTAAATTCTTGAAATTCATGAAATTCTTGAAATCCACGAAATTCTGGAAATGTTTTTTAATTCTTAAGACTCAAATGGCCTTCAAATTCTCACGCGGTAGAAGTGAAACCTTAATCTTAAAGTAGACGAGAGTGGGGAGGTTACGAAACACCGCACAAAGAGGAGACCGATAGGCTACGAAGCACCGTACAAACAAGAGACCGATTATGCTATCTCATTCTCTAGCAGGCATTGTCCTATAGTTTTAGTGTCGCTATTTTTCTTTTCATCGAGTTTCAAATCAGTGCTAAAGAAGTTTGCACTTCAATAGATAAAAACTCTAATTGCATTTTCAAAAGCTTTTTTGCAGTTAGTTACTAAATTTGATTCGTAAAACCAACTGTCTCGTCAATATCGTCTAAATCTCTTAGATTGCCGGCTTGAATGAAGAAATGATCTACGACTATTTACACAAAATGCCAAATGTCAAGATCAATATTGGGTTAATCTGACCGTGGCTACGCAAATATAGACCAATTGATTCAACAAGTGGTTTGGTCAGCACACCCACTGACTCCCGCACGACCTATCCAGTGTTCATGGAAATGGCAAATTGACAAAAATTTTGCCGTGTTGATGAGAATACTGCCAATCATATTCCCATAGAGTTTTAATTCAGTCGATGTGAAATACTTTGTACTTTTATATCATGACCTTGTGTCTGTAGCGCTCTTTATGGAGAGGATGATAATAAACTTCTCTCTTTTAAACAACAGCGGGGCAAAGTGCACATAATCAACATAATTAGAAATATCTCACGCTTTGTCTCTGCGGTGATGGGTAGACAAGTGAGATGCCAAGACAAGACAAGAGAATGTTATGAATTGGTAAAATCTTCGAAGATTTTTATTTTAAAACCTAAACTAACCCAACTGAAATCTCGGAATCTTTCTGGATTGAGAAGGGAATGAGACTATAGGGTCTGTTAATCGCAGATCCCGTGAATTTAAAACGAGTGGAGCAAAATAAAGTTGAAAATTACTATGAAATGGACTACTTCACAGTTCACAATAAATAAAAATGTATGTAGTTAAAATTAAAAAAAAATACACAACACATGCCTCGTTTCAGGAAATCTTTGAAACAGAATGAGAATATGCAAAGAGCCGCGGATTTTTCAGGAAAATCTAAGAGTTCCAGATCAGAGAGGGCTGTCAAACTCAATAGTAGAACGCACATTTCTGCAGAGACAAAAGTTTCAAACTCAGGGTTCTGTACAGTAGACCAAGTTTCTGACAGGATAACTTAATTCTACCTTCAAAAAAGCACCGCATATAAGTTGATCGCCCAATGTTATACCACGTATTGCAATGAAAGGATTGTTGGACACAGTGAGGATTTCTGTGATTTCAGTGTCTGATGACAGAACACCGAAAAACATAACAAATTATTGGATGTTCCAGTATAATTAACCCAAAGGTAGACAGAAGAAGAAGTGGAATGACTTGTGTGGAAGAAGAATGAAAAGGTACGAGGACTGAAGACGAACGGCTAGGAAGTAGAATCAGCTGAGGAAAATTGTGGACGAGGCCAAATGCCATCCTCGGATATAACCGGGATGAAGATGTACCTACTAATATTGGACCATATCTAATAATTGTTTTTGAAATCAGTGGGGCTTGTTTATTGAATACTGACTGATGCCTTTGAAGTCATAAAAGGTTACCAAATAGGTTTATATTCTGTTTGTTTTATAGGCTTCTTTCACAATATAACATGTTAACTTTAGCACGTACATAGTAACACAATATAAGATGACCTTATTACAAAATAGTATTATTTACACGGGTTCTTTACGAGTTTAGGCAGGTTAATTATTTCTTGAAGGTTCGCAGGTGAGTACTTTAATTTCATAAGCTAAAAGCAAAGTATCCGTCTGGTCAGTAGAAGGTCGTGGGTTCAAATCCCGCGGTTGCAACACTTGTTGCTCGAGAGATTGTTTTACGAGTCTACTCGAACATAATAGGTATCTTCATGATTGTGTCGATCGGTGATGATTCAAATTATGTTTTAACCCTTTCTCAACAGGGGTCAATCTGGATCGTAAATGCCTTGAGATATTATTCCGTCTTAATTGGTGGGTGCAGCTATTCTGTTGTGGTATTTTTTATTACATGTTATCAATTTCGATAAGAGCTATTTTTCAATCGTTTTTTAACTGTCCAGCCAGTGGGACTATGGCACCTCCAATTGAGATACATATGTTGTGTGGCTGAATGGAGTGGGAAGGGAAGAAGATGGACGGGAAAGTTTGGAAGTATCTATAAATTCAGATGTAGTCACTAAACGCGGTTATAGCTGATTCAAGAAACATTTCGATTACGAATGTTTAAATTCTCATGGTAAAAAAATGTTGTTGATACCTACCAATTAGGTACTAATTCATAAATATATAAAATAAAATAAAAACGAAGGGCATCAATTGGCCAAAAACGATGTACCAACCTAAAATTGTGGGTACTTTTCTTATAAACAGTTTTTTACAACAACGTCAGAATTTGGTTATTTATGATAAGGCGTCATCCTGCAATTTTTTATTCGCTCTAATGCGTATTACGTATTTTTAATAATTTTGAACTCAAACTACCAAAGTAGGAATAACAATAACTTTATAACTACTGAGACTTCATTCTAACGTAATGATCTATATTCTATACATTTGTCTACGAGTCAAAATTTTGCCCTTCGATACTTTCCAGTCTGTTAATTTTGATGTGATGTTAAAGCATGATGAATCTTCAGAAAATGGCTTTAAAGCTCTCATAATGACCGTTGCTAATGAAATTCAATATAGTCTAATATCTAATTTCAAGGTTAATTTCTTAAAAAAATATTTAGTTTGTTAAGCAGTTGTTCAATTATTAATATTTAAATACGTGTGATCGAAATTCGCATAATTTTCGTTTTCAAAATTTCAGATCTGTCCAAATAGGCACGTGGTCAAAGAAAAAAGTTTAACCGTGTTGACTTAGTAATATTATGCAAAGCAAACAATAGTGGCGTCACTATTTGATCTTGAGATGATTTTTCATGAAAACGGCGCTTTATAAATCAGCCAAATATTAAATATTATTTGTGCAGGTCTTATTCTGATGATGGTGCCTCTTCTAATAGAGGTTGTCTTTCATCAGGGCAATCTTCACCCAGAAGGATGCAATCCGAAATAGCACTCGTACCAGTCACATAGATTTGGTAGCCATCCAGTACAGCGCTTTTCTCTGCTACGCATCCATCAATTCCCCCTGGATTACCTACTGGGTCACCTTGTATTTGTTGTTCCTCATAATATGACCAAATTTTATAGTTCTGTAATTTGCTAAACTAGTGAAAATTTATAATTTTTGGGTCCCAAATTGTTAAGCTATCTGTTGAAGGAATTTCCAACCTTTTCGCCTTTTCTTTCCGATATACTTGAGACTGTTGAGATTTACAGTTCGGAAAATGTGTTTGTTTTTATTATATGACTAACGACAGATATTATAATTATGTATAGGATTTGTGCAGTAGAAAGTAGTTCTAAAATATGTGCCTGAGGATTATTGCCTATCAAAAACAAATCTTGTTAATTTGTTTTACAAGATAATTATATTTTTTTGATGACAAAATAATTAGAGAGACAATCAGAATTACCTTTCCAATAAAAACGTTAATAATTTTTTTAAATCATTAGTCTAAATTGATATATTAGCATACATTACGCAGGAATGCTTCACATCATGCACTTACAACGGAAATTAGTATTTCTGTTTGATTTTGTTTTGTTGAATTGTTACTTAGATATACATAAATTAAGGTTCTATATATTCTTAAAGATAGTGGTGTTTTGTTTATATTTTACTAGCTGGGGTACCCGGCTTCACTCAGGGAATTGATACGAGATTGAAATGACGTTCGAACCCACGACGGATCTTACTTTGTATACCCCTAGCAATGGGTAGACACGCCCAAAAAAGGCTTCGAATGGTTCACAATGTTCCAGAACATTCCACAACATTCTATAGTGTTCCGGGATGTTCCCGAACTTTCCAGACTATTACCGAACATTGCAGAATGTTCCGGTGAATGCTATGGAATGTTCTCGAATATTCATGAATGCTCTGAACGACTAGAAGTTTCTAGAGGGCGAAACTTTTAACCCTTATATCTTCAAAAGCACGCCTTTCAGCTTAAAACGGGAACCTTATTCGTGGATGGGGGATAGAGGTCTACCACACCATATAACTGCCTTTGTTGTACCAGAACTCTTTTCTGAGTTTTAGCGGGACGCACTCTTTCATACACTTTCTTTTATAATATATATATATATTGATTATGTTGTGACTGTAAATACGTTAGATTTGGTTTACACTTTTGTGTTAGCATTTTTTCAACTCCCAACCAGTAAAAAAAAGTCATGGTACACCGCTGATTGGTAAATATTATGTTCGCCTTACGAATATCAGAATAACATGTTGATTAGGCACGCTAAACATTTGTATTTTAATAAACATTATCTGCTACACAGCATCTTACTGCGCCTTTGAAAATTAGTCCTGTTATTTATCGATCATCCGTAAATTTTTTGCGGTGAATTTTCCAGAGTTCATCATCGCCACGGGTACTGCCCACCTAATGAATGGTTACAAAATATCGAGACTTGTTCTGTGTATAATAGCAGCGATTCATTATATTAGATTAGAAGATCAACAGGCGACAAAAAAAGTCATTTATAACCAGAGGCTAATCAACCCAATCCAGACATCTTCGTATTCATGAGCCTTCTGAGGCCCAGCTTTGGATACAGGCATTTTATATACGTAATAAAATAATAAGTAATTGATTTCAAAGAACCAATTCAATTTGGGAGGCGGATATGGGTATCGCCGCTCCGGAAACCATTTATTGGATAACCAATACCCCTGCCATAAGTTACTCCAAGTGGTTCGCTACGTTTGGTGACTTAGCAGGAACGCCCAGGTTCATAAGGGTGGGGTTGGTCCGGATCTTAGGGGCAAATGCGTCTGCTCACCATCTGCCTGGCAGGCTGGAACGGGAGAGACTGGTTGAGGAAGACCTTTTGACCTCCCCAGCAGGACTCTTGTCTCTGTAATCCTTTGTCTTTATTACAACTCTGCCATAGGTCACCCCAGGTTCGCTACGTTAGGTACTTATTTGGTGATGGCCCGGGTTCATGGGGTGAGATTTGTCACCTGCTGCGTGACGGGTCGGGTTGAGAGAGACTGGTTGAGGGAGGCCTGAACCCTTAGATTACTACCAACCCCTCACACCTTTTTCCTAACCACGACTTCCTCTCCTTCCTTTCCTTTAAAAGACCCTCCACACAGCATTTCCAAAGATGACATAGCCCCTGAGGGGAATTATTTTCCTCAGGGCCTCCTGTGTGGAGCTAATGTAAAAAAAAAGTACTGTACCTTATGTCAGTACTATGTTATTTGATTCAATACCTTCGGTTCTTCGAAATTACAGTGACAAAGAGTACAAATATGGTTTAAGAGGATACACGTCCTCATAACTCGCTTGCTAGATTTTGTCTGGCGAGCTCCTGTAATTAGAATGACTTGTCTGTCTCCGACCGGCTATCTTCGGCACACGTCGTAACCGACATAACTAATATTCAGATACACATTACAATAACCAACACCCCTGAAATAGGCACGCCAATTGGTTTGCAACATTTGGTGACTTAGCAGGGGTCCCGGGTTCATCGGGTGAGGTGTTCAAGTCTTGGCGACGGATGAGCCTGCCCACTAGCTGGCGTAGCCGGCCAGATCGGGAGAGGCCGGTTTAGGGAGACGCTTTGACTTATCCATCTGGTCTCTCTCGACCCATCGTTTTGCACTGCAGCGGTAGGGATGGACTCAAACGCCCGTCACTCTTGAGGTCCTAGCATGGTCGATCGATAAAGATCGATAGATAACTTTCGGTAACTTCTCATCGTTCCCTAGCATGATTGCAGATCGCTAACGTAAAAACATCAGTTGACGTCGAATATATTAAGAACACTTGGTCATTATGAACTGTTACTAATTCGTTGACGATCTGCAATCATGCTGCAGAACGATGAGGAGTTATCGAAATTTATCCTATAAATCCTTACCGATCGACTGTGCATATCCCTAAATTCCTACCCATACCTCATATCTTTTTCCTTCCCAGAACTTCCTCTCCTTCCTTTCCTTAAAAAGGCCCTCCACACAGTACACCCAAAGATGACGTAGGTCCGGGAAATTATTTTCCTCAGAGCCTGTGGGGTGTAAAAAAAATCCTGCCTCCTGCATATAATATGGCAGAAAAACTGTGGATGAAAAATATGATTACCTTTTTTATTTAAATTTTCATTTAAAACGGCTTCACAAAGTATCAAATGACGCAGTCACCTGTTTTTAACGGAAAATGGCTGCTTCAATATGAATGTATTATTTCTGAACAAACATGTTCGTAACTACGTCAAAACCAACAAAAAAACTTATGTTTTTCTTGTTTGACTATAACCACCAATGCATACGAAATATGAAAACTTGACAGCGATCAACATGACAATTTTTTTGTAATAATTTACATATTTTTCACGAATTTATAAACAGTTGAATACACACGATGTTAATTTCTGTAATAATTTAAAAAGACAAAAGATGTACGAATGGAGTCCAAGAGTCTTTATATGACCTTCTTTTTCCACGGATTCGATACGGTTTGAGAACTCGATTGTCACTTCATTTGTAAAGCAAATTAATATTTTAGCAACGTTTAGATGTTTGTTGAAGATCCATGAATATTAATGACAAAAAAAGTGTTTTGAAAACCAAAGCAGTAGACGTTATTTATTGACATTCAAAGGATTCGCCGTGCTACTCGTATATTGTGTATGCATAGATCTACTTGATATTGACGATTTTGCTCGATTCTACTTGCTATCAAGTTACCCTTTTTACATATTTTTATTCGGTTTAAATAAAATTTTCTCTGTTTTTATTCTATAACAAGAGTACAGTTTGTTAAATAAGAGTAGAAAATATAGGAGGGCGCCAGGGGCGTTGTTCAAATGGCAATACTAAAAATATAACCATGGTGGTAATCTAAAGCTGTGTGAACTACATTTTTATTAAAAATTAAAAAGGCATAAACGTGAAAAAAATGTTTTTTCATTGCAATATAGACACCGACTGATCTCAAAATTAGAATCGCATATACTAGTAGATATATTATTATTATACGTTTGCAATTTTGTGTTAACATGATGAGGAATAACGATATTGTAATAAAATATAAAGCACACTTTAGAAATTGCTCACATTTATTTAATATTGCTCAAGTACCTACTACTAGAGTTGTCCAGGTTTTAGATCATGTCACTAATTTTAGATCTGAATATATTCGTAATTAACTCATTCAGATCTAAAAGTCGTGTAACTAAACTCACCATTAATGATTCTTCCTTTCTACCTACTGTTAAATTCAATTTTTAGGTTAAATTAAATGAAAGCCAATCACTTTGTAACACACAATTTAATAAAATTTATGTCATTAAGCAGGTATCTTAACAACAGCGCTTCTTCGATTTTAATTTAAATATGTGCACAGTGTTGTGTATTTTCAGTGTCATTGCACTTTAACAGAATATTTGACAGGTAAATTCGTATTGCCAGCCTAAAAATTTTGTAGTTCCATTTTTTATATTTTCTACTCTTATTTGACAAACTTATACTTCATATTATTTTTTGTTTTGTTGTAACACATTAACCCGGCGTCAGTACAGTTAAAATATGTAACAACGATAGTAGGGTTGGGTCTAGGAGACCCGAATTAAAAACTGGCTTTGATGTCAATATTAAAAAGAAATTTAGTAACATATTGCAATAATTTGATTAAAAACTATTTTTAAATAAATGAAGACAATATAAGCGAAACTCAATCGAAAATCTGGAAACAGAAAAATCAGAAAAACATATTGACACATCTGGGACTCGAACCCAGGACCTCTTGCTTTCCGGGCAAACGCGCTAACCACTGCGCCACGGTGTCGATATGAAATTCGGTCATGTTTAACTATACCATACTTCAAATAAGAACCACCTACATTATCTTCATTTTTGGTTAAAGAAAATGAAGATAATGTAGGTGGTTCTTAGTCGAAGTATGGTATAGTTAAACATGACCGAATTTCATATCGACACCGTGGCGCAGTGGTTAGCGCGTTTGCCCGGAAAGCAAGAGGTCCTGGGTTCGAGTCCCAGAGGTGTCAATATGTTTTTCTGATTTTTCTGTTTCCAGATTTTCGATTGAGTTTCGCTTATATTGTCTTCATTTATTTAAATATTACAATTTGAGGTTTTACTCATAAAGTTAAAAATTAAAAATAAAAAAAACTATTTTGTTAACGAGATTTTGGGTAAAATTAAACAACTTCATATAAAACAATCTTTTAATGACGTTTTTATAAAAGTATAGTAAAATTTTAACAAAATAGACAACCTCTGTCTTAAAGTTATAAAATTTAAATAAAACATTATTTTTTTTTTCAAAATGTGAACTAATATCATATAAATGAATGAGATCTATAGTAGGACTACGAATAATATACTCTTTATACCACATGGAGTATATTATATATATACTCCACCTTTTGGTGTCACATTATAAAATGTATTTTTCTCAGATTTTTTTGTCGCCGGTAGATGTATCAATACTGTCATCATGATGCAAGCTCGACATAAGTAAAACCACTTTATTTTTTTTCGGAATATATGAAACGATCGTGATATCGTTCTTAAAACCAAAAGTCGACGAGTTTATTTCTTTTCGCCTTGCGAACAGTGCCTACAGATGTTAGTTTGTGTTCTTGAAGCAACTAATTCATAGTTGGTGAACTAATTGTCGAATGTAATGTTTAGTTATTAATTGGGGCGAAATTACGATACGAAATGTATGGTTGGGTCTTATTTACCTTTTTCGGGTTTAGCCACGTCTATCCACCGTCGCGGGTCGCGTCCGCTACAACACTGAATAGCGATAGCCAGCGGGGAGGGGAGATTGTTAGCTCCAGCTACTGAGAAGTGTGGCAACGTCGCACAAAAATTCTAAGAAAAAAGCTAATTTAAAAATGGCGCGGGTCAAATCGACCCAACTGTACTGACGCCGGGTTAAATAATTGTATCCTATATCTACTAAATACTAACTTTTATCATACACACAACACACTTTGTTTTATCAGGTCTTGTATAACCCTAGTATATTATTTAATTATTACACGAGTACACATTTCTTTTTTATATCTTTTCTTTATTATCTCACTGTACTTCTAATAACAACTGTATCACTTCAGTGATATTATTTTAGTGTAGGTATTCATTCACTCTTATTTTATACCCACCTGTGTATCACTGTATACTTATAATCTCATGTATCATTTTAATGTTAAAGCAATTTCATGGCTTTTAAATAAATATTGTTTTGAACTTGAGGGAATCTATTGAAAACTTGATGATATTGTGATTTTAATATGACTAGTACACGAGAGTCTCTGCTCGGAGCCATTGGGACTATAGCAACCCCAATTAAGGCTCATTTGTAGGCGTTCAAAAAGAAGAAGAAGATTACTGATGATGGTTTGAAAATAGTTTATTACTCTGCTGATAAACATTTTTTTTCCAGTGGGTGGACAGTTTAGCAAGTTTAGTTCTATTAGACATGGCACGATTAAGTTAATCAAATATGTCATGTAAGCTGTGTCGAGGGTCAGAAGAGCATGCAGCAGAAAATGAATGAAAATATCGAACAAGAGTCCCAACTGCTCTCAACCGCCTTGAGCCAGTGATACTATGGAATCCCCAATTGGAGTACTTTGTGAGGCTGACGCTATGTTGGTAGGGGAAGGCGATGGGAAATATGAAGGTGGAAAAGTACCTGTCTATTCAGATCTAGTCACCAAACACGGGTAAAGCCATTTCAAGCAACGTCTCAATTCTGAGCTGTGGTCTTATATCAGGGTAATACTGAGAGTATCCTCCACTCTAGAACGTGCTGCAAATATACGTATTTTATTTTCAATGATTAAATTGTTAAATAAAAATTTACTTGCGCACGGGACTTGAACTCGTGACCTCCCAATCGCTGGTCGAGAGCCTCACCCCTCGACCACGGAGGCCTACCCCTGCAGGGAAATGGCGTCATGTTTAGTTAACTATAAGAAATCTATTTAAATATTCAATGTCTTGGACAGCATTACAAACTTCACCATCAAAGCATATTCATGCATCTTAGTACCTTCTGTATATAATTACAATGTTTTAAAAATAACTTCAGGTATTTCTAGGCCTTCCCCACCACTTTCAGCTCACCACTTAATTTCCACTATGAGTTAAGGAGCTTGTAAAAGTCTATTTACCTATCTAAAGATTATCGAAACCATAAAATTTTCTTTCCATATTTTTCAATTGTTCAATGAGAAAGCGGAAACTCGGGTGAAACCGGTTAGTAAAATAAGCAGGTAACAGATGTACAAATTTATCTTTGCTACCCGGGGCGTCCCTTTATAGACGTTATGGATACGGCGCAAAAAATCAGATTAAGCTCATTAAAATTGATAATATAAATTAATAATGACGTCACAGCCCATTAAAAACTTACTAGCAGTTAAAAACCCGCTCCGGGTGGCGGGCGACACGAGGGTAGCTTTGTAACAAACTTCACGCACGAAGATGGTTTTGCATAAGGCGCGGCGTTGTTTCATAAATTTCAACCGTACAGACGCTAGCATATTAATACCATCAGATCATATCAGATGATTTAAATCAATTATGACGTCACCATCTTAAAAACGTCGTCCTTGTACTAGATACATTTTAAAAATAAAAAATTATTCCATATTTGATTTGCAAAATGATTCGTATGCAGAACAAGTTGACCTCAAATAAATCCAAATTTAATTTAGCTGTTAAAAGACATTATTGCCTTTGGCATTATTTTACTATTTATAGTCTAGAAAACATTGCTTCATTGACAATTCTCGGAGACATAATATGATGTTCTATATCTTAATCTAATTCAGTGGCGAACAGAACCATTTTAAATAATTTCCAAATAAGTTCCACGAGTAGGGAATCTACATTTTTAATCGAAAAAATTATTACACGCCATATTTTTTTTTTGTTTGGTTATAGATGTGTAGTTGATGAGCTGGGTTATTGTTTAATAAAATGTTGTTGGCTAATCTTTTGAATCTGTTTGAATTTCACTTTTGTTTTCTTGATTGACAAAATCTCTTGACAAGTGTCTAAAGTAGCATTTAAAGATTCACTGCAATTTTTTTCATACCTTTAACATGTTAAATAACAGAACAAAATGTGTTTTAATAATTTTTGCAGCATACTTTGCGATTTTATTCTTTCGAGAGAATTTCATACAATCAAAGTTTCGGCTCAGCAAATGTAGATACAGATATTATCATCACAAACAATTTATTTTTTTAGAGAACTTATATAGGGGCATTATGTTTTAAATCGGTAAAAATTCGGAATTCGGAGGTCTTAATACTTTAAATACAATACATTTTCAAACAAATAAAACAAATATCAGAGTGTGCAATTCACACGCATAGAAGTGAAACCTTCAGAAAACTAAAGTAGACAAGAGTGGGAAGGCTACGAAGCACCGCACGAAGAGGAGACCGAATAGGCTACGAAGCACCGCGCAAAGAGGAGACCGATTATACTATATCATTCTCTCGCAGGCTAAATCTATAGATGTGTGTGTTTGTCTCTTTTTGGTGTCGCTATTTTTTGTTTCATCGAGAATTCAAGTTTTGACTTCAAAATTAAGAGGCAACATGACGTGAGCGAAAACATTGTATATTTAAGTGAAACCACAAAAAAATCTTTCATTTACATAATTCCATAATATTTAATAACATGTCGAAGAATACAAAGCTTAAAATTATATACAACCAACGAGCCACAATAAGTAGTCTCGTGGGCCGCGGGTTCTGCATCACTGATCCAACTCGAAGGATAGAGTTCTTTCCTCCGTTGATATTACCCAATCAGTCTTAATACTGAATGATATTATACTATTCTTTGATTTTGTAATTTAAACCGATTTAAGATGTTTAATATGTGTATGTAACCACGGCTCGTATCATTATGTTTGTTAGACACGCACATATTAACAGAAAGTATTTTTGCTTTTATTTTCGGAGTGGAACGAATCTAGTTCGAATAAATTGATCGAATCGAATCAATTCATATTTAATTCCATAGAGCTTTTTGGTATATCGACTTATTTTGGTAATATTTCATAAGTTTACAACGAACATTCATTTTGTTATTATAAATCTAGTCTCACATAATATGTTACGGTAGGCAAATGTACCTGCATACAACACCAACATATTATGATACGAGTATGTATGATCTATTAAGATGTAATAGACATAATTTGATGTCTACATGAACCCACGAGAAACAACTAGATGAATATTAACATTTTAAATATGGGATGTTTCATATTGTTTTTTGTTTTTGATACTTAAAAATAAAACACCAGAATTTTTTCAAAGTTGTTATAATTACTGTTAAATTAAAGAGCAGGTTTTAAAATTTTATTTATGAAAAATAACCTTTTGTAAGTGCGCACCGTCCACTTCTTCACACTCATTTAGCTTGGCACTAAAATTTTGAATATCTCGCTGGAGCATTGCTCTTGGAATAGCGTTAATTTCGTCTGTGATTCTTTGCTTTAAAACATCCAGGTTGGGTGGCAATAGGTTGTAAACTTTACTTTTTAAGTAGCCCCCAGGAAACAATCAGCAGGCTTTAAATCTAGGCTCCTCGGTGGCCAGTACATGTCTCCTCGGCGACTTATTACTCTTTCATGGAATAATTCGTGAAGAGCAGCTAGGGAGTCATTTGTAACATGAGAAGTGGCTCCATCTTGTTGGAAAAATGTGTTGCAGTTGTAGCCGATCTGACTTTGCATTTCCGTAGCCAGAAAAGTCCTGATCATATGGCAATACGATCAGAATTAACTGCCCGAGCGCAACCACGGTCGTCTTCAAAAAAGTAAGGGCCGATAATTCCTTGTCTTGCGAACGCGGTCGGCATTCGTGCTCGTCCTCGATGCCCTTTTGATTTATCCGGCATTGTGTTCCCAGTCTTTTCAAACTTGCGCACCCAATGTTTGATTAACTTCGCACTTGGCACATTTCTCAGTGGTTAAATGAAAATATGTCCTGTAGAGACGTCGAACAATAGTGTACGAATCGTTGTTTTTATAACATGCTCGCACGCAAAATGCGTGCTGCGGTCCCGTGAAGCGATCCATCACTACTAAACTAAGCAAGCCCGCCAAGCGTTTGAGACCACTCCCCTCCCCCCGCTATCTGTGTTTGGCACGTAACGGTCAAACAAAAAACGAAAAACAATATGAGACACCCTATACATACACCTCATTTTATTTTTATTAATTATTTATTTATTTATATCTATATATTACAGTTTACACCTTATTGTTAACATTTTTACATTTGTAATATATTTTGAAAACATTTTTACATATTAATATTACATTTCATTATGTTGGGTGTAAGGTAGGTTTGAGAAGGTGAAACTGTTGGTTGGTAATATTGTATGTTTCGTAAACACCTCACTAGGAGAACCTGTGCTGAGGTGTTTACGTGTTTATGATTAAGTGTGACATGCTCCAACGATTAAGTGTGACAAGTTCCAATGATTATGATTATGATTAAGATTAATATTAAGTGCGACAAGTTCCAATGATTAAGTGTGACTCATTCCAACTATAGTTTGCATTCCCCTATACAACGTTTACATAGTCTTTGTAACAAATACCTACTTGAACAATTTGGATGTATTTGACAATAATTTGAACTTCACAAACTTCAAACGCCGTATGCGAATTCTGCCATTATATTGTGAGCACCAATTTTAAACATTATTTTAATTAATATTATTGTTGATTTGAAAGATATTGGCGGAATATCTATTTATAATTCACTTATATTTTATTTTACCTACGTTTCGTCAAATTTTATATTTTATGTGACCTATAATTTGTTTCTTATATTTTATGTAGCCTGTATTTAGTCAACTCTTTATTTTCTTTGTGATAAAAAATATGTACTACATTGTATATAAAAGCCCAATGGGCGTTAAAATAAAATAAATCAATGATGTCGGATGTAAGACAATTTGTAAGACATCCAAAGAAAATTTGTCCATCATTTAAATTTGAACTTTAATATTGGTTATCATAACATAAACAGCTTGCAGGACCTTTATGGACTTAAATCATTAAAAATTAGAAGAGACTGCGCAGATATAATATATCTTCATAAAATTATCAATGGTTTTATTGATTGTTCGCCCCTTTCGGCTGAGATTAATTTTAGAGTCCCGTCCGTTAGAACCAGAGAAAAATCACTTTTTCATCTTCAAAAATGTTCTACTAATCTCAGACAAAATGCTTTTATATTCAGAACATGCAATGAATTTGATAAGAATTTTAATAACATAGACATATTCTCATGTAATTTAAGTACCTTAAAAAAGTATGTAACAGCCAACATTAAATATTTTTTTGACCGTATTGCAAGTTACCATGTTATTGCTGTGAATCCTTTCCAGTTACATACTTGTCATTCGACTTACTATTTTATTCACTCTTGAGTTGTAGGTATGTACAATGTACATATTATTATTATTGCTGTTGTGGAGTGAGAATAGATTTCTGACTTTGACTACTTCATGTTTGAAATTTAGTAAGCAGATTATTACAGTTTATATTGTGTTTTTATATCTTTTTTTAAATAATTTTCAGGGTTATATTTTTGTTAAGTTCTTACGGGTACAGGACCCTAACTTTTTTGTTTTACTTTTTAATTATAATTTTAATTTTGTGAAAATCTGTCATTGGATATTATGTGTATTATTAATTTTATTATTATAAGTGTAAAATATCTGTTGATTTTCAATAATAAATAAAATTAAATAAATAAATAAAAGACGAATCAGAGAAAGACACGACACTTGATGACTTCTGCATGACTGGTTCTAGTGCAGTTCCACAGAGTGGGGAGTGGCAGGAGATGCGTAAGAGGAAGGTTCAGAAGAAGCTTATAACACATTTAACATAATTGAAATCTTGTAAATATTTTTTAAATATCATCATTATTTAAAGAAATACAAACATTCCCGGGTTACGAATAACCTTACAATATTATTTGAATTCCTTAAGGGCCCACAACCCGGATTTGTACCGATTCATTACATATTTCCCTTAAACACGGTAAGTTTTAAAGCTCTTAAAAAATATATGTTATTCTTGAAGATAATATCTAGACTTTGCCCGCGCCGAAACGCAAATTATATAAAATTCCCTCGATAGAAAAAAATCGCAAAGTTTGCCCCAAAAATTATTATCAACACGTTTGTTTCAATTATTTTACAAGAAAAAATTCACAGTGTTTCTTTAAATGCTGTTTAAGATAATTCCCGCGAGATTTTTGCTCTATTTTAAACGAGTCGTGTTTTATTAAACATTTTCTCAATTTTCGCATCGATTTTGTCGCTGTAAATGTTAGCGCTCTCCTCTAACATTCGTAATTCCGTATCTCTCCATCTTCTTCTTTTCGGGCCTGGTTGCAGAGCCTTAAACTTCCATCATTATAAGCGGACAATGTTGGTTGTGCAATGATGAAGAACTTGGCTAGCAGAGGATATTACAAAACATGATAGGTTATAGGTTATATAATATGACAAAATCTATACCTTTTTTCTACGTGCCTGGCCTTCAAGGGTGTTTACAAGGCCATAATTTCAAATTATAGAGAGAGGGAAGTCGAATTTACGTATTAATTTTATTACATATTATATGGAAGATTGGAGTCGAGTTCAGACTTTTTGTTAGACTTATTATTAGACGTTGAAGGGAGGAGAGGGAATTTCAGATAGGACTTGATAGAAGAGGGGAAATTTCTGTAGAGGGATATCCAAAAATATGTGATCTATATTTTCCACTTCTAGACCACAGAAAGTGCAATCTTGGGGAGTCAAATTTCAAAATGGTGAGACGGAAGGAAGAATATTCAATAATTCATATTTGAATAAGTGAGGATATTTATTTATTTGTGAAATATAGACCAAAACATTTTTAAAAATCGGTAATTATTCCCTTAACCGCCGCACTTTTAGGCACAAATTACCGAATTTACATGCACAAAATAGGTTATTAGTTATTAGGTTCGTAGTTGGTTAACTAAGTAATTCGTGCGTATTTAAGTAAGAAACTCATGCAAATGTCAATGCATGCAAAAAAATAAAATGGTGGCAAGGGAATTTTATACGTGAAATTTTTTAACTTTGATAAAAAAAATATGCATCTTTTACCATCTATCCAAACGTAATCAGCTGTTTCTTGTAATAATTAAGTTGAAACGTAATAATTTCCCAAATCTGTGCCTAATAAAAGTGCGGCGGTTGTGGGAATATTTACCAAAAATTCAATCAAATTTGTTTAAAGATTGCGCTGCGAAGAAATAGAAAAAAAAATATTTTTCATTCATTCATTGCTATGCCATTTAATAAAGAAATTGTTTCTCCCTGCGTGTCCTTTCCCATTCATCGAGTTCCCTTCCACCTCCCCTTCCTCTTCCGCATCCCCCTCCCCTCTCGCGTTCCCACTCTGATTCCTCCACCTTCCCTCTCCCCACCCTCCCCCCGTCCCACGAACCCCCCTCCCCCCTCCCAGGTTCCCCTCCCCCTCCCTGGTTAACCTCCCCATCTCTCCCTCCCTCCCGCTTTCCATAGCAATAGCCTATTCCTCGCGTGCCACCAATAGCAATTTTTCTATACAAATTTCATAATGCCAGAGCTCACCTGAAGTTTTATAAAAACCTTGTCCTGACAATAACGAACACACAAAAAAAATAATTATCCAATTTGGTGCAGTCATTCGAAAGTTATGCGCTTAGCAACACATTCAGCGATTCATTTTTATATTATCGATAATATGTAAAGGCAAAAAACAAAATAAATAAATTAATAGTAGCAATCACAAAGTGAGTGAACATGTGTTAAATCTACATCCTAACACAGTGTACGTTCACATCCTAACACAGTCTACGTTCACATCCTATCGAAGCGATTTCGAAATAATCTAAGTCGGGCAGGTACACACTTAGTAATGGTCACCCATTAGGTAATTAAAGCCGTATCCTTTTTGGGTTGATCTACGCATGGTGACAGCCAGTTCATTGGGATTCCTGCATATTTTTACCTACCTTTAAACTGGGTTGACTTGTACTTAGAAAAATCTCAAATTATTACGAAATACCTGTGTATTGCGCCAAGCAGCATCCTAATGTGCCGTTTACGATTTTTTTTTAATTTAGATTTTTTTGTCGAGTTTCCATACGGGACCTTTTTCCTATGATTTCGGAATGAATAAAACAATATATTTTCTATTTTGTTACGATCTCGTATAGTTTAAGATGGCGGATAGATAAAAGCTAGTATTTAGGTATAGGATACAATTATTCAACGTGTGTTACAACCAAAATAAAAGAATATGAAATACTCTTGAGGTATAGAATGTTGTAATAACAGAGAACATTTTATTTAAACAGAATAAAAATATGTAAAAAGGGTGATTTGTTAGCAAGTAGAATCGAACAAAATTGTCAACATCATGATCGTAAAAACTTCGTACGTAACTTACTTCTGGGCAAATATTGGCTAATCTCAGTGATCACATCTTAAAGGTATTTTTATTGAACTATCGTATTTACGAACGTCTTTATTGTCTAATTAAAGCGTCCACGAGAGAAGACAGTAAAATTCCTTTCAAATAATAATGTAATACATAATTATTAATGTCTCATGTAGAAAGAAGATATCTTGGTAAAAAAATCTCAGGTGAAGAAGATGTGCCTTTATTATTTAATACGGGGGTATTAAAATTTAATCGGCTTTTCGTGATGTGACGTCACATACCTGAGTTGGGTTGCTACGATACTCGCAAAGAGTGGCAAATACTTTGGTAAGTACCTACAGTGATGTGGATTAGTTTGGAATAATATACCGAAATAGCGATTTTAAATACTCGAGCGATGACTACCCAAATTTAGGTAAGTGATTTTAAACATTTGAGTGAATGAATTATAAAGCTTAAAAATTGGGAATAAATGGTGAAATATATTGTATTTATTCATTTATTATCATCGCCCTGATGCCATTTACTTGATTTTAACATTTTGCATATTAATTATAGATAGCAAAAACGAACATAAAACATAGTACATAAGTTCGTAATATATAATAAAACATATAAGTGCATGATGAAGTTGTTTTATGATGCAGATAAAATGTACAAGTGTAATAAATAATTTTGTACGAAGATCGACGCAGAAGGTTTCCTAGATTAAATCTTCACCTATATGTAATCTTAATATGTAAAAATGAATGTTTTTTTGTTTGTTCCTTATGCATTACTAAACCATTCATCCGATTGCGATGAAACTTTGGGGATTTGATGTACGAGTAGGCATGCCCGTGATGGTTTCTATAAATAACGGTGAAAACTAACGTAATTAGGGAATGCAATCTCGTTCTCGCGTGATCTCGGCCTTTTTTAGCTAGATTGATCTCGGACGAAAAAAGGGCGAGATCTCACGAGTTTAACGAGATTGAGTTGACACGGACGGAGTTGCGATCTGTCGTTTTCGTTTGGTGCATGTGAAGCGGCGCGCGGCCTGACGTAGCCTGAGGTCTGTGGTTCCAACTATAGACTGGGAGGCGAGATAGGTAAACCCTACATCATCGAGTACACGGATGAAACTACTTTGTAGTGATAATGGACATTTAGAAAACCTTTAAAAAGCTGGTCTGCCGGTGCGCCTCTTGGCAGGAGCCGCGCAGTCATGGAAATAGTCAGCGATTTTTTTCGAAAAAATTACGTCATCGAGATTAGAAAATGAGAAAAAAGCAGGTCTGCCAACCGGCATCCTGGCATGTTCGCAGGCAGCCGGCGTCAAAGTGGGGTAAAAAATAGTAAATTTTACGTCATCGAGTACACGAATGAAACCAACGAATAACTATAGTCCAGATCATTCCATTTAAGAATTTCTTGGTCTGCCGACCAGCAGCCTGGCAGCTTTTTGTGTATGACGTTTTAAAGTTTTTTTTTTCTTAATTTTTCGTTTATCTTTATTATTATTTTTATTTCACAATATTTTTAAAAACTTTGAAAGCCATATTTTAAAAAAATTAACGAAAAATATAAAAAGAAATAATTTGAGAGTTCCGAGTGTACCCATTCGTCAGGCGAGCCTTTCGACGCCAAACCACTTACGAAACCTGCCGCGGTGCCCCTCACCGCTGTCGCGTATTGATATTTTTGTACAAATTTATTATAATAATAGTCCTTTTGAGATTGCCTAATAGTCCATAGTGGTTGGAAGTTTGAACAACCAACCCACCGTCGCCGTAAGAGCTGCGTTCGTCCGAAAAACGACGGAAATTTCCGAACCCCGTCCGTTTCATATCGGTTTCGCTTGCCCTGCTGCATCGATTACATCGAATACAAGATTTAAACCAACGAAAACCTATAGTCCAGATCATCCCATGATCAGGCAAGCGAAACCGATGTAAAACGGACGGGGTTCGGAAATTTCCGTCGTTTTTCGGACGAACGCAGCTCTTATGGCGACGGTGCGGTGGTTGTTCGAACTTTCAACCACCATAGACTATTAGGTTATCTTAAAAAGATTATTATTATGATAAATTTGTTTAATAATATGGGCACGCGTTGGCGGCGAAGAGCTCCGCGGCCAGTTTCCAGTAAGTTGTTTCGCGTCGAAAGGCTCTCCCGTCCGCTGGGTACACTCGGAACACTCAAAATTTATTTTTTTATAATTACAACTTATTTGATTTAAAATCTTGCATTCTAAGTTTTTAAAACCATATTCAAATAAAAATAATAATAAAGATATTGAAAATATATTTTTTTTAATAAAAAAAAAAAAATTTACTTTAAAAGATCGTACACAACAAACTGCCGGACTGCTGGTCGGCAGACCAAAGAAGTCATAAATGGGATGATCTAGACTACAGGTTTTCGTTAGTTTCAATCTTGTATTCGACGTAATAGATGCAGCAGGGCAAGCGAAACCGATATGAAACGGACGGGGTTCGGAAATTTCCATCGTTTTTCTGACGAACGCAGCTCTTACGGCGATGGTGGGTTGGTTGTTTGAACTTCCAACTACTATGGAATATTAGGCAAGGACTATTATTATTATAAATTTATACAAAAATATTACACGCGACAGCGGTGAGGGGCACCGCAGCAGGTTTCGTAAGTGGTTTGGCGTCGAAAGGCTCGCCTGACGAATGGGTACACTCGGAACTCTTAAATAATTTTTTTTTATATTTTTCGTTTATTTTTTTTAAATATGGTTTTCAAAGTTTTTAAAAATATTGTGAAAAAAAAGTAATAATAAAGATAAACGAAAAATTAAGAAAAAAAAAACTTTAAAACGTCGTACACAAAAAGCTGCCAGGCTGCTGGTCGGCAGACCAAGAAATTCTTAAATGGAATGATCTGGACTATAGTTATTCGTTGGTTTCGAGCTGTTGGCCTGCGAACGTGCCAGGCTGCTGGTTGGCAGTCCTGCTTTTTTCTCATTTTCTAATCGACCTTTATCATATGAGACCATTCCCGTTTGTGTACTCGATGACGTAATTTTTTCGAAAAAAATCGTTGACTATTTCCATGACTGCGCGGCTCCTGCCAAGAGGCGCACCGGCAGACCAGCTTTTTTAAGGTTTTCTAAATGTCCATTATCACTAAAAAGTAGTTTCATCCGTGTACTCGATGACGTAGGGTTTACCTATCTCGCCTCCCAGCCTACTAGCGTTGAATCCGAAAGGGCCTTCTCAGCGGCTGGTTTTCTGACCAACAAATTAAGGGGCTATTTTCAAAATAATTCGTAATAATGGCATGTGATTTGAACTGAAAAAATCTTTCATTTGATTGGTATATTTTGTTAATTAATCAGTAACTTCTAATAGTCTGACTAATTGGTATATTTTATTAATTAATCTGTAATATCTAATTGATCTACTGAGTAGATATAGTTTTATTGTAGAAAGCAATCACTTTGTGGTTTGACATATTTAATAAAATAAAATACTTTTTTGTTTAAAACCACGATATTTATTAATTTTTTAACCGACCGGTTTCGCTTAACTTAAGCATCTTCAGGGTACAAAAGGTACAAACAGTATTAATTTGTACCCTGAAGATGCTTAAGTTAAGCGAAACCGGTCGGTTAAAAAATTAATAAATATCGTGGTTTTAAACAAAAAAGTATTTTATTTTATTAGATATAGTTTTATTAAATTGATAATAATATCTCAGTTTAATAGTCAACTCAACTTAGATAATAAGTTTAATTTTTTTTTTACTTCTCGTTGTTTTGTTTGTTATAAAATAACTGTTTAATTACTAAAATATTTTTGTTTGATTTTAGAAGAGAAGACTGGTTGTTTCTCTCATTTGTTAGTTGATTAAGTTTATTACTTAATTTATTTGTCAAAGTTTATTACTTAGAAGTTTATTAAAAACTTATAGACAAATTGTCAAACAATGTTTGATGCATAAAAGTCTATTGAAAAATTCGTTAAAATAAATGTTTATCTTATAATACTTATAATTTTTATTATTTTTTTCCTAATTTATTCAAATATTGTGATTATTTGCAAAAAAACACACAAAACTGCCAATCTCGCGAGATCTCGAAATTGGCGAGATCTCGCAGTATTGTTATTCGTAAACTCGCGGGATCTCGCTTGAGCGCCAATCTCGCGAGATTTGCATTCCCTAAGCGTAATGAAATTATTTACTATACAATTCATCCGATTGCGATGAAATTTTGATGAGTTGTTGTGCCCACGCCACTGTATATGTATATATATATATATATATATATATATATATATATATATATATATATATATATATATATATGTAGAACAATTTTCTCGGTTTACCCGCGTAACGTAGTCCTTAAAAGGACTTTTTAACTCCTGACGTTATCAGTTTGAGACAAAAACTCAAGACATAAGGCCTCTGAAGATGGACAGTGTGATCTGTCCGAAACGTCAGGAGTTAAAAAGTCCTTTTAAGGACTACGTTACGCGGGTAAACCGAGAAAATTGTTCTACATCTTACACCTGTGAAAACCTTAATCATAACATATATATATATATATATATCTATATATGTATATAAATATATATATATATATATATATATATATATATATATATATATATATATATATATATATATATATATATATATATTCAGGTGAGCTTTGGCGTTACGAAATTTGTATAAAAAAAGCATTAGGTGGCGCGCCAATTCTAGGAAAAAATTGTGTACTTCACATAGATTAGCTGCGGGGGAACGCGGAAGGGGAGTGGGAACGAATGGGAAAGGACAAGCAGGGAAAAACTATTTCTTCATTTAAGTGGCATTGCAACGCATGCCGGGAACTCGCTAGTATTACATAAAAAAGAGTTTTATCGTCGTCCAAGGATTGAATTGAAAAAACATTTTAAATGTAATGAACACTCAAAGTCCCACAGCTCGTGACGGAAATAACGGTAATAGCTAACAAAAATGCTGATGATACCGCAACTTATATTCTAAAACTAAATATTACAATTCAATAAAAACATTAAACAAAAAAGCTCGAATTACTCGGACATGAACATTTCGATTTTGTGTGGATTTTATAACGTATAAAACATCCGTCTTATTTTTGGCTTCTTTCAATAAATTGGTACCGCTCTTTACAGATGTATTCTCATCAGTGTAGGTACCTACGTGGGCTAGGTTCAGTTTAGGAGTTCACAGCCAAGTTCATTAACTCGTACCCATACTGTCAATAATGGGAAATGGACTCATGCTTTTAAGTCTAATTTTGATAATACACCTTGAATAAATCTATAATACTATATTATAAATGCTTAATTATGTTTGTTTTTCCTTCTTTCACGTCACAACCGAACGACCGATCGACGGGATTTTTACTAAGGCTACTTTTCGGAAAAAGTTTCATACCCGTGGGAAAATTCTTTGTACAGTAATTTCTCCCTAATACTATGCGAGCGAAGCCGCGGGTAAAGGCTAGTAATAAATTAAACCTTTAGCCAGTGGAGACGTTGAGCCCCGTTGAGGGAAGCTTTATGAGCTGATATAGTTGTGAAAGAAATAAAATAGGTCTTTATAAATTATTATCAATGTTACGTGCGACATGCTTATTTTTTATTATTTGTGTGATGAATTTTGTTATCATTTTATGCTTTAATTAGGTACCTACCTAATATTTAAACTATTTTTTTTTCTTTTCTTTTATAGTTGTTTATGTAATATGGCAGACTGGGATTGCACTACCCTCCCAGTCTTGCTGGAATAAAAACTTAAATAAATAAAATAAATAAATAAATAAATAGATCGGAATGATTTTGAAGTGAAAACTTCTTTAGCACCGTTCTGATGTGAAACTCGATGATACGAAAAATAGCGACACTAAAAAGAGGACAAACACATACATCTATTATATAGGATTTAGCGTGCGAGATAATGAGATGGTATAATCGGTCTCCTCTTTGTGCGGTGCTTCGTAAACTCCCCATTCTTGTCTACTTTAGTTTTCTGAAGGTTTCACTTATACCGAGTGTGAACTGCACTCTCTGTTTTTTTACGTTAGCTCCAAACACGAGGCCCTGAAAGGAAGGAGAAGAAGTTCTAGGAAGGAAAAAGGTATGAAGGGTGGATAGGAGCCTGGGTGTGTATCCAGAAGTAACGAACGTATGTGTCCTTCCCTCCCACTTCGGTGCAAGACGATGGGTTGAGAGAATACGGGTGTAGAGGTCAAAAGGCCTTCCCAATCCAGTTTCTCTTGATCCAGTCTGCCTTTCAGTAAGTGGTCGCTGCCAAGACCTAGACAAACCTAACCCTGGTAAGTCACCAAACGTAGCAAACCGCTTGTGAATTGCACTCTCTGTTAAAAAAACGTAGCAAACCGCTTGATGTATGACCTACGGCGGAGACCTAATAATTAACAAACCAATTTTGTAAAGACAGTCACTAATAATTTATTCCACATAGCTCCCAACATAACATTTTTACGCGACGATGCATGAAAATAAAAAGAAATATCACATGTCTTCTCTGAAAATTATTCAAGCATTAATATGGACATTAATACTGAATTGATAAATAATTGACGATATTAAGTTTATCGTGTGTTTGTCAAGATGGCAATATTATATTCTTTAATTTTCTTTGGAGCAGGATATTGTAATGTCGTCTCTGAAGCTAATTTCCTGTTTTCGTTTTTGGTGACAAACGTATGTTTGCTTAACCCATAACAACCAAAAGGCGTTTTAAAAAACCATAAACAAATCTTTAATAAATTTAACACCATGTTGGCATTTTACACATGTAGTAAAATCAAGATAATAAACTATGTGGGAAATGGATGTAGGGAAATAAGCCAGTTGATATGAATATATTTAAAAAATCTTTTGTAAGCTTAACGAAAAAGATTAAAGAAGAGACTCTTAGTTATTTTCGGCATGTAGAGCTGGTTGATTGATAAAGGATTGTCAGGAAAAATACTTATTAATTAATTATTATTTTTAATTTATAAACTGACGTTTAGACAAGATTTTTATGCATAGCACAAAGGGTAACAATTATTATAAGCAATAATTATCAGCCTGAAACACTCATCAACATTGAAAAATCTTCCGAGAAAAGATACTTGCCGCCAACGGGACTTGAACCCGTGTCCTTCTGATTGCCGGTCAGCTGCTCTTGACCACTGAGCTATGGGGGCTTATCAAATATCCGCCAAATAATTCAATATATACTAGTGTTTCATTCAACAATTACTGCTTATTATATTTTTTCCACCTGAAAACAACCAACTTTGCTAGGTTGATTTAACACTTACAATGTCTCTCTCGCAAAAATAAAGTTGGTTGTTTTCAGGTGGAAAAAATATAATAAGCAGTAATTGTTGAATGAAACACTAGTATATATTGAATTATTTGGCGGATATTTGATAAGCCCCCATAGCTCAGTGGTCAAGAGCAGCTGACCGGCAATCAGAAGGACACGGGTTCAAGTCCCGTTGGCGGCAAGTATCTTTTCTCGGAAGATCTTTCAATGTTGATGAGTGTTTCAGGCTGATAATTATTGCTTATAATAATTGTTACTTATTAATTAGCTAGCGCCCTGTCTCTTTTACACTTGCCTGACATCGTATATCGCTATCCTATTTGTATTTCATAATGATGGTGAAAATCAGTTCTGCATATGAAATCTAAGCAAAGAATGATCAGACTTTTGGATTACGAAACACTCCTACTTGGCATTTCTTGTAACCTTCTTTATTCTTCGGGATTGAAGATGAAGAAGTCGGGGATGTCCCGGAAAGTGAAACTAATGCGCTGGTACTTATATCACGTTAAGAATTGAAATGACAGAAGATATTGGTTTCAACCTTCTTACCCAGTTATCAGAATCATCAACGCTACAAACAGGCCAAATCCGGAGTTGGTACTGCCGATATTTATTTCGCATATCACCAAAATGATAGAATGTGTTGTCATGAACAACGAGTCTTTCTTCCGAGGTTTAGCTCGATCGGTTGTCGGGAAGTGGGTTAATTTTTACTCTTAAGATTCCTCTAATTCATTCAATCCAGAAAACAAAAGTATTATTGATGAAAAATTAAAAAATCATAATTTTTGGTTTGACTGGGGTTTGAACCTTCCTTGCCAGCGATCGGAATTAACCGCGCAATCAGAAATACTATCTTCTGATTTTTAAAACCGACATTTATTTCGCGGAGTATTTTTTTTATTTTTTATTATTGTATAAAAATTGCATACAATTGGAATTTATTACCCGCTAAGCTACTGCAAGTAGCTTAGCGGGTAAGTCTTAGTAAGCTTGTCAGCAGGACATTAGTTCCACAGATTAGTTACAACCACAAATTAAATAATCACAAACGCATTAGTGATTTCATTTATTTTAATTTCGGAAAAATCCGTATATTTCCGCGTGATTACCGCCAAAAGTTGATAGAATGCATTGTCATCAATGAGTTTCATCTCGATCGAATGTCGAGAAGTGGTTAGTTTCCACTTCTAAGATTCCGCACATTCATTCATACAATCAAGAAAACAAAGGTAAATTTCAAATAAATGTATTTAAAAACATTTCCAATGGTTCCGGAATTTTGTGCGGTAGGTACCAACTCTCCGATAGACTCATAAAAAAGAATAATATGGAAATTTTTAAAAACGGTAGGTTTAAGTTTTTGTATGTTGCCGATGGGTTAAACAAAATTACACGTATCATTTTATTTGCTTTGGAGAAATACAAACTTAACTTTCTCCGTCTTCCGGTCGTTCTTCCATACATCAAAAGCAGCCGTTATAGAACCTAATTGACACCAATGGCGTGTTATAAAGTAAGATAACTTTAACAGGTAACAATACTGTAATTAACGAATTATTGGCATACATTCCGAATCGCAAACCGAACTATCTATCATAATTTATGGGATTCCTTTGTATATCTGTCAATCAAATATAAAACAGAAATTTTATGATACGAAGCAGAAAATTCTTAAACAAAACGTTGTGAAATTTGCACAGATTTTCATATATTGTAATGTTTCTAGTTAAGCATAACTATTTGTAGCTTACAGAAGCATTTTCATCTTGTGATAAAAGCAACTTATAAAATCTCTCTAAAGCTTCGATGCCACAGGGCGAGTTTACAAGCTACTATCTGGGAAATTCACTATCTGTTAGTAAACTCGCTCAGTGTCATCGTGTTACTTGCTAACTAGCAGCGACTAGCAGATTGTTGACAATCTACGAAAAAAAGTTGAAAGGTCGTCAACTTTACTCGCCTACACGCTTGCTCCGCTTGCTCGTGATTGGTTTATTTATGTTTCCAACATGGCTTCCGATAAACAGCTGATTTCGACTGTCAAACATCTGAAGAATTAGTTCACGCAGGCGTCGTTATTCTTGTTACTGGCGCTATCAGCGACCTCAGTTTCCTACGCTTCTGAGCGAGTGGACAGTTTTGTGTGTCATCGTGACAATCTCACTCGCCGATTTACCCGCTTTTAAACTTAGTAGATAGTATAACTTGTAAACTCGCCCTGTATCATCGACGCTTAAGGGTGAGGTCTGGCATTATAAAATTTGCGCCGATTTTTCTGTCTGACATACGTTTAGGCCAACGCAACCATTTAATAGGGAATAACCAGACAAACGGAAATATGTCATTATTAAATAAAATTCTAGGCGTATTGACTTTTTTCCACAAAAGAGTGTAAATCTATTTCGAAAGATTGTTCTTTTATCTAGTAAAGGTATGTTGTAAATTTTGAGAAAAAATGTTTATTTTTAGTATAATAAGGTTATACCGAAGTCGTTGGCAGATTTGTTAAATTTTCAAACAAAATTTTGTATTATGCAACACACATTTCAAATTAAACAATCATACAATAAAATAAATCAATTAATCACCTAGGAAAGCTACTTTTCAGAATTTTAATTTTAGTCAAATAAAATCTTTAAAAAAAAATCCGAGCACGTTCGTGAAAATACTTCAATTATTCTACTGATTACAAACTTCTTCTTACAAACTAATAAACTTAATGCATTTTTTTTTTCATTTTTATTTCGCTTAGACGTTATTGAAAAACTAGCTGGTTCCCCGCATGCGTTGCTATGGTATTTTATAAAGAAATTGTTACTCCTTGCGTGTCCTTTCCCATTCGTCCCGTTCCCTTTCCGCCTCCTCTTCCTCTCCCGCGTCCCCTTCCCCTCTCGCATTCCCACTCCGTCTCCTCCACTTTCCCTCTCCCCACTCCACTCCCCCCTCCAACGTCCCGCGAACACCCTTCCCGAGTTCCCCTCCCGCCTTCCGCATTCCACACATTCAGTCCCTGTACATTAATTTTTCAAACAGCTCGCGTGCCACGTATTGCAACTTTTTTATACACATTTCATAATTCCAGAGCACACCAGTAGTTTTATACAAACCTTGTCCTGACAATATCGAACACAAAAAAAAGGAATTATGCAATTTGGTGCAGTGGTTCGGAAGTTATGCGCGTACATACATTTCGGTGATTCATTTTTATTTATAGAAGATAGATAGATTATTAATACAAAATGTACGTAATGTGAATAATTTTATCATCATACGTTTGAACATTTTTTATATAGGTATAGTATATCAAAACAAATTCTTATTGAAATAAAATCGATGTTGAGTTATTATATAAAAATGCTAGTACGGAGAATAATTAATCTTTCTCATCGGGACCGCCCTGTACAATTACAAGGGTACAATCGCAAGACTGTCTTTTTACGAAATTTGAATTCTCGCCCTGGACGCTTACTATCATGAGATATGGAGAAACTATATTATATCATTATAGGATAGTTGCTTCATAAAATTGAAATAATAACAGAACTTGAATAGAACTTTCACAGGACGTAAAAATTAACTTCAAATATTTGAAGAATTGTTCAATTTTTTTTAAACAACCCATTCTTAGTAGTGCATCAAATATTATGTTTTGTTGGCATGAATATTTATGAATTAATATAGACAACACAAATACATAAGAAGCCGATAATATCAGAAGACAATCGAACTTTGAAATGTCAAGGAAAACTCGAAATAATATTATAGGAATTAGTTATATGGATTCCACAATCCGCAGCCGGATTTGTCGTACATAAATTATTATTATCAACTCTAACAAAATAATATAACTGTATTATTTTATTCTTCTTCTTTGCGTGCCGCATCAGGTCCCCCCAACGTTGGCGATCACTCTTGAGAATGTCTCTCTGTCTTGCGCTGCCCGGAATAGCTCCTCCACACTTCTAATGCCGGTCCACTCTCGTACATTACGCAGCCAAGACATTTGTCTCCTACCAGGCCCTCGGCGACCCTCTATCTTGCCTTTCTATATCAAATGGAGCAAGTGATACTTCTCCCCTCGAAGTATATGACCCAGATATGAAATTTTCCTGATTTTTATTATTGTAAGCAGTTCTCTATCTGCTTTAGCCCGCCTGAGAATTTCTGTGTTGGTGATCATGTCGGTCCATGGGACCTTGAGCATTCTCCGGTGAAGCCACATTTCAAAAGCCTCTAACCTGTTCATGGTATTTACTTTCAAGGTCCATGTTTCACATCCATAGAGCAAGACCGACCACACATAACATTTTAGCATTCTCTGCCTTAGTTTTAAGCTGATATTGTCATTGCAGAAGAGGGATTTCATTTTAATGAACGCAGTTCTTGCTGCTTCAATTCTGCATCTAACCTCCACATCTGGGTCAAGAGTCTCCGGGAGAATACTGCCGAGGTATCTAAATCTTTCCACCTTTTCGACATTGTAACCATTTAACCATTTATTATTTTATGAGTGGTAATAATTTTATTAAATAAATTTGTGTTATTTCATAATGTATTCATCAATAACACTATACATAGTAAATATATTTTTCTTATTCTGCAATAAATAATAAACATGGCTCTGATATTGATCAAATCTATTTGAGATAAAATGGCTGAAATCGAATTTCTTGACTTCTTCAGTTAAATCAAGCTTGCGCTGCGCAGCGCAATATATACCTACCTACCTACCTAAACATTACATTTTCTTCTCATTTCATGTATGTATATTATTTGGTATTTATATTAATAATTTAGAAGTGACGTTGTGGGTTTTTTTTAATCTTTCTTTATTCATTGCATAAAAATTTTTGGTGGATATTTCGACCACCATGCTAGGCTGATGCCCGTTTTAAGGTGGTCGATTTTACATATAGGTAGTGCAATAACAATCACACGAGTAATATTTTTAAAGAACACAAGTATAAATATATATTTTAATTATATGTCCATCACTCTGAAACAACAACTAATTGCAAATACATCTACAAACATCCACAAAAAACATATCACAGCCTGGATCAAAAATCAAGATATTCACTTTATTCAAAATACTTTAATCTCTAACCAAACATAACCAAACTATAACAAGTGTAAAATAAATAAACATGTCTATCAAGAATTTACCAACTATTCATATGTACATATAATATACATATATACCTTATATATATTTTTTTCTTCTAAGTAATCTATGTACAATTACCATTAAAATGTTAAAAAAAAGAAAAAAAACTAACTTTCTACTACAACACATAAATACTTGTACCTGTCACACTTAATCATAAACACGTAAACACCTCAGCACAGGTTCTCCTAGTGAGGTGTTCACGAAACATACAATATTACCAACCAACAGTTTCACCTCCTCAAACCTACCTAACACACAACATAATGAAATGTAATATTAATATGTAAAAATGTTTTCAAAATATATTACATATGTAAAAATGTTAACAATAAGGTGTAAACTGTAATATATAGATATAAATAAATAAATATACATATAAATGAGAGTGGCCCGACAGTTGATCCCCCAACAGTTGGCCCCTCGAAATTATAATTATTATAAAACTTTTTTTTTTTTTTTGTATTTCTTGGGCTTTGTTTACTAGTGAATATTGACACGGATAAAACTTTTCAAAATAAAATTTAATTCTGTGTGCTTTATTTACCAATTTCAAACCTAAAATTGACTTCAAATATTCATTTAAATAATTAATCGGTATGGAGACCAAACGAAATGATTTACAGTGACGATTTATACCCTGGTATATTTTATTTTTTATTTTTTTTATTTATTTATTTCAAGATTTTTTGTTTATACATTACAATGATAATATATGCAAGATTACAAAATAATTCATGTTTTATTCTACTACTCCATAAGTTGAGCTCTAGGAGTTCGTGTTTATGGGAGGAGTATTTTACATGCAAAAAATTATAATAATGTTCATTATGTAAACAATTTTCAAAGAACTAATGAAAATAAATATCTTAGGTAGGTACACAATTTAGACAATTTAGACAATATCAATACAATTTTTTTAAATATTAAATATTGCTGTTTAAGTAAGGGTAAATTAATTAATTACATAAAGGGTAAACATTAAGGGTACAATATGTCATTATCCAATTTAAGGGACTTAATTTGTTTTTTGAATAATTCATATTTCAGTGTATATACATTATTTAAACAAGTCGATTTTTCCTTGATGCATTTGAATGAAAATAAATTATCTTTTGTTATTCAGCGGCACATCCTCTCTGCACTTGCATCTTCGCGATACTTTTGTATTAGTTATATTTTGTAAAAGCAGGTGTAGGTACCGTATTTTCCCTAAACATGCCGTATAATAATAAATACGCCGAGGGATTAAGCCGCCACTACCCGAATTTCTACCGATTTCTTACATATCTCCCTTTTTTTACATGAGCTCCACACAGGAGGCCCTGAGGAAAATAATTTCCCTCAAGGCCTATGTCATCTTTGGGGATGCTGTGTGGAGGGGTTTTGGGGGAAAGGAAGGAGAAGAGAGTTCTGAGAAGAAAAGGGTTTAAGGGGTGGGTAGGAATCTGGGGTTCACTGTGTCCTGGTCATCCGCCTCCAATACCTAGACAAACCTCACCCCATGAACCCGGGCACCCCTGCTAAATCACCAAACGTAGCGAACCACTTCGGGTGACCTATGGCAGAGGTGTTGGTTATCCAATAAAGGTTCCCGGGGCGGCGGTATGAGGTATTGAGGCGGATGACCAGGACACACTGAACCCCACATTCCTACCCACCCCTTAAACCCTTTTCCTTCCCAGAACTCTCCTTTCCTTCCTTTCCTTAAAAAACCCTCCACACAGCATCCCAAAAGATGACATAGGCCCTGAGGGATTTTTTTTTCCTCAGGGCCTACTGTGTGGAGCTCATGTTAAAAAAAAAAAAAGACGCGTTCTACGCCGAAACGCAAATTCGATGAAATTCCTTCGATAGAAAAAAATCGCAAAGTATCCTCCGAAAATTATTATAAACACGTTTCTTTCAGTTATTTTACTTGTGAAAAAAATCACAACGTATCTTTAAATGACATAAGACGACTTCCACGAGATTTCTGCTCTATATCTATATGTATTTTAATAAACATTTTCACAATTTTCGCGTCGATTTTATCGCTTTAAATATTAGCGCGCTCCTTTAACATTCGTAATTAGATACATATCTCTCCATCTTCTTCTTTTTGAACGCAGATGCGCTGCCTTAATTGTCGGGTGATCAATTAGGTATCGATACAGTTTACATTTTACAAACCCATCACGAAAAATTTTCTGGGTGCGCTCCTGAATATATCGATTAAATTGAATTGAAGAATCGAAGACAATCGAAGAAGTCGTAGTGCAATAAACATTATCGATTACTAGCTGAAATCCCGGCTTTGCCAGGGATTTTGAAATCAGATTTAGACAGTAATTTTTGTCTTATTTTGAATGTCAAGTGTGCAAAATCAAAACTTCAAGTCTCTAAATTCTGCTTTAAGGGGTGGGAAAAGAAGATGGGGGTGGCTTTTCAAAAACTCACGTAGACCGTGACCTTCCTTTTATTTTTATGGTCAAGTGTTCAAAATTTCGTCAAACTCTGAATAAAACTTATAAATAAAGAGATCACGAAAGAAATGGAAATGTTTGTAGTTTGGTCATTTTCCACCCTTTCTGCCTACCCTTGCGAAGTATTGGCGTTATGATAAGTTAAAAAAATACTGTAAATACCAGATCGAACACAATAATATCTCAGATGTAACATGAAATATGTAATATTAATTAATAATAACATAAGTAGGTAAATAAAAAAAATTGATGGAGCAGAACGTAGAAGCAGTATTTTCCAGAATTAATTCCATTAATGGACACAAATTATCCGTTATTTATACGTATTAATTAAATGAAAAAAATTGGCACCTGATTTGATTACACTTGACACAAATTCAGTTTTATTTTTATATCTGTGTCCATTTTACGAATGGATATACAATTTATGGAGGTATTGCTGATTAAATAAAAAAATGCAAAATTAATTACTTACATTATGAAATCCAGTTGATCAATCCAAAATCTTTCAAAAAGCACATGAACTAAACCAAAAATAATTTATGCTTCACTTAAAACGATATAACAATATTAAATATACAATAATCAATTAATTATTATCATTTTAGTATCCAAGACACCACATAATATTATTATTATTTTCTGGCATACAAAAACACAGCGATTTTAGTTCCGCTAAATAATATTAATAATTGCTGCCATACTCGTTTCTCCGCAACCAGAATTTGTTCCAATTTCGTTTGCCGGTTTTTTTAAACGTAAATTAATTTCACAAAAAAAATACGCGGAACACCCTAAACACGTCGCTCACCTGCGAATGCGCAGGTAGTACTGACGAGATTACCTGTTCTCGAATCAAGCCGGAACACACAATCAAGTGGCGATAAAAAGATCGTATAACATATCAAACCTGAGTCGAAAAGCACCAAGAGATAAAGGCATTGTTAATTTTTTACCTTTCGATGGTGTTGTAATTTTGATTTGGGGTCTATTAGCTTTTCTCGAAGACGTTTGTGAATGGGATGTTCCGTCGGATAGTATGTCTTCTTGTATCATTCCCTCTGCACTCTGCACCACAAACAATGCCGCTGGCTGTCAATTTCGGAACTGTGTCCCATATTTCAACATAATAAAGAGAGATGTAAAATGTAATACGGAAGATACCGCGAATAAAACGCTCCTAGTGGAAGTGAAATTATTGGAACGGAATTATTTTTATTTATTTATTTATTTGTACACGCCCAATAAGGAACTCCAGTGAAAAATATTATGGCTTTAAAAAAATATGTTCATGTAGACCAATAAACGCTGATTCTGAATATATAAGTTTTATTTAAAAAATTATTAAAAAGTGCATTTTTAAACCTCTCCTCAAAATACAGCGTCAAGTTGGCATTACTGAAATGGTTAACGGTGACGTCACTGTTAACCTGCTAACCAATTCACCGAAGTGTATCAAGATGTATGGACATTTGAAATCTTACGCCTTACGCCACGAAAGACACGCACGCCATTCAACATTTCGTGTTTTTTGGTTATTTTCATACTGTTAAAGAGATTTAGATAAATAATAGTTATTGTGTTTATTGGGAACAATATTTAGGCTCTCAACAATTAAAATTATGACGTAAAAGGGCTACATTTGAGGTTAAGCATAGTCATAAATAGGTCATATGTCATACTTGACATTTGGTTTACGATACATCGGTCGTATTTTCGAATTGTTTTTTACTAAAAGGGCTTTTTATACAAGTTATTACACAATCGTCATGATCGGTATATTATAAATACCACTGTTTCTGTATGTGTTATACATAAAACAATGTACAGTCACGCCTAAACACAAAATTCGAGGCTTACGAAGTCACTTGTATTTGCAATGAAAAAGATGATTTATTGTTTTTATATTTTTATATTTATATTTATTTTTTAAAATACAATAACAGTACCGGTGAAATGTGGACATTTTACCAATGTTTTTCTATATTAAAAGCAGTTAATCTTGAATAAAAAACACACCTCACACCTAAACCACCTAAAAGTCATCCCAAAGCATTCCGCCTGATTCCACCATTGATTTTTCTGGATTCTTCATTCAAACAGGGATGTTCTGCCCAAAAAAATTATTTCCCTAGATTTCGAAGTGAAATTTCCCTAGAATTTCACCTGATTGTGTAACACTAATCCTGTTATAATATATGTTAATTAATATGATTAATTAATTGGAAAGATATCGGAACTTGGTAAATATACTTATAATACTGTGCTTTTCCAAATAAAACACTTTTTGCTACGTGAAGTAATAATTTAAAAGTACGAATACACTCACCACTGAATTAGAAACTGAATTCCAATTTAAAAAAAAAAAAACATTTTGCGAAATAAAAATCAACCGCAATCACCGAAAAAACAGAACTTAAAACATAAATAATTTTTTTTTTTCAGAGGTCCCATTTATCTTTTTAGATACATATAATATAGATAATCATTTTGAGTTGTCAGTGTTAAAAATAACATTGCATGGTAAGTACATGAACAATAATTAAGATTCATGGGAATTCCAAAAATATATATGTATATATATGTGTATATATATAAATAATACCAGTAATATTGTCATATGTAATAAAATTTTTGCCAGAGTTCGAAATTTCCCTAGATTTTGTCCTGATTTCCCTTATCCCTAAAAAATATTTTTCTCCCCTAGATCTAGGGAAATTTCCCTCGACATAACATCACTGATTCAAAGTGACAACCTGAAAGTAAATAAACTATCGGTGGGTGAAGACGTCGCACAAGCCACCATAGATATGGTGCTTTTCTGAGGGTCTAGAAAAATTAAAACTTTGACAATTATTTTAAGTATTGAAACGAACTATAAAAATAAAAATAAAAATGCAGTTATTTAAGTTTGAAGGTCTTTATTCATTAAAAAAAAAATTAAAATGGACTGGAGTTCTCTATTAGGGCTTTTACATTATGATAAAATTAATAATACATTTGATATAATCAAAGAACAAAGAGATATGACAATAAAAATAAGTACCAAGTATCAAATTTTTTACTTAAAAACAACAAACAGAGTAAGAGTAAAGAGTAAAAACAACAAACAGAGTAAAGATATTGGATGCACATTCATATAAATTTTTATACATACTGAAAATTTATAAACATTTCAAAGCTGTCAAGACAGACATACAGATTTAATAACAATGTTTTTATAGGCTGATAGACATTCAGTACCGTTGGTGTCCAAGTAATATTTGTGCACTGTGCAGTCGGTTCATTACTGAGTTTATTTCTGTATTGGTACCTGAATTGTTACAATGGTAAGGTACCTTCTGACGACTACTAGGCACATGAAAGTTAATCAGCCTAATAGTTTTTTTAAGTTTGATCATAATCTCTCGAGTTTATTTTAATTTTACGTACCTACCTATTTACTTCTAAGGATAATAAAAAAATGTGTGCAATTGAAGGGTTATACGCAGTAGAAGTGAAATCTCAGAAAACTAAAGTAGACAAGAGTGGGGAGCCTACAAAGCACCGCGAAAAGAAGAGACCGATTATTCCATCTCATTCTCTTGCAGGCTAAATCCTATAAATCAGTATTTCTTAACCTATGGTCCGCGGACCCCTGGGGGTCTGCGATTATATGTATCGGGGTCCGCAGTCTCATTTCTGGACCAATTATCAATAATAAATAAATGCCACCAAAAGTCTCGTAATCGCAATGCGTTTTCCTTTTGGGATTATTTTCCAGTACCTGATAAAAATTTAAATTGAATATTAGACCCTTTCAACACATATGTTACTGATATTACTGGCTTGAAAATGGCACAGGAAAACCAAATAATATAAATATCTTGTGATTCAGCTTTGAAATGTCGTTTCAAAGCATCCTCCTTGTCAAGTTTTTGGGTGAATGTAAAATATCAGAAGAAGCACTGAAACATTTAAGTACTGCTTTTCTCAATCACATACCTCTGTGAAAAGGCTTTCTCTGCTCTTGAATATACTAAAAACAAATACAGAAACAGATTACAAGTGGAATCCGATTCGAGATTAAAACTTAGTAGTAACACCAACCTGAATATTAATTTAGTTGCAAAAAAGCAACACAACCCTTCACATTAATTAATCGTTAATTAATGTGTATTTTGTTTGTTAATTATTAACGTAGTTTTTATAAAAGTGTATTTTTTGTATTTGTAGTACTAAAATAACTGGTCCGAAATTTATTGCTGTTTTTTTTTTATTAAGGGGTCCTTGAAAATTGTGCTCGATTTCCTAGGGGTCGGTGGCTGAAAAAGGTTGGGAAACACTGCTATAGATGTATGTGTTTTTCTCTTCATTTCGGTTGTTCGCTTCATAGAGTTTCAAATCAAAACGGTGCTACAGACTTTTCACTTCAAAATAAATTGTATTTATACTAGTCCCAGAGAGCGATCGTATGCACGTCATCGACGTTCGTCCTAAAAGCCGTATATATTTTTTTTCTTCTCACAGGTCTTCTATGAAAACGACGGAAGATACTAGAACGTCGAATTTCTTCATATTTCTAGACATTTTGCTAACTTGTGTTTCTTTCAAATTGTAGAAATATTTATTATGGAATTGTCAGTAGTAAAAACATGGTATTGCGTTCTTTATTATGTGTATGTCATTATAGGAAGACAACTTCCCCAACGTCTGGAAACAAGGACTCATTAAACCAATCCACAAAAGCGAAGACAAAAATAACATCACCAACTACAAGCCCATCTCAAAACTCCCAACAAGATCACTGAAAAAATAGTTCCCGATCAACTTTTTCCAGCAGTACAAACAATCATATCTAAAAATCAACATGGCTTTTTCAGAAAACGGTCGGTCGAGACAAACCTGCTGCAATACACAGATTATATATTAAATTCTATGTGTAGTAAAAATCAAACAGACTCTATGTATACGGATTTTTCAAAAGCCTTTGATAAAATTAACATCGAACTCCTTCGGCAGAAGCTGTTAAATATCGGAATTCGGCGACCTCCCAAGATGGATCAAATCGTAAGTCACAAACAGAAGTCAAGCAGTTGGAGCTAAGGGTTACTCCTCGCGTTTTTATAGTATACTATCAGGAATTCCACAAGGATCACACCTCGGACCTCTCTTGGTTATTTTGTATCAATGATAAAGGCACATGTTTTAAATATTCCAAATTGAAAATTTTTGGACTCATCATAAATGTGACTAAACTATTCAGATCGCCATATGCAATCAAAATACTATCTGTTTCTTTTGTTCATTCAATATTAGATTTCAGAACAGTCGTATGGAATCCCCAATACAAAGTTAATATTGAAAGGTTAGAAAGAATTTTAAAAAAGGTTTTAAAACACTTATGATGGGTTGTTTAAAAAACTCTGAACAATTCATCAAATATTTGAAGTTAATTTGCACATTCTGTGTAAGTTCTATTCAAATTCTGTTATTGTGACATTATAGACTAGGTGCCTCATAAAACTGAAATAATCACAGAACTTGAACAGAACTTAAAACAGAATGTGAAAATTAATTTTATTTAAAATATTTGATGAAGTGTTTAAATTTTTTGAAACAACTCATTCTTAGACTTTAAATCCTTCCGAACATCAGATCATCTAAAAGACTCATTAATTTCATAATTTAAATTAAAAAAATTTCCATAATTTATCAACTTTAGAAGGAGAAGAAATATATCCGATCAGAAATTTTTATTCAAAATCATCAACAACGTCATAATAATAACTATCTTCTAAAAAATATTAATTTCCACTGTCCAATACGAAATATAAGGTCAAACCAACTATTCCACATCCCACATAAAACAAATTTCACACAACATTCATTAAATTCTCAGAAGAACGTGCAAAATACGATAATATTTTTTCAGACACTAATATTTTCCATTTGTCCTCAGGTCAATTTACTAAATACACAATAGGAAAAATTTAAAAAAATTATTCATAACGAACCCTCTACCCCTGTTGTGAGTTATTTTCTCATCCTCGTTATGTTGTTTGTCTTTTTTTAATCATGTTTATCGTCGGACATTGTCTTATGATATGAAAATGTATTATTTTTATGTAGGTTCATAGTTTTGTGGCGACACATCATTATCAACTTCGCCATCAAAAGAAGGTACGAGAAATATCTAATATTCGCGCGATACCGGCAAGCTACTTACCTGAGTACATACCTACCTACTGCTGCTGCCGCCGATAAATAATAATTTCGCCACCGCCTAGAAAGGTCTAGAGTTTATAAGCCGCCTGAATATTCAGCAAATCTAGACCCTGAAGACCCCCCAATCAGGTGCACAACTCCTAAAGAAATTTTAAATATAATTAGGAAATTAAAGAAAAAGAAGGCCGCCGGGCCCGATGGCATTTCAAATAAGATTTTAAAACATCTATCAACTAAAGGCATCTGCGCCATCACAGCCATCTGCAACGCGTCACTTCGGCTGCGTTGCTTTCCTAAGGATTTTAAAGAAGCTGACGTAATTTTAATTCCCAAACCAGGCAAGGATCCATTATTAACGGAGAATCATCGGCCAATTAGCCTCCTTCCATGCCTAGGTAAAATCCTGGAAAAAGTAATACTAGCACGACTGAATGCATTCACAAATAAAAGTAAATTCTTGCCAGACTTTCAACACGGTTTTAGAGCAGGTCATTCCACCTCTCACCAACTCCTACGTGTGGTGGAACACATCACGGAGGCATTCAATATCAAGAAAAAAACAGTAATTCTCTCACTCGATGTCAGTAAGGCTTTCGACAAAGTCTGGCATAACGGCCTCTTATATAAAATGTACTCTCTTGGTTATCCATTAAGACTTATTCAACTAATAGCCAGCTACCTAAGAGATAGATCCTTCAAAGTCAAAGTAGAAAATGTATTCTCCACATCCCGCCCCATATCAGCTGGGGTTCCACAAGGCAGCCAACTCTCACCATCCCTATACAACATCTATTGTAGCGATATTCCTAAACCCGTGGATCATAATGTTAAAATCACTCAATTTGCGGATGACACTAACATCATTTCTAGCTCAACTGACGAGGCCACTGCTACACGCCGCGTACAGATACAAACCACTCTAACTGAAAAGTGGTGTAAAAAATGGAGAATATCTATTAACCCGACTAAAAGCGCCGCGACCGTTTTCTCAAAGACACGGCCAAGACGGCCCCCATTCATTAGACTGTTTGGGGATAATGTTCCATGGGAAAAGTCAATTAAATACCTAGGTGTAACGCTAGACTCCAAGCTCACCTGGAAGAAACACATAACTGGAAAAATCAAAGCAGCTAATAAATGTCTATCTTCACTCTATCCAATGATGGGAAAAAAAAGTCGTTTATCAACGGACAACAAATTACTGTTATATAAAACAACCATAAGGCCTGGCTTCACCTATGCTTGCCCCGTTTGGGGGCACGCGGCCCCCAGTCTCTTAGAGAAGATTCAAATATTTCAAAACAAAGCCATTAGACTTGCCTTAAATGCGCCTAAATGGAGTAGAATTTCTTGTCTCCATAAAGACTCCAACATTCCGTTGATAAAGGACTTCATTTTCTCACAAGCAACTAAATTCTACGCCGGCCTACCCGGCCACTCAAACCCCACGATTAACACGCTCGCGAAATATAGCGAAAATGAAAATTTTAAATATAAAAAACCCAAGATAGTCCTCCGGAAGGAATAAAAAAAAAAAACCTGCTTACAGTCGCAGTATAGTTTTAATCTCACTTTCAAACCAACCATTATAATAAAATACCAGTAAAGTATCTATAGATAATCCATTATATAATTATGTTAGAGTCAGTAAACTCATGTTTAGGAACTCTGTAAAATGAATCAATCAAAAGTCAAAAGTCAGCACCGGGTATGTTCCAGTACCTTCCAGTGTACACATTGCCGGCGAATGGAACATTACTCCACCGGTCGCGCTGGTATATATAAAGCGACTAAACTCGGCGCTCGCTCGGTTAGTATCAGACCACCAGTCGGTCAACATCTCAGCATGTAACGATCTCCGCACGAGTGCTCCTGCATGGCATCTCTACACATCCAGGGCAGCTTCCGCGAGGACTCCTTCACGTCTCAGCTACAAGGCCCATCGTGTCTTCAGCTCCTGAGAACAGCTACATCCCGCGACTTATAAGGTTTGACGCCACCTTCAGCCAAGGGATCAGCTCACCATTTCATGGCACCCCGAAGCCTCACCGTGCTTCGCTGCCATGGAAACACGCTCCGCCTCGCCAGGACTACCTGCTGGTGGCTCAGCTCACCGAGCCACTCACCGTTCATCTCTGCGACTCAAAGCGTCGAGCAATGGCCTGGAATATAGGTCATCTCCACCGCTAAGGTGTCGAGCAACTCGCTGACCTTCACCACACCATCACCATCACCTCCGAGCGCCTGCAGCATCTCATCTACGGCACTCCGCATTACATCTTGTTACCGCTTCACCGACCTCCGCTACGTAGCCACAATAAAGACTGACTCACTACATCGACCGACGCCTTTCATTTCTCTACCGATCCGGCCCGCTCCCTCAGTTTAATTTTATATACCCATCCTACATACTTTATTTGATCCGTAATTTTTTAATATATGTATAATGTTGTATAATTTTTTCTTCCTTTTCTACCACTTTGTGTTTTCTTTAATGATTTAATTCATGTTTTTCTATATATAATATGCTATGAATTTTTGCGGAAACTTCGCTGGTGCATGCAACCATGTATATATAATTACCTAAAATATGTAAATATAACAACGATTTGTTTCCCCAATGAACTAAAGTAAATAAAAAAATGGAAAATAAAAATAAATTGTAGAGTAGTTACAATGAGCAACTTCATCACTTTTTTGAAAAGTCATTAAAAGGTGATGGGAACCATTGGGAATACAAAATATTTTAAACATATTATGTATATTCTCAATTTGGAAGGCGGGAATGGGTACCGCCGCCCCGGGAACCTTTATTGGATAACCAACACTTCTGCCATAGGTCACCCTAAGTGGTTCGCTACTTTTGGTGATTTAGCAGGGGTGCCCAGGTTCATGGGGTGAGGTTTGTCTAGGTCTTGGACGCGGATTACCAGGACACACTGAACCCCAGATTCCTATCCACCCCTTAAACCTTTTTTCTTCCCTGAACTCTCCTCTCCTTCCTCTACATAAAAAAACCCTTCCACACAGCATCCCCAATGATGACATAGGCCCGAAGGAATTTATTTTTCTCAGGGCCTCCTGTGTGGAGATCATGTAAAAAAAAAACCTTTTTATCAAAAATATCGTAATGACTCGCATATATGAATATTTCACTTATTGCATTTTTAACTTAGGTATTATATAAATATTCAAAATGTGTTATATTTTATTGTATTATATTTTAATTCTTATGCTATAAATAAGCAATATTTTATACATATTTCAAATTGAATATGAAGATTTTTTCGAAAAATGCCGAACTTATAAAGTAGGATGTAATCGAAACAACTCTACGCTACGATTACGTCGATCACATCACTACGATCTCAACGGATTCCCCATTCCGCGTTTCGCTGCGATCGTCCACCGTATACCTATTCAATAGCGCCGTTTACACGCACACTTCGGAGCGACCGAGTCCCGCGCCACTTCAGGCCGCCGTGCAGAAAAGTAAAGACCGATAGGTTTACAGCGCAGTTCACTGTGAGACTTTTCTGCGCGGCGGCCTGAAGTGGCGCGGGACTCGGTCGCTCCGAAGTGTGCGTGTAAACGGCGCTATTATTCATGTGTGCAGCGTGTATACTCTATATTTTTTAATGATTTTTAAGTTAAATCATGTAACAACTTGCCGGTTTTCAGTGAATATAAATAAAATAATATCAGCATTATTTTGTTTCATAAATAAAACATTAATATATAGTGGTTCGGGAAGTATGCGTTTGTTTAAAAATCCTGAAGCAACAATTTTAGGTTATGTTTGCTGATTATACCGAAAATAACAGTGTTCGTCCATAAATTTCTATATTTATATATAGAGTGTTAATCGTATAAAACCATAATGAATCTATTTATGTTAATTCCCCGAGTAATTGCATTATATAATAAATAAAAATAATATGTTTAAGTTTCCACAACATGTTCAGGAGTAAAAGTAAGGAAACTTTGTGAATTTTTAAAAATTATTTTCATTTAAAAACAATAAAAAATTAAGGTGACAGTAATGTTTAAAAAACATTCGACTATTAAAATATGTGTGATTTTTTCGTTATTTTAGTTAACTTTTTAAAGGAAAGAACATCTGGTAAGCCATTTTTCAAACTTTTTTTTTATATTTGCATTAAAAATTTTAATATTTCAAAACCAACGTGTTAACTACTTTTATTATATTTGACAACCTATTTAATCACCTTTCAAAAATAGTTTTTAGTTTTTGGATACAAAAAGAAATGTTCAATTTATTTAGAAAAATTATTTGCAAAAGTACCCAAGAATTCCACAAGCTTTTTGATATAACAGTCTGCTGTATTTCAACATCCTTGTATCGAACGTGAACCTATCCAATACGCAGAATGGCCGCTTTATCAACATGGCCGCTTTAGCAACAGCTTTATCTGCATGGCCGTCCGAGGACGAATGAGGTCGCGTTCCACATGCTGCGGGTATTTACGTTACCCCCTCCCTGACCATTCGAGACCAACCGAGGGCCCGTTCTGAACGCTGCAGATTTTACTTCACCACCCCCCCCCCCCACCCCTCTACTTCAATGGCCTACGGACAGCCAATCAACGAGCTTCTTCTGAAATGCCATCTAATTATCTATTTGTAAACATTTTTAGTATGTAATTAATATTAAATTTACGCGAGTCCTGCTAGAGCTACTTTAAATAAAAATATATAGTTTAAAAGGCTGGACTCGCGTCCATACAGTTGATATAAAATTAAATATGTAAATGTTTTAATTAAATAGATATAAGGGTTTTTTCACACTGATGTCGGGCTAAATACCCACTGGTTAACACTGTACAATTTTTTCTGAAGTTAATAAAAATGCTAGAAAGAAGTGGTTTACACGAGAGGGAGCGGAAAAGAGAGTGATGTTGCGAATACAATTCAAAATTATCATTTAATCCTTATATAAGAGGACACGAAGCTGCAAAGAAATGCACCAACGTTCAAGGAGTAGTTCTGCCTAGCGCGAACCTATGTTACACACGGTCGCGCGGCAGCATATATATGGAGCGCCAAACTCCGTTCAAAGCAGTCTTATCCGAACTTCAATCGTCGCGCAACATCCTACTCTGACCGCCTCTATCTTCTTGTACCACTTCTTACTACCTGAAAACTGCAATCGCCTTTGACTTTCGACCTTGCACTTCCTTGGACTGCTGAATAGACTAGAAGCCCAGCACCCATATTTTACAGTCAATATAGAGGACATTAGTCCGATATAATCCTCCTGATGGCTTATCCTTTCAATAACGAATATTTCATAAATAAACAAGTAAATGGACCATACCATGTTGAACACACCAGTATGGGTGACCGCTTGGGAACACCGCGTGCCGTTGGCCCTCTTCTTTTTGCAATTTTTTTTCGCGTTTGTTCGTCCTTCTCTGTAGTAATATTATTTTGACTGGATTATTCAAGAAATTGTCAGGGGATGTAGTAGGGTGGCGTTACATCCTCTGTGCCCAAGTACGTTCAACGTACCTAATTTCTGTCATCCGCATTTTTAAATCAATTTGCTTAAAAGATATATTCAACGTGATGTTTTTGTAGGAAAGTGCTTGCAATTAAAATATCAAAATTTATTTAATTTGCCGCGTTTAAGATTTTACCGCCAAAACCCGTATGGTTATTTTGATAAATTTCATTTTGCATTGATTTTCTTTCCCGTGGATTGAGTTAAAGAGGCATCTATCGGAAAATGTTAACGTTTAAATCGGGGCTTTGCAGGAAGTTCACTAAGCAAACGAACGTGAATGTTGTTTTAAAATTAATGCTATTTTTCTCCAATATGATAGTTATCTTAATATCAGTGTTGGCCAACGACCATACCATGTTGAACACACCGGTTCTCGTCCGATCACCGAAGTTAAGCAACATTGGGCGCGGTCAGTACTTGGATGGGTGACCGCTTGGGAACACCGCGTGCCGTTGGCCCTCTTCTTTTTGCAATTTTTTTTCGCGTTTGTTCGTCCTTTTCTGTAGTAATATTATTTTGACTGGATTATTCAAGAAATTGTCAGGGGATGTAGTAGGGTGGCGTTACATCCTCTGTGCCCAGGTACGTTCAACGTAACTTATTTCTGTCATCCGCATTTTTAAATCAATTTGCTTAAAATATATATTCAACGTGATGTTTTTGTAGGAAAGTGCTTGCAATTAAAATATCAAAATTTATTTAATTTGCCGCGTTTAAGATTTTAGCGCCAAAACCTGTATGGTTATTTTGAAAATTTTCATTTTGCATTGATTTTCTTTCCCGTGGATTGAGTTAAAGAGGCATCTATCGGAAAATGTTAACGTTTAAATCGGGGCTTTGCAGGAAGTTCACTAAGCAAACGAACGTGAATGTTGTTTTAAAATTAATGCTATTTTTCTCCAATATGATAGTTATCTTAATATCAGCGTTCGCCAACGACCATACCATGTTGAACACACCGGTTCTCGTCCGATCACCGAAGTTAAGCAACATTGGGCGCGGTCAGTACTTGGATGGGTGACCGCTTGGGAACACCGCGTGCCGTTGGCCCTCTTCTTTTTGCAATTTTTTTTCGCGTTTGTTCGTCCTTCTCTGTAGTAATATTATTTTGACTGGATTATTCAAGAAATTGTCAGGGGATGTAGTAGGGTGGCGTTACATCCTCTGTGCCCAGGTACGTTCAACGTACCTAATTTCTGTCATCCGCATTTTTAAATCAATTTGCTTAAAAGATATATTCAACGTGATGTTTTTGTAGGAAAGTGCTTGCAATTAAAATATCAAAATTTATTTAATTTGCCGCGTTTAAGATTTTACCGCCAAAACCCGTATGGTTATTTTGATAAATTTCATTTTGCATTGATTTTCTTTCCCGTGGATTGAGTTAAAGAGGCATCTATCGGAAAATGTTAACGTTTAAATCGGGGCTTTGCAGGAAGTTCACTAAGCAAACGAATGTGAATGTTGTTTTAAAATTAATGCTATTTTTCTCCAATATGATAGTTATCTCAATATCAGCGTTCGCCAACGACCATACCATGTTGAACACACCGGTTCTCGTCCGATCACCGAAGTTAAGCAACATTGGGCGCGGTCAGTACTTGGATGGGTGACCGCTTGGGAACACCGCGTGCCGTTGGCCCTCTTCCTTTTTGCAATTTTTTTTCGTGTTTTCTTCATCCTTCTGTAACTAACTAACCATCACGTCGTTTTCTCGCAGGAGTAGGCAGAGAGGACGGACTGCCAAACAACTCTGTTTTGGCACACACTCGTTGCCTCATTCACATTCATACATCGTCTCATACATGCTCTTCTATTGTTCTGACCCATCACCTGGCCTGTCTCTGTAGTATCTGATTCACTTGGTCGTGCCATGTCTTCCTCGGACGTCCCCGACATCTTCTGCCATTAACATTTGCATCCTTACATTCCTTTCCTCGTTCAATCGCTCTACATGCCCAAACATCTGAGCGTTCCTTTCTCGATCTTACTCGTTACGCCTTACATCAACCTTGCATTTTTTGCGTATCTCCATATTTCTCACACGATCGTACCCACACGGTTTTACCACACGTACGCCTCATAGATTGCATCTCTACAGCATTCAACCTCGGTCAGTTCCATGCTTCAGTTCCATACATCAGGGTAGGTACAAGCACTCCATCGTGAACGGCTCACTTCGCATCCTTGAACAGTTTTTTGTTGACTCCAACGGCCTTGGAGTTAGCTGGATTTACCCCTTGTTGAATATCTCTATATATAAGCCTTCCCATCTCTGGTAAAAATACCTACTCGTACTTCACAAATTATATATTATATTTTAATTACTTATACCTATAATATTTTAACTTCATAGACTTGCTAGGGGATAAAGTCGCGGGCCGTTTCATCCTCATGGTTAAGTTCAATGTGATTCACCTAGTAAACTTTTTTTTGTTTAATTTACATACTTAGGATATTTATTATTTTTTGAGTTTGTCAAATTTATTTTATTTTATAAAGAATATCTACCTTTTTCAAATATGATTCGTACCTCAATATCAGCATTCGCCAACGACCATACCATGTTGAACACACCGATTCTCGTCCTAGTAAACTTTTTTTTGTTTAATTTACATACTTAGGATATTTATTATTTTTTGAGTTTGTCAAATTGATTTTATTTTATAAAGAATACCTACCTTTTTCAAATATGATTCGTACCTCAATATCAGCATTCGCCAACGACCATACCATGTTGAACACACCGGTTCTCGTCCGATCACCGAAGTTAAGCAACATTGGGCGCGGTCAGTACTTGGATGGGTGACCGCTTGGGAACACCGCGTGCCGTTGGCCCTCTTCTTTTTGCAATTTTTTTTCGCGTTTGTTCGTCCTTCTCTGTAGTAATATTATTTTGACTGGATTATTCAAGAAATTGTCAGGGGATGTAGTAGGGTGGCGTTACATCCTCTGTGCCCAGGTACGTTCAACGTAACTTATTTCTGTCATCCGCATTTTTAAATCAATTTGCTTAAAATATATATTCAACGTGATGTTTTTGTAGGAAAGTGCTTGCAATTAAAATATCAAAATTTATTTAATTTGCCGCGTTTAAGATTTTAGCGCCAAAACCTGTATGGTTATTTTGAAAATTTTCATTTTGCATTGATTTTCTTTCCCGTGGATTGAGTTAAAGAGGCATCTATCGGAAAATGTTAACGTTTAAATCGGGGCTTTGCAGGAAGTTCACTAAGCAAACGAACGTGAATGTTGTTTTAAAATTAATGCTATTTTTCTCCAATATGATAGTTATCTTAATATCAGCGTTCGCCAACGACCATACCATGTTGAACACACCGGTTCTCGTCCGATCGCCGAAGTTAAGCAACATTGGGCGCGGTCAGTACTTGGATGGGTGACCGCTTGGGAACACCGCGTGCCGTTGGCCCTCTTCCTTTTTGCAATTTTTTTTCGTGTTTTCTTCATCCTTCTGTAACTAACTAACCATCACGTCGTTTTCTCGCAGGAGTAGGCAGAGAGGACGGACTGCCAAACAACTCTGTTTTGGCACACACTCGTTGCCTCATTCACATTCATACATCGTCTCATACATGCTCTTCTATTGTTCTGACCCATCACCTGGCCTGTCTCTGTAGTATCTGATTCACTTGGTCGTGCCATGTCTTCCTCGGACGTCCCCGACATCTTCTGCCATTAACATTTGCATCCTTACATTCCTTTCCTCGTTCAATCGCTCTACATGCCCAAACATCTGAGCGTTCCTTTCTCGATCTTACTCGTTACGCCTTACATCAACCTTGCATTTTTTGCGTATCTCCATATTTCTCACACGATCGTACCCACACGGTTTTACCACACGTACGCCTCATAGATTGCATCTCTACAGCATTCAACCTCGGTCAGTTCCATGCTTCAGTTCCATACATCAGGGTAGGTACAAGCACTCCATCGTGAACGGCTCACTTCGCATCCTTGAACAGTTTTTTGTTGACTCCAACGGCCTTGGAGTTAGCTGGATATACCCCTTGTTGAATATCTCTATATATAAGCCTTCCCATCTCTGGTAAAAATACCTACTCGTACTTCACAAATTATATATTATATTTTAATTACTTATACCTATAATATTTTAACTTCATATACTTGCTAGGGGATAAAGTCGCGGGCCGTTTCATCCTCATGGTTAAGTTCAATGTGATTCACCTAGTAAACTTTTTTTTGTTTAATTTACATACTTAGGATATTTATTATTTTTTGAGTTTGTCAAATTTATTTTATTTTATAAAGAATATCTACCTTTTTCAAATATGATTCGTACCTCAATATCAGCATTCGCCAACGACCATACCATGTTGAACACACCGATTCTCGTCCTAGTAAACTTTTTTTTGTTTAATTTACATACTTAGGATATTTATTATTTTTTGAGTTTGTCAAATTGATTTTATTTTATAAAGAATACCTACCTTTTTCAAATATGATTCGTACCTCAATATCAGCATTCGCCAACGACCATACCATGTTGAACACACCGGTTCTCGTCCGATCACCGAAGTTAAGCAACATTGGGCGCGGTCAGTACTTGGATGGGTGACCGCTTGGGAACACCGCGTGCCGTCGTTGGCCCTCTTCTTTTTGCAATTTTTTTTCGCGTTTGTTCGTCCTTCTCTGTAGTAATATTATTTTGACTGGATTATTCAAGAAATTGTCAGGGGATGTAGTAGGGTGGCGTTACATCCTCTGTGCCCAGGTACGTTCAACGTACCTAATTTCTGTCATCCGCATTTTTAAATCAATTTGCTTAAAAGATATATTCAACGTGATGTTTTTGTAGGAAAGTGCTTGCAATTAAAATATCAAAATTTATTTAATTTGCCGCGTTTAAGATTTTACCGCCAAAACCCGTATGGTTATTTTGATAAATTTCATTTTGCATTGATTTTCTTTCCCGTGGATTGAGTTAAAGAGGCATCTATCGGAAAATGTTAACGTTTAAATCGGGGCTTTGCAGGAAGTTCACTAAGCAAACGAACGTGAATGTTGTTTTAAAATTAATGCTATTTTTCTCCAATATGATAGTTATCTCAATATCAGCGTTCGCCAACGACCATACCATGTTGAACACACCGGTTCTCGTCCGATCACCGAAGTTAAGCAACATTGGGCGCGGTCAGTACTTGGATGGGTGACCGCTTGGGAACACCGCGTGCCGTTGGCCCTCTTCTTTTTGCAATTTTTTTTCGCGTTTGTTCGTCCTTCTGTGTAGTAATATTATTTTGACTGGATTATTCAAGAAATTGTCAGGGGATGTAGTAGGGTGGCGTTACATCCTCTGTGCCCAGGTACGTTCAACGTACCTAATTTCTGTCATCCGCATTTTTAAATCAATTTGCTTAAAAGATATATTCAACGTGATGTTTTTGTAGGAAAGTGCTTGCAATTAAAATATCAAAATTTATTTAATTTGCCGCGTTTAAGATTTTAGCGCCAAAACCCGTATGGTTATTTTGAAAATTTTCATTTTGCATTGATTTTCTTTCCCGTGGATTGAGTTAAAGAGGCATCTATCGGAAAATGTTAACGTTTAAATCGGGGCTTTGCAGGAAGTTCACTAAGCAAACGAACGTGAATGTTGTTTTAAAATTAATGCTATTTTTCTCCAATATGATAGTTATCTCAATATCAGCGTTCGCCAACGACCATACCATGTTGAACACACCGGTTCTCGTCCGATCACCGAAGTTAAGCAACATTGGGCGCGGTCAGTACTTGGATGGGTGACCGCTTGGGAACACCGCGTGCCGTTGGCCCTCTTCCTTTTTGCAATTTTTTTTCGTGTTTTCTTCATCCTTCTGTAACTAACTAACCATCACGTCGTTTTCTCGCAGGAGTAGGCAGAGAGGACGGACTGCCAAACAACTCTGTTTTGGCACACACTCGTTGCCTCATTCACATTCATACATCGTCTCATACATGCTCTTCTATTGTTCTGACCCATCACCTGGCCTGTCTCTGTAGTATCTGATTCACTTGGTCGTGCCATGTCTTCCTCGGACGTCCCCGACATCTTCTGCCATTAACATTTGCATCCTTACATTCCTTTCCTCGTTCAATCGCTCTACATGCCCAAACATCTGAGCGTTCCTTTCTCGATCTTACTCGTTACGCCTTACATCAACCTTGCATTTTTTGCGTATCTCCATATTTCTCACACGATCGTACCCACACGGTTTTACCACACGTACGCCTCATAGATTGCATCTCTACAGCATTCAACCTCGGTCAGTTCCATGCTTCAGTTCCATACATCAGGGTAGGTACAAGCACTCCATCGTGAACGGCTCACTTCGCATCCTTGAACAGTTTTTTGTTGACTCCAACGGCCTTGGAGTTAGCTGGATTTACCCCTTGTTGAATATCTCTATATATAAGCCTTCCCATCTCTGGTAAAAATACCTACTCGTACTTCACAAATTATATATTATATTTTAATTACTTATACCTATAATATTTTAACTTCATAGACTTGCTAGGGGATAAAGTCGCGGGCCGTTTCATCCTCATGGTTAAGTTCAATGTGATTCACCTAGTAAACTTTTTTTTGTTTAATTTACATACTTAGGATATTTATTATTTTTTGAGTTTGTCAAATTTATTTTATTTTATAAAGAATATCTACCTTTTTCAAATATGATTCGTACCTCAATATCAGCATTCGCCAACGACCATACCATGTTGAACACACCGATTCTCGTCCTAGTAAACTTTTTTTTGTTTAATTTACATACTTAGGATATTTATTATTTTTTGAGTTTGTCAAATTGATTTTATTTTATAAAGAATACCTACCTTTTTCAAATATGATTCGTACCTCAATATCAGCATTCGCCAACGACCATACCATGTTGAACACACCGGTTCTCGTCCGATCACCGAAGTTAAGCAACATTGGGCGCGGTCAGTACTTGGATGGGTGACCGCTTGGGAACACCGCGTGCCGTTGGCCCTCTTCTTTTTGCAATTTTTTTTCGCGTTTGTTCGTCCTTCTCTGTAGTAATATTATTTTGACTGGATTATTCAAGAAATTGTCAGGGGATGTAGTAGGGTGGCGTTACATCCTCTGTGCCCAGGTACGTTCAACGTACCTAATTTCTGTCATCCGCATTTTTAAATCAATTTGCTTAAAAGATATATTCAACGTGATGTTTTTGTAGGAAAGTGCTTGCAATTAAAATATCAAAATTTATTTAATTTGCCGCGTTTAAGATTTTACCGCCAAAACCCGTATGGTTATTTTGATAAATTTCATTTTGCATTGATTTTCTTTCCCGTGGATTGAGTTAAAGAGGCATCTATCGGAAAATGTTAACGTTTAAATCGGGGCTTTGCAGGAAGTTCACTAAGCAAACGAACGTGAATGTTGTTTTAAAATTAATGCTATTTTTCTCCAATATGATAGTTATCTCAATATCAGCCTTCGCCAACGACCATACCATGTTGAACACACCGGTTCTCGTCCGATCACCGAAGTTAAGCAACATTGAGCGCGGTCAGTACTTGGATGGGTGACCGCTTGGGAACACCGCGTGCCGTTGGCCCTCTTCTTTTTGCAATTTTTTTTCGCGTTTGTTCGTCCTTCTGTGTAGTAATATTATTTTGACTGGATTATTCAAGAAATTGTCAGGGGATGTAGTAGGGTGGCGTTACATCCTCTGTGCCCAGGTACGTTCAACGTAACTTATTTCTGTCATCCGCATTTTTAAATCAATTTGCTTAAAATATATATTCAACGTGATGTTTTTGTAGGAAAGTGATTGCAATTAAAATATCAAAATTTATTTAATTTGCCGCGTTTAAGATTTTAGCGCCAAAACCCGTATGGTTATTTTGAAAATTTTCATTTTGCATTGATTTTCTTTCCCGTGGATTGAGTTAAAGAGGCATCTATCGGAAAATGTTAACGTTTAAATCGGGGCTTTGCAGGAAGTTCACTAAACAAACGAACGTGAATGTTGTTTTAAAATTAATGCTATTTTTCTCCAATATGATAGTTATCTCAATATCAGCGTTCGCCAACGACCATACCATGTTGAACACACCGGTTCTCGTCCGATCACCGAAGTTAAGCAACATTGGGCGCGGTCAGTACTTGGATGGGTGACCGCTTGGGAACACCGCGTGCCGTTGGCCCTCTTCTTTTTGCAATTTTTTTTCGCGTTTGTTCGTCCTTCTGTGTAGTAATATTATTTTGACTGGATTATTCAAGAAATTGTCAGGGGATGTAGTAGGGTGGCGTTACATCCTCTGTGCCCAGGTACGTTCAACGTAACTTATTTCTGTCATCCGCATTTTTAAATCAATTTGCTTAAAATATATATTCAACGTGATGTTTTTGTAGGAAAGTGATTGCAATTAAAATATCAAAATTTATTTAATTTGCCGCGTTTAAGATTTTAGCGCCAAAACCCGTATGGTTATTTTGAAAATTTTCATTTTGCATTGATTTTCTTTCCCGTGGATTGAGTTAAAGAGGCATCTATCGGAAAATGTTAACGTTTAAATCGGGGCTTTGCAGGAAGTTCACTAAGCAAACGAACGTGAATGTTGTTTTAAAATTAATGCTATTTTTCTCCAATATGATAGTTATCTCAATATCAGCGTTCGCCAACGACCATACCATGTTGAACACACCGGTTCTCGTCCGATCACCGAAGTTAAGCAACATTGGGCGCGGTCAGTACTTGGATGGGTGACCGCTTGGGAACACCGCGTGCCGTTGGCCCTCTTCCTTTTTGCAAGTTTTTTTCGTGTTTTCTTCATCCTTCTGTAACTAACTAACCATCACGTCGTTTTCTCGCAGGAGTAGGCAGAGAGGACGGACTGCCAAACAACTCTGTTTTGGCACACACTCGTTGCCTCATTCACATTCATACATCGTCTCATACATGCTCTTCTATTGTTCTGACCCATCACCTGGCCTGTCTCTGTAGTATCTGATTCACTTGGTCGTGCCATGTCTTCCTCGGACGTCCCCGACATCTTCTGCCATTAACATTTGCATCCTTACATTCCTTTCCTCGTTCAATCGCTCTACATGCCCAAACATCTGAGCGTTCCTTTCTCGATCTTACTCGTTACGCCTTACATCAACCTTGCATTTTTTGCGTATCTCCATATTTCTCACACGATCGTACCCACACGGTTTTACCACACGTACGCCTCATAGATTGCATCTCTACAGCATTCAACCTCGGTCAGTTCCATGCTTCAGTTCCATACATCAGGGTAGGTACAAGCACTCCATCGTGAACGGCTCACTTCGCATCCTTGAACAGTTTTTTGTTGACTCCAACGGCCTTGGAGTTAGCTGGATTTACCCCTTGTTGAATATCTCTATATATAAGCCTTCCCATCTCTGGTAAAAATACCTACTCGTACTTCACAAATTATATATTATATTTTAATTACTTATACCTATAATATTTAAACTTCATAGACTTCCTAGGGGATAAAGTCGCGGGCCGTTTCATCCTCATGGTTAAGTTCAATGTGATTCACCTAGTAAACTTTTTTTTGTTTAATTTACATACTTAGGATATTTATTATTTTTTGAGTTTGTCAAATTTATTTTATTTTATAAAGAATATCTACCTTTTTCAAATATGATTCGTACCTCAATATCAGCATTCGCCAACGACCATACCATGTTGAACACACCGATTCTCGTCCTAGTAAACTTTTTTTTGTTTAATTTACATACTTAGGATATTTATTATTTTTTGAGTTTGTCAAATTGATTTTATTTTATAAAGAATACCTACCTTTTTCAAATATGATTCGTACCTCAATATCAGCATTCGCCAACGACCATACCATGTTGAACACACCGGTTCTCGTCCGATCACCGAAGTTAAGCAACATTGGGCGCGGTCAGTACTTGGATGGGTGACCGCTTGGGAACACCGCGTGCCGTTGGCCCTCTTCTTTTTGCAATTTTTTTTCGCGTTTGTTCGTCCTTCTCTGTAGTAATATTATTTTGACTGGATTATTCAAGAAATTGTCAGGGGATGTAGTAGGGTGGCGTTACATCCTCTGTGCCCAGGTACGTTCAACGTACCTAATTTCTGTCATCCGCATTTTTAAATCAATTTGCTTAAAAGATATATTCAACGTGATGTTTTTGTAGGAAAGTGCTTGCAATTAAAATATCAAAATTTATTTAATTTGCCGCGTTTAAGATTTTACCGCCAAAACCCGTATGGTTATTTTGATAAATTTCATTTTGCATTGATTTTCTTTCCCGTGGATTGAGTTAAAGAGGCATCTATCGGAAAATGTTAACGTTTAAATCGGGGCTTTGCAGGAAGTTCACTAAGCAAACGAACGTGAATGTTGTTTTAAAATTAATGCTATTTTTCTCCAATATGATAGTTATCTCAATATCAGCCTTCGCCAACGACCATACCATGTTGAACACACCGGTTCTCGTCCGATCACCGAAGTTAAGCAACATTGAGCGCGGTCAGTACTTGGATGGGTGACCGCTTGGGAACACCGCGTGCCGTTGGCCCTCTTCTTTTTGCAATTTTTTTTCGCGTTTGTTCGTCCTTCTGTGTAGTAATATTATTTTGACTGGATTATTCAAGAAATTGTCAGGGGATGTAGTAGGGTGGCGTTACATCCTCTGTGCCCAGGTACGTTCAACGTAACTTATTTCTGTCATCCGCATTTTTAAATCAATTTGCTTAAAATATATATTCAACGTGATGTTTTTGTAGGAAAGTGATTGCAATTAAAATATCAAAATTTATTTAATTTGCCGCGTTTAAGATTTTAGCGCCAAAACCCGTATGGTTATTTTGAAAATTTTCATTTTGCATTGATTTTCTTTCCCGTGGATTGAGTTAAAGAGGCATCTATCGGAAAATGTTAACGTTTAAATCGGGGCTTTGCAGGAAGTTCACTAAACAAACGAACGTGAATGTTGTTTTAAAATTAATGCTATTTTTCTCCAATATGATAGTTATCTCAATATCAGCGTTCGCCAACGACCATACCATGTTGAACACACCGGTTCTCGTCCGATCACCGAAGTTAAGCAACATTGGGCGCGGTCAGTACTTGGATGGGTGACCGCTTGGGAACACCGCGTGCCGTTGGCCCTCTTCCTTTTTGCAATTTTTTTTCGCGTTTGTTCGTCCTTCTCTGTAGTAATATTATTTTGACTGGATTATTCAAGAAATTGTCAGGGGATGTAGTAGGGTGGCGTTACATCCTCTGTGCCCAGGTACGTTCAACGTAACTTATTTCTGTCATCCGCATTTTTAAATCAATTTGCTTAAAATATATATTCAACGTGATGTTTTTGTAGGAAAGTGATTGCAATTAAAATATCAAAATTTATTTAATTTGCCGCGTTTAAGATTTTAGCGCCAAAACCCGTATGGTTATTTTGAAAATTTTCATTTTGCATTGATTTTCTTTCCCGTGGATTGAGTTAAGGAGGCATCTATCGGAAAATGTTAACGTTTAAATCGGGGCTTTGCAGGAAGTTCACTAAGCAAACGAACGTGAATGTTGTTTTAAAATTAATGCTATTTTTCTCCAATATGATAGTTATCTCAATATCAGCGTTCGCCAACGACCATACCATGTTGAACACACCGGTTCTCGTCCGATCACCGAAGTTAAGCAACATTGGGCGCGGTCAGTACTTGGATGGGTGACCGCTTGGGAACACCGCGTGCCGTTGGCCCTCTTCTTTTTGCAATTTTTTTTCGCGTTTGTTCGTCCTTCTGTGTAGTAATATTATTTTGACTGGATTATTCAAGAAATTGTCAGGGGATGTAGTAGGGTGGCGTTACATCCTCTGTGCCCAGGTACGTTCAACGTAACTTATTTCTGTCATCCGCATTTTTAAATCAATTTGCTTAAAATATATATTCAACGTGATGTTTTTGTAGGAAAGTGATTGCAATTAAAATATCAAAATTTATTTAATTTGCCGCGTTTAAGATTTTAGCGCCAAAACCCGTATGGTTATTTTGAAAATTTTCATTTTGCATTGATTTTCTTTCCCGTGGATTGAGTTAAAGAGGCATCTATCGGAAAATGTTAACGTTTAAATCGGGGCTTTGCAGGAAGTTCACTAAGCAAACGAACGTGAATGTTGTTTTAAAATTAATGCTATTTTTCTCCAATATGATAGTTATCTCAATATCAGCGTTCGCCAACGACCATACCATGTTGAACACACCGGTTCTCGTCCGATCACCGAAGTTAAGCAACATTGGGCGCGGTCAGTACTTGGATGGGTGACCGCTTGGGAACACCGCGTGCCGTTGGCCCTCTTCTTTTTGCAATTTTTTTTCGCGTTTGTTCGTCCTTCTCTGTAGTAATATTATTTTGACTGGATTATTCAAGAAATTGTCAGGGGATGTAGTAGGGTGGCGTTACATCCTCTGTGCCCAGGTAGGTTCAACGTACCTAATTTCTGTCATCCGCATTTTTAAATCAATTTGCTTAAAAGATATATTCAACGTGATGTTTTTGTAGGAAAGTGCTTGCAATTAAAATATCAAAATTTATTTAATTTGCCGCGTTTAAGATTTTACCGCCAAAACCCGTATGGTTATTTTGATAAATTTCATTTTGCATTGATTTTCTTTCCCGTGGATTGAGTTAAAGAGGCATCTATCGGAAAATGTTAACGTTTAAATCGGGGCTTTGCAGGAAGTTCACTAAGCAAACGAACGTGAATGTTGTTTTAAAATTAATGCTATTTTTCTCCAATATGATAGTTATCTCAATATTAGCGTTCGCCAACGACCATACCATGTTGAACACACCGGTTCTCGTCCGATCACCGAAGTTAAGCAACATTGGGCGCGGTCAGTACTTGGATGGGTGACCGCTTGGGAACACCGCGTGCCGTTGGCCCTCTTCCTTTTTGCAATTTTTTTTCGTGTTTTCTTCATCCTTCTGTAACTAACTAACCATCACGTCGTTTTCTCGCAGGAGTAGGCAGAGAGGACGGACTGCCAAACAACTCTGTTTTGGCACACACTCGTTGCCTCATTCACATTCATACATCGTCTCATACATGCTCTTCTATTGTTCTGACCCATCACCTGGCCTGTCTCTGTAGTATCTGATTCACTTGGTCGTGCCATGTCTTCCTCGGACGTCCCCGACATCTTCTGCCATTAACATTTGCATCCTTACATTCCTTTCCTCGTTCAATCGCTCTACATGCCCAAACATCTGAGCGTTCCTTTCTCGATCTTACTCGTTACGCCTTACATCAACCTTGCATTTTTTGCGTATCTCCATATTTCTCACACGATCGTACCCACACGGTTTTACCACACGTACGCCTCATAGATTGCATCTCTACAGCATTCAACCTCGGTCAGTTCCATGCTTCAGTTCCATACATCAGGGTAGGTACAAGCACTCCATCGTGAACGGCTCACTTCGCATCCTTGAACAGTTTTTTGTTGACTCCAACGGCCTTGGAGTTAGCTGGATTTACCCCTTGTTGAATATCTCTATATATAAGCCTTCCCATCTCTGGTAAAAATACCTACTCGTACTTCACAAATTATATATTATATTTTAATTACTTATACCTATAATATTTTAACTTCATAGACTTGCTAGGGGATAAAGTCGCGGGCCGTTTCATCCTCATGGTTAAGTTCAATGTGATTTACCTAGTAAACTTTTTTTTGTTTAATTTACATACTTAGGATATTTATTATTTTTTGAGTTTGTCAAATTTATTTTATTTTATAAAGAATATCTACCTTTTTCAAATATGATTCGTACCTCAATATCAGCATTCGCCAACGACCATACCATGTTGAACACACCGATTCTCGTCCTAGTAAACTTTTTTTTGTTTAATTTACATACTTAGGATATTTATTATTTTTTGAGTTTGTCAAATTGATTTTATTTTATAAAGAATACCTACCTTTTTCAAATATGATTCGTACCTCAATATCAGCATTCGCCAACGACCATACCATGTTGAACACACCGGTTCTCGTCCGATCACCGAAGTTAAGCAACATTGGGCGCGGTCAGTACTTGGATGGGTGACCGCTTGGGAACACCGCGTGCCGTTGGCCCTCTTCCTTTTTGCAATTTTTTTTCGCGTTTGTTCGTCCTTCTCTGTAGTAATATTATTTTGACTGGATTATTCAAGAAATTGTCAGGGGATGTAGTAGGGTGGCGTTACATCCTCTGTGCCCAGGTACGTTCAACGTAACTTATTTCTGTCATCCGCATTTTTAAATCAATTTGCTTAAAATATATATTCAACGTGATGTTTTTGTAGGAAAGTGCTTGCAATTAAAATATCAAAATTAATTTAATTTGCCGCGTTTAAGATTTTAGCGCCAAAACCCGTATGATTATTTTGAAAATTTTCATTTTGCATTGATTTTCTTTCCCGTGGATTGAGTTAAAGAGGCATCTATCGGAAAATGTTAACGTTTAAATCGGGGCTTTGCAGGAAGTTCACTAAGCAAACGAACGTGAATGTTGTTTTAAAATTAATGCTATTTTTCTCCAATATGATAGTTATCTCAATATCAGAAATCGCCAACGACCATACCATGTTGAACACACTGGTTCTCGTCCGATCACCGAAGTTAAGCAACATTGGGCGCGGTCAGTACTTGGATGGGTGACCGCTTGGGAACACCGCGTGCCGTTGGCCCTCTTCCTTTTTGCAATTTTTTTTCGCGTTTGTTCGTCCTTCTCTGTAGTAATATTATTTTGACTGGATTATTCAAGAAATTGTCAGGGGATGTAGTAGGGTGGCGTTACATCCTCTGTGCCCAGGTACGTTCAACGTAACTTATTTCTGTCATCCGCATTTTTAAATCAATTTGCTTAAAATATATATTCAACGTGATGTTTTTGTAGGAAAGTGCTTGCAATTAAAATATCAAAATTTATTTAATTTGCCGCGTTTAAGATTTTAGCGCCAAAACCCGTATGGTTATTTTGAAAATTTTCATTTTGCATTGATTTTCTTTCCCGTGGATTGAGTTAAAGAGGCATCTATCGGAAAATGTTAACGTTTAAATCGGGGCTTTGCAGGAAGTTCACTAAGCAAACGAACGTGAATGTTGTTTTAAAATTAATGCTATTTTTCTCCAATATGATAGTTATCTCAATATCAGCGTTCGCCAACGACCATACCATGTTGAACACACCGGTTCTCGTCCGATCACCGAAGTTAAGCAACATTGGGCGCGGTCAGTACTTGGATGGGTGACCGCTTGGGAACACCGCGTGCCGTTGGCCCTCTTCTTTTTGCAATTTTTTTTCGCGTTTGTTCGTCCTTCTGTGTAGTAATATTATTTTGACTGGATTATTCAAGAAATTGTCAGGGGATGTAGTAGGGTGGCGTTACATCCTCTGTGCCCAGGTACGTTCAACGTAACTTATTTCTGTCATCCGCATTTTTAAATCAATTTGCTTAAAATATATATTCAACGTGATGTTTTTGTAGGAAAGTGCTTGCAATTAAAATATCAAAATTTATTTAATTTGCCGCGTTTAAGATTTTAGCGCCAAAACCCGTATGGTTATTTTGAAAATTTTCATTTTGCATTGATTTTCTTTCCCGTGGATTGAGTTAAAGAGGCATCTATCGGAAAATGTTAACGTTTAAATCGGGGCTTTGCAGGAAGTTCACTAAGCAAACGAACGTGAATGTTGTTTTAAAATTAATGCTATTTTTCTCCAATATGATAGTTATCTCAATATCAGCGTTCGCCAACGACCATACCATGTTGAACACACCGGTTCTCGTCCGATCACCGAAGTTAAGCAACATTGGGCGCGGTCAGTACTTGGATGGGTGACCGCTTGGGAACACCGCGTGCCGTTGGCCCTCTTCCTTTTTGCAATTTTTTTTCGTGTTTTCTTCATCCTTCTGTAACTAACTAACCATCACGTCGTTTTCTCGCAGGAGTAGGCAGAGAGGACGGACTGCCAAACAACTCTGTTTTGGCACACACTCGTTGCCTCATTCACATTCATACATCGTCTCATACATGCTCTTCTATTGTTATGACCCATCACCTGGCCTGTCTCTCTAGTATCTGATTCACTTGGTCGTGCCATGTCTTCCTCGGACGTCCCCGACATCTTCTGCCATTCACATTTGCATCCTTACATTCCTTTCCTCGTTCAATCGCTCTACATGCCCAAACATCTGAGCGTTCCTTTCTAGATCTTACTCGTTACGCCTTACATCAACCTTGCATTTTTTGCGTATCTCCATATTTCTCACACGATCGTACCCACACGGTTTTACCACACGTACGCCTCATAGATTGCATCTCTACAGCATTCAACCTCGGTCAGTTCCATGCTTCAGTTCCATACATCAGGGTAGGTACAAGCACTCCATCGTGAACGGCTCACTTCGCTTCCTTGGACAGTTTTTTGTTGACTCCAACGGCCTTGGAGTTAGCTGCATTTACCCTTTTTTGAATATCTCTATATATAAGCCTTCCCATCTCTGGTAAAAATACCTACTCGTACTTCACAAATTTTATATTATAATATTTTAATTACTTATACCTATAATATTTTAACTTCATAGACTTGCTAGGGGATAAAGTCGAGGGCCGTTTCATCCTCATGGTTAAGTTCAATGTGATTTACCTAGTAAACTTTTTTTTGTTTAATTTACATACTTAGGATATTTATTATTTTTTGAGTTTGTCAAATTGATTTTATTTTATAAAGAATACCTACCTTTTTCAAATATGATTCGTACCTCAATATCAGCATTCGCCAACGACCATACCATGTTGAACACACCGGTTCTCGTCCGATCACCGAAGTTAAGCAACATTGGGCGCGGTCAGTACTTGGATGGGTGACCGCTTGGGAACACCGCGTGCCGTTGGCCCTCTTCTTTTTGCAATTTTTTTTCGCGTTTGTTTGTCCTTCTCTGTAGTTATATTATTTTGACTGGATTATTCAAGAAATTGTCAGGGGATGTAGTAGGGTGGCGTTACATCCTCTGTGCCCAGGTACGTTCAACGTACCTAATTTCTGTCATCCGCATTTTTAAATCAATTTGCTTAAAAGATATATTCAACGTGATGTTTTTGTAGGAAAGTGCTTGCAATTAAAATATCAAAATTTATTTAATTTGCCGCGTTTAAGATTTTACCGCCAAAACCCGTATGGTTATTTTGATAAATTTCATTTTGCATTGATTTTCTTTCCCGTGGATTGAGTTAAAGAGGCATCTATCGGAAAATGTTAACGCTTAAATCGGGGCTTTGCAGGAAGTTCACTAAGCAAACGAACGTGAATGTTGTTTTAAAATTAATGCTATTTTTCTCCAATATGATAGTTATCTCAATATCAGCGTTCGCCAACGACCATACCATGTTGAACACACCGGTTCTCGTCCGATCACCGAAGTTAAGCAACATTGGGCGCGGTCAGTACTTGGATGGGTGACCGCTTGGGAACACCGCGTGCCGTTGGCCCTCTTCCTTTTTGCAATTTTTTTTCGTGTTTTCTTCATCCTTCTGTAACTAACTAACCATCACGTCGTTTTCTCGCAGGAGTAGGCAGAGAGGACGGACTGCCAAACAACTCTGTTTTGGCACACACTCGTTGCCTCATTCACATTCATACATCGTCTCATACATGCTCTTCTATTGTTATGACCCATCACCTGGCCTGTCTCTGTAGTATCTGATTCACTTGGTCGTGCCATGTCTTCCTCGGACGTCCCCGACATCTTCTGCCATTCACATTTGCATCCTTACATTCCTTTCCTCGTTCAATCGCTCTACATGCCCAAACATCTGAGCGTTCCTTTCTCGATCTTACTCGTTACGCCTTACATCAACCTTGCATTTTTTGCGTATCTCCATATTTCTCACACGATCGTACCCACACGGTTTTACCACACGTACGCCTCATAGATTGCATCTCTACAGCATTCAACCTCGGTCAGTTCCATGCTTCAGTTCCATACATCAGGGTAGGTACAAGCACTCCATCGTGAACGGCTCACTTCGCTTCCTTGGACAGTTTTTTGTTGACTCCAACGGCCTTGGAGTTAGCTGCATTTACCCTTTTTTGAATATCTCTATATATAAGCCTTCCCATCTCTGGTAAAAATACCTACTCGTACTTCACAAATTTTATATTATATTTTAATTACTTATACCTATAATATTTTAACTTCATAGACTTGCTAGGGGATAAAGTCGAGGGCCGTTTCATCCTCATGGTTAAGTTCAATGTGATTTACCTAGTAAACTTTTTTTTGTTTAATTTACATACTTAGGATATTTATTATTTTTTGAGTTTGTCAAATTGATTTTATTTTATAAAGAATACCTACCCTTTTCAAATATGATTCGTACCTCAATATCAGCATTCGCCAACGACCATACCATGTTGAACACACCGGTTCTCGTCCGATCACCGAAGTTAAGCAACATTGGGCTCGGTCAGTACTTGGATGGGTGACCGCTTGGGAACACCGCGTGCCGTTGGCCCTCTTCCTTTTGCAATTTTTTTTCGTGTTTTCTTCATCCTTCTGTAACTAACTAACCATCACGTCGTTTTCTCGCAGGAGTAGGCAGAGAGGACGGACCCCCAAACAACTCTGTTTTGGCACACACTCCTTGCCTCATTCACATTCATACATCGTCTCATACATGCTCTTCTGAGGCTGAAGGTAGTGGGGAGGGGAAGTACATGGGAAGAGGAAGGTGGGGAAGTACCTGGCTATTTAGATCTGGTCAACGAACACGGCTAAAGCCATTTCAAGCAACGTCTCAATTCTGAATGGTTGCCTTACACCAGGGCGATACTGAAAGTATCTTCCACTCTAGAACGTGCCGCAAATATGCTATATATTAAATATTATTTCAAATGAATTAATTGTGAAATAACGCAAATTAATCAAATATAATTTGTTTGCGCACGCTGGGTTCGAACCGCGACCTACGGCCGTGAGTCGAGAGTTTTCCCTCGGGACCACTGAGGCCACCAGCCACCGCGTTATCGTAAGGATAATCTATGATGAACATGGTGAAATATTCCCTAAATAAAATAAATTTGTAAGTTAAAAATATATGTTCCTAATATTCTGTAACACAACTATGAAAAATCCAATCAAAATCGTGGGAAAAACGCAATCTTGCCGAAAATGCAATTGTCTTACTAGATAAAGTAGCAGCGGTCACATGCCTATACTATACTATAGTTTATGTACGAGTATAGTGTGTAGTGTGGTGTAGGTATGTATTAGCGATGCGTAGGTTCAGCTGGAGTGGGCTCTTAAACTCGAGTTCTTCGCGCGAAGCGGCTCCTACTCCTACTCCCTTTTCAAATCGACTACTCCCAAAGAACCCGGTACAGTACCTGTGGCCGAAACTCTACGGGCCGAGCCACAGTCGGGTGGCGGCGCGACGCGGCACTGGCGGCACGGTCACGGTGGCAGTTCGCACTCGTCAAACCCGTGCGTCACGGTCCGAGCAAAACACTTAGACGTCCAAAGACCAGGATATCCCCCCTTCAAGGCCCAAATGGAGTAGTATACTCAACTGCTGACAAGGCAGAAGCCTTTGCAGATAGCCTTGAAGCGCAATTCTCCCCAAAATACAGAACACGACGATCTCTCATTTGTTTCAATGGTGGATTCAAAAGTAGCATCAATTATAAGTACTGAATCTGATGACTTGCCCATCAAATTCACATCACCTAAAGAAATTCAAAAAATTGTCTCATCTCTGAAAATTAAGAAAGCTGCCGGTCCGGACGGCATTTCAAACAAAGTCCTTAAATGCCTCCCATTAAAAGGCATATGTGCTATAACAGCCATCTGCAATGCGTCACTGAGACTAAATTGTTTTCCAAAGGCTTTCAAACAAGCAAATGTTATTTTACTTCCAAAACCGGGTAAAGACCCACTTCTAACCGAAAATCATCGCCCAATTAGCCTCCTTCCATGTCTAGGCAAAATTCTAGAGAAAATAATCCTCATACGACTAGATTCATTTATTCAAGATAATAAAATAATACCAGATTTTCAACACGGCTTCAGAGCGGGTCATTCGACCCTACATCAACTTCTCTGTGTGGTTGAACATATTACTGACGGATTTAATACAAATAAACACACGGTTATCCTTTCGGTTGACGTAAGTAAAGCTTTTGATAGAGTTTGGCATTTTGGCCTTCTTTACAAGATGTTTCTCCTAGGCTTTCCAATATCTTTTATTAAAATTATCCATAGCTATCTTACGGATCGCACATTCAGGGTAAAACTAGACGAGATCTTCTCCACAGAACGTCTACTAAGAGCAGGAGTACCCCAAGGCGGACAACTGTCACCCAAACTTTATAACGTATATACAAGCGACATTCCCAAACCAGTCAACCATAATGTAAAAGTAACTCAATTCGCCGACGATACTAATCTTATTTCAAGTTCGATTGTTGCGACCACTGCTACAAGCCGCGTACAGATCCAAGCCACTCTAACCGAAAACTTTTGCAAACAATGGCGAATTGCAATAAACCCCTCTAAAAGTGCTGCTACTGTATTTACGAAAAGAAAGTTCAAGCAGCCCCCGAATATAGTAATGTTTGGGAAGAAAGTTCCATGGGTAAAATCTATAAAATACTTGGGAGTCACCCTAGATTCGAAATTAACGTGGCAAAAACATATTAATGATAAAGTAAAATCAGCAAATAAGTCAATAGCTGCACTCTACCCCATGCTTGGTAGAAAAAGTAGATTATCATCAGACAATAAATTACTACTCTACAAGACGACCATCAGGTCGGGTTTTTCTTACGCTGCACCCATTTGGGGCCATGCAACACGCACTCACATAAACAAACTTCAGACCCTGCAAAACAAAGCCATTCGACTTGCGTTGAATGCGCCGAAGTGGATCAGGGTCTCCACTCTACACGATGACACAAACATTCCTCTGATAAAGGATTTAATTGTAACACATTCTGAAAAGTTTTATGCCGGATTAGCCGGACATGAAAACCCCACCATTAACTCTCTCGCTTTATATAGTGAGAATGAAAAATTTAAGTTCATTAAACCCAAGAATATCCTCCGCAAGGAGTGAAATCCTGTCTCAAGTTGCAGTATAGTTTATTAGTTTCACTTTCCCAAAAACCATTTTAAAATAAAATTCCATGTAAAATATCTTTAGATAATCATTTTAGTCATTACGTTAGAGTCAGTAAACGCATGTTTAGGAACTCTGAACATAAATAATATCCAAATCCAAATCCAAATCACGGTCCGAGCAACATGTGCGAGTCGGAGTAGGTCGTGCATTCGAGTTCTTTTGCGTGCGGGCTCCGGCTCCGAGGTGAGCGTCTCGATTCGAGCCATTCGGGAGTAGGTCGTGCGTTCGACTTCTTTTGCGAGCTCCGGCTCCAAAGTCCGGCTAGGGTGGAACCCGAGCGTCTCGGTTCGACCCATTTGCGAGTAGGAAGCAGGTTGCGCGTTCGAATTCTTTTGCGCGCTCGGGCCATTCGCGAGTCGGGAGTGACTCCCAGGACCTGCTCCAAGAACTTAAGTACTTTTAAAAGGAAGCACGTCTCGGGGGCCTCCGGAAAATACATAACTTACCTATCTCTAAGTACGTATAGATTGTATAGAGTAGTTATAGTGGATAGTGTTCCCACATTATGGATGCGGCGGATCACTGTGGGAGATGTTGATGACTTCTCTTTTAGAACCGTCAGTGCGATCATTCGTGACCCCCTTACCCGGAGAAACAGGTGTCCTATACGAGGTGACCATGGAATATTTATTACATGCGGGGTCCAAGACTTAAATTTCTACGTTTTTCTTCTATGTCCAGTTGGTCATGTCTGCAAACATATACTGGACAACTTTTTCAAAGATTGTGTTTGCAGCTTATTTCGTTTGTTGGTAACATTTTTAGTTTAAATATGTCCATTAGACTTAGCAGAATTAAAGTAAAAAAGCAGAATTAAAATTCTCAAATAGGCTTCAATGTTTTGATTAATATTTGCTATTAAGAGGAAATACTAGCCGCGTTTTTTTCCATACAAACGTATTCCCCGTTTATCTCTCTGGATTTTGACCCTAGAGCAATTTTTTTTTTACATGATATGGATATCGACCACTAGCGTGTCGGTACGTTTTGCTTTTTTTGATAATTTACTTCTTATAGAAGTTAGGACCTTCCAGAAATGGATGAAATTGCCTGGTTTAAACGCCGTCAAAAGACGTTCAGTATACAAACTAAACAATGTATTTTTAAAAAAAGCAAAACGTACCGACATAGAATATTTTCATCTAATACAGTTTGTGAAAAAAAAAAAATCGGTCCAGTTTTGGAGAAGAAAAATGGGGAATACAAAACATCGATTTTGACGATTTTATTTAGGTATTTTCGGCCCGATATGCAATTGTCCCTTTCGTTCAGTTCCCCCGAGGGAGCGCGGAGTGGAACAGAAGACATTCGTTACAATACCTATCGACGATATTTTTAAATGACCGGCATAGCTCTTAATATCCCAACTGCTCCCGACTGAGTCCCAACTGCTCCCGAGTTGGGAGTGGAAGTGGTTCCAAACGGTCGGGAGTCCCGACTGAAATACAAAAGTTTGTAAGACCGTAAATAAATAAGACAAATAATTTTTTTTTTTATGATTTGAAATGTGTGTTGTATAAAATTTTGATTTAAAATTGAACAAATCTGCCAACAGTGTAAACTTATTATAATAAAAGTACATATATTTTTTTCAAATTTTAAAACATAACTTTACTAGATAAAATAACCATCTTTCGAAATCAATTTATATTTTTTCGTTAAAAAGAGTCGACGTCGACACATCTAGAATTTGATTTAAAAATCACATTTTTCCGGATGTGTCTGGTTAGGCCCTCCGTTCATGGAGATACTTACAATCTACGTAATTGTGACGAAACCACAAGTACCCTGCTGATATACCACTTTTTAATGCTAGTCTCCGTACACGGCGCTATCTGAAATGTACTGAACTTGGTCATTTTTCACGTCCAGCCGTGCAGTGAACACGCTATCATGCGATGTCATTTTTTCCACTTCCAGAACAAATCTAACATTACTTTCATCTTCCGACGCCATTTCTGTCAAACGTCAAACGAATAAGTATCGGACACAAATGATGCGAGCGTCGCGTGCGATCGGCACTGTCGGTATCATGATACTGATTGGAATCCGACAGCCACCGCGTAGCGCCGTGAACGGGCACCAGCAAAATCGTACTGGGGGTGCTTACGATCGGTGCGTATGATACGCGCACGAGGATCGAGTATCTTGTAAGTATCTCCGTGAACGGAGGCACTTATTCTCTTTTAAGAAGGTTATTTGAGTACTCACTTAAAAATCTTATGATTCCAGAACACATTTTGGTTTTGACTGGAATGGGTAGGTACCTCGAACCATATTTATTGGATAACCAAAACCTCTGCCATACGTCACCCCACGTTGTTTGCTACGTTTGGTGACTTAGCAGGGCAGCCCGGGTTCATGGGGTGAGGTTTGAACAGGTCTTGGTGGTGGATTACCCGGACATACTGAATCCCAGATTCCTACCCACCCCTTATACATTTTTCCTTCCCAGAACTTCCTCTCCTTACTTTCCTTTAAAAAACCGTCCACACAGAAACAGCTTACCCAAAGATGATATAGGCCTTGAGGAAAATTACTTTCGTCAGGTCCTCCTGTGTTTTTTTTTTTTTTTACAGTGAATACCGCATAAGAATCTCAACTGCTCCCGTCTGGAGCCAGTGAGACTATGGCATCCCCAATTGGGGTATGTTGTGAGGCTGAAGGTAGTGGGGAGGGGAAGGAGGTGGGGAAGAGGAAGGTTGGGAAGTATCTGGCTATTCAGATCTGGTCACCAAACACGGCTAAAGCCATTTTCAAGCAACGTTTCAATTCTGAATGGTGGTCTTACACCAGGGCGATACTAATAGTATCTTCCACTCTGGAACATGCCGCAAATATACTATATATTATTTTTTTTAAATGAATTAATTGTGAAATAACACAAATTAATCAAATAAAATTTATTTGCGCATGCCGGGTTCGAACCCGCGACCTCTGGATTGTGAGTCAAGAGTCTTACCCACTGGACTACGGAGGTTGTCAAATGTGGTCAAAATGGTCGTCAAATGTGTGGATCTAATGTAAAAAAATATGTTCTACATTAGAAACATATCTAAATTTTTTTAACGAGAGATGTTTACTGTTGTAGTATATTGGTGTTTTAATACATTTTGTTCTACTTTACTTTTAATAAATAAGACGTTAATTATTAATAACGATCCTAACAGGAATAGTACAAAATCAAGAATAACTCACGTCTTTGATAGGTACTACAACTGTTCACTTATCTTCTACAGTAGGGTGTCCGGGGGTAAAGTGCACAAACTTCAGGAGTTAATTTTACACGATGATAGAAGTAAAAAAGATAAATAACTTTTTTCAAAATTCCTATATTTTTTTCACGTGCAAACATATTTTTCCGGAGAAGAATATTATTTTTACCATCCAAAAAATTCAACTTTTTTTACCCGAAAACTACCTGTAACCATTAAAATTTCAAAATAAGTTTTTATTCGATTTTACTGTAGAATCACCTCCCGAAGTTTATGAACTTTACCCTAGGGATGTTATGGATATGAAATTTTGGATCTGGATACGGATACGGATATAGGAATAATATTATACCGGTTTCGGATACGGTTACGGATATGAAATTATTTCGGATTATCCGCTAGTTCGGATAATTTCGGTTACGGATATTAGAATTTTAAAATTATAAAAGTAAAATGCAAATAGCAAGATTTGACTTTCTTTTTGTTTACTATTACTATCATCCCAAGAACCTCTATTTTTTCAAAGAGTCTGTTATTGACAACGGATTTTTACACTCTTGTAAAGGTGTTAGCTATTGAGGTGGTTATTGTTGAATATCCTTTTCCTGTAACAACAGTTCTTCATATTTAACAATGTGTTTTGATTTCAGAAGATTTGATGAAGTTTCAGAGAAGTAGTGCCATCTCATTTGGTTATAAAATTTTTACCGCACTGTTTACATTTTCAGACAGAATCTACATTATTTTTCAAAAAATGTCCAAATTAAACTAGACTTGACTCACAATCCGGAGGTCGCGGGTTCGAACCCGGCATGCGCAAATAAATTTTATTTGATTAATTTGTGTTATTTCACAATTAATTCATTTAAAATAATATATAGTATATTTGCGGCATGTTCCAGAGTAGAAGATACTATTAGTATCGCCCTGGTGTAAGACCACCATTCAGAATTGAAACGTTGCTTGAAAATGGCTTTAGCCGTGTTTGGTGACCAGATCTGAATAGCCAGGTACTTCCCAACCTTCCTCTTCCCCACCTCCTTCCCCTCCCCACTACCTTCAGCTTCACAACATACCCCAATTGGGGATGCCATAGTCTCACTGGCTCCAGACGGGAGCAGTTGAGATTCTTGTGCGGTATTCACTGTAAAAAAAAAAGACTTAGGACGCATTTTGCCTTTTGCCAAGACTATAACAATTTATTTACACATCACTTTGAAACTAAGTAAGTAGGTACTCGTAAATAATAAGTTTTAATGTTTGTACACCCACAATCACAAAATAAATCATAAACAATGCAAATTGCAAGACTCCGCCTTTATCCGAAACTTTTATATCGGTTTCGGTTACGGTTACGGATATATTTTTTATTTCGGATATCCGATAGTTTCGGTTACGGTTACGGAGCTCCATACCATCCCTACTTTACCCCCGGACACTTTGTAGACGGTTTACGAACAATATTAACCTTAGTTTAGCTAGGCATAAAAAATGTGAAATATTCGGGGCCTAAGTTTTGAAAATGGTACCAATGGTTTTTCCATCTGATATTCACCCTCGCTTCGGCCTTAAGTTTCTCTCTCATGTAGTATTAAGATGACCATTCACGGGCCGCCACCGACTGCTTTCATCATCAGCATTCTATCTGCACGTCCATTGTGTTTTGGCACATTAACATGAGCGGTGCACCCATTTGCGAAATCCGCCATATCGGTGAGAAAAGAAATGGAGAAATTTTCGGTAAAGATGTTCCTGGTGGGCATTGTTCGATATCGTTTTTGTGGGAATATTGAAAAATGTGAAAATATTATAGATGCAAAACAATGGTTAATCATCATCAAACAGTATTAAAAGCCTAGCGACTGTACGGTTGAAATTTAAGAATCCGGCTAATACAACTCTGACGCCTTACCCAAAACCGTTTTCTTACGTGAAGTTTGAATACAATTTTATTTTTTATTTTATTTGGAATACTAACAGTTACAATAATGAATAATGTTTAATGAAATATGTGTAAGTATTCAAAAATTTGGCATTTTTTTCGGATGGTCAAAATATTTTCGCTTTACAATAAAATGCAAATATTTGGAATATTTCTAAACACATTCAAGAACCAAAAACTGTTTTAGAAAGGTGATGAAATACGCTTTCAAATTATAGAATTCGAAATTTTTGTTTTTTTTTTAATTATAAAATTTTTGCATACAAACATAAAAAAGTTTTCAAAATGGCTCACCTTATGTTTTTTCTAACTAAAGTTACTGATAATAAAAAAAAAATAAAAACACATACATATTTTATTAGACAAATGCATAACAAACACATATTGTAACCTTACTTTTTTGTCGCTCTATGAAAAATAATTTATAAAAAATTCCCGAAGTTTCAAATTCTTTTTTCAATTTGCGATTCAAAACTTTATGTACCTAAAAGTGTACATTTTACTTTTTGGTGGCTAGTTTTTAGATTGTAATATAAAGCATGATGTTTTTCCTTTCTAACACCGATTAGAACATATTTCTAACTATGATAGTAAGGGAGTTACGGCGTCTTATGTGAGACCTATGTGCGTTGGGACAAATATGGTCTCCTGTGATTAAACGGGTTAACCAATAATAGGTTTTCACTGCCGTACCTATATTAAATTATTTAGTGAGTAGGTATAAAGAAAAATAGTTAAATTAGGTTATGTGGATGGGATGGTGGAAGGGAGGGGAAAGGAATGGATCTATTCTGTGTAAATAGTGGTATGTATGTGTAAATGTTATTTATTCATTTTAGGTTTGAAAATGTTTGGTACTATAAGTCGAATTCACTCTACGAAATGTTAAAGATGTGTGAAGCGCGGTGAATGAATGTATTTTGTTTAGAGTTGTGTTGTGCAAATCTACTTTTGTAATTTAACCGAATTAAAGCAATGCCAAAATGTGTGAGGAGCATCGCCTGGCAGGCGTATCTAAGTATGTACTATTGGATATAATTTCGTGAATCTCTCTGGATATGGAGAGATTGACGACAAAATGATTATTATTGTAACTTGCAGTTGTGAATAATAATACCACGCGTCTATATATTATATATGAAGTCATTGCATGCCGCGGTTACTTTGTCCCGGTGACTAGCTGTCACTGGATCCCGGTGGATCCAAGAATCAGCTATTTTTGGAACCAGTTCCTATCGGATTTATAAAATGGTCAAAAACACTCAAACTGGGCGAACCAAAAGCCACCCGCAGGGCCAGCATCAAAAACCTGCGGAGTGGTTTTTAACTGCTAGTTAATAGTACAGTCCATGATAGTTTTTTGTTGGACAAGCCCCCAAAGGGCACACAAACTCCAATAATTTGGAGGGCTTTGAAGCAAAGAATGAACGGTTACCTCGGGAGTGTTTTCTCTTGAGGTAAGAATAACCTCGTCGAATTTAATGTTTCAAAGACCCAATCCTGGAGGTCAACCTCTGGTCTGGAGCTCCAAAATACCTAAAAAAACCCTTGACTCTGCAGAAACGGGCGGTCCGTTTGATAGATTCTCCCATCTTAACAGATGGATTGCAATCTTTAGAGCATAGGCGTCAGGTGGGAATGCTGTCCTTGTTCTACCGGTATTACAATGGAAGATGCTCCGAGGAACTAGCGTCATTGATCCCCTCGGCACCGATACATAGTCGGGAAACACGCTAAACATGCGCCCAAAATTTGTACACGGTTGACATTAGTCACATGAGAACGGGTCGTTTCCATGACTCGTTCTTGAGTTCAACGGCTCGGTTGTGGAACGATTTTCCGGCCTCTGTTTTTCCTCCCTCCTACAACATGTTCACTCCTTCCTTTCCTCAAAAAGACCCTCCACACAGCATCTTCAAAGATGACATAGGCCTTGAGGGAAGTTATTTTCCTCAGGGCCTCCTGTGTGGATTTAATGTAAAAAAATAATAATAATTAATTTGTGACTCTATTGCTATTTCTGATTATTATTTTTTTTAAATATTGAGATAAATGGGAATGAGACGTTATGTCTATATGATGGTGCATGGGAAACAAGGCCTGGCTTCCCGCGTTTCTACGGATTTATTACATATTTTCCTTAAATACTTTATGTTTTAAAGTTCTTAAAAAATACGTGTTATTCATGAAGATAATATCTATACATTCCCCACACCGAAACGGCAATTATATGAAATTCCCTCGATAGAAAAATATCGCGAAGTATGCTCCGAAAATCATTTTAAACACGTTTTTCAGTTTTTTTACATTTCATATGTATGAAAAAAATCACAGTGTTTCTTTAAATGCTATTTTAGACATTCCCCACGAGAGTTTTATCCTAAATGAGTCAAGTTTTATTCAACATTTTCACAATTTTCCGCTTAAATATTATCGTTTTTAATATTAGCGCGCTTATTCTAACATTCGTATTTACATATCTCACCATCTTCTTCTTTTTGAGCGGATACATCGGGCCTTAGAGAAAATTCATTAATAAAAAAAGGTTTTTTTTTTGATAATAAAAAAAAAAACATTGAAAATTCCCCCTGGTGGTACAAGAGGTAATATCTTTTAGCATTTTATTCAATGGAATGTTACATTCAAATGACCAAAGTTTATTTGCATAAAATGTAGATTTTGTAATATTTGAAGAACAATGTTTTGATAAAGTGGTAAGTAATTGGTTATCCCTTTTCCTTGCATATCTTGTTTTTCCTACACATATTTTCACTCAATTCCAGCAAACACCATTTAGTTTCGTTTCATTTTTAGTATTTACAGTCCGTTACAAGTGCATTTAAGCTGTAAATCGTAAGCAGTTTTGGATGCATATAAGTATTGATTTTTACAACTTTTTATCCGCTTATTATGTGGTGTGGGTTATTCGTCAAAGTCTATTTGGTGTTTGATTAATTACGTTCATAAGGATGCAAGCCTATAACAAGATATAACATAACATTATGTCTCAAGTGTACTACCTCGTCTAGTTTGTATGTCGGTGGCGTGTTGGTATGTAGATTAGCAGTAGGTTGCGATGCATAATACTTTTAGTTGAATTGTTCAACGTTTTCGTTCTACATTGAAAAAATGCAATATAACGCGAGCTGCGTGGGCAAGGTTTTTTGTGCGATTGCAATAATGATACTATGAATTATAATGAAATTGTTACAGAATTTTGCGAGCAAAGTTGTTTTTAATGAAACGAGGAGAATAACCGGATCAATATAATGTAGTAGGGTACTATATCTTAATCTAATGTAAAGTAATGCCTCCTATTTTTTTGTACTTAAATAAAGTTAGTTAAGTGAAAATTTTAAGTTAAGTGAAATACATAAGGTATATGTCATATAATATGTCACTGAACTGACAAAACTTAAAACTTCAAAAATAAAACTAAAAACATCAAAATGCGCAAAATTCATTAATGGGACGTATCTGCAAAACATTCAACAAAAGAATTAGACATTTGCAAGAGTGCCTTGAAAAGAAATAAAATCAATTTGGCTGAATCAATCTCCGATGCAAAAATTATGGATTCTTAATTTTACCGTTTTAATTGACTTTTTGCTTTATTTGTTAAATTGTTTATTTTTTGTTTTCACTACTTACATCATAAGTTTGAATATATATGGATAATTGAGGGGTGCCAAACAATAACGTTTTAAGTGCCCCACGAACTTAAATACGTTTTATTGCAGTAAAACGTTGTATGTGCTGGTGTTTACTTGCACTCTAAAGTTGAAGGGTTACTAACGCCATTTAGCCTAAATATTGTGAAACAGCATGCCATAACGTTTCAAGTGCCAATTGAGCTGCAAATGTTAGTTCATTCAAGATATCGGGAGAAGTTATCGTTTGTTATCAGGGAGCCTAGGTATGTGATTTTTTTAAATTTTTTTTTTTTACATTAACTCCACACAGTAGGCCCTGAATAAAATAATTTCCCTCAGGGCCTATGTCATCTGGGACGCTGTATGGAGGGTCTTTTTGAGGAGAGGAAGGAATGAACATTGGTCTTGAAGAGACCCATGTTGTAGGAAGGAGGAAACACAGAGGCCGGCAAATCATTCCACAGCCGAGCTGTTGAACACAAGAACGAGTACCGTTCTTGTGTTCTTGGTACCGTTTCGAAATTTTGGTTTCTACATGAGAGAGTTGGGATTTGTCCATATTAGTGTACAAAACACTTATCAGACCAGTACTTACGCACGCAGCTGAGACTTGGGTACTACTAACTAAGAGGAATGAGCGAGCACTGGACGTTTTTGAAAGAAAAATTTTGAGGCGCATTTTCGGACCGGTTCTAGTAAATGGATTCTGGCGCAGACGTTATAACAATGAGCTCTATACTTTGTTTAAGGAGCTAAACGTCGTAAAATTTATAAAATTGGGTAGACTTCGGTGGCTGGGTCATACGGAGAGATTGACCGAGCATCAAGCACCAAAGTCCCTGCTGAACTCAAGACCAATAGGGCAAAGGAGCCTGGGAAGACCAAGACTAAGATGGAGCGACAACGTCCTCAAAGACATATCTATCTTGGAGCTTCTAAACTGGAGAGAGCTGGCACTAAACCGAGATGAGTGGAGGAAGACTCTTGAGGAGGCCAAGACCCACCAGGGGTTGTAGAGCCAATAGTGATGATGATGATCGGGAGAAGACGGTGCGTCAAAGTCGAGAAAACGTGTTTTGGGGGTTATACGTGCTGGTGTTTACTTGTACTCTAAAGTTGAAGGGTTACTAATGCCATCTAGCCTAAGTATTGTGAAACAGCAAGTCATAACGTTAAGTGCCAACTGAGTTGTAAATGTTAGTTTTTCGGCAAAAAAAAATAAAAAAATTGTTGCCGTATTTAGCAGGAGAAAACGAATTGTTATGAAAACCTTTTAATATAAAGCTATTGAAAGTGTTGAGTTATGTGCAATCAATATACAGATAACATAACACTTACAACGTTATGTCTTGCATAAATAATGGCATTAAAACGTTTTGTTTATTTTTTTTTTAAATTATATTATTTCCGTATTTGGACAGAGCATAAAAATTGTTTTAAATTATTAATAATAAATGATATTTTGATAATACGTTTTTTCACAATTACTTATCTTTTTATTTTTCCATTTTAAGGATGTTTTTTGTGTTTCTTGAAAATTTCATTTTCTGTCTTTTAAAACGTTATGGTTTGGCACCCCTCAATTAATGAAACTTAATTGATTTATCATATTGTACGCATTTTATAACGTAATATAAATTTTGATTCCTAAATATGAAACAATCATTAGTAGGTTTCATGTACAGCAGGTTTCCCCGCAGGACCTAGCGTGTTAGAAAACAGAAAATACGAAAGTAAATGGCGAAAATTTTCTACAGAAAAAGTTAAAAAGTAGGTGCCTTGCAGTTACTGTAATTTTCTTAATGCAACAGTGTGCAACGAATTGTGCAGTAACAACAAGTGCGAGTACTGCGCCTGCGGACCGCATACCACTTAGAAAAGCAAGAGCAAGTCATTTTTTTTATTAAGAAAACGATAATTTTTTATTGGAAAGTAGAAATAATACTACATATTTGGATAATACTTGGAGCAGGCGATGAGTGTGTGCGTTTGGGAATTACGTTTACGAGAGTTAGGAAGGCCGATACATAGAGATATCCAAAGATATTCAAATACAGAAATTTCAATATCTTTGGAGATATCGAAAGAAGGGTAAATGCAGCTAACTCTGGGACTGAACGCCGTTGGGACCAACAAAAAACTGTCCAAAGAAGCGTAGCTAGCCGTCCATAATGGAGTGCTGGTACCTACCCTGTTGTATGTTAGTGAGGCATGGAACTGAAAAAGGAAGGACGAACGTAGACTGAATGCTGTAGAAATGAGATCATTGCAATTGATGACTAAGATTAAGAAAGGGACTCTGAGATGGTTTGGGCACGTAGACGTAGAGCGAATGAACGAGGAAAGGAGTGTAAGGAGAATATATGACGCAGATGTGAATGGTAGAATAAATCGGGGGTGCCCGAGGAAGACATGACATGACCAAGTGAATCAAATACTTGAGTCGGGCCATGTCAAGAGTCAGAATAATAGAAGAGCATGCATTAATGTGAACGAGGCAAGGAGTGTGTGCCAAGACTGAGTTGTTTGGCGGTCCGTCCTCTCTGCCTACCCCTGCGGGGAAACGGCTTGACGGTTAGTTGTCAAATATATGCTAACTGTATCTTCCGAGAGGATGCGCTACGCGAAGGAACTTTTTAATAAGAGAAGTACTGAACCCGTGCCTTGAAGAACACCATGCTGCAGATGGAAGTACCCACATAAAAGGCTGACAAATGATTCCAAACACTACCAACTAATTATTAGTGCATACATAATAATTGTGTGTAAGCTGACGTAGAACAAGGTGTAACTCAAAAGGAGCATGAAAGATATTACGGAAAGCTTGTTACAGGAAAGAAGTAGGGTAGACTAAGGGTTTTTGCAACCCAACCTGTAAACTGCTTTGCTATTTATCAGTCGATATTTTCTCCCACATTTGTCTACGTTTCCAGTCGTCAATTCAAAATCACATACCGAAGAATCCCGCAGTATTTTACGATTGACATCGTGTGTGCCCAGTGCCGGATTTAGAAAAAGACTTCTTTGGCACCACAACTGTCAATAGTTGTTCTAGTTGTTTTAGTTTCTTGGTTTTACGTGATATTCTAGTCGTTCGGAAATGTTTATTCTAGGGGTTGGAGAAGGGAGGGTCGGATGGAGAGGGGTGGGAGAGGGAGTGTGGCGGAGGGGAGGGGTGAGGGAGGGGGGGGGAGTGGAAAAGGCGGAGTGGGAATCCCCCTAATACCATGCGAGCGAAGCCGCGGGAAAAGCTAGTAATATATACATAGATGTTTTTTCGAGTAAAGAATTTCGATTGTGATGTTCGTACCCAGAGATGATTCTAAAATTCAAAAAACATAGGTTACGTAATTATTATATTTTCAACACACATGAGAAATTTATGTTGCGATTATTTTGATAGTGTAATGATGGTCAATATAGTTACCTTCCAAGTAGTTGATCTAGGTTCGATTATTTGGCCGGATAATTTTTATTTATTCAATAATTTTTTTTCACATATAAGCTTTTGATTTTTTCTTACATTTAAAAAAATATTTTAATTAAAAAAAAAATACCAGTGGAAACGTAAAAAAGTGACCATGAAATTGTGAAACAATTCAAAGCACATTAGGCGACTGTCCTTGTGACTAATCGATTTAAAAAAACATACATAATATCTAACAGACTGTTCATTCCTTTGTTCTGGCGCAGTTTATATTATCTACTAAGTTATTATTATAAATTGCTAACAAAACATTCCTAGCACATTTTAATCTTTAGTCATTTTGTTTCTCTTTTGAACTTGGGTTCTCATTTCCAACGTTGTACCTAAACTATATTGCTTTTATTTCATAGAATCCCCGTTTTAATGGTATAAACACAGAGGTAATATTCTCATTTTCTAAAAATTAACCTTTATTTAACGATTACTGGGTCTAACGATTCAATATTGTTAAGTTTTCAATTTGACCGTGCTAGATGTCCAGAGTTAGGTAGTTAATTCAATCAGGCTAGCTTTACACTCATAAGTAAAATTTACTTCTTGACGTAAGTTTTGACAAGTTACTCACAGGAGCGTTTACATATGCACCCGACTTGTGGTAATTAATTGGTTCAACCTTTGTAATTGCTCATGCTACCGTTTACATCTGTAAATTTAACTCGGTAAGATGGTTTCCTGTCAACAACGATCTGCTACTGTCAAATTTATGCGATTTTATCAATTGTTAAGCACTCCTGCCTGAGGTGCCTACCTTCTGCCGACAGACCAGCTCAGAGTGGTCGGCAGAGCGGGGGAGACTATCATCACCAGGGTTGTAGGATCTCTGAAGGCGTTAGTGTGGCATACCTGAAATAAACTCTATCTTACGGGCCGGGGAGGCAATGAAACAATTCGGCGGCGGTGAATATCAGGTGTATTGGAAAGAATCCGTACATGAGACAATAATGCAGGGCCGGATTAACCATGTCGGGGCCCCTAGGCAACGCACGTCTCGGGGCCCCCCTTACCAATGGTGGACTAACGATTGGTGGAGGGGGGGAGGGCGGGGGGGGAGGGGTTTAAGGGGCATCCAAACGCCTCCTAGTTCCCTTGATCAAATCCTTAACAAAACTTTAAGGGGGGGGAGGGGTAGGTAAGGTTTTAAAACTTTGTTTTTTTCTGAATGAAAAACATTCAAAAAATTGACTTGACTTGACTTGACCGATGCGATGAGTTTTTTTTATCATTTTATAATAACAAATTCACCGAAATTTTTTTGCGAAAATCGCGTTTTTCACTTCAAAATGCAGCCAAAAAAAAATCGAATAAAGACACCCTCTGACTACCTAGGAAAACATATTACGTTACTTGGTGCATGCAAATCGAATGTATAGTTATTTTTTTTTTTAATATGTTGTCAACCAGGTTGAAAAACGTGTTAAAAAACTATCGAGAAAAACGCTTTCAAAGTTTTGCTGAGGATAATTCAACATACAAACTGTTAAAATCGGTTTCATATAAAATGCTGTATCTCTATCAATTTTACCATTTTCCTCAAATAGTGAGAGCATTATTAACAAATGCATCTTTCAGAAAATTAATTAAAAATATTTTTTTTTGCAATGGCCTTAAAGCCTTGTTTAGGATTTGATCAAGGGAACATGGTGGCGTTTAGAGGCCCCCCAGAGTCAGAGGCCCGTGTGAACTGAATAAAAAACTTGTAAAATTACATCAACTTCACTAAGGGGAGGGGGGTTCATTCAACTTTGCCTCCCGGGGCTTCTGACGGGTTTAGTCCGCCACTGCACTTTACCCTTCTCTAACTTTCAATATTTTTTTTTCTTTTTTCTACCAAAACGTAATTTTATTCATAATTAATCTGTTCTTTTACTGCGTTACAAAAGGAATGCCATCACCCCATTTAATAAAGAAAACGAATGCAATAAAATAACCCTTTATTGCACATAAAAGGACACATACATATGTAGAAACAAAAATATGTATTGTTAAAAAAATTGATAAAAAGATCCGTCTTGTCACTAAAGTGATCTCTTCCAGACAACCTTTCCCGAAGAATTTTAGCAAGCAGACAGGTAGTGCATACTGAAGCTTGTACAACATTTATATTTTAAACATATAATTAGAAATAAAACAAAACAAATGCCAATATAAACCACACACGGCACCTTCAATCACTTCAGATACTAAGTAATGTTGCAACAAAAAAAAGGAAAGTTAAAGTAAAATACAACATGATTATATATTTGTTTTAATTATAGACTTTTTATTTATTGTTTGTGCATGATATGAACATTAGTTACTTATTGGGTTATAACCTAATTATTATAATAATTTGTTGTTTTCTTTAATGCGTGTACCTAATGTTATTAACCTGTAAATGTTTCTAATAAAAAAAATGAAAACATCTTGAAAACTGACTTTTTCCGAAACTTCGTTGCTCACTAATTGAAGCAAGACAGTTTTTCTAGGGACGCGGGGCCCCTAGCCGATGCGGGGCCCCTAGGCAGTTGCCTACTCTGCCTTAGGGATAATCCGGTACTGCAATAATGGTACATAACACAGTCAAAGGTTAGAACAAGGAGGCATGAATAATCCTAACTAATTCAGAGGTAATTGGTCCTAACATCTCTCGGCTTCGTTTCTCTCTCTGGGGCAGTTATTAATTACGCGTAGAATTTAAAAGGAACACACGCAAAAGGAGGAATTAACGGTGCGGGTACTCACAGCGGATGGTCTGCAGTCTCGAAGACACCAAGGTGAGAGGTGTTCTATTGGGGCTGGCGTCTCCCAAGGGAACTTGCTGGCGTAACTCGCCATTTCACTAGCGAGGAATCTTCCAGAACAACATCGGAACGATTCACGCAGCGCGTACACTCGAGGCGCTGCCGGGCAAAAGAGTGGGGTCGGGGCCGTTGTTGATCGCCGCTGTCGCGCCGGACGCGTGCGGGGAGGAGTGGGGGAACCGTTTGCAAACACAGTGGTGTAGCGTGGTTTTGTAGGGCGTATTTGTGCGTATCGTAACACAATAAAGATTAAAAGGCCCAAATAAAGTGTTGAAATAGAATTTAGTTTTAATTAAAAATTTCTCCACACGCTTTTGTGCCGTCAAAGGCGGAAATTGATGGAAAATGACAGCTACATTCATTAATTCAAATACGTAATATTTAAAACAGAAACATTGAGATTAAAAGGATTGAACGGATAATTAAATAAAAAGATGCTCATTTTCAGAAAACTTGTAAATAAATAATAGTTTTATAGGAAAAAAAATCCTACGATAACAACTGTGTTTTAATTTTTGACATCTCGCAACGGTGCATTTTGGTACCATTTCTTGCGGCAAGTATCTCAACTTATCAAACTGATTTTATAAGCTGTGCGAAGGTTTGAAGTTTTGCACGATTAGACTTGTCAAAAAACTCTAAAAAAAACAGCTTCTGTAACTTGCTATAAATCACGTCAGACTTTTGGTATCGTGAAAAACTTACGAGTGTCAAGCTAGCCTTAGAGTAATTGTTCTTCTTACAGAAATAATTTATAATTGGTGAATAATGTGTTAACTCTGTGTACGGTGAACGAGAGTATACAATTATTGTGACTCCATGTTTATAGTGTTGTGGTAATATTTTTTTAAATGAAAATTAATAATACATAATAATATAGTAACATCGTAGATAATGCCTCGATGTAGATTTTCGAGGTAACTATATCTATTATATCTATTATTAGGAATTTCCTGGAGAAACCACATTACAAATGAGGAGGTTCACCATAGAATCGAAGGAGGAAGGCACCTGCTCAGGACCTTGTCCGAAAGGCGTGCAAGATGGATGGTGAATGATGTGTTAACTCTGTGTACGGTGAAGGAGAGTATACAATTATTGTGACTCCATGTTTATAGTGTTGTGGTAATATTTTTATTTAAATGAAAATTAATAATAAATAATAATATAGTAACATCGTAGATAATGCCTCGATGTAGATTTTCGAGGTAACTATATCTATTATATATACTATTAGGAATTTCCTGGAGAGACCACATTACAAATGAGGAGGTTCTCCAAAGAATCGAAGGAGGAAGGCACCTGCTCAGGACCTTGTCCGAAAGGCGTGCAAGATGGATCGGCCTTGTAAATCGACAAGAAGGCCTCTTGCATGCCATAATGGAGGGTATGACCGAGGGGATAAACTCTAGGGGACGCCCACGCCGAGAGTACCTGGAGGACCTGCTGGTGGACAGGGAAGAATGGAAGAGAAGAATAGAGGAAATTGCTGCAAACCAATCCCAGGAATGAAACCAGAGAGAGAGAGAGAGATATCTATGTGCAGAAATCGAGGATAAAAGTTCATTGCTGTCTATTATTGTTGATATTACAATTTTTTTTTTCTGTTTCCCCCGCCATTCTTTCCTTCCCCACAGCATCCCAAAATTCCTGACATTCCTGAGTAGAGTTAATACAACATAACAATAACAGCAAGTCTTCATATTTTAATAGCTTTCTGCTTCATCAAAACTAAATCCGGCACTTACCGAAGAAGCCACTGAGCTAACCGAGCACAGTGAGAGTGAGTACCTTATTGCCATGGAAGTAAGCAGCTATGGAACGGCAACAGTACTCATATTCCGTACTACAAAACCGTTAATATATTTTTTTTGTACTTTATAGAAGCTCCGCCTTCAACTACATGTTGTCATGGTAACGTTGTAAGTAGGTAAAGGGCGGTATTGGGGATTTATGTTAAATGCATTCTGGCTACATTCTATTTGTTTTTTTACTGACGATGACTTTTATATAATACTAGCGAGTACACGGCGTCTGTTGCAATACCACTCAATCTGTTTTAATTCTGTTTATTGAAGTCCTTTCGGATACACAATATTTTTTGAGCAGGCTACATAGGGGTCGTCCATTAATCACGTGATGTTTTTTTAGCAACTTTTTAACCCCCTGGCCCTGGTGATATGTGGTGAGGTTTTAGTCTACCCCCCATACTCAAAATCACGTGTATTTTTTTAGTATAAAGTTTATTGAAATTTTCAGAATATTATCTTTGAATACAGGTAGGTAGGTATAATCTGATTACATTTTGGAAAATTGAGCATCGTGATAAAAATTTCCAGAGAGACATTAAGGTTGCAGGTTGTTTTTGACTGGCTTTTGGTTAAGTAATCGTTCAACGAAAAATAAATATACGTGACATCTCATTACACCCCCCCCCCCCTCCTTGTGATATTTCGTGATTTTTTTCGAACCTACCCCCCCCCCTCTTTCGAGCCTCACGTGATTAATGGACTCACGTGATCCCATACGGCTATATGTGGAGAATGTGAAATGCGAGAATTTTCCAAATTTACCCTATGCTTTCCCCAACCGTTACTTTGTCTCCTTTGCAATCCCTTCCTCTGCCCCTCCCATTTCCTCTTCTACCTTCCCCGCTTTCCCCCTCTTCCGCGTCCCCCCTCTTCTACGTTCCCATGTTCCTCTTTCACGTTCGCCTTACACCTTCCCCCTTCTGCGAACCCCCTCTCCTTCATTCACCCTCCCCCTCCCGCGTTCATCTTCCTCTCCCGCGTTCCCCTTACACCTTCCCCATCCCGCGAACCCCCTCTCCTTCATTCACCCTTCCCCCTCCCGGATTACCCTCCCCTCCCTACTTCCCTCCCGTACTCGTACGTGTGAGACGCATGGATTTCACCTCCATGAAATTCACCCCCTGCTATCCCCTACATAAAAGTATGGTCTAAAAGCTGCTTATCATGCTTTGCAGACAGACTGCCATTCCATAGCTTCTTACTTCCACGCTTATTGCCTAGGCCTAGAACATTACCTGTAATTGGTCATGCCAATATAAGGTTGGGTCGTGCATACACAATAAGATGCAGAGAGTGTGTGTCGACTTATTGTGAAAGGTTCCCATTTGTTGACTTGTCAAATTGTGTTTGCGCATACCATCTCGTATGGAAGCTAAATGCACCTCCGGGTTACATTTGTATAGGTGTTGGGCAGAACGATCAAATCGACTTCTTCCACTCCTGTCTTCATGCTTTTTTAAAATATGATTATCTACTGACATTATCTTTTTCTGTTTTCTGCGTCTTGTTCTCTTTCATGTTTTCGTTTAGATTATTATTATTATCTTCTTCTTCAGAGTAATTCTTCAGTTTATTATTTGCATAAAATATTATCAGACTGGCTCCGCATGGCAGAGTTGTTTCTTCTAGCAAAGATGAATACAAGCGACCACCAAGGTAGACTCCAGATACTAATATCTACAGCCTGTATGTCGGACGAATATCTACAGTTCATATGTTGAACTAATATCTACGAACTTCAGAGTGTTGACTAATATCTACAGAGCTAAGGTCGAACAAATATCTATGACGGTCCCAGTGTTGACTAATATCTGCAGAGCTTAGGTTGAACTAATATCTACAGAGCCGTAGGTTGGACTAATCAGCTAAATGTGTCCAATAGTCCGATATTAGGGATTTTTATATACATACTTACATAAATTAAGTTTTATAAACTGCATACGCAATATTACGTTATTCCAATACGCTATACATAATTGCAAATCCAAACTCTGCCAGTGCTGTAGATATTCATCAACACTTTGGTTCTCATAGATATTAGTCAGCAGTTTGAGCTGTAGATATTCGTCAACACTTTGGTTCTCATAGATATTAGTTAAATTTTTTCAGTTTTTGGAATTCCTGTAGATATTAGGAGACGCCTCCCCAAGGCATATGCCACCACCGCATGACTGCAGGAGCACGTGTTGGGAGATCTTAGCGTGAAGTGACTGGCTGGTGTGGTGGCGAAAGCACCTATTTGAGCTTAAAGAACTGAAGAAAACATATATAATATGCTACCTGGTAATATTAAGAAATGCGAATTTCCAAATAGAGTCAGATATTTGCTGAAAACATGGCTACTAGGTAGAAATAATTTGTATTAGACGATTTAGTTTTACTATTAATGTGTAAGTTTATTGTTATTGTATAAATTAAGGTCTAAGTTGTAATCTGTTAAAAGTTGTAATAAAAATCCTGTTGACAAACTACTTAACTGTAGTTTAACGGGATATATATGAAAAAAAAAAAAAAAAGAAAGACAGGAAAAGATCGACAGTGGTGGAGGAGTTTCCTAACGGCAAATAGGACTCTCACAATGTAGCACCAATTATTGAAATTACTGTTAACCGTTCTAAAACCTTTCTTCCACATTGAGTTAAATGGTTTATTTAATTATTTGACCATAGGCTAACTCGTACTTCATACGTCTCATACATACTTTACTATTATTCTGATTTTTGGTATGACCCGACTGAAGGGTCTGACTCACTTTATCGTGCCATGTCTTCTTCGAGCATCGCCGACGTCTTCTACCCAGTGGCGGCTCATGACCTTTAGGTGTGCTAAAGTGTTAATATTAAAAAAAATCTAATTTTTTTTTGTAGACGAAAAAAAATTTTTTTTTTTTTGAAAATCTTTAATGAAGATTTTCAAGATATCCGTGCGGCACACGGCCAGACTGAAATTTCCTGAAATATTTTATACAAAAAATCATTTTTCGAAAACAAAAAAAATTAAATAATGCCAATTTTTCTAATACTTGCGCTCTAGCACATCCAAAAGGAGTCTATTCTCTTTACACTCCTTTCTTCGTTCATTCGCTCTACATGCCCAAACTATCAAAATCAAAATCATTTATTGTACAAAATTTACATTTAGTACAAAAGGTATAACTTATAGGTACCTATATCCTATTTCTTCCAGTTAACCTAACATGTTTATTTATTTATTTATTTATTTATTTATTTGTTTACGGACTTACGTCCAATTTAAAACAAAGTATCACGAAGTATAGAAATGAACAATGTAAGGATTCGGATGGTACATGAAAGCAAAGACAAACAGTGAAAATAGAAGAAAAATAAGTGTCAAGTCACGTCAAGACCTTGCAAAAATTAGGGTGAATATTACATATCTTCATTTGTTTAAAGAGCGACAGAAATCATTTAAGCTAATACCAAAAAAATCAAGGTCTTGACGTGAGTTGACCAGTCTACACATTCTGGACAGTGGTGAGTTATAACCATAGTTAGTCGAGTGCTGATTGAGGAAAAGCAGGTCTTTATTTCTGAGTCTACGAGAAGGTATATTAAATGTGATGCAGATATGAACACAAATGAAATATAAATATAAAAGTGGTGTAATACAAAGTGAATTTGTTTTAATTTATTATATAAATATAAAAACAGTTGTACCTATGTGAGGTATTCACTTAATGTGTAATGAGACCTGTTCAGAAGGAATGGTTTTAGTGATGACTTAAATCTGAGTGTATCTTGTATTTGTTTAATATCACGTGGAAGGTTGTTGTATACTTTAATGGCCATGTAAAAGGGTCCTTTTTGGATAATTGTTTTGTTTGCTTTTGGTATTAACAAATTTTCTGTAAACCTTGTAGCGTGTTTATGTGTAGAGTTTTTTTGTGGAAACTTTTCTGGAGATGATCGCACTAACATGCATTTTGTAACATGCATATTGTAAGAATTTTCAAATTTTTATATCTGAGGGTTCCTTTCTTAATCTTTCTCATTACGCTACATCAGCCTTGCATTCTTTGCGGATCTTCATATCTCTTACACGATCATACGTGGTTTACCAAACACATGCCTCAGGGATCTCATTTCTACAGCATTCAGTCTACTTTCATCCTTTCTCTGCCAGTTCCATACCTCACGGCCGTAGGTACATCTGGATATGTACCAGCCATCCATCGGGATATGGCTTCGCTTCCTCGGACAGTTTTTTGTTAGCGCCAACGGCATTCAGTCTTCCATTAATGGAATTACCTGCATTTACCCTTCTTTCAATATCTTTAAAAGCCTTTATTATTCTCTTTTATTCTTCTATCCACTTTACTATTTGGTTTTTTTCTTCATGCATACTCATTGTAGAAAAAAGTAAAACGTCCCGTAAAAAAAGGCTAACGCTTAATGTATTTTGTACCCTTTTAAAATGAATTAAAAAATCTCAATATACATTTCCACCTTCTTCGACTCATAAATATCATCGTTTCTAATTATTTTTCCAGCCTTTGATTACCAGACCTCTTTTTATACCAATATGTTTTGGGTAAAATAAGATATTTTGGGTTACAAATCACCTTGAGTGTAATTCTACAAGAAACCCAGCGTAGCTATTCTGGAAGTTCATAAACACCTAATTCCAGCACATGTAAATTCATAACTTCGTAAACTAACTCTAATATAATAACTTCAATACCAATCAATAAATATGTTATGTGATATTCTAATTCGACCTGCCGATGCCTTCTCAATAAAATTATGTACCATGAAGGTACATTCAAATGACGTCACGACATTCTGTCCAATGCCTGACGGTATTTTTATTGAAACTTTCATTCCACTTCAGGTTTCCGTTATATCTATAACTGAATGGGCCTACATCGATCCACATCAAACCAAACTTCACACCAAGTTGAAACAACCTCATCAAAAAGCTAAACTAATACCATCCTAAATTTAGACATAATTATATGAATGGTTGGACCCTTTTTTAAAGATTCGTTAAATTAAGTGTCAAGATATGTTCGGGATTGTATACGTACTCAGAGGAATTGATTTTATGACACGTAGTACTCGTATTGCAGTTTTATAAGGCGTATCGAAGGCAGAATGCATCGGCCCGTGGTCACGAGAATGGTTGTTAAAGTAACAGGAGTCTAAGATATTTTTAACTATCAATAGTAATGAAATCAAATTTCTGTATGCAAATAGGAACACTACCACAATATTATTGTAAAATTGTCATGGTAAGGAGAGTGTCCAAACAAGGGAGCATGTGGAACAGTATTTAAAATATCGATAATTGAGTCCCTGCCCGGAAAAATGTTGTATTCATCAATTTACTTTTTCCGAAAAAAATGGAAAATACGAAACCATAATCAAACCGAAATCATAACATTTAATGTACAAAATAAAATTCTTCGCGGTTTGAAATGAAAAGTCGCAAAGAAAGGCAATTTAATTGGAGTTTATTACTAGAATTTATGCTGATTTAGTGGAAAAATGTTATATATAAAAATTTCACACAACGGTATTCCACAAAATGTATTTTTTTACTCTTCGTACGTTACAGAAGGCAACAACATTAATTAATAATATGAATATGTCATTGATGTTTAAAAAGAAAAAAACGATGTGAATAAATGAATGAAGAAGAAGATAACAATAATAACCTAAACGAAAACATGAAAGAACAAAACATAGAAAAACAGAAAAAAAATGGTCGCAACTGTCACAAAATTGGTTAACGCGCACGTCCGGTTAGGCGAGAGGTCTGGTTCGTGTCCCAGTTGCGACCTTTGTTTTTTGTTTTGTTTTTATGTGTTTTATTCTCTTTCATATTAATCGTTTAGATTATTATTGTTATCTTCTTCTTCAGTGATATATTAAATACACGGGAATAACCTTCAAAAGTTATAAAAAGAGAGTTTTTCTCATAAACAATTGAATAAATGAAACATTTACGTTCGAGATATTGTCTTCAGATCTACTTACAACGTTGTTTCACAAAACTTTTCAAGGGCTTAAATGCAGCCTTAATAAAATTTTTTCTGTATAAATACTACTTTCCTGCATTCTTCAGCTTATTGGCTTTGAAGTTTTTCAAGAATTAAACCATGCTCCGTGATTTAAATAAACGGCATTATACAACATTCTTCCACAAACCAAACTTTATAATGCTGCCACAGACAAAAAATAATCATTACCATAATCTCTACCTTAAAAGATGCATATTAATATGCCCAACATAACTAACTAACTAACCATCACGCCGTTCCCCGCAGGGGTAGGCAGAGAGGACGGACCGCCAAACAACTCGGTCTTGGCACACACTCTTTGCCTCACTCACATTCATACATCGTCTCATCCATACTCTTCTATTATTTTGACTTTTGACACGGCCCGTCTCAAGTATCTGATTTACTTGATCGTGCCATGTCTTCCTCGGGCGTCCCCGACTTCTTCTACCATTCTTTGCATCATATATTCTTTTAACACTACTTTCTTCGTTCATTCGCTCTACGTGCCCAAACCATCTGAGGGTCCCTTTCTTAATTTTGCTCATTATACTTACATCAGCCTTACATTCTTTGCGGATATCCACATTTCTAACACGATCATACATGGTTTTACCACACATAGGTCTCAGGGATCTCATTTCAACAGCATTCAGTTCACTTTCATCCTTCCTCTGCCAGTTCCATGCCTCACTGCCATACATCAGGGTAGGTACTAGGACTCCATTGTGGACTGCTAGTTTCGCTTTTATTGAAAGTTTTTTATTAGCTCCAACGGCATTCAGTCCTCCATTAATGGAGTTACCGGCATTTACCCTCCTTTCAATATCTCTATCAGCCTTCCCATCCATCAATAACTCAACATTGATAGCTTTGTTGGAAACAACATTATTCCAGGCAAGATGAAGAAAGTGATTTGTTGACTCTGTTTTGGGTTTCAAGTGATTAAGAGAAATTGATAAATGTTATGACAGTTATGATGGAAGCAGAACATACTTGTTATTAACTTATAATGGACTGCCTGGGGTTCAAGAGTACAAGAGCAAATGTCTCATGAACCACAACAAAAACAGTGGACATATTATGGGAGGCTAAATCAAAAACGTAGAAGCAAATAAGCAGTCTTTGAAATACACCAGCGAGCACCATTTGGCCAATATGTGGACAATTTAAGGAGATATTTAAAAAAAATAATAATTAAAAAAAAAATTGCGATCTTCGGAAGTAGATATTTTGCATTATTGACTCATTCCGCGAACCGAAATTATTGAAATATATTTTCTCAGTAATCATTGATCATATTTTCGTTAGTTGTTTTTGGGGTGTTATGCATGGGGTGTATATAACACCCCAAAATCAAGTAACGAAAATACTTTTGGCCGTGAAAATCTAAAAACATTGAACATGTGTTTACATATCTGATTTGATAAGTGTTAGTTGATTTTAGGCCATAGACAACATAAGTCATAATATTTAATATTCTCCAAATAGGTACCACGTACGGTAATTTTAGAATAAGTATATGTGCAGAATTCGTGCGTTTATAAATTTCTCGATTTTTTAATATTTTTTTATGAATCCTTAAAATGGGATAAACGGTTAAATATAGGTGAATTTATTTTTCAACACCATAAGCAGTTTAAAATTCGGAGGTAAGATTTTTGAGAGCGTGAAATTTCCAAACCGAATGCTTAAAAATTTCATATTGCAGAACACTCCAGTTGATAAGTTTTGGTAGGTTCCATTGGTAGGCTTACTTGTGAAAAGAAGCCAATTGACAAGAAACGGAAAATTTTGACCAAATAATTGTATCCCAGCGGAAGATATTTAGAGAAGACCGAAAAATACGTGGAATTTCTGCGAGGAAGAAAATTGCAGCAAAGTGGAAAGGTCTGAGGACTGGAAAATAATGGATAGGGACTGGAGCCAGTGGAGAACATTTGTGGAGGAGGCCACAAGATAGTGAAGGCCAAAATCTATGTTAGATATTATACCTGTAGTAGTTCGAGCTACGTGGCATAGATGGCTTTAGTGTTAATAGTTCGTAGCGTTCATAGAGTTTTCCAACAGATGTCATTAGTGTATAGTTGAAAACCAAGGAGGGCGAGGAGGCGGGTTTCTAAAAACAGAGAAACGCCTCCTGGCTGTCCCGCACATCCGTCACGATTATAAGTGTTTTAAGAAGGTGCTGTATTCTATCGAGAGTCAATCCCAATAATATCTACTAGCAGTTAAGCAGATTTTGCCGCTTTTCGTTCGGCTTCCATTGGTGACCATTTTATAAATCCGATAGGAACTGGCTCCAAAAATAGCCGGTTTCTCGGATCCACTGTCATCCGATGACAAAGTAACGGGACAAAGTAACCGCGACAGGCAATGACGTCATATGTAATATATAGCCGCGTGATACTATTTTTCACAACTCTAAGTATTACCGCCAATCTTTCCATATCCGAAGAGATACTCAAATTTACAAATCCGTAGTACTTCTGGGTCCTGCCGGGGGCACGTTTTCATGCGATCTGCGTAAGTCGCACCATCCTTTGACGAATTTTTGAATTCGAAACAGAATTACAACGTTTTTGTTTAAAACTTCAAGTACACAGATTTTTAAATGTCAGAGGTGCACTAGTAGCCGAATTCTTCTAGTAGCCGAATTCTACTTCCGTGCAGACGTTACCCTATTAATAACGTTCGATTATGTATCGAACGAAAGACTGATTTTTTTTACATGCTTGAACGTATTTTAGATTGTTAATACGAACACAAAACCTGTGAAATTTAGTCAATTTGTTTCTCAAGCACACTTCCTGTAAATAAGATCATTATTAATACATTTTTGTAATTTTCCGAAACGTTGGAAACTAATCACAAAGATCTACTAATAAGAATATATTTTAGTGTTAATAAAAGTTAAACGCAAGCAATCAGGTATCACTATTACCATGGCCTGTTTTGCAAGCCTAGCTCGAGTATTTTAGTTTCAGTCAATTCACGTTCCAACCGGTTATAAAATAAAATACTTGTGAAATCGTACATTCTTCTGGTTAGGTAAACGTATTATTTGAGCATGTTAGGCACACACCGTCACATCGAATCCTCGCAAGGATGGGCAGAGAATTTTGAACATACTCAATTTCAAACATGCAATTTGTCAGTGTTTTCATGGATCCTTGATGTTAGGTGTCTAGCATTTTAAACTCTTTTTTGACACGAAGTTTAATGCTACAACGTCACTCTGGTACATTTTTATACATAGATCTTCTTTGCTAGAAAGAATCTACACCATTTTCTAGTTTCTCTGAATTATAGTACCTACACAATTCTGGTGCGTAATAGAGCCAGTGGAAATGAGTAAGATAGTTTTGCAATTTGGGCCATAATATCCTTCGAAATACACTGATCAAGAAAATAAACATTAAATTAAATCATTAAAGACAATGATACCGAATTTCAAACAAAATTTTTGTAAAAGAAAAATTAGGAAAAGATTCGATCGCATCTAGGAATTGGACCCAGCAGGGACTAGAGCAGAGGCAATGATTAAATTTAACAATTTGAGATTTTAATCAGTAAGATATTTAAAAAAAATTCAAAATAATAGTGTTCAAAAGAAAGATGGTAATAAAAAGTTAATAAATAACGTGTTTTTGTACAAAATTTTAAAACCCGTATTTATATCAAATGAATGGTTAAATTCAATTAGATTCAATTAGAATAAAAAAAAATTACACACTAACGTTAGTGGTTTTCACTTAGATCTTTTAGAAATTAGGAAAAATGTCGATGGAAATTTAAATATTATTAACAATCTGTTGAAAGTGTTTTCGAGCGTCGGGGTTACCAATGTTGAAAGGATTGTTTCCAGGGGCTGAGGAGCTGGTGGAGGATGTTTGACCTGTGCTCCGTCTTCTCATCAGACTGGGGATCGCGGTACTTTCAGGCCGCGATCCAGTGTTCAAAGATTATATTGGATGATGATTGATAACACTTTACTCTTATTTGAGTGATTTAACATTTATTTAAGATTTAATAATTTACAAGATTTAGTGTTCACGTATGAAACGGGTAGAGAGGTACAAAACGCGAACGGGCGGCGGAATCGAGTGCTGGGAACGGAATAATCTTCTCGGTCATTCTCGAGCGGTCCCGAGATGTTTTGTCGGAGAGGTGGCGGGGGTGCCACACGTAAAAATTAATGTAAGTGATGCCCATAAATCAAATAAATTTTGTGAATAACCTTATCTTAAACATATTTCCATTGTAATTTTTTGTCTTTGTTCTTCTAAGCACCACCCTTTCCACCTCTCCCCCCCCCCCTTGTTGATCTTCTAAGCACCGGCCCTTTCCACCTCTCTCCTCCCCCACTACTTCCATTTCTACCCACGCCTGTCTTTCTATTTTTGATAATTTAGTTTTAGTACATATAATGTCCTGATGAAGAGAACATCGTTCTTGAAACATGTTGACTTTTCAAATAAAGATTATCGTGGTAAAAACAAAGTGTTGTTAATTATTTCATTAAAATATCTTACCTTCAAATTCAACAAAAACTTTGAATGCACATTTCAAACTTTGCATCAAAGGCAAGCTGATTTGACATTTATACACAAAATTTTAAATAATAACATTTGACTCTTCCGAACTTCTTTCCCTAGTTAATTTTAACACACCATTAAGACGTACATGCCATAGAGCCTAGCGATTCCGTATTTTTTATGGGATCGTTATTGGATAACGGACGTTATCTCCTTTCAGATTTATGTGATTTTTATATACTTACTGTCACATATTTTAGTTTGGATGGATTTAAACACGAATTCCTGCAAGTATGCATGATTATTTATTCATTTAATGTATGTTGTACATAGAAAAAGTAAATAACAGGCATAAAAATCATACAAATCTGACAGGAGAGATAACGTCTGTTATCCAATAACGATCTCACAAAAAATACGGAATCGCTAGGCAGAACTATTCCACACGCTTAATTACAAGACAAATGCAGCAACTAATTCGCTAATCAATCGTGCTTTTCATATATTCAATAATATTGGTCAAAATTCTAACATCGACTTTTTCTCCGATTCACTGCTCAAATTTAATAAGAGCATCATATCAATAATATAAATCGTTCAATGCGCACACATACATACATACACACATACTCTCTCACACACACACCTTCCCAATACATACATCACCCGGTAGTTGATTAAAATGCATACCATAAATTAGACACTACAATGAAACACATAACAGGTACCCACCATGAAATGTACTTATTTATTGTAAAAAAATTTCACCTGTGTAACTAACGTAGGACTGTTTGTTTCTGTTTATAAATAAATAAATAAACAAAAATATTATACTCTTTTTGTTAATTGTTTTTGAGTTTTTATAATGAAGTTGTGATAGTGCGTCGTCCATTGATCACGTGATGTTTTTTTAGCAAACTTTTAACCCCCCCCCCCCTCCCTGATGATATGTGGTGAGGTTTAAAACCAAACCCCCCCCCCCCCCTCCCAAAATCACGTGTATTTTTTTTTAGTACAAAGTATTTTAAAACTTTCAGTATATTATCACGAAAAATAAACACACGTGATATCTCCTTTTACCCCCCCCCCCCCCTTGTGATATTTCGTGATTTTTTCCGAACCCCTCCCCCCTTTTGAGCCTCGTTTATTACGTATAACGTACGTAAAGTTTATAATGAGATTAATTAGAATAAAATAAAATTTTTATTCTAATTAATCTCATAAATTTTTTAGTGTTGCAATTTTTAGTTTCATTGAGTTTCAAATTACAACGGTGCTAAAGAAGTTTTCACTTCAAGAAATGTGTTTCGATAGTTTGAACATGTGAAATAACTAATATAATAATAAATAAATTCAGTTTTAGAGTTGAAAATTAACTAAGTCACCCCATTTTACGGTACCTCTCTTCAGGCTCTGCAACCGGGCCCGAAAAGAAGAAGATGGAGAGATACGAAATTACGAATGTTAGAGGAGAGCGCTAACATTTAGAGCGACAAAATCGATGCGAAAATTGCGAAAATGTTTAATAAAACACGACTCGTTTAAAATAGAGCAAAAGTCTCGCGGGCATTATCTTAAACAGCATTTAAAGAAACACTGTGAATTTTTTCATACATATAACTTGTAAAATAACAGAAACAAACGAGTTAATAATAATTTCTGGAGCATACTTTGCGATTTTTTTCCATCGAGGGAATTTTATATAATTTGCGTTTCGGCGCGAGCAAAGTCTAGATATGATCTTCAAGAATAACATATATTTTTTTAAGAGCTTTAAAACTTACCGTGTTTAAGGGAAATATGTAATAAATCGGTAAAAATCCGGGTTGCTGGTCCTTAAAGTCAGTACAATATTCGAAGTATTCGCGTTGTTTTAGTTTGACCGCATTTCACCAGAAATGAGTGGGTTTTATTGAAATAAACACCGTAATTATGGTGCCGAAACAAGTACAAATCAATAGGCCCAATTTGCGATGTGTCAATAACTGTTTATTTCTCCACGTTGCGAAGGTACCAATATTAGAAATCATACAAATATTACCAAGAAATATTTCTTAAAATTATGATTTCTAGCTGGTCTCCGGCATTTATTTATTTATTTATTTATAAGTACATGTTACATGATTAATACATTTACTTGAGAAGATACATTAGGTCACCATACTAGGCAGCTGCCTGTATCAAGGTGACCAATGGAGGATAGTTATTTTGAAACATAGTCTAGAAGTAAACATATTTAAGTAAAATTATTAAAAAAAAAATAGATAATTGGTAGAAATGTTTCCAATAACTCACAAATTGCCAAAGTTGTCTGGAAAATAAACAGAAATAAGTAAGGTAGCTGTTTTGTATGTACATACATACACATAACATACATACATGCACACATACATATATATATATATACTTACATAAACATGCATTTATGCATACTCACACATACATGTATATTCATGTATATACACATATACATACACAAATATACGACCGGTCAGTGGTTGAGTGGGCATAGCGCTTGGGTCTCACCCGAGCGTCGCGTGTTCGATTCCTCGACTGGCTAAGTCCTCCATCACAACACAAGCAACATTTTCGGCTTTCTGTGGTGGTAGTAGGAGATTTTCAAACATTGTTGGGTTATTCGTAACCCGGGAATGTTTGTATTTCTTTTTAAAAGAAAAAAAAAAAGAAAAAAACATACATATACACACTTAAGTTTGATGGCAGAAACAAGCCGTCTGCAAATAGTGACAAAAATAAGAACATTTAAAGGAGGCTGGATAATACTGCATGATATTTATACATACATATGCCTGTGTTATAAAGTTATAATATACGCATGCTATGTTTGCACGTCTCGATTTTAAATAAAAATAAATAAGATTAAATAATACATTTATATCATGCATTGCTATGCCATTTAATAAAGAAATTGTTTCTCCCTTCGTGACATAGTCCCGGTACATCACTTTTCAAACAGCTCGCGTGCCACCTCCTTCAATTTTTTTTATACAAATTTCATAATGCCAGAGCTCACCAGTAGTTTTATACAAACCTTGTCCTGATAATAACCAACACCAAAAAAAATACAATTTTGTGCATTCGTTCGGAAGTTATGCACGTAAATAAATACATTTCGGCGATTCATTATTACGAGTAGTTATTAATCTTAGTTATTAATCGCCCGAAATAAAATTTTCCGCAAATACTCGTATTCGTTTCCATGACAACAATTTGTTCAGCGAACCACTTGGGGTGACCGACGGCAGAGGTATTGGTTATCCAATAAATGATTCCCGGGTCGACGGTACCCATAGCCGCCTCCCAATTTGTAAATTTTAAACTTCCAACCACTTCCCGAACCACTTGGGGTGAGGTTTGTCTAGGTCATCTACTGCGTGGCGAGCCAGATCTGGGAGACTGGTGGAGGAAGACCTTTTGACCTCTACAGCCGGACTCTCTCGACGTCTCGACCCATCGCCTTGCACAGCAGTGGGAGAGATCGATTCACACGTCTGCCATTCCTGGACATACTGATCCCCTGATTCCTACTCACCCCTCATTATTTTTCCTTCCCAAAACCTTCTCTCCCTTTTCACATTAACTTCACGAAAAAAATTGAGTGCAGTTCACACGCGATAGAAGTGAAACCTTCACCTACACAATCTCAACTAATAGGAGCCTTGAAAAGTGGGCTCATAATCAAAGCGGCCAATGCGGTAAGTTATAATTCTATCTCATTCCCTCTCAAGCTAAATCCTATAGATGTATGTGTTTGTCTCTTTTTAATGTCTTTTCCGTTTCATTGAGTTTCAAATCACAACGGTGCTAATGAATTTTCACTCCAAAAATCCCTCAAGGCCTGTGTCATATTTGGGTATGCTGTGTGGAGAGTCTTTTTGTTGAGAGGAAGAAGTGAACTTGGGCCTTGATCAGACCATGTTGTAGGAGAAAGGAAATAAAGACAGAAATGAAAAAGTAAAGAAAACAACGAAAAAATATAATAATAAATAATAATAATTGGCCAATTTATGTAGCGCCGTTTTCGTGAAAATCACCTCAAGGGCGCTGTACAAATAAATATGTAAAAGAATTAATATTACTGGCTTATTACTAAGATTTACAATTATAACTAGTGACTTACATCTTACATCTAAGACTTATAGCTACTTATATTACTGGCTTATAACTAAAATTTACAATTATAACTAGTGACTTACATCTAAGACTTATAACCTAGTGACTTATGACAAAGACATATAGATTCTAACCCAAAACTGGTGACTTAATAACATACAGCGCCAGAAGAAGTAGGAAGTTTTTACATAATATTACAATTCAAGAACACGGGTACAAAAATGATCTTAATGGGTTAACTGGATGTACGGGAAGGTATAGATATTTTAAATAAATTAGTAAAATTAATAGTCGATCTTTACCGCATTAAGGTGATTCATCGCTCAGCATTACACAGCTTGAGGTATTACAATTAACAGATTACATTAAACAGATTAAGGTGTTACAATTATTAGACTATAAACAAAGAGAAAAAAAAAAACTATAAAAAATTGCAAAGTTTAAATAGAATGATGAATTTATGGAAATGAGTATCGGAAAAAGTGATTTTTCAGTTTGGATCTAAATTCCGCTGAGTTGATTATGCATCTCAATTCCATAGGAAGTTTATTCCAAGCTTCAGGGCTGGATACTCCGAATGCACGATCACCAAACATAATGTTCGGATTTCACTTAGGTTCTTTCAACCTTCCAATTGCAGATGATGTCGCTGATCTATGAGTTGACTGCCTTAGACCAATATGAGATTAGTTTGGTTGATAGCCAGCAGAAGCAAAGTTGATATAATTGCATTAGTATTTATTCCGAAGGTATTACGCTATTATTTATAATAGCTTTATTGTAGGCATTTACAATTAAATACATCCGCGATCTCCACAAATATATTACCCACGTCATGCAATCTACGTATAAACGTGTATCTGAATGACTCTGAGTTGTGATTTTATTGTGATCATAATTTAACAAAATGTTAAATCGTGCGTCGTTTTCTTCGGAATGTCTACGTGGAATGCAATTGTCTTAGTTAAGAAGGCTTTCGATATTAGTATTAATAAATACATTATTACAATGACCTTAGAAATCACGAATTAATCTAGAATTATATGAAAATCTTATCAAACCAGTGGAGAGTTCTACTAAATAATTTTTTAATAGTCTTCCACTTTTTTGAACTCGAGAAATAAGTCTGAGAGCTAATTTCATAAATGTCAGATAAGGTCCAAGAGATCTAGCATGGACAATCGATGAAACCATATATCAATGCGATATTGACTGAACTCGTTATCTATCGTCAGTCATCAATATTTGCGAGCACGGTCAACGTTTATTTGTAAAAAAAATATACCGACCGACGAATGATACATTATTTCCTAAACGTCAAACGCCAAAAGCCAAACAATTACGTAAAATATTAATTAATTGGCGATTTTGAATTGAAATACTAATCTAAATATGATTGGCAGTCTTTATTTACTTTTTGACACTAAACGGGAGTTAATTGGTTAATGAGGTCTTTAGTCATATTTTTTGTTTCTCAAATGGAATAAATTGATTGCGTTTTATACACATTATTTACGTCTATGGTTCGTGTATACGACTTCTTTCAATTCTAAGAGCCTATTTAGTTCAATCCGTTCATTAAGTAAGTAATTTTATAATTTTGCATAACGAACGATATTAACATTATTATATTGACAGTTAACTGAAACTTATCTGATATTATGGAAGCCGCGCTAAAATGTCTGAATATCTGTTAACAATCGTTGACCGTCCTCGCAAATATTAGACTGGAAGGCGAGATAGGTAAACCCTACGTCATCGAGTACACGGATGAAACTACTTTGTAGTGATAATGGACATCTAGAAAACCTTAAAAAAGCTGGTCTGCCGGTGCGCCTCTTGGCAGGAGCCGCGCAGTCATGGAAATAGTCAGCGATTTTTTTCGAAAAAATTACGTCATCGAGTGCACGAACGGAAATGGTCTCATATGATAAAGGTCGATTAGAAAATGAGAAAAAAGCAGGTCTGCCAACCGGCAGCCTGGCACGTTCGCAGGCAGCCGGCGTCAAAGTGGGGTAAAAAATAGTAAATTTTACGTCATCGAGTACACGAATGAAACCAACGAATAACTATAGTCCAGATCATTCCATTTAAGAATTTCTTGGTCTGCCGACCAGCAGCCTGGCAGCTTTTTGTGTACGATGTTTTAAAATAAAAAACTTTTTTTCTTAATTTTTCGTTTATCTTTATTATTATTTTTATTTCACTACATTTTTAAAAACTGGCTCCGCGGCCAGTTTCCAGTATGTTGTTTCGCGTCTAAAGGCTCTCCCGTCCGATGGGGACACTCGGAACACTCAATTTTTTTTTATGATTACAACTTATTTTATTTAAAATCTTGCATTACAATTTTTTTATCCATGACTGCGCGGCTCCTGCCAAGAGGCGCACCGGCAGACCAGCTTTTTAAAGGTTTTCTGGATGTCCATTATCACTACAAAGTAGTTTCATCCGTGTACTCGATGACGTAGGGATTACCTATCTCGCTTCCCAGTCTATATTGATATCTGACCATAGATGACGAATTTAGTCGTGTATCGTATTGATTAGGGTTTTAGCGACCATCCATTCCAGACCTCCAGATGGTTAACTGTTAGATAACACAATTGTAATGTTATATGAGGGTCATATGTAGATCTAAATTGAACTAACTCAATGAAAGTTGATTTTGAGATTATGTATGAACTAAAAATATTTCTTTTCATACAAATGTTCAGAGCAACATACAACAGGTACCATCTAGGTACAAACAGAAATGTTAAAACGTTGAACATATTTGATACTAGAAGAGTTTTAGAGGTGCGAAACAAGATTTCATCAATAAAAACAAACAATCTTTGAAGTTGTCCAACTCCTTTTGAACCTTTTGAATATTTTGAACCTTTTTTCCAACAACCATTTTTTAAGCTATGAAAGAGAACGGGGCCTTTTTGGCCCGGAGCTCTGTACGCCAGAATATCAAAAGTCAAAAGTCATTTTGAACCACTATAGGTGTGCATAAATATATTCAAGCCTGATAATTCTTGTAAGTCACATTTAGTTATTGGAATACAATGCTGTATATATGTATGTTCTAATCAACAAATGGAGCCTTCAGGGAACTAAAGAATGGCAAGGAGAGATGGATCCCTCTTCCATCGTTGGGCCTTCACAGAACCAATGAGGTTGAGATGAGAAATGAGGCCTTCTTTCCTCGAAGGGGCCTTCAGGTAACTAAGGAATGGAGAGAAGAGATGAGGCCCTATTCCATCGTTGGACCTTCACAGAACCAATGAGGGTGGATAAAGGAGATGAGGCACTCTTTTCTCGCAGGGCCTTCAGGGAACAAGGGGGAGTGGAGAGTGAAGAGGAGAGATAATACCTGAGTAGACACATTGTGGGACCAAAAGATATAGCCTCATATCCAACGACAACCCTGGTGAACTTTATAAAAGGGACCGGGTTAAAGTAATGTGGTAAAATAGGAGATAGCACAATCGGCCTATGGTGTAATGAATTGTGTGAAAACCGTCTCCGCTCTATAATATACTCGAGTGAGTATAGTCGAACTTGGTTATAACGATCATGGCTATAGCGAGATTATGGCTATAATGAGCAATTACCAAATGATATTTTAGTTCAGACTTATTTTCATATAATTGTTGACTGTTATAACGAGGACGATTCACTGATATAACGTGCAAATAATTTTGTCAACACAATTTCTATATACATAAAAAGATGTTAACATAATTTGTAAAAGGTTAAATGGGTTTAAAAAAAAACAATAATTGGGAATTATTCTCATAGTAAGGTATAACTTTCAAAGGACCTTGGTGCAACAGCGGCGGCTGGCGGGAATTTCCTATCCCGTTAGGGACAGATTCATATTTTTATGGCACTACCTGAGTAAGATTGTCGGCTATGTGAAACATTGTTACCCATCGGGCACCATGTAAAATTGTCATAAAATCTGCAAATTTGTTCCCTTTTTACATCTTCTTTTGCATTGTGCCTCATCGTCAATTTTGTTTTAAAGATCAATAAAAGTGTTTATGATGGTACCGAGCTACAAGTACCTACGTGGGGTAAATGTGTGATAGTGTTGCACAAACTTTTTAGCTTAGGGGGGGCTCTGTCTCTTTAAATTCAAGATTTCGCTTTCTGGGGATTTTTTTTCTGAGGGTTTTCCAATTTAGTTCCATTTAGGTCAAGCAGCGTAAATTGACAAAAACTGTATAAAATTTTTTCTCAACTAGGGATTTAGGGTTTTTTCTCTATAACCAGGGGGACATCCTCATACAACAATGGCCCGCGGGCTGCACGAATCGGGTTGTACATCCCTAGGTTGTGACAACTATAATTTTAGTTGAAAATCAATAACAATCCCACCAGCTAATGATTTATAATAAGTGAGATTTTAAATGCGATACAATATGCTATCGATAGATAATTTTTAGTGATGTTTTTTTTAAAACCTCGAACCAGGTGATGTTAGATGTGTTACTTTTTGTGGAGGAAATTGGGAAGCATAAAAACGAAATCTTTAAAACAATAGTAGATTAAAACAATAATTTATTAATTAGTGTATTTTTCTTATAAATTTTTAAAATACATGTGTAATACCTACTCGCATTTTCGAATATACTATACATTTGCGATTATATTAGAGTAAAGGCAGGTAGGTAGGTACATACGACTTTCAAAAAACCTATTTTGGATATAAGGAGTAATGGCTATAAGGAGCAAATTTAGTCAGTCCCCTCGTGCTCATTATAACCAAGTTTGACTGTATATATAAAAGCAATAAATTCTTACTCCTCTTCTTATTCTCACTCTTCGTCTTTTTATATCCACTCTTCTCATTGTTTTTTGAAATGGAAAAATAATGGTTTTGAGTTGAACTTGTCCAAATAAGGTTGCAGATTGTAGAAAACTATTAAGGCAAGTACGACCTGCAGTTACACTGTGCCGTCAGGAAGAATATTTTTTTCTGGAAGTTCAGACGCCGCATAAGAACGGCCAAAGTTATGATCCCAAAAATAGGTTGTCAAACTTGTCGTCAAATTATTCACAAATAGGTTTTCATAATAGCCTTTGAAGCGTCGGGTATGTAATTTAATCTGCAATTATTGATACAATATCTTTTAAAAAATATTTTTTTTTGTTAATAAAATTAATAATTGTTTACTTTAGCTAGAGTTGTACAGTTCCACTAGAGTTTCACTACTCATTTTTACTAGTTCGAAAAATATCTTATAACTAATGTTAAATACATGTCCACCTTTTCCCCTTTGTTAAATCGAGCGCATTCTTTTCAGGTAGTCTTGGTGACCCCGCTCTAAAGGAAATGAGGATTAAGAGAAAAGAACTTCATATTTCTAATGTTAGAGATTGAAAAGTATTAAAAAATATTTTCATTTTACAGTAAATTATATGATCCTATCTTACTAATTTAAAATATAGGAATAACTTTACGTGAAATTATAATTATTTTTTAATTAAAATACTACGAGCAATTGACCCCAATTAACCCTGATAAGGTATTTAAAAAAAATAGGCAGTCTCGTAAGCATTTCTGATTAAAATATCAAATAATTTTTATTTCAATTTCAAAATATTTTTGACGTCGTAAATTCATAATTCGGCCCTGTCTGCGCCGTCGTCGGTAAGCCGATAATTTTGAAAATTTTTCACTTTGAAACCTAATCCATACATTTTTATAGTTATAAAATTAGCTGACAACAATATCTTGAAATAATCAGGTAAGAAGTAATGGAGGCGTCTACTAATATCTACAGGAATTCCAAAAACTGAACAAATCGGACTAATATCTATGAGAACTAAAGTGAGGACAAATTCTACAGCTCAAACTGCTGACTTATATCTATGAGAACCAAAGTGAGGACGAATATCTACAGCTCAAACTGCTGACTAATATCTATGAGAAGTAAAGTGAGAACAAATTCTACAGCTCAAACTGCTGACTAATATATATGAGAACCAAAATGTGGACGAATATCTACAGCACTGGCAGAGGTTGGATGTGCAATTATGTATAGCATATTGGAATAACGTTATATTGCGTATGCAGTTTAAAAAACTTAATTTTTGTATGTATGTATGTAAAAATCCCTAATATAGGACTATTGGACACATTTAGCCTATTATTAAAGATTTGGGTTTATGTTTCAACAGCTTTCTTTATTTCGAGTGCTTCTAAATTTTATCTACCATGACCATTTCTATGTCAGTTAGGTTAGGTTAGGTTAGGGTAGGTTGTGGTGCCTTGTATTTCGAAATAAATAAATATCTTCGTATGACCTCCATGTTTGTTCAATAAATTATTGTCCTCGTAAACAGCAAAATACGTAATATTATGCAAAAACTTCATGTACGTACTTTAAACGTTTAAGCCTTTAATTAGTAATTACGGAATTGAAGTAATTTATGCTTTTCCGTACAACCTCTTGCTCAGCTGCCCTCTGTAGATATTAGTCCAACCTACGCTCCATAGATATTAGTCACCACTGGGACCGTCATAGATATTCGTCCGACCTTAGCTCTGTAGATATTAGTCCTCACTCTGAAGTTCATAGATATTAGTCCAACATATGAGCTGTAGATATTCGTCCGACATACAGGCTGTAGATTAGGGTGGTCACAAGAAATCAATGTTGGAATTTTTTGCGGGGACCCCCCTAAAAGTTGCCATTTGGCTAAGAAATGAGATTGGTGAAGTTTCAGCTCAATTGGATAAGGTTAACCCGTGCCTCATTAAGGTTGAAGTTTTCACTTTCTAAAAAAATGTTTTTTTTTATTATAAAATACCTAACAATATTCCAAGATTTAATTACATATGCTGTCCAGATTTTGCTTTAATTATTCTCTTAATTGCTACATAAAAAGGGTGTAGTTAAAACTGTTTTCAAAGTAAATACAGCACAATCCAAATTGAAAATAATGGATTTAGGAGAAAAGAAAAGCAAAAAGTTATGAAAAACAAGAAGAAATAATGTTTAAAATTTTAATAATTAACAATATAAAAAAGAAAGCATTATAAAAGAAAGAAGTTATTATTATTATTATTTACATTTACAATTAATTATCAGATTAAGGTGGTAACGGCTTAGATAACGTGGCTTTTGAAGAGTCGGGAAGAAATTTTCGACATTCCGATACAACTTGTAACAGAAACTGTTGTTGTTCTTCGTCTTTTGTCAAACAGGAATTGAAGTCTTGGATTAATTTTACCCCTCTTTCAGCTGTGTCACTGACAACCTTGAAACGGTTCACTATTTTTTTTGCTTTTAAATTATGTGCATTTTCACACCATATATCAGGATCCGTATTTAAAAATTCTGTATCAATTTCAAATCTTTTGAAAATATTTTGAGTTTCAGAAACAAAAAAATCAATATCTTTGTCCAATAAATTATCCACTTGATGGAGACTGAATTTTGCTTTCACATCCCTATCACCACATGTTTTTTCTTCAATTGGAATTAATTGTAGACTTTTTACAGCCATGCTTGTGTTGACACTTTTTTCTAACTGTTCATCGAAGAAAGAAAATGCGACTTGCTTTAGAATTGAGATACCACAGATGATTTATCATTTTAGACAGTGCCTTGTCTGCAAGTTCTTTACCGATTCTCTATATTTTACAAGTGATTTTAAAAATTGTAGGTTGGGGCCAAAGTGGGTTTGGGGGCGTTATACCACGCTTTTACATAAATATTTATTAAAGATAATCGAATGTCAGTGATAGCTTTTTTTCTAAATTTGTTAAAGTAAATTGATCCCTGAAAAGAAACATTTCGATACAATAAATGGCCTTTGCCATCTATCTAGCGTGATGAATGGCACCAAGTACTTTGAAAAAAGTGTCTTTTGGGGGAGTACGTCCTAACACAATTAACGAAAGTTGAATTAATTCTTTGTAATCATCCCTTGGCTGTTGGTTTTCTAATTGTTCTGTAAGAAAAATTGGTATTTCATCTGAATTCCCTATTTTATGTGTAATATTTTTATCTTCAATAGCAGTTTTGTATTTTGTCTTATCTAGCTTCGACCATCCAGTCTGAAACTTTTAAATATAAAAAACTGGAATATCAAAAACTGCTTGTCTTCTTCAGCAGTGTTTTTTAATGCATCCTGATGAGCAATATCAAAAAGGTCATCAAGGGCTGACTTCAAAGCTTCTACTTTTTATTTTGAGATTTTTTGTTTTTCAAGCTTTACAACACAATCTTTAAAGTGTCTGGTTGGTATCTTAGCTTTCTAACAAAAAATTACAACTTCCTGTATTGTAAGTCTTGCAGCTTCTCTGGTGTTCAATTTCACTTGCCGTATATTATAAAATAAGCTGCGTAAAACTTGACAATTAGTTGGTAATTTACTGCCAGTGATTTGATGAGACATGTGGCCAATTAAATACATCATTTCTTTCTGCCTTGAACTCGAACCTGCACGAGCATGGCTCGTTAATGCTATAGAGACATAGTCCGACAAACCTCACAAAAAAACTCAAGAACGAACGAAAAAAACGAACGAACGAACTAGAAGAACGTTGTTCAATAATGTTCTAAATGTTCACTTGTTCACTGTTTGAAAAGCAAACGTTAACTAAAGCCCTCTGACCTCTCCCTCACACTTTCGAAAGAGTGAAAACCCCAGGAACCCCAGACAAGGAACACAGAAGGAAGAGTGTGGTTTATGTCACTCCAGGTAGGGATTCTCTGAAGAAAGGGTCCTTGGCAATACCTATTTGTAACAAATCCGACCTTTTAAGGGATAGACGACTTAAAGGCAACTTTGAGGATTCGGATCACGTCCTGTCTTGGAAAATAATAGATATCTTCAAATATAAACCTTTTAACAAAAAAGTAATTAGAATAAGACTTGAAGATAGCAACATTTTCTATGAAATGAAACAAGAATCAAATTTCTAGGACAAATAGTTTTCATTTTATGAGGAAAAAACGGCGATTTTTTTTGCGAAAAAATCGTTTTTTTCAAATATAATCCCGATGAGGCACAGGTAAACATTATCCAATTGAGCTAAAACTTTCCAAATCTTATTTTCTAGACAAATAGCAAATATTAGGGGGGTCCCGCCGGAATTCGGACGAAAATATTTTTTCACCTTATACCTTGTGACCACCCTACTGTAGATATTAGTATCTGGAGTCGGAAGTAATCACAGAATAGATCTCTCGTAATGTTTTGTCGGCGTGTCTGTGATCCCGAAGTATTGACTGACCATTTCTTACTATTTCTCACGGCAATATTTGATATCTCCAAATACCAATAATAAGAGGAAGATTTGCTTTTACCTATTTGTTTATTTATTTAAAAGCCCATAAATTTAAAAAGATCATAAGTACCTAATAGGTATAATTATCTTAAAATCATAATAACAATTCATATCATATTAACAAACTGGGTTCCCATGACAACTCAAAATCAACAACGCTTTGAAACGTATTTATTGTTATCAAGTTTAAGAGGGTAAGAAAGGTCAAAGAAAACCGGAAATATGTAATTTTTAAAACAAATTTTAGACGTATTGACTCTTTTCCACAAAAAAAAATATAAATTGATTTCGAAAGATTGTTCTTTTATCTAGTAAAGGCATGTTTTAAATTTTGAGAAAAAATGTTTATTTTTAGTATAATCAGGTTATACAATAGGTCGTTGGCAGATTTGTTAAATTTGCAAACAAACTTTCAAACTTTCAAACACACATTTCAAATCATGTAATCATGCAGTAATAAATCAATAAATTATCTGGGAAACGCATTTCAGAATTTTAATTTTAGTTTTAATAAAATCATTAAAAAAAAGATCCGCGCACGTGTTTTGTGACAAACATATTGTTAGGAGCGGGCCCCCAAACATGTCCCAAGCTAGCTCTCAGGGGAGGCATGATTTACCCTCTATTCAGGTGGTGGGTCGCTCGAGGCTTCAGAAATTCCTTCGCATCTCAGTCGTCTGGCAGGATACTCCCCCTCTAGGAAACCCTCCTGCCGTAGCAGAATAATAACAGGATTGAGTTAACTAGATTCATGTATTGCAAATTTAAAACACAGTACATAGGTCATTACAGTACAATTCAACACAAGAAATACATACTACACAATCCTAGCTATCGTGTTTATAACCTCAAGATCCCTAAACGAAACTCTCTGAGTGATGGCTTTGCGCGGGAGTTTACAGTCTATCGTTAAGGACACAATCAAATGAGGAAACAATTGTACAGCTTACATGATGTTGGGGGTCTTCGTCTTCCGGCTTCCAGGGGGACCTCCCGAGTTTAGGACAGAACCGAAGTTTACACAGGCATGGTGAAATATCAGCGCTAAACCCGTAGGTTATTGAATTAACATTGCAGGTTATATTTGAGTACAATTCGAGCGATAGTACGCCGGGCGCGAACAGTGGGAATCCACGCGCGGGCTTAACGTGTGCCCGAGGCGGCTCGCAATCCTCAACTGGTGGAAGGGATCGCGTGCGGGTGGGCGGATGGGATAGGAAGTAGGAAGCAGGGAACAGGGGGGGAGCAGGGTGTTGTGTAGTTTGCGGCGAATTAGGAGTTTGAATTCTTTGTCGTTTGGGCGTACCATAACACTTCCCCCCGCGCTTGGAAAAAAAGCGACGTGGCAATGGAGCTGTAGGGAAAAAAAATCCTCTTATGCTTCCATCGGGGTTTTGAGAGATTCGTTGCTTGAGAGATTTCCTAGCTAGAACATACAGTTTTATGCTATAGTTTGGGTCACAATGTTTGTAGGGAATGGGTGGGGGTACATACAATGTTTGGACAAGACAAATTTGGGAAAAGTACATGGTGTAAAACAACATACAAGGTTATGCAATTGAAAATAACAATACACATGGTTATGCAATTGAAAGAATGACAATACACATGGTTATGCAATTGAAAGAATGACAATACATTTGTACAAGAGAAGAGAAAAAAGTGTGTGATTCTAAGGTTTCATTGGTCTTGGAGCTAAGTTTGTGAAGCGTGGATTTGTTTGGTTTCGGAGAATTTCGAAGAAAAGGACGTGACTTCACGGATTCTAAGGATTACATTATCACTGTAATCAGACCCATTTGAGACAACGCTCAGGAGTACACTTGGGCCTTAGAAAACACTTGGTTTTGTCGAAGACGTCGAAGTTCACGAAGTGGAGACTGTGGTTGCTGTGCCGCGACTATGGTTACAGAGGTCATTGAAGAGAAGAATCCAGTATCTGCAGACATGCCAGTGCGAATCCTAAGTGTTATTATGGTAAACACGGATCGTATATAATGGTTATTGAAGCATAATGTAGCTCAAGATAACTTGTATTGGTGCGCATTCAGCGAATACTGGTGGGTCAAGGTAATGATGGTTTACACATGACGATATATGCGTCACTGCATGACAGAGCAAGAGACGACAAGGTTGGCATTGATAGCAAGAGTAAGAACAAACCTAAGAGCTAGCGTGCCCAAAAGGTAGTTTAGAGTGTCATAAAGTATAGTGGGACAACTCAGCTTGCTGTGGCACGACAAGACAACATACGTATGGGCGGTATGGTCTGTGCTTTCAGGAACAAATGCGTAGAAAATGGCAGCAGGAGAGACCTTGTAACCACAGCGTGTGCTGTCAGGAAGTGAAGCTCAGCTTGGCTGTTGGTGATGACATCCGCCTGGGCTTCTTTTTAAATCCGGGAGGAATTATTATTAGAGCAAAATTCTTGAAGTTTACCTGCCTAGGGACCAATGAAGAAAAGGTTTGGAGAGAAACAAAATGTGTCCAGATAATGAAATAACGAAATTTTAACCACCGACCCAGAGAGTGACGAAGAGAGATTCCTAACTAAATTGTGATTACATGAACATTTTCCTTTGCCAGGATGACTTGGCGTTTGCCTAGTGACAATATGTCTTGGTTAAAAAACAACCGGCCCTCTATGGCCTATGCTAACATGAGATGGTAACATTTTCGTAGAATTTCAAAGAACGAGACAAAGAATCGTGAACTAGTCACGGCAAAGGGAAACCAATTCATGAATAAAGGTTGTCAAAAGGAGACAGACGGTACGCCAAGTGCATATCGTACATATCCAACATTCATGAATGTGTTTCGTGGAATTGAGAAAAGAGAGAAAAAAACTGGTGAGACATATGCAGAGATTGAGGGGGAAAACCTGTAGATAACCGGACAGTTACCTATTCGAACTCCAAGTGAGGGCGAGATATGGTCAACGACAGATTTTTCACTTCATAACATAAGTCTGAAACATGGGGAATGGGAGGAGGAGGGGAGAAGGGAGACGAGTTGCGAAACTTGCTAGAGACTGGACCAATTTCCGATTCAAACTCTATGTGAAAATGAAACATAATCAACCAGCAGATTTCCTGACTCTTTACATTTATCAAAAAGGATGAGGAGACATTTGAATACACATTATATCAAAGAGGCTAATCTTTCGCGTGTATTGGGCAAAAGATTAGGGGTCATTTTAAAAACTTCTACATGATTGTGAGAAAAGACAGACCCTTGCTCCAATTTCACAAACCTGGGGGTTTTCTTGTTCGTTCTCCAGACAACGAGTTAGGTGGTTTTTTGTGCTCAATCGATTAACTCCCACAGCACTATGCCCCATAATTGACAGTGAAGCTGAAAACTAGTCCTTTTGGGATAGTAGATATTCCTGGGCTTCTTTCCTTTTTGCAAAGAAGTAAAAAAACAGGAAGTCCACGGGCATTGGCGTTGAATGACAACAAAGGGTTGTGGACTACATTTCGTAGATCGCACACAAAGGGTTTGATATTATTTCGTTCGCACGACTCATGGTAAGTGTTTTAACGTCTCCACGTATAGTGTACAAAATATGTAAGTACATACAAGATATAACTCAATTATAGACAGAAGTCAAAGAGTTTATACAATGCATCCTAAAGAAGATAGCAAAGCCGATATTATGTCGTTCACACGAATCACGGTAAGTATTGTTATTACGTCTCCACGTCTCGTGTACAGAGTTTATACACAGTTATACATAAAAGCGGTACTCATGACAAATAAATGACACACGACCGGAACAGGTTATACGAAAAGGGTGGTACTCATGGCAAATGAATGGCACACGACCAAAATAGAACGTACAAAATGGTTCTCATGACAAATGAATGGCACACGACCAAAATAGAATGTACAAAATGGTTCTCATGACAAATGAATGGCACACGACCAAAATAGAATGTACAAAATGGTTCTCATGACAAATGAATGGCACACGACCAAAATAGAATGTACAAAATGGTTCTCATGACAAATGAATGGCACACGACCAAAATAGAATGTACAAAATGGTTCTCATGACAAATGAATGGCACACGACCAGCTCAATAACATTTAGCTATGAGAAAAAAGTGATTATGACGAACTTCTCGTATCGCGGCAGGTATTTTAAGGATCCCTCCTATAATGGTGGATGTTCTAAGGATCTCTCCTATAATGTAACAGGGTTACGTTTAAATACAACACAATAAACGTTAACTATGCTTGTTTTAACACAGTTTATAAAGATTTGTTAGATTGACTAACTCCGTAGCCCAGGAGCGTACGATAGGATAACAAGGAGGTAAACAATTTAATGTCACTTCGTATGTTATAAAGGCGGGGTGATGACAGAGTACATTTCTGTTTACACCATGTGACAAACAAAGACAGACCTACATGGTTTTACATACTGTCTATTGCAGCAAACTTCAGTGGGGACAAATAAAAGGGACCAATTGTGGTTTTACATACCCTTTGTGCGGTTACAACATACCAGGTTATGTGCAATTTAGGTTGCAAATACTTGGTTAAATGGCGAAACAGGAGTTGAATGCCTATGTTTGTAAAACGATGATCAAACAAAATATTGATGATTTACGTTAAACTGCGGTTATTTATGTACGGAAATCAGGGCTGCCGTTAGGTTTTATTAACCTTTTCCGTAAGGGTTGAAGCATGTAATACAAGACATACATGTTGTGAAGAGGGACAAATCGAGGACTTCTTATAACAACAAAAGACCGAGTATTTGGTTTTACGTACTTTAGTTGAAACGAGTCCATGAGGATTTGTACAAGGATGGAAAGACCAATTTAAAGGCTTTTCCTTTATTTATATACATATGATTTCAAAATGGATGTGTCAAAATCCAATTTGTTAGCAAAGAGCTCGGGTAGGACGCCATCAATTTTTGACATTTGAGAAAAAATTGAAAACTACTATACACAAGGAATGTGATTATGTGAGTAACCACTTATCTTTACCATGATGGGTAAAATATGGAGCATGTTGAGATGGTTTACTAGTCCTGGGTCGTGATTTAACGCTTTGGAGTTTACCAAATCGATTTTAGAACGACGCTCCAGTATTTACAGAACATAAAAAGGAAAAAAATTGAAGAGATTCCTTCCGATATGATGAAAAAAAAAAACAACAAACAAAAATGGTGAAAATTACAATATTGCATTACATGGCAAAGCGTGCCATGGCATGAACGTTGCGTAGTGTGAGGGGTTGAGAGGCAATGATTGGGTTCATGACTTCCCGAACACTGTCACTCGAGGGGTGTCTCTGCTCTAAAGTGATCAATTTTGGAACAGGTGAGAAAAAAGAAAGAAAAAAAAATAAAAAACGTGTGAGACAAAAATTACGGTGGTTGCCAATTCACGAACATGAACGGGGCAAACTACACCGTGGATTGTACATAAATTTACAAAAATGATTTTTTAACAATATTCGTTTTATCAACGAAAGGGTGGGCATGTAATTGACACTTTACACGCCGGTCATTGTAAGACTTGGTGTGCTTACAAAAAGGTTGTGGTGATACACACTGGATCATTTTAAGTTTGCTGAGATAGTGGGGGCAGTTTTACTTGACTCCTCACTTCCAGATTTTGCGATATCCTTAATATGGTAATTACCAATGTGTTTTCCAGAGCAGTCAGACAAGGAGTACACTAGATCTGATATCTTTCTTAGAACTTTGGCCTTCACGAAACGTGGTGCCAGCTTGGCAGAGAAATACATGGCTCCTTGGGAAAGTGTGTTGTTCTTTCTCCAAACTATGTCTCCTGTATTGAAGGTGACATGTTTCCTACGTAGGTTGTATCTGTCCGCACTCTTTTGATGAGCCAGGAGCAAAGCATCAGTGACTTCACTGTAGATGGCCGATAGTTCTTCCAGACGATGGGCATAGTTCGCGGTAGGGTTGCTTGTGGTGGCAATTGACGTAGGAAAGTTTGTGTTCCTATGTAGAGAACCATGAACAACTTGTTCCATACCGTGTTTTAAGAAGAAAGGTGTGTAACCAGTGGCCAGATTAACAGTGTTGTTCATTGCAGCCTGAATTTTATCTAGGTTTTTACACCAAGTACGTTGATCTTTATCAACTAGAATAGCCAGAGCTGTGTTGATTGTTTGGTTATAACGTTCGACGGTGTTATTTTGTGGAGTATACAAGGTATTATAGTAAATATCCTTGATTCCGTATTTGGCAAGAAAATCTTTGAATTCTTGGGCAATAAATTGTTTTCCGTTATCAACAATTACGGTTCTGGGTGTTCCGTAAGGTATAAAAATGTGTTTTTCCAGAAGTTTGATGATGGCGGACGCGTTGGCTCTTTTTAAAGGAAAGATCCAACAGAATTTAGTGAAAACATCCACTACACTAAGTATGTGCATGTGTCCGGCATAACTTCGGGGAAAGGGTCCGACGAGGTCCATTGACAATGATTGTAGGGGTCTGTCGGCACGTTTGGGATTACCCATTAGGCCGGCAGGTGCTGCCGTGCTATGTTTATAGGCTTTACAAGTTTCACATTTAGAGATGTAATTGCGAATTTGCTTGAAGAGACCAGGCCAGTAATACTTCAAGGAGATCTTTTTATACGTCTTGAAATTTCCTGGGTGTATGGAGTCGGGAGCACTATGATTGTCAATAATTATTTGTTCTCTACCTTCGAGGGGAACGACAAGTTTCCACGAGTAATCTTCGAGGATGGATAGTGGTACCTTGCAATTACGGTATAGTTGTCCTTCTTTTATGATAAAATTAGGAAACTTTTGTTGGTTATTTTTACAACCTTCGAAGATTTTCAAGTACCATTCATCTTTTGTAGATGGAGGGGGGGCAATTGTGTCAACATTTAATGAAGCCAGTTCAATTCTTGAAAGGGCGTCGGGAACAATATTGTCCGCGCCTTTACGGTGAACAACATCAAAATTGTATTGAGACAAACGGGAGGACCAACGAGCGAGCCTACCGGAGGGATTACTTAAAGAGATCAACCATTTCAAACTACTATGGTCTGTAACTACAGTAAATTTGCTACCGTCTATGTAACCGCGGAAATGGTGAACAGAATCCAATACAGCCAATAACTCTTTCTCGGTAATTCCGTAGTTTTTCTCGTGTTTGTTTAATGTACGGGAAAAATACGCTACAGGGTGTTCGCCATCTGGGAATTCTTGAGTAAGGACTCCACCGATTCCTACATTGGAGGCATCCGTGTGGAGGGTAAAAGAGAGTGCAAAATCCGGGCAATTCAGAACGGGAGCTTTTTGAAGGGCATTTTTTAGAGTTGTAAACGCTTCTTCAGCTTCGACAGACCATCGGAAATTGCTGACACCTTTACGGATGCCGGTAATTTTATTTAAGGGGGCTGCGATAGTGGAAAAGTCTTTGATGAATCTCCTGTAGTAACCTGCAAGTCCAAGGAAACCTTTGACTTCCTTCGCGTTTTTGGGTCGGGGAAAATTTGCCATGGCTTCCACCTTAGCGGGGTCTGTTCTTAGACCTTTTTCGTCGATAATGAATCCCAAATAACGTAGACGGGACTTACAGAATTCAGACTTCTTCAAGTTGATGGTTAAACCAGCGAACTTGAGTTGTTGAAAAACTTTTTCCAGCATTAATAGGTGTTTTTCAAAGGTATCGCTGACGATGATGAGGTCGTCAAGGTAACAAAACAGGCTGTTATCGACTTCAGGACCGAAAAGTTTGTCCATCAGTCTTTGTAACTCGGCGGGGCTGTTTTTTAGACCAAAGGGTAATCTTTTAAAATGGAACATTCCCCTACCAGGTACAACGAAAGCAGTTTTTTCGCACGATTCTGCGTCCAAGGGTATTTGCCAAAACGCTTTGCTGAGATCGACAGAAGAGATGAACTTGGCGTTACGCAGCTTGTCTAAGGTTGCGTGAACGTGAGGTAAGGGATACGCATCAGCTTCCGTGCAAGAGTTTAAACGTCTACTGTCGAGACAGAAACGTGCAGAGCCGTCTTTTTTAGAAACCAAAAGAGTTGGGTTGGTCCATGCACTTCTGCTGGGAACCACCACACCCATTTTTAACATTTCATCAAGTTCGTTTTCTAAAAGTTTAAGTTTTTGGGGGGCTAAGTTGTAATAACGTTGCTTGATGGGTGGGCCATTGGTTTTGATATGGTGTTCAACCAAATTTGTCAAACCTAATCCACATTTTTCGAAAGATATTGACTCGAATTTATTGACCATTTCTTTTAGTTGGAGAGCCTGGTCCGTGCTTAAATTTTCGTGAGGTATTATTGTGCGGATCTCACTAATTTGAGCAGCAGTGGAGGTTTCGCCAAGAGTATTAAATACTTGGGGAGCAACATTGAATGCCTTCCAGAAGTCAACGCCAAGGATGAAATTCTGGGATATAGAGGGCACTATTAGAAAATTGATTGTAACTATTTTATTGTTACAATTAATTGGCAGGGCAAGGGCACCGATGACCGGTTGGGAAACATTATCCGCAGTCGTCAGGTGTGTTGATTGGGGCGAAATTCTAAAATCACTGTTAACAAAAGGCAGGTGAGCATTGTTGCCAAGACAGCTGACAGATGCACCACTATCAAGTAATCCGGAAAAGGGCACATTGTTAACAGAGAAAAAAGCATAGGGTCTCCCATCTTTAGCTTGTTTGCAACAAACCGAAGAAACATTTAAGGTCTGGTTAAAATACTTAATGTGTGCTAACCAATCAGTCCATTCTTTAGACCTTGGTTCAGAATGGGTGCCTGAGAGGTTATTATTTAGTTTTTTGGCCTCTTCATGTAGAAATTTGGTGGGGGCTTGGAGAAATCCACCTGAGGTCTGACATCGCTTGGGTTTTGTAACCTTTCCATGTTGTGCCTTGATTTCTTGAAAATGTTGCGCAGTTCGTCGCTTGGAGGAGGGCGGTCCCTAGAGTGATGCCTCTTGAAAGTTCGGGGTTCCTTAGATTCCAGAAACCTTGCTTGCTTGAAACAAGTGGTGGCCAGATGGCCTACTTTTTTGCAAAAAGAGCACACTTTTTTGTTGTTGAATTCTGGTTTTAAACCAGACGAACGGCTTGGCACAACTACATTATTTGACACATTCTTTATGTTTTTCCTATCCTGGTACGATTCCAGAAGGAGACAGACTTCGTTTAGCTGGGCTAGGGATGCAATTTTCTGTGAGGTAATGATGTTCTCGTATTTGCTTAAAAGGCCATCAGTTATGACTGGTAATAGTTCAGCTTCCGAAACGGGATGTGAAAGCTTGATGTTAATGGATTCAGCCCTTTCTATGAATGTTGCTACAGGTTCATTTACTAGCTGTTTAATAGATAGTAAAGATAATTTGATCCGGTGCTGGGCTTCCGTTTTTCCGAAGCTCGAGATTAGGGCAGATCTGAGTTTATTCCAATCTTTGCATTTAGTTTTTTGAATGCGGTGCCAGGGTATCAATTCTGGGGAGATGAGTTCTATGAAGTTTTTTCGTAGAATCTCGAATGGGATATTTTTGATTGTAGCCGTTTCTTCAATACGGTCAATGAAATCCAGTACATCGGAGACGCCATTATATTTGATTTTCCAAGAGGATAAATCGTAGGTTTTATCTTGTGTCAAGGTGGGTGCGATGTCCTGTTTTATCATTACTTGTGGCATAGGTTCTTCGTTAGGAACAAGATTATTCAAAACTTGCGTAGCCGAGCGTGAATTATTTTCGCTTGAGGGGGCGAGGTTTATTCTCTTAATGTACTTTTTGTTGAATAAAAGTGCATAAGCCTTTAATGTAGATTTAGATTTGCTTGATGGCGAGAGTCCTCTATCCCTTAAAGCAGTTTGTAAGTGAGTTTTGGATAAGTTGTGCACGTTGGGAATGATGCCCAAATTGGATGATGCCATAGCTTGATTGTTTTCCATTGTGAGTTTCCCAGGTGGTGAAAAAAATTTGCCAGGGGTCTTCTTTAGCAAACGCAAAATTAATTTTGTGAGGCACTTTTCACTTGGTAATCACTGGTTGGTATTTCTAAAATAGTTATAGAAAACTGTATTCCATACTACAATTTGGTATATATGACACCAGAATCTTTGTCAAAGGAAGGCGCAAGAAAAAATTTTTGCGTGGAAAGACCTAAGTAGTAAAGGTTTTTGTGTTTCACTGACCACTTTGAGAAAACTTGTGAAATTCACAAGTATTTACTTTTTTTTCCAAAAAATTTTGCCAGGACTGACCTTTAGAAAACGGGTTTTTTATTTTTCACAAACCACTTTTGAGAAAACTGTGAAATTCACAAGTATTTATTTATTTCCAAAAAATTTTGCCAGGACTGACCTTTAGAAAACGGGTTTTTTATTTTTCACAAACCACTTTGCACTGAGAAAGGCACTAAAATTCACAAAAGGCACTCTTCTGGCAAATAAGGACAAACTTCCGGATGAAAATAACTGAATATGGGATTTGTTACGAAACCACATTAAAATTATTTTATTTTTTCATGGAACCAATCATTGGTTTTATTATTATTTCACTTTTTTTATGTAAGGAAAAAAACACAATTCACTTTACACTTATGCTGAAAAAAAAATGCGGTACCTATAACGTAGAATGTGGAAAGAAAGTCATTATTTTGTCCATTTGGTGAAATATACGTGGTACTAATTTGACAGACACAACAAGTGGGCCGATCGGTATATTGTGCAAGAAAAAAACGTGAGTGTGAGATTTTTTAATTAAAGAATCCACAAGGTAATTGGAATTCCAAAACCAAATTTACAATAGCGATCTCCATTGCTTCCGACCTTAGTGACAGAAGGGCGATTTTATTATTCAAAACACTGCATAGTGACAGGGAATTGTTCTGCCTGATTCAAACGGATTTTGCCGTTGGAGTTTGGCGCGATAAACGCACTTTTGTGCTTCGATGCGCGTGGGTGCGCGCGCAACTCAGAGATTAGGTATGTATTTACCGCGTGAAACATCGGGCCGTTGATTTGGCGCGAATTACTGTTGCTCGTCCGCTGCTTTGTGAACAAAGGGGTCGGCGCGTGCGCAGTCAGATTCGCGGTTTAAATGCTGCCGTCTTTTTGGTTAATACAAAATGGCCATGTTTTCAACTTTGACGCAATTTTTTTATAATTGCAATCAAATCTGCGTTATGGACTTAACTTGCACATGGATTTCTGTGGTTTCCCACAGAATTCATTATTCACTGGGTATAAAACACCAAGACACAGTACAATCAATGTTTACAAACAGTTCCTATGCGGGGAAGATTTCGACAGGGAGCACTCCGTAAGGCGACTGAGACAATGGCAAAAATGAAAAAAAAATTCTGGGCCCCACTATGGACGCCAGTGTTAGGAGCGGGCCCCCAAACATGTCCCAAGCTAGCTCTCAGGGGAGGCATGATTTACCCTCTATTCAGGTGGTGGGTCGCTCGAGGCTTCAGAAATTCCTTCGCATCTCAGTCGTCTGGCAGGATACTCCCCCTCTAGGAAACCCTCCTGCCGTAGCAGAATAATAACAGGATTGAGTTAACTAGATTCATGTATTGCAAATTTAAAACACAGTACATAGGTCATTACAGTACAATTCAACACAAGAAATACATACTACACAATCCTAGCTATCGTGTTTATAACCTCAAGATCCCTAAACGAAACTCTCTGAGTGATGGCTTTGCGCGGGAGTTTACAGTCTATCGTTAAAGGACACAATCAAATGAGGAAACAATTGTACAGCTTACATGATGTTGGGGGTCTTCGTCTTCCGGCTTCCAGGGGGACCTCCCGAGTTTAGGACAGAACCGAAGTTTACACAGGCATGGTGAAATATCAGCGCTAAACCCGTAGGTTATTGAATTAACATTGCAGGTTATATTTGAGTACAATTCGAGCGATAGTACGCCGGGCGCGAACAGTGGGAATCCACGCGCGGGCTTAACGTGTGCCCGAGGCGGCTCGCAATCCTCAACTGGTGGAAGGGATCGCGTGCGGGTGGGCGGATGGGATAGGAAGTAGGAAGCAGGGAACAGGGGGGGAGCAGGGTGTTGTGTAGTTTGCGGCGAATTAGGAGTTTGAATTCTTTGTCGTTTGGGCGTACCATAACAATATGTAGCAATCAGACGTGCTACGTAAACGTGTAAATAAAACACTAGATTTAACTATTCATAGTTTTTTACTAAGCATTAAAATTCACAATAATATCGGAATACCGGAGCGTGACAGAAGTAAAAATAACGGGATCATTTGTTTTGGCTTGCTGTTCTAAAAGAATAATGTAATTTGAATTCTCCGGTACTTTCCGTAAGGTGCGACGATATGCCTAATATTTTAGCGCAGGTAGGTAAGTACTTCTCGCAGCGCAGGTAGGTAAGTTGGCTCGCCACACATGTCGATCGTTTGTCGATTTATTTACGGTCTTACAAACTAATATATTTGAGATTTTTTTACTTTCTTATTTTACTTAGACATTATTGAAAAATAATAAATACTTATAATTAAAAAAATAATTACTAAAAGTAGATAAATAATTTTAATAGTTTTATCATCACGCCTTTCAGCATTTTTGGATGTTGGTATAAATTAAAGCAAACTTGGAATGAAATAAAATCGATATTGAGTTATAATTGTAAAAATCTGGTACGGAGAATAATTAATCTTTCTCATTAGAACCGCCCTGTTCGATTGTAAGAACATCTTTCGACGAAATGTGGATTTCCGGCTGCTGGCTGGTTAAAGGCCCTTAATTCGTAGAACTCCATTTTAATTTAATTTTTTATTAATTCAAAAATATTATTATTCAATTTATAAAAACAGTTTACTTGTAAAAACAAGTTCTGCTATGTAATTATTATTTTTACGTGTTACAGCTGTTTCGCAAGTTGAATCAATCTAAGTAAATATTTAATATAACAAAAATACGTATATGCATGTATGTTTACATACGAGATGCATATATTTTTATCTTTTTATATACATACACACATAACATTGTTGATACATATCTTTTTAATAAATATAATATGTTATTTACCTGCCTCGGAACACACTCTGCCTAGTGAGGTGGGTAAAAGAAAACTATGTACATAAATGAAAATAAAATAAACACCCGGGTTGCCGGCACTGAAATTGAATTGAATCAACCAATCCTCTTTGAAAAGTCATTAAAAGTTAAGAGAAAAAGCCAATAATCTAACCTAATGTAACTTATTTAAACAATTTTTATACCCTTTTTTATAACTATTAATGATTTTTCTAAGGAGGTGTTGAGTTCATTCTGAATTGTCCGGTCATCAACAAACTGAAACTGTTAAGAATTAGTGCATATTTTCATGTATACTTGCTTTTAAGGATGCAAAGTTATTAAAATTAAATGTGTCATCTGCATATGATGCAATCTCTGTGAACAAGAATTGTACATAAAATTAGTGCGAGAATCAACTACATTAAATGGAAATTGGAGTGTACCGTTGTATTTATTGGGTACGCAGTAATTAATCGTACAGGTTAGGGTTTTCTAAATGATTTTAAATAATTATAAAATATCGCAAATTTTTATTTTCTGTGATAATTCGGGTAGTCTAAGATTTAAGTACTTGGATTAAATCGTTGGAGGAAATTTATTTATTTATATTAATAGGGCATTAACAAAATATGTAATTTACGTAATAATTTTGTGGGACAGTAATCTTGAGGTAAAATATGTTACTTAAATCATATACAACCCATGCAGAAGAACATTGATTTATCGAGGTGTGTTATTATAGCCTGCTTGTAACAATAATCGATGCAGTTGAACACATCTACTACTTCTGAGAATTCATTGCAGTGCAAAAGCAAAACGTGCCGACACGCATGTGTCGAAAAACTATATTATGTTAAAAAATATTCGCAGTAGTGTGTCAAAATCCAGAGAGAAAATTAGGGAATTTAAAGAGCTTCAAAACTTCAAATGTTTAAGGGACCTATATAAGAAAACATTAGATATTCAGGTAGCGGCGGCTTAAACATGTGAAGTTTTTAAGCTTTTAAAAAAATACATGTTATTTTATCTAGACGTGTTCCACGCCGAAATGCAAATTATATGAAATTCCCTCGATAGAAAAAAGCTCCGAAAATTATTATAAACACGATCATTTCAATTATTTTAGAAGTTATATGTATGAAAAAAATCACAGTGTTTCTTTAATGCTATTTTAGATTTTCCCCACGAGATTTTGGCTCTATTTTAAACGAGTCGTGTTTTATTAAACATTATTCACTTCAATTTTATCGTTTAAATATTAGCGCGCCCTCTCCAACATTCATAATTAATAATTACATATCTCTCCATCTTCTTCTTTTTGAGCGGGGATGCGGCGCCTAAGGCACCAATCGGTCAAACCTTCCCTTTATAATACGAGTACATGCTGAAATGTAAATCTTTTTCTACTTCGATTTTTTTGGTATTCACCTAATCTGTCTAGCTAAAGTATTTTCTCGTAAAATTCTTCCTTTATCGTAAGTTCGAAATAGGGGATGCAGTGAAAAGGTTATTGTGCAAAACAAACGTTCACGTAAACCAGATACCTGGATCGGCTATGTCCTGTAGGAAAAGGTCCACATTTTATAAGAGAAGAATTTGGAAGAATTTGTACCTGGAACTAATTTAAAATGTTCCAGGAACACCCACGAACAAATTTACTTGGAGTTAAAGTAGGCATGACTAATTCTGTACCCGAGAAGCATACGGATGCAAGTCCAAAAAGGAAAATGTTCAGGAGGCCAAAAAACTATTATTCGGATATCCACGCTGATAGGATAACAAAAAAGTAATTGTTAAATCAATTAGTTTTGTTTTAAAAACTAGCAAATAAAACTTAATATTTTATATTTAAAGCATTTGAAAACATTGTTTTTAAAAAAATGCTGACTTGAGTCAAACAAAAACACAGACTTGAGTCCTTCTGCTTCAAAATGAAGTGGAATATTTTGTTATAACAAGTGGCGTATTATGAAAGGCTCAATGTTTGAAAATTTTTCACTTCCATAGAAAACGTAGTAATGTTGGAGGCAGGAGGAAGTCAAATCCATTTGTATCCGGATTTGAGTCATAATACTCAAAATGCCACTAAATCATAAAGATGTACATCTTTCTGCTTCTAAGATAGTTGTGGCATCAAAGGTAGTTGCGTCCGTATATATTTTTGAAAATCCTTTTTATCTTCATGGTAGGACCTGTGTCTTTCTGCCACTGATTTACTTGATAATTTACTTTAAGTCTGCATCAAAAACTCATTTCTTCAATTTCTTCTCAGGACTTGCATCCGTATGCTTCTCGGGTACAGAATTGGCGTTTCACACGATGTTTTTTTTCGGTCAGTTTCCACGTGGGTCGCTTTTCGTATAATTTAAGTCTACGTGTTTTTTTTACATTTTTTATTTATTAATTTTATTTTAGTAATTTGTACATTAAAGTTTACATAATTAACGCAATTGCGTACAATTTTTTTTTCCAGTTTGATGTAGCTCCTACAATATATCTTGAACCTTCCAATTGGTGCGGACAGTTTCTGGTAGCGTGTTATAAAAATTCATCCCTTTGTACAGTAAAACCATTCTGCTTATTCGCATTGATTTTTTTTTATCCTGATTTCCTTGCACGTCCTTGTGTTGTGTATCTGTGAATGTCCTTGTTGTATATAATTTTATTTGAGAAGTATTTTGTTAATAGGTTGTTTACTATTTTGTGGATAAATGTCATCGTTTTCAAGGTCAGCATTTGTTTTACGGTTAGCCAATTTAGTTCCTCTAACATTTTATTTACTTTTGAAAATCAATTTCGCCGAAGTATTATTCCCAATAATGACCTGTTTTGGATAATTTGAAACTTATTTTTGTTTTGGTTTTTTTACACAGGAAAATACACAGTGTGAAGCAATAAGCTGAATATATGTAAATGCCAGATAATAAGGTTTTTCAGAACAAATCAACCCCTTAACTATCAATATAAAATTAATAATGTTTCCCTCACCTCTGTCAATGAGATTAATGATCTTGGCATTATTTTCGATTCCAAATTTAACTTTCTTCCACATATAACTACAGTAACCAATAAAGGATTAAAAATGCTAGGTTTCATTCTTCGAAATGGCAGAGACTTTCAAAATATTTCAACATTAAAAATCCTATATTCCTCTCTAGTTCGAAGTCAAGTCGAATATAATTCTTCTATTTGGTCCCCTCACTTCAAAATCCACTCCGATTCCATAGAAAAAATTCAGCATAAATTCTTAAGATTCATTAACTATAAACTTGGTCTACCAATAGAATCAATAAATTACAATCACTTAATGAAAGAACTAAACTTACTCAAACTTTCAGATAGAAGACTTATTTCCGACTTGACTTTTATTTTTAAAATTGTTAATGGTATTATAGACAGTCCTGATTTATTAAACCTAATTACCTTCCACATACCTACTAGGACTACTCGATCCAAAATTCTTTTTAATTGCAACAAAAATATCAGGACTGAGTCATTTAGATACTCGCTTATACCTAGATTGCATGCTGTTGGCAATGCTTTCTCAGAAGTAGTAGATGTGTTCAACTGCACCGAATATAGTTATAAGAAGGCTATAATATCATACCTCAATGACAATAATTAATGCTAGGTATAATAGTGTTCGTCTGCACGGCGTCTATATCATACTCTAATATAGATTCCAAACTGCTTGCTTCATTTATATTAACTATCAGACAGACTAGTTAAGTGATAGCTAATAATTTTTTTTTTTTTTGTTTTCTCCAAAATTATTATTTTTAAACCAAAGATTTATTATTGATTCTCTAACTGGCAGCCCTGAAAAGCTGAAGTAATTAGCAGTACCTGTAGTAATTTTAAACTTCAGTCATTTCAACTGAAGGTAACAATAATATCATTACTAAGTTAGTCCATTTTAGCCAATTCCTATAATCCAACAATACGAACAAACAAAAGTAAAGTAGGTATATTATACTTGATGTTGAGAATTTTTCTAAGAATTCACCTTTATTTACTTATGTTTATTCTGCATAAAAATGTGTATTTTGTATGAGCTCATATTCATTTTTGTTTGTTATAATCATAACCTATGTATAACCACTATTTATACCACTGTGTATCATGTATCACAGAATGTAATAGCCATTTATGGCGTTGAAATAAATAAATAAATAATTTGAGTTGTAAATGCAGTGATTGCAGTTTTTCTGAAAAGGCTCCACACAGGAGTCTTTCAGAAGCCTTTCCTCAGGGCCTTTGGGGAGCTGTGTAGAGGATCTGTTAAGGAAAGGAAGTAGTTTGTAATTTAAATTTATCAAAATGCTTTATTCATTATGCCTGTCTCAACACAGGTATACCCTAGTGAGACAGGCATCGAATAATGTAATGCAAACATACCTTATATAGATAAATAAATAAATTAATTTTTATATTTTTTATTTTATATTGCAACAGGAATTAGAGTCAAAGACCGGTCTGTGGCTGAGTGGGCATCGCGTTTGGGTCCCACCCGGGCATCGTGTTTTCGATTCTTCGGCTGGCTAAGTCGTCCATCACGACACAAGCTACATTTTCCGCTTACTGTGGTGGTAGTAGAAGAATTTCAAACATTGTTGGGTTATTGGTAACCCGGGAATGTTTGTCTTTCTTTTTATCAATAAAAAAAAATTAAAATAAAAAATCTTATAATTGTCATTAACCCCTCTGGCTAATTTGTTCGGTTTTTGGAACAACTCATATAGGTCTCATAGAAAACGTTGTGTCTCCCTTACTATAAGAGCGTTTAACCAGCCAGCGGACGAAAATCCACATTTCGTCGAAAGTTGTTCTTCCGATCGTGCAGGACCGTTACAATGAGAAAGATTAATTATTCTCCGTACCAGCGTTTTAAATTATAACTCAATATCGAATTTATTTCAATCCAAATTAGCTTTAATTTATACCTTCATCCAAAAATGCTGAAAGGCGTGATGATAAAACTATTAAAATAGTGTACTTTTTGTAGTTATTTTTTGATTATAAGTATTTATCATTTTTCAATAATGTCTCAATTTAATAAGAATGTTAAAAAAATCTGAAATATATTAGTTTGTAAGTGCGCAAATAAATACACAAATGGACCAATTTTCGTCAAGAAACACATGTACGTACATATTTTTTAATGATTTTATTGAAACTAAAATTAAAATTCTAATACATAACTTTGCTAGATAATGTATTGATTTATTTTACTGCATGATTACATTATTTGAAATGGGTGTGGTATAATACAAAAACTTTTTTGAAAATATAACAAATCTGCCAACGACCTATGGAATAACCTTATTATACTAAAAATTAAAAAAAATTCTAAAAATTTATTACATACGAATGCTAGATAAAAGAACTATCTTTCGAAATCCATTTATAATTTTTTGTGGAAAAGAGTCAATACGTCTAAAAACTTTTTTGAAAATGACGTATTTCAGGCTTTCTCTGGTAATGCCCTCATAATGGTTAAAAATATGATACAAACGGTGTTACAAAGAAAAAAAACACCACGTTTTATCTGCCCTATGATGGACACTGTAATACTATCCGAAATTTTGGCGTAACGCCCCAAAAACAAATAACGAAAAAAACCACTTTTTATAGTCAAATCAAAAAAATAACAACAAAATACCCCCTTGAGGTGATTTTTTTAGTGAAAACGGCGCTATGTAAATTACCCAAATACTATTAAATATTAAAATAAGTAAAATGTACACCTTTGTGAATCCAAAGTATCGCGCCGCATCCGAAAAAAAATTATGTGACTGAGTTTTTTTTATTACTTAATTATATTTACATGAAACAACAAAAAAGTGAGTTAATTGCAAGGTTTCTATTACATTTGCCTAATAAAACAAGTGTGAGTTTTTATTTTTTATGTAACTTCTAACTTCTTTACTCACGCTTGACTTGGGGAGTAAGCTGGTGAGTGAGTTACGAGAGCGTTACGAAAAGTGTGATCTGGCGAGGCGAACGGAAGTTGAGAGGGAGATATAAGTTAGTGAAGATAGAAAGAGAGAGAGAGAGTTACGTTTCGTATATTACTGAAGAGGCAAGAGAGAGAGGTGCGAGCACACATTTCCTTTCTCTCTTTCTCTCATAGCCAGTTACGTTTCGTATATCTGCAGTCCTATTGTCTGTATATCGTGCAGGCCTATTGTCTGTATCACACTGTAGGAGCAAGAGAGAGCAGTGCGCGCGCACATTTTCTTTCTCTCTTTTATAAGTTAGTGAAGTTTTACTTCAGTCGTGTGGTCTAAAGCAGACTCGTTTTTTCGTTAACAGTTATTTTAGTGAGAAAAAACGTATTGGGAGTCATTTTTAAAACTTTTTTTATATTTAAAAAAAATATACGTTTATTTCGAATTACAAAATTTGAAAGTGTATTTCACCACCTTTCAAAAACAGTTTTTAATTTTCGGATGTGTTCAGAAATACTCCGTTTATTTGGATTTTATTACAAATCCCAAACATTTTGACCTTCCGACAAAACAGGCTTGTTGAGGCCTTATTTGTGAGTTAACCATTCGGGCTAACTGTCAAATAATTTCCAAAGATACCTCTAAAATCATTAAAAGTTGATTTTTTTCATAGCCTGTATTTTATTATTTAAAGCGTCGATGACACACAGCGAGTTTACAAGCTACTATCTGGGAAATTAACCATCTGTTAGTAAACTCGCTCAGTGTCATCGTGTTACTTGCTAACTAGCAGATTGTTGACAATCTACGAAAAAAGTTGAAAGGTCGTCAACTTTACTCGCTACACGCTTTCTCGTGATATTTATGTTTTTCATGTTTTTCAAGATGGCTGCCAATAAATAGCTGATTCCGACGGTCAAACGTCACAGAATTAATTCACGCAGGCGTCGTTATTCTTGTTACTGGCGCTAGCAGCGACCACAGTTTCCTACGCTACTGAGCGAGTGGACAGTTTTGTGTGTCATCATGACAATCTCACTCGCCGATTTACCCGCTTTTAAACTTAGTAGATAGTAGCTTGTAAACTCGCTCTGTGTCATCGAGCCTTAAAACACAGGTAAATAAACTAGCACATATCCGTACTAGATATTCCCTACATCTTTTGATTAAACAAATATTTTCGGTTTGGTTGCGTATTTTTTACGAAAATTCAAATTTATTTATAAAAAAGGCCGCGCAGCCGTTCCCCTTATGTTATGAATACAACAGTGCTTATCTGGATATGTATTGTAAACATAGTGTCTCCACAGTAGTGCTCGTAGTTCTACGTTCTACCTTCTGTCTCGAGTCTAGATTCCAGATTTGGAGAGGGGAGGTGAAGGGGGAGGGGGGACGCGGAAGGTTGTATGGCCAACGAAAGCGCATTCCAACGCCGCTGACTAGTTATCCTAGGCTGGGGCGGCAGTTGGAATGGGTGATTTATATATTTAGGTTGATCTGAATACATTAAAAAAAAATTACACTCACTGCATAACTTTTGAAGTGAAAACTTCTTTAGTAGCCTTGTGATTTGAAACTCGATGAAACGGAAGCGAGCGACACCAAAAAGAGACAAACATGTACATCTATAGGATTTAGTCTGCGAGAGAATGTCAGACGCTTTATACCACTGCACGCAAGTCTCCTTTGGTGTAGTGGTATAAAGCGTCTGACAAACTTCTATCTATAGATAGTATCGAATCCTACGAAATCTAAGAGGAAAAAAAAATGGTGAAATAAATATCCAATCTTCAAACTCCGAAATGAACAGGCAAAAGAAAGCGACATCTAGCGACTCCGAAGAAGAAAACACAAATACTAATAAGATGACCAAATGTATAGAAAAAGGTGCACTGGAATTCGACGACAAAAATATGGAAAAAATCATCCTTCGCGTTGATAAAAAAGTGCTTCGTAGTCTCCCCACTCTTGTCTACTTTAGTTTTCTGAAGGTTTCACTTCTACCGCATGTGAATTGCACACTCTGATTTTTTTTTACTTTAGCTCCACACAGAACTGAGGAAAACAACTTCCCTAGGGGTCTACGTCATCTTTGAGAATACTGTGTAGAGGGTATTTTTAGGAAAAAAAGGAGAAGAAGTTCTGGGAAAAGGGTACGAGGGGTGGTTAGTATTCTGGAGGTCAATTCCTCCCACTGCGATGGAAGGCTATAGTCGAGAGAGTCCGACTGGAGAGGTCAAAAAGTCTCCTCATCCTATCTCTCCTAATCCGGCACGCTACACAATAGATGGGCAAGCGCATCCGCCGCCAAGACCCGGACAAACCTCACCCCATAAATCTGGGCACCCCTGCTAAGTCGCCAAACGTAGCGAACTACTTGGGGTGACCTATGACAGAGGTGTTGGTTATCCAATAAATGGCGGTACCCATATCCGAACCCGAATTATATAAATACCTATACGTGTATATACTTAAAAAATAAAATAGGTATGTGAATAAATATAATACTTACATTATAAAATACGCATTTTAATCTCAGTGTTTAATTTAATTATGTGGTAATTAATAATTCAATTCAATTTCATATCGAGTCTCCTCGTTGTAAAAAAAATATTCGAAAAATTACACCTGTTTGCAATAAAATTATGTAGCGTTGATTGATTGGTTCGAAAATGGTTTAGAAATCGGCCTGTTAATTTCTGTGTCTATATATCCCACCCAAAACGCATACAACGCTGGTTGCAGCAATACGAAATATCAAAACACTCAAATACGAGGCCTATACCGACTGCTGTACGGGTCATTTTGGCAGGTACCCGCAACCGAATTCCAAGCGCGCCCGTTAATTGAACTGGAACAGGGCGCACGCCATTCTCGTCTTTAGCGACGGGCGGTTTTAAAGCCTTTTTAGTTCAGCATATCGCTTTGGAATGTCAAACACGTATCGTGGTCAAAGGCCTCCGGGGCGTCGATAAGCGGAAATCTGTTTTATCGACATATGATTTCCTTCAAATACTGGTGTATATTTCATGGCAGGAGGGACCATTTTCGCTTGGCAGACTAGTTTGTATACCTGTTGGGATTCAAAAGATTATAAAATTCCATGAAACGGTTAGCAAAATAATCCGTTTAGTAAAATAATCTGTAGTCAGCAGTACAAAATCAAGCAAATTCCCAACACTTGCACCCGGTTCCTATATGTGTTTGAAAGAATTGAAGACAGACTTTACGCGTTTGTACCTACTTCGAACTTAATTACATCAGTTTAAAACTGCAAATTCGCGGTCATTAGTAAGAAGAGTGATCCAATCCATGCGGAGTAGGTCAAAATTTACTTACCTTTTTGCTAAGTGGCAAGATTAACCTGGGCGCTCTACCTCTTTCTTTCACCTGCTGGGATCATTACCTGCCCAGGGAGCAAGGTGTTTTGGCGGGTTGAGTCGGTAAACAGAGAGCGCTGCTTTACCGACCGCCGCTGCCGAGGAGGGGGCGGGCGCCATCTTGCTCTCAACACGACACACATAGTGGAAATTCCGCGGCCGTCGCGCGCGCAGGGAGTGGTTGTGATCTGTGCAGTGCCAACAGTGAATTAACCGTGGGTTTATATTATTATTGATAGTTAACATGGAGGCGACACCTATTTGTCGGTGCCGAGTGCTTTGGCTGGGCAGTGCGGTGCCCCAGCAGACCAAGGACGGGCTACAGGGAATACAGGAACCGCTACGGGAACTGTACCCTTCTAAAGCACCGAGACAGGCGTGCCATGCGAGAGGCATAGACTCCTGGCTCTCCGTCTGGTCTAACGGGATCTTGCTGGAGAACGTAGACGAAAATCACAAGAAAGTCACAAGGTTCTTCCCTATCGAGTCTCTACACTATTGCGCCGCCGTGAGACACGTAGGAGCCGGAGGAAACGGTGTTCCAAGATTCCTCCCGTTAGATTCTCCGTTTGCCAGGGCTCCTTCTCCCGCCCACCCCCCTCTGTTCGCTGCCATACTCCGTAGGACGTCGGGGATCAAAGTCTTAGAATGTCACGCGTTCATCTGCAAGAAGGAGATGGCAGCGAACGCCCTCGTGAGGTGTTGCTTCCACGCGTACGCGGATAGCTCATACGCGAGAGCCGCCGGGGGCGCTAACGGGAGTGTCAAGGATTCGACCAAAGGCACAGCGGAAGAGGAAGAAGAAGAAGACATATATGACGGAGACGAGAATCACAAAGTCTGGGCTGGGTCCACTGAACGATTGGATGAAGGACCGTACGATCTTTACGGGACTGGCAGCAGAGGAAAGACTCCTCGTCCTAGACAAGTGACAAGACCCGCTCCAGTACCACCACCGCCTCCTCCGCCAGTGATTCAAACCAACACCAACAAGAAGCCTAAAAAGAATCAGCAGCAGCAACAACAACAGCATAGAAGACAGCAGAACGGTATGAACGGAATGATGCACCACGATACACGCACTTTAGGGCCACCTCCGAGAGGGGCTTGGCAACAGATGGGTCCTGGAGTAGCCTACGCTGCCACACTTCCACCTCCAAGATTGAGGCCCCAGTACGCCACAGTTGAGCCAAGGCCATTGAGGGCTGCCAGGTCTCTAGCAGCCCTGGATGGGCCCCACTTGGGAGGCTCTGCAGGGCGCAGGGGACACCTGAACGAGAGAGCTTTTAGTTACAGCATCAGACAGGAGCACCGTGCTCGCTCTCACGCCAGTTTGGCCAGTCTCAAATTTGCTCCTCCGCCAGACGTAAGTAAAATCATTCCACATTATTCCTGTGACCTTTGTTGTGATAAAGGACTTAGATACCAGACCTATCAATGTCAGCATTGACGTATTGAATTTCAAACTTGATATTATCGTTTTTTAATTCTTTGAACCGGATTATATCATGAGTTTGTTTCTGGTACGAAAGTTAATAATTCTCTTCCAAGGACTTTACAAGTCGTAGGTCAACGTGAAACATCATCTATGATACTATTAACAATATATTTTTATATTACGTTTACCTGAAGAGAAAAGTTCATGTATTATGATATAGCTTGGTTGCAATTTGCCAACCATCAATCCCACTTTCATCGACAAATAATATCTCTCGGTTGGTTATACTGGTAGTCAATAAATCGTTTTTGTACGTACGTGTATATAAGTAGGTACCTGCCTACATTCCGATGTATTAATGAGGTACCCACCTACATATTTTGTACATTACTCACGCGGGAAAAGAAAGTTGAAAAGTAGTTATTTGCTTACATTAGAATCATAAGAAGAAAGCTGTTAATTTCTATTGACTTTTGAAAAAGCTCTTGAAAGCGTCATGTATTTATAGGGGTTCCGTGAAACTTCAACGCGCAGTCAATATCGCAACCCAAACCTGACCCCAAGTACCTACTTAGTATGACGTAACCATTTATTATTTTCTAACGTGTCAGACGACTGGTTATATCTTATATCTTTTGATATCTGTCGGCGTTGGAATTTCGTGAACTTAATTTTATGCAGTCGGTAAAAGGCGTGAATTTACATAGTTAAATCACGACCTTATTATTATTAATGGTCGTGCTAGGTAGGGGAGGCGTCTACTAATATCTACAGGAATTCCAAAAACTGAACCAATCGGACTGATATCTATGAGAACCAAAGTGAGGACGAATATCTACAGCTCAAACTGCTGACTAATATCTATGAGAACCAAAGTGTGGACGAATATCTACAGCACTGGCAGAGGTTGGATTTGCATTTATGTATAGCATATTGGAATAACATAATATTGCATACGCAGTTTAAAAAACTTCATTTATGTATGTATGTATGTAAAAATCCCTAATATCGGACTATTGGACACATTTAGCTGATTATTAAGGATTTTGGTTTTTGTTTTAACAGCTTTCTTTATTTCGAGTGCTTCTAAATTATTTAGTCTGTTCTCTACCATGACCATCTACCTACCATCCATATGTCAGTTAGGTTAGGTTAGGTTAGGTTGTGGTGCCGTGTATTTCGAAATAAATAAATATCTTTGTATTATGACATCCATGTTTGTTCAATAAATTATTGTCCTCGTAAACAGCAAAGTACGTAATATTATGCAAAAACTTAATGTACGTACTTTAAACGTTTAAGCCTTTACGTATTTAGTAATTACGTAATTGAAGTAATTTATGCTTTTCCGTACAACCTCTTGCTCAGCTGCCCTCTGTAGATATTAGTCCAACCTACGCTCCATAGATATTAGTCACCACTGGGACCGTCATAGATATTCGTCCGACCTTTAGCTCTGTAAATATTAGTCCTCACTCTGAAGTTCGTAGATATTCGTCCGACATAGTACAGGCTGTAGATATTAGTATCTGGAGTCTAGGTAGGTACGTATGTGATAATTAATTTATCCACAAAAGGGTTTTAAGTAATTCATTGATATTTTCATAATAATATCTTGTCAGTCTAGACAAGTTTAGTAGGTACCATCGATCAATACATTCTAAATTCAGACAGTACCTACGTATTGCATTCCTGAGATAAATACAAGAGAGATAATACGATGATAGCCTTGACAAATAATTGTACTGGTTGACCTCTAAGGAGTATTTTGATTTGATTCACTCTCCGTCTGCAGTCAACATTATTTTTCATCTTTTTATTATAATCTTCGTTGAATTTTCGACGAAATAATTATTTACCATATTGGTTGATGAGATATAAAAAACGCTTTATTACATTGTGAAAATGGTATTTCGATGTTTTGCTGTCAGATTGTAAATATGTTTTTGACAATATACCTACTATTGATGACAGCTTTATACGCATAGTTTTTTGTAAGAATCATAAAATAAATAATATAAAAAATAAACCTGGCAGATATAATAAATTAAAATTAGATAATGACATTACTTAAAGTTAAAACAAAGATTTATTTTCATACCTAATTTTCACCAGTTTCCTTAAAATTTGTGTAAATGTCTAGGGTGTAACGGAGTTGTAAAAACTCTCATTATTTATTTATTAATTTACGGACAATAGTCCATTAAAAACAAATAACAACACGAATAAAAAAAAAACAGAGATGACAGTGAAGGGAGAGCACACATAAATTAATAGCAATCCTATATATATATAAAATGTAAAAAAAACATATAGAAGACACTACGAATGAGGAAGCATTTAAATATTGCGTATCGACTGCCGAAAGTCATATAGTTTTACACCAAAAAATCTATGTTTTGACTTTCGTTGGCAAGTCTCGACATTCTGGATAATGGAGAATGGTATCCATAATTTTGGTAGAATGTTGATTGAGGAACAGTAATTCATTATTTCGGAGTCCACGCGAAGGAATGTTGAACTGGATGAGTTGTAACAATGCAGGTGTATCAGTAATACTGTTGATAATTTTAAATATGAAAATTAGATCAGAGTCCTTTCTACGTTTTTCTAAAGAAGAAATGTTTAAAATGTGTTCAATTTCATAATTTGAGTACTCGCCTATTTCAAGACCCTCCTCTTTGTACGGATTCGATGTGCCAAATGTGGACAGTAGAAAGGAGACCAAATGACACTAGCATATTCAAGGTGAGGGCGAACCAGCGAACACTAAAGAGTTTTAAGTGTACTTGTATGTTTGAAGTCAGAGGTAATTCTATGAATGATGCCGAGTAGTTTAAGTGATTTATTTACGATATTATTAATGTGATCACGGAAAGAAAGTTTGCAGTCTAGAGTGACCCCAGATACCACAATTCAGAATTAAAACTTTCATCAAATGGCTTCAGCCGTGTTTAGTTACCAGATCTGAATAGCTTACAGATTTTTTTCTAGAATTCTAAATTATTTACTTTTACTGAGGTTGCGTTTTAACTTTGCTGCAAATGCAGAAATCTTCAAATATTTCACAAAAATTTTACTGTCAAGTTTAGCCTATTTTTTTCTATTATGATTACAACAGACAGGAATCAAATTTCTTTGGTTCATCAACTGATTCATGAATCGTTTAAATTATACTCTCTACTGTTGAAGGCAAAGCAGTTACGAAATCAGATACATATCACGAAAAATCTTCAGTCGACACACTCTTGCGTTTTTCTCAGAATCTTACAAAGTTGAATCGCAATAAATGATGTCTTGACAATGCTTAGTAGTTTTGTCAGCTGTTTTGTAATTTGCATAACGACAAGCTAAAAACATAATTATAATATTGTTTATCTGAAAAAAGCAGTTGAGAAATCATAAACGTAAATGTTATTCGGTACATACCTACCTTTGAACTACCTTCGAGATATTTTTGTAGAGGTACTGGTTTTTGTTGAGATGTCATAGAATGACGGGTTGACAGAGATTATAGTGTCACGTGACACAATTTATTTAATCAATTAAAAACTCGATTAAATATTCAAATTAATTAAATTAACTTTTGATGGTGAGGTATACTCATCACAGTAATATTAATCATTGAAAAAGAGGATAATTTATTTATTGTTATTAAGCTTTAATTAATTTTTATTTCTTTCATATATTCAGTTAGCTGACTCGACAAACGTTGTTCTGCCATATAAATTATTTCTAGTGAATATTTTGGTTGTTGAATAAAAAATAACGAATGTATTGTGGGGGTTGAATGTGTGGGGATGGGATCTATGACAGAAAGAGGAACGGAGCGCTGACGACCGCCAATAAAAACAAAAAAACACCAACTAAAGTAGGAAAATGAAATAAAGAAAATCAATATGAATTTCGAAGAGCAATAATTGAATGTACAATATTTTTTGTCAGTCCGTCTTTAGCCACCACAAATAAGCTCGATGGTTTGCCCACGCAAGAACATGATGCCGAATGAAATATCAAAATGACGCGACGCTTCTCGTGGATGAAAATTCGACGAGGCGGACGTAGCGCCATCTGTCATTCAACAACATAAATAATTTCGTTCTGTTTGAAATACGAAAGACGGTTAAATTTGTAAAATCGTGATTAAAAAATGAGAGGGTGGAGGTGAGAGAGAAAACCTATTCTCAATATCCTTAAAAAAAATCATAAAAATCGATTACGACCACAAACACCGTGACACGAGATTTTTTATATATTATGTAGATTATGTTATTATTCAATTTATAAAAAACAGTTTATTTATAAACATTTCTGCGTAATTATTATTTATCTCTATGTAATTATTATCACGCTGACAGCTGTTTCGCATTCTGAAGGCATTATCAAAATGTTTGATACTGTTTCGCAATGACAGCTGTTTTGCCTTCTGAAGGCATTATTAAACAGTTTGATAATGCCTTCAGAAGGTGAAACAGCTGTCCGCGTAATAATAATTACATTACAATTTCAACCACGTACCTACATATATTGGGCGAGCGTTTGGCGTGTTTCCCGACTATGCACCGGTGCCGAAGGTATTAATGACGCTAGTTCCTCGGAGCATCTTCCATTGTAATACCGCTAGAACAAGGACAGCATACCTACCTGAGGTCTCTGCTCTAAAGATTGCAACCCGCTTTTTAGATAACGAAATCTATCAAATGGCCGCCCGTTTCTGCACAGAGTCAAGGGTTTTTTTAGGTGTTTTGGGACTCCAGACCAGAGGTGACTGCCAAGTTCAACGTGGTGCGCATTGGCGATTTGTAAAAAATCAGCAGTTGTGTACTATTAAAGTATCTACGAGCCCCGTACAGTACGCCCAGCTTCTACGAGGCTAACTTGACTCTGGCTTCGGTGCCTGAACTTGTCACTTAGAGTTACACCAAGCATATCAATGGAAGGCATGTTGAGAAGATTGCTTCCTTTTAATTATGTTCTAAACACAGCACAGTTAGTCACGCATTCGTTGCGGAAACTCCATATGCCATGAGGGCTGGTGTAAATGATATCTTAGGCTCTCGTAAATGCGTGTAGCAAAACGCGAAACGAACAACGAAGAATATGAGAAAGAAACGAAGTAACTGCAAGTGGCCTACGCGCCGTTTACTGTTGCTTTATTCCTTTCCTATAATTCGTGGTTCGTTTCGTGTTTTGTCACGCAGCCAACGGTTCTCACAATATCTATTAACTGACATGATGCTTTCGTATGGCTTTACCTTGTCTATAATTGTTAGCAGGTTAGCTTCAAACCAAGTGTAAAGAGTTCGATTGGAACAATTTAAGAACATTGTTAGTTTATTTTTTAATCTCGAAATGCCTTGAACAATAATTTTGTTTACTTTTTTATTCGTAAATAAAGTCGTTGTTTTATTCTGTCATCAGTGTGACTAATGCGCAAAAGATTGTGTCGCTTCGACAGTTCAACGCGTAGTGGAAATCTTTTAAAATATATCATACTAGCTGGTTCCCGGCATGCGTTGCTATGGCATTTAATAAAGAAATTGTTTCTCCCTGCGTGTCCGTTCCCATTCGTCCCATTCCCTTTCCCCTCTCGCGTTCCTACTCCGCCTCCTCCACCTTCCCTCCCCCCTCCCTCATTCCATACTTTCATTCCTGGTACATTCTGTTTTCAAACAGCTTGCGTGCCACCTATTGCAATATTTTATACAAATTTCATAATGCCAGAGTTCACCAGTAGTTTTGTACAAACCTTGTCCTAACAATAACGACACAAAAAAAAGAATTATCCAATTTGGTGCAGTCGTTCGGAAGTTATGCGCGTACATACATTTCGGCGATTCATTTTTATTTAAACAGATTAAAACTGAGCTGAGTCATAAAACATTCAGATAATTAAGTAGATAGCCTTTTCAAAAAATATATACAACCGTCAAGCATAATATCCGACCAAATGTATACAATCTTACTGCTTAAATGGGTTCCATGCCAACTCAGAATGAAACCAACTCAGAACCACCTCAGAAAGGTCATCAAAAGATATGAAAAAATAATTTTAAAATAACCGGTAACCCTAACTTAACTTAACCTATTTAACAATTTTTTAAATATTTTTTTATCATAACTCTTAATAACCTTTCTGAGGTGGTTCTGAGTTGGTTTCATTCTGTTGGCCGGTTACCGCTTAAATGTCACTTCACCTTTAACGAATACTTACTAGAAGCTCAAAAGACAAATAGTTTTATTTTGATGTTATTTTGTTTTTTTACTAGGTACCAGTGACGGTCTGTGAGTTCTAAGTAAGCTAGAGAGCAACGATTGAAAAATACGACGTTATTGATGGTGTTGTAGCTGAAAACGATTTTTTTTTAATTTCAACTTTTTGTATGAAGATATACTGAAATGTGGATGTGGCGCATCCCCAAACTGAAAGAATCCTGAAAATCTTCACACAGAAAGTTGAAATTTTGAAAAAAAAATCATTTTTAGCTACAACATCAGCAACTTCATACTTTTCAATCTTAGCACTATTCTTCTTCCTTGCGCTGTCCCAACTTATTGCCTAGGTAGGCTGTTGGGGTCGGCTCTTCTCGTTCTCAGGTTGTAATTTCTTCTGTTCTGGGTATCGCCTTCATCCAGGCCGTTTCTCTGAAGAATTTTGGAGCATTGAGTCATCCAGGAGTTCTTCGGTCTTCCTCTGGATGACTGTCGATGAAGCTCCATAGACATTGCCTGCCTCACTGTGTGGTCTGATGGTCTCCGTCTTATGTGACCATACCATCTCAACTGTCGTTCCTCCAGCTTACTATTTATGTCTGTGACACCCAGGCTACCACGAATGATCTTATCTTGAATGAACTTTTGATCTTATCTTTTAGTGATACTCCTGCCGACCATCTAAGCATTCGCATTTCTGCTGTTTCGAGTTGCCTAGAGTAGGAGTTGTACATAGTCCAGCATTCGGAGCCATACATTATTGCGGGTCTTACAATAGTCTGTTATATCTTTCCTTTAAGTTTTATAGGCATTTTGGAGTCACACAATATTCCTGTTACGGATCTGAATTTAATCCATCCCACACATATTCTATGAATGACATCCGCTGCACATCCTCCGTCTCTGTAGATTAGTGAGCCCAGATACTTAAATGAATCACAGTTGGCTAATGTTACTCCATTCAGTTGCATTGAAGGAGTTACAGCACTCAATCTTAGCACTCTAGCTAACTGAAAACTCACGGACCGCCACTGTAGGTACCTACGTGTTTTGCTTACTTTACTTACGATTTATTTTCATCTTTTTCACTGACGTAATATCCCAGGATGGCTATAATTAAAGTCCTACAATCTGTGAGTATTCTTAAATATAGAGAAAAAAAGAAAATATAGTATTAGTAATGCAAAAAAATATAGTATAAGTAATGCAAAAAAAAATTATCTTGCTTTTGAGTGAAATTTTGACTTCATTTTGATTATTGAAAACGATTATCAAATAAAGAATATCAGATAGCATAAGCAATAGATTAAAAAAAATGGCACAGCCATCCCAATGCTAAGAACGACCAGTCTAAAACCACTACTTGTATTTAGTGTGAGATGGTCCAATATATTATTGTCCAAAAACAAAATTAATGTGATAGAAACTTTTAAATATGAAAAATTTAAAAGACAAATTGATTCCCTGAAATTGGAAAATGATATGATGTAGGTACCCTTAATATACGTTTACCTAATCAAGCATTAAAGATTAAAACATCTTTGGTTTTGTCATTGTTTTTGTAAAATTGTGATTGTTGTTACGTTTGTAGTTATTTTGAATTACGTTATTTTGTTTGTTGAATTAAGTTGGTAGTTATTTAAAAAGTCTTTGAGTATTGTTTGCATATTGCTCTTAAATCATTATTTTCTTTACGTATGTAAATCGACGGTCCCGAAGAATAATGTCGGATCTTCTAAAAATTGAAAATCGCTTTTTTGGCTTATTTTATTTCCCTTTTAAATGGTTTTAAAGCCTATATTTATGGAATTTTTAATGAAATGGAATATTTCATGCTATATTTCTTGATCTCAAAAACAGTAAAAATGCAGAAATGAAACTTTTAACTGTTCTACTGCAAAACAACGAAATCGCACATCCGACACTGTTCTTTGGGACCGTCGAAATACTCCTCTCATAACAACGAACTAGTGGAGCTCAACTTCTGGAGTATTAGAATAAATAGGAAATTAGGAAAGCATGTTATACAATGGTATAGTCAAGGGAACCCACCACTTTCCCGAACCGTTTTAAGGGCCCTCAACCCGGATTTGTACCGATTTATTACATATTTCCCTTAAACACGGTGAGTTTTAAAGCTCTTAAAAAATATATGTTATTCTTGAAGATAATATCTAGACATTGCCCGCGCCGAAACGCAAATTATATAAAATTCCCTCGATAGAAAAAAATCGCAAAGTATGCTCCAAAAATTATTATTAACACGTTTGTTTCAGTTATTTTACAAGTTATATTTATGAAAAAATTCACAGTGTTTCTTTAAATGCTGTTTAAGATAATGCCCGCGAGATTTTTGCTCTATTTTAAACGAGTCGTGTTTTATTAAACATTTTCGCAATTTTCGCATCGATTTAGTCGCTGTTACGTTAGCGCTCTCCTCTAACATAAGTAATTTCGTATCTCTCCATCTTCTTATTTTCGGGCCTGGTTGCAGAGCCTTAAGGACCAGATAAGTCTCTATCGGTTCTCACGTCAAGACTCTACTTTTGTTTTTAAAACGAAGCAACTTAAAATGTAAACACTTGGTTTCGATCAACAAACACTTATATTCTTCGCGTCCTATTTAAAATCCAGAAGTCAATATGTAATAATAAATGGACATGAATCTAAACAATTCCCGACGTTATCGGGTATTCCCCAAGGTTCAAACCTTGGTCCTTTGCTGTTCCTTATACTTATAGATGACATCCAGGTTTGTGTAAAATATTGCAAATGTCTTCTATTTGCAGATGACCTCAAACTTTTGATGGAAATAATCTGTTACCATGACTGCTTAAAAATGCAATCTGACCTTGATGCTATTGCAGAATGGTCAGTAAAAACAAATTAGAATTCAATATAAAAAAATGTGTAACTATGACATATACCCGCTCCCAGAAGCCCATAGTTTTTGAATACAACATTAAAGGGAAAACATTATGCCAAGTCAATAGCTTTAAAGATCTCGGTATCGTCTTTGATCCCAAACTGACATTCTCGGATCATATATCACGGCTCACTCCAGCATGCTACAAACTCCTAGTTTTCATCATCAGAATATGTAAGCAATTTGATGACCCAGATGCAATGATAGCCATGTTCGATGGAGTCATAAGAAGTAAGCTGGAGTATGCTAGTGGTGTGTGGACTCCGCACCAAGCTAAATATATTAATATGCTGGAACAAATTCAGAAAAAGTTCCTTAGGTATGTCTATATGCGGATGAATGGAACGTATCCGAGATTCATGCACCATATGGAATTACTTGAGGCAACAAATAGATTTAGCTTGGAAACTAGACGTTATGCAAATCTTGCAGTTCTTAGTTTTAACATAATCCATAACCGTATTGACAGCCCATTCCTCTTGGAATGTTATGGCTTATACCTGCTTGAAAATTTCAGTCGTAGTCATCGACACGACTTGTTCAAAATACCATACGGCAGAACAGATGTTCTAGCACAGCGTAGCATGACAAGAGGAATGGTGCTGTTGAACGAAATATCGGAAACACTAGATATATATAACTCTTCTTTAGATAGCCTTAAGATTTTTTTGTATAATAATCATCTTCCTAGGTGTTAAGACTGTCAAAATGAGAAAATTGTACAGTAATTGGATAATAATCTGATGTACAAAAAAAAACTATGAAATGATTCTAAAAGCCCCGAGTGTCCCTATAGGCACGCCATACATTTATACACACCCAAAACTTTTGTGTTTTCATCCGAGGCAGTTTGTCCCTGTTCTTGAAGCTATTGGAGAGACAGAATTTTATATAATGGTATGGTGATATTAAAAATTCCATCAAATATACCCTTTACCTCATTAAAGTCTGAATGCATTTTTATGCACCATCACAAAAACTCAACCGCAAGTGTTTCTGAAAGAATGCAATCGCTGAATGATGCAATGGGACTGTTGATTGATTCGTTTCACGTTACCGATTACGATTAAGTACACGTAATAATAATCGTAATTGCGATATGCGTCCAGTGGTTACTGGTTACGTTACTTTGCCGAGACTGACGGTGACGGCGTGACACCTCGCGTGTGACTGACACTCGTGACGATGAATCTAGCTAATCGGAACGAATGTATTCATCTCGTAATGAGAATGGACTCTTGATTTTACAATTTACAAGTGTTAAGCAACTGAACTGCTGGTGATATAGATCTTTGATCATTTCGTTTTATTCCAACTTGCTCTTTTTTGGACAATGATGGTTATTATTATTTAAAAATGCGTACAGACTTGAAAAAGATGTTCTGCAGTCATGATCTCAACATTGGATTACGAATGCGAATGGTCAGATGCTACGTATTTTCGATATTATTTTATGAAATGGATGCATGGACGCTTACTGAAGAACTAATTAGGCGACTTGAGGCATTCGAGATGTGGATCTACAGAAGAATGCTTAAAATAAGCTGGAAGGACAGGGTTACAAATGAAGATGTTATGGTTCGGATGAATAAAGAAAGAGAAGTTATTAAAACTATAAAAATCCGAAAACTTCAATACCTTGGACATGTGATGAGACACCCAGAGAATTATGAGATCTTACATCTCATAATGCAGGGAAAGATTGCCGGAAGACGGGGCCCTGGAAGAAGGAGAACTCATGGCTGAAAAACAGTGAAAGTCAGTGGTTTGGTCAGTCTACCATAGAGCTGTTCTGGGTCACAGTAAACAAATTCCGCATAGCCAACATGATAGCCAACGTCCGTTGAACAGACAGGGCACAAGAAGAAGAAGAAGATGGTTATCTTTGGACGTTTTTGTATTCTTCGGAGGGTGACTAAATTACGAAGACAAATTTGGAATAAAATTGACTGATATTGCTTGTGAAAAATTAGGTCACTTTTTGAGTGACAATAAACCTTTGGTAAGCCAAGGTATAAAACACGCAAATGGTATGAACTCCAATTTTTATTATAACAACTCGCTTTTTATATATTTTTAAGGATATTCCCATCAATCTAATATATCATTGAGAAGAAGAAAACATTAATAAAATCAAAAAAATGAAAATATTTATGAGAACCAGACACACAGAAAAGAGAGTAGAGGTTCTGGGTTCGAGTCCCAGTTGCGACCGTTATCTTTTAATTTTGTCTATGTCGTGTTCTCTTTCATCTTTTCATTTTAGATTATTATTAGTGTTATCTTCTTCAATTGTATTAACTTCACTCATAAAATGTTGAGGTTTTCTTCAGGGACTGTCATGTTTGGGGTTACTGCGTGGTGGGTTGTTTTCTGAAGGCCTCCTTGGTTGAGTAGTTATGATCCCGAATCCGGAGTACGCGGGTTCAAATCCCAGCGTGCGCAATTAGTAAATTTTATTTGATTGATTTGTGTTATTTCACAATTTTACACGAAAAAATTATATAGTCGGTATATTTGCGGCTCGTTCCATGTTGAAAAATATTCTCAGTATCGCCTTGGTGAAAGACCACTACTCAGAATCGAAACTTTGCTTGAAATGGCTTGAACCGAGTTTGGTACTACATCACATTCCTCTTCCCAAAGTTTAATCCCCTCGATCTCCCTCCCCTCCCCACCATCTACAATATCACAACATACACCAATTAGGGATGCCATAGTCTCACTGGCTGCCGATAGTAAGGGGCAGTTGGACCTCTTACACTCTTCCAGGACTTACTCGTAGTTCAAATAGGCTTAAAATTTTTTGTTATTAGTTTTTGGGGTATTATGCCGTGTTGCGCTACCTCCTTCTTTAGCCAACGTTTCGGACAGCGTTGCAGTGTCCATCATCAGGGCAGATGTGTAATAGTTAGGGGTGATGTTTGTTCTTATCTACTTAGGAGCGATACCGTGTCGCCAGCTCCACTCCTCTACGAGCTGACGCTACAATATACTCAAACATGTTTTTTTGCGTTTAGCCTTGATGTAACCGTCAATTACCGGATACCAAGAACTATTGAGCTTAGCTCCGTCGTCTCTATTAATATTTATAGGATTTTTGTGAATTTCAATTGCCTATGTAATAAATGCTTATATCGCACGTCCCGTAGAAAATTGTCATTTTTAGTCAAAAAGTTATTTTTGTAGGAGAGCGAAAACAAATAAACGAATGATAAACAAGCGGTCCCATTGAACTGTCGAAGAGATACTAGCATACTAGCGACATCTTGCGGAAATGGAATTTTCTAACTTAAATACGGTTATCGTGGGGCATCTAATAATTGATAATCACAATCACTTTACTTTTCAGAGATAAAACAAAGTTGAAAATTTTGACTTACAGAAGTGCGATATGTATTTATATAATTATTTTCATAAATACAATCTTTAGAAGTAAAATAAATTTGCTAAAGTAGGTAAATCTCTAACCAGATGTAAACCTCGACTCTGTGCAGAAACGGGCGGTCCGTCTGAGATTCTCCTAATTTAACAGACGGATTGCAATCTTTAGAGCACAGGGACGGTCGGAATGCTATCCTTGTTCTACCGGTTCTGTGGAACGATTTGCCGGCCTTTGTGTTTCCTCCTTTCTACAACATAGGTCTCTTCAAGACCAATGTTCACTCCTTTCTCTCCTCCCGTGTGGAGTTAATGTATTTTTTTAAAAAATTAATTTCTGTGCAGGGCTTTTCGATACAATTGCGTCACCTTTGTAATCGTCTTTAGTTGTAGGGTCAGATAAATGACCTCTACTGCAGGTGCTCATAAAAAATACAATTGACGTTTTTCAACACCATATTGAAGACAGATTAATAATATGTACTATAATTGTGTCGGGTTTGAAATGCGTCGTAAATCTACGTTTGCATAATTCTGTGACTTGCTTCTAAAAGAGCCAATGTCAGTTTTTCGATGTGTATTTTTTTTGTGATTTGGCTTTAAAATTGGGTTATCTTCCGAACTATAAAAGATCCTTTCTTTTTCGGGAAAGGATTTTTCGATTTTCCAATTCAATTTTACAAAATGAAAGCGTAAAAAGATAAAATTTTACATAATAAATATGCCTTGTAAAATTTGAAAAACTGACGTTAACCATTTTAGGAACAAGCTACAAAATTACAGGACGGTTTTTCACCCTGGTTAAAAACCTCTATTCACATTCGTAGCGTTGCTTGAAATGGATTTAGCCGTATTTGGTGACCACATCTGAATAGCCAGATACTTCCCAACCTTCATCTTCACCATATCCTACCCTTCTCCACTTCTTTCAACATTGTGATGCTGATAATCCTATTTGGGTTGCTATAGTCACACTTGGTCCGGACAGTCGGGAGCTGTGAGTGACTGTACGGCATTTACGTAAAAAAATAATAATGGCAGTTTCAATGGCTGCATGAGAACCAATTAAATCCTGGATTAATGAAATACGTAAATATTCTTTCATTTTACATCTATAACCATGGAACCAGAGAAAACCAGAAAAATGTCATTTTTGAATCAGTTTTTAGAAGTATTGACTCTTTTCCACAAAAAATTATAAATTGATTTCGAAAGATTGTCCTTTTATCTAGTAAAGGCATGCTTTAAGTTTTGAGAAAAATGTTTATTTTTAGTATAATAAGGTTATACCATAGGTCGTTGGCAGATTTGTTAAATTTTCAAAAAAAAATTTCGTATTATGCAACACACATTTCAAATCATGTATCCATGCAGTAAAATAAATCAATAAATTATCTGGGAAATGCATGTTTCAGAATTTGATTTTAGTTTAAATAGAATCATAAAAAAATATATACGTACCTACATGTGTTTCTTGACGAAAATTGGTCCGTTTGTGTATTTATGTGCGCACTTACAAACTAATATATTTAAGATTTTTTTAACATTTTTATTTATCGAAAAATGATAAATACTTATGATCAAAAAATAATTACAAAAAGTTCATAATTTTAATAGTTTTATTATTACGCCTTTCAGCATTTTTGGATGTATTTATTAAATTAAAGCAAATTTGGAATGGTATAAAATCAATATTGAGTTATAATTTAAAAAAGCTGGTACGGAGAATAATTAATCTTTCTCACTGGAACCGCCCTATACGATAGTAAGAAACACTTTCGACGAAATATGGATTTTCGACGGCTGGCTGGTTGAACGCGCTTATTTTTTCAGGTGCAGTAAAAAAACAAATATTATTTTTACCAGCCATTATTTTACCAAATATTTAATTATTACTGTTTGAGAATACATAAAAAAAATCAAAGCAAAAAATTTAAAAAGTTACAGGATGTTGAAGTAGGGGTTCTCAAAAAATGGCGCGCCATGGTTGACATAATTGCAACCCTCCTAGTAATCAACAAATGCTGCAATCGCACGAAATAGGAAAAGTCTTTTTTTTTCCTGCAAAATACTGCCTGAATTAAAAATACATTTTTTTTACCAGTTTTTTTGACTTTTCCGAATTTTTTAAAAATAGTAAAAATTTTAATTTTATTATAGTTTTAGTTATTGCGATATAATAATGTATAGTGAAGGATCAACACAAAATTTCAAGTAAATTGGTTCAGTGGGATATCATGTCTCGATAAAAGTAGTTTTGAGAAAAACGCGTTTAAAGTTTTGTTCTATTTAAATTCTAGTTAGATTCCGTCTAAACCGCGACACTAAAATGGCTATAACTTTTAAAATAATTCTAAATTCGAAAAATCCTTTAAAGAAGATATTTTTGAAAATCTACAGTTTAGATTCTAAACTATTGAAATGTGATTTTTTTCTAGACTAGAATATCCCCTGGTTGGCTATAGAAATCTTCTTCATAGGAAAATATTTGTTGACTTTTCGATGCCTGGAGGTTCGGCACGTATATCGTCATATTGAAGAGAAAATCGCTCTCGACGAGCCGTGTTTACATGATTTTACTTCACATTAATTCTGTTTTAATAAAATCCCCATTTATTGCTTATAGCGGAGAAAGCGTTACTATGTACGTAAACAATAAAACTTATTGTTAAAAGTTACAGAAACAATATTTACTCGCTTTTATCATGTTTACAAATAACTTAAAATAGAAAAATGAAACAATACAACTTTGTATAAACCACTTATATGATGTGCAAATCCGACCGGTTTCGGAACAAACGTTCCTTCGTCAGGGAAAGCTTATACTAATTTGATAGTTTAGAACAATGTTTTATTGTGGTAGGGGTGGAGCCGTTGTTAGTTAATAATGTAGATTGGGTGGGTAGGTATTAGTGTAGAGTGGGTGGGTAGGGGAACAAATCCATGATTGGGCTATATGACAATATTTTTGGTTTGTTGATAATAGATTCATTATTTTTAAGGGATTTTTTAATTTCCAAAGCTTCTAAGTTATCTAAACGTTTTCCTTTATGATTAATATGAAGAATATTTATCCCTGTGTTTTTTTCAAAACTGTGGTTATTTTCAATGATATGGTTAGCGAACTCAGAAAAATTATTATTATTAAGACACCTTAAATGTTCTTTGATTCTGATTTCAAAATTACTAGTTGTTTTTCCAATATAAAATGAGGGACAATCATTGCATTTGAGTTTATATATACACAAAGTAATAGCTACATACAAAAATATAACTTAAAATAGTTTCATACCGTGAATGTCACACGTCATCTTTGTTGAAGCTAATTTATTTATTTAACACTGCTTTATACCATTTTTATACAAACGTATTCAGAGTAATTTTGCCTGTTTACCTATTCATTCTAATCAACTAATGGGATTAAAATTATATACCATTTGTTAAATGTTAAATGCTTTCTGGTGGAGAAAATGGGATAGGGAAAGGAAATTAACTGATTAGAAAGGGATCTACAAACTTGTGGGAACAGAAATCAGACTAGATTTAATGGCGAGCGTAAAACAAGCAGATTTGGGTAGGTATGTTTATTACAGCGGAAAAAAGAGTTATTTTTCGGTTTGAAACCGTTTTAATGAAACGAAACCTCCGTAAAAGCCCTCAGGGCGTTAAATAAATTTAAAAAAACGAGTGTGCTTTAGACCACACGACTGAAGTAAAACTTCACTACCTTATATCTCCCTCTCAACTTCCGTTCGCCTCGCCCGATCACACTTTTCATAACTCTCTCGTCACGCATTCACCAGCTTACTCCCAAAGTCAAGCGTGCGTAAAGAAGTTTTCTTCAATAAATATTCTATTTATTACTAGCTAGTACCCGATATGCGTTGCAATGCCACAAAAAGAAAGAAATTGTTTCTCCCTACGTGTCCTTTCCCATGCGTCCCCGTTCCCGCTCCCGTTTCCTCCCCGCGTTCCCTTTCCTCCTCCCGGATTGCCCTCCCTCCTTCCCTCCCTGCTGCTAAATTATATGAAATACACAGATTTTTTAAACAACTCGCGAGCCACCTATTGTAAATTTTGTATACAAATTTCGTAACGCCAGAGATTACTACTATCTATAGGGGGCACACATTAATTACGTGAGCTCAAAAGGGGGGGGGGGATCCAGCAAAATCTCACATTACTTGAAAAGAATGTACGAAGTGTCCTAAATTTATCTCACTAAGAAGGGGGAGGGGTATAGATTGGAAGAAAAAATGCTCACGTAATTAATATATGCCCCCATAGAAACTTCGCGGGCGTGCGCACAAAAATATAAATCACCCAAGCTTCGTCGCAATCGGATGAATGGTTTAGGAACGTAATGACGGAGAAACAGAGAAAAATTCTTCGGAATGGTAAAGGAAATAATTGTAAAATACCGGAGCTCACCATACATAGAAACCTTCGTGGGCGTTTGCTCAACAAATCACCAAAGTTTTATCGCAATCGGATGAATGTGATAGGAAAGTAATTACGGGACAAACAAGGGAACATTATTTTTTAAATATAAAGATTTATATCTTTTATTGATTTTCTCCCTTAATTCTTCCCTACTTTAATTTTTTTGTATTCTAATAGCAGGTATCTAGTAATAAATAATTATAGTGAAAATTATAGTGAAAATAGATAATAAACTGTAATGTTGCCTTAGATAAGTTTTTAACGCTGCTTATACATGTACGGCGTGAAACGCCGCTTGCAGTTGCTTCGTTTCTTTCCCATAATTCGCGACTCAGTTCGCGGTATAATACCTACCCATTTATACGCACCATTAGAACAGACCCTGCCTAGAAAGAAACTTATATTGACTGGACCATAATTCATTCAAAACTGTATTGCAGCTTATTCTCGACCCACATATTGAACGGACAAGGATCGTAATAATGATTGCAAGACATCTTTTAAATTTTAGTCCACCCGAATTTAAATCATAAGCTTGTGATATGTGGTTCAATAGTAAGATGCACTGATTTCTTTTAAGAAAATGCTAAATAGAACATTACCATATTTGAACAACGACTATGGACTGCATGCACCTCCAAGTGTGATCGAATTGTCATATATACGACATATTTTTTCACAATATTTACTTGTCAATTCATCGGTTTCACATGCTCAAACACAAATGCTCTTGATTATAGCGTATCTCATCACTAATAGTGAGTTTTTGTGTTAAAACAACATCGAGATGATGTTCAAAACTTCACAGATGGACAGAAAACCTCTTCACAAGTTTCTCAAGGTAGCTCTGTTATTTTGCTTATCGAAAAACATCAGTTTCTCTTTACTTTAGATGAAACGTTTACAAAAAATCTCAGTGACTATTTTGTTGCTATAAAAACATCATATTATATTAAATTCTAGGACATTGAATCTACTCACAAATTTCTCAAGGCAGCACTGTGCGCTTACATAAAATATTGGTTTCTCTTCAAGTCATAGAAATGATTTTGTGGGTACCTTTCGTGAAACGCTTATAAAAACTCTCAGTGACTGTTTTTTTCTCAACGACCGCAAGTAAGCACCGTAGTAGCAGAGCCACAATGGGTGTATTATCAGACTAGGTGCAAAGGCAGGCCTAACAATGGGTGGTAACAACTGGCATTCCACTTTTTGGGAGAGGAACTGGACTTTCTGTTATGTCGTGCGTGGCGTATCGAAAACTAGCTGTTCTGTGTACCTAACTTAACTACTGTCTGTTACAAATGAACTATTAACTAAACTGTTCCTCGGTTGGATACACTTCTAGTTATGGTATACTCTGCCATCAAACGTCATTCCGTATTCCGTTCTTTCTACGTCATACGAGTTTGTGTTGAAATCTGTAATAGTTTTGTCGTATTGCTTGTGTGCTGAATGCGAGCATGAATGTATTGCGAAGCATGAGAACCGTAAATGTAGGGATATATTATAATTACATTGATTCTTGCAAAGGATATACGAAATAACATTAAGGATTAGGAAATAAGAGATACAGTAGAAAAAGGAATAATTGGGGACTGAAACTCATTAAAAAGTCGTCAAATCATGCAATGGTCAGCCGCCTAGAAAGACGTTTATACATTTTTGAAGTAACGTACGCACGGGTAAGCTGTGAATGCGTTACGAATGTGGTGATTGTTATGAAAAGTGGTGATTTTTACGAACAGTGGTGATTGTTACGAAAAATGGTGATTGTTACGAAAAACGTAATGCGAACAGTAATCGATGCGAACGGTGTTCGATTGCTAGGCAAATGGTCGGGTCCTTACGCACGCTTGACTTGGGGAGTGATGAGGATAAGGATGGTCTGCCCAAGGTCGTAGGTAACCCCAAGATCGTAGATCACCCCAAGGTCATAGATCACCCCAAGGTCATAGGTCACCCCAAGGTCGTAGGTCACCCCAAGGTTGTAGGTCACCCCAAGGTCGTAAGTCACCCTACGGATTTTGTTCGTTTGAATGAATTGATGAATGTTGAGATTGAATCTTGGAAGTGGAAATTAACCCAGTTCCCGACATCTAATCGTGCTGAAACTCGGCAGATTGACTTGTTGTCGATGATAATGTATTCTATCAATTTTGAGTGGCACTGACATAAACGCATATCTTTAAAATTAGATTACATTACAGCAGTGATTATGTATGCAATAAAAGTTGGTGTTATTCAATCGGAACTTGGCTCAGATCGTATTAGTGTTTTTAACTCCAGTGTCTTGGTAGGAAGGTTCAATTCTCAGTCAAACCAAAACATCAGGAAAAGATTCGGTTGCATTTAGGAATTGAACCCAGGACAGTCAATAAAAATGAAGATAATGTTAAATTGTTAGTCGAAGCATGATTCTGTTTTATATGACCGAAGAATATAGGGTCTTTTTCTGATTTATCTGTTTCAAATTTTCGTTTGAGTTGCTAATACTGGCTTCAATGATTTTTATTTTTTTTTATTGAAAATTTTTGATACAATACATAAAACAGATACATGAAATAATGAAAAGTATATAAAAAAGCTTAATATAATAAATGTATGAACAAAAAATCCCACAAAGGCACAGGCATTTGGGATTTTTTTTTGTTGCGTGGGTATAATATTGATTTTTTATTTTTATTTATATGGTTATAATGAATGTTTTAAGTGTACATAAATTAGACATTTAAAAAAAAAATAACTGAATAAATGCATTTAAAAACCACAACAAAATAACAGGCTGCACTGTTATTATCATATTTGTAAGTTTTGTAAGAATAGATGTTACAAGTGCAATTTAAAAACATAAAAAACAAACAAAATAAAAAAATAGCAAACAATATTATATATCTTCTCTAAAAGCTGTCCAATGATAGATATACTTAACGGCTTTATTTAATCTTATAAGAAAAAAATATCTGTTTCAGTGTTTTTTAGCCAAATTTTGGTGTATTTTTGTATTTTTTTGGTATGATTCAACGCATGTTTCAATTTGAGGTTTTAGTCGTTAAGTTATTCCAAAAATTAAGACTTTTATTTTTATTTTTAAATTAGCTCCACACAGGAGGCCCTGAAGAAAATAATCTCCCTCAGGGCCTATGCCATATTTAGGGATGCTGTGCGGAGGGTTTTTTTTAGGAAGGAAAGGGGAGGATATTCTGGGAAGGAAAAGGTGTGAGGGGTGGGTAGGAATCTGGGGGTCAGTGTCTCCAGAAGTGATGGACGAATGCACTCATCCCTTCCACTGCGGTCCTGCTGAGAGTCTTGCTGGAGGGGTCAAAAGATCTCCCTCAACCAGTCTCTCTCGATACTACCTGCCACGCAGTTGGTGAGCAGACGCATCCTCGCTAAGATCCGGACAAACCTAACCTCCCATGATCCCGGGCACCCCTGCTAAGTCACCAAACGTAGCGAACCACTTGGGGTGACAAATGGCAGAGGTGTTGGTTATCCAATAAATGTTCACGGGGCGGCGGTACCCATACCCGCCTCCCAAATTGTAAATGTATTATAATGCAGCAAAATTACTCAAAAAATAGGGAACAAACTGTAATATCCAAAGGTAATAGAAATATTCAAAACATAATTACACGACACCGTTGATGCGGCACATTATAGCACATATTGCATGCGGTTCCATGCAAACTCAGAATGAAACCAACTCAGAACCACTTCAGAAAAGTCTTTAAAAGCTATGAAAAAATAATTTTAAAATAACCGGTAACCCTAATCTAACTTAACCTATTTAACCAATTTTTTTATCATCACTCTTAATGACCTTTCTGAAGTTGTTCTGAGTTGGTTTCATTCTGAGTTGGCCGGTCACCATTGTATGCATACAGCACCCTTGATGGTTTTTTTTAATAAAAAGTCAAATATTTTCCCAAACTGTTGAAAAAAAGGGACTGTTTTGAGAAATTGGGTGAAATACAATTTTGGACTCTACGCAGTATACGCCACTAATCCATTCATATTTCAAACAACTTGCCTCGAAACATCCCATTTTTTCCAACGGTTCGGAAAAATGTTAGCATTTTATTAAAAACAGTTCGTTTTCTTTTTTTTTAAGAATAAAAACGCCCACCTTTAGTGAACGCTTGCCGAGGCTCGACACAGCATTACATAAAAGGTTTGGTCTTTTTATAGTAGGGTGTATTACGATATACAGTAGATATTGATAGTTTCCGAGCCACTAATTTTCTTAACATAACCCGTTTGACCGTCTAAAAGCCGACCTTTATCAACAACGGATCTGATATCAATATCTCCTGACCAAAACTTGTAAACATCGGGTAGGTAGTAGGTAGTTACCAGCTAACTTGCTTAAGAAACACAAACGCCTATTTAATTAATAAGCAATATATTTTATAAAAGTATTAATCATACTAATTTTAATATATTATAATAAAACAAATATAAAACTTTTTTCCACTTAATTTTATTGGCCGTAACCGGTTTCAAGTCGTTAAAGCCATCTTCAGACTGGTACAAATTATTCTTTGTCTACGGTTTATATCCATAACATGTAGGGGAGAGGTAATCTACAAGGAATTTAATTAATTATATTAATTACATTTGTTGCCAAGTCGTTTTGGACCGTCGAATTTCTAGTTATTTTGGTAATTCCAGTAGGCTAATTACCATGGGTTTGTAGCTCTCTTCAATATTATTCAGGGAAAAACCTTACAAGTAATATGCATTATTAGTGACATAATTTTATTATCAAATTGTTATTGTATATAGATATATAGAATTTTTTTTATTTCTTTATTGCTTATTGTTTCATACTACTTTCGGTTATCTGTGATGTGCCTTAGTAATAATTCCTGCGTGAAAGTTCAACTCACTCAAATTTGATATTTATTTAAATAATGCTTTAAAAATTTCAACCGATTTTTTGAAGGATTCAGGCAAGTGATACCCACTTTGTAATGTTTTAACCAGAATTTTTTTTAATTTCCATTTTCAAAATAGGAAGTGATTTGTCGAGAATTCAGGGGTAATTTATTATTATTTTATGTGAAAACCGCACAAGAGTCCCAACTGCTCCCTTCTGGAGCCAGTGAGACTAAGGCATCCCTAATTAGAGTATATACTGAGGCTGAAGACTGAGGGGACGGAGATGGGGAAGAGAGCAGAGGGAGGTGGGAAAGTAGGTACCCGGCTATTCAGATCTGGCCACCAAACACGGCTAAAGCCACTTCAACTAATATTCGGCGATTTTACACCAGGGCGATACTAGGAGTATCTTCCACTCTGGAACGTGCCGCAAATATACTACATATTATTAAAAATAAAATTGTGAATAACACAAATCAATCAAATAATATTAACTTGCGCACGCCGGAATTCGAACCCGCGACCTTCGGATTGCTAGTCGAGAACCTTATCCCTAAACTACGAAGGCCGCCATTATAAAATATTGTATTGTAATGTATATATATATATATATATTTATAATTTAGTCGCCAGCGTGGTTTGTCTCTAAACGTTGAAATCGTTATAAAAAAATGTTCACCCATGTTGGCGATACTGCGATTGTGAACTTTAGTATAATTAGTGATTTCAACTTAGCGGTAATTTAGTTTGTTTGGTGAAAACGGCCATCACTCTATTGAACGACGACTATTCAGATCTAGCTAACCACCCAACCTTTTTGTTCTCGCTAATATATTACACCCATCAACATCCAAAGATAAACCGCACTACTAATAGGTTCAATATGAATCTATTTGTACAAAAATTACTAAAAATTAAAACTCTTTCTAGTTATTATTTATTTTAGGGAAATAAACAGTTAACAATTGGATTAATTTATACATGTATAATTTACCTAACTGAGAAACCGACTACAGATTTACTCATAATATTATTTACATCGTGTCCAGAAAGTAAACAGTAATCTTGCAACTAAAATATATCACATTATTAGGAGGTAAGTAGTATAAATATACCATAAATACATATTACATGTCACAAAATATTAGTTGTAGGTACATAGGAAATAATTAAAAAAAAGAGTTAATTGTGGCATTTGATAAAGAAATGACACAAAGGGCTACAATTACATTCAATACTATAGTAAAAATAAAATTAATATTGATTGAAAATATATGATAGAATAGCCTTCTTGTACCTAGCTTCGGTGCAGTTAAATAGATCCGCAACATCTGCGTATCTATTACTAACGTCATGTTATCTAGGTAAAAGCGAGTGTTTCGTGTACTCAGTCCAGTTGTTGTTACATTGAAACAAGATTTTGGAGCGAGTTGCTCTAGTCTAGTGGGTATATGAAATTCGATGAGCTTAGTTAAATCATGACTGTCTATTCTACCATTTACAATTTTAAACATAAATATTAAGTCGGATATAATTCTTCGATCTGAGAGTTGTAATAAATTTAATTTTTTCATCAAGTAATTATAATTTACGTTTTCAATGGGAATACCGAGTTTAAAATTTATATGTCTTAGGAATTTGTGTTGAATTTTTTCGATTAATATGTCATTATATGGTATATCATTACATTTATGAAGTTTTGTACTCATTTAATACATTTTTAATGCACTCTTGACAGAGTTTTTATATGTATTTTGGTCACAATTGAAAATATTCACATCAGATAGAATGTTATCATATTTATGTTGAAGACAAGGCAAGCATTTTAGTTTGAATTTGTTTTACAGTATTTTTCTTTCAAAATATTACACGAACGTGTGATTGCTATTGCACTGTATGTAAAATCGACCACCATAACACGGGCATCAGCCTGGCTTGGTGGTCGAAAAATCCACTAATAAATGTAACCATAAAATTTTATGCAATGAATAAAGGAAAATTTAAAAAAAAAATCCCGAACGCTTCCACGTTCTCTACAAGCACTTTTTGTGTCCACGCAGAACAATGAGCAATACAAAACTGGAAAGGATATATAATCCCATGAATCCATAAATTTCCACAATACAATTCGGACATTTCTTAGTATTCTACAATTCTGTCGTAGAGGAGTGGCTTGAGCACTTGTCGGTGGTCCAACGGCCCCAGGTACAATTCAAACTCGTTCCGGCACCGGTTTATTGGAGTCAATTAAAAAAATGACCGTGCGTTGAAACTGAACCCAGAGGCGGGAGTTGAATATGTGATTAAATACACGGGGAAAAATAGTTAATTTCGCAACATTCGCGTCGGTTGTTCTAAGAAGTAATTTGGATAATTTATTTCTATTGATTTTACAGTTACATCATATATTATGTACATAAATTGTGTGTAATGTCATATTATGTATGATTTATATATTACTAGCTTTTACCCGCTCGCATGGAATTAGGTGGAAATACCACTGATGCATTCAATCATTCATTCATGCTTTCAATCACTGATTCATTCATTCGCTGATTCAATCACTCTCACACACTCACTCACTCTAATATATATAGTTGTATATAGAAACCATCGCAGGCATGCGCACATCAAATCCCCAAAGTTTCATCGCAATCGGATGAACGGTTAGCAATGCATAATTTCATGATGCCAGAACTCACTATTGTATATAGAAACCATAGCAGGGATGCACTCATCAAATCCCCAAAGTTTCATCGCAATCGGATGAATGGTTTAGCAACGCATATATTTCATACATATATACATGCGTACAAACCCAGAATTAAACATATTTCGATTTTTATGTATATAGATTACTAGCGAGTTCACGGCATGCGTTGCAATGCCACTTTATAAAGAAATTATTTCTTCCTTTCCCATTCGTTTCCCCTTTCCCTCACTCGTTCCTCCTCAACCTTCTCCGCCTTCCCTCTCTATTCTATCCCTCTCCACCGTCCCGCGAACCCCCCTGCCGCGTTCCCTTCCCCTCTCTAGCGTTCCATTTATTCAGTCCCGGAACAAGTTTTCAAACAGCTCGCGTGACACTTATAACAATTTTTTTATACTAATTTTTATTTTTCATATTTTACAAACATTTATTTTTGTATATCATAAGAACAAATAAATCAAATTTGGTACCTAACATAGGTAACAAGCAAGCATACATTTATTTTATTTACAGATAGTGTTTCGTGAACACTCAATAGGAGAACCTGTGCTAATGTGCCAGAACCTGGTATCATCATCATTACATAGTCGCTCAAAATGTATGTGCGCGTTAATCTTTTAAAGTACGCAACGAATTTTCATACGGTTTTCACCAATAGATAGAGTGATTGAAGAGGAATGTTTATATGCATAATAAATGAGCCGAGAAATTTAAAGAAAACATATTTTTGTGTGATTTAAAACGGCTGGCGGGAATTTGAAATTCGTTCTACGGAAGAAATTGGAAAATAGATGTCCTAGAGTAAGTAGGTATTTGATTTGAATTACAGTCTGTCAAATAAGAGTAGAAAATATATGAGGGCGCCACTGTTGATCAAATGGCAATACTAAACACATAACTCATGGTGAGAAAGTAAAGCTGTGTAATCTACATTTTTTGTAAAAAATAAAAAAGACATAAAAGTAGGAAAAATATTTTTTTATTGCAATTTTGATACCTACCGATCTCAAAATCAGAATTGAAATAGGTATATTATACCTTTGAAATTTTTGTTAATACAATGAGGAATAACGATATTATAGTAAAATAAAAAGCACAGTGAAAACGATATCAACTCCAACAAGAGTCAAAGTAGAAAAACTGCAAAATGCTAATGTCAGAAGTGAGTATGAGAATTTGGCAGAGATGAGATTGAATGAGAAGGAAATGGACGGTCTAAGCATTGATGAAACATGGAATCACATAAAGGTGAGTCTTTGTGAATCTGCTAGAGATGTATGTGGAATAAGTACGCAAGGTAGGAAGAAAGGTGACGCATGGTGGGATGACGAGATCAAAGCACTGGTCTCAGAGAAGAAGAAAGCATGGTTACGTCTGATAGCGGCTGGCACTGATTCTAGCGAAGAGAGAGATAGAGCGAAAGAAGTTTGTAAGGGATGTAAGAAAAGAGTAAGTGTTGGAGTTAAAGAACGAAAGAAACGCCTGGAAAAGGAAGAGGGAATAAAAATGACAAAACACTTCCTAGAAAACATTAAACTGTTTTGGAAGGAGGTCAAAAGGTCCCGGAGTGGTTCAGAGAACGGAAGCCGGAAAGTCATAAAATCGAAAGATGGAAAAATGTTGACGAATGAGGAAGAAATAAAAGAGAGATGGTTGAAATATTTTGAGGAGGTTTTCGAAAGCAATCCGGGTGATAGTGAGGCCAGCAGTGAATCGGGTATGAACGATGACGGAGTGAATTCAATCAAATTCAGCGTGGATGAAATAAAAAAATCGATAAAATGCATGAAGAATGGTAAGTCTGTTGGTTTCGACAATATTGCTGCCGAATACTTTAAAGGAGATAGCCATATTATTCTCACATGGTTGTGCAAACTTTTTAACCAGTGTTTAGAGGAGGGTTACACGCCATTAGATTGGAGAAGGGCTGTAATCATGCCGTTATACAAAGGTAAAGGGTCACGTATGGAATGTGGAAATCATAGGGCTATTAGCCTGCTAAGTTCAGTCGGCAAGCTGTACGGAAGAAAATTGATTGAAAGGGTAAGAATGGAAACAAAGGATAAAATATGGGATGTGCAAGGTGCCTTTATGAGTGGAAAGGGATGCATGGACCAGATTTTCTCCTTGCGTATGCTTACTGAGAAGTTTCTGGTGAAAAACCAGAAACTTTTCTGCGCCTTTGTAGATCTACAAAAAGCATACGACCAACAGGAAAAAGCTATGGAATGTTTTGTCCAAGTATGGAGTGAATACAAATCTCATACAGGCAATTGCGTCTCTGTACGAGGAAAGCGTTGCGTGTGTTAGGGTGAACGGTGGTTTTACGGGGTGGTTCGACATCACAAAAGGTGTCAAGCAAGGCTGCGTAATGTCACCATGGTTATTCAATCTATACATGGATAATTGTATGCAAGAATTGAAAGAGGTGGGATTGGGCGCGAAATTGAGTAATCTGAAAGTATGTTGCCTGTTGTATGCTGATGATGCGGTGCTGGTTACTAACACTATGGAAGATCTACAGTCTCTCGTATCTAGGATGAACGAAGTATGTGTGAAGAATGAGCTAATGATGAATGTAAATAAGTCTAAAGTCATGGTGTTTGAAAGGGAGAGTACGAAAACAGTATGCAACATAGTTGTGAATGATGAATACTTGGAGCAGGTGGATGAGTTTGTGTATCTGGGTAGTATGTTTACGAGAGATGGGAAGGCTGAAAGAGATATTGAAAGAAGGGTGAATGCCGGTAACTCCATTATTGGTGGACTGAATGCCGTTGGCGCTAATAAAAACTATCAAAAAAGCGAAGCTAGCAGTCCACAATGGAGTCCTGGTACCTACCCTGATGTATTGCAGTGAGGCATGGAACTGGCAGAGGAAGGATGAAAGTAAACTGAATGCTGTTGAAATGAGATCCCTGAGACGTATGTGTGGTAAAACAATGTATGATCGTGTGAGAAATGTGGATATCCGCAAAGAATGTAAGGCTGATGTAAGCATAATGAGTAAGATTAAGAAAGGGACCCTCAGATGGTATGGGCATGTAGAGCGAATGAACGAAGGAAGTAGTGCAAGAAAAATATACGACGCGAATGTGAATGGTAGAAGAAGTCGGGGACGCCCGAGGAAGACATGGCACGATCAAGTGAATCAGATACTTGAGTCGGGTCATGTCAAAAGTCAGAATAATAGAAGAGAATGTATGAGACGATGTATGAATGTGAGTGAGGCAAAGAGTGTGTGCCAAGAACGAGTTGTTTGGCGGTCCGTCCTCTCTGTCTATCCCTGCGGGGAAACGGCGTGATGGTTAGTTAGTTAGTTAGTAAAAAGCACAGTTGGAAATTGCTCACATTTATTTAATACTAGCTTAAGTACCCAGCGTTGCCCGGGTTTTAGATCAAGTCACTAATTTTAGATTTGAATATATTTAACTCATTCCGACCTAAAAGTAGTGTAACTACTCACCATTAGTGATTCTTCCTTTTTACCTACTGTTAAATTCAAATTTATGTTATATTAAATGAAAAGCAAATCACACTATAAAACACCATTTAATCAAATTTATAAGATACCCTAACAACAGTGCTCCTTCAAATATTTTTTTTTTCTTTAAGAACAAAAAAAAGGTTTTTTAAATGTGACTTATAGTGTTTTATACATTCAGTGTCATTGCGATTTGAAAGAATATTTGACAGTTAAGTTGGTGTTGCCAGCCTACAAATTTAGTAGTTCAATTTTTAATATTTTCTACTCTTAATTGACAGACTCTATTTTATTTGATGAAGTCGCTCAAAATGTACGTGCGCATAGATCTTTTAAACTACGCAACGGATATTCATGCGGTTTTCACAAATAGATAGAGCGATTCAAGAGGAAGGTTTGTATGTATAAAAACATGCTTATTATGGTACAGAAAAGTCGAGAAATTAAAATATTCAATTCAGGCAGCGGGCAGCGGGTAGCTGGCAAGCGGGTGGTGTGGATTTTATAAAGGTTGGGTAATGGCGTTGTGTTTCGTTAGCCACAACGTGTGGCCGGGTCTGCTAGTAATGTTATAAAATATAATACGCAAAAAATTATTAATGTTTACAAAACACGGTTTACGTTCGCTGCTTACCAAAATTGAGAAACCAATAATTGTGTCTGTTTCTGGAATGCAACAGAACAAAAAAATACTTGTTCTATTAAAAAAAGAATCGAATGTAATTTTTCTGAAACCTGTTCACGGTTTTGCAATTTACGGCAAACCTGTTGTTAGCTTACGCGTTGAAATTGGGAAAATCTATTTGCGAATAATAATTATTGACAAAATGAATATGTATTTAAAAAAATATAAGATTTCACGACCATGGGATAAAGTGATAGGTAGCTAATTGACTCTTATTCAATAAAATGAACGCAATTATGTCAATATGTAGGCAGGTGTACACTGTACATGACCTAAAACACGCTCCTGTGTACGTAAAACCCTATCCTATCCAAATGAGATGACGATCAATCAAATGACATCGCAAAAATATTGTCTATTAATTGAATCCAATTCGGGCAGTAAAGTCCAATGGAGCAATGTCCAATTTTCATCCGATTGCACGAAAATTTTGGAATATGACATCTACAAGTATTAGGTACGTTGTCCATGGAACACAAGGGTCCACGAGGAAAATAATTTTCGTATGGTCTTTTGAAGGAAAAGAAGGAGAGGAAGTTCTGTGAAGGAAAAGGCTGTGAGGGGTGTATAGGAATCTAGGAGTCAGTTTGTCCAGGAGTGACGGACGTATGAATCTATCCCACCCGCTGCGTTGCAAGACGATGGGCCAAGAGATACCAGTTGGAGAGATCAAAGTGTCTCCCGATCTGGCCCGTCAAGCAGCTGGTGGGCAGGCGCATCCACCGCCCTATCCTGAACACAACTCACTTTATGAAATCTGGAACCCCTGCTAATTTACTAAACGTTGCAAACCACTTGGGGTCTGTGGCAGATGTGTTGGTTATCCAATAACCCACAACCGCCTCCCAAATTAAATTAGGATGTACATGGCTATTAATATCTGGACACCAAACGCGTTTGTGCACGAACTGTGCACTGATAAATGAACATTTTGTAAAGGTAAATACTTTTAAATGAAGCTATAACTTTGTGGTTATCCATTATAGATAAATGAAACAATTTAACTTTGTTTGAACCACTTTTATATTTGAGTAAATCCGACCGGTTTCAGAACGAACGTTCCTTCTTCACTTCAATATATACTGATTTATATTGTATATTTATTTAATCAGTATACATTTGCCCTGAAGAAGGAACGTTCGTTTTGAAATCGGTCGGATTTACTCAAATATAAAAGTGGTTCAAACGAAGTTAAATTTTTTATTTTTTTTATTTATTTACATTTAAACCCGCTAAACTACTTATGTAGTTTGTCAGCAGGTACATAATGACAACATTGGTACATTTTCAAACATTGTATACATATAATTGTATAATTTTGATGCTAAATATCAATTAAATAGATTATTTAAATTACCGTAATAGTATATACATGTAAGTAGCACTAGAAGCCTTAAATAATAAAAAAGTACAAATGGATTTAGAATGATATAATAAAAAATTTGTGTGTTATGATATAATAAAAAAGTACAGATGGATTTAGTATGAACAAATGAAATATAATCACAAGTAAATTAAAAGTTTCATATACATTGGGTATTACAAAAATTGTAATGAATTTACCAATTCCTTCAATGTGAGTTTCAATAAAGAATACAAGGACTTCGGTAGGGCATCAATATAAATCATCCCTATCTAATAGCCATTTCCTTAGTTTATATTTGACTTTACCATTAAAAACGTTATTGTTTCATTTATTGCAAATATATTTGTTCCATTAGGTTCCATGGCAGTTGATCCGCTGACAGTGTCCTCCCCGGCATACTTGTGTACAATATGCAGTCAGTTTAGGGAAAATACGATAAACCTAATTACACAAGACATGACACAACTTGGAATACATTACAATTTTAACACCCATTCACTTTACACTCTTATCAATTTAATCACCTTTCAGACAAAACATAATATATCTCTATTTTCTAAATTAGCGGCATTGTATGTTCAAGATTAATTAGTGTGATCTATAGCTAACAACTCCTCAAATTTTTCATTTTCTAATAATTCTCTAACTTCTCCATCTTCTTCTTGTAACCCAATCTAACTTTTTTTTTTTTTATTATAGCGACTATATAAAAAAATTTTATATACAAAATACAATGTGAAATTAAGTTCAAAATATTGTATTTCTTAGTCCTCCTCACTAGGGGGTCCTGTGCCGAGGCGGACTAAAGTTATTTAAATATAGTTCATTTGTCTTCTATGTCGTTTTTAGCGTCTTCGCTAGGGTTTTCTCATTGACCTCTTTAAGCCATATTTTTATTCTTGATTTGTATTCAATTGGATTTTTTATTAGTTTTATGTCTTGGGGGAGGATGTTATGGAGTTTTGTTGCAAAGTATGTATAGTTTCTTTGTCCAAATGTGGTTTTATAACTTGGAATATTTTTTATATCATTTTTATTCGATCTAGTGTTATGCATACACGGTCTAGTAGAGGATTCATTATTTTTGAAGAGCTTCAATAATATATTTTTGGAATATATTTGTTGTACATTTGGTACGTCAAAGTTATTGAAAATTTCAATTGAAGGCGTTCTAATTGGTACTTTCAATATGGTCTTTATGATTCCTTTTTGAATCGTATTCAGGCTATGTAGGTACGTATTTGCAGCAGATCCCCATCCTATGATTCCATATTCAATTCGAGAATGACATAATGCATAGTAGACCTTTTTCATATCCTTTTTATTTAGCACGTTTCTTAGATTTTTGAAGAAATATGTATATCATTTTCTTATTATAGAAGATCTGTGTGCATAGTATTAAGAGCAGGCAAAATATAATATATTTTTTATTTACTATCTAAGCAGCATTATATGTATAAGACTGATTACTGTGAACTATATATCAATAATTCCTTAATATACTAGTAATAACTTATCTTTTCCAATAATTCTTTAACTTCTTCACCTTTTTCTTGTAATCCATCTTATTATTATTGTAATTCATATAACTACATAAAATCTCTTATTGTAGAAGAATTTGTGTGCATAGTATCAATTAGTGAAAATTCAACCTATACAAATGAATGTATATCCGCAAACTGTAAACTTCACCCGCCATAACGCAGGGTCATCCCTAGCATGGAGGGTGAAATATCACAAAAAACTATTTGTACTTTCGAAAATTCATGTATTAAATAAATAAAATAAATAAATAAATAACTAAGTGACCCCGAACGGATGTGCAAAGAGGATGTACCGCCGAATAACGAAGTATAAAACATATTTGCATTCAAATGCATCAATGAAAAATCTACTTGAATACCAACGTATAAGATCGACACTGTATATACATTCGTTTGGTATTCATACCAACTTACTATTAAGGGTATTTTCGAAGTCGATTTTACGTTTGAAATTAGTAAATAATGCAAAAAATATATAATTTTACAGTAAATATAATTTAGGGGGGTCAATTCTCGGCGGATCAGCTATTGGTTCACCATTCCATGATAATGATAATAATAATTTGTAGAGCGCTGTTTTTGTGAAAAATCACCTCAAGGGCGCTTTACAATCTATTATGAGTCTTAGGCTCTATCTAATTTTATTATTTACAAATAGATACAGAAACATACTTACCTGCAGGACACTTCCGATAAAACACACTTTATTAGAAAGTTTATGCTTCGGGAAGATACGACTTTGCACGTTGAGGACATTATATTTAAAACATTGGACATTGCTACCCTCATCACTGTTGGTTTTACATTTATATTTATATTTATAATTTATTTATTTATTTATTTATTTATTTATTTATTTACATATGCATATATATTAACAATACATTACAATGTGAACATTTGTCTGTCCAACTGGGTAGAATACCCGTTTCAGGACAGCCAAATTGTATATTTAGTTCATAATATTCTTAACAAAGGAATATTTTCGTTCAAGATATCAAGGGAATTTGCTTCTGTCAAGACAACTTTTGAGAACACTAAGAATTGTATATAATTAAGGGATGGTTTCTTTATGTCTTTAAAAGAATCGCAAAGATGTGATTTTTTTCAAGGTCAATTTGGAGAACGTAAATAAATGCATTCAGAGTGAATGCATTTATTAATGTTCTAAGAGTGTTTTCTTTAGTGAGATCACAAGTAGGAGATTCTTTCCAGGCCATTTTAGAGAACATTTACAATTGCATAATCAGAATTTACACATTTATAAACCAATATTTGACATATGAATTCACAATGTATTTATAACTGTTTAATTTTAAAGTACTATAATTTTTTGAATTTCTTAAATAGTAGAAATTACACAATTATAATCCAAATATATGACAAATGATTTTTCAACCTCGTTTTGGAGAACATTAATTTATTTAGTTGTTTATTTATTTCTTTAATAATGAAGGGTTTCTATCTTTTTTTTAAAAATTAAATTTTCTATTGGTAGATTCTTAGTGTTAGTTACGCGGAAGATAATTGCATGAATCTGCTCTTTAACTATTGGTTCACCATTCCATGATAATGAAGGGTTTCTATCTTTTTTTAAAATTAAATTTTCTATTGGTAGATTCTTAGTGTTAGTTACGCGGAAGATAATTGCATGAATCTGCTCTTTAACTATTGGTTCACCATTCCATGATAATGAAGGGTTTCTATCTTTTTTTAAAATTAAATTTTCTATTGGTAGATTCTTAGTGTTAGTTCCGCGGAAGATAATTGCATGAATCTGCTCTTTAACTATTGGTTCACCATTCCATGATAATGAAGGGTTTCTATCTTTTTTTAAAATTAAATTTTCTATTGGTAGATTCTTAGTGTTAGTTCCGCGGAAGATAATTGCATGAATCTGCTCTTTAACTATTGGTTCACCATTCCATGATAATGAAGGGTTTCTATCTTTTTTTAAAATTAAATTTTCTATTGGTAGATTCTTAGTGTTAGTTCCGCGGAAGATAATTGCATGAATCTGCTCTTTAACTATTGGTTCACCATTCCATGATAATGAAGGGTTTCTATCTTTTTTTAAAATTAAATTTTCTATTGGTAGATTCTTAGTGTTAGTTCCGCGGAAGATAATTGCATGAATCTGCTCTTTAACTATTGGTTCACCATTCCATGATAATGAAGGGTTTCTATCTTTTTTTAAAATTAAATTTTCTACTGGTAGATTCTTAGTGTTAGTTCCGCGGAAGATAATTGCATGAATCTGCTCTTTCTGGTGAATGTATTTTTGCATTTATGTGTGTGTGTATGTGTGTGTATATATGTATGTGTATGTGTGTTTATGTATGTGTTTAAAGGAAGATTAAAAGTATTACAAAACCTTAGCCAGCTGTGTTATTGTTGTTTTCGCTGTATCGTTAAATATAATAAAGAATACCGGTATTGAGACGCTGTACCAACATTATCTAGACATGTTTATGTACGCGTGCATTAAAGCGGTTTTTACGACCTGACTCATTCGTTTGTCGCAGAAAACGGACAATATTGCGCCTTTGTTCCGTTGCAATATATGTCATATTATTATTATTTATGTGCTGAACGCTTTCCAATATTCTAGTTTTCAATCCAAATGATGGTGATTTACGTCGAATAGATTTTTCTTGTTTTTTTTACTACGGCAAGATGAAGAAATTCATTGAATCGAACTTGTTTTTATGGCTTAAGTTTTTGTGTATCGTCTTAATTTCTTTATTTATTTCTTGACGTGTTATGTGTGGACTTTGTTTTCATTCACTTAAATTTATTCCACGTATCTCACTTTTTAAATGGTATGCAAATTAAATATGTGGAATTTCGATGATTAACCATCTTAATATATAAAACAAAGTTGGGTTAGTTACACCATTTATAACTCGAGAACGGCTGGACCGATTATTATGAACTTCGATTTCTTGGACCTGTCTCGATACAGGTATATCCTAGTGAGACAGGCATCAAAAAAACCCAATGTACATATATTTTTTATAGATAAATAAATAAAAAAAAAATTAAAAAATTGTCTCCGCCCCGAATTGCAGAGTAGCTATTAAAACACCGGAAAAAATCACGAAAAAAATAATTAATGGAACGAATTCTCATCATTTAAAAGAACTGCAGGAATATTGTAATAAGTATAATATTGAGTAGGAAGTGAATAAATTTCAAAAATTGAAAAACGTCAAATGTCAATGCACTGATTGTTTTGCTTTTGTTCTCGCTGCCCCTCTTTTTTACACACTTTTTTCTTACACAGTCAAAAATGGGACAAACGGCGAACGTATATCTGCACCCCTCCAAAGGAAAAATACAATAATTATAATAAATCTCCGTCACACGTATAAAGAAAATGAAACGCAATTCCCGTAAGTAAGTGGAAAAGTAAAAAAAATCACAAAAATTATAAATACTGACAAAAACAAAACACGGACAGTTGCGCATCGATAATTGCTTCATTGTGTATTCATTAACTTAAACCATCAATTTTTAGTAACAATGTTTCACAAATTCAAATAAGGAATTGTACAATTTGTCTTAAGAAACATCACCATCTCTATAAATATTCCTTTTAAAACCATCTATTTGAAATTCACTTTTGTTTTCTTCATTGAATGATTGTGCGAATGAAGTGGAAACTTGGATGTGGAAATTAACCCACTTCCCGACAGCAAACTCAGCAGACGGAATCTCTGTCGATGACCAATGCATTCTTTTAATTTTCGGAGCAAACACGCTCACACCCGTGGCAATTTACGCTTTTCTTTGAGATTCGATTACCTTACAGTAATTAATATAATAAATACATGTCGATTATGTCCAATCGGGATTTGGTTGACCCAGTTGGTAGCACAGACTCTAGTTCCTGGGTAGGAAGGTTCAATCCTCAGTCAAACTAGGTACCACGATTAAAAAAATGTGAATGAGAAAGACCAAATAAACACGACGATTTCTCATTTGAAAACAGAATCTGTACTGAAGCATTAAAAGGGCAATCATATTGAACCAAAAACGGAGCACACAAACAAAACGGTCAATTTAAAACAGGACTTCGCTAAGCTTAATCAATTATTTTCATTTAATTATACTATATCTTTCTAGTTTAATAATCGATATAACAAAAACGCAATAACTAACACCCGAAAAAGTAATGTAAATATTAAATTTACTAAGGAAAAGCAAAAACGCGATTAAATTAAATTTGAAAGGAGGCTATCAGTAAAAAACTCATAAACCACAACATCTGACCGCTATTATAAAGAGATCAACGCACCGCAGAAAAAAACATTTATACTTTCGCCACGCATAGCAATGATTGCCCTAATGGTATTGATAAGGTAAGACCGTGGTCGTCAAACTGCGGCCCGCGGCGGATATTTGTGCGGCCCGCACAAATATCTGCCGCTTTCTTTCTAAATATTTTTTTTTCATGTACAATTATATTATCCAGCTTTTTTTTTAAATATTTTGTGCACCTTATGATTTTAAAACGTAGATTTTAATTGATTGACATTTGATTTTAAAACGCTCAGCTGGTTTTTGACCACATCCTAAGTGGATTGTAAACGCGCAATTTACCTACTTCGGTGACCAGACAACTCAGCAGAAGCACCTCAGAAAGGTAATTAAGAGTGATGATAAAAAAAAAAAATATATATATATTTTTTTTATTTTATTTAATATAGATATATAGTACAGTGGTTTTATATAAATTACATATCGGTACACAAATTATTTAAAATTGCAATCTCACCAAAGAAGAAACTAGTTCTTGTGCTTGATGATCGAGTTACACTAATTATAACAGAAATAGAATAACATTATGCAAAAGGTAAGTATATAATGAGAACAATTGAAACTTCTGGATTATCTATAAGTGTAGGTGTACATACATGGGATACGGTTACATACTAAAATATTATGCACTTAAGTGAAATTCGAAAAATCTAAATAAAATAGAGATGAATATAGATTGATAATACATAGAAAGAAAGAGAAAAACAGGTAATCATTAAGTTAATTATTCCCGATGAAGTGTAGCTTCAGTTTGAGTTTCAGTTTATTGATGTCTTTGGTTTTTTTATTTCACTCGGAAGGTTGTTGAAAAACTTTATTCCTAAATAGATATAATTGTTTTGCATTAGTTTTGTATTAAATTTTGGTATTTTGAAGTTGTCTTCATATGTTTTTGATTGATGGGTTTCAAATTTTTTGATGATATTATCTTTGTAAATGATATTATCTTTATAATTGCATTTTTCTTGAAGATATTCTCTACTCGAGGCACCGTGAAATCGGCGAAAAGCGTTTCTGTTGGATAAGTGGAGGGTTTCTTTAGGATTACTTTAATGATTAGCTTCTGGATCACTTTGATCGGAGTTAGAATATTGTTGTATGTCCCCCCCCCATCCAATAATTCCATATTGAATTGATGACTGGATTAGTGCATAGTATACTCTTTTTAGATTGCTAAGTTTTAAAATATTTCTTAATCTTATGAATATATATATACATTTTCTGATACGCTTAACCAATTCGCAGATATGGCACTTCCACTTCATATGTTGTTCTATTATAAATTGGTTAAATAGTTTAAGTTAGGTTAGGGTTACCGGCTATTTTCAAATTATTTTTTCACAGCTTTTAATGACCTTTCTGAGGTGTTTCTAGAGTTGGTTTCATTCTGAGTTGACATGGAACCTCCTCTTCATAGGTTCTCAACGTGGGCGTTAACGCCCCCTTGTGGGCGTTTGAGACTTTTAGGGGGGCAGTAGAAGACCCAGAGAAAATTAGATAGCATTGACATGGCACAGTGACGGCGTGGGCAGGTAAAAAAATATGGTCTAAAAAAGACAAAAAAAACATGCTAATCACGTACTAAAAAAGCGAAGTAAACTTAAATATTGGTTAATTTTTGTTATTGTATGTATTGTAATCCGCCTGTCTCGACATAGATATATCCTAGTGAAACAGGCATCGAAAAATTTAATATAAACATACTTTTTATTTTTATAAATAAAAAAAAAATCATTTGTATCACGTGTGCGAAAATTCACATATTACAGAAATATGTGAATTTTCGGGAAATGGACGAAAACTGAACAGAAATATCAAATAGCAATCTGGTACTTACATATGAAAGAATTATAAATTGCCGGCCCCCCGCCGGCAATTTATAATTGTGCGGCCCGCGATAATAATAATAATAATATTTGGATGATTTATATAGCGCCGTTTTTGTGAAAAATCATCTCAAGGGCGCTGTATAAACTTATAATACATTTCTAAAATCTAAAAAAAATTCAAGCTAGGCAAACAATTATAAACAACTTATGGCTAAAAATTGCATACATCGGTTCATTGATCACCGATACGAAAATATGTGTACAATATTTTGACCAATGAACGCGATGCTGCCTAAAATTTAATGAAAACAGGACCATACTTACCTGGGTGGTCGCTTGAAATTAACACTGTATATTGTCCATTTAAAGAAATTTAGATAGAGTTCGCACGCAAAGGACATTAATGATACCTCACATTGTCCTGTGTGGCCCTTGACCAGAAAAGTGTGACGACCGCTGAGCTAAGATATAACTGCTTTCGGTATTTGTTTGTAAATATGAAAGTATGTTGTCTGTTGTACGTGTATGCTGATGATACGGTGCCTATTTCGAATTGTATGGAAGATTTGCAGTCTCTCGTTTCGGATGGAAGGAGTTTGTATGGAGAGTGATTGAAAGTTGATCTTATCAAACCCAAAGTCATGATAGTTAAAGAAAGACGAAAACTTTTAATAATATAATTAGGTTCTTGGAGCAGATGAATGGTTTATGTATTTTGTAAATATTTTAATGTGAATACCGCACAAGAGACCAGAGTCTGTGGGACATTGTCATCCACAATGGGGTATTTTCACAAACTATGTTTAAGATGACGCACCTCTCCGCGTAAATTATGCTTTTATTTTATTATGCGAAGTTCAAGCATAAAATTTAAAAGTTTCTAAAGAATTAAATTTTTCACCATCTTTTCTTAGTATAAAATGAGGTCGCTCCCGCTGTATGTGCGCTTAGATCTTTTAAAATACGTAACGGATTTTCATGCGGTTTTCACCAATAGATAAAGTGATTCATGAGAAAGGTTCTTAGGTACCTATATAATTTTTCAAGGTTTGTGAGGGAGCGGGCTGGCAAGCGGGCGGTGTGGATTTAATTTAACAGATGGCGTTGGTTATAAAGTTTGGGTAATGGCGTGGCGTTGTGTTTCGTTAGCCACAGCAACGTGTGGCCGGGTCTGCTAGTATACAATAAAACCATAACCGAAAAGGGATTTGTAAGTAGGAGGTTTTGAACTTTAAAGCAGTTTTTATAGGTCTAATGCCTTAGTTTTTTCCGGGCTTATTAAAAAAAAACTATTTTTTCAAAGGCCAATATATGTTCTTTTCCAAGTATTAAATTAAAGCATCTAAAATATTTCTCAGCGATCTTTTTTTTAAAGCAAAATCACTTTTTTAATTTTATTTTTATTTTATTATTATAATTATATTTTATTTTTTATTTTTTTTTTTATAAATAGTTTTCTATTAAAATACATAGTTAAAAAGGCGGATACAAAGTTAAAAAGGCGGATAAACGCATGTTAACCACAATTTAGCAAACGAAAAATAATATTTTTTTAAATATATAAAACAAAAAATAGATAATTAACAGAAAATAAGAAATAATCATATTTATACATATATATATATATATATATATATATTTTTTTTTTTAATATATATGTATAAAACAAATAATAGATAAGAAAATAAAGAAAAGAAAAGAAAAGACAAACAACAGATTGAAGCGGAGGAGATAAAAAATAATGAGCGAAAGAGGATAACTAAAATGATAATTGAGTTGTCATGTTGATAAGTTATATAAAAAGAGTTTTTATTGAATTTTGGAATTTTTTGTAATTTGTTTCTAATCTTAATTTCAAGGGTATTTCGTTAAACCATTTAACTCCAATATATTTGTAGAATTGTTGGGCTGTGGTGGTGTAACAGCGCGGTATAGTCAGAGAACCAAGGATATTTGTTATATTGCTGTTCGAAAAAGAGTCTTAATATTATTGAAATAATCTTTGGTATTTGTAAAAGCGTAATTTTTTTATAAATAATATGAAGTGAAAGGACTTTGAATTCCTGAAATAATTTGATGGTAGGGTAATCGTATGGCTTTTTTAGAATTATTTTTATTAATATTCTTTGGATAATTTCTAAAGGCAAAAGAGAAGTTTTGAAAGCACCACCCCAGCCAACAATTCCACATTGTAATACTGATTGAATCAGGGAAAAATAGATGGTTCTTAATAATCCAATATTTAGTATGTTACGTATTCTAATAAAAATGTTAATTAATTTTCTTAACCGTTCTGATTAACCTGATTTTGCTTTGATTACTAGTGACAATACTTGATCGAAGTTACTAGTGCATCATCTTAACGTTAAAATTTTTTGACAGATATAAGTTATTAAGTTTCTGACCCTGACCATATATATAAAACATATTTTCATTAATAATATTTTTGACAAAAAAAAAACGTCTAAAACGTTCCAAATGGCTACAACGTCATTATGACGTAGAAAACGTTACTTTCTGGTAAGGGAACGTACCCATACTACGTGACCAACTTTTTGCAATTTTTAAACCCCCCCCCCCCAGTGACTAAAAAATCTAAGCCCCCCGCCGCTCATATGTACCAAGCGTGGTATTTTGAAGACCCCCCTCTGAACGGGTCACGTAGTATGGGTACGCTCCCTAAGACAACTGACTGGCGTGACGTCGTTTTGGCGGAAAATCGAAAATGCCACATTCTAAATTGATTAGAAAATTTATTTGTCAACTTTTTAATTATTTTTCGAGGATAAAAAAAAAATATTGACAATGCGTTTATGTTACGGGACTGTAGTGAAGGTAGAAGGCAAGGATGAGGGGTATGAAGAGTAAGGAGTGTTTTGTCTATTCAGATTTGGTCATTCAAGTCTCAAATCTATTTGTGTATTAATGTAAAAATAAACACAGAAGTCTATGTGAAAGCAAAAACTGCCTCTAATTTAATTTCTGTGTTGTATTTTCCGCACGCATGAACACAAATTATATAGATTAATAATATCTTTGCATTTCGAAACACGTACAATCATAAGGCTGAAATCTTTGTATCTAACATTAAGAAAATCGTTAGTTATAATATAGATTCATATTGTAAATTGAATGTGGTTTTGATTTTATCTTTTTACAAGCTCTCACCTCGGTATGGTATTAAAACAAATTGTTATAGATTTGTCGAAATAAATATTGATAAACCGATTAGAAATTATATACATGATCAAAAGTGGTGGTAAAAAAAAGTAAATGCCAGCGTCTGAAGGAGAAAATTTAGATGTAGTCAAGTCAATTCAAGTTGTTAATAATACGTTTTCCCTCTTATTATTACTGCTTGTTGAATTGTATTAAGCACTAACCAATATAAATGATTGGGAGAGGATTTAAATATTACATAGTACCTACACGCCAATCTTTAAGACCGACCCACAATGAGTGTAAGCGAAAGACAAAGATAAGAAACATCAAACTTGATCAAGTAGATATAAATGTAACCTTCTTCCAATAGAAATTGTACAAAGAACAATTATTAAAATTATATTTAAAAAATCCTTAGACTACCCAACAGAACGCCTGTTTGAAGAATTTCAAGTACCCACATTTAAAGATTTATATATTAAAAATTCATTAATTCAAATTATAAAAGAAAAAGATAAATATCCATTTTTAAATCAAAACAGAACTCGACTTAAACATGTTTTTCTATGCCCAAAACTAAATACGTCTTTTGCACAGCATCATTACACTTACCAGGGAATAACTTTTTTCAATCGACTACCAGAAGAAATCAGAAGCATTATTGATGACACCCGAATACTGCTCTCTGTCAAGAGACATTTTAAAAATATTCTTAAGAAAAAAACCGCTGTCACTTAATTATTAATCTTACAAAAATCCTTAGTTTTCGATAACATTCTTTCTTTTTTTAAATACACACTGTAATCAAAATAAATACTGCAGCTCAAATATATTTATGTACAATGAATTATTTAAGTACTAACTAATAACATTAATGTACACTCCCCTTCCATACACAAGCACATGCTTTCAATGGAAGGGTAGTAAAAAAAAACCTGAGATGTGTAATTACCATATCATGTAAAACATGAAACCCATTAAAAATAAAACATTATATATAGGCAGTATAGGCACCCACGTAAAAAGGAATAACAAATTCAAATAAATCTTCATTATAAAAAAAGTACAAAGTAGAAAGGGTGTGGCATCCTATTTCTTGGCAGTTATTCCAATCATCTCTGCCTAACCTTGGGGGAAATGGTGTGTTGATTAGTTAATACGAGTTTTTCACAGAAATTCAATTGTAACATTGTCATCAATTCAGCTCCATTTTGTTTTTTTGACACTTGAAAGGTCTTCGTTAATTGCCGATTTTAAGGCGATTTCAGCTTTTCAAGAAATTGTGACCAGCAGAAGAGGACGATGTCATGCTCGTCAGCTTAAGAGGAATATAAACGCTAGAAATATTTCGAATCTCATGCCTGCAAAATTTTAAAATCGAGCGTCTTTTTGCACGAGGCTAGTAAGCGAAAAAGTGGTTTTTATTTATTTTGTACATAATTTTATAAGAACGAAAAAAAGTTAGAACATGGAAAACCTCAAAAATAGTCTTAGCCATAAAGCGGTATTTAAAAAAAATTGTTTTTACATACGTTACATTGAGTTACATACGTTGATCGACTTAAATAAGTAACCTACCTGTTTACACTGAACAGATATTACACACTAGAAATGCCTTTAATTTAAAAATAATAACATTGACCGTACCGAACTTCTTTCCCTAGTTAATTTTAACATACCATTAAGACGAACACGCCATACAGAACTATTCCACACGATTAATTCCAAGACAAATGCAGCAAGTAATTCCCCAATCTTTCGTGCTCAATAATATTGGTCTAAATTCTAATTTCTCCGATGCACTGCCCAAATTTAAAAAGAGCATCATGTCAATATTATAAAATGCGCATACATACATACATACACACATACTCACACGTACACCTCCCACTAATTACATCACCCGGTAATTACTTAATATGCATACCATAAATAAGACACTACAATGAAACACATAATAGGTACCCACCATGAAATATATTTATTAATTGTAAATTTTTTTCACCTATGTAACTAATGTAGGTACTGTTTGTTTCTGTTTATAAATAAATAATAAACAAATTGATAAGATGCTTGAGTCGGGCCATGTCAAGGGTCAGAGTAATATAAGAGCATGTACGTATCAGACGATGTATGAATGTGAACGAGGCAATGAGTGTGTGCCAAGACCGAGTAGTTTGGCGGTCCGTCCTCTCTGCCTACCCCTGCGGGGAAACGGCGTGATGGTTAGTTAGTTGTTGAATGGAAACTGATGGCGATATACAACATTAGCCTGTTTAAGAGAGATGTAGCGTTTGCTAAACGGACTAGAATCAAAAGGTATTGAATTAGTGGCAAAATTTGAATGGAAACCAATGTCACCACTTACGGTGACGATGCAAGGCAATCGGCTGGAGAGGTGAAACGGTCTTCCTCAATAGGTCTTTCCTAATCCAGTCCGTCACGCATTTTTTTGGGCAGTCACATCAACAGACCTCACCTCATGAACCCGGGTAACCTTGCTAGTCACCAAAGGTAGCAAACCACCTATGGCGATCTATTTCAGAGCAAGCGCTCTGTCTCTCTTGCACTAGCTAACATCGCATTTATATGATGAAACAAATTCTGTATTTGAAATTTAGGACCCAAGCGCTATGCCCACTCAACCACTGACCGTCGGAGCCATGTTTATTAATAAAAAAACAAATATTTTTGTCGTCGCGAAAGTAAATAGGGGGTCGTCGAAATCACGAAATATCACGACGGGGGGGGGGGGGTAAAATTAGAAATCACGTGTATTTATTTTAGTGATAATATTCTCAAAAAAAATACACGTGATTTTGGGGGGGGGGGGGGGGGAGGGGAGTAGTCTAAAACCTCACCACATATCACCAGGGGGGGGGGGGGGTTAAAATGTTGCTAAAAAAACATCACGTGATTAATGGACGACCCCTAGGTGAATTGGAAAATAGATAATGGATATTTTTTTAAAGTAACCAGATTTGAATAGTCAACTTTTTAACCTTCCTCTTTGCATCTCGTTTTCCCCCCAACTCCCTCCAGCCTTACAACATTCTCCACTTCTCAGGAATGCCACTCTCACATAATCCAGTAAAATAAGAATCTTGTTTATGGAATTAAAAAAACAAATATTGGATGGGTTGTGTTCATGGGCGTAGGCACGGTGGGGTAAGGTGAGGCTTTTGCCCCACCCTGGCTGAACGATGCCAGACCTCTGGGATTGTCGACCGAGTCACGTTTTCAAATTTACAGCACTTCACAGGATGGTTTTTCCTTCTTCCGTTCATATTATTTGTATTCTTAGAGCCTAAAGCATGAATATGTTGTAGAAGCTTACTTTTTTCGATATCTACTCCAGATTTTTTTTGCCCCACCCTAAATCAAAACCTGGCTTCACCCATGGATGTCAGGTCATGTCAAATGTCGGAACAATGGAATTGTGTTTATGTATATGATGTTTGAATGTAAATGAAGCGAGAAATGTATTTTTTTACATTAGCTCCACGCAGGAGACCCTGAGAAAAATAATTTCTCACAGGGTCTAGGTCACCTTAGGGGATGCTGTGTGGAGGTTTTTTTTAAAGGAAATTAAGAAGAGAAAGTTCTGGGAAGGAAATAAGTATGAGGAATGAATAGGAATTTGGGGGTCAGTGTGTCCAAGAATGACAGACTCCCTTCAACTGCGGTGTAAGGCGATAGGTCGAGGGATTGTCTCTCGATCCGGCCCGCCACGCAGCAGGTGAACAGACACATCGGCCACCAAGAGCTTGAAACCTTGCCCCATTAGTCCGGGCATCCATTATAAGTCACCAAACGTAGCTAACCACTTGGCCTGTGGCAGAGGTGTTGGTTATCAAATAAATGGTTCCCGGGCGTCTGTGCCGCCTCTCAAAATAAAACGTAATATGACAGACGTGCGTCTTCTTCCCTATCTGTCTGCACGTTCATGCAAATGGCGTGATTTTTTAATTATTTCTTGAATTTATCAGTTATGAAAGGAAATGACTACGATCTTTTTTCATCCCACGTGAGACAGCTTTCAACGTTTATATGCTAATTAATTAGTTCATTTTTTGTTGATTTTAGTACAGCGAGGCCACAAAGAAGCCGCTTTTCGTGTAAACCGGTTTCGGCAAAGAAAGTTTTCAAAAATAATCCCCCGGCTAAAGTTGCCTTCGCTGCAAACTACGGCCTAGTACATGCACACGGCAGTACGCTTTCTTTAAGAGATTACTGCTAAAATTATTGTGAGATTTTATCGCTTTCGTTGACCACAGAAAGTAATATTAACATCACATTATAATGTTATATGAGTACACGCACGTACTGCCAGATTAAGGAAAGTTAACATCATTTTTAAAAATTAGATACATTTTTTTCTTCTTTTTTTAATTCATTTTATGCAATAACTTTACATAATTAATAAAATGATGATGCGGCCCTCGTGAGTGCTTTCTTTACCCGTGCGGTGGCCCCTATTTTACAATTTAATTTTAATAAAACAAAATAAAACTAAGAAATACAATAAAATTCATAAAGCCGTTAATTGATTAAAAAAATGGCATACGTTATGAGGATATGTTCGATTACGTTCGATTGTGTATAATAATGTGTGTATTGCAATGGTATGGTATAAATGAATAATCAATTCGTTAACGTTTTAGAATGTTTGTTTTTTAATTCATCTCATAATTTTGTTTCTTCTTCAAACTTTGCTATTTCACTTTGTGGTGTCATTTTTAATTATGTAAAAACAAATCACTTTGTACAACATCACTTATTTAATCAAAATTATCTACATGTTTCAAAATGTTAATGTCAATCCTATCCTGATGTGGTTTTGAAACACGTAGATAATTTTGATTAAATTGGTGATTGGTGATTGTGATTGGTGATTTGATTGGTGATTGTGTGAATTAGTGATTCGTGTTTTCCAAAATGATTTGTTTTCATTTAATTATAATTTTGTATCTGAATTTTTTCTTCGTTGTTTGAATTGGTGAAAGATTGTCGAATGCTTTTATTGCCTGTTAGTGGTGGTGTCTTTGTTCAAAACTTGTGTTTACCGTCGGAGTTTTTACATTTTTTTATGCTTGTCTAACTGGTCTATGATAGTTGGTATTTGTTGATTTTTTTTATTTTTATCTAAAGTATAGTTTAGTAGTGTTTTTTATGTATAATTGGCGTATATCTGGTACGTCAAACATGTTGTTAAATATTTGTTCTGTGTTAGGCATTCCATCTTTTTTTTAAAGTTGAATGTTGCCCGGGCTGTACGCAGAGTTTTTTTTTTTTTAAATCAGTTGTAGACGGTGACCTTTCTCTTGTTTTGACAGTCAAGCATGCAAGATAGATAATATAGAAGAGAGATAGGTAGATTCGTGATCTATTTACATCCATAAATTAAAAATTTTAATCTATCGTTCATGACAATACATGGTCTACATATCACTTGGTCTGGTTAGGTGTTTTACTATTTTCTTGCTATAGAGGTACAATCGTGATTTCTCTTTCCTTGTTCTTCTTCTTCTTCTTCTTGTGCCCTGTCCGTTCAATGGGCGTTGGCTATCATGTTGGCTATGCGGACTTTGTTCACAGCGGCCCGAAATAGCTCTACGGTAGACTGGCCAAACCATTGCCTCAGGTTTTTCAGCCATGAGGTTCTCCTTCTTCCAGGTCCCTGTGTTCCGGCAATCTTTCTCTGCATCTTTCCCTGCATTATGAGATGCAAGATCTCATACTTCTCTGGATGTCTTATCACATGTCCAAGATATTGAAGTTTTCGGATTTTTATAGTTTTAATAACTGCTTTTTCTTTATTCATCCGAACCATAACATCTTTATTCGTAACCCTGTCCATCCAGCTTATTTTAAGTATTCTTCTGTAGATCCACATCTCGAATGCCTCAAGTCACCTAATTAGTTCTTCAGTAAGCGTCCGTGCTTCCACTTTCCTTGTTATCCTATTATATTGTCGACAAACCGATGTTATTTTGCATCACTTGTTATAGAGAGGTAGGTACCTTCGTGGTATTTTTCTCTTTCTTTGTAGACACTGATGGAATTGTCTATCATTTATTCAACGTACAACGGCAGAATGCCTAAGGATATTGTTATTTTTTGGTTGCTTGTCGAGATTTAATGGTGATCGCTGTGTGTACGTCCACCATGATATTTTTCTATATCCCTATTGACCTCCGATGGTATTTGGCATCACTTTTAAAAACTTTTTCTCCGCTTTTTGTCAAACGTTTTTTAACGTTTCACAAATCTTTGTTTCTTGCATCAAATGATGCACAGAGGTCTGTTTTGTATTCTTCCCTTATCGACAAGTGCCGATATTTACGAGAAGGTACCTGTTATCAATTCCAATATAAAGAAATTCCTTTTTGAAAACCGTACGTATTAAAATTAATTTATTTTTTAATGCATTCTAAACTAGTCCACAAATTCACCAATAAAATGCGAGCAAGAGTATAAAGTCTAATCCGAGTGATAATCTTACCTAACGATGATTATGCAAGATGAACACCGGATAAAAAAGAAGAATTCGGGGACAAACTCGAATTGGCAAAAAACATTCAAGTTCACTACCAGTTTCACGCGAAATTGGAATGTAGCAAGTTCATTGTTTTTTGGCCATTTCTGTGTCGAATTAATTATAGAAAACTTGTGGTCTCCTTATTTTAATTACCGACAATTGAAGGAAGCAAAACAAAACCAAAGGTTGAGTTCACTATGATGAAGACAACATGGTGTAACGGTTAAATAGTGTGTTATATAGGATTATATATCTTGCTTCATGTAGTTTTGAGGTATCACATATCAGTTAAGAAGTATCTTAGAAGAGTATAGACTATCGTCGTTCGTGTGTAATGCACGAACGGTTACGGAAATAGCCTCTTTGTCGTCTCTTCTGGGATATTATTGTCTTTTCTGTTTTATTCTTGCCTCTTGAATCTTCTCGTCTCTTCTTTAATCTTCTTGTCTCTTCTTTGTTCTTCGTGGCTTTTCTTGTTTTTTTGGCTCTTCTTGCTTCTTCTTGTATATCTTCTTGCCTTTTCTTGAATCTTCTCGTGTCTTCTTTAATTTTCTTGTCTCTTCTCTCTTCTTTGTTCTTCGTGGCTTTTCTTGTCTTCTTGACCCTTCTTGCTTCTTATTGTATCTTCTTGTATTTTCTTGCCTTTTCTTACATTTTTCATCTTCTCGCCCCTTCTTGGCTCGTTTTGTCTCCTCTTGTCTCTTCTTGAATCTACTAACTGTAGATAGCTGGGTTACCGCAGTGTTGGGTTCTCTAACCTTCGAATTACTTAGTTAGAGCTTCCAGTATGACGGACGCCTCGTCCAGTTGAATATTCATTGTAAATCTTACGATAACGTATAATTTTATAGAGCAACTTATAATTTCGACGAACGTTTATTAGAGTTTTCCCGCTCATATTCAAAGTAATATCAATCACTTGGGGATTGAAGAACATCACAGATAAAGATAAATAAAGATTCCAAAGTCAGTTTTCACATTCCGAAGATAAAATAACTATGGTGTGCAGATTCAAACAATATTTTTAATACTTCATTTTCTATTACATTGACCTATGATTACTATAGCGTGCAGTAAATAACGTTAAAGATCTCGGAGTCCATATCAATTAAAAATAATTGCCATGGGAAAAAACTAAAGGCATTATAAAATAACAACCTATTATGCTTTGAAATGTTGGCGTCAATTTTTGTGAAATTCTAGATTTTTTATGATTTATTCAATATGTTTAGAATCCATTAAAAATAAATATTATATTTTTTCAGTCATTAATAAAATATAAACATACATTAGAATATGCACTTTACTTATTTCTAATATTTATTATACATAATAATAAGATTTTTTATTCAAATACTATATATTTTTTTACTTCACTTGTAACTAAGCTGTACATTTGAATGTACAGCTTAGTTTTAGCAGTAAACAATTGTGTTTTTGATACTTTTTGTTATTTTCCCCCAAAGGTTGTTTGTAAACCGGTTTCTTAATAAAGGCGAGAGGCCACATTTCGAAATGAGAATATTATTTAAAATGGCTTTAGCTATATTTAGTAACCAGTAATCAGAGCTCACGAGGTGCGTCCCAACCTGTCTCTTCCTCTTCTCTTTCCAATCCCCAACTTTCTTCAGAGTCATGATAACACTCCTTAAATTGGGGTCGCTATGGCAACTATGGTTCCACTTGATTTTTGGATAGAAAGACATGCATAAGACGATGTATGAGTGTGAATGAAGCATAAACTGTGGTTTAGTATCAGAATATGTAGGTACTTAGATTTTGTTGTTTCGAATAAATTACAAACAATTCAATATTCACTTCTTCTAATAGTGCAAAATTATTTTGTGGTAACATTTTAAATTCAAATTAATAGATAACTTTGTATTAACCACTTAATTATTTACAAAAACCGACATGTTTCGTAAGCAAAGCTGACTTCTTCAGGGTTTCGACAGAACTAATTTTAAAAATAGACATACATAGGTAATAGAGAAAAATAATAAACATAAACAATAATAAAATTTGAAAGAAAATAATGTGTAAGAGACAAGGGGCAATATAGAACAATTAATTTTTTTTTAAAATTAGTTCTGTCAAAACCATGAAGAAGTCAGCTTTGCTGACGAAACATGTCGGTTTTTGTAAATAATTTTAAGTGGTTAATACAAAGTTATCTATTAATTTGAATTCAATATTATTTTCATATCTCTCTAAGATGGTTTTTCCGCCTTATGTATTTGAAGGTACACTAAACGTTTAGCACTTGTTGAAATGAATCATAGATGGCATTCCGTTTGGGAAGAAATTTACAAAATTTACAGATTGTATTCCAGGATATATTTTTTGTTATCCTCTATTATTACGGAAAATTGCGTTTTTTAGATTAGGTCCACACAGGAGGCTCTGAGGAAAATAATTTCCTTCAGGGCCTATGCCATCTTAAAGGATGCTGTGTGGAGGGTTTTTAAAGGAAAGAAATAAGTATGAAGGGTGGGTAGGAATCAGGGGGTCATTGTCAGATATATCGGCCGCCAAGACCTTGATAAACCTCACCCCGTGAACCCCGCTAAGTCACCAAACGTAGTGAACCACGCTTTGATTGTGTTATGACTGGAAAGCTTATTTTTTCATTTCTTAAGATTAAAAAAACATTAAAATAACAACAACAAATATGTTTATCCTAGCGTTTTGAACTCCCCACCAAGAATTTTACCGCTTGACCACAGAGGTCATTACGATGAGGAGCAATAACAGTAAGTTCAGGGTTAGATGGAAGCAACACTTATTTATATTGGATGACTTTACCGAATGATTTCACGGAGTCATCATTCGCTTAGGTCACTAAATAAATGTTCTCACCGTTGTAAATATCTCAATATCATCACGGAAGGTTGTTTGCTACAACCAATTTGAATCCAATAAATCAATCCAAGTATATTTTTAATTACTGGTCAAATTTGGTTAGTAGCTGAAATTATTTAGCTAAAATTGGTAAATACTGATATTTTTAATAAGAAAAGTAAAAATACCTATTTTTGTCCACGGTCAGGGTTCATTAAGAGCGTTTAACCAGCCAGCGGACGAAAATCCACATTTCGTCGAAAGTTGTTCTTACGATCGTGCAGGGCGGTTACAATGAGAAAGATTAATTATTCTCCGTACCAGCTTTTCAAAATTATAACTCAATATCGATTTTATTTCATTCCAAAATTTGCTTTAATTTATACCTACATCCAAAAATGCTGAAAGGCGTGATGATAAAACTATTAAAATAATGTACTTTTTGTAATTATTTTTTGATTATAAGTATTTATCATTTTTCAATAATGTCTAAGTTAAATAAGAATGTTAAAAAAATCTGAAATTAGTTTGTAAGTGCGCAAATAAATACATAAACGGACCAATTTTCGTCAAGAAACACGTGTTCGTATTATATTTTTTTAATGATTTTATTTAAACTAAAATTAAAATTCTAAAACATGCGATACCCAGATAATGTATTGATTTATTTTACTGCATGATTATATGATTTGAAATGGGTGTGGTATAATACAAAATCTTTTTTGAAAATTCAACAAATCTGCCAACGACCTATGGTATAACCTTATTATACTAAAAATAAACATTTTTTCGCAAAATTTAAAATATGCGAATGCTAAATAAAAGAACAATCTTTCGAAATCCATTTATATTTTTTTGAGGAAAAGAGTCAATACGTCTAAAAACTGATTTAAAAATGACATATTTCTGGTTTTCTCTGGTAATATCCTCTTTACATTGTAATGTCTTTTATATTCTCTTCAGAGAATATATTCAAATGGGACCTTTCCCAAGTATTTATTATCCTTATAAACTACAGGTTGCTTGATCAAAAAAATTGATTGAAAAGGCTGAAGGCTAGTTCTGATCTGCGCTGCTCCTGAAACCTGATGACTTCGTAAATCTACCTTCGTTCACCTTCGGCGTAACTCGGCAACGAGACCCTGTGACCCAAAGAACCCACAGATAACTACGGTAAAGAATGAACTAGAATATACTTCAATTACTAGATCATATAATCAATTTGTGAGGCGGGAATGGGTACCGCCGCCCCGGGAACCTTTATTGGATAACCAACACCTCTGCCATAGGTCACCCCAAGTGGTTCGCTACGTTTGGTGATTTAGCAGGGGTGTCCGGGTTCATGGGGTGAGGTTTGTCTAGATCTTGGAAGCGGATGACCAGGACACACTGAACCCCAGATTCCTACCCACCCCTTAAACCCTTTTCCTTCCCAGAACTCTCCTCTCCTTCATTTCCTTAAAAAAAACTCTCCACACATCATCCCCAAAGATGACCTAGGCCCCGAGGAAAATAAATTCCCTCCTCCTGTGCCTCCTTGCCTCCTGTGTATATACATATAATAGTGAGCTCTGGCGTTATGAAATGTTTTCATATACATTTCATCCTATTGCGATGAAACTTTGGTGAGTTGTTGTGCGCACGCCCGAAATATATATTATACATATATTAATGAGCTCTGGCGTTATGAAATTTGTATAAAAAATATTGCAATAGGTGGCGCGCGAGTTGTTTGAAAAATTGGTGTGTTTCATGTAGTTTAGCAGGGATGGAAGGAGGGAGGGGAGGGAAAGATGAACGGGGCGAATGGGAAGAGATACGCAGGGAGAAAGCATTTATTTATTTAAGTGGCATTGCAACGGGAACTCGCTAGTCTCTTATAAAATGTTATCTTTCAGCATGTTCAAAACAATTTTAATACATGCAAGGGAAAACAAACAATTTTGAGAGCGAGACCTCCGTTTGCATAGAAAAGTTTCAACTTATTATTAAACGATCTTGTATATTTACCCAGTAAATCAATGAACTCTACTTTACTTTTCATTTATGAAGCATTGGTGACAACATTATTAAATAGATGACGTCGTTACTTTCCGGAAAACCACATTCGAATAATTTCTGAACTGGTCTGTAAATTATTCATTGCAAGGAACTTGTTCCTTTCAGGCAGACATCATGAAATTTGGCGTAAATCAAGGTTGCCAACATCACGACTTAAATAATATTGTCTTGGGTACTGTCTTACCCTACTAGTCGAGGGACCTCGTCTGTATGGAAACTCTGAATCACTTAGTACCTACTTGCTAATAAAAATACAGGGTCAGGATCGTACTTAACCACTCCGGCCCAAAAGCTTGTTTTAAAGCTATTTACAGCATTGCCAGACGTATGTAATAACGTATTAGGCGAACCTGACTTATTAATTCAAAGGACATAAAATATTAATTTGTTCTTTGAAAGGTTTAAAAGCTTTTATTTTGTAGTTTTCTTACTAGTACATATTATGTGAATACCGCACAAGAGTACCAACTGCTCCCAACCGTTTGGTGCCCGTGAGTCTTTGGCATTCCCCATTGGGGTATGTACATGTAGGTTAGGCTGATGGTAGTGTGGAGGAAAAAAACGAAAGAGGAAAGTGGTGAAGTGCCGGCTATTCAGAGCTGGTCATTAAACACGACTAAAATGCAATTTTTTAAGTCAATTTGAGAAATCCTGGTTATTCAGAGCTGGTAATTAAACACAACATTGCATGCATTTTTTTTATTCTGAATGGTGAGTGTGATACCGATAGAACCTTCCACTCTGGAATATATATTCATTTTGGCGAAGCGGGTATGGGTACCGCCGCCCCGGAAACCATTTAATGGACATCCAACACCTCTGCCAACCTCTGCCACCGGTCACCCCAAATGGTTCGCTACGTTTGGTGACTTAGCAGGGGTGTCCGGGTTCATGGGGTGAGGTTTGTCAAGGTCTTGGCGGCCGATGCGTCTTTCCACCTGCTGCGTGACAGGCCGGATCAAGAGAGACTGGTTGAGGGAGGTCTTTTGACCTCTCTGGTCATAATCCCTTGACCTATCGTCTTGCACCGTAGTTGGAGGGATGGATTCATACGACCGTCACTCCTGGACACATTGACCCCCAGATTCCTTCCCACCCCTCATACATATTTCCTTCCCAGAACTTCCTCTCCTTCATTTCCTTAAAAAACCCTTCACACAGCATCCAGATCCAGCAATTCAGATGTTTTTAAAATGTGATTATAGCACAAGAGTCCCAACTGTCCGGGCCCAGTGAATCATGGATAATATTAATTTATAATACCTATGTAGAAATATTATATAAATTAAAGTGCTCCGACGCGTCTGTCTGTCTGTTCGCGATAAATTCAAAAATGACTGAACGGATCTTCATGCGGTTTTCACAAATAGAATGATTCATGAGGAAGGTTAAGGTATAAAATTGGTTTTGAGTACATTGGTTGAAATATATAATATATAAAATAGAATGTTTTTTTTTTTTTACATTACCACCACACAGGAGGCCCCATGGAAAATAATTTCCCTCAGGTCCTATGTCATCTGAGATGCTGTGTGGAGGGTCTTTTTTTATGAGGAGAGGAAGGAATAAACATTGGTCTTGAAGAGACCCATGTTGTAGGAAGGAGGAAACACAGAGGCCGGCAAATCGTTCAACAGCCGATCTGTTGAATACAAGAAAGAGTCGAAGAAGCGACCCGTTCTCATGTGACAAATGGCAACCGTGAACATATGTTGGGCACGCGTTTGGCGTGTTTCCCGACTAAGCATCGGTGCCGAAGGGATCTATGATGTTAGTTCCTCGGAGCATCTTCCATTGTAATACCGATAGAACAAGGAACGCATTCAAGGATTTCAACCCGTCTGTTAAAATGGGAGAATCTATCAAACGGACCGCCCGTTTTTGCACAGAGTCCAGGGTATTTTTCAGGTATTTTGGTGCTCCAGACCAGAGGTGGCTGCCAAATTTAACCGTGGGGCGCACTTGTGATTTGTACAGGGTTAGCAGTTGTGTAGTATTAAAGTATCTGCGGGCCCCCTACAGTACGCCCAGTTTTTGGGAGGCTAACTTTACTCTGGCTTCGATGGAGAGTCTGTATGTGGTGAACGAGCGGGCTGGAAAGCGGGCGGTGTGGATTTGGTTTGAATGCAAATTAACAGATGGCGGTGGTCACAAAGGTTGTGTGACCATCCAGTAGATGGCGTTGTGTTTCGTTAGCCACAGCCGCGCGTGACCGGGTCAGCTAGTAGAAAATACATAAATAATTTATAATGCGTCTTGTTTACCTCTATTACACATAACACTGCTATTTTAGATCTCGTATCTACACCTAATTTCAAAGAAATAATACAATATTATGAATTCTGCTTACGGCACCGATGAAAATTAGCATTAGATACAAATTTGTAAATTTTTCCGCAATAATTTTACAATTATCTGCTTCTGTATACGCCTCAGATTCGGGACACTCGGTGAAGTAATGTATACGGTACATTTTATTTTAGTATTAAAATATATGTATTTATTCACCGCATCAATATGTAAGCCAACAAATTCGTTCGTTACCACACTCGTTAAACGTAATAAGAAAAAAACACGCAATTAAATTGCTATATCTAGATCAAGCACTCACTATTGTAGTTATTTTTTCGCTAGATTAGATGACACTATGATAATAAAAGACAAATGTTTAATTAATTATTAATGAATAAATAAAAATGGATATTCAATTTTTTATAAGAACGACTCTCTTTTCTAACCCCCGACGCAAAACGGACGGGTGTTGTAGATTTGACCGCCGTCTGTGTGTCTGTCTGTGGCATCGTATCTCCTAACAAAAGATAATGACGCGGTTTTTTTGTTGTTTGAAAGCTGACGTGATCGAGATAAAATTGATGAAAATCTGTACAGGCGTTTCAAGGTCATCAGCTCTTTTTTGTGTCAGGGGTTACTTAAAATTTTGAAAATTCTATTTATTACTTTTTATGGTTATTCCCATCAATGTAATATATCATTGAAGAAGAACGTAACTCTAATAATTTAACCAAAAATTGAAAGAGAACAAGGCACAGAAAAATAGATAATGGTCGCAACTGGGACTCGAACCCAGAACCTCTCGTCTAACCGGGACGTGCGCTGTTATCAATTCCATTGCCACCTTCTAAGAAACCGTCATAATAGAGAACTCCAGTCCAATTTTTTTTTTTTTTTTAATGAATAAAGACCTCCAAACTTAAATAACTGCATTTTTATTTTTATTTTTATAGTTAGTTTTAATAGTTAAAATAATTGTCAAAGTTTTAATTTTTAAAGACTCCCAGAAACGCACCGTATCTATGGTGGTCTTCACCCACCGATAATTTTTTTACTTTTTAAGTTGTCATTTTGAATCAGTGATGTTATGTCGAGGGAAATTTCCCTAGATCTAGGGGAGAAAAATATTTTTTAGGGATAAGGGAAATCAGGACAAAATCTAGGGAAATTTCGAACTCTGGCAAAATTTTTATTACATATGACAGTATTACTGGTATTATTTATATATATACGTATATATATTTTTTGGAATTCCTATGAATCTTAATTATTTTTCATGTACTTACATGCCATGTTATTTTTAACACTGACAACTCAAAATGATATTAGGGAACGTACCCATACTACGTGACACGTTCGGGGGGGGGGGGGGGGGGGGGGGGGGGGTCTTCAAAATACCACGCTTTGTACAAATGAGCGGCGGGTTGCTTATGATTTTTATTTTGCAAAGTGTTTTTTTTTAATTTGGAATTCAGTTTCTAATTCAGTGGTGAGTGTATTCGTACTTTTAAATTATTACTTCACGTAGCAAAAAGTGTTTTATTTGGAAAATCACGGTATTATTAGTATATTTACCAAGTTCCGATATCTTTCCAATTAATTATCATATTAATTAACATATAACAGGATTAGTGTTACACAATCAGGTGGCTACGTAGGTAATTGCGTAAATGTGAAATTCTAGGGAAATTTCACTTCTAACTGTTGGCAACACTGTGAAGAACCCAGAATAATTATGGCGGAATGCTTTGTAATGACTTTTAGGTGTGAGGTGTGTTTTTTATTCAAGATTAACTGCTTTTAATATAGAAAAACATTGGTAAAATGTCCACATTTCACCGCTACTGTTATTGTATTTAATCAAAGTGCAATATAAATCATCTCTTTCATTGCAAATACATGTGACATCGTGTTTTGTGTCAGGCGTTACTTTGTAGGTACATTGTTTTATGTATAATACATACAGAAACACTGGTATTTATAATACACTGATCATGACGAGTGTGTAACAACTTGTATAAAAAGCCCTATACTAAAAACAATTTGATAATACATAACCAAATAATGTCAAAATATGACACGACTTTAACCTCAAATAGACAAAATTTATTGCAGATTGTCCGCAAATATAGCCCTTTTCGTAAATTGTTGAGGGCCTAAATTATGTTTCAATAAACACAATAACTATTATTTATCTAAATCTCTATAAACAGTATGAAAATAAACCAAAAACACGAAATGTTGAATTGCATAGGTACGTGTGCACTTCAAGTCATTTCAAATGTCAATACAATACAATACACAGGTGACAGGTTAACTGTGACGTCACCGTTAACCATTTCAGTAATGCCAACTTAACGCTGTGTTTTGAGAAGAGGTTTAAAAATGCACTTTTTAATAATTTATTAAAAACTCTGCATTTTATATTATGAAATAAAACTTATTTATTCAGAATCAGCGTTTCTTGGTCTATATGAACATATTTTTTTAAAGCCATAATATTTTCACTGGAGTTCCTTATTGTCAATCTCATATTTTAAAATTTTAGAATTAACAATATTTCATTGGAAACCATCGTTCTAAGTACTGGTTTGTAACCTAGATAGCGTCTCGGATAAAAATATAATATCTCTGAATAACCTTCAAAAGCTATAAAAAGAGAGTTGTTATAAAAGATTTTATATTCATTTACACTTTTATACAAAGATCGTATGTTCCATATAAATAATAATATTTATCCAAGACACTATCTAGATTGTATTCAATTCGGGAAGAATTTGCAATAATACATAAAGGTAGCAGCCAATAAAATTTGCGTTAAAAAATTAAGATAATTTTGGTAGTTCTTAGTCGAAGTATGAGGCAATTAAATATGATCGAAGGGGATGGGTAGAAGTAAGTAGCCAGTGGTAACAGCAGAGCCTCAGCAAGGCGAACTTCCTCGGTCCAATTCTGATGCGACCGAATCTTTTTCTGATTTACATATCTGTTTCAAATTTTCGTTTGAGAGTTGCGAATATTGTTTTCAATGTGTAAATATAATAATTATTTAGTTTTTTTAATTAATTTTCGGGAAATCGACTGTTTACATTTTTTTCAGTTTGTACATAAGTATTATGTAGCCAAAATAAAACCAATTATGGATTTCCTCCTTGTGACTTTATCTCTACTGAGACAGCATAATAAGTAATAAGTAAATTAAATGTATAAGAAAGGAATATGAAGCCAAAAATTATATAAATCAAAAAATTATATAAAACGAAAAAATACAAAACATTGGTAACAAAACGTTATCAATACATTGGAAACCGTGGAGAGAGGTTGTACATACAAATCAAATCATAACAGAAATATAAACAATAGAAACATTTCGATTCCACAGATAAAAATCATTTAAAAATATTCTGGTGTCGCCAGGTGAATGAAACTAGTGGCTACATCATCAATGATGTTGGCGCAAGCGATTCTGACATCGTTTTCATACAAATTCTGTACATAGAAGGGCAGACAAACACTTTTATTTCGAAATATTTTTTTCGCGCATGCGCGCAAGCTGCGCGCATATGAGCGGCTTCGGCCGATTACAGGTTAATGTGCAGATTGAACAAAAACTAAAATGGTCGTTTGGATAGTTAAGAACTAAGGCGACGAATTCGTTATTTGTCATTCCTTAACATTTTTTTTTTAACCCCTTGGCTAACATTTTTTTTAACACTCTGACAGTTGGCTCGACGAGTGCGCTCAGCCAAAGTGGACTGGGCCGTTTATAAGGTTATATCAATGCATGAAAGGTGTAGATCACCATGTCTCTCTCTCAGGTTGATGTGGGACCTAGCGATCTGTAATGTGGGAAAATGTAAGGTTCTGCTTTTTTGTTCCAAAAAATAAAAAAAAACAAGATTGTTTGGGAAAGTTCCATAAATGTATATTTAACCAACAAATCAAGGTAAAGAGGCAAATGCCTTAACAAAATTAATAACAAAGAAACCCTCATACCTGTGGACCAACGCAAACGGTGCTATTCTAAATCTAGTACGGAAAACGGCGAACAGAAGGTGACGGCACGCAATCCCTTGAATCCCAGCAAATTCATGAAACATCAGAGAAATACTCTTTTAGGGACCTCTTATAATATGTTAAAATGTCCATCCTGTATAATATGTTATTATTTATTTATTGCATATTGCTTATATAATTATTTATTCAAAGAACAAGTATGTTTTCCATTCTTCTTATAAAAAAATATTATATATTAAACGAAAAAATACACTTTGTAATACACCACTTTTTTATTATTAATATTTAACAGCTGGCCGGGTTTCGCTTAGCTCAAGCATCTTCAAGTATATGTCGCAGGCAAATCGTAAAATCAGGTCGATCATGATGCGGCTGAGGCAACCCACGATCTGCCGCCAGGTACTTCACGAAGTAGCTAGGCGCATCATGATCGACCTGATTTTACGATCGGCCGCCGACAAATATAAGAAAATAAAACAGTGAGATCGTGAAAGAGATGGAAATGAAGACACCTTATTGGTGACAGAAAGAGAAAATAGAAAAGAGGGAGATACAATTATCATGCATGCTCGGTGTGAACCTTCTACGGGTCAGAAGGGATGTGCTCATTGTAACACATTTCTTCAGACTGATTCGTGGAAGGTTCGAAAACTCGGCTATCATGGAGAGCATTAGTTTCTATGTTCCCGATGGTTATCTCCGTCATCGACAGCATAGACTGTTTTATCTCCATTATTGCCAATGGTTATGCCAGTCGGGAGAGCAATCTCGCTGTTGAACAGAATTAATTCGGATATCGACATATTTAGCGTCAGTGATGCTGTCTTTAAAAGGCAAGCTCAATTAATACTTATATAGTTTTTTTTTCTTTTTTGCCTACCATTTATATATTTAATTTAATGTTTAAGGTAATACTGTTAATTTTTTTATTTTTAAAAACGCATTAAAATTTTAAATTTTGTAATGTTTTTAAAGAATAAATAAATAAATTGAATTGAATCACAGGATGGGTAGGCAGGGAGGGGGGAAAAAACAGTTTCAGTGGAGATTAACGGAATAAATTAAATATGGGACGGACTATCAGTTAAATTTATTTGATTATTAAGTATGTTTGATTTATTATTAACGGCTTTTTTAATATGTTTAACCCATTTATTTATTTATTTATTTATTTTATTTACATATGCATATATATTACAATACATTACAATATGATACTTTGTCTGTCCAACTGGGCAGAATACCCGTTTCAGGACAGCCAAATTGTATATTTAGTTCATAATATTCTTAACAAAGGAATGGTTTCGTTCAAGATATCACGGGAATTTGCTTCTGTCAAATTTTCAAGTGTATTTTTACGTAATATTTTAGTCCTGTTTTATCGAATGAGTGATTGGTTTCTAATAGATGGTTCGCGAATTCTGAAAATGAATTATTATTAAAACATCGTTTATTACTATTTAAATATCATACAGGAGGCCTCACTCTATGAACCTGGGCACTCCTGCTTAATCACCCAACGTAATCAATCACAATGAAGTTGCCTGTGGCAGGGGTGTTGGTTATCCAATGAATGGTTCCGGGCGGCGGTACCCATACTCGCTTTTTTAATACCAAACGCAGTTAACCCAGCAACTTTTTTCGCATTTATTTTTGCAATGTTCAGCAACAATGCTTCGATTCTGAATCACGTTATTTTACCAAACAGACAGTCTTTTCCTCTAAATAAATATCCTTTAATACTATTAGTATGCTATCTTCATAAATGGGAAAACCCATAGTGTTTACAAGAATACGATGAAGCTATAGTTATCAAACCACATAATGATGATATTATTAGGTCATCAGAAAGCACCTCTATTTTTTTTTTTTTTTTTTTTTTACATGAGCTCCACACAGGAGGCCCTGAGGAAAATAATTTCCCTCAGGGCCTATGTCATCTTTGAGAATGCTGTGTGGAGGGTTTTTTTTAAGGAAAGGAAGGAGAGGAGAGTTCTGGGAAGGAAAGGGTTTAAGGGGTGGGTAGGAATCTGGGGTTCAGTATGTCCTGGTCATCCGCCTCCAAGACCTAGACAAACCTCACCCGATGAACCCGGGCACCCCTGCTAAATCACCAAACGTAGCGAACCACTTGGGGTGACCTATGGCAGAGGTGTTGGTTATCCAATAAAGGTTCCCGGGGCGGCGGTACCCATTCCCGCCTCCCAAATTGAGGTACTGCTAGAAATGATTCATTCCACTCAATCATCAATCACACTGGGATTCCTTTACCCCACGAATTAAAATTCAATCAAAACGTTCTGAGACTTTTAGATCAATTGATCGTGTTTTACATAATGGGTGTACGTTTAGCAATCTAGCAATGTAGCAATTTGTATGAGTTTAATTATTTAGGTTTTCTGTGTCGCAATTTTTGCTTACTTAATACTCATGATTGATTGTTTTCTTGATGATTCCTTTCCTGATAATTGATGATAATTCCTCATTACCACTTAAGATGATGCACCACGTCGGGTAAAATTCAGGATCAGGCCCCCTAACATGGTCGATCGACATAGGTTTTATCGAAAATGTCGGTAACTTGCGATTGCTCCCGAACACGACTGCAGGCCGCTAACGAACAAACAACAGTTTACGTCAAATATATTAGGAACCCCTAGTCATTGTGAACTATTATTTGTTCGTTAGCGGTCTGCAGTCGTGCTCGGGAGCGATGGCAAGTTACCGACATTTTCGATAAAACCTATATCGATCGACCTATATGCTAGGACCCCTGGACGCTAATAATAACACTCCTTATTTAGATGGCGATTTGGTTTAAATTCCCATTTGACACCAACCGACTGTTTTGAGTTATTCAAGAACAAAACATCGCCAAAAAAACATGTTTTATTTAATTTTGATAAGTTCAGGCACAAATGTTTAAATGTTTTCCGACCATTTTCTAAAGAATTTAATTTTCCACATTATTGGTACATTAAAACCACAATGTTTAGATTTTTAATGGTGTTCTGAATAGTGGCGGCCGCTGCCCTGAGAATGTGGTGGTTCACTGACAATCTACCTACTTATGACAAAAAAAATTATTAATTAGGAATTTTTAATAATTAATTAATTTTCAAACAAACTGTTATTTCCTCTTATATATTCAACACTGGTTGCACTCATTTTTGTAATAAAATTAAATATGAATTGGGCTTATATATTGATAAACATTTAACATTTAAACAACACGTAGAAAAACTAAAAACAAAAATCATCCCATTAATTGGTGTATTTGGTAGAATTGCTCATCTTCTACCAACAGAGGTAAAGAGGGGCTTATACTTTAGCTTAATCCAGTCCCACCTAAATTATTTAATAGAAATATGGGGAAACACATACATTACGTACTTAAACGACTTACAAATAATACAGAACAAAGTTATTAAAAAACTCTTCAACTATAACCCAGACACTCCCACAAAAAAACTATACCAGGAAATGAACCTTTTGAAAATAAGAACATTGTACGAATATAACATATGTCTCTTAATCTACAAAATACAAAATGGACTTATACACACAAACACAACATTTATAAAAACATCACAAGTACACGAACATTATACTAGACAACACAATAAATTGTACACAAATACTGTCAAGACTGAAAGTGGCAAGAGAAGTATTGGTCACGAGGGAGTTCATATATATAATCTCCTTCCAGATAGCCTAAAAACGGAAAATAACATAAAAACCTTTAAAAAAAACTATTTAAACTCAAAATGTTGGAACAAAATTAAAAATATTATTCTTACTACTGTACTATATATATATGCTCTGTATTTAAGTTAAGAAAGCGAAATACTATGTTTCTTTTAACTTAATAATAAAAAATAAAAAAATTAGGTTATTGATATTTAATATAATCAATACAAAAAAAAAAACAATGACAATTATCACGTCACAGGTCAAGCGCGCGCCGCTAGACTGCGCTAGACGCAAACTGATCTATAAGATCTTCGCCGAAATTGGATTGTATTCGTGTCACCTCGGGTCATGGTTCGGGTCAATCGGTAAACTTCGGCAAGGATCGGAATATGTTGGGTGGGTGGCACACCAATTGAAGCCAAATTCTGGTACAAATAGCGAAATCGACGCGCTTTCGATGTTTTAAATATTCCTTACAAAAACATGATTTCGTTCGTTTGCAAACCGAATGCACACCAATGCGGCCGATACGAGGGCGCTCGGCGGCCGCGCTATGGGAGATTAAAAGCATTCTCCCTGATAATATTCGTAGCATTATATTGGTAACTAATATTTTGAAATGATTATATTAGAGATTCTATAGATTTAAATTAGAGATGTGTATAGTCTTCAGTAAGTAAATAAAGTAAATGTAGACATTATAATTTGCCAGTACTGCACACAAACACACTGTGCGACCAGCCGCCCTTGGTTCTGAAGCGATAAGATGGGTGACATGTGAACAAACCTTCTTTTCGAGACCACACGTTAGTAGCTTTATTCGTAATTCGTGGACCTTTGATTTTAAGAACGCTAAAAACTCTTTACTCTTTGTTGGTTCGCCCTTGTCTTAAATATTCTAGTGTCATTTGTTCTCCTTTCTGTGCTGACCACATTTATTACATCGAATCCGTGAAATATCGCTTCTTCCGAGGAATTGCTTGGACTTGGAGGATAGGACTTTGACAAAGAACTAAGTACTCATATGTGATTAAATAAGATGTGATTAAATTGGACAAACTTTAAACCTCTCTTCTTTAGAAAAACTAGAAAAGTCTTTGCAAATTCTGAAATATCATCAATTATTGACTCACCTTCTTTGCTATAACTCATCCAGTTAAATATAGTTCCCGTAAACTCCGAAACAATGAATTATTGCTGTTCCACAATCAACACTGCAAATTTATGAATACCATTCTTCATTGTACAGAATATCAAGGCTTGTCAACTCAAGTAACAGAATTGATTTTTTGGTGAAAGTTCTTATGATTTTCGTCAGTCGATAAGCAAATAATTATATATTAGCAGTTGAAAACACGCTCCGCAGGTTTTTGCTGTTAGGCCCTGCGGGCGGCTTCTGGTTCGACTTCGCCCAGTTTGAGTGTTAGCATAGAATTCCGATAAAACTGGTTTCAAAAATAGCCGGTTCCTCGGATCCACTGGGATCCAGTGACAGCTCAATGGGACATAGTAACCGCGACAGGCAATGACGTCATATATAATATATAAATAGACGCGTGATATTATTATTTACAACTGCCAGTTACAATAATAATCGATATTATCGTCAATCTCTCCATATCCGGAGAGATTCACGAAATTACAAATCTATTAGTACTTACGCCTGCCAGGCGATGCTTCTTACGCTAGGTGTTAACGTAAGTGGCGCCATCTTTTGACACTACTTTAATTCGTTTCTATTAAAAAATAGATTTGTGTACAAACTCTACGTACGAAAACGGTTTTGCGTAAGTTGGGGCGTCAGACTTTTATTCTTAGCCGGATTCTTAAATTTCAACCGTTCAGTCTCTAGGCTATTAATACTGTTTTATGATGATTTTTCTATTGTAAAACTCGGTTCTTGGACTATAACGGGACCTTGTCCAGGCTTTGACTTGATATTATCTTCGATAAATACGCACAGTTTTTGTTTTGCTTTTTTGTCATTGCCCATTTATGTGTGTTGTGTTCCTATGGAATTAAGATGTATAACCAGTCCAACAGAATTTAGATCCAAACTTAAAACTCACCTATTTAAACACTCATTTCCATAAATTCGCTATTTCATTCAAACATTGCTATCCAATCTGTTGTTGAGCGATGAATTATCTTATTGCAGTTGAGATCGACGATTAAATTCATTCATTCATTTAAGATACCTATGCTTTCCTTTAAAAACTGTTAACCCATTACAATCATTTTCACAACCGTGTTATAAAATTGTAATATTATGTACGAACTTCCTTCTTCTTCTGGCGCTAACAATATTAATATTAAAATACGGTATAAAATAATTTGTAAAATGTGTAGAATAAAATATCTATGTATGTATACATGTATATATAATATCCTCAAACTGCTTCGACTCTCTTTCTCTGTCTGTACCTATATCTGTAGAGTTTTGTTGATCACTTGGTAATATTAGATACCTGGCAGAACTAAAAATATTTATTGTTGTATGTAAATACCTATGTTAATTGTAAATCTCTAATTTTAACTCACGGTTGCAAATATTTGTATGTCACCAGTTTTAAGTCAGTAGTAATAAGTCTTAGTTGTAAGTCACTAGCTACATATAAGTCTTAAATGTAGGTTCCTAGTTATAAGTTTGAATCCTAGTTGTAAGCCTATCGTATTCATTTTATTTTATTGTATGCTTATTATATGTACAGCGCCCTTGAGATGATTTTTCATGAAAACGGCGCTTTATAAATCAGCCAAATATTATTATTATTATTTATACTTTCCTTCCTCTCATTTTTTAAATCGTGTAATGTTGTATTTTTAATGTAAAATTTGTCCATAAAATAATAAATAATACTGAGATCATCTTTCAAAACTTCCCGTTTTGCTACGGAAGTGGCAACGAGAAGCACACTTTTCAAACATTTAGCGCAATAATGACACGACGGGGTTTTGTTACAACAATACCTACAGGCAACTTCCGAGATCTATTTTCTTCCACGTTTCTCCTCTGACTAGCCAATTTCTGGGAAAACAATTCGTTGAGACTCAACAGAGGCCATTGTTTTAGCTGCTTCTACTTGGCTCAGCTGCATTAGCGATGGGTTCAGATTACGCGGCGACCGCTTTAAATTCTATCTAAATAACCTGCCTTATAAATTTTTAATTTATTTATTTATTTCATAAATTTTTTTATTAGTTACAGAAATTTGTTTTTTTGGCTACCACTCTAGGCTAATGCCCGTGTTGTGGTAGTCGTACATTTAATAATTAAAACAGATGATTAAACATTCCAAAAAAAATTAAGAAATACTTAAAAGTAAAGAGAAAAAAAAGATCATATTTTAAAGAAAAGTAGAAATAAAAATGAAAATTCAAATTTTGAAATAAAAAATTAATAATAAAGATTATGTTAAGAACTCAAGTGTTCTATATAAATTAAAAGATATAAGTATATAAATCAAAATTAAAACATAAATAAAATTTAGTGAAAAACTAAGAGAAAAAAATAACAACATTTTAAAGAAAAATAGAAATAAAATGGAAATTAAAATTTTGAAATGCAAAAATTAATAATTAAAATGTAGTGTTAAGAACTCATGAATTCTTTAAAGTACGTTCGTCACCTTTCAAAAATCCAATGTTGTACACGTGTTATAAAAAGAGAATTAGAGACTTTATGTCAGTACTCAGAGCATTATATATTTTAGGAGCGATGAACCAGAATTGTCGTTGAGCGAGTGAGGTGTTAGTTTTTGGGACCACGCAACCCAGGTTTGATGAAAAGCGGGTGTGTGCTTGATGGTGTGGAGCGATTAGTAGATTATTTTTTCATATATAACAAATGCTTGTTTTAGTAAATAGCTGTCGAATATCTAAGACCCTAATTTTTGCAAAGAGTTCATTTGAGGGATGGGTAGGTTGACATTTAAATATAATTCTCGGAATTAGTTTTTGAACTAAAATAATTGATCTAATAATGGATTCAGCACAAACACCCCATCCCAATTTTATTTAAATGTAATATTTAAATAAAATCATAAAACGAAGATCGAATTGAAATGCAGGCATCACAAACAACAAACATGATCAGAGCTATTGAACTTAAGGAAGATAGTGTGTTTTACTTACTACGGCAGTATAAGCCTTAGGCATATGATAAAGAAGTGTACAAGAAATGTGATGTGGGCGTGTTTTTTGATCTAAAAGTCTTTGCGTAAATTTCAAATGAAGAAATTCATTTCACCATCATTATGAAATATTGATTTTGATCAAATGGATTGGTGATATACAATGTCAGGCAGCGTAAGAAACACGGTGGTTAACTAATTAAGGACCGGTTTTATAAACGTCCGTTCGTTACGCTTGATATTATTTTTGGTTTACCGCCACAAATATTTGGTCTACCGCCCGATTTTGCCGTTTTATTAACGTTCGTTAGGTTATCGGTAGGTTAAGTTTCGGTTAATGCTTAACTGACCGATTTTGACCAGTTAAACGGATAACGATCCGTTTTGTTGCTTGTCGGCGCTCAAATGTTATTTGACAGCTGTCAGTAGTAGTTGGTTGTTGCCCGACGATCGCTTATTTTAAAGAGACAGTATTATATTATTTGCATTTGTGACATGGATTATTCATCGAGCAGTGAAAGTGAGGATGGGCGTTTGGCAATGCTTGAAGATGACACGCCATCGTCGTCATCTAATAGCAGTAGCAGGGAAGACGAAGCTGCGGGAGGACGGAGACGTCTACGTGTTTTTATGCATATACCGGATTATTTTAATTATGATGCGGACATCGATTTTAAAATGAGATTTCGGTTGTCAAAGAGAACCGTGGCTCAAATTTTAAATATAATTGAAGCTCAATTAGTGCCGGCGACACATCGAAACCAGCCAGTTACGCCCGCACAGCAGTTGTCACTGACACTACGATTCTACGCTTTGGGATCAATGCTGCAAGCTGGCGACTTCACGGGAGTCTCCAAGTCGACAGCGTGCATCGTTGTATGGAGAGTTACTAAAATAATAGCCTCCTTGAGAAACAATTACATAACCATGAATAGTGACACAGTTCAGGACTTCTGCATAAATAACAATCAACTTTGACAGCTAAAGTAATACCCATAGATAAAAACAATATCAGAGACAATAATTTGCCAAAAACATTGCCATTAAAAAAACTTTAGGACTAAACGTAACCGATGACCGCTAGTAATGCAAATTTGTTTATAGTACGTAAAATAAAATAACGATCGGATAGCGGTCCGTAACGAAAAATGGTTCGTTACTTAACAGAAATTTGGTACTTCGTTTGTAAAACCGGCCCTATGGACTAAAAAAGTACTATGTCGTGATTACAGTGGGTTTCTTTCAAAACGACACTACAGGCATTCTGTTGTCTTGTATTATCTATATATATCAGTAGCCACAGGTACGAGTATATTGATCTGAGCCATCAGGTTTTATGAAAAAGGTTCCTGCTTATGCGTCAGCAGTTCATATATTAATAAATAATGTTTAGATCATCGATTATGTCACGTCATAAAACCGTCGATTAAAATAAAATAGTATTTTAACACTTGGAAGTACTTTTTTAGTTTTGAAGCACTTATTTTCTTCTGATGCAAAAGAAAAATTGTGATGTTGTTCCTTTATCTGTCAATCTTTTAAGTCGCAAATCGAATATTTTTGGTAATGCCTTAATTTTATCCCGGTTTACGTTTTTCTTTGTTTTATCATTACATACATAAAATCATTATCATTACATAGTATAAAATGAAGTCACTCAAAATGTATGTGCGCATAGATCTTTTAAACTACGCAACGGCCGACGGCCGGCGTAGTCCAGTGGTAAGGTTCTTGACTGGCACTCCGAAGGTCGCGGGATCGAATCCCGGCGCGGAAAATAAATTTTATTTGATTAATTTGTGTTATTTCACAATTATTCATTAAAAAAAAATTATATAGTATATTTGCTGCACGTTCCAGAGTGGAAGATACTCTCAGTATCGCCCTGGTGTGAGACCACCATTCAGAATTGAAATGTTGCTTGAAATGGCTTTAGCCGTGTTTGGTGACCAGATCTGAATAGCCAGGTACTTCCTCACCTTCCTCTTCCCTATCTCCTTCCCCTCCCCACTACCATCAGCCTCACAACATACCCCGATTGGGGATGCCATAGTCCCACTGGCTCCAGACAGGAGCAGTTGGGACTCTTGTGCGGTATACATGTAAAAAAAAAAACACGGATTTTCATGCGATTTTCACCAATAGATAGAGTGATTCAAAAGGAAGGTTTATATGTATAATACATGCTTATTATAGTAGAGAAAAGCCGAGAAATTAAAATATTCAAATCAGGCAGCTGGCAAGCGGGTGGTGAGGATTTTATAAAGGTTGGGTAATGGCGTTGTGTTTCGTTAGCCACAGCAACGTGTGGCCGGGTCTGCTAGTATTTATATATATGGACCTAATTTGACCTCTAGCACATAATAAATACATGACCTTCGTGGTGTCGCCAATAAAGTGATCTTTATGATGAACATTATTTGAACCTTGTTTTCATTCTTCTCCATTTCAGAATAAGGAAAACATTAATATTATCTTCACAATGACCGCCATTAATAAATTATACTTACGTTCCCCCTTTTTTTAATAAAATATGTTTGCGTTTAAAGCAGGACACACAAATTTTACATATTACGTATCTAGTTTTATATTCATTTTTTCTTTAAAGCCATGTGAAATTTTGAATAAAAACTGAGTCATTAAATTTTAACACAATGAAAAATATTTCCAAGTTATTTATCGCATTGTTCATTGAGCTCAATTACTTCTCAAGACAACTAAAACCAACGGTGTTCGAACACAGAATTCAAAGCGCTTTTTAGTCAGTTTTACACAGTGGTTCAAGGAAAAGATGATAAAAAACCTCATTGCTTTCGTAATTCAAAATAGTTAGTATTCCTTCAGAGTAGTTGTCTTTCAAGGAAGATTTGCGGTGTACATACAAAGTTACGTATATAGACTGTACGTCTCTAAACGTGTCACTAAGCATTCAACACCATCCCACGCTCTTTACAGGATATATGAAAGTGTATGGCAAAGTTCACAGTTTGTCCAAGATATTAGGGAAATAGCAAAATATATAAAACTTAAAAACGAAATGAAGACTTTATATCGATAAGGTATACCATTTTAATGATGGTACAATTTTATATTCTATATTTTTATCATAAATATGACAAATAATTCTTTTTTAATTGAAAAACACTTACTGCAGAAATAAAGCTTCGCTTTTGGATGATAAGTTTATTGTGTATGCTAGTTAAAAGTAGTTAAATCTAATTGAACAAACTGTTTAGCTCTGCGTTCACTTATAATAATTAATAATAATATAATATAATTCCTGCTAAGCCGATTCAATTGGCTTAGCAGGACTTGTTTGTTGATTATATTATGTATTATCTATTTTTTCAATTAAAAAAAAAATCTAACAGTTAATCTAAGCGAATTTGGTCTTACTTCGGGCAAACCAGCAAAGCATTTCCATCGGCTTATCTCTTAATGGTATTTCCAGTATTGTTTCCGAATCCAGCATAAAACAAAATTTGTTTTTATTCCTTAACTACCATTTTTCCAACTTGTATTGTAAAGCATTTAGAATTTTATAGGTCTTGTGCAATTTTAGATATTTTTAGTCCTTAAAAAAATAAACATGTAATAGCCCAGCTGGTCGTAAAAAATCAAATAAAATAATAAAATGCTGATAATTTAGCAGATATGTGAGAAACGCGAAAACTCACAAATACAAAATAAGATATGAGAGAGGAAGTGACTGGTACGAGTTACGCTGATTCGTTCCGAGATGAAGACTGTAGAATAGATATTATTTCTTTGATAGTACCGATCCTTCGAAATGAGAAGGCACCAGAGTAAAAAGAAGACACTCCTAGATCAATTATCCACTTTAACATTACAAATAATGCTAAAGAGTCACGTCTTTGTCTGTTACTACTGCCAATAAGTCGAACAACCTTACTTAATATTCCATACAACGCATGGTACTTTCCACTGTGCCCATTCATCAACATTTTTTTATCATTAATGAAATGTATACAGCACATTTAATCTAAGTGCAGACACATTTTACTAAGCTGCACCATAATAATAATTCTAACATTAATGGGGGTACCAAAGTCGAGCCTTGAAGTAGCCCTGATGGAAGAACCTCGGCCCCACTCTGCCTGAAACTTCACACGCCCGTGGGAAACGAGACGTCTCATATCTTCATGCTCAATGTACGGTAGTAGGGATTACGGATCAGCGGGCAGAGGGGGTCGACAACCCGGAACGAGCCACTGGTCGGGAGACTATCGCGACTCGGAAGATGTAATCTACTCTGTAACGTGATGATTTTTCAGGGATGGTCTTGGTCGTGCGGTACTTGTTAAAACAAATGTTAAATATCTTAAGGTTTCTAAAAAACTTATAGACGAGACTTAGTGGAAGTGATTCCAGTAGAAGTTTAGTGGATTTCAATGGAAACATAAAACCAAACCCCCCGCTGGGTGTCGCTTTGGGCATGGATGACATGATGTTATCGTGTTACATTAATATATTTGACATTTTATAATTTTATTGTAGGTATCTATTGGAGTTCTTTATCTATTTTTCATTTGGAAGAGAACTTATGTTCGTTGAGTATTCGTTCGAAAGTTTGATGGTCTTGTGTTTTTGAAACAATAATGAAGATACATGATTTGAAATTTTCACGGCTCAAAGAATTATTGTGATTTATTTTTGGGGTATTTTGCCGTGTTCGCTTCCTCCTTCTTTAGCTATCACCAGGGCAGATGCCCGAATTATGGACACCGTAACGCTGGCGCTATCCGAAACGAAATGTAACAAACCCCAAAAATACATCACATTAATATTTGGTGTTCTTCTATATCAAAAAGTTATACCAAGGTATCATTATTGAGTTCAGTCATCGATGATAAAATTCAACTATTGATGCTACACATATTTTAACTGTTTAAGCAAGTTTTTCTTCTATACCTAAACTTTCGATGATTTTTCGAATTGCCTCTTCATGTACCATAAATTATTTTATCTCGATCTTCAATTTAATTGAGATTGTTTCATTTTTGCTTGTTGAATAAATTCGAATATGCGACTATGCGTCGCCAAACAAGACTCAAACCACTATTATAATGATACAGACACGTGCCTCGTTTGATGGTCGCAAAATCGTAAAATCTAAAAATAAGTTTGGTGAAGACCAAAGAAAAGGAGAAAAAATTCTCACCACGAAGTTCATTATGTGTCTGTTCTTGTTCCAATGGCCGTGAACTTAGTTTTTTAATTGGTGGTCGTTGTTTGTTAGAGCCAAGTTCATTGAACAATGTCTTACGAACCCACCATGAAATTCACGATAGTCTTTTGTATTTTATAGTTTTGCCATTAATTTGTTTTAAGCTTCATCCGCGGCATCTGGCGTTTTATGATTGGTTTAAATATTATTAATAACTATTTTAACTGTCGTACTAATAATATAATACTATTCTTAAAACATGTTTTAAATCAGTGAAAATAATTTGTAGTTACAAAAATCATTGTAAGTAGTTACATCGCTAAAAAAAAAAAATCATGTAGATTATTATGTTCGTTATTATATCTAATATTGTAAATTTTAATATAGTTTCTCCTATAAGTGTACTATGTATTAAAAGTTCAAACTCCTAAACACATAACTTAACATAATTTCATTTCTTTATGTTGTAAATCTTTTGTAATTCCTCCATCTTGTTCTTGTAATTCCTCCATCTTATAAATCTGAATGTATTATACATATGTTACCAGGTTAATTCGGTAAATCCGATTATAATATATGCTACCAGATTACCTTTTCTACTTTGTCACAAAAAATGTAGGTGTACTTATATTTATATATTTTATATACATTTTCTTTATTTATTTATACCTTAGCTTCAGAAAAAAATGAAATTTTCTGTTTTTTTGTTATTTTTGGTTTTTTTTTATTATGTAATTTATGTACATTTCAGGTATAATATGAACTAAACATGTCAATTTGTCTATCCTGGAACGGGAAACTTTCCTAGTTGGACAGGCAAAGCTTCCTAATTGTAATTTGTACTTTCTTTTGTATCTATAATAAATAAAAGAAATAAAATTAAGTATTAAGTTTTTAGAGATGGGCCGATCTACCTTATGAGTAAGAAACGGGTGTAGCATAAATGAATATGTGCATATGTAAATGCATATTTTGGCCACATCCTCTAGTTCAGGGTTTCCCAACCTTTATTTCGCGGAGCCTCCCCGAACCAAAAAAAATATTTTCATTTCCCCCTTAATTAACTTTCAACAAAAATAAGAAACACTTTTTTTTTATATTAACTAAATTATTTATTTGAATTTCAAATAGGTACAATACAGATACAATATATTTGTTTAATATGGATCTTTAATAGAAGAGTAGGTACGCTTTTAATCATTAATTACTTTTACATTTACATTTCTTAGGTTTTTTTAAAATTATACATACTAATTTTCTCTAATGTCAAGAGATGAAAGTCGCCTTTCATGGTCGAGTCAGCCTTCATTTCTAGAAATTCTTCCTGAGCTTCTTCAGGTAATTGTAAGACGTCGACAACAAATGGGTTTATGGTCATGTGCCGCGTATTGGTGACTCGGAATTAACATCTCGATAGTTTCTGTGAAATTTGTTTTCCAACGCTTGTAAATGAGTTTCTATTTCAGATTTTAAATCTTTATCCAGTTTTTGATTATTAATTGCTTCGGATAGCCGTGAAAAAGGAAATACATTTTCAGCAGATACCTACTTATTTTTACCAAAGTTGAAGCTTTGATATTTGAAACTTGTACAGCAGCGATTGAATGGCAATTCGGAACAGTTAATTTACCTACGCGTTAAATAGATTTTTTTTCGGAAATGCAAACGTACCTATTACGCCCCCCCTGACATTTCTCTACGCCCCCCTGGTTGGGAAGTCCTGCTCTAATTAATTCCAGGTGTTTTTACAAAACACGGATAAATTATGCAAATTCTGTATAAAAGGCAGAACTAGTGGCGAAAAAATTGATAAAAGATATGGCATCGAACCGATCTGTAAATAGTTTGAAGAAATTGTCACCCATTTAAATGAATATAATGGTATTTTACCGTAGGTCTGTTAGCTATTACATGTGCCTATGTTCAAATAATATTAAGTCCAGTCACATCAGTTAAGGTGGATGGGTCGTTTTCGACATACAAATTAGTGTTCATCGACAATACTGACAACGATTATCTCAAGGAAGCACCAAAAAACAGTTTGTTTGCTTACTAACTATGTATCTTCCTTCAAGACAATCCAAATACTGAAATTAGCTAGAAATAAAAATAATGATTTGTCAGTACATCTTTTGAGGTCAGTCCATATTTTCCTACTTTTTGGAGCATATTTAAAGGTTTTGATTTACAAATTGATTCATTCCCTAATGATTTGTGTCATAAGTACGTACATGTATTGGTTGGGGAGCGTCGGGTGGAACAATTTTAGATCCACTAGTGAAGGCCCAGAAATCCATAATTAGAGTCATTATGCGTAAACCCTATAGGTTTTCTAGCGATCAGCTCTACAAAATTTTTTATGTGCTTGATGTTCGTCAAAACTATATAAAAAGGTTATTATCCACAAAAGGTTATTATTAAGGTTATTATTACATACACAAAAATCTAGAAAAACTTGATAAAATTGATCATAAATACATCACAAGAAGTCCACCACAAAGGATCTTGTGGTCCCAGGGAGCAATACGTCGAAGTTCCAAAAGTCATATACATATCTGGGACCGAAATTATATAATAAAATCCCCCCAGAATTAAATATTAAAACATGCAAAATGACATGCATCGGTACAATAATAAATAAATGGTTGATTGGCTTAGGTAGGGTCGAGTCTGAAAAATTGTTACATAATGTCACTTAAAACTTAAAATTTTACATGCTTACCTATTAAATGCCACAATCAGTAAAAACTTAGTATATATTTAATCTACAAAAAAAAAACACTTTTTTTTTTTTGTTGTACAGAATACATTTTTTGCATTTTTCACCAGCATTTGGTTCCTTAGAACGAGCAATCTGCCAAGCTAGGAACTAATATAGACAAACAAGACATAATAACACTTGTACACATTTTAATATTTACACTTATTTTGAATTACACTTATTATTATTATGTTATTTTGCTGTATAAATGTATCTCAAGTAATAAATAAAAAAAATGTGGATTCGTTAGTCTTCGAAGAATCTTATGGTCTAAGAGATTTGTTGGTGGAGGACAAAGTGGAATTCTGAGGTTATTCAACGTATCGACGACATCGGTAATCACTTGGTTCAACACACCCTTTCCACGTTTGTAATATTTGATCAAATATCTTCCACGTCACAGTTAAGTGGTTTTAGCAGATTTATTCGTATCCGGAGTTTGCATCCCTGTTTTCAGCTCTGTTTGATTACCAGTTTTAAGTATCAGAGAGGTTTTCAAAATATTAAAAGCCATCTGAATAGGTGTGTCAATCAATAAAATATTCGTTTGAAATTATTCGAGGACCTACCTCGTTTCTGTTCAGTGGATTCTTCTACTGACCCGCATTCCAAACATTCCATTCACTGAATAGTTGCGACTTGCGACTACTTTCGATATCAATGCCAACCGGCGATTCCGAATTCAGAATAATTTGGCCACTTTGAATGGTAATGAGCGGCGATATTGTGTTTTGTAGAATCTACGAGTTTAGTTTAGTAAGATTTGAAACCTATATGACTACTAACCGACTTATTTTCACAATTATTAATTTGCACAAGAGTTTCCATTGCTCCGAACTATACACAGTCAATTGAATGGCAACTGCCCAACCTTCTCCTAATCTCTTACATCTCTCTTTTTCTTCAACCTCGCAACATACCCCAATTGAGGATGTCAATTGAACGGCATGTGAGAATGGGGAGGTGTAAGAGATGACGAGGAAAAGGTTGGACAGTTTTGACTATTCAGATCTTGTCAGTAAGGGGCCGTTCAAGTATTACGTAACGCACTTGGGGGGGGGGGGGAGGGGGTCTTGTGAAACGTTACTCTGCGTTACGGGGGGGGGGGGGGTTCGAACAACGCGTTACGTAACACGTTTTTCTTTATTTAGATAAAAAAAACTAGGGAATTAAAATCTTCCAAGTTGGCAATTAGGGGGGGGGGGGGGTGAAATGGAAAATCGTTACGGCGCGTTACATGGGGGGGAGGGGGTGGGGGGTCAAAAATTGCGTTACGTAATACTTGACGCCCCCTAAACACGGTAAAAGCTATTTCAAGAAACATTTGGATTCTGAATGGTGATCTTTCACCAGAATATTAAGAATGTGAACAGTAGATATTCATCATTCTGATATCATCAAACTCGAGTATTCGATTCGCGTGCCACATCTTTCTAGAGCGTCCCAGACTTCTTCTGCTATTTACTCAAGTGTCACATATTATCCTGGCGCTCCTTTCTTTGTCCATCCGCCCCACATTAAAACCATCTAAGGCATTCCGTTGTTATTATTTTTCATCGGCCTTGCATTCTTCTCAAATCTCCTCATGAATTATAGTCGTAGATAGCAATGCCACATTACCCTTCTTACTTTCAGTTCTAGAATTTTTTTGCTTTTGATTTTTCCTACTGCAATGTATTGTAGAAGTTCTTGTCCGTTTCCTGTATTTTAGTATTGTCTTGTCGACAAAGCATTGTTCTACACTAAATACTGTCCTGTTTCCTATGTTAGATTTTAATAAATATATGATACCTAATTTAAAAAACTACGTTTTCTATTCCAGGTCGAAAGTGGGAGAGAGGAACTGAAGAAAGAACGAGAGATTCTGCAGATGGTAGCGGGACTTGGCCTGGACGATGGGGAAGGAAGGAGAGAAGTGCCACCAGGAATGTACCGCCTGCCCAGGTTTGTAACATTTGATTGAATATCTTCCACATCAGGTCCAAATTTTAGTTTATTCCCCTAAAATCCATCCATGAAGGAAAAAAAGCCTCATCAGTGGTGATTTGATAAAATATGTATTCAGCTTTTCAATTCTTGTACAAACGAAACATGACGTGTTCATTAGTCGTCTTAAATGCACAGACGTAGACAGGAATGCTTAGTCTGAGCAGCATTGATCCTCGGTGTACCCGTTCACAAATTATGTTGGCTTCATGAGAGCGGGTCGTTTCTTTAGTTTTTGTGAAAATCGGCTCGTTTGTGGAATGAGCTACTGGTATCTGTTTTTCCTCCTTCATATCTTCCGGGCCTCTTCAAGACCCGCTTTGAAAAATCCCTTTGTACAACGCGCCCTACAACGCTGCCCAACCAAGTGGCGACCTGTCTTTACACTGTATACTGAGGTGTCACTTGAAAAACATCTAAAGTGCTCAAAGACGGTCGAAATGGTCAGGCAGCATTCATTTTAATTTTAAATTCACTAGTAGACCAGAACATCGGCACTGTTGGGAGCAGAAAGAAACAATTACCGTGGAAAACGAACGATGAAATAACAATTCTTCTATAGTGTCAAAGCCATATGCTATGAGCTTGGTTGATACAGTAACAACTCCGGTGAACTTTAAAGGGACTCAGTTACTGTCAAAGGAATCTGATGAAACACGAGAGAATGGAAGCTACGCAGATAAAAAGAAACGATTGTATTACACTTTTCATAATTATAATTTATTGGTCAATCTTTGCGTTAGCACCACCAACTTAGCAGGTAGCAATTTGCAATAATTTCATCGTAAGATTTTGTCCAAAATCATTAAGTCAAAAGTAAAATAATTTAGGTTTACAAAAGCTTTTAAACCTAAAGACATTGAGTACGAACAAAATGTTATTGCACTGCACAGGTTATGGAATATAATACTATCGATTAGGTAGAAAGAAGAATACCGTGAGGTTTTGTAATGCCATGCCTTGTCGGTCAGTCAAATTGTTCGTTTGGGCCACAGGTTTCTTAGTTGGTAGAAATAAATTAGTTGCCACCACCTTGAGCTGGTGCGTCTGGTGCGGCTGGCGCATCGGGGTTGTCAGGCGCATCAGGAGCTGCTGGTGGGTCTGGGTTAGCAGGTGCGTCTGGGGCAGCTGGTGCATCGGGAGCGGCTGGTGCATCAGGGTTAGCAGGTGCATCCGGTGCGGCAGGCGCATCGGGGGCAGCTGGTGCGTCAGGGGCAGCTGGTGCATCAGGGGCTGCTGGTGCATCAGGTGCGGCAGGCGCATCTGGGGCAGCTGGTGCATCGGGGGCAGCTGGTGCATCGGGGGCAGCTGGTGCATCGGGGGCAGCTGGTGCATCGGGGGCAGCTGGTGCATCAGGTGCAGTAGGCGCATCTGGGGCAGCTGGCGCGTCTGGGGCGGCTGGTGCATCTGGAGCAGCTGGTGCATCAGGTGCGGCAGGCGCATCTGGGGCAGCTGGTGCGTCAGGCGCAGCTGGTGCATCTGGGGCAGCAGGCGCATCAGGGGCAGGAGGCGCGTCAGGGGCAGCTGGTGCATCTGGAGCAGAGGGTGCATCTGGGGCAGCGGGTGCATCTGGGGCAGCTGGTGCATCAGGGGCGGCTGGCGCGTCCGGGGCAGCTGGCGCGTCAGGAGCAGCTGGCGCATCTGGAGCTGGTGGTGCATCTGGAGCTGCTGGTGCATCTGGAGTGGAAGGGGCGTCTGGGGCAGCTGGCGCATCAGGCGCTGCAGGTGCATCTGGGGCAGCTGGTGCATCTGGAGCAGATGGTGCATCAGGCGCTGCAGGTGCATCTGGGGCAGCTGGCGCATCAGGTGCGGCAGGTGCATCTGGGGCTGCTGGTGCATCTGGAGCGGTTGGTGCATCAGGTGCGGTAGGTGCATCTGGGGCAGCAGGAGCAGCTGGCGCATCTGGAGCAGCTGGTGCCCCGGGTGCAGCAGGGGCAGCGGGTGCTGCAGGAGCAGCGGGGGGTGCTGGTGCGCTTTGGGGGGATCTTCTCAAACGGTGTGCCAGCGCAAATTCTACGAAAAATACGAGTACATTAACGTCGTTCATGTTTAATCTCAAAAATGGTGAATTTAAATCAATAATCTGGTTCACGTAAGTCGGTCACGAGACTTGCAGGAAAAATAAGAGAACTCTAGCGAGTGTCACTTAAAATATTTTGGAGAGACAACCTCTATTAGGATTCTGTGCAAGGATTTGATGCCAAATTGATGCTTAATTGCGGTCGAAAATAATGAAAAAAGTTAAATAAAACCTGGAGAAAAATACTGAATAATTAATAAATAAAGCTTACGCCCTGGATTATTAAGGAAGAAATGCGAAGCGGCTCACAACCTTTTGACATTAGAGAGTAATAAAATGCACAAACTGCATCTACCTAATCAATATGAATTATAACTAATAGAGGTCTCTCTGCCTTGACAAATATTTTGAAACAACAAAATTTGCCAAAACTCAATAAAGAATCATTTCTCAGTGACACGTAAATATTAAAAATTGATCAAACCTTGGTAGAATATTGCCGTCACAACCACCAAAAAGATTACGAACTTCATTTTGACTGATGATTTAAACTTGTATTTGCTTTCACTGTTACTCGAAGGACCAATTAATATCTTATGATGAAAGCTATGAATTTACCAGTGGCTTATATAGGCAGGTAAATAACGCGATAACTGAGGAAGTCATTGATTAATTGGACGACACAAAAAATTATCTGCAAGGTATTCATGTTAATATGCTAGTTATAGTAAAATTGACATGTGCAAAAACCCTTGTTGATTTCAATAATTTATGTATCCTCTTATCTTACATACTCCAACTCTTTACAACGTGTTGGAATTTAATTTGAAAACAATACCAGTGTCGAGGATTCTACAAAAAATGTTTTGAGCCAAGTGTTACAAGAACATATTGTTTTTGTTTGAAAAACGTCAGATTAAGTGTTTGTAAAACGCAACGCATGTGAAACGCCATTCACCTTTCCTGCATCGATTAATCTGAACATCATCACGTTACATTTTCAAACCTTTCCCTACCTAACCCATCTCAAAACGTTGTCCAACCGACTGCCGATAAAAGTCTCCTGTCTTTACGTAGCATAATATAGAGACTTGGGAAAAGGGATGTGATATTTACATTTGGAGCATAAAATTTTACGAGTACTGTTTAGCTTACCTACCACATTTCACTTTTTCATATGCATATATTTTTTTTATTGTTAGTAATCATAACGTAGTTTAATAGATCAACCCACTCTTTTGGTTTTGTTCTGTGTTTTTAATGTTCATTGGAAGTTAGCCACACCATTTTTAATGGGTTAATCTGTACCTACAAAAAACGTTCAACTTCATCCAAGATAATGTGGCGTTTTTGTTTCGTTTAATTATACGCAGACGTGACAAAAACAGCTGTTTTCTTCAAAGGAATACTGGATAAAGTTAGTTTGCATAAAAATTACTGCTTTCTTTCAAGTGCAGCTGTTTTACTGAATAAATAGAAGAATTTTGCGTATTTATTAAAACATACCTTTTTCGTTCCGTGAGCCATTATGCTAAAAATGAATTAGCATGAAAAATATTCTGATAATTAGCGGCAAAATCAACTAATTACAGCCTGTCATTGTTATCTTCGACAAAAACTTTAATTATTCATTTTGCGCCTACCTTTAGTTTTCTTAGAAAGGTTAAAAAGAACCGGTTAATAATGGACAAATAAAACCAAGTAAAACTTTCTGTTCGATAGACTTATTAAATAGTAATAATTTATCGTTAGTTACCTTATGACATAATAAATTAAATGGGGTTCCTCAAGGATCTACGCTAGGACCATTTATATTATCATTCGCTTTTTATGAAAGCTGAGCGATGGTGAAGTAAAACAGTGGTTTCCAGACTGCCAGGAGGCCCCGAGGAAAACAATCTTCACCAGGGTCTGCGTTGTCTTTGGAGATGACGTATGTAGGATATTTTTAGGTAAAGTAGGAGAGGAAGTTCTGGGTAGGAAAAAGGTTTAAGGGGTGGGTAGAAATCTAGGGATTAGTTTGTTCGGTTAGTGTATCAGTGTATTCGCGTATAAATCCTTCCCTTCCGATTAGCGTTTATGATTTTTTTACGGTGCACAACGATGCACGATGAATTACGAGAGTCCGGCTGGAAATGTCAAAGTTTTACCAAACAATAAGACCTTACAAATGTAGTTCCATATTTGCTTTAAAAACATATATAAATTCTGATAGTATTAGTATTGAAGCTCAGCGTGCACTAACTACAAGATAATAGAAACTTGTGCACTCACGATTCTTTTAATATTGTTCTTATCATGTTTTAGTTCCAGTGTTGATAAAAGTTGATCACGAGATATATATCACTGGTACTAATGTAATAAAAATAGTTTATTTTTATTTTTAATATGTGTAGTTGCTAAATTAACATTTATTTAATTATCTTTTTCAGATGATCTGGTGTTCCCCAAGGAAGCGATCTGGGACCTGATGGATATGAAAGACACAACCTGAATTCTTCACAACAAATGAGGCCTTCGTAAAATAATTATTAATAATACAACTCCTTGTTTAAAGCAAGCATATAAATACTAACGCCTATATTACTTTTCTTGTGTTAATGGAAAAAAATCTCTTAGATAGTCCAAAAGGAAAGATGGTTTCTAAATTAGATATACGAATATTTAGCCATTTCGTTGTTACTTCAATATCTTCTCCATCTATAAACACAATGCACTACAATACAAACTATGTGAAGATTGCACAGTTCTCTTTCAGAAATGAAACATTTCCCATTATTAGTGCAATCATCGGAATACCCATTACTCACAGCAAAGAAACGATTTTGTTAAAGCATATTTTCAAATAGTCATAATTCTATTGTTAAAAAATATAATAATGGATTGTTGAATCGCAATGATCTAGATGCATAATCAATTATTAATAACACTTCCCATTTTAAAAATTGTCACGTTTACACCAGAAATTTTTGGCATTAAAGCGGTGAATGCTTTTTTCAACAAATTGTTCGATGATGGCTGTTTATTAATCATTGAAATCTTACTCGTCCTACAACCCACAATCCACTCCACGGTTCACGATGAATTTCGATTTGTAAAAAAATCATTTCAACTTTGATTTCAATACCGTTGGTGATAAAATTTCAACCCCCTTTATTTTAATTTGCAACAGTCAAGAATATTATAATTACAGATACACCCGAGATTGTATTAATTTCAAAGCACAAGCATCGAATTTGTAATAGAAATTAGTGTTCCACTTCGACATGTTTGATTAGCATTTCGCTTCATCATTCTGGCACATGGAAGTGTGTTACCCAACCCATAGATGGCAGCTGATACTACAAAGCTATATTCAGATTCCCATTCAATCTTAGAGAGTGTGTGGCGGATTGATGATTGAATAAATGATTTTATTCATAGAAGCAGTGGATAATTACTGTCACTGGAAAGCAAGGCAACCATTAGCAAAGATACAACGACATGAAAACAGAGAAAATTACCTTAAAGATTATTATTATTATTGTTTTTTTTTTAAATGTAAGATGTCTTAATTATATTCATGGCAAACTGTGCATATTTCAAGCGTCAAATCATTAATTCTGTGACTTGCTTCTAAAACTGCCAATACAAATTTTTGGATAAAACTAATTTGTTAGTTCGCCTCAAAATTGGGTTATATTCCGACGCACTCTATTTATCATTCCTACAGCATTGGACAGTAATTTAAATGCATATCGATTACAGAATACTTTTCTAGGATTATCTGGTCAGTTATCAATATTGGCTATTACGGTCAACAGTTGATATTCCGGCCAACGATTGATAAATTTTATTCCAGACTCCATAGTATGAGATAAATTTCGGTAAACTGTCAATACACGCATTTATTTGGATGATGTCATTCGTTATGCAAAATTACTGGCTTATTAATGAATGGAGTTAAACTAAAGAAGCTTTTAGAATTGAAATAAGTTGTATTAGCGATCCATAGACCAACTAAGACGCGACCAATTTATTCCGTTCGATCTTTGAGAATATAATAATAATAACGTAGTATTTATATAGCGCAGTTTTGTGATGTTAAAGTGTTTGAAATATCACTAAAGCTCTCATTAACTAATTAACTCCCGTTTAGTATGTAAAAGTAAATGCGAACTGCTAATGCAAATTTAGGTTAATATTTCAATTCAACATTAGCTATTTATTAATATTTTTACGTAATTGTTTGGTGTTTGACGTTTCGGAATATAAATTCATAGAAAACATAACCAGTGTGGCCGGCATACATCGATTTCTTATTTATTCCCTGTCAATATCAGTGAAAGCCTGCTAGAGACATCAAACAGTATTATCACCCTTGCGTCTGCGTACACACGCTATTCACAATTAGATACACACGGAAGTGCTGCCATCTATCATCAAGCAGTATTAATTATCTAATCTGTGTATATATGCGTAATATAATATGTTCCCGCGAGTTTTTTCTGATGTTATATTAGTACGGATAAATTACAAAACTCGCGTATAGATAGCGCCACTTTCATCTGCGTCTCGCACACGAATAATTCCAACAACCTGATCTATATAAAAAATTTGCTAAGGTCCAGTACTCTGGTTTCCCTTGAAAGAGTGACGGTAGTACTTAGTTGTGTATAGCGCGGCTATATATTACATATGACGTCATTGCCCGTCCCGGTTACTTTGTCCCAATGACTAGCTATAACTGGATGATAGTGGATCAGAGGAACAGTTTTTTTTTTAACCAGTTCCTATTGGATTTATAAAATGGTCACCAATACTAACTTGGCGAAGCCGAACCAAAATCCTTCCATAGGTTTTTACTGCTGGTCGATAGTCGATACATAATTATCGGAAGTTACTCCTCCCATATTAAGGCTCGATCCCATATTAAGGCTCTGCAACCGGGCCAAAAAGAAGAAGATGGAGAGATACGAAATTACGAATGTTAGAGGAGAGCGCTAACATTTACAGCCACAAAATTGAGGCGAAAATTGCGAAAATGTTTAATAATAAACGACTCGTTTAAAATAGAGAAAAAATCTCGCGGGCATTATCTTAAACAGCATTTAAAGAAACACTGTGAATTTTTTCATACATATAACTTGTAAAATAACTGAAACAAACGTGTTAATAATAATTTTTGGAGCATACTTTGCGATTTTTTGCTATCGAGGAAATTTCATATAATTTTCGTTTCGGCGCGGGCAAAGTCTAAATATTATCTTCAAGAATAACATATATATTTTTTAAGAGCTTTAAAACTCACCGTGTTTAAGAGAAATATGTAATAAATCGGTACAAATCCGGGGTGTGGGCCCTTAAGTTATCGAGCTCCGGATACACAATTTTTATTACGTATTTTTTGGTATCTTCAAAAATAATGACCATATGTTAGCCTTTTTCGAAGAATTCCAACCTTCAACCAACTGAAAATTTCATGCTAATATTGAAAATCAGAGAACGCATTGTCTCAGAAAGACCTGCTACATTAATTTGCAATACCATTCTTGATTGTTTCCAGCAGAAACTTGATTTATTCCGTGAATAGATTCATGCTTCAATAAGTGCATTGAATAGAAGTTTTGCATATTATAATTGCGAGGTTTCATTGGTAAAAATTGCAAAAGAAACAAATAGATACAACGTTCAATATTGACTAACTGAGTGATGGGTATATTGTTATTTCATTGTTGAATTGTTTCTAAATGTGTATTTGCACTAGAGAGATACACTTTTGATATTCTGCGAAAATGAAAAATGTTAACCTTGATTTGATTGTGTCCAAAATTGTTTTGAAAATCTTTAAAACGTTATGTCTTAAGTATATTAATTGATGGATATTATATCATTTTCATCTTGGTATATACAATTTGGACATCTGTTCACTATACAATTTAGACGATCTATAGACGATCTGGTTGAATTCTAGTTATTTGAGAGGAAATAAAATATTCACTTATAAAAATAACAAATTTCGCAGACTTTTTATGGATCGTTCGTGTGTAAAATATTTTTCTGGCAATATTCTACATTCGTAGATTTTTGAGGTGAAACTTCTTTAGCGCCGTTAGTGTCTTGAAATTCGGGTGAAACGGAAATGTGTCACAACTCAGTTCTACACCAATACTCGGTTCTAATATAACTTGGTAAATTCGCACCTCGGCGCGTGCCTTCCATAGCGTAATTGGCAAGGTGCCTGACAAGTCTCAGCGGCCAGAGAGACAGACATCAAGCGAACGGGGGTTCGAATCCTACGAAATCTGAAAAAAAAAAAAATTTTGTGAAATCAATATCCAATCTTCCAACCACTTAAAAGAAAAGAAAGCGTCATCTAGTTTCAGTGACTTTCTAGTTTCACTTCTACCGCGTGTGAATTAAACACTCTGATTTTTTTAATGGTCGGGTGTCACCCCCCTTGGCGACATCCCACACCCGGAGGATGAAAAAGATAATTTACGACATTGATTTTCATGGTGACAGCTGTTTTGCCTTTCCTACCCACGATTGATTGCCATCTATGTAAAAGTTTGCTTTGTGCTTGTATTTCCTGGATCAGTTTTGAAGAATACATATTTTTAAGTGTATGTATTTTGTAAATATATATATTTTAAATAGATTTGTTGTTTTATATATTTAAATACAGGTTTTCGTGTCTCATCCATATCCACAGGTTCTAATCTCGATTTTTATAAAAAGTGTACATAAAGAAGTGTAATGCTGTAAAAAGCTTTATCGTAGTAAGTTATTTAGATATACCATAACAAATGTACTTTTTAATCACTCTGTTGTGGCCATGGAAAATTATTTTATCGAATAGTGTTAAAACAATTAATTTTAAATATACATAAATATGCTACTTTAAGTTTGTTTGTAAAAATATCATGGAAAACCTTGCTCATACAATCATGTTCATATTATTTTTAGATACCTATAACCCATTATGTTGTGCATAAAACATTGTCCTTACAATAGATATCAAATTACAGAATAATTTTTTAATGACTTAAAATTATTAATTTTTAAAGAAAATTTGTTAAAAAATATTTTTCGTTACTTCCACATCATTATTAATGTGATGGTTTTAAAAAAAAGTTCAAATTTCACCTTTTAAATATCTGAAAAAATTGATACAATTTTCAAAAATAATATCAAAACAAATCAATTTTCTTAGTATTAATAAACATTTTATGTTAACTGTTGAAGTGTTATATTGTGAAAGGCTGCTCGTGCCATTTATTATAAACAATATTATTATATAAATTACTTGTTTGAATAAAGCAAAATTATGCAAGTACATATTATATTTTTTAGGTATTATATTTTAAAACCTAGAAAGTTAGGCATTGAAATTCAAGTTATCTTATGTATTGGGTATTTTATCATTTAAGATTTAAGTCAATATAAGTAAGGTGGCTCCAGAACTCTTGATTGAAAATATATACAATGAACTGCATAAAACTCAATCAGAACACCTGATAATCTTCGATCAAGTATGTACATCATACGTCAATGCTGATAATACTTCTTTCCTTCTATAAAGACAGGAAGACATTTGGTGTAACTGTTCACAGTAACAGTGCAATTTTTCCGTATTTTGAATTGTCTCCAAAGCGATGAATCTACGTGGAAGACGGGTAATGACGAAAATGCACAAATTACGTTGCTTAGTCAACATTAAAAAAACAAATTTGAAATATTTAGCTCATTTATTGATACATAAATTTAACAGTATCAAAAGAAAAATGGTTCTTAAAAAATTGATGTCTATGAACTTCCTTCTGTGGAAATATTAAATGTTAGCCATTTTGATAATCAAGATTCCATGAATCAGAAATATTGCCTGCACAAATTTAAATGATAAAAGTCTTATTATGAAGTGCAAGTGAGCTAAAATATTTCTGTTAAAATACCATTAAAATAAACGATTAATATATGTTGCAACGTGATTTTTTATTAAAATGTTTTAAAATCAAATAAAATGTGTTAGTCGTGTTGACTAACACATTTCAAATCATTGTTAAAATGTTTTAAAATCAAATAAAATGTGTTAGTCGTGTTGACTAACACATTTCAAATCACTGTTAAAATGTTTTAAAATCAAATAAAATGTGTTAGTCGTTTTGACTAACAAATTTCAAATAACTGTTAAAACCTTTTAAAATCAAAGAAAATGTGTTAGTCGTGTTGACTAAATCGGCTCAAATAAGTGTGCCTACTGTCTATAAATGTGTAGGTATTTATATAATTATTGTGTATATACGTTTTTAATTATGATTTCACATTAACAGTAATTCCAATTTCATAAGCATTGAAACTTTAATACCTTTAAAATAGTGACGAATGTAAATAAAGAAGAAAAATATCGATCCATGTAAAAAGATATTTTGTAAGTGATAACTTATTATCATTGTTAATCTTTATTTGGACAAGTGTATCTTGAATATGTAAACATGAATTCATTAATATTCTCAATAAAGTTTAATTTTATTTAAATTGCTTTTTTCATATTATATAAACACTTTGTTCATTTCAGCAGGAAAAAACCTTCAAACACAGGGAAGGAAATCACCAAAGATTTAAGAGTGACGACTGTGAGGCCTTTTTTTATACGAAACTTAATTTGGATTTGTGGCCAAAATACCCAACAAAATTTAATATATTTTTTAATGGAATTTAAGAGTGTAAGATACTATCAGTATCGCCCTGGTGTAACACCACCATTCAGAATTGAAACGTTGCTTGAAAATGGCTTTAGCCGTGTTTAGTGACCAGATCTAAATAGCCAGGTACTTCCCAACCTTCCTCTTCCCCACCTCCTTCCCCTCCCCACTACCTTCAGCCTCACAACATACCCTAATTGGGGATGCCATAGTCTCACTGGCTCCAGACGGGAGCAGTTGAGATTCTTGTGCGGTATTCACTGTAAAAAAAAAAAAATCAAAAGATATAGCGAATGTCTAGTACGGATATGGGCTTTTTTTATTTATGTTTTAAATTATAAATTCAGGCTATTAAAGAATTCAATTTTGCATGATTTTATCGGCAAATTTGGCATTTTTTGTGAGTTAATTATAATTATAAAAAAAATTAACTTTCCCTACCTACTTTGTTAATACAATGAAAAAAAATGGTTAAGCAAAGCTTTTTTTGGGGTAGAAATTTGTATTACAATGTAAAGAGGCCATTTTTAATTTAAATTTACGCCCATCATATAAATATATTTAAAAAATTTATAACTTATTTCGTCAGCGTTAAGTGTTAGAAATTTTTTTTTTTTACTTGAGCTCCACACAGGAGGAGCTGAGGAAAATAATTCCCCTCAGGGCCTATGTCATCTTTGGGAGATGCTGTGTGGAGGTTTTTTTTAAGGAAAGGAAGGAGAGGAGAGTTAAGGAAAGTAAACGGGTTTAAGGGGTGGGTAGGAATCTGGAGTTCAGTGTGTCCTGGTCATCCACCTCCAAGGCCTAGACAAACCTCACCCCATGAACCCGGGCACCCCAGCTAAATCACCAAACGTAGCGAACCACTTGGGATGACCTATGGCAGAGGTGTTGGTTATCCAATAAATGTTCCCGGGGCGGCGGTACCCATTCCCGCCTCCCAAATAAAACTATTATGTTTTTTTAGTTAGTATCACTGTTGACTCCATGAAAAATGATTTCTTTAATGGCGTATATTTTATAATTTAAATCACGAATAAATAAAGTATCACGTACTAGATACCTTTTGATTAAAAAAAATATTATTCAATTTGGTTAAGTATTTTGGCCTTACATCCAAAATTAAGTTTCGTATGAAAAAGGGCGCGCAGCCGTTCCTCTTAACAAATTCTCTCTCGGAACATAGCCATGCACAGCAGTGATAGGGATGAATTCATATGTTCATCACTCCTGACACACTGAACCCAAAATTCTTATTCACCCCTAATACCCTTTTCCTTCCCAGAACTTCCTCTCCTTCCCTAAAAAGACCCTCCACACAGCATCCCCAAAGAAGGGGAAGATCTTGAAGGGAATTATTTTCCTTAGGGCCTCCTGTGTGGAGCCAATGTAAAAAAATGGAGATTAGACCACAAGGAATTATTTTACAGGCAGAATTAATTTAAGATGAAGCCATACTAAATAATGCAAAATCATACAAAATCATATGTTTTTATTTTGAAAATTTGATGGCTTAGAGGTATTATAGATGCTTCAATTAAATACTGTGTATAGAACATACCTTGGCCCTTAAAAATGTCGGTCATTTTTTTTATCAGTCTTTTAATAAGCCTATAAAAAAATAAAGTATAAGGTCTATAAAAACATTTTCAAGTCCAAACTCTCCTATTTATAAACCTCTTTTCGGATTTGGTTTTATTGTATAATGTGGCAAATTTAGTTTCTTTTATAATAATCGAAAAAAAATTGATATTTACGCCCGAACTTCACAAAATAAAATGTTATTACTGTTATTTTTGACATCGATCGATACGGCCCGCACTCTACAAATTTGGTTTCTTGAAGTGACCCTTATGGCATGGGCACAAGAACCATGCACTGGGCACATCTATTTCGTATCAGTCACGCCCCAACCGGCGCGGGAGACAGTCGTGTGATTCCGCGTCGCTTAGTTTCGTGAAATCAATTTTAAATTTCAGTTTTCTTACAATAAACAATGCGTAAAACAGGAATTAATATTTTTTACAGGCCTTTACGAAATCAACCTGTAAATTTTTTTTCTCAAATACCTTTTCCAACCTTTCCAAAAGCTTTTTCTCAAGTATTTTTAAACTCCTCCCATAAAGGGCGTGAATTCCAATTTCGATTTTTTCCTGAACTATTGGATCGCCTTAAGTTGAAACGAAAGTTGTAGATTTGGTTGCAATCACAACAAAAAATATTAATTGCCCAATTGCTCAATTGAATGGAAACTAAAATTGGGAACTGGTGTAAATGTGGGTGAGGAAGAGGTTGGTTAAGGAGGCTGTTGATAATATAAACTTTCTATATAAACTCAATCAATTTTAATTTTATTGCAGTAAAAAAAATACCTGGCGCCCTTTTTGTCATTTTTCACAAAAACTGTGCTGTACAAATTTTTATTATTGAGCTTAAAATAAATTTGTCAAACTTAATTTTATTATAGTAAAAAATTACAGAAAAACATTCTTTCCGTAGTTCGTGCTTAGGTACCTAGATTCCTTGTTGTCATTTTTCACAAAAAACGGCCCTACAAAAATGTTTTATTCAGAATTTTTTATCAAATAATTATTTTAATGCATACAAAGTTCAGAGAAAAAATACATCTGGGTAGGTACCTACCTACAAATAAGTATATATTTTTTCTCATACCTAACAAACCAACTATTCCTCATCCCACACCCAAAAAACTAACTGCACTCAGCTTTCAATTTTCTGAAGAACATGTACAAATTACAATTATATCTTTTCGGATACTGACCTATTTCATCTATCCTTAGTCAATTAGCGGCCGTTGTTCCCAACTTTTCGACCGATTAATCCGAGTCTCCGATCAGTCGAAGAGTTGCGTTGGGAAGAGCGTATTTGTGCATTTGAGGAGTGTTGAGCCAAAATTTCGGCTCAACAGTTGATCAGTAGGATTGGGAACAACGGCCAATTTACCGAATGCGTCTGCGATCTTTATAAACGAGTAGATCCGATTATAAAGCAAGATATATTTGACTTTCCCAAGCGCCCCATGCCACTTTTATTATTTTTTTATTATTATTTATTTATTACATGTCCTAATGGGCTTTTACATACTAGTTTATAAGTTAAGTATCATAGTTTTTTTTTTAATAAAACTAAAACAACAAAGAAAATATAATGCAATGAAAAAATGTAGCAACAAAAGCATATAATAAAATAAAATACATTAGTAAAAATGATGAATCTCATATTAATAGATATTCAATATAAACAATATTTGCAGAAATTAAACACGCATATTTGGGTCTAGATGTATAAAAGAATTGGAATAAACATGTTTACACTGGATATTTTTTAGGTGAAATATATCTCTCAGATCAGAATATATATTTCCGAGACTGAAGTCTCGAAGAAATTTGAGGCGCATAATATTCTGACAATGGGGAGCCAGAATCCAGCGAGAATCCAGAATTCGCGAGAATCATACAGTTAATGAGAATTCAGAATCCTATGAGAATCCAAAATTCAAAATACAGAATTCAGCGAGAATTCAGTAAGCATACAGAATTCAGTGAGAATCTAGAATTCAGTAAGAATACAGAATTCAGTGAGAATCCAGAATTCAGTAAGAATACAGAATTCAGCGAGAATCCACAATTCAGTGAGAATCCAGAATTCAGTAAGAATACAGAATTCAGTGAGAATCCAGAATTCAGTAAGAATACAGAATTCAGCGAGAATCCACAATTCAGTGAGAATACAGAATTCAGTGAGAATACAGAATTCAGTTAGAACGCAGAATTCAGTAAGCATACAGAATTCAGCGAGAATCCATAATTCAGTGAGCACACAGAATGCAGTAAGAATACAGAATTCAGCGAGAATCCATAATTCAGTGAGAATACAGAATTCAGTGAGAACACAGAATTCAGTAAGAATACAGAATTCAGTAAGAATACAGAATTCAGTGAGAACGCAGAATTCAGTGAGAACGCAGAATTCAGTAAGCATACAGAATTCAGCGAGAATCCATAATTCAGTGAGCACACAGAATTCAGTAAGAATACAGAATTCAGCGAGAATCCATAATTCAGTGAGAATACAGAATTCAATAAGAAACCATAATTCAGTGAAAATACAGAATTCAGTGAGAATACAGATTTCAGTGAGAATACAGAATTCAGTAAGAATTCAGAATTCAGCGAGAATCCATAATTCAGTGAGAATCCAGAATTCAGTGAGAATCCAAATTGCCTGTCAGAGAAATCGGACACGGGATGGATAATGTGTATTTTTTATTTGTCATTTGCCACTCAAAATTTCCCCTAGATTCTGCGAAGAGATCTATATATCTGAGAAATTTTAATTTCTTACCAGATGGGATTTTGGGGTAACTTCGTTAAAAGTTTTTTGTTATCAGGTGGAGATAAATAATTAGAAACCCGCAAGTCCAAAGCTGATTCTATTTAATTGATTATAAAACATAGATATTACAAGAATTTTAACAATACGAAAAAAATAGTTACGCAAATCTGTCACACTGTCTGCAGGTTCTACTATTTTTCGAAATTTTACATACATTTTTTTTTTTGGTAAATTTTGATAAATTTAATTTCTTCACAATGACAACATGTAATGCGCTGTTGAATCTTTTCTTCGTCTTCTGATTGCCCTCCCCTATCGGAGTTTATCTACCATCGAAAAAACGCTGTGAGACTGCTAAGTTTCAAATCAGGCAGCCCTGAAGAAATATCAAATTATCGACCTATATCTCTTGTCTCAAACATTGCAAAATTTTTTGAAAAGATCGTAAAAAAGCAACTCATGTACTACATTGATAATAAAAAAATTCTTAGTCCTAGCCAATTTGGATTTAGAGAGAAACTAAGTACTCATGACGCTATTGCTGAACTCTCCTCAACTATATACAACGCATTAGATAAAAAAAAACAAATGCCTTGGCATTTTCATTGATTTACGCAAGGCTTTTGATAGTATCTCCCACACAAAACTAATTAATAAATTAAATGATATCGGTATTATTGGTAAGGTTAGATATTGGCTGAAAAGTTATCTAACTCAAAGAAATCAAAAAGTAAAATTAAATAACTCACTAAGTGTAGATGAAACTTTAGAATTTGGAATTCCCCAGGGGACTGTTATTGGACCAATTTTATTTATAATATACGTAAACCAAATGATTAAATTATCACTTAATGGTAAACTTATATCCTTTGCTGACGACACTGCAATAATTATCGAAAAAAAGACGTGGAACGATATTACCAATGCAGCCAATCAAGACATGAAGGTTCTAAAAAATTGGTTCGATAACAATTTACTATCACTTAACATAGAAAAAACTTATTACATTCCATTCTCTCTACAAGAAGATGTGCCAAATAATTTAATTAACATAACAATTCATTCCAAAAATTGTGCAAATGACGGTACATGTAATATGGACTGCGCTAAGCTGAATCATAAATCTAATGTAAAATATCTTGGAATCTTAATAGACAAAAATGTTAAATGGAAAGATCATATCAATCTCACTGTGGAAAGAATAAGAAAACTTATCTATGTTTTCTATAACATACGAAATATTTTAAACAAGAAAACTATCAAAATTGTCTATTATGCATTAATTCAGTCTTTATTACAGTACGGCATTATTGGGTGGGGAGGGGCCTTTAAGGCTTCCTTACAGCCCATAATTATAATTCAAAGAATAATTATAAAAATCATTCTTAGGAAACCATACGACTACCCTACTATACAGATATTTCGGGAATTTAATGTACCATCTGTTACAGAATTGTATAAGAGAAACGCCTTATGCCAAATTTATAAAGAATATTTTATTCAAAAAGTTCACCCCTCAGATAGCATAAGCAATAGATTTAAAACTAATGGCTTAATAGCCATCCCTATGCTTAGAACGACCACGGCTCAGCACCACTATTTGTATTTAGGTGTAAGATGGTACAATATATTATTATCCAATAACAAAATTAATATAACAGATACACTGAAATATGAATTATTCAAAAAACAAATTAAGTCCCTTAAATTGGATAATGACATATTGTACCCTTAATGTTTACCCTTTATGTAATTAATTAATTTACCCTTACTTAAACAGCAATATTTAATATTTAAAAAAATTGTATTGATATTGTCTAAATTGTGTACCTACCTAAGATATTTATTTCATTAGTTCTTTGAAAATTGTTTACATAATGAACATCATTATAATTTTTTTGCATGTAAAATACTCCTCCCATAAACACGAACTCCTAGAGCTCAACTTATGGAGTAGTAGAATAAAACATGAATTGTTTTGTAATCTTGCATAATATATTATCATTGTAATGTATAAACAAAAATCTTGAAATAAATAAATAAAAAAAAAAAAAGTTTATATTTGCTTTATAGCTTTTAGAATCTAGTACTTGACTATTAGTCTGATAATTACGTAAATAATAATATAAACCTGACAATTTGACTGTTCTAAAATTGGAAGCCTTCCTAGTTGGATAGTCAAAGCTTCCTTATAGTGTTTATGTATTTTTGTATCAAATAAAGCACAAAACGAAATATCCGTTTAATATCCATAATTTTCGTGTACATCCGTGAATTTCCATAAATTGTATACATTTACCCTGAAGAAGGAACGAAGGGTCGTTCTGAAACCGGTCGGATTTACTCAAATATAAAAGTGGTTCAAACAAAGTTAAATTGTTTCATTTTTCTATAAATACTTTGCGATTTCCAAAAATGTACATGACGATCAATATTACAAATTGCAATATCGTCACCTTGGTTGGATAGGATTCTAACTTCGCCTTATCATTGGTGACGATACCCCCAAGACCAGAACTAGTATCAGTATTACAGAAAAAAAAACTTTAAAAAGAAAATTATTCATGGATTATTCTTATTATTCATGGGCTGGATATAAAAATATGTAAAGAATCTCGCTTTTATATTTAGATTTAGATGCATTTTTTAATTAGACTAAATGAAAAATGCTTTAGTGGCAAGTTAGTTACCAAATGCAGGTATTTCGTCATTCATTTGGATAGGGTTCTAACTGACATTTTTTTTAAAAATGACCTTTGAATGCCAAAGCATTTTTTTTGCCTATTTCTATAACCAAAATAATTTTCAGAACCATCTGTGTTGTATTTTCGTAGATATAAGTATGACAAAGTTCTAACTTCAAGCTTTTTCAATAATAATTCATTTCACAAGGTTCTAACATCACTTACACTCTCTATTTTGTTTGTATCTGACAGTTGATCTTAAATACGAGGCACATTATGGTCCGTCATTTCATTTGGATAGGGTTCTAACTACGTCTTACCATTTTCTAAGGTTTCTAAGTTTCCAAAGACGAATTTTCGAAATCTATGTAAGAATTTTAATTTATGTATATTAGTTTATTGTATTTTAATGGAAAATATTTTTATAGGGCTTGGCCCTAGCTGGGAATAGCATTAGGGTAATGTAATTAGAACCTTCTGCAATGAATTATTATGCTCTAGCTGGTTGCACAGGGTTCTATTCGTATGTTTAGGTATGTTCTAAAAGGGTAAGTTTACGTCCTCTTTAAATACTTTTAAAAACATGTTCAATTAAAATACTTTACACAAGGTTCAACATCAAAATCGGAAATTTGTAAACAGATTATGAGAAATTATCTTTGCAAACTTTGACACCTCATATCTCAGAACAAGGTGAAGCGAAGTTAGAACCCTATCCAAATGAAGTGACGATTTTCCAAACGTTTCTTGAAACAGCCAGAAAGATAAACCTGTTTATTATAACCGAGATTCCCTCCAAAATGAAATGCTGCAGAAGTCCCAACGAAGGCTTTGTTTTAACGAGACAAACTTCCAATAGATGTCGCTGCAACAAACATAAGTAAACGCGCAAAAAGGGGAATATGCAATAGAAAAACTTGAGCATGTTGTAATAGGTAATTTAAAAGGCCTGAAAAACAATTTATGGAACTAAGGCCGTTGTTTCCAACTTTTCGATCGATCAGAATCTGTTTCTCCAATCAGCCAAGTGATTTGTTATTTTTTAGTAACCCTCCATTCGTCTGTTGGGGAGAGCGTATTTTTGCTCGGGCTCCGTTCGAATTGGGAACAACGCCGTTTTATACCTATTTGTAAAAAAATTATATATTGAGAGTTGGGCCTTACAAAAAGTTTAATTTAAATTGGAATACAATATAAAAAAAGCTCTATCCCGAAAATGCAGATCTAAAAACTTTTTATAATTTTATGAGAATACCATACCGTACCTAATATACGATCTGTTCGGAGACAGGTGAACTATGGAATCCCCTAATAGGTGTGTTGTGAAACTGGGAGACTATGGGGAGAAGGGAGGGTGACAAAGTAGAGGAAGATTGGGATCTGCATGACGATTCAGATCTAATCATTGAAATCATCTGAAGCCATTTGAAGCAAAGTTAATTTTGATGTTCGATGATATTTTTTTCTATAATATTTTTTTTAATTACGTCGCCACTAATCACACTCCCATCGTCGCGACGGAATCACGTGATCTGCGCGCTGTTTCGTGTCTTAGCGTGCTGCTGGAACGAGACAGAGTGCTTAACACGTGACTCGCTAGGCTATACACGACTATTCAATTGCGACGTGTGATGAAAAAATATCTTAATTGCTTTTCATTGAAAAATATCATCAGACAGCAAAATGATATCAATATTTTTTTCTCCAACTGTGCTCAGGAATCGCTGGTTAAAATCCTTCGGGCACGTGCTGTTTCACCGTGTATGTATATTTCTGACAAGATATCCGCACATTCAAATTATATGTATACGCACCAATACACACAATCCTAAATTTGTGTTGCTCAGCACATTTTAATTGTGCGGATCTATATCTACATCTATATATTTTAAAAACATTGTCACGAATTTCATACTCTAGGCCAGTGGTTTTCAACCTGTGGTACGCGTACCCCTGGGTAGAATCACTGGTTAAAATGCCTAAAGTCGTGTTACACTCTGTATAAAATTGCATTACTTCATTTTTTTTTACTTAGCTCCACATAGGAGGCAAATAATTCCTCTCTGGGCCTATGTCATCTTGGGGATGCTGTGTGGAGGGTCTTTTTACGGAAAAGAAGAAGAGGAAATCGTGGGAAGGAAATGGTATGAGGGGTGGGTAGGAATCTGGGGGTCAGTGTGTCCAGGAGTGACGGACGAATGAATCAATCCCTCCCTCTCTGTGGGTAAGGCGATGTTCGAGAGTCCTGCTGGAGAGGTCTACACTCAATTCTACAGGTCTTCCTCAACCAGTCTCTCCCGATCCGGCCTGCCACGCAGTTGTTGGGCAGACGCATCCGCCACCTAGATCCGGACAAACCTCACCCCATGAACCCGGTCACCCCTGCTAAGTCACCAAACGTAGCGAAAAAAAAATTGTAAATTCATGTAATTGTTAAATTCGTGTAATAATAAGAGTATTAAAAATTACAAATGAAACGCGTCTTTCATTATACGTGTGAAAAATATAGATGGAGGGTACGGGGAACAACAAATTTGTAGTGAGAGACAAGGGGTATGCCGGCTCAAAAAGGTTGAACACCACTGATCTACGCAGTATACAATTTTTTTATATAAATGTCTGGTATTGGAAAGTTTACCGAAATTTACATTAGTAATAATTTCATATAATATCTTTTGTCATTGGTTCTCACTATACGAATCATCATTACGTTTTAACAATGGCTTAGCAATTTAGACACAAATAAAATTCATAGAAAACCTTTATATTACTTTTACAAAAAGTTCCGCGGGCAAAACGGTAATTATTAATTTTCAATATTCAATAATTCCCACAATTTTCAATAATAATTAGGTTTTATTCGAGTTATTATTGAATACTAGCGCGGAACAGTGAAAAATCATTGGATATTATAATAGAGAACTCACGTCCAATTTTTTAAATTTTTTTAATGAATAATGACCTTCTAACTTAAATAACTGCATTTTTATTTTTATTTTTAGAGTTAGTTTTAATAGTTAAAATAATTGTCAAAGTTTTAATTTTTCAAGACCCCCCGAAAACCACCGTATGTATGGTGAATCGTGTGACGTCATCACTCCTGAAAAATTAGTATAGGATCGGGAAATCAGCTGATATACTGCCGCCATTTTGAATTCCGTTGTTCGAAGTATTCTCCCTAGAGATAGCATTACTATTTTTTTTATGCAGTAATTTTTGAATATTTTCAATAATAGAGATAAACTAATAAGAAATACCTTTATTTTTTAAACATTATTTAGGCCTAAATAATGTTTCAATAAACACAACAACTAAATCTCTATAAACAGTATGTAAATAAACGAATAAATTAATAGGATGGCTTGTGTCATATCATACATTCCCATACAATGACTTTACGGTGACGTGTTTTTACGACCCGATTAAAAATGTACTTTTTAATAATTTTTTAAAAACTCTGCGTTTAAGATGAAGTCATAGTAAATAATGCAAAATCACAGAAAATCATATGTTTTTGTTTTGAAAATTTGATCACTTAGATGTATTATAGATGCTTCAATTAAATACTGCGTGTAGAACATACATAGAAGCGCAGAATATGATATGGGAAATATAACAACAGGCCCACCAATCACAACAAATGAGGTAGAACACGCAATTCGTCTCTCTAAAACTGGGAAAGCAGCGGGCCCAGATGGAATACAGGCTGAAATCCTTAAACTTATAGGAAATAAAGGGATCCTAGTATTGACGAGTCTCTTTAACTCAATATATAATACAGGAATTATTCCACTGGATTGGCTTCGATCCACTTTTGTTACTCTCCCTAAGAAAGCAAAAGCAAGAAAATGTAGTGACCACCGCACAATTAGTTTAATGAGCCACTTATTAAAGATATTTTTGCGAATTATACATGGACGTGTATATCGCAAAGTGGAAGAAAAGAAAAGGTGTCACACAATTTGGCTTTCGAAATGGGTTGGGTACTCGGGAAGCGTTATTTAGTATTCAAGTACTAATCCAAAGATGTAGAGATGTGAATACAAATGTACATGCATGCTTCATTGACTTCCTTAAAGCATTTGATAGAGTTAGACATGACAAAATGATTCAAATTCTGAAAACCTTCGGGAAAGACGATAAAGATATAAGGATAATTGGTAATCTTTATTGGAACCAGAAAGGAGCAGTAAGAGTAGAGCAATGTCTAACAGACGAAGTAGAAATAAAGACAGGCGTGCGACAGGGTTGTATTCTTTCACCTATGCTCTTTAACTTATATTCAGAAGAAATATTCAATGAAGCTCTGCAAGAGGCTACTCAAGGACTTGTTATAAATGGGAAGATTCTGAACAACCTGCGTTATGCAGATGATACAGTACTTCTATCAAGTAACATTGAGGATTTACAACTTTTGCTGAATCAAGTAGTGAAGACTTGTGAGAATTTTGGGCTGGAACTGAATATAAATAAGACAAAATACGTGATCATAAGCAAAAATAACGCATTGGATGAAAATCTTTATATTGCTGGAACAAAACTAGAGAAGGTACAGAGTATTGTATACTTGGGCTGCAATGTAAATGATAGATGGGATCCTTCAGTTGAAATCAAATGCCGCATTGAGCAAGCTCGTGCAACCATTATCCGCATGAAAAAAATGTTCTGCAGTCATGATCTCAACCTTGGATTACGAATGCGAATGGTCAGATGCTACGTGTTTTCGATATTATTTTACGGAATGGAAGCATGGACGCTTACTGAAGAACTTATTAGGCGACTTGAGGCATTCGAGATGTGGATCTACAGAAGAATACTTAAAATAAGCTGGATGGACAGGGTTACAAACGAAGATGTTATGGTTCGGATGAATAAAGAAAAGGAAGTAATTAAAACTATAAAAATCCGAAAACTTCAATATCTTGGACATGTGATGAGACATCCAGAGAAGTATGAGATCCTGCATCTCATAATGCAGGGAAAGATTGCCGGAAGACGGGGCCCTGGAAGAAGGAGAACCTCATGGTTGAAAAACCTGAGACGGTGGTATGGCCAGTCTACCGTGGAGCTGTTCCGGGCTGCAGTAAACAAAGTCCGCATAGCCAACATGATAGCCAACGTCCGTTGAACGGACAGGGCACAAGAAGAAGAAGTAGAACATACCTTGGCCCTTAAAAATATCGGTCAGTTTTTTTATAAGTCTTTTAATAAGCCTATAAAAAATTAAATATAAAGTCTGTAAAAAACACTTTTAAGTCCTAAATCTCCTATTTATAAACCCCTTTTCGGGTGTGGTTTGATTGTTTAATGTAGCAAATTCAGTTTCTTTTATAAAAATCGAAAAAAAAAAAAATTTTACGCCCGAAGTTCACAAAATAAAATAAAATGTCCATTTTCGCCTTGTTATTTTACAGTACGGCCGGCAGTAGACGAATTTGGATTTTCAAAGTGAACTCTATGCCGTCCACCGAAGGGCTACATAACTAGACACGCCCGTTTTTTTATCAGTTCGCCCCCGAACGGAGCGGGAAACGGACGCTAGGCTCCACGTCGCTTTGTTCCGTGAAATCAATTTTAAAATTCTGTTTTATTACAATAAACAATGCGTAAAAAATGAGTTAATGTTTTTTACAGGCCTTTACGAAATCAACCTAAAAAAAAAATTTCTCAAATACCTTTTACAACCTTTCCAAAAGCTTTTTCTCAAGTATTTTTAAACTCCTCCCATAAAAGTGCGTGAATTCCGAATTCGATTTTTTCCTGGACTATTGGATCGCCTTAATTTTATTAAGAATCAGCGTTTATTGGTCTATATCATAGACATCAGAATTCTCAGAATTCAATAGACCAGAAGAGACAGACGAGGGGGTAAAACCAAACTATGAAGGGGGAAGAGGGAAAAGATGACTGTGATTCGTTATACAATCAATCTGACAGTAAATAGGCATCTCGCATTACAATATCACCATTTAGTTCTTAAAAGTAAAATCTGCTTTGAATGAATAGACCTTTTTACATGGGAGCGCGAATTGCTTGCCACGATAATAACATATTTGCTAAGGCCAAATGTTCGCCGCAAAAAGACTCGCCCCAATACACATAGCAATATTTTGTTGCCGTGTTTAGTTAAAACACTATTACAAATGTTTCATAATTTACTTACCCCTGTAACCAGCGACGAAAACACTGGAGAACCGCCCACATTCGCTATGTCTATATAATATGTACCTATAATGTTAGCGCAAGCTGCCGTTTTTGGCGTGATATTTCGTAAAACGTATAGACGTTACTTTCGCGCTGGTCACTACAAGAATGATGACGTCACATATTTTAGATTCTCTCCCCTCCCCATGGAGCGAGCTGGCGCCAAGGCGGAGCTTATAGCCGGTTCCATGGGGAGGGGGAAATATTACGTTTTTATCACTTAGGGCAGGTCCAGATATATTCATATGTCCGTGGTCTATATGAACATATTTTTTTAAAGCCAGAATATTTTTCACTGGGGTTCCTTATTGTAGGATTTTTGAAGCGTGCTTACTATTATATGGGATTGCATGGGATTATAGGAAATTTTCAAGTCGGAAGACAGGTATGGGTACCACTGCCACGTGAACCATTTAATGGATAACCAACATGCCATAGGTTACCCCAAGTGGATCTCTACTTTTGGTGACTTAGCAAGGGTGCCCGGGTTAATGGAGTGAGGTTTGTCTACTATTGCATGGCGACCGGTCGGAAGAGACTCGTTGAGGGAGTACATTTGACACACCAGACTCTCTCGACCCATCGCCTTGCACCGCAGTGGGAGGGATGGATTCATACATCCGTTACTCCTGGACACGTTGACTCCCAGATTCTTAACCCTCATACCTTTTTCCTTCCCAGAACTTCCTATCCTTCCTTTTAAAAAAAAAACCCTCCTCGCCACATCCCCAAAGATGACATATGCTCAAGGTTTTTTGTGAAAACTTCTTTAACAGCGTTGTGATTTGAAACTCGATCAAACGAAAAAGAGACAAACATATGCATTTATAGGAATTAGCTTGCGAGAGAATGAGATAATAATAATCGGTCTCCTCTTTTTGCGGTGCTTCGTAGCTTCCCCACTCTTGTCTACTTTAGTTTTCTGAGGGTTTCACTTCTACCGCATGCGAACTGCACACAAATTTTTGAAGTGAAAACTTCTTTAGCACCGTTGAGATTTGAAACTCGATGAAATGAAAAAATGACACTAAAAAGATAAACACACATATTTATAGGATTTAAACTGCGAGAGAATGAGATATAATAATCGGTCTCCTCTTTGTGCGGTGCTTCGTAGCCTCCCCAGTCTTGTCTACTTTAGTTTTCTGAAGGTTTCACGTCTACCGCTTGTGAACTGTGAATGCGTACATTTTTTTATTAGGGCCTCCCATGTGTAGCACATAAAAAAAGATCCGCATAAAACAATTGTGGGATTTGTAAAGCTGATAGTATATTAAAAAAAGCTTCAAACCTGAAGACATATTAATTAAAGAATTGGCGTGTCCTACATAAACTACGTAGGTACCTACTATTAAGATAGTAGTTAGATGGGTTTAAATTGCTAACAAAAAATTAAATCAAAAATCTACCAACTAACGTTTGGGTACATAAAAACTCACCACTTATGCAATTATATCAAGAATGTTAACACAGAATGTTTATGGGTTAATCCGATACATCTGATTTTGTTTTTTGCTGGGGAACTTTGAAACAGTTCGAGTTTTTGCATGGTCCGAGCGTTTATAAAAAAAGCTACAACAATTTAATGTTCATGAAACAATAATTATTGAATTGGCTTAAAATTAATGTTTATGAAAAATCATAAAAAACACTAATAAAATGCAGAATGTTTTAAGTGAAATAATTTATTAAGTTTGGTATAAAGATATTAAAATATTGATTTTTAATTATCGTGGAAAAAAGGTTAATTTGTTCGGTTTTCGAAACAACTTAAATTTTTTTTTAATGAGCTCCACGCAGGAGGACTCCAGATACTAATATCTACAGCCTGTATGTCGGACGAATATCTACAGCTCATATGTTGAACTAATATCTACGAACTTCAGAGTGTTGACTAATAAATATCTACGGAGCTAAGGTCGGACGAATATCTATGACGGTCCCAGTGTTGACTAATATCTACAGAGCGTAGGTTGGACTAATGAGCTAAATGTGTCCAATAGTCCGATATTAGGGATTTTTACATACATACTTACATAAATTAAGTTTTTTAAACTGCATACGCAATATTACGTTATTCCAATATGCTATACATAATTGCAAATCCAACCTCTGCCAGTGCTGTAGAGTAGATATTCGTCAACACTTTGGTTCTCATAGATATTAGTCAGCAGTTTGAGCTGTAGATATTCGTCAACACTTTGGTTCTCATAGATATTAGTCAACAGTTTGAGCTGTAGATATTCGTCAACACTTTGGTTCTCATAGACATTAGTTCGATTTTTTCAGTTTTTGGAATTCCTGTAGATATTAGTAGACGCCTCCTGCAGGAGGCCCTGAGGAAAATATTTTCCCTTAGGGCCTATGTCATCTTTGGGGATGCTGTGTGGAGGGTTTTTTTAAGGAAAGGAAGGAGAGGAGAGTTCTGGGAAGGAAAAGGGTTTAAGGGGTGGGTAGAAATCTGAGATTCAGTGTGTCCTGGTCATCCGCCTCCAAGACCTAGACAAACCTCACCCCATGAACCCGGGCACCTCTGCTAAATCACCAAACGTAGGGAACCACTTGGGGTGACCTATAGCAGAGGTGTTGGTTATCCAATAAAGGTTCCCGGGGCGGCGGTACCCATTCCCGCCTCCCAAATATAAGTTGCTATAGAAATCATTGTGTCTCCCCTAATTTATAAATCAACGTCTAGGTCAAAACTTGTTATGCAAGCCCCCTCTGGGCTCACGCAGTCTCATTTGGAAAAACTTCAAATATTCTTGATTAAAGCCATACACACAACTCTGGGTGCCCCCAAATGGATAAGGGTATCCCAACTCCACAAATATTCTGAAATCCCTTTATGGTTAGAAATATGATCTAAGCGGTTTAAGAAAGAGAAAACATCAAGCTTTATATTCAAATCTTAAATTTAATCGAAAAATAATTAAAATGTTGCAATTCGACAAAAATTATGAAATTTTGTCAATTTTTTATAAATTATTTTTACATTGAACGACAAAAAATCGATGAATGATATTTATGTTGTGAGAGTGGATTGATATGTTTGTGTAAAAATGACTGGCGAAGGACCTTGATTTTGTGTTACTATCACTGCCTGAAATGATAAAAATACATGTGGCATAGAAAGGAAAGGACTCACCGAAAGGATAAAAGCACTTTGTATGCTGGCAATGCAATCGTCTGCTTTCGCTCCTATCCAACAGGCACAAAAAACAATAGGCGTGAATTTCGTTATTTTGATAGTATACAGCGAGTTATTTTTAATAGCGGTCACCGATAGCGGAGTACAATGGTTATGTTGCGGCGGGCGTTTATTACAGACTGGGTAAGATTGGCGGATAGGCATTAGGGATGGGTAGAAAAGGAACTTGCAATAATATTAATACCAATCTCAAGCAGTGACAGTATGTATGCGTGCTGTGTAGGTATGCGTATGTGTAGGTATGTGTATGGGCGTAACCAATCGAGTTGACGGTAAGTTGACGATGAGTTGATTTGCCTAATAAAATATGTACGTGTTTTTTTTTCGTTATCACTAATTTTAGTTAATAAAAGCGATTTTTAAAACTATATTTTTTGGATTTAAAATTTGTATATTTCAAAAATTATGTTATTTCATCAGTTCATGACCTTCCAAAAACAATTTTTTTGTTTTCAAATAGTCTAGAAATATTCTATTCATATGGTTTTTATTGCAAAGCGGAAATATTTTGAGCTTCCGACAAAATAGGCCCGAGGCCTGAGGGGTTAATAATACCTATGTTTTTCTTTACATTTTAATGTAACGTAATATATTATTTATCCTTTGCCTTCATTTTTCTAATTTTCATTAAAAACCATATGTAAAGCAGATATGATTTTTGAGACAATTTTCCGTCTTGTTAGGTGCTAATAATTTATTAGCACAAATAACACAATTTAAAAAAAATATTTTTTTTCGGAGTGGTTTCTTTTTTTTTACAATAGTTCCATAAAGGAGGCCCTGAAGAAAAAAAATCCCTCAATGCCTATTTCTATCTTTGGGGATGCTGTGTGGAATGTCTTTTTTAGGGAAAGGAAGGAGAGAAAGTTCTGGGAAAGAAGAAGGTATGCGAGGTGTGTAGGAATATGGGAGTCAATGTGTCCAGGAGTGATGCATCCTTCCCTCCCAGGTCGAGAGAGTCGGGCTGGAGAGGTCTAGGTTAGTTCTCTCTCGACCTGTCTCTCCCGATCCGGCCCGCCACCCGATTTCCAAACCAGAAGGTGTGGAAACGCTTTCATCACCAAGACCTAGACAAACCTCACTAATACTCTCTTTCTCTCTAATGCTATGAAAGATTTTAATTTCACCTTCACACCATTCCTTTATATTATGTTTTGTCTCTTTCTTTATGCATAAGCCCAAACAATCTATTTTTGATCAGTTTAATTTTACACCCTGGAGATGCTTGTGTTAAGCGAAACAGGTAACAGGTAAAGTTTATATCAGTTAAAATGAGTTTTTTTTGTTCTCTACGTGATGTAGATTCCCGCTTGAACCTACTACTAGTATCCGGACACCATGTTTAAATTAGCGACATCAGTTATCTTCCAAATCAGGGGATGTATGTCGGGTATAAGAATCGAACAAATAACACTGTGTGGCGTGTGTCTAGCAATTACAAAATTACCCATTAACCACCAGCAATTAATTACACGCGGCGTAATATTTTCCTAGATGGAAGAAAAAATACTGTTATGCGACTGGGCTTCGAGTATTGCGTAATGGCAATGGTAATCGTAATGATGAACGGGACAGGTAATGATGACCGGCGCAACCTTCTTCTTCTCCTCTCCTTCTGTTCTCTCGCGGTCCGTGTGGTTATTTAACCCAGTTATTTTATGGGTACTTCTTCAATGGAGAAGACGGAATGATGGAAGAGTATTTTGGATTTTATAGTTGCGATTCAAATCGAGTTTTGAAGAAAGAATCTTCTAATTTTAAATTAAATAACCCACTAGAATACTTAAAATTTAATTTATTATTAAACTAGCTGGTCCCGGCATGCATTGCTATGCCATTTAATAAAGAAATTGATTCTCCCTGAGTCTCCTTTCCCATTCGTCCCGTTCCCCTTCCGCCTCCCCTTCTTCTCCTGCGTCCTCTTCCCCTCTCGTGTTCCCACTCCGTCACCTCCACCTTCCCTTTCCCCACTCCATTACCCCTCACCTTCCCCCGTCCCGCGAACCTCCCTCCCGAGTTCCCCCCCCCCTCCAGGTCCCCCTCCCCCTCCCAGGTTCAATTGCAATTTTTTTATACAAATTTCATAATGCCAGAGCTCACCTGAAATTTTATAAAATCTTGTCCTGACAATAAAAAACACACAAAAAAAGAATTATCCAATTTGGTGCAGTTGTTCGAAATTTATGCGCTTAGGAACACATTCAGCGATTCATTTTTTATATTATAGATATTCTAAAAATAAACGCACTAGAAGAGAGGCGTAAAATAAATGACTTAACATTTTTATTCAAAATACTTTACTCTAAATTTGACTGTTGCGAACTCCTGCAACTCATAAACTTACGAATACCGACAGTAACTACACGATAAAATACACTATTCTACTGTAGCATTCATAAACGGAACTACATTGCCCACCCTCCAATACAACGATTTCACACTATGGGAAATCAGTAATTAGGTGATATTGACATATTTAACATAAACTTGGCGAATTTTGTCGATCTTGTAAAAAAATTATTCCAAAACTATTCCTAAAGACATCTGTATTTTTGTAAACCTATTATTCCTAAACATATATTGTATTTTTGTATTTTTATGACTTGCGTGCTTTTTTATCTAATTTTATTTTTATTATTTCTGTATCTGTTGAAAAATCATCTGTCACGAATTAATTTTATTGTACTACCAAACATGTAAAAGCCCTTTGGGCGTTAAATAAATAAAATAAAATAAAATATAAAAAAATATAACGTATTTTGATTCTTGAATTTATGCTTAGTTTATGATTACTGAAGAGTTTTAACCCCTCAGGTAATTTGTTCGCTTTTCGGAACCACTCATTTAGGTCTCGTATCGAAATCGTCGTATCTTCCTTAAGGGCCTTTAACCAGCCAGCGGCTGAAAATCCACATTTCGTCGAAAAATGTTCTTACAATCGTACAGGGCGGTTCCAATGAGAAGGATTAATTATTCTCCGTAACAGCTTTTTAAAATTTTAACTCAAGATTGATTTTCTTTCAATCCAAATTTGCTTCAATTTATGTAAATAGATAGACAAAATAGAGAAATTTTCGTCATAAATAAGTGTTCGGATATATTTTTTAAAGATTTTATTTGAACTAAAATTAAAATTTTGAAACATGCGTTTACTAGATAATGTATTGATTTACAATAATGTATGATTACACGGTATGAAGTATGTCTTGTAAAAAAAAATTTACGTTGGAAAATTTAACAAATCTGCCAACGACCTATGGTATAACCTTATTGTACGAAAAATATTTTTTTTTCTCAAAATTTAAAACATGCCTTTCTTTACCATACAAAAGTTTCCAAATCAATTTTTTTTTTTTTTGGAAAAGAGCCAATACGTCTAAAATTTGATTTAAAAATGATATATTTCCGGTTTTCTCTGGATATACCCTCTTAACTAAGGAAAATATGCAGCGGGCATTTTCATTGACCTCAAAAAGGCGTTCGATACGGTTGATCATAAGATTCTGTTAAAAAAGCTTGAATATCTGGGCATCGTGGGCAACAATCTAAAACTTTTATCTAGTTATCTTACGGGTAGGTGCTGTTCGGTTGTTATTGGAAAAGATTCAAGTGATCATAGAAATATAACATGTGGTGTACCACAGGGCTCGATTCTCGGGCCATTATTATTTTTAATTTATATAAATGATATTGCAAAATGGGGAGTGAAAGGTACACTTCAACTTTATGCTGATGACACAATATTATTCTATCATAATACTAATTTAAACGAAATGGAAAAGGACATGAAAAGAGATTTGGCTCATCTAGCCGAGTGGTTGAGAATTAATAAACTTAGTCTTAATATTAAAAAGACTCACTATGTGCTATTCGGGAATAAGAGAGAACAACGCCTAAACATTTCCCTTGGACTAAACAAACTGGAACAAACAGATGTCGCAAAGTATCTAGGACTTTTAATTGACTCACGGCTTTCATGGAAAAATCATTTTGACCATGTTAAATCAAAGATTGCTCCGGTGACCGGTGTAATGTACAGGCTACGTAGATTGCTTCCCACAGCCATACTGCGATCATTGTACTATGCTATGATTTTTTTTTATTTTTTTTTTTATTCCAGTTAAAAGAAAATTACATTTTCACTCATTTAACTAGAAATAATTATACACATTAAGATAAAATAAATATTTCAATACAGCGCTATTCTATTTCATTGTTTTGTTTATCAAGAATAAATATAAATAATTGTTTTTTAAATTTACCCAGCTTCTTTTCGTTTTTAATGTCATTTGGGAGGCAATTATATAAGTTGCCCCCCTCGTAACCAATGGATTGTTTACCATAGTTAGTGTGGATGGTATTTAAATGTATGTTATCGCGTTGTCGTGTAAAGTGTTTGTGTATTTGGGACGTTTTAATGAATTCTGTGTTTGTGTGTACGAGATTATTTTGTATTTTGTATATAAGGAGACATGTATTGTATTCATATAGTTTTCTTAATGTTAATAGTTTTGTTTCCATATATAATTTTTTTGTGGATGTTCTGGGCTTGTAATTAAATAGTTTTTTGATTACCTTGTTTTGTATTACCTGTAATTCATTTATGTGTGTTTCACATGCGTTTCCCCAGATTTCAATCAAATAATTTAAATGTGATTGTACGAGACTATAATATAAACCTATTTTTAATTTATTTGGCAACAGATATGATAGCCGGCTAAATACGCTAATTAAGGGGATGATTTTATCTTTAATACCTTGTATGTGTTGTTTAAATGTCAAATGCTGATCAATGCACAACCCAAGATATTTTTCCAGGATCAGGTTTTGCAAGTCGTTGTTTTCAATTTTTAAGGGTACATGAGGAGGATTCACTCCCACTTGGCATACCTTTCGGGTATCTGGGGTTTTGCTACCAAAAAATTGATATCGGAGGTACAAATAATATAAAATAGAGCCCTACGTAACATTTTTGGCTTGCCTTGGGATACACATGTTAAAGATATTTACCGTCACGCACTTGTATTACCATTTAAGATTGTTCCTAGCTTTGAGATAACAAACACCATCTTAAATATTATTCAGTGCAACACCCACACAAATATAAAACTGAACTATAACAACGACGTTCACCAATATGATACACGACAACACAACAAACTACATATATCAAAAATACACTCAACAAAGTTCGGACTGAAATCATTAGAATACATTGCGTACACTAACTATAACAAATTGCCTGAAGAATTAAGACAGGCCTCTAACAAATCTCGAAACGATATATTGAAATCCTATTTTTTCAAATGTTATTTGGAAAATGAGTCATAAGTAGGTACAAACTCTGTTCTGATAGCTATCCTGATTATCTCCAAGTACCAAACTTTGTACATCCAGATATGATGGGCGCAGTTTATATCTTTTTAAAACTTATCATGTATTTTTTATGTAAACATCTTGTATTAATTAGGTCTGTGTATTTTTGAGCATGTACCTTTTATTGAATTTTTCCTGATTTGTTTTTTATGCATTTCCATAGTCCATCATGGAGGATACTTGATTTTAACTTTGTGACACCAACAGTACATAAATCAAATGAGTGGTTATAATATTATTCATAAAATCTTATAAAACATGTTTCTGTGAAATATTTGTAAAGTGATTCTTCATATATGTTTGTGTCTGTATGTTGCTTCTGTAAAATGTTTTGTAAATTTTTTCTTTATTTACTGTGTCTGCATATTGGGTTGGGTTGGGTTTATCTTTTCAAATGTACCAATTGGCGATTCCTTAATGAGTTTTGATAACTCATGGGAATGCAACTTCGTTGTATGTTTTATTTAAAAAAAAAAAAAAAAACTATCATTATGTTAGAAAAATAAATTAAATGGTGTTAGAAAGAGAAACACCACGCTTTATATTCAAGACTAAGATACACACAAAATAATTAAAATGTACCTACACCTTTATGAAAGTAAAGTTTAGACCGCAATTTGAAAAAATATGAAACTTTGCGAATTTTTTAATAAATTTTTTTACATGAAACAAGAAAAAGCGAGTAAACGATAACATCTATAATGCATTTGCCTAATCAAATAACTAAACGTTTTTATTTTTTTCGTTATCAGTTATCACGTTATCAGTAAGGTGAGACAAGTCGACCAAAATCTGCAACGGGCGTTTAACGGGATCTATTTTTTTTTTATTTTTATTTATTTAATTACAGAATACATTTTGTACAGAAAATTTGAGTAGACCCACAAAGCTGTCATATGACAGCTTGTCTGCAGGTTCTAACAATTTAAACATTCTTAATATTATATCTAAAAAAATATTTGTAAATACATTTATAGTTTTAAGGAAACATTAGAATAGATCACATAGTAATATTAGATAATTTAACTTACAATCATAAATATATAAGATATTTCAATATACCTGCCTAATAACAATATATGTAGGCAGCTATATTAAGATATTCAAAGATACATGGAGTTTTCACTCATTAACCATAGTTTTATCATTTTAGGACATAGTCTCTCATTTTTTTCAAGTTTTATGTTTTTATTGATTTTATTGAAAATCACTGGTATTAGATATTCAAGAGTACGGCTTCCATATTTATTTAATATTCGAGGAGTTTTTAGGCCCTTTCCTTCTCTAAATCTTGTGGTATGTTTGTGTACAAGTAGGTGTTTGTAAGGGCTTTCCCCCATATTATCCATAATAGTAGTGAACCAGTGGAGACCTTTTATTGTAAGTAAGCTCTCTGAGCCATACAGTAGTTTTAAGTTATGTCTCTGTTTGTAAATATTTGTTGTGACAATTTTTTTTATTATGGCAGTTTGTAAATTTTCAATATATTTAATGTAAGTAGTGCTTGCATGTCCCCAAGTTCGAATACCATATCTAAGGATGGATTCTACCATAGAAAAATATATGAGTTTAAGAGTACAATGAGGCAAAATAAATTTTAATTTGTAAAAGTTACTAGCTAAGGATCTGAGCTGGTTACAAATTTTAGCCACTTGTTTATCCCACTTAAAATTATTATCTACAATTATACCCAGATAAGTATATTCATTTGTGAAATCTATTTTTTCACAGTCACAAACATTAATAATTCCTCTATGTATACAGTCAAAGCTATGAGCGGTTATTTTAGGAACATTCCACATTTTCAAACTTGGTGATTTTATGTACATGCATTTGGTTTTTTTTACATTAATAACTAATCCTACATCATGAGCCCATTTGAGAAGCTCGTTAAAATCTCTTTGTAATTCTTGTATAGCTATTTCAGGATTTTCATTTGATACAACAAGAGCAGTATCATCAGCAAAAATGAATCGACGAGCTTTTTTGAAAATCTTACACATAGCAATTACATATATAATATATAATTTTGGACCTAGAATTGACCCTTGCGGTACTCCCGATTTGATGTATCTTGATTTACTAATTATATTTAAAATCTTCACACTCATTTTTCTATTTGTCAAATAGTTTTTAAAGAATAAGAGGAGTTTACCCCGGATACCTATAAATTCAAGTACTTTAATTATTTGTATATGGCTAAGTGTGTCGAAAGCTTTTGAGAAATCAATAAATAGAACCAATACATGTTGTTTACAGTTTAGTTGTGAATTTATATGATTAGAAAATTTTTCGAGCAATTTATCGCAACTTTTATTTTTTTGAAAGCCATACTGGCATTCATCAATAATACTCAGATTATTTAAGTATTTATCTAAATTTATTGATATATATTTTTCTAATATTTTTTCTAATGCAGGAAGTAAGGAAATCGGCCTGTAATTGTTTATTAAAGAGTGATTTCCATTTTTAAAGATAGGCCTTACAATACTATATTTTAGTTCATCGGGAATATGGCCCGTATCAATTATTCTGTTAATTAAGTGGGCGATTATAGGACTAAGTAATTTAACATGTTTTTTCAAATCATACATACGAATTAAATCTATGCCTGGTGTCTTGGAATTTTTCATACCACCGATAATTAATTCGATTTGCTTTGTATTTGCTCGTGGTAGATACATTGTGTGATTTAAATATTCCGGCGTGTATTCTGACGCTCGGACATCACATATATGTAATAACTTATTTACCCCCTCATCAAAAAAGTCTGCAAAATTTTCTGCCACTGCATCTTTCGATTTGGATTTTAAGAAATATTTTGATATGACTTCATCACAACTAGATTTATCTTTCCTTCCTAAAGTTTTATTAATTTCATTCCAGGTTTTTTTAATGTCTTTGAAACAGTGATTAAATTTATAGTTATAGTATAATTTTTTTGTGTTTATTATTTGTTTATTTAATTTATTTCTGTATTTTTTGAAATCGATTTCATATTTTTTGTTGTTAGGTGAGTTTTTCCATTTCCTCCAAAGAGTATCTCGTGTTTGTATATTTTCAATGAGGCTATCATTCATCCAAGTTTTTTGATAATTGCGATATTTTTTATTAAATTTTGTGATGTAACTTAGTCCATAAATATTTTTAAATTTCGATTTCATTTCTTCGTACAATACATTTGGTTCAGATAATTGTAGCATTTCATTCCAATCAGTGATTGAGATAAATAAATTAACTTTTTTTTCAGAGAGTGCAGTATAGTACTCAGTGTGCGATATGTCAGAAGTGTGTTTGCCGTAGGTAGGGAAATAAATCGTCGTTGCAATTAGGTAGTGGTCAGCTATTATTGTTTCACATACGCACGAACTGATTTCTATGGTCTCTCTCTCTCTTATATAGATATGGTCTAGACAAGTAGCCGTTATATAGTTTGACAAAACTGCTTCTCGTGTCACATCGTTAATAGTTTTGACCAATCCGAAGTTGGCCATTAGGTTTTCGTATTGGATTACAATCGGTTCGAGTTCATTTAAAATGTTTATGTTGGTATCGCCAAGTAATAAAATGGATTCTTTAATGTCAATACTGCCCAATACTGTATCCAGTTCATGGAGAAATAATTTTTTATTTGTGTTTGGAGGTCTATACATTGCCAATAGATGTATACGTTTATGTTTGTAAATAGAAACAGTGCCGTAAACGCATTCAAAATTAGTTGTTACTATATTTATTTTTTCGAATGTAAGATGATCCTTCACGTATACAATAATTCCGCCACCCGATCTTTTTATACGACAAAAATAGTAAGAGTTGAAACCCGATATTTTGTATAGATTTACATTATTTTCATTTATCGACGTTTCACATAGCGTTATTATGTCAATATTTCGCAAAGAACTAGAAATAGTTAGGAGGAAAGTATCAAAATGTTTTGATAAGGATCGAATGTTAAGGTTAATGGCAGTTATATTATTAATTCCTAATACATGTTTATTTGACCAATTTTCAAAGTTGTGAGTACGTTCATAATCAATTTCTGATATGTCAAAATCTCCGTTCAAATCACCCATACTGAATAATATTTAAATATGCGGGAATAGTATGTAAACATGTATGAAGATTTATAAAGGCAAATTATAAATATCAATGTTTTTATAGCAGTAAGCATTAACAATATATTCATAGTTAGATTTTGGTTTTGATCAGAACATATTTGGTTTAATAATTGACAACAATAAATATTTTTTCTGCATGTACAAGTTAACAAAGGATAGACTAACATCAACATACATTTCAATACTAGCGTGTTAACACTGTGGTTACCGGACAATAATTCAGAATATAATAAAGTTAGAGAAGAAAAAAATTGCAAGGATATGAGATACTCATATTTCCTAAGTAGAAGACATATATTATTGAGCTTAACAGAAAAAGAGGTTAAGTATTTAAATAGAGTTTTGGTTAATAGCATTGAATTTTGTTTTTTAGAATGAAAATACATACAAAACATACCTAATCATAATCGATGCGACTTTGCGCGATATACATCATCTTTTTAAAGTAAGTGCAGTTTGTGTCGTTTGCTTTATGATTAGTGTTAAGGGTCATCTTGAAAGTAGTGTTTTGATATATACAGTTGCTACATTTTTCTTCTGAGTTTTTGTTCGGGCATTCCTTCCATTCGTGATCCTTAGCACAATGTAAGCAGGTCGCGCTTTTATCTTTACTCAAACATTTCAGTGCAGTGTGTCCAAATTTCAAGCAGTGGTAGCACTGCATCAGGGGGTTGGCGTCTACCACTCGTACTCTGCTGAATCCTATATTTATTTTTTCCTTTTCAATGAGGTAAGACCTCAGTGCTCCGCTGGTTTCCAGTATATAATTTGTTAGTCCATTTTGTGATTTAGGTTTAAACATTTTTATTAGTTTTATAGTGTTTTTTGTATCATAATCCATAATATCTTTGATACCATCATTTTGGGTTTTTAAAGCCTCGATTATATCTTCTTCTGTCAGATCTGCCTGTACATTTCTTACGAAAATTTTGGGGTTTTTCTTTTTTAATTCTTCGGCAACCATATTTTTTTTGAGCAATTTATTTATTTCATCCGTCAATTTTTCTGCGTGGATTTTAGTAGGGCAAGATATTATCAGTTTATTTTGAGCGGCTTTGCGAACTCCATTCACTGCAATACCTAGATTTGCTATTTTTATTTTTTTGACGATTTGATCTTTTATCGCGTCTGATGTCATATTCGTGTTTTCACTTTTTATAATCAATGAATATTTCGATTCTGGTATTTCTTTTAGTCGACTTGCATAGGTTTTTTTTTCCATATTACTCACATTTTCAATTTTTTTTTATAATTTTTCTATTAGTTTGTTTTGCAGAGAAGCGATCTCGTTTAGAAATGAAGTTTTTTCGTGCATCCATTTTTCTTCTAGAAGTTTTATGTTTGTTTCTAGATTTGTTTTGGCCTTGGAGTCTTGTTTGGTCGATATATTTGAGATTTCAAGTTTTATGTTCTCTATTAGTTGCAGCACGTCCATAATGGGTTGGGTTTAGTGACCGCGGTCACCTCACTCGCGGCAAATGCTAGTAGCGGTGTAACAATAAAACCTCTTATATTGTAAAGACGAAATTTTTTAGATACGTCCACACACAACCGAGGTAGGCGGACTATGAATTACATTTTTACAATTTGGGATGTGGGTTCCACCGCCCCTGGAGCCATTTATTGGGTAACCAACACCCTTGCCACAGGTTACCCCAAGTGGTTCACTAGGTTTCGTGACTTAGAAGGGGTGCCTGGGTTCATGGGAGAGGTTTATCGAGGTCTTGGCTCGCTACTGCGTGGCGGGATCGGGTTTCTTTTGACCTCTCCAGCCGGAATCTCTCGACCCATCGCCTTGCACCCCTCATACTATTTTCCTTCCCAGAACTTCAGAATGGCGCCGATCGTCAAATTGATGGTGATAAAAAAATAACAATGTAGTGTAGTTTGAAAAAGAGTAATAACTGTTTTAATAAAAACATTAAAAAAATGGCACCGATCGTGGTGGTGTTAAAAAATAATAATGTAGTGGAGTTTGAAACATCCTAAGATTAGTCTTTTTGTACGCCAAAAATATAAAAAAAATAACTGCCGAAAAAATAAATAAAGACTGACATCTTCTGGCAAGTGGGACTGGTGGACTGTGGACTGGTGGACTGGTGGACTGGTGGACTGGTGGACTGGTGGACTGGTGGACTGGTGGACTGGTGGACTTGTGGACTGGTGGACTGGTGGACTGGTGGACTGGTGGACTGGTGGACTGGTGGACTGGGGTACCGCGGGCGATGGAGAAGGTATGTCCACGCGTGAAAAAAGAAATGGCCACCGTCCCGCAAGAAGAAATGAGCGGGAAATCCGCCATCTTTAGAGACTTCCCGAGTTTGACGAGATGGTTGCGCAAAATGTTTTTATACGATTACGATATTTTTTTTTAAACGCTCAGTTATCTTTTCATACTATGTTCTAAAACTTACTATTTTTTTTAAATAATCACAATAATAATTAATGCTGTTTGGCTCTTGGCCCAGACGCAGCGGGTTCAAATTCAAAACCTAGCGAAGCACAAAATAACTCAAATGAAGAGTGAAAGATTCGTGGTAAAGGGATAAGATCCGAAGGTCGCGGAATCGAATTCCGGCGTGCTCAAATAATTTTTAATCAATTCAATTGTGTTATTTGGTTATTTCACAATTAATACCTAACTAAATAATATAAAGTATATTTGCGGCACGTTCTTTAGTGGAAGATGCTCTCAATATCGCCCTGGTTTAAGACCACCATTCAGAATAGAAATGTTGCTTGAAATGGCTTTAGCCATGCTTGGTGACTAGATCTGAATAGCCATATACTTCTTTTCCCATCTTCCTCTGCCCCATCTCATTCCCCTCCCTTCTATCTTCAGCCTCACAACATATCCCAATTGGGGATGCCATAGTCTCACTGGCTTCAGACGGGAGCTGCTAGGACTCTTGTGAGGTATTCACATAAATTTTTTTTGTCAATAATCAGTTTCTACTTATAAGTCTTAATTGAAAGTCTCTTGTCACAAGCCGTATTTGTAAGTTAGTGGTTATAAATCTTAGCTGTACTTTATGTCTAAAATGGTCTAAAGGTTAAGTCATAGATTAAATAAAATAATATAAATCAATAAAAAACCCTGAAGAAGTGAGCATTGCTCACGAAACATGTTGGTTTTGTAAACAAGAAAAGTGGTAAAAACGAAGTAATTTATTAATTTAAATCAAAATGGTGCCACAAAATAAGTTTGCTGTGTTAGAAGAAATAACTTAAGTCCTAGAGGTGATATTTCCACCCCAAGGAGACTGTGAAAACTGTGCTGCAGAAATAATCAAGTCATTTTTATTTTTATTATGAAAAATGTTGTGAATTGGAACGAAAGACAAGAATGGCTGATGACTATTTAGATAAACCTGACTATTAAAAGGATTTTACGAGGCCATTTCAAGCAACGTTATGAACAGTCTCTAAGGTATATTTTTTCAAAAATATGTTTTTTTAAATTTCATTTAACTCTTCCTAATCACGCCGCCAAACTCCGGCAATCCGCAATCTTCGCACATATTACTACTCTACAACCAACAGCAGTGAGTTACCGTTAAACGAAATGTGAAATTGCACGGAACTTCCCCCCTTTCCCGCGCAACGCTGCTGACCAAACCGACACTTCCAACCATACACTAGTGCCCATTCACAACCAAGCCCCATTGGTCGACTTCACGCGCGTTCTTTTCAAAACGTTCGATTTTCAAAAAAACGAACTATGTGTCAATGTTCAAGTGCGGTTTTGAATTATTTTGTTGTAATTTTTTGAATTTTCGAACGAAATGTTGTTGATTTAAATTTCAAGTTTTTTTTAAACTTCGAACGAAACCGACTTTGGATATTTATTTTTTTAAATATTAATAAAGATTTTTTTATAACTGTTTTTTTTTTGTTATGATGTGGTGAACTTTTAAAATTAAAGTGAAGTGGTGAAAATATTGTTCTGTGGAAAGAAAATTCGTGGAATTTGTGGAATAATCAACAATAAGGTTAGTGCCATTTTATGTTGCTTTATGTAAAGGTTTCAGTAGAATTTTTGCGTGTTTTTTTACAGGTGTTTTTACAAGCATTTATTAGATTTTTAATGTTATCTTTTTTAATATGGGAAAAATAAGGTAGGCACTATGGAAGCCAAAGAAAAGACAAAGATAACAACATCAGCAAAAAGAACTAAAAATATTTTAAAATTATTTAATTTGAATTAAATTGAAATGTTATAACTGTAGTACTCTCTTAGGAGACCTATGTATGTATTAAATGTTGACTGAATATTTTTATAGAGTTTGGTCACTTCAAAACGGTCAAAACCCTAACAAAAAATGAAGGGGTGGGTTTGGATAAAGTGCTAGCATAATAGGCCAAGTGCGTTGGATAAGGTATTTGCACAATAGGCCAAGTGGGTTTTTATATAAAGTGAGTTTGGATAACTTGTTTACACAATAGGCCAAATGGGTTAGGATAAAGTGGGTTTAGATAAAGTGGGTTTGGATAACTTGTTTGCACAAAAGGCCAAATGGGTTTAGATCGTTTAGATTATGTGGGTTTGGATAAAGCATTTGCACAATAGGCCACGAGGGAGGAAAATGCAAGTCTGTGAAAACCTTTGTACCTTGTCCCTATCCTTATACAGGATGTTGAGGGACGTACTTGACTTATTTGGAGTAAAACATTTTAAATTAAATTTTAGTCTACGGTGATACCTATCATTGATTTATTTTTTCAATAAAATTTATTTTTTCAATAAAAAACATAAAAAACCAGAAGGTTAGCATAAGACAGTTAGGGTAAGACTGATGGTTTATTTGGTTACTCGGCTGAGTGGTGTCATGTGGAAGAAAGATTTTTTGTTATGTTTTAACGAAAAACAAATTGAAAAAAAAAAAACATCTAAAAAGGTCACCGGATACAAAACTTACTCCAAATAATGTCAGGATTAACGAATTTAAGTTATTCAAGTACATCCCTTAACACCCTGTAAGAAAGAATCTATAAGAAAAAATATATAAGAAAGAAAATGCCTCTTCGTCTTTTAACATTTTAAGCTCTCTTCAATAACACGCTAGAAATGCCTTCCACGTAGATTTAAATGAAATCCAATGTTGTCGCTGACTCGGTACCTATTGGTTCTAGTACATTAGCACACGTTCTGTCTCTTCCACTTGCCTGACATCGTATATCGGCATCCTCATTGATCGAAATTAATGAAAGACAGTTCAACAAAGAATGGTCAGGCTTTTTGGATCACATCGCCTTTCTTATGTTCTTCTTTAATTTATTGAAATAACATTGTTTTTGTGGCACAATAGTTTCACAATTTGGTTAGTAATAGTTTTACAATTTGGCGGGTATGGGTACCGCCGCCCGGGAAACATTTATTGGATTACCAACACCTCTGCCGTAGGTCAACCCAAGTGGTTTGCTACGTTTGGTGGTAAAGTTTGTCCGGATCTGGGCGGCGGATGCGACTGCCCATCAACTGCGTGGCAGGCCGGATCAGGAGAGACTGGTTGAGGAAGACCTGTGGACTTCTTCAGCAGGACGACCACCGTAGTCCAGTGGGTAAGACTCTTGACTCACAATCCGGAGGTCGCGGGTTCGAACCCGGCATGCGCAAATAAATTTTATTTGATTAATTTGTGTTATTTCACAATTTATTCATTTAAAATAATATATAGTATATTTGCGGCATGTTCCAGAGTGGAAGATACTATCAGTATCGCCCTGGTGTAAGGCCACCATTCAGAATTGAAACGTTGCTTAAAAATGGCTTTAGCCGTGTTTGGTGACCAGATCTGAATAGCCAGGTACTTCCCAACCTTCCTCTTCCCCACCTCCTTCCCCTCCCCACTACCTTCAGCCTCACAACATACCCCAATTGGGGATGCCATAGTCTCACTGGCTCCAGACGGGAGCAGTTGAGATTCTTGTGCGGTATTCACTGTAAAAAAAAGGACTCTCGGAACATCGCCTTACCCGCAGTGGGGGGGGGGGTCACTCCTGGACACACTGACCCCTAGATTCCTACCCATCGCTTATACCTTTTCTTTCCCACGACTTCCTCCCCTTCCTTTCCCTAAAAAGGCTCGCCATACACCATCCTCAAGGATGACATATGTAGACCTTGAGGGGAATTATTTTCCTCAGGGCCTCCTGTGTGGAGCTGATGTAAAAAAAAGTTTCAACTGCCTGCAACTATCAGAATTATGTCATGCCCATTTAAAGATTGTTGTGAGACTGAAGGAATTTGGGACGGAGAAGGGGAGTGGATAGAGGAAGTTTAAAAGTTGGTAGTTGCCTATGTAGCTATTCAGATCGAGTCTCTACAAAGTCTACACATAACTTAGAATAATTCAAACAACGATTCGATTCTGAATGATGGTCTCTCACCAGGAATAAATGTGTGATACACATCTACCGGATCTGCCCTGATGATGGACACTGCAACGCTGTCTGAAACGTTGGCTAAAGAAGGAGGTAGCGCAACACGGCATAACACCCCAAAAACAAATAACGAAAATACTTTTGGCCGTGAAAATCTAAAAACGTAACCAAATAAGAGAATGTTTCATTCTGTAACAAGGTAAAAATATCAATAGTTAATTAAAATTATATAATTGAAACAAGCAATGAAAAATTCCGGTTCTCATCAGAGGTTCATTTTTTAATTTTTTTTTATGTTAGCTCCACACCGGTCTCCGTAATCAAGGGGTAAGGCTCTCGACTAACGAATCGGAGGTGCAAGGTCAAATTTTATTTGTTTGATTAGTGTTATTTCACAATTTAATAATTTAAAATTAATATAACGTGTATTTGCGGCACGTTCCAGAGTGGAACATTCTCTCAATATCGCCCAGGTGAAAGACCTCCATTAAGATTTGAAATTTTGCTTGAAATGGCTTTAGTCATGTTTGGTGATTAGATCTGAACAATCAGGTACTTCTCCATCTTACTCTTCCTCATCTCCTTCCTCTCCACACTACCTCCTGCCTCACAACATTACCCTATTGGGGATGCCATAGTCTCACGGTAGAGTAGCACGGTTGGGAGCAGTTAGGACTTTTGTGAGGTGACGCTGTGTGGAGTGTGTTTTTAGATACAAAAAACGAGATTTTTTTTTGGTAAACATAGGTACTTTAACTTCCCATACTCAATTCATTTTTTCTAATTTAAGTATTAACTGTTTTTTTAAGGTGAAAACAACTTAGAATATAAGAACCAGATATAAATTGCAATAAAATATTCTTTCCGACTATCTTCAGCCTTACAATATACCGTAATTGGATATGACGTAGTCCCACTGGCTCCAGATGGTTGAATGCAGTTGGGACTCTTGTACCGTATTGCAAAAAAAACTTTGCCACAGAAATCATAAAAGTGACGTAGGTTGAGAATCCACGTGAGGTCAAATATTATTAAAGGTTGAGGTCCAGTGAAATTATGTCAATTTTTTTCATAAGAAAGAACATGTCTGGTTAGGTTTCAACCAGTCAATAAGACTTAACGACTCTATTTGAAATTCTATTGTTATTTAATTTTATATTCAACCATTATTATAAAACGGTAAAATAATAATTATTTTATTCCTGCTTACATGTAGGGGTTATACCATGCAATTATGTAGCATGCAAAATAATATATTTTTTTAAATTAAAAAGAAGGATATAAAGGTGTTACACGATTAATACTAGACTTACTTTAATCAGTGATTCCTGACATTATTTGGAGTAAAATGGCTCAGTGACTAGTGTTGACATGTGGATTTTTTTTTAATGTTTGATGAAAGAAATTTTTTAAAAAGTCACAAGAGACCAAAATTATTAATATTATTAATTAATAAAGTGGAAGATACTCTTAGTATCGCTCTGATGTAAGACAACCACTCAGAATTGAAAGGTTACTTGAAATGGCTTTAGCCATGTTTGGTGACCAGATTTGAATAGCCAGGTACATCTCAACTTTCCACTACCTCATCTCGTTCCCCTCACAACTACCTTCAGCCTCACAACATACCTCAATTAGGGATGTCGTAGTTTCACCAGCTCCAGACGGGAGCAGCTGGGACTCTTGTGAGATATTAAGGAAAAAAAATAGAGTGTGCAAATTCACACGCGATAGAAGTCAAACCTTAAAAAACTAAATTAGACGAGAGTGTGGAGGCTTCGAAACACCGCACAACTAGGAGACCGATAGACTACGAAGCACCGCACAAATAGGAAACCGATTATACTATATCACTCTTTCGCAGGCTAAATCCTATAAATGAATGGTTTCTCTCTTTTTAGTGTCGCTATTTTTCGTTTCATTGAGTTACAAATCACAAAGGTGCTAAAGAAGTTTTCGCTTCAAAAAAATATTATTTTAGTTTTTTAATTTTAATTTTTTACTCCATATAATAATGCCAGGAATCACTGGTTAAATTAAGTTAAGTACGTCACTTATGTACGCCCGATTCTTTTGGATAAAAGGGTGGAGTTTTATAATTTGGGGTATCCTCATCGTATACATTTTTATGTTGTAACTTTTAACTAACCGATTGAGACCTTCATAAGAGCATTTCTAGAATGTAATAGCTTTCAGTGGAGTTGTCAACTTTATGCCCCATTGTAGCACAAAGCACTTATCTACATTGCAAAACTCCGGTAATAGAAACAATTGTCTATAAGCATTATTGTAATGAATTCTTATGGCATTCCATACATTTTATTTAATTAACTTAACCACAGACAACGTCCGTGAAATATAAAGTTGCATTCACAATATTACGTGCGTATGCGACTCTAATTTAACTGTCTAAATGGGACTCAAAGCATTCGAATAGTAAATCGCATCTCAAGTGGTGTCTAGATTCCAGCCCCGGATCTACGACTTTTTAAACCGGGGCAAAAACTTGATAGTGGTGTTCCCTAGTAAGAGGGGAGGGGGCAATAATTCTATAATAATAAAATAGGTAAGATGATAATATTATATAATAAAAAATAAAAAAATTAATGTCATCCAATTTTACGTAAATCTGTTCAATTTTCATCCAATTTCTGAACTATTGAAATATGTGAATTTTCGCATACGTGATAAAAATGATTACAATACATACAATAACAAAAATTAACCAATATTAAAGTTTGTTTTGCGTTATTAGTATGTGATTAGTTTTTTGTGTTTTTTAGATCATTATATTTTGTATCTGCCCAAGCCACCACTGTGCCATCTAAACGCCCCTTAATTTTCTCTGGGTATTTACTGCCCCCTGAAAGTCTAAAACGCCAACAAGCGGGCGTTATCGCCTACGTTGAGAACCTATGTTGTACACTATGCACGTTCATAAATCAATTTAGGATGTGTTCAAAAACCAACTGAGCTTTTAAAAATCAAATGAATAATCGATAGAAAAACGTGCGCTTAATGCCAGGCGCTTTGTGAATCAAGTTTATTTTTCAATCAAACATATAAATTACAATTTTGGCGCCCCCTAAAACAGCCGCCTGGAGCTGGCGCCCCGGTTAGCCCCCCTCTTCTAGATTTCCTTAACACCCCCAATTTTCTTTGAGCCTTAAACTGTCCACCCGAAAGCCTTCAGCGCACACCAGGTGCATTATCGCCTACTTTGAGAAAGACTGATCAAGCTAAAAAATCATATATTTTTTGTGATACAAAACTATTAACATTAAGAAAACTATATAAATACATTACCTATCTCCTTTTATACAAAATAAACCATAAAACTCGTACACAAATCACAGAATTCATTAAAAGTCTTAAGTACACAAACACTTTACACGACAACAAGATAACATACATTTAAACGGTGACAGGACAGAAAGAAATCAACTCAGAACCTCTTTTGCAAAGTCATGAAAAGTGATGAAAAAAATGGTTAAATAGGCTACGTTAGGTTAGGTTATGGGCTATTTTTAAATGATTTTTTTAATAGCTTTTAATGACTTTTCAAAGAGGTATTGAGTTGACTTGATTCTGAGATGGCATGGGACCCATTTAAACATCATCCACACTAACTATGGTAAACAATCCATTGGTTACGAGGGGGGTAACTTATATAATTGCCTCCCAAAAGACATTAAACATGTAAAAAAACTGGGTAAAATAAAAAAAAATCATTTTTATTCTTGATAAACAAAGTAAAGAAATAGAATAACGCTGCATGGTTATATTTAATTTAGTTTAATGTGTTTAGTTATTTCTAGTTTAAGAGTGAAAACGTAATTATCTTTTTAATGGAATGAAAAAAATTAAAACGAAAAAAAAACAGCGAAAACAGCAAGAAAGAAAAATTCCGATTCACGTTCAAACCTCTGCAACCACTCCATTAGAAATTCTTTGTTATCAGTTCATATTAAAGCAACATTTCTACAGCGGAAATGACGTCATTTTCCACTTTAAAACAATAGACATGTAGCCACTGGCCAGTAGACACAAATTTATTATAAAGGCGGTGTCTATCTTTCTCTCTCTTGAAATTCAGTGGTGGAAATGGACCGTAACGCACCGGAACCGCATACCGGAACGGAGCCGGCGTTCCGGGAATGTTGGGTTGTTCATAATGTTTATTAAACGCATTATTTCTGCCGGCAATTATCCAATACTGAAGCTCGATCAATTGATTGAGATTAGCAAGTTAGATGTGTAAATACCATTACACTTCGAGCGCATTGTAAGAAATAGTGAAATACTTCATTATTGCGCACTCATTAGATGTGCACTCGTCTTGATAAATATCTTGCTTCGGATTGCGCATGTCTTAATAAAAACTTTAAAATTCCATAAAACACTTGTCATTGAACGAAATTATTACTACCGTGACGATCCACGATTCCGGTATTGTGACGTCAAAAAAAGCAATAAACATGCGTTCCTTATCTGCAGCTCTTTCAAAAAATGAGATACACAATGTACGTAGGTTTATTTCCTCGAAAGGAAAAAAGGAATCATTTTCTTGCATCTTTCTCACACATCGTGACGTCTCTCTAGACCCCAACAATACTACTAGCTGTGACCATAATTTTGAAAGTATGGAATATAGTTACAAGGGTAATATTGAAGTGTAAGCGAATTCAGAAAATTCTAAAACGTCAAACGTCAAAGCCCTGATGGTTTTGCTTTTGTTCTTAAACATATAATGCTGTAGCTCTTTCTTACACACTAAATAACAATAGTCGAAATTGAGATAAACTGTGAACGTATGTCTGCACCCCCCCAAAGAAAACATACAATCATTATCACGATTCTTCCTCACACGTATAAATAAAATGTAACGCAATTCTTCAATTCGCTTAATAAGATATATCTGTTTCCTACAAAGGAAACAGTAGTACTTTGGAGGATACAGACACACGTACATTATGTCTTATCTTTTGTCTCACCATTATTTAATGGGTAAGAAAGAGGGTATTAGTGTAAAGAACGTACGTTTAATGCTTTCTTTTATGTCATCACGGTACCGTAATCGTGGATTGTCACGGTAATAATAAAAGCACTCATTGGCAGTGTAGCAATAAGCTCATAAACTCTGGGAGCGACGTCTGGGGTTACAATATCTATTCTACAAATTTTCATAAAAAAGTAATAAATTTCCCACGATTACTTATTTTACAACAGCCAAATTTTGGTAGTTGTTTTTGGGTGTTAATACTTATTCGTCCATTTTTAATCGGATCGTAAAAACACACCGTCAAGGTGACGTCACTGTTCGACGTGTCGTGATGTCACCGTAAAGTCATTGTATGGGAATGTATGATATGACACAAGCCATCGTATTAATTTATACGTTTATTTACATACTGTTTATAGAGATTTAGTTGTTGTGTTTATTGAAACATTATTTAGGCCCAAATAATGTTTCAAAAATAAAGGTATCTCTTATTAGTTCTATAATTTAAAATATTCAAAACCTACTGCATAAAAAAAATAGTAATGCTATTTCTAGGGAGAATACTTCGAACGACGGAATTCAACATCAGCTGATTGCCCGATCCTATACTAATTTTTCAGGAGTGATGACGTCACACGATTCACCATACATACGGTGGTTTTCGGGGGTCTTGAAAAATTAAAAGTTTGACAATTATTTTACTATTAAAACTAACTAAAAATAAAAATAAAAATGCAGTTATTTAAGTTAGAAGGTCATTATTCATTAAAAAATTTTTTAAAAAATGGACTGGAGTTCTCTATTACAAACTGTAGAACAGTTTCGGAAAAACCTCTTTGGGAAAAACGAAGAAGTTGTATGGTTATTTTTACAGGACATTTGATTGTGTTAATTGCCCACCTATTATTATTATTATTTCTTGAAACCTCTAGAAATAGCAAACAGTTTCTCTGACTGTTTACAACAAGATCAAGAAGACGTAGTATTGCGAATGTGGTGCTTCTATTAATATGGACCACAGCATCGTTCCAGTTTCTATAATGGCCTACGATTTGATACCAGTTTTCCTACATATATACTAGTTACATTAGTAGTTATATCAACAGAAATCAACGAGGGAAGTTCTACGTTGAATGAACCAATGCCACAATAATAATACTTGTAATGCATGCTGTGAAAAGAATTGATAATTTATTTATTTATTAACTAACGAGAGTTGTGTGGAAGATATTATAATATTTGTATAGCTGTAGGTGTTACTTTCTTAAGGTCCCAGTATCCAGATTTTTGTTGTTTTTTGGGGTGTTTATATTTATTTTAGTGTCACAGCTCTTTCAACCCAACTTTTCCTGGGTCCTGCGTGTCGGTCATCAAAACAGGAACAATCTGGTCCACGTGACCAGATACACAACCCACATTTATTGACAATTGTTCTTGTTTAAAAATATATATTTCTAAATGTACAGAAAATTTAGAATAGTTTTTTTCGCTTTGCCCTGCATTTTCCAAAATATAAATTTACGTTTATACACGGTGTCCAGAAATTCGACATAGAAACATCACACAAAATGTTTTAAATTATACACAACTGAACCGTTTATGATACATAAATGATTGTCAGTTGTGTACCATTTAAATACATTTAATAGTAAGGGGGTTAAGTATATTTGTATAGGAAGAGAGGATGTACATAATTATCTACTAGTTACTGTTTTGACGATGGCAAAATGTGATTATTTGACAAGTTTTTTTTTAAATATAATTAATCTATCTCAAACATGTGATACATTTCTGGGGGTGACCCGACTTCGGGCCCTCAACAGTTGTAACTGTCCGGGGATCAACTACCGGGGATAAAACGTCAGTGAATCATTTACAAACGTCTAAGGATGCCATCGGAATAAGATAATATTGATCATCATCACCACTCTTGGCTCTACAACCCCTGGTGGGTCTTGACCTCCTCAAGAGTCTTACTCCACTCATTTCGGTTTAGTGCCAGCTCTCTCCAGTTTAGAAGCTCCAAGATAGACATATTTTTGAAGACGTTGTCGTTCCATCTTAATCTTGGCCTTCCCAGGCTCCTTCGCCCTATCGGTCTTGAGTTCAGCAGGGACTTTGGTGTTTTTGATGCTCAGTCATTCTCTCCACATGACCCAGCTATCGAAGTCTTTCCAGTCTTATAAATTTTGTGACGTTTAGCTCCTTAAACAGAGTATATAGCTCATTATTGTAACTTCTGCGACAAAATCCATTTTCTAAAACCGGTCCGAAGATACGCCTCAAAATTTTCCTTTCAAAAACGTCCAGTGCTCGCTCATCCCTCTAAGTTAGTTTCTTCAAGGTAATATTGATAATTGTAACGAATACGCAAAGATTACATCTTACGTAGATGAATGACAATAAATTAACAGAGATTTTAAAAACGCTTATTTTGAAAAAAATATATTCATATATATAAGTGATTCCAAGTGCCTTTCAAACCAAGGTCAAACAATGGCCGGAAAAGCGGATGTTGAGATAATCGCAAACAAATACTCATAATAACATGGTGCTTCATCCGGCTTAGAGGTTACAGTGCCAAGATCACCATTGTGAAGAAATGGAGGTTGGAGGAATTGCTCGAGCATGCCGAAATAAAAACTTCCGATGGCTGACGATCCACTGCTTTATGGTTTCCAGTAATCTTTAGCAAACCGGCCTTGGTCCCGATCTAAATGTTCCTTATCAGTGCTTATAAGTTTTTCACTACTCCATAACTATTCCGAACTAACTCACCGCTTAATGTTTCTGTACCTTAAAGAATAAACCTCTTAAGTCCAAAGCAATTGAAATAGGATAAACAACCTAAATCCATAGCAATTGCTATTGACTTAGTGGTTTATCCTTTAAGGTACAGATTTATACTGGTTCCATGCCAACTTAGAATAAGTCAACTCAACACCTCTTTGAAAAGTCAAAATTTATGAAAAATATATTGAAAAATAGCCCATAACCAAACCTAACGTAACCGACAACCAATTTTTTTCAACACTTTTAATGACTTTTCAAAGGAGGTGTTAAGTTGATTTCATTCTGAGTTGTCCGGTCACCATTTATACTACGTTTGTAGGGGGAATAGTTTTGATGTTTGGGGAATCATTGTTAGGTTAGTTTGGTTACGTTACTTTTTTTCCGTATCTTGTTCGGTTTCATATTTTTATTTGGAAGGCCGCGTGGGTACCGCTGCCCCGGAAACCATTTATTAGATAACCAACACCCCAGCAAGTTCAAATTTGCTTTAGAACAATTAGAAATCAATAAACGAACCAATAAACCTAATACAGTGAAAGCCTCTTAAGAAGTTTTCCAAGGGACTGAAAAAAACACTCTTCTTACGCAGGAAAACCTTACATATGGGAAAAATTGGGCAAATTTTGGGTCGAGGGACCAAAAAACCAAACTTCTTAAGAGGGTTTCACTGTATAACACTATTTAATAAAGTAAGGAAAATGATTTATTCCCGACTTCTAAGCGGAAAGGGGTTCGCGGAAGGTTGGGATGGTGGAGAAGGTAGAAGGGGAACGCGGGAGGGGAAAGGGATGTAGAAGAGGAACGCATAGGAAAGTACACGCAGGGGAGGGGTGACGTAAGGATTGAGGGAGGGATTGCAAAGGACACATAATAGCGGTAGGGGATAGAAGGGGGTAAACTTGAGAAAATGCTTGCTTATGACAAAGTCAACAGTATGTGGCCTGCTCACCTATGGAAAATCTTCTGATTTATTCGTGCACGCATCAGACGGAAAAACAAAAAAATATTGTGTATATCCAAGAGCGCTTCAATAAACAGAATAAAAACACAAACACTTTATTTATTTGAGTACTCGTTAAATAAAACTAATAAACAGAGAAACGAAAATGATTAAAAAAATCTTACTATCTGCAACTTATGATCGATTCCAAGTCAATTAAGGTTAGTTTTTTCAATGATATGATTATAAATAATGATTTAACCTTTTGTATGTGTGCTATTTTTTATAATAAGCTCGATGGTTAGAAGACATGACTGAGCGCAATCCTCACAAATGAGATGTATGAATAGCGATTGATATATAATTGGGAAGATGTATTGACATAGTTGAAGGTCAAAATTAAGAATTATAAAATCAATGTTGAAAAATTACGGTTTTCGGAACTCGTTTTTCTTTATTCAGTATCATCGTCATCACTCTTGGCTCTACATCTACAACCCCTCATGGGTGTTGGCCTCCTCAAGAGTCTTCCTCCACTCATCTCGGTTTTGTGCCAGCTCTCTTCCAGTTTAGAAGCTCCAAAGTAGATATGTCTTTTCCCAGGTTCCTTCGCCCTATCCGTCTTGAGTTCAGCAGGTATTTTGGTGCTTGATGTTCGGTCATTCTTTCCACATGACTCAGCCACCAAAGTCTTCACAGTTTTATGAATTTTGTGACGTATACAGAGTCATTGTTGTGACGTCTGCGCCGTTCAATACACAAGTCTAATTAATAAAAATAGTATGACTTTGGTGATTTTTCACTAAAACGGCGCTCTACAAATGGTCCGATTATTATTATTAATATCTACTATTTAATTATATTGGTATATCTATAATACATTACACTAAATAAGTACTAAAAAAGAGATTTAGATTTATTCCTAGATTCGTGAAATTTTGCACACTTGATCTTCACATGGCCTATGTCATCTTTGGGGATGCTGTGTGAAGAGTCTTTTTATGGAAAGGAAGTTCTGAGAACGAAAAAGATATGAGGGGTGGGCTGGAAATTGAATCCATCCCTCCCACTGCGGTGCAAGACGATGGGTCGAGAGTCCAGCTGGAGAGGTCAAAAGTTCTCTCTCGACAAGCTCATCCGCCGCCAAGATCTCAACACACTTCACCCGATAAACTCGGGAATCCCTGCTAAGACAGCAAACCACTTTGGATGACCTACTGCAGAGATGTTGACCTGCCCTGCATCCGAATCCCAATTTGAAACTTACTCCATTATACTGTCTAAACTGTTTTCAAAAAACGCTGCGTAAAGCACGGGCATCGCCGGGGTCGTGAGTTAGTTTAAAAAAATTGTGTGCAGTTTACATGCGGGAGAAGTGAAACCTTCAGAAAACTAAAGTAGACAAGGGTGGGGGGCTAAGAAGCACCGCACAAAGAAAAGACCGAAAAGCTACGAAGCACCGCACAAAGAGGAGACCGATTATTCTATCTCATTCTCTCGCAGGCTTGATCCTATAGATTTATATGTTTGTCTCTTTTTAGTGTCGCAATTTTTCTTTTCATCGAGTTTCAGATCACAACGGTGATTAAGGGCCATTAACCAGCCAGCGGCCGAGAATTCAAATTTCGTCCTGTCCTGATGATGGACACTGCAACGATGTCCGAAACGTTGGCTAAAGAAGGAGGTAGCGCAACACGGCATAACACCCCAAAACCAAATAACGAAAATGCTTTTTGCCGTGAATATCTTAAAACGTAATACAAAATTTGGTTTTAAAATTTAACAAATCTGCCAACGTCCCACTATAATCTTATTATGCTAAAAACAAACGTATTTTCCCAAAATTTAAAATATAACTTTACCAGATAAAAGAACAATCGTTCGAAATCAATTTATACTTTTTTGTGGAAAAGAGTCAACACGGCTAAAATTTTATTTAAAAATGACATATTTCCAGTTTTGTCTGTTTATTCCTTCTTAAGAAGTTTTCACTTATACCTAATAATAAACCCTAAATAAACATAGTTTTTATTTATATAAATAGATATCTACCTATATTTGTAGCTAAACTGGTGAGGGTGATATATTCTTTACCCACGTAGAATGATGCAAAACTTGTTCAAAGCACTAGGTCAACGGACAGTTTCATTTAACAAGGAAATGTAACAACGTGAACTACTCACCTGCAAGAAATTGCGGACGATGCAGAATTTACCTGTAAAAAGATGCGGCGAATTGCTTGCCCGAAGCGTTAATTAATATAAATGTATGCCTTGTAACTTTGCCTTGTATGCCTTGTAACTTTCGCAGTTATAGCGCTCAAACCAAATTGGCACTTTATAAGGAATATAAAGGGTGATGAAGTTGTTAGTTATGATATTTATAATGTACTGAAAAGCTTTCATGACGTGACGTGATTTTTTAAGAAGTTTTAATTGAACAATTATTGAAGTGAAAACCTAAAAAACACCGTTGTGATTTGAAACTCGATGAAACGGATGCGAGCGACACTAAAAATAGACAAACACATACATCTATCGGAGTTAGCCTGCGAGAGAATGAAATAGCAATAAAATATTTATTTATTGCACGAGTACTCGGTTCCAATATAATACAATAAATCCACGGTCCCACGCAAGTCTCCTTTGGTCTGTTGGTATAAAGCGCCTGACGAATCTTACCGGACCATAGATCTTATTGTTAACTTATTGTTTAATTAATAATTTCAGTACAAATAAAAAAAACAAAAAAACTACTGAAGGCTGTGCTTATAATATAAATAATTTTCTTAATAATTATTACTTAAATCAATATATTTTTCAATGAAAAATATTGAATTGTCACAAATATTGTCGTATTCACCGAGAAATATTTTGATTCTTTAGCTCAATTTAAATCTGATTCTAAATTTATTATTTTGGAATTACCAAAAAAACTTTCTAAATGATTGGTTTATGATTTGGTTGCTGTCCATCCTAAGGCTTTTCAAAAAAATGAAAAAAATCGCCAATAATTAAAGTCGTTGAAAATTAAACGGTAAGGTACGTAAAGTTTAAAGTAGTTAGGTATTTTAATACATACTTACAAATCCTATGATTTCAAATTAAATTTTCATTTTGATTTATTAAAAAGAGAAAATTCCATTGTTCACAGAACCAGTGGTTATAAGTAAAAAAATCGAGAGCAGTTTACACGCGGTAGAAGCGAAACTTTGCCAAAACAATCTCAACCAATACTTGAAAAGTGAGGTCATAATCAAAGCGACCAATGAGCGCAGACCAGCGTGATTTCCGTTTCATATCTCAACCAATAGGAGCCTTTAAAATAAACATCATAATCAAAGCGGTCAATGAGCGCAGTTGATGAACGCAGTTGCAGTAATCGTATTTCCGTATCATGGCGGGGCTATAGAAGTTTCACTCCAAAAAGTCAGGTACTTAACCCTCATCTCTCCCATCTTCAACATACCCTAAATTGGGGATGCCATAGTACCCCCTATATATAGGTTATATATAGAAACCTTCGGAGGGCGCACACAACTCATCTAAGTTTCATCGCAATCGGACGAATGGTTTAGTAAATAATAAGGAACACAAATGGAAGCATAATTCATCTTTATATACAAAAATGTGGGTCAGTTTCGTTCCCACTTCTCATAAATCACACTGAACGTAAAAAGTAATGTTACAAAAACGACCGTTACATAAACCATATTTGATGTTTACGACAGGTTTTCGGTATTACCAACAACCTACGGTATCCGCAGGTGGAAAAAAGTGAAATACGGTTGCTCATCTTTCGACTCCAACTGCGCAAATGATTATTAATTTAATTATTGACATTGTTGTGAACCGTATTGGCCGTGGTGAATTTAATAACAACCGTTATTGTTAACAAAAAACTGAGTTTTTACAAATAAACTGTGTGTATGACCTAATGTGGCTTTAACGAGACCGTTGCAGAAGGATGTGTGAAATATTTTTTTTGATTTTACATCACAACGCTTGCAATGTTATTATGCTATAATTATGTACGTATTGCATGTAAGTATTTCATAAACAAATAATGTTAAATGTACAGTACAAGTAAAAATAACAATGATTTTAAAAACAAAATTATCACTTTGAAGCACAGAAAGGGTATGACAGTGTATTTGGCTTTTTTTTAAATTTGATTTTTATTGAATACATTTATTTATTTATTTACGGACAAATAGTCCAATTAACAATGCAACAATAACACGAATAGAAAAAAAGAGAGATCACAATGAAAGGAGATTACATATAGATGAAGAGCATTGACAAAATACGTATAATATAAAAGTACATAGAGAAGATTACTACAAGTAGCTTGAAGATGGATTTAAAAAGACTTAAGCACATTGCGTAACGACTGCCGAAAGTCATTTAGGCTTACACCAAAAAAATTCAATGCTTTGATTTGCGTTGACAAGTCTCGACATTTTGGATAAAGGAGAATGATATCCATAATTAGTAGAATGTTGATTGAGGAACAGCAATTCATTATTTCGGAGTCTACGGGAAGGAATGTTGAACTGGATGAGTTTTAACAAAGCAGGTGTGTCAGTAATACTGTTGATAATTTTAAAAATGCGTATTAGATCAGAGTCCTTTCTACGTTTTTCTAAAGAGGAAATGTTTAAAGTTTGTTCACTTTCATCATACGAGTATTCTCCTCTTTCAAGTCCTAACCTCCAAGCAATTCCTCGTAGGAAGCGATGTTGTACAGATTCGATGTAACAAATGTGGACAGCATAAAAAGGAGACCAAATGACACTAGCATATTCAAGGTCAGGGCGGACCAGCGAACAGTAAAGAGTTTTAAGTGTATTTATATGTTTAAAGTCAGAGGTAATTCTATGAATGAAGCCGAGTAGTTTAAGTGATTTGTTTACGATGTTATTAATGTGATACCGGAAAGAAAGTTTACAATCCAGACTGACCCCAAGGTCCTTGATAGATGTGACAGTAGAGAGACAAACATTATTTAGTTTATAATCAAACTGAATAGGTTTTTTGGTTCTACAAAAGGACAAAATTTTGCATTTATCAACATTAAGTTCCATGCAGTTAATTTTGCACCAATCATTAAATGAATCAATTATTATTTTTAATTGTTAAACTAACGTTTAAGACAAGATTTTTATGCATAGCACAAAGGGTAACAATTATTATAAGCAATAATTATCAGCCTGAAACACTCATCCACATTGAAAAAATCTTCCGAGAAAAAAAAAGGATTTTTTCTCGGAAGATTTTTTCAATGTGGATGAGTGTTTCAGGCTGATAATTATTGCTTATAATAATTATTAAATGAATCAATATCAAGTTGAAAAAGTAAACAATCAAGATGGGATTTAATTATCTTAAGAATCTTATTGTCATCGGCAATTTAATAAAAGTTAGAAATTTGTTATTATATAGAACTCTCTAGGTGTTATACGTGCTCTAAGATCTACATATTACAAATTATATATTGTTTAAAAATTTTTTCTATAATGATTTGAACCTCTAATAAAAATAAACAAAGAATAGATCTCAGTGTGTTGCTTCTGTTAATCGTGCTGTGTTTATGGTTTATGTATAATTATGTTGTTTTTTTTTTCTACTTTATTTTTTATGAAATCTGCTTTGACCCAGTATTTTTGTTTTTGTTTTAGAAAGCCAGATTGTTTCGGAATAAAATTGTACAAATAAAGTAGGTACATATTGCTCGCTGTCGATATTGTTCATTGGTTATTTTATTCAATGTGTCCTACAAGGTGAGTAGCGCGTTTATAACCTAGCGTGTCTTGGTAAGCGTTGCGTCTCGTTCTAGCAGTACGGGAACACACGAAACAGTGCGCTTATCACTCAAAACCATCGTGTGATTTAAAATTTTTTTTTTTTTGGTTTTTAATCGGAAACAAATGACATCTACATTTTTTACTCCAAATATTCTCATGAACCGCTGGTTAATCACTCGGGTACGTACTGTTACACCTTGTACATCCTTGTACATGTTATATTGAGTAAAAAAATAATATTTCAATTTTATTTATTTTTACAAATTTTGTTTTATGTGAAAAACGCCACGAGGTTCCAAAAGATTCCTCTAATGATCACAATTTATGACCATACCAGTTGATTACATATTAAATGTAAAAATCTAAGTATAAAGGAATTACAGCTATGTGAACATTATTATCGAAGCGAGAGTTGTATAAGGCACGAACAATAAATTCTTTATTGCCCTTTGGTAAGCTCTGTTACTCGACCCAATCAAGTCAAATTCTAGTTCAGTAATAAATTCTTCTATTGATTTTGAGATTTTTAATTTGTGAATCGTCTAACACGATGTGCGTACCTGATCACGCTTGATGGAAGCACTCGAAAGGTGAGCCTTTACGCCACGAAATTTGTACGGCTTTTTTATACAATTACTTCATGTGTTCAACAAGAAGGTCTACAGGGAGAAAAAACTGACACAAACCAAATGACAGCTTCTTCTTCTTCTTCTTGTGCTTTGTCCATTCAACGGACGTTGGCTATCATGTTGGCTATGCGGACTTTGTTTACTGCAGCCCGGAACAGCTCCACGGTAGACTGGCCATACCACTGTCTCAGGTTTTTTAACCATGAGGTTCTCCTTCTTCCAGGGCCCCGTCTTCCGGCAATCTTTCCCTGCATTATGAGATGCAGGATCTCATACTTCTCTGGATGTCTCATCACATGTCCAAGATATTGAAGTTTTCGGATTTTTATAGTTTTAATTACTTCCTTTTCTTTATTCATCCGAACCATAACATCTTCATTTGTAACCCTGTCCATCCAGCTTATTTTAAGTATTCTTCTCTAGATCCACATCTCGAATGCCTCAAGTCGCCTAATAAGTTCTTCAGTAAGCGTCCATGCTTCCATTCCGTAAAATAATATCGAAAACACGTAGCATCTGACCATTCGCATTCGTAATCCAAGGTTGAGATCATGACTGCAGAACATTTTTTTCATGCGGATAAAGGTTGCACGAGCTTGCTCAATGCGGCATTTGATTTCAACTGAAGGATCCCATCTATCATTTACATTGCAGCCCAAGTATACAATACTCTGTACCTTCTCTAGTTTTGTTCCAGCAATATAAAGATTTTCATCCAATGACAGCTGGTGAAAACAATTCATATCCAAACAGCATCCACAAAGATGACACAGGCCTTACAGAAAAATACTTCCCATGGCCTATTTTGTGGAGAATTAAAATTAAAATAATATTTTGTCATGTTTTTCACAAGGGCACAAACATTCAATATGCTCCAAATGAATTTCGACTTGGACGCAACAAGGTAATAATCCTTATGTACTTCGGTTTATTGTCCAATATTTTACTGGGAATCTTTTACGTCAACAATTATAAGCATGTATCGTGCATTACTTTTTATCAGTCCTGATGATAATTACAACTGACACCGATCAATTAACCAAGCATATTATATTAAATTAAACTCCTTCTTTATATCGCACGATTCTCAATTACTAAGTTTTAACCTTTCACATCGGAATCATTCTTTACAATCTTTTCACCTGACTGAAAAAACCTGCTATCATCACTTTCTCGTTGGTCAAACGGATAAATTCGGATGCCGTTTAGTGTACATGAGGTATACACGAGAACTAGTTAGACTTGCGTGGAAAGTGATTGATGCAAAATATAATTGGCTAATTAATATGCGAAAAAAATGTGTAACCTGTAGGTGATTATTTGTAGGTACGTCGTCAGATCATATCTGTACTATTTATTGGATAATCAACACCCCTGTCAGAGTTCACCCCAAGTGGTTCGCTGTGTTTAGTGACTTTGCAGGGTTGCCTGGGTTCATGAGGTGAGGTTTTTCCAGGTTTTGGCAGCGTATGCGTTTGCGCACCTCCTGTATGGAGTGCCGGATTGGGAGAAACCGGACGAGGAAGAACTTTCGACCTCCACAGTCGGACTCAACCGCAGTGGGAGGAATGGATGCAATTTGGGAGGCGGGAATGGGTAGCGCCGCCCCGGGAACCTTTATTTGATAGGGAGGCGGGAATGGGTAGCGCCGCCCCGGGAACCTTTATTTGATAACCAACACCTCTGCCATGAGGCACCCCAAGTGGTTCGCTACGTTCGATGATTTAGCAGGGGTGCCCGGGTTCATGGGGTGAGGTTTGTCTAGGTCTTGGAGGCGGATGACCAAGACACACTGAACCCCAGATTCCTACCCAGCCCTTAAACCCTTTTCCTTCCCACAACGCTCCTCTCCTTCCTTTCCTTAAAAAAACCCCTCCACACAGCATCCACAAAGATGACTTAGGTCCTGAGGGAAATTACTTTCCTCAGGGCCTCCTGTGTGGAGTTCAAGTAAAAACAAAAAAAAATATGCCCGCATTCCTGTTTCTTACCCACCCTTCGTATTTTTTTCCTTCCCAGAACTTCTTCTCCTTCCCTTTCCTCACAGCATCCTCAAAGATGGCTCACCCTCGAAAAATTTTTTTTCCTCAGGTCCTCCCCCGTAGAACTAATATAAAAAAATACAATAAATAAGCAGTTACTACCGTTTTTATATCACTGTACGTCGTTTTATTCACAACTAGTTGAAGTCCTCTGCTATTTTCGGACTTTAAGCAGACTTTTTCGAAACCAAATGTAGACATCAATTTTTCTTATATTTTGAGTATCTTTTGTTATTTAAATTCTGCTTTAAGGAGTGGGAAAGGGGGTGGGGTTGTTTTCTACATCTCATTAGACAGTGACATATAATTGTATAATAACCAAAGCCACCCACAGACATTCATCTTTATAATATTACACATGGTATTAACACACGTACAATCATGTTCTGTAGGTATATTACAGAAAAATAAAAGACAACGTAAAAATCCCTTAAACTTTAACAACTCAGGTGTATTAAAAAACGTTTTTAGTAATCTGTTTCTTATACTCGGATAGAGGTGTGTATATATTGTTTACATGACTGAGGAAGAAGAATATATGTGTGTTTACGTGCAAGTATGTATGTATATATGTATACGTGTTGGTATTGCGTACATGCCTGTATATATATATATATATATATATATATGTATGTAAATTTAATATTGATATGCACATTTACGATTTTAGATTTTCACGGCCAAAAATTGTTTTGTTATTAGTTTTTGGGGTATTATGCCGCGCTGCGCTACCTCCTTCTTTAGCCAACGTTTCGGACAGCGTTGCAGTGTCCATCATCAGGGCAGATGTGTGTGTGACACATCTGCCCTGATGATGGACACTTTGATGATGAACGTTGGCTAAAGAAGGAGGTAGCGCAACACGGCATAATACCCCAAAAACTAATAACAAAATTGATATGTACATGTATATTTTCATATCTTATCCTTACGCACTTCTTTTTCTATTCTCCATTTTTTATAATAACAACAATTTTCAAAATCATTACATACTAGTACCATATGTTTACAGGTTTATTTTATTTACATGTTTATTTTATGTACTTCTTTTTCTCTTTTCTATTATTTATTATAACTTACCAATTTTCAACATCATTACATACTAGTACCATATGTTTACACTAGACTTCACTCAAACTAACTAGGTATCTTTAATCGATCACCATGAAACAAGCAGCCGCCTAGTATGGTGATTTAATAAATCTAATCAACGTAAATGTCTAATATATGTAACATGTATTTTATAAATAAATAAATTAATGAAGACAATATTAGCGAAACTCAATCCAAAATCTGAAATCAGAAAAAGACACTGTCACAACTGGGACTCGAACCCAGGACCTATGACTTGCCGGGTCAGTACTCCACCAGCTGAGGTAATATGTCCCAATCCGATTCTGTCATATTTAACTTTATCATTCTTAACGCATATTTTTATTGGCTGTTATCTTTATGTATGATTGCAAGATTCAACCAGAACTAAATGCTAGTAGATAGTGTCTCGGATAAATTTATCCATTTATATTTAACTAGCGGACCCGGACGCACGTTGCTGTGGCTAACGAAACACAACGCCATTACCCAACCTTTATAAAATCCACACCACCGGCTAGCCTGCTGCCCGCTGCCTGAATTGAATATTTGAATTTCTCGGCTTTTCTCTACTATAATAAGCATGTATTATACATATAAACCTTCCTTGAATCACTCTATCTATTGGTGAAAACCGCATGAAAATCCGTTGCTTAGTTTAAAAGATCTATGCGCACATACGTTTTGAGCGACTTCATTTTATATTATGTAAGGCACCGGTGCATAGTCGGGAAACACGCCAAACACGCGCCCAACATTTGTACACGGTTGACATTAGTCACATGAGAACGGGTCGTTTCTATGACTCGTTCTTGAGTTCAACGGCCTCTGTGTTTCCTCCCTCCTACAACATGGGTCTCTTCAAGACCCGTGTTCACTCCTTCCTTTCCTCCAAAAAACCCTCACAGCATCTCTAAAGATGAAATAGGCCCTGAGGGAAGTTATTTTCCTCAGGGCCTCCTGTGTGGAGTTAATGTAAAAAAAAAATAATGATGATGATGATATGCGGCATCTATTGACTTTTCTGGAAGTCTAGGATGAATATTTATTTTTATTTTTAACTTAATGAGTAAAACTAATAAAATTTATGTGTTTTATTTTTTTCTTTATCAGTAATTTTCAAAAACAGTTTTTAGTTTTTGGATACATTAAAAAATATTACATTTACCTGGATTTATTGCAAAGCGGAAATAATCAGATCATCTCACAAAATATGATCGAGGCCTGAGGGGATAAGACTAAATTTCTGTCACTTCCGAACAGGCTCAGCCCAGTGGGGTGGTTTATACAAAAAAACGGTTAATAAATTAATAGTAAAATGTATGATAAAATCTACAAATCAAAACTACCTACTCTCCTTTCGTTTTCGGCAATTATTTTCTGAATTAGAATTACTAATTCACTAAATACTGTTCCAATTATTCAACTTTAAAAATGCCCTAAATAGCAGCATGCGTGAACTGTACTGAAATTACTATTTAATTAATTCAAAAAACACCTGCTTATAAATGTTTTAAATGCACTCTTAATTTCTTAACAGAGTAGTGTGTTCACAGAGTAATTAATTAATATTTAAAAGTGAACAAATAAATACTGATGTATTAAGAATGTTTGTAATGTTTTAAATTGAAAATTTCGAACGCTAATTTGAATTTTGAAATCGGAAGCATTTTCCGGAAATGCGTTGAAAAGCCTGCAGCCCGAATCGGAGGCAATAATCCGGAAATAATTCGTTCAAAAATGAAATTTAACCATTTAGGTAGGCACCTTTACATTGTGTAAAATTTTAAACCATAACAATCGTTTCAAAATGCTTTCCTTTAAAGATTTACACATTGGTAATTAAAATAAGTGTGCCTTTCATGCAGAAAGTAAGTACCTACGTAGGTTACCACTTATCAGGTGTTTTTTAAGTGAGTTTTTCGTACGAGTGTCCCAAACGTTCAAGTTTTTATTAATATAAACATAAATATACAGGATGTCCGAGGGTAAAATAAAATAACTTCGGGAGGTGATTCTACATGATGGTAGGAGTACAAAAGATTAACAACCTTTTCCGAAATTCCACATTTTTTTCCCCGTACAAAAATAATAAAGTACCTACTAAAAATCCTTAGTGCGGGGTACGATTTTACTTTATGGGAAACTGCCGGGCACGATTGTGGCAACATTGCATGGTTTGATGCAACAGCAAAAATAATAAAGATGGCCGCACACGCCGGTCTAATTTTATCTTTTTACCACAAAACTACCTACCCCTAAAAGTTGGAATTTCTAAGACAGTTATTTATCTTTTTTATTTATACTATCATGTAGAAGTTAATGCACTTTACCCCGGACACCCAGTATAACAAAGTAAATGCACAAACAAAAGCTAGGTACCTACTCGATAACTAGTCGTCACCGGCACTGAAACAGAATAGACGAAAAGGTATAGGGTTTGTAGGTGTATTTTGCACAACAAACCCACCCCATTAAGACGTAAATACGTAACAATTATTAGCCTGAAACACTCATCTACATTGAAAAAATCTCATGAGAAAAGATACATGCCACCGACGGGACTTCTGATATCAGCTGCTCTTTATCCACTGAGCTACGTCGGCTTATCTCCCACCCGCCAAATAATTCAATATATATCTACCAGTGTTTCATTCAACAATTACTTTCCACCTGCAAATATAAAGATAAAGTTGATTGTTTTCAAGTGGAAAATTGTAATAAGCAGTAATTGTTTAATGAAACACTAGTATATATTGAATTATTTGGCGGGTAGGAGATAAGCCGACGTAGATCAGTGGTTAAAGAGTAGTTGACCGGAAATCAGAAGGAGGCGGGTTTAAGTCCCGTCGGCGACATGTATCTTTTCTCGGGAGATTTTTTCAATGTAGATGAGTGTTTCAGGCTAATAATTATTGCTATGTGCTATGCATTAAAATCTTGTCTTAATCATTGGTTCATCAATAAAAAAATAATAAACGTAAACACGTGTCTTGGACACACTGCCACCGCAGATTCCTACCAACAACCTCAAACCTTTTTCCTTTCCAGAACTTCTCCTCCTTCCTTCTCTAAAAATACTTTCCACACAGCACCCATAGACCCTGAGGAGGGTTTTTTATTCCAGGACCTCCTGTTTAATAATAATAATAATATTTGGATGATTTATATAGCGCCGTTTTTGTGAAAACTGCTGTACAAACTTATAATACGTTTCTAAAATCTAAAAAAAACTATAAGTTAGACAAACAATTAAAAACAACTTATGGCTAAAAATATATAGATACATACACCGGTTCATTGATCACCGATACGAAAATATGTGTACAATGTTTTGACCAATGAACGCGATGCTGCCTAAAAATGAATGAAAACAGGACCATACATACCTGGGAGAAATTAACACTGTATATTGTCTATTTAAAGAAATTTAGATAGAGTTCGCACGCAGAGGACATAATTGTGAACACATGTTATTTAATCCTGAAAATTTAATATTAATATGTAATATATTCTCGGATGAGTGTATTTTGGAAAGTAAAAGCAACATTTAATGGTGGGTGGTGCAGTACGTACCTGTAAGGATTTGATCTTCCTAAATGTGATTCGTCAAGAGACAGATTGATGTGTAAGGACTCGAGTAATTTTAATTCAGTAAGAAAAGTGTGATTATGACATATCATAGGTAACACAAGTATGATACTCTCAGATAGGTACATTTAAATTAAGGGTATGGGAGCCCAAAAAGGTTGGTTTTTATTTTGGACCTATACTCTGTTGGGCTTGTTATGCATCTTAATTCCGGAGGGAGTCTATTCCAAGCTTTAGGCCCAGATACTCCGCAAGCACGATCTCCAAACTTAGTATGTGGCTTTCGTTTCTGTATGTATCTAATGTAAACACAATAAAGAATCACAAGTTCCATTTCATAAGGTGTTCAATTTCCTTGCGATCTTTGAGTGATATTTTGTAAAAGTTATAAGCATTTAAGTTATTGCTACAGTCTGAACCGACATTATCCTCTATTATACTTTGCATTAGAAGAACAGCATTAGACGCAAGTACATTAAAAATCGGTTGCACAATCGAAACATACGTTGTTGTTATATTACGTTTCTTTATGAAATTACATATAATTAACAAAAAATCATGACCAAATCTAGTGTGACAAATTTTATGAACACGTTTAACCCCTAGTTAAAACAGCTCGAGTGCTGTGATTTGAATAATAATTCTACCACTGCGTAATTATAATATCCGCTTATGAAATCGAGAGTTGGTCTTAGGCATCGATTAAGAGTATCTACCGATTATTATCGATTTCATATATGAACAAAACATTTTCTAACGGTTAACCATGATAATTAATGGGTTTATTCGTCAATGCTGATACAAATAACCATACGAAATGGTATACGTGTTAATGAAATGCAGATATAAAATACAAGAGATACGGCCTAACGGATATAAAAATGACAGTACACAGAAAGAAGTTCGTATTTATGAATATTAATTTATAAATGCAAATGCCATGACTGACAGTGCCACATGGTGGCCGGTCTTTAAAGGTGTTATGGTGTTAAGGGACGTACTTAAAATACTTTAACCAGTGATTGACGACATTATTTGGACTAAAAAATTTCATATCTGGGTCATATACTTCGAGGGGAGAAGTATCACTTGCCCCATTTAATATTGAAAGGCAAGATAGAGGGTCGCCGAGGGCCTGGTAGGAGACAAGTGTCTTAGCTGTGAAATATACAAGAGTGGACCGGCATTAGAAGTGTGGAGGAGCTATTCCGGACAGCGCAAGACGGAGACATTTTCAAGAGTGATCGCCAACGTCGGGGGGACCTGATACGGCACACAAAGAAGAAGAAGAAAAAATGTTAATTAGATTTTGGTCTCCGGTGACTTTTTTGGTGTGGTGATTCCACCCTTCGACCCTACCTGCCCAATACCTACTGATTTTTAAAATGTTTTTATTAAAAAAAAAAATAAACATGAAAAATGTCACCGGTGAACAAAATTTGTCAGCAATCACTAGTTAAGGGTCGTACTTGACTTACTTTGAAACCCTGTATATATAAAAAATAATTAAAATGAAATGGTTATGGCTTATTATCTAGTAATGTACCTAATGTTGAATGCAATATCAACGGTTTATTATCTACTTTATCGTAAATCCCGACATAGCTAAACTATTGATATTTAAGTCTGTGGTCGGTGGCATTATTAGTACGAGAAACACATTCACTTTTTAACGATATGTAACAATTATGATAATCACGAGATAGCGATGTTGAAAAGCAGAATAATGTTTTTATTTTATTAAGTGGTTGCGAAAAACAAAGGATTGCAAATCTCACTACTGCAAGAGTACACTGACTTAGATAAATAATAATCTAAGCAATAATAAGTCGGAATTGAAAAGATGATCACGAAAACAGTCTGTTATAAATGTGTCGAAGTGCACAAACTACTTAAACGAAAAAACTTAACGAAAAACGAAAGTTAAAAACAGTAACAAAAAATATGCGCTTCAAAAAACAACTCGGTCTTGGCACACGGACGGCTCTTGACTCGCAAACCGAAGGTCGTAGGATCGAATTCCGGCGCGAGCTAATAAATATTATTTATTTAATTTGTGTTATTTCACAATTAATTCATTTAAAATAATATGCAGCACATTTGCGGCACGTTCCAGAGCCGAAGATACTCTCACTAGCGCTTTGGTGGAGGACCACCATTCAGAATTGAAACGTTGCTTCAAATGGCTGTATTTGGTGACCAGATGTGAATAGCCAGGTAACTTCCCTACCTTTCTTTTCCCCATCTCATTCATGTGCTTGACTCCCCAGATTGTACGTTCTGTGGTCTAGATGTGGGAACTTTAGATCACATATTTTTTGATTGTCCCTCTCTAAATAAATATCCTCTCTTCTATCAAGCGTTATCAAAAATTGCCTCTCCTCCATTCAACATTTCATCTCTTCTAAGTCTGAACTCTACTCCAATCTTCCATAAAATTCTGAAATTTGCACATTTAAATAAAATTAATATATAAATTCACCTTTCCTTTCTCTGTAATTATAAATGATGGCCTAGAACACCCTTGAAGGGTGAAAGCCAGAAATAATTGAAAAAAAAAAAACATACCCCAATTGAGGATGCCATAGTCTCACTGGCTCCAGACGAGAGCAGCTGGGACTCTTGTGATAAATTCACATAAAAAACACTCTTTGCCTCATTCACATTCATAAATCGTCTCATACATACTCTTCTATTTTTCTGACTCTTAACATAGCCCGACTCAATTATCTGATTCACTTTGATCGTGCCATGTCTTCCTCGGCTTCTTCTACCATTCTTTTTAAACTCCTTTTTTAGTTCAATCGAAAATATGGAAAAAATATTCCTTCACAAAGTACTCTTCCCACTCTTGACTACTTTAGTTTTCTGAAGGTTTCACTTCTACCACGTGTGAATTGCACACTCCGATTTTTTTAATTATGTATTTTTTAAATACGGTTTCTTAATGGATCGGAGATAGTTTACACGTAAAACGCACAGACTTTTAGTTTTTAAAGCCTAATATTATTTATTGCTTTATAGTTGCTACATGAATCATTTCCTTCCATCTTTTTGAGGTGATTGTATTCACTCCTCCTTCGATTGCAGTTAATCTTCAAAATGGCTTCATTCTCAGATCCCTTCTCTCTAATAAAATCATTTGATGCAACAATAAACCAATTTTCCATGCGCAATTCTCTGATTAAAATCTGTATACGCTTTAAAGCCGGGTAGAAGCAATAATGTTACCTAAAATGATCCTCACGACTTGCGAGTATATTCAAGAATACCACAATTAAATATTTAAAAAAAAACGAGTGTGCTGTTGACCACACGACTGAACTAAAACTTCTTTAGCTCCATCTATATGATAGGAAGAGAGAAAGAAAATGTGCGCGCGCACTGCTCTCTCTTGCTCCTGCAGTGTGATACAGACTTTAGGCCTGCACTATGTCTTAGATATACCAAACCAAAGATATTGAAATATAAGTAGATGTGCTATCTGCTGTTTTTACTATGTGGGTCTGCGCTTCCGGGTGTCGCCGATATTGTTTACCAATTAACAAATAAACTAAAAGAACAAATAATTAACGAATAAACCAAACGAACGTTAAACTAAATGAACGAATTCTTTCCTTATTCAAAATATATTGTTAACCAATTTAATGCACATTTTCAAAAAATCAACGAAATGAACAAATTCTTTTTGTATGAAAACTACGCTAATTAGCGCGTAGTCCGGCGACAGTTGCGCGGACACCATAGCATATCTCTTCTGTATTTGAATATCTTTGTACGAAACGTAACTGGCTAAGAGAGAAAGAGAGAAAGAAAATGTGTGCTCGCACCTCTCTCTCTTGCCCCTACAGTAATATATGAAACGTAACTCTCTCTCTTTCTATCTTCACTAACTTATATCTCCACCCAACTACCGTTTGCCTCGCTTTTCGTAACGCTCTCGTCTTGCATTCACCAGCTTACTCCCAAAGTCAAGCGTGCGTGAAGAAGTTTTCTTCAAAAATATAAAACAAACCGTAGGTACATATTTCCAGGTGTTTTATCAAGGATAATAAAGTTACGAAAGATTATGAATTTTTCATGTTAATTTAAAGTGAAATGTATGCAGTTCACACGCGGTAGAAATTAAGCTTTCAGAAAAGTAAAGTAGACAAGAGTGGGGAGGCCACGAAGCACCGCACAAAGAGAAGACTCACATGCTACCATATATTATACAATCTCATTCCTTTAGATGCAGGTATGACGGCCGCCATTTACTGGATAACCAACACCCCTGCCATAGGTTACCCCAAGTGGGTTGCTATATTTGGTGACTTAGCACGGGTGCCCGGGTTCATGGGGTGAAGTTTGTCTAGGTCTTGGGGACGGATGCGTTTGCCCAACTAATAGCGGGCCGGAACGGGAGAGACTGGTCGATGGAGACATTGTACCTTTCCAGTCGGACTCTCTAAACCAGGAGTTCCCAAACTTATAAGTATCACGCCTCCCTACTGCTTAAAATGAATATGCCCGCGCCTCCCTCGGCCCAGGGCTCAGCAAGTAGCAGCAAGTGGACTCGCCAAGCAATTGTAAATAAAATAAGGGTAGATAATAAAGTCCAAAAATACATTTTCAGATGTTTTATTATAAAAATATTTCTTTTAGACACTTGTCATAAGAAGAGTCAATTTGTAGCGATAATTCATATGAAGGTTCGAGCACTTTCTCAGATGACTGAGCAAAAGATCTAGTAGTATCCAATTTCATGCTCTTCAATCTTGCAGATTTTGAAACAAAAAACTGCTACGGCTTGTCTTTTAAAGCGCCGTGTTTTGTTGACAAATTTCGTTCCAGGCGCGAAGATCTCATGGCATCACTGCTTAATACTTCATAACAAATAACACACAGCGGCTGGTCGATACCACTTTTATTCATAGAAACAAAACCGAATTTAATATAATCATTATTATTTTTGCCTTTTCTCGGCGAGCTCATGCGAAATAGAAGTAATAACCCGTCACTCACTACTCTAACAAACGTGTTCGCTAGGCGCGTGCGGTGCAGGAAGTGAGGTGCGTGCGGTAGCGCGGACGCGGGCGGCGACCGGAGTGATAAAACAAGTAGCTAAACGAAATTACAATAGTAAACGTATTCAAAATGCGCAGAATAAAACCAAAACATCATGGAACATAATAAAAGAGAACTCAAATAATTTAAAATCTAAAATTAAGCCAAAAATCTGTCTTAAAATAAATGATACCATGGTATCAGAACCAGAAAACATTGCAAATGAATTTAATACTTTCTTTGCACCTTCGCTACCACCACAAAATACATCTCAACGTACACAATCTGCTAACACGGTCACAAACAAACAGTCTCGATCATTCTTTATAACGCCTGTAAGCAAGGAGGAAATTATCAGAATTATCGTAAAACTAAAAGATAAAAGCAGTGTCAGCACTGACAAAGTCCCTATAAAAATTATAAAAGCAAGTGCAGAAGCGTTAAGTTACCCGTTGGAAATATTAATTAACAAATCTTTTGAATCAGGAACCTTCCCAGAACACCTAAAACAATCTATTACTGTGCCTTTATATAAAAAGGGTTCCAAACAGGAAATCTCAAATTATAGACCAAATTCCTTATTACAAAATTTTTCAAAAATATTTGAAAGAGCAATGTACAATCGCATTTACAACTTTCTCGAAAACTTTAAGATAATATGTCCACAACAATTTGGATTCCGTAAAGACCGTTCGACAACACAAGCAGTCTTCAATTTCTTGAACAAAATTCTGGAAAGTATTAATGTTAGCAAAAAAACCGTAGGTATTTCTCTCGACCTCTCAAAAGCATTCGACAATGTTGATCATAAGCTTCTTCTAATTAAACTTGAACGCGTCGGTATAAGAGGTTTAGCATTAAAATGGTTTGAATCGTACCTAATAAATCGTAAACAAAAAGTTCAAATTTCAAACATTGACGAAAAAATGATGCAGTACATGGTAGAATCCAAATGGAGAACAATCAACAAGGGTGTGCCTCAAGGAAGCATTCTTGGGCCCCTCCTGTTCCTTATATACATAAACGAACTTCCAATTATTGCTGGCACAGAATGTTCAATGTTTGCTGATGACACTGCTTAGTTGTTTGAATGTAATGAAGACGTTGACGAATTTAATAAACATATTAACGAGACTTGTCAATCAATAGCAAATTGGCTGTTATCACAAAATCTGTCACTGAACACTAACAAAACTCAAGTTTTACAATTTTGTCCAGTGCAAGCTACACCTATAAACATAATTGTAAAATTCAATAATAATATTATCGAACCTTCCCAAACTTGTTCACTGCTGGGAATACAACTAGATGCAAATATAAACTGAAAAGAACATGTATCCAAAATAGTAGCCAAAATAAGTAGCTTTTCTTTTGTTCTAGGTACACTGAGAAATATATTAAACATCGAATCGGTAATGGCCGCATACTATAATAAAATACGGAATTATCTTTTGGGGAAACTCAGTAATCGCCAAAGATGTTTTTATCATCCAAAAAAGATGTATAAGAAAAATGACAAACTCTGCTAATCGGGATTCATGTAGACCTTTATTTAAAAATTTGAAAATTCTTACAGTCACCGACATATATATAATGGAGTTAAGTTTCCACAAAAAAACTCTACACATAAACACGCTACAAGGTTTGCAGAAAATTTGTTAATACCAAAAGCAAACAAAACAATTTTCCAAAAAGGACCCTTTTACATGGCCATTAAAGTATACAACAACCTTCCACATGATATTAAACAAATACAAGATACACTCAGATTTAAGTCATCACAAAAAACATTCCTTCTGAACAGGTCTCATTACACATTAAATGAATACCTCACATAGGTACAACTGTTTTTATATTTATATTTATATAATAAATTAAAACAAATTCACTTTGTATTACACCACTTTTATATTTATATTTCATGTGTTCATATCTGCATAACATGTTAGGTTAACTGGAAGAAAAAGGATATATGTACCTATAAGTTATACCTTTTGTACTAAATGTAAATTTTGTACAATAAATGATTTTGATTTTGATTTTGATAATCGCCGCCCACGCCCCCCTGTACATGTCTTCGCGCCCCCCTAGGGGGCGCGCCCCCCACTTTGAAAACCAATGCTCTAAACCCATCGCCTTGAAAAGTGGGAGGGATGGATTCATATCTTAGCCCCCATACACACAAGCCCTGCCGTCCCAGATTCCTACCCACCCCTCATACCTTTCTCCTTCCCAGAACTTCCTCTCTCTGTAAAAGTGAAACCTTTGGAAAACTAAAGTAGTCAAGAGTGGGGAGGCTACGAAGGACCGCACAAAGAGGAGACCGCCCAGAGGAGACCGATTACACCATCTCATTCTTTCGCAGGCTAAATTCTATAGATGTATATGTTTGTCTCTTTTTAGTGTCGATATTTTTCATTTCATCGAGTTTCAAATCACAAGGGTGCTAAAGAAGTGTTCACTTAAAAAATATATATATTTAGGAAAGATACTCGTAGCTTCGAAACGTGGGCGGAACCGAGTGGTAAACTGCTAGCATTAAATAAAGTCAAAAGTCACTAGCAATAATAACAGTTAAAATTTTCTAGTGGCAAATTGATGTGTTTAATTATTGTCGCAGTTATTGAAGCATTTTGAGAAATTTCTCGTTTTTTTAGGCTGGACCCGAACACCTAGCTAACCGGTTAGAAAATAATTCAGTGGTCAAGTTTTTTTATTGCAGAATTAATGCGAATGATTTTGCCGCATTTAAATGAAATGTTTCTTATGGTAACTTTACTTGTATGGGTTGATACACGAGTTGGTGGAATAGATGATCAAGGTGATATATTTCTTATATTCCGGGGCCGCAAATAAACCGTTATTAGTTAGGTACCTCTCGTATGAACTTTGAAAAGAGTTTTTTCTGGTAACGCGTTGATAAATAAAAAAAAAATCAAGAACATTTATTATAAAATCGGAAACTATTCTAATCTAAACTAATTTATCATAAACTAGCCGACCCGGCGAACTTCGTACCGCTTCAGAATCAATAACTGTTGTTTTAACTTATTAGCTGAATTAAATTCAGTTTCTTTATGAAGTTAAAAGTTACACAATGAAGCAATTATGTCCGTGTTTTGTTTTGGTCAGTATCAGAGATGGTGTTGTTTACGAATTTATATTGTTTGTGATTTTCTTACTTTTCCACTTTATACGTATGAGGGAATTCTTTTATGATTATTGTATTTTTCCTTTGGAGGGGTGCAGACATACGTTCACCTCTTCTTCTTCTTCCTTGCGCTGTCCCAACTCATTGCCTAGGTAGGCTGTTGGGGTCGGCTCTTCTCGTTCTCAGGTTGTAATTTCTTCTGTTCTGGGTATCGCCTTCATCCAGGCCGTTTCTCTGAAGAATTTTGGAGCATTGAGTCATCCAGGAGTTCTTCGGTCTTACAAACGTTCACCGTTTGTCTCACTTTTAAGAGGAATATAAACGCTAGAAATATTTCGAATCTCATGCCTGCAAAATTTTAAAATCGAGCGTCCTTTTGCACGAGGCTAGTAAGCGAAAAGGTGGTTTTTATTTATTTTGTGCATAATTTTATAAGAAAGAAAAAAAGTTAGAACATGGAAAACCTCAAAAATAGTCTTAGCCAAAGGGGGTATTTTTTAAAAATTGTTTCTTGTATTACTTCATAGTTAAGTCATGAAAAAAACATTTTTTTTGCTGGTTTACGTTTATATTTTTTGTTACGTAAATAATAATTTTATTGTAATTCCAATACATAGATAAGTTAGTAAAAGCTTCGATTTATCCGAAGCATATATTTTGATGTTCATACTGTGAGCCGATTCGTCGTAAAGATTAATCAAAATAGTATCTAAATAGGATTAATCAATTAACATCTTAACTGTTGAAATTTAGTGTGTAAGAAAGAGTCGCAGCATTATATGTTTAAGAACCAAAGCAAAACAATCAGCGCATTGACATTTGATTTTTTTTAATCTTTGGAATTCACGCACTATTCAATATTATACTTGTCACAATATTAATGCAAGCTCTTTCAAAAGATGAGAATTCGTTCCATACAAAAAGTATGATGAAAAGAATTTTATTTATAATTTTTTTTCGTGATATTTGGGGCGAAGACAAATCCAACAAATCAAATATCATAAGCATTGGTTCAGCCGTACTTGAGTTATAAATGGTTTAACTAACCCGAATTTGTTTTATATATTAAGATAATAATTTTTTGGACAAAACTTTCTTTATTGGTGAGGCTTACATTTCAAATTTTTTAATCTGACTTTACTAGCCGGTTTGGCAGAACTTTCAATACTGTTTTTCTTATTGAACAAATGAAAAAATCGGAACGAATAACAACGACACTTATATTGGACGTTAGTAACATACTTAGCATGTTTTTGACAATTAAAATAATATTTAAAAGTTCGCATTTATCAATTAAAATAATATTTAAAGGTATTTTTTTATTAGTTTTTTGACAGTTAGTGTAACATTAAAAGTGTAAGTGTAAAAGTGAAAAAACTTTGCTACCTTTTTTACATTAACCCCACGTTGAATGCCTTGAGGAAAATAATTTCCCTCAGGGCATTTTGGGGATGCCGTGTCAAGGCTCTTTTTAAGGAAAGGAAGAGATAAAGTTCTGGTAAAAAAATATATGAGGGGTGGTTAGGTATCTTGGAGTCATTGTGTCCAGGAGTGACGGACGTATGAATCCAATCCTTCCGCTGTGGTGCAAGAAAATGGGTCGATAGAGACCAGCTGGAGAGTCAAAGGGTCTCCTTAATACGGCCTCTCCCGATCAGACCTGTCACGCAGCTGGCATGCGTATCCGCCGCCAAGACCTGATCACACCTCATCCGATGGACCCGGGCATCCCTACTAATTCGTCAATTGTAGTGAATCACTTATCCGCCTCCCAAATTGTAAAACCTGAAAAAAGCTTAAAATGTTACCGTAACTCAAGGTTGCCAGAGATCAGCACATGCATTTTTTTGGGTCAGCCGAAAAACATTTTTTTACAGTTTTTTAACAGGCTCTTCGACTACCACACTAGGCAATTTGGATTGACTAGCAATGTTCCAATAAATACTCTATCCAAGTATTGCGGGATTTTCAAACTAGCGGGATCAAATAAATCAATCGTCTTCTAGGCATATGTCCGTAATATTGATTAATAATATCCTGTTTTATTTTTTATCTTTAAATAAAGATAACTACGTAATATATCTTTCAGAATCAAATCAATTCTGTATAATAAAACCATTTAACATTATTATTTTTCTGAGCAATCCAAGATTAAATCGTTGACCTAGAAAACTCAATGACCAAATAGCTGCCTTTAGATCGGTGTGCAAATAAAAACATCATATCTAATGTCTTACTACTGCCAAATATCTTAACCTCTTCAATGCGGGAAGTTCATAAGAATAAATGTACGTGACACCTTTTCAATAAAGTAAATATTCAAAGAAATGCTTATTAAAAAAACTTAAGGCTCCGCAACCGGGCTCGCAAAGAAGAAGATGGAGAGATACGAAATTACGAATATTAGAGGAGAGCTCTAACATTTACAGCGACAAAATCGATGCGAAAATTGCGAAAATGTTTAATAAAACACGACTCGTTTAAAATAGAGCAAAACTCTCGCGGGCATTATTTTAAACAGCATTTAAAGAAACATTGTGAATTTTTTCATAGATATAACTTGTAAAATAACTGAAACAAACGTGTTAATAATAATTTTTGGAGCATACTTTGCGATTTTTTTTCTAAAAATTTTATATAATTTGCGTTTTGGCGCGGGCAAAGTCTAGATATTATCTTCAAGAATAACATATATTTTTTAAGAGCTTTAAAACTTACCGTATTTAAGGGAAATATGTAATAAATCGGTACAAATCCGGGTTGCGGGCCCTTAACGACGTAAGTGAAGAAAGCGTGTAAATAAATATACACCGCGGCATGGCGTATTGTACGAACGTACGGTCGAATTCACCCTAGCGGGCCTGGAGATTCGATCTTTCTGCCGCGTTCATTTGAATTAATTCTGAATAACGTGTTACAAATATTTAAAATGTGTCTTCATGTTGTCCTCCCGAAGTCATTCATTCATCGTCTAGAAAAATAAAATCTGGTGCTTACCGCTAACTTTATAGTTGAATAACGGGTTTTTCGGAAAAAAAGTTTTAAAATTGTTGTACGTAAAATATATTAAAGGTAAGGTACTGTTTTTATTAATCTAAAATATAAATAACTCGCATTCCCTGTGCGGCATGGAAATATAACAAAGTTATTATACTTACGAATTCGCCGGAAATAATTAAAATGTGAATTTTGAGCCAACAAAAATTATTAGGGTTGTGTACAGCCTTAAACCCTTTTCCTTCCCAAAATTTTCCTCTTGTTCCTGTTCTCAAAAAAATGCATCCACACGCCCCCCTGTGTGGAGCTAATGTAAAAAAGCTTTGAAGTTTGTGATGAAGGATGGTAGGAGAGGATTGCAGTGGAAACCCGACAATCAGTCAAAAGTAATGATCCCAAGCAGCGTATCCGTCAGATAAACATTCTCTATTACCAGATCATATTTCTCCAGCTTTCTATACAAATTCCAAAATATATTTTTATTTATTAATAACAAGGGTGTTTCTAATAAATTCGATAAAAATGGGATATAACTTTGGTATGTAATGGTTGTGATGCACGTATGTAGGAATGTCCACTGGAAATTTTTAAACTAGAATCACGGAACATGAACATTGTTTACGAAATAATAACTATTCTGAGTTTGCTAACCATTTAAAAGAGACAAACCATAGCTTTGAGGGAGCGAGCCGGATCGGTAGAGACGGGGCGTGAAATAAAAGGCGTCAGTCGGTGTAATGAGTCAGTCTTTATTGTAGCTACGTAGCGGAGGTCGAAGCGGAGCGGAGTGACAGTGGTGCCGTGAGTGTTGCTGCTGCGTTGCTGATGCGTGAAGATGGTCAGGAGACTACGTCGGTGAAGATCACAGATCTTCAGGGAGCCGGCGTGTTGCTCTACCTCTATACCATGGCGGTGTAGAAGTGACCTTGGTCCAGGCGGTCGACCGTCGTCGTGCTGATGAGGTATGGCGGCTGTGTGTCCTCTGAGTCGGCGCACACACGTGACGCAGGAAGGAACCTTGAGAGCGATGAGGATGATCTCTGGCAGCGAAACGCGATGGGTTTCGAATGCCAGAGAACGGGTTGCATCCAAAGCAGAAAGCACGGCGGGCTTTATGTGCTGCGGACGAAGACATCTCATGTCGAGGCGCGAAGGGCCGGACAGCGGATGGTGGTTGGAGAAAGAATCCTCGAAGGTGTTGTTAATGTTCCTGGAGTCACACTGGACAAACGTTATTCACTTGCTGCTGACTGCGCAGACAAGTGCCCCGCGCGCAGGCACGTACTTGGTCGCGGCACAGGTCGGACTGTGTTGCTTACTCGACCGATGAATGGAGACTAGGTACTGACTGACTGGAGCGGGCGAGTGAATCTGCTGCTTATATACTCGCGTGATCGGCAGAGGAGCTGGCTAGCACGCCAGGTAATATTGCGTGAATTCACGCATAGCTGAGAAATCTCTCGAACCGTCTGCGGGCATTTGTATTGCACAGCCACAAGTTCTAGGCCTTAGGTACGTACGCCGTAGGTATGTCAATTATGAATGTTCGGTGGAGTCCAGTGGCGGCGCAATGAATTCGGCACAAGTGGCCGCCATAGCTTTAACAAGGAAAAATTATATTTTAATTTGCGCTTCAGAATCCTGGAAATGAACAAAAAAATTAAATCAAAAATTAATTTAGCACCCTGAAAATCGCCCTTATTAACAATGTTCTCATGTAATGCCAACTCCTCCCACCTTTCTTCCCCGCCGCCAAAATCACCCCACTCATTAACCCCACTTAATTAAATCTAATCATTTTTGTACCTGCATGAATTTTTAAAGTTAGTTTTAAGTTTGTTAGTTATTGACACGGATGTGTCGAAACCGGTAGCAAAAAATATAAATAAAAAAATTTACAAATGTTCATAGAAAATAAAACTTTTCAAAACAAAATGTCTAGAAATTGTTACATAGTTAAAGCCCAAGAAATACAAAAAAAAATCTCTCTTAGGTATATAATAATTCATGCCAATAATGAATTCATACATACAATCTCAAAAAATGATGCATCCGCGTCCTTCAGGCTAAAATTTCTGACCTTATTCCACACTGACCTTCAAAAATTACGAAATAATATTTGTAAGATTATGCATATTCGGTATTATGTTTAATGATATAACGACTGTATAACCGTTATGAGGATCAACATCATAACGTGTGACCTCAGCTGGGAGCAAACGGTGACACAGATGAAGTAAAACGACGATTATTCCTATGCAAAACACGTATTTTGGGTATAACGGAGATCTGGTCGATGGACCTGTGACATCAATGCCAAATATTGCGATGTGATAACCGTAAATACAAGTCGTTTAAACTTCTAGGTTAAAAGTTATCCGGCGGAATAGAGAATTTTTAGATATTTCTGCATAAATATGGTGACCTCAATAAGTTTGTTATGTTTTTAATAAGTTGAAATAAAAAGCGTTTTATCCACGGACATATGAATATACATGGACCTGCCCTAAGTGATAAAAACGTATTATTTCCCCCTCCACATGGCGCCGGCTGAAGCACCTCCTTGGAACCGGCTCGCTCCATGGGGAGGGGATAGAGCCTCGCTTGAATCTAAAATGTGTGACGTCATCATTCTTGCCGTGAACAGCTAGAAGGTAACATCCATACATTTAACGAAATACAACGCCAAAACAGTAGCGTATTCTATACAATATATCTACATATCAATGTGCACATAGCGAATGTGGGCGGTTCTCCAGTGTGCTCATCGGTGGTTACAGGGGTAAGTAAATTATGAAACATTTGTAATAGTGTTTTAACTAAACACGGCAACAAAATATTGCTATGTGTATTGGGGCGAGTCTTTTTGAGGCGAACATTTGACCTTAGCAAATATGTTATTATCGTGGCAAGCAATTCGCGCTCCCATGTAAAAAGGTCTATTCATTCAAAGCAGATTTTGCTTTTAAGAACTAAATGGTGATATTGTAATGCGAGATGCCTATTTACTGTCAGATTGATTGTATAACGAATCACAGTCATCTTTCCCCTCTTCCCCCTCCATGGTTTGGTTTGACCCCTCACCCGTAACTGCTTGTCTAGTCATTTGGATGTCTATGGTTTTATCCCTTTTAAATATATAAATTTATACACACTTCGAGGGGAGAAATATCACTTGCTTCAATAAATATTAAAAGGCAAGTCTTATCTGTTTTGCAAAACGCAATCATTTGAGTTCGACGTTTCTAAATGAAAAAAAAGAGTCAGTCTTGCCACAGTAGAGCGATTGATGCAAATATTGATGTATTATAATAAATAGCCCCGAGTGTGCTAGCGATATTGATAAAATTATCGTCGGCTTAGTTTGTCGAATCAATTCTGCCTAATTGTCGATATAGCTTGCGCTTTAAGGATATGTGCCCTCCACCAAGAAGGTCGTTAAAAATCATTATGGATGTTAACAGCTTCCGTGTACAGTTGATTTGGTTCAATGACGAATGGACAAGAAAATTTCAACGACAAACAAAGCATGTAGCAAAGACTTATTTCAAATGAAGATTTCTACTAATAAGTCAGGGGTCTGTACTTTTCTAACAAATTACAATCAAACTTATTAACCTTTGTGGCCCTCTAATTATAGTTTGAACACCTTTACCCCTTGTTGAGATCGAGAAAGCTTTATTTCAAATATACTTACTATTTCTGACCTATTCAGTAGCACAGAACAACCCACTTTTTGCATCGAGCTGCCCCCGTTTAAGAGTCCTACTGTAGATGCATGACAGTGCTAGAACTTAGCACATAAATAGATCATCGAGTTGATTAGTGGTCCCATTTTAATTTTTTCTAGTTCTGACAATGGCATCCATGAGAAAAACTTATAAGTCTTAAATTTGCATTAATATGTGCGCGACAAATGGATGAATAACTTAATATCACGCCAACCGATTTCGATGATTTTTTTTATTGGAAAGGATGTATTTCAAGGGTAGTTTGATGAGAATTTGGTTAGATTCTGATTATGGGATCCATGACAAAGTAACGGAACTCTGCAATTCTTAGCAAATTAACGATACTCGACCGAATCTCTTAATTTGACCGTAACATCGTTACGGTCAAATTAAGCCCAATCATGGATTTGTTCCCCTACCCACCCACTCTACACTAATACCTACCCACCCAATCTACATTATTAACTAACAACGGATCCACCCCCTACCATAATAAAACATTGTTCGAAACTGTCAAATTAGTATAAGCTTTCCCTGACGAAGGAACGTTTGTTACGAAACCGGTCGGATTTGCACACTATATAAGTGGTTTTTACAAAGTTATATTGTTGTATTTTTCAATAAGTACACTATTCACGGTGGGAGAATTTGGGAGCAGTTGGGCCTTTTGTATTATATTCGGATAAAACAGTAATATTATGTGTGTTTTTTCTTTTTTACGCTGGTGTATTCGGATAAAAAAGTTATATTATACGCAAGTTGGAACCTTAAGTGCCCGCAACCCGAATTTCTACCGATTTCTTAAATATTTCCCTTAAACACGATTAGTTTTAAAGCTCTTAAAAAAATATATGTTATTCTTGAAGATCTAAAATTCCCTCGATAGAAAAAAATCGCAAAGTATGCTCCAAAAATATTATAAACACGTTTGTTTCAGTTATTTTACAAGTTATACGTATGAAAAAATTCATAGTGTTTCTTAATGCTGTTTAAGATAATGCCCGCGAGATTTTTACTACATTTTTAAACAAGTTGTGTTTTATTAAACATTTTCGTAATTTTCGCATCGATTTTGTCGCTGTAAATGTTTGCGCTCTTCTCTAACATTCGTAATTTTGTATCTCTCTATCTTCTTCTTTTCCAGCCCGGTTGCAGAGCCAAAACCGACAAAAGTATATCGTATTTTGTTATTACCGCATGCTCTTTCGGAGTAAAATATTTTTACAGCGGATTTTCAAACAAGATGCCTGCAGATATTAGTATATCTACTTTGGTTTTACGGCCGTATATCTTCTTTGCACATTCTTACTTGAAGTAATAATATTTTAGGGGATCATTTGGGATCAATTCTCAGGGCGATCAACTGTCGGCGGGCCAACTGTCGGGGGGTCAATTGTTGCCGGAACAATTGTCGGGTCACCATTTGAATCTTATTGTTCAATGTTCACTACTCCAAATGTATGATTCTATTGTTGAGTCGATGACGTTGCGAATTAAAGAGTGTTCCTATTATCAAGTTGACTGTACTGAGATGGTCAGAACCAGATATAGATAGCTATAGTCACTAGTGTAGAGTGGCTAGTGGCTTCGCTGTGACCAACAGTGTGTGAAGTAGAAAGTTATTTATCACACCAATCCACGGCACTGACTTCTGAGACCACATTCACACTCGTAATCGTACTTTTAATATTATTATAAAAAAATCTAATTTCAGTTGTAATTCCGTCTGTCTGTCCGTAACTCCGGTTCAATGAACTGTAGAACTTGGATATTCTTTAAATTTTAGTTTAAAAAAATGTAAATACTACACAAGAGTCCTTATTGCTTTCAACCGTCTCGAGTTAGTGAGTCTATGGCATACCCAATTGGGGTATGTTGTGAAGCTGAAGGTAACGGGGAGGAGAATGAGATGGGGAGAGAGGAAGGTGAAGAAGTTCCTGGCTATTCAGATCTGGTCATCAAACCCGTCTAAAGCCATTTCAAGCTTCATTTCGATTCTGAATGGTGATCTTACACCAGGACGTTACTGAGAATATCTTCCTTTATGAAACGTTTCGTTGAACGTTCTACGCAAATATACCTTGTAATTTTTTAAATGATGCAATTGTGAAATGACGCAAATCAAATTTTAAATCAATGGTGGTCTTACACCAGGGCGATATTGAGAATATCTTTATGGAACGTTCCGCATAATATACCTTATAATTTTGAAAATGGCACATTTGTGAAATAACACAAATCAAATAACAAATCAGTGTGATATAATAATATACAATTTAGTTTCGGTCGCCGGAATTTGAGCCCGTCCAGTGGAAAAAAAGTATTAAATATCTCGGGTAACCCTAGACAGTAGATTGACTTGGAAATAGCACATAGACACTCTAACCTCGGCAAATAAAATCCTTGCAGCCCTTTACGCTAAGCAAAAAAAAATTATAAAAACTCTCAACTAAAAATAAGCTACTAATTTATAAATCAATTATTAGGCCAAAACTAACATATGCAAGGCTCTGATGGACATTGGACATACCGAAAATTGAGTACCAGCGGTGTTTTGATGATTGGATCAAGCGCTGGCCTAGGTACATTGCAGACGATGGGGAGTACTTTGAAGGGGACCATATCGATTTTGGTGAATAATCTTGTATTTTCGATTTTATGAATAAAGTTCTAAAACTTTTTGATAAAGGTAATATTACGTCAAATGGCGAGGGGTATGGTGAAATAGGCCAAACCAACATTATATTATGAGAGTATAGTGTACGTGCGAGACTAGGTTTATCTTGATAGATGTAAGAGGTGTGATGGAATTACATTTGCTAATTAACTTTCTCAGTTAAGAAGCTTATTTCTATCTATTTGCTGTCTCATTTGAATAGGCTGTTTGATTTAGCGATACATCGGGCTAAACCCGCGATAAATATCAGAATTCCTAGCTGTGAATTTGATGCAAAGAAGACGCTTGTAATGTCACCCATAAAAAATATTTTAATTTAATGAAAATAAATCACTTTGTTTATCTTCTTCTTCTTCGTATGCCCTATCAGGTTCCCCCGACGTTGGCGATCACTATGGTAAATGTATCTCAATCTCGATAAACGGTCCACTCTCGTACATTTCGCAGCCAAAACATTTGTCTATTTTTTGCGATACTCGGAATAGCTCCTCCACACTTCTAATATCGGTCCACTCTCGTACATTTCGCGGCTAAGACATTCGTCTCCTACCGGGTTTATTTTGTTTATACCACCATTTAACCAAAATTATCGACATGTTTCGAAACCAATGATTTCTTCGTCAGGATAAAAGGCCTCACACGCTACACACGACTCGACTTGCAGAACCTAATATGTCGGGTCAGATCGTGTATAGGCAAACCGCCGACCGTATTATTATTATTATTCTCTTTTTTAAACATTATCTCCATACAGGAGGCACAGAGGAAAAAATCCCTGAGGGCCTATGACATCTTTGGGGATGCTGTGTGGGTTTTTTTTTGGGAAAGGAAGGAGAGGAAGTTCTGGGAACGACTTTCTAAATCCATCTCTCCCACTGCGATGTAAAGCGATGGGTGGAAAGAGTTCGGCTGGAGATCTCAAAAGGTCTCCCTGAACCATCCCTATCGATCCAGTCCGCCACCCACAAGGTGGGCAAAAACACCCGCCGCCAAACCCCGAACAAACCTCACTCCCATTAACCCGGGCGCCCCTGCTAAGTCACCAAACGCAGCGAACCACTTGGGATGACCTATTGCAGAGGTGAGAAAAAAATTTTTTTTGAAAAAGAATATATTGAAATGATACTGGCACAGTTAGGCAATAACCTTTGTTTTTTCATATTTATAATTGGTATGATTAATAGATTAAATTTCTTTGTAGAAGACAACCTAATTGTGTTTCTCAAAATTATATCCGGATTTTAGGTAGATATTATTAATTAAACTATGGATGTAAATAAAAACAAAATATATATTAGCGCCGTCCGAGTATACATTTAGGCACAATCAGGTTTTAAAAATAATCCACCAAAGTTTGGTAATTAAACATAACTTGATTGACTGCCGTAATATAGTACCATATTATGAATATGAACCAAATTCATTTTTAGAAAATGAATTTTATAAAATATATTATGATAAAACTATACTAACAGACAGAACAATTAGTCATAATAGACCTGATATAGTTTTACATGACAAAATTAAAAAAATAACTTATATCATTGATGTAGCTATTCCAAATTCCTGTAATATTCAAAAAACTGTTTCTGAAAAAATTAGAAAATACACAGATTTAGGAAATGAGATTAAAAGAATTTGGCATTCTCGGAATATAAAAATATTACCATTTGTTTTTTCGGCTACTGGCATTATACCTAGGTCTCTGATTCAAAATTTAGGCGTATTAGATTTGTCAAATAATTTATATATAAAAATGCAGAAATCGGTAATTTTAAATACATGTAGGATTACAAAAGATTTTTTAAATATTTATATTGAGGGATCAGTAGGATTTATAGGTTCAATTAGGAATTCCACAGAGCCGAACCCTCTGATATGAAAATATCTGGAGTCGGTGAATTATTTTCCCATCTGGTCTCTGGTAGGTTGACATGTTGTTCTTGTATTGTTTTGTAATTATAATACATATAGTGCAATTGCATAACGTGGATTGACCAGATGATCATTTGGGAAGTGTGTGAAAGGGTTTAGTTTTTCCTGTGGGGAAAATTAAACCCGGACATTTAAATCTGGTGCGTTTTTTAACTAACATTTTAGATAACTTAGGAATTAGAAAACATGTTAATAGTCGATTTAATATTATAAATAACCAAATACCTAAATAAAAATAGCCATCTCTTAAATTTATTTTCTTATTAATACATACTTACAATAATTTATAATATACTTTTTTTTTTTTAAATAAAGACAAACATTCCCGGGTTACGAATAACCCGACATGTTTGAAAATCTCCCACTATCACCACAGTAAGCCGAAAATGTTGCTTGAGTCGTGATGGAGGACTTAGCCAGCCGAGGAATCGAACACGGAGAGCCTGGGTGGGACCCAAACGCGATGGCCACTCAACCACTGACCGGTCTATTTGTTTTTGTTTTAAGCGGCCTACACACGACACTGCATGCTGGCTACCAGGCAGTAACTGCAGACAGCGCTAGTTCGCTCAAACCCACGCTCTGCACGTGTGAAGGCCGCTTTAGACCTCATGATTATTATCGTTTGTTCTAAAAGTTTTTTTACTGGATAAATGCAATTTTTACATATTCTGAAATATTTTCAAATTTCATTTTATATAATTGTTTTTATGATAGTTATAACTAATTAATCACCTCTCCTTGTAATATTTTCGTCTGTGGTTCTTATTTGTCAATACTTGTTTGTCTTTCGTTATTTTTTCCAATAAATCTTATTCCGACGAAGAAACCTTTGCTTTCGAAACATAAAGTAGGTGGGATAAATTCAGGATTTTGACATATGTTACCCACCAAGTCTGCGAATGCAATACCCAATCAATCCCATATAAAAATGCGTGAACATGTGTATTGTAAATGGACACACAGACACAAATAATTTTTTTTTTTTTATTTATTATTTTTTTTTTATTTATTATTTAATACACAAATAAATAAAAAATAAATAAAAATCAGATAATTTTGATGAAATAGTGGTGTTATTTGTTTTCATTTAATTGAACGAAATGTGATTATAAAATGTTTTTTTTTTTTTTTTTACAGTGAATACCGCACAAGAATCTCAACTGCTCCCGTCTGGAGCCAGTGAGACTATGGCATCCCCAATTGGGGTATGTTGTGAGGCTGAAGGTTTAAGGGGAGGGGAAAGAGGTGGGGAAGAGGAAGGTTGGGAAGTACCTGGCTATTCAGATCTGGTCACTAAACACGGCTAAAGCCATTTTCAAGCAACGTTTCAATTCTGAATGGTGGTCTTACACCAGGGCGATACTGATAGTATCTTCCACTCTGGAACATGCCGCAAATATACTATATATTATTTTAAATGAATTAATTGTGAAATAACACAAATTAATCAAATAAAATTTATTTGCGCATGCCGGATCGATCATGTGCGATCGCTTAAAAGTTCTTGGATAACCATTTTCATATAATACGATGTAAGTGAATTATGTTATAAGATTGCATAAAACCGCTAAAAGTTACAAGATCTGAGGTTTTAACAATGTGGTAGGTACTTAATTTGTAAAAATACATTGGCCTGTGGTTCGGTGGTCAATGCAGCGAAGTTAATGTCTGCAATGTTGGAACTCTGCGGGGCAATTAATAAACAAGTGGTACATAACTTGTTTGAGGAACTGAGCATAAACTGATTGCATAAAGCAAAAGGAAATAACTTGGTAAAGGAAGTAACTTGACAAAGTAACCGTGACAAAGTAACTGAGACACACAGTGACGTTATATGTTATTTATAACAACTTCGTCAAGTATTGCCGTCAATCTTTCCAAATTTCCAATTCCAGAAGGAAGGAAGGATACTTAAAGAATATAAATTCGTATCGTAGGGGGAAACATCCACATGCGAGCTGCTGACGGAAGTAGTGACATCTTGTGTCGAATTTTTGAATTTAAAACCTAATTATTACAGTAGCTTTGTGTGAAATTCCACGTACACGTATGTTATTCGAGGCGCGGCCGTTAAGCGTGGCGTCCGACATGCACTCGTGGCTGGGTTCTGAAATTCAACCACGCAGACGCTAACGTAATAATACTGTTCGATTTGAAATGTGTGTTTCATTTGTCTGAATTTTTAACAGATAACGTAATTTTCAAGGTTTTATAACTGTGGCCATTCGAAAAGTAAATTTCTGAACGTCTCTAAAATTGATAATGTTTTTTGAGGAGTTTCCTGAAGCAACCATTATTTTTTTAAATACAAATACAAAATGGCCCTACAAATCCTACAATTATTATAACATCCCGTGTTTTTAGCGGGTCTGCGCTAATTGTAAACTAAAAATATATTTGATAACAATGTTTGAAAATCCTTATCGATCAATCGTGCTGGATCCTACCCTCATCAATAAAAATGGCTAAAGCCATTTCAAGCTACGTTTCAATTCTGAATGCTGGTTTTTCAGAATTATCTTCCACTCTGGAAGGAGCCGCAAATACACTATGATAAAATTTATTTGCGCACACGGACAATTAAACCCTTGACCTACGAATTTTTTTTTTTTTTTTACAGTGAATACCGCACAAGAATCTCAACTGCTCCTGTCTGGAGCCAGTGAGACTATGGCATCCCCAATTGGGGTATGTTGTGAGGCTTAAGGTAGTGGGGAGGGGAAGGAGGTGGGGAAGAGGAAGGTTGGGAAGTACCTGGCTATTCAGATCTGGTCACTAAACACGGCTAAAGCCATTTTCAAGCAACGTTTCAATTCTGAATGGTGGTCTTACACCAGGGCGATACTGATAGTATCTTCCACTCTGGAACATGCCGCAAATATACTATATATTATTTTTAATTAATTAATTGTGAAATAACACAAATTAATCAAATAAAATTTATTTGCGCATGCCGGGTTCGAACCCGCGACCTCCGGATTGTAAGTCAAGAGTCTTACCCACTGGACTACGGAGGTCGTCCAGTGGGTAAGACTCGGAATTCGTAGCCAAGGATCGCAACCTCTGAACCTCTCAACCACGGAGCCTTCCTCAATATTTGGTAATAGTCAGCAAACTTATATTTAATAAGCACATCCACTCAATTGTTAAAACGTCATAAAAATGCTTGGTTTTGTTCTTCGTATCAGTAAAGTATTCAGTAATCCGCGTACAGTAGTAATGTTATATTTTGCATAAGTCAGAAGTACACTGGAATATGCCTCACCAATTTGGAACCCGCATTACAAACTGTACATTGGTAACATTGAAAATTTTCAACAAAAATTTATAAAATATCTTACCTTTAAATTCAACAATAACTTTGAACGCATATTTCAAACTTTGCAACAAAGACAAGCAATAGCTGATTTAACATTTATACACAGAATTTTAAATAGTAACATTGACTGTACCGAACTTCTTTCCCTAATTAATTTTAACATACCCTTAAGACGTGCACACCATACAGAATTATGCCACATGCTTAATTATAAAACAAATGCAGGAACTAATTCGTCAATTAACCGTGCTCTTCGTATGTTCAATGATGTTTGTCTAGATTCTAATATCGACATTTTCTCGGATTCACTTCCCAAATTTAAAAAGAGCATCATGTCACTAATGATAATTGTTCAAGGCGCATACGTACATGCATCACCACTTCTCACATCTACAAACATACTCACATAATGGGTAGGTCAACTACGCACATCACCCGGTAATAACTTAATATAAATAAGATACTTCAATGAAACATATCATAGGTACTCACCTTGAAATATACTTAATAACTGTAAATTATTTTCACCAATGTAAATAATGTTTCGGTGAATAAATAAATAAAATAAATAAATTGTATTTATAGATATAGATTAATAAAAATTGTTTTAAAATGTAAAGACCAGAAAGAATTGATTTCATATAACGTAGATTTTAACTGTTCGCAATTTCTGTATATTATACACAATTGAAAATTGTTTTAAAAAGCTTTCATTGCATTTACAAGCATAAAGAATCAATTTCACCTAATCCAGAATTTAATGAATCTAACAAACGTTGCCAATCTCTAGGTAACAAAGCCCAAACTTAATTGCGAGATAATCTCTTTTCCGTTACTGTAATTTTCCTGGTTCTTTGTTAACTGACAGATCATCGTGACGGGCTAATTGCTCATACAACGGGTTAACCATACCTCGGCATACAAATCTTCAATTATTTGTTATACATTATTATGCATAAGAATTAAATATCTCCTACCATTTTCTCCGTATGGCGTTTCTAATCCAATCGGACTGATTGCGGTTTCCTCGGTAAATAAACTTGGTAAATAAACATTTTAATGTGTTCATATCAACTGCAACGGGATAGCAATTGCAAAGCTATTACAAAGAAAAGCAACAAAAGCTCGTTCCCTTGGAATGGCAAGTTTCTGAGAAAATTCTAAGCAAAAAAAAACACGTGTCATTTAGCCAAACATCTTATCAACGAACATATTAAAACCTTAAGGCGCCGCATCCCCGCTCTAAAAGAAGAAGATGGAGAGATATATAATTAAGAATGTTGGAGAGAGCGCGCTAATATTTAAAACGATAAAATTAAAGCGAGAATTGTGAAAATGTTTAATAAAACACGACTCGTTTAAAATAGAGCAAAAACCTGGCGGGGAACATCTAAAAGAGCATTTAAAGAAACACTGGGAATTTTTTTATACATATAACTTCTAAAATAAGTGAAATGAACGTGTTTATAATTATTTTCGGAGCATACTTTGCGATTTTCTTCTATCGAGGAAATTTCATATAATTTGCGTTTCGGCGTGGAACACGTCTAGATATTATCTTAAAAAATAACATATATTTTATTAAAAACTTCAAATGTTTAAGGGAGATAATATAGTAGGAAATCGGTAGATATTAATACTCTGAAAGCCAGTTAAAACTCAGAGCAACGGGTAAAGAGTGTTAATGAAATAAAAGTGTTCTACTACAAATTTATGTGTTTTTTTATTGTAAATTATGGCGAGCCACAAAGTTAATACATTTTACAAATATTTAAAAAAAAAATGGCTAAATGCCTCGTATTTTGCAAATAATGGTCTTAAAACTAAAGATAATTTAATTAAAATACGATGTGAAGCCAAATAGTTAACTATTCCGCCACTGAAATCAACAAAATATATCGTCGTGACCTGTCATTTTATATTTAAATTCATCTCTATTCATTTCGTCTGTGGACTCTCTTACTTTCAGTTTAAAGTCTGTGTCGCATTTTATCTTAATTTTTATACAACACATTTGTCTTTGAATCATGTTTTCACTAGAAGCATAAATATACCAAACCACCCACACTAGAAGCAAAAATGTCAAATGATTTGGATAACACTGTCATCATTTCCTTGAAAAATTCTATTATTGTGTTTCTAAAAGCCTTACTGCCAGCTTCTAAAATCATTTCATCAATTGAAAGTTATAGTCTGTCAAATAAGAGTAGAAAATAAAAAACTTGAACTACTAAATTTGTAGACTGGCAACACCAATTTAACTGTTAAATATTTTTTTGAAGTGCAATGACGCTGAATGTATAGAGCACAGTAATGCACATTTAAAAAAAAAAATTCTTCATGACATAAATTTGATTAAAAGGTGATTTATAAAGCGATTTGCTTTAATTTAAGTTAACATAAATTTGAATTTAACAATAGATAGAAAGGAAGAATCACTAATGATGAGTTTAGTTACACTACTTTTAGATCTGAATGAGTTAAATATATTCAGATCTAAAATTAGAGACATGATCTAAAGCCCAGGCAACGCTAGGTACTTTATCTAGTATTAAATAAATGTGAGCAATTTCTAAACTGTGCTTTATATTTTATTACATTATAGTTATTCTTCATTATGTTAACACAAAATTGCAAATGTATAATAATAATATACCTATACGCAATTTTAATTTTGAGATCGGCGGGTATGTAAACTGCAATGAAAAAATATTTTTTCCACTATTATGCCTTTTTATTTTTGTTTAAAAATGTAGGTTACACAGCTTTACTTTAACACCTTGAGTTATGTGTTTAGTATTGCCATTTGATCAACAGTGGCGCCCTCATATATTTTCTACTCTTATTTGACAAACTGTAATCTGAACTATTTATATTGTAATTAACCTTTAAAGCAGTAATTTAATACACGTGTTTTATTCTGACTATAACCTCAAAAATTACTGTGCGATCCATCCCTTGTTTAGAAAGACAAAAGAAGACAAATAAGGCGCTCGATTTGTGACTGAAACTAGATAGGCAAGTGATAGAAAAATTGATCAAATGCCTTTGCGGCGTTTCTAAGATTGTTTTGTAACGCACAAATTCTTTCATAAAAAAATCTCGTGGTAATACAATTAATTCGCTACGAGTGTTTCTTTAATTAATCATAAAGTAAATATATCATCTCGTGTGGATATATTAGATCTACCCAGCGGCCCATGGCGCCGACTTGAGGTATGATCTCTCGATTCGCTTTGGAGCGTAAATAGGCCAGTATATCATACCATCGTACGTCTGTATTAATGACGTGTTATTAAATTTATTCAATATGGTCAGGTCTCTCAATAATGGGATAGGGCCAGTTAAAACAATACAGTCGGATTGGGTTGTAAGGAAACAATGGTGGAACTAAAGGTAAGGGGGGGATTCGACCTTAAGGGGGGATTCGACCCTAAAGGGAGATTCGATCCTAAGGGAGGATTCGATCCTTAGGGGGGGATTTGACCTTAAGGGGAGATTCGATCCTAAGAGGGGATTCGATCCTAAGGGGGGGGGGAGGGGGATTCGATCCTATTTACCAAAACTTATTATTTGGTCCCCCTTTTATAAAATACATTCCAACAATATTGAAAGGGTACAACACAAATTTCTACGATTTATTAACTTTAAACTAAATATTCCAATCCAAAATATAAATTATATCCAGCTGATGCACCAACTAAATTTGATTACGCTGTCAGATAGGCGAATTATCTCCGACCTTGTTCTACTAAATAAAATTATTAATTATAGAATCGACAGCCCTGAAATTCTGGCCACAATAAAATTATTTGTACCTTCCAAAAATACGAGACAAAATTCCACGTTTTTCTGTGACAATTTCAAAACAAATTATCAAGCGCACATATCCCTAAATCGAATACAAAATTTTGGTAATAAATTTGGTAATGTCGTTGATATATTTAGAGATTCCGTAGCAGTGCTTAAACGAAATCTACATAAACACTTTGCTGAAATGTATGACTTCACCATTCCATAGTGAAAAACCCTTTTTAGCTTCTATTTATTTCACTCTTTTCTTTTAGACTTTTAAACTTTAATATATATATGTAACTTTACAAATTAATATTGTAATTTAATTTATATTTCGATTATGCTTAAGTCCCTACTAATGCTGATTAATTTCAATCCCGTTATTTTTGTTTGTAAGTACAAAAAAAAAACTGTTCTCCATAATGGTATTCTATATTATTTGTAAAACATTTATGTAGGTACTACACATATAATAATTATTTTATTCATATATATACTTAAACTTTTATATGCCATATAGTTAATGTAATAATACTAATAACAATGTATGTAAAAGCCCAATGGGCGTTTAAATAAATAAATAAATAAATAAATATCACATTGATAACGAGGTGGTGCAAATAAAATCGTTCTATTTTCCAGGATTATAATCTTCGAGTACTATTCTCTTTTGTCCTACTCAATACTGAGGTCAATGGGGAGAGGGCTTGTACCCCCCTTTTTTACAATAGCTCCATCATCTCTAGGGGTGCTCTGTGGAGGGTCTTTTAAAGGAAAAGAAGGAGAGGAAGTTCTGGGTAGGATGAGGTGTGAGGGGTGGGTAGGAATCTGGGGGCAGTGGGTCCAGGAATGACGGACGTATGAATGCATCTCTCCCACTGCACTGCACCACTGTAACAAGACTCCTTCAACCAGTCTCTCCCGATCCGACCTACCACGCAGCTGGTGGACAGACACATCCGCCGCCAAGACCCAGACAAACCTCACCCCATGACCCTGCAAAGTCACCAAACATAGCGAACCACTTGGGGTTACCTATGGCAGAGGTGTTGGTTATCAATTAAATGGTTCCCAGGGCGGCAGTACCCATACCCAATTATACCCGGCAGTACCCATACCCAGTTATATTACAAAAATTTGAGTTTTATGTCCCGACAACTTCACAAGAGCGCGCAGACACAGAACTTTTGTTGTTCCGAGATGCAGAACTAACTTACCATTAGTAATGCCGCTCGGAAAAATGATTCTTTTACTAAATTTCCTGCCCCCTGATATAGATTTTTTTAAACTAAATATTCATCAATTTAAAAACGCTATAATTACTTAATAAAAAAAATGTATGTTTATTATTGGTTATGTATAACTGTAAATGTGCATTTAAAATAAAATAAATAAATAAAATAAAATAAAATACCCGCCTCCCAAATTGAATTTAATGTTAATATCGCACAAGGGTCCCAATTGCTCCCTTCCGCCTCGGGCCAGTAGCATCCCCAATTGGAAAATGATGTGAGGCTGATGGTAATGGGTAGGGGAAAGAGATGAGGAAGAGGAAAGTGGGATGTGCCTTGATATTCAGATCAAATACGGCTAAAGCCATTTCTAGCACCTTTTAAATTCCGAATGGGGTCTTACAGCAGGGCGATGCTAAGAGTATCTTCCAATATGGAACGTTCCGAAAATATGTCTTATTTTATTTTAAATGATTTATTTACTTTTAATTTTTTAAACTTTATGAGTAAAATCTCAAATTATAATATTCAATTAAATGAACAAAATATTAGCGAAACTCAATCGAAATCTGGAGACAGAAAAATCAGAAAAGATATTGGCTCCGCTGGGACTCGAACCCACTCGAACTCGAAGCAGAGCCAATATCTTTTCTGATTTTTCTGTCTCCAGATTTCGATTGAGTTTCGCTAATATTGTGTTCATTTAATTAAATATTAAATGATTTAATTGTGAAATAGCACCATTCAATCTAACCTAACTTAACCCATCCTAACCCTTCAACCTAACCTAATTTAAACTAACATCTCGACCACGGAGGCCGTCGTAGAGCCGTTTTAGTGAAAAATCACCTCTAAGGCGCTGTTAAATTTTTTCCATCTTACTACTAATAATTATTTATCGATAATATATATGTAATAACAAATTCAAATTTAAGGCAAACAGCTTGCATCCACCAGCTAATCAATCGGTAAAGTCAATTTTCATGTACATACAATGTATAACGAATAATAAATTAAATAGCTGGCCATCTTGTCTCCTGTCCTGCTTTGAGGTGGTTTAGCAGTAACACCACCCAACAGGAAGTCGCCAACTTCCTTGTTCCGCAATGCCCGCAATATCTGATAATTATTATTATAGATAGATGTCGTCTAATAACTCTGCTCTAACGCAGGCTGTTTAATTATTACACACTAGCTGGGTCACCCGGCTTCGCCCAGGACAACATTCGAGAGTGTTCTGGAATGTTCCACAATGATGTTACCGATTTCCCTATTCCCGAACATTCCACGACATACTCCGTCACTCCTTCCAGAACTTTCTAGAGCTCTACGAAACCTTCTAGAACTTTCCGGAAGACTGTTCTAGAAATTTCAATAGGGCGAAACTTTCAGCCTTTATATCTTCAAAAGCACGCCCATTAGGTAAAAACGGGAACCGTCATCCTGGAGGGGGGAAAGAGGTCTTCCACACCATATAACTCCCTTGACCGTAACGGGACTCGTTTAAGAGTTTTAGCGACCCGCACCCTTTCTTTTATAATATAGTAAGCTTACCGTAAAAGATGGATATTATGCCTTCGCGGACTTTTTTGTAGATCTATATAAGAGAGATATATCACCATGCATTGTTTTGTTCTATCCCCAAAGGATTGGGCAGCGTTTTCGATGAAAGCTTCCAGGCCGCTTGACTTTTTCCGACACTTCTAACAATTATCATTATGTTTCAACCAATTTACACAAATCCTTGACAAATTACATACCTAAACCTTCCTCACGAAACACTCTACCTATTGGTGAATACCGCATGAAAATCCGTTCAGTAGTTTTCGAGTTTATGGAGGACTTTAATTTATAATATGTAGAGATTTATATTCCCACCCGTGTACTCGTGGACAACATTAAAAAAACAAGTTTAAAAAAATTTCAAATTAAAATGATTGAAATTATACTTTTGAAACAATATGGAATAGAAAAACAACTATGAGGTAATAAATAACTGGTGAAATAAATAGGTGGAAATAAGTTAAAAAGTGTTTTAATTTCAATTTTAACTATGAGGTACTAATCAAATGTAATTAACCAGCGACCGAGAATTCAAATATCGTCGATAGATGATCTTGCAATCGTACCCTAAAGGGTGGTTCCAATGATAAAGATTTATTATTCTCCGTTTCACAATTTTTAAAAACCAACTATACTCATATAACTTAACATGGATTTTATTTCCATCAAAATTTGCTTTAATATATACCGACTTACATGTTAAATAAATAAACGCATGATGATAAAATTATTGACAAAGATAATGATTGATGACAATATTTTTAATTATAAAACACACGATATAATATGATATAAAGAATGCACTTAAATGAAATATCTTGTAAAATAAATATGTAAAATGTTAAAATTTATACTATATATATGTATGTGTATGTATATGTATATGAATATACATGTATGTGTGGGTATGCATAAACACATGTTTATGTAAGTAGATATATATGTATGTATGTGTGCATGTATGTATGTGTATTTATGTACATATATAACAGCTACCTTACTTGTTTGTGTTTATTTTAGAGGCAACTTTGGCAATTTGTGAGTTATTGGAAACATTTCTACCAATTTTCAATTTTTTTTATAATTTTACTTAAATATGTCTACACTTACTAGACTTCATTTCAAAATAACTACAGGCAGCTGCCTAGTATGGTGACCTAGTGTATCTTCTCAAGTAAATGTATTAATTACGTAACAATTTTCTGCCTCAATACAGGTTCACCTAGTGAGGCAGGCAATGCACAACTAAAAATACTGTATAACTATACTACTCCTGTGTAACCTTTCTTACGTTACTTTCTGTTTGTTAATTTTTCTGTACTGATTGATGTAATCTATTTGTAAACTACATTGAGCATGTAATTTTTATTTTTATTTTTTTTTAGATATATTGTTGTTATTTCATTGAATAAAGATTATTATTATTATTAACATGTACTTATAAATAAATAATAGGAATAATAAAATAATAATTTTTCTTAGTTGTCTGTACACAGTTGTCTCAAACAAACCTTCATCTTCAAATGTTACTGAAAGTAAATCTAGTTAAATTAAGTATCTACTAATTTAAAACCAAAACAAAGCTAATCTCCCATCAACTTTCAATTATGCTAATTGCGAGACTTAACGCTTCAGAGGCTTTCATCTCTTGAATAAAGTTACAGGTTGGAACCTTCTGCGTACGGCATTCCATTTGTTCCATGTGTTCATCTGCTAGGAACATATTATAAAGGTTCTAAATCAGGTTTAACTAGAAATAATGACATAATTATCTTTTAATCTGGTCGTATTTCTGGTTTAGGTTTAAGACATGACCTATGGTAACTCACTTTTGTCATGTAATGCTAATGTAACAATCTTTTGAAAAAATGTAGGTATAGTTTTGTTGAAATAGATTTTTACATAACTCATTTTATCGGTAAGCAACGCACAGCGAGTGAATCGTTCCACAGCCGAGCTGTTGAACTCAAGAGCGAGTCTTAGAATCGATCTGTTCTCATGTGACAAATGTCAACCGCGTACAAATGTTAGGCGCGCATTTGGCGTGTTTCTTGGCTATGTACTCGTACCTGTGCCGAAGGGATCAATGACGCAAGTTTTTCAAATATTTTCAAAGATTGCAAATCAGTTTGTTAAGATTTTTTTTACAATAGCTCTAGGAGGCCCTGAGAAAAATATCCCTCAGGGCCTATGTCATCTTTGGAGATGGCGTGTGGAGGGTCATTTTAGGGAAAGGAAGGGTAGAGGGTAAGGTATGAGGGGTGGGTAGAAATCTGGGTTGAATGTATGCATAAGTGAGAGATGTATGAATCCACCCCCCCCCCCCCCCCCACTGCGGTGCAAGGTGATGGGTAGAGGTATTCCGACTGGAGAGGTCAAAAGATCTCCTCAACTAGTCCCTCTCGATCCGGCCTGCCACGCATTTGGTGGACAGATGCATCCGTTACCAAGATCCGAACAAACGTCACCCTATGAACCCTGGCATCCCTGCTAAGTCATGTAGCACGTAGCGAACCACATGGGTTGACCTATGACAGAGGTGTTAGTTATCCAATAAATGGTTCCCGTGGCGGCGGTACCCATACCCGCCTTCCAAAATGAAAATGTTTCTGCACGGGGTCGAGGGGTTTTTCACGTACTTTGGGGCTCCAGACCACAGTTTCCCGCCAAATTTAACAGTAGCAATTTGTACAAGTCAAGGAAGGAAGTGTAGGAACTATTTAAGTATCTGCTAGAAGTAGTTTATATCGCAGAATTGAAGAAACTCAGTATAATATCGGTGTGACCATCATTCCATAGAGAAGCGTTGTTTTAAACCAGTGATTATTAACAGGGGCGCCAGCGCGCGCCCCCTTGTGGGCGTTTTTAAATTTTTTGCATTTAGGGAGCGCTGCGCTGGTTCGAGTGGGCATTGTGTCAATATAGAAAATAAGCTCATCCACGAGCTAATGCACACTGATACACTTTCTTTAGGTGCAACGATTTGACAAGTTCTGGTAAATTAACAACGCTTTCACGCACAAAAAAATAAAACTGAGACATAATACTCAATTTCAATGTAATACTAATGTGTTTTATTTATGCTTCTCATATTTTTTTATTTGTAATAGGAAATCCATTGCGTTAATGTATACATTATACTAGATTACGAGGGGGGGGGGGGGGGGGGGAGGACATCCTATTCATCTTTTCCTTTCCTCGCCCCACTTCTTACAGACCTAGTTCATCTGAATGGACAATCAGTCAAGAAATACTTTTCAATTCAATATTGTGCTCTTAAATTTGATTTGTGCGTGTGAGCCACAAACAGAATAATTTGCTTTGGGATTACAGTTATGTATTGTTGAATTAGATTACATCCATGACCGTCAATAAAATCCAATAAATCCCAAGTAAAAAATCATGACGACTGTAAATAATAACAAATAACTGAGCTTACTTTGAGCTAACGATTAACAATGAATATTTGGTGAAATCGGTTTCGTTAGTTCACCTACATTATTAACAATAGTAATTACAATCATAAGATAAACACTTCAATATAGTATATGGTTCGCCATGCCAGAATTTGTACAATGTAGGATGTAGGTACACTAGGATGGGTCATCTATATTTTTTTTCTTCATTTGAATAGGCACGGGGTAGGTGTTTATTTGTTGAACGCCCGTAGGGCTTTTACAAATATAATGCAACTCGAAATTTTATAAAATGCAGAAATATCATTAGGCACAATAAATACTTTTCAAATTACCAACATAATACAGAAATAAAAAATATTTGTGTGCTGTTCACACGCGGTAGAAGTGAAACCTTCAGAAAACAAAAGTAGACAAGAGTGGGGAGGCTACGGAGCATCGCATAAAGAGGAGACAGATCATTCTATCTCATTTTCTCGCAGGATAAATCCTGTAGATGTATGTGTTTGTCTCTTTTTTTGTGTCGCTTTTTCGTTTCTTCGAGCTTCAAATCACAACGGTGCTAAAGAAGTTTTCACTTCAAAAAAGGTGTCCACCAACCAGTCTCTCTCGATCCGGCCCGAAATGAATTATCTCAAATCTAATTTTACTAAGAGCCCGGCCCATCCTAAAGTACAATAATGGAAAGTAGCGATACAAGCGGGAAACTGACTAATTTAAATCACAAAGAGAATAACAAAACATAATGTTTCTTTTTAAATCTTCAAACATCCAACCTATTCTTTCCCTTTTTTTAATTTTATCTCTCAAAATTCTAACTCTGAAACGACAGCTCAAACGAAGCAAAAATATATATCACAAAATCGACTCCCAACCCAAAGTGATATAGATTCACCAGTTTTCCGCTTTTACCACCAGTTACCACCATGTATAACTGTTCATGTATGTGCAAGATATTGTGAAAGGTGAAAAATAAACCTGATATGTCCAAAAAACTCAATTAATTTTGATGCAGTCACTTTCATTTGTTATCAAGAACTGGCTTTAACTTTTCCGGCTTTTGAGTATGTCTGGATGGGCGGTGTGACGCCTCATTTCGGAAAGTTTATCATTTTAAGTTCGTTCACACTAAAATATAATATGTAACATTTGCACTTAGCTGTAGAGAGGAAGATAATCGGAGTTCCGTAAAAGGTGAAAGACCACCACTTAGTGATACTACATAATTAATAAGACTACATAACTAATAAGACTACATACTTAGTGATACTTCCACATAGACTACACTTAGTAATAATATTAAGCCGACTCCTTTACATACAAAATAAAGGACGCTAACTCAATCTTTGAAAGCAGTTGGAAATTAACAAAAATTCTAATAATTCGAAAGTTATTTTGAAAAATGAACAAAAAAAATTCTTGTTGTTTGTTTTTGGGGTGTTATGCCGTGTTACGCTACCTCCTCCTTTAGCCAACGTTTAGGACAGCGTTACAGTGTCCATCATCAGGGCAGAATGTGTAAATGTTAGTGGTAAAATGTGTGCTTAAGTACTTCGAAGCAATACCGTGTAAACTTGGCCACCCTGACAAATCGGCAATCGCCGAGCATTTAATTGAAACCGGCCATTACTTTGGATTTGTTCCTGAAGTCCTGGGAAGACCCAAAACTTATAGAGCACGCCTAATCACAGAGGCAATTGAAATTCATAAAAATCCTATTAACATTAATAGAGACGACGGAGCTAAGCTCAATAGTTCTTGGTATCCGGTAATTGACGGCTACACCAAAGCTAAATGCAGAAAACCATCTTCAAGTTTACTGTAATTCCAGCTCGCAGTGGAGTGGAGCTGGCAACACGGTATTGCTTCGAAGTACTTAAGCACACATTTTACCACTAACATTTACACATGATGATGGACACTGTAACGCTGTCCGAAACGTTGGCTAAAGGAGGAGGTAGCGTAACACGGCATAACACCCCAAAAATAAACAACAAAAATACTTTTGGCCGTGAAAATCTAAAATCATATCTCAAAAAAAATTCGCTCGCCACTCTTAGAAAGGTTTAAGCCATTTTCAAATACTTAAAATTTTGCTGGAAAATAAACCCAGGAATCATATAATATGGGAATAACTCACATAATGATTAGATTAATGACATTCAGTCAAATTTAAACAATGCAGTCATTGGGGAAATTTTAAAAGGGCAATAAAATCATCATTAATAATTTCAGTAATTTTACTCAGAAATAAGTAAGGGTATACCTATCTAGAAATAATATAAATGCGTCGTCTGTAAGTGGTACAACCACAGTATTTTATTTATTTTTTATTTATTTTTTGAATTTTTAATTTTTTTATGCTTTCTGAAGGCGAAACAGCTGTCACGCACAATAATAATTACTTATCAGAACTTGTTTATAAATAAACTGTTTACATAATTTTTTTTTTTTTTTTAATTTTTTTTTTTTATATGAATACCGCACAAGAGTCACCAACTGCTCCCATCCGGAGCCAGTGAGACTATGGCATCCCCAATTGGGGTATGTTGTGAGGCTGAAGGTAGTGGGGAGGGGAACGAGATCCCGGCGTGGGCAAATAAATTTTATTTGAATAATGTGTGTTATTTCACAATTAATTCATTTAAAATAATGTGAGGTATATTTGTGGCACGTTCCAGAATGGAAGATACTCTCAGTATCGCCCTGGTGTAAGACCAATATTCAGAAGTGAAACGTTGCTTGAAATAGCGTAAGCCGTGTACGTGGATTGCCGACTTCTTGAGGGAGAGGTCGATTCAGACGGTAGTCGATGGTTTCACCTCTTCCTCACACTCGATAAATGCTGGCGTCCCACAGGGATCGGTTCTGTCTCCGACTTTGTTTTTGTTGCACATCAACGACCTTTTGTCATGTGCACCAATTCACTGTTATACGGATGACAGTACAGTTCATGATAGCTTTTTGTTTGACAAGCCCCCAAAGGGCTCACAAACTCCAACAGCTCGTAGGGCTTTGAAGCAAAGAATGGACGGTTACCTCGAGAATGTTTTCTCTTGGAGTAAAAATAATCTCGTTGAATTTAATGTTTCAAAGACCCAATCTTGTCTGATTACGTCTAAAAGGGATCGAAATGAAAATCTAGTCTCTTTCAACGGAAGCAATCTTCCGAACAGGCCCTCCATTGATATGCTTGGTGTAACCCTAAGTGACCAGCTCAGGTATGGGGGCTCCATCGAAGCCAGAGTAAAGTTAGCCTCACAAAAGCTGGGCGTACTGTACAGGGCCCGCAGATACTTTAATAGTACACAACTGCTAACCTTGTACAAATCACAAGTACGCCCCACGGTTGAATTTGGCAGCCATCTCTGGTCTGGAGCTCCAAAATACCTGAAAAATACCCTCGACTGTGCAGAAACGGGAATCTATCCGTTTGATAGATTCTCCCATCTTAACAGACGGATTGCAATCTTTAGAGCACAGGCGTCGGGTGGGAATGCTATCCTTGTTCTACCGGTATTACAATGGAAGATGCTCCGAGGAACTAGCATCATTGATCCCTTCGGCACCGGTGCATAGTCGGGAAACACGCCAAACGCGTGCCCAACATTTGTACACGGTTGACATTTGTCATATGAGAACGGGTCGTTTCTTCGACTCATTCTTGTGTTCAACAGCTCGGCTGTGTTTCCTCCTTCCTACAACATGGGTCTCTTCAAGACCAATGTTCATTCCTTCCTCTCCTCAAAAAGACCCTCCACACAGCATCCCAGATGACATAGGCCCTGAGGGAAATTATTTTCCTCAGGGCCTCCTGTGTGGAGTTAATGTAAAAAAAAAAGCCGTGTTTGGTGACCAGATCTGAATAGCCAGGTACTTCCCCACCTTCCCCTTCCCCATCTCCTTCCCATCCCCACTGCCCTCAGCCTCACAACATACCCCAATTGGGGATGCCATAGTCTCACTGGCTCCAGACGGGAGCAGCTGAGAGTCTTGTGAGGTATTACTATAAAAAATATAAAAAAATTAAAGCAAATCAGTTTGTTATTATCATTCTGAATTTATCAATCACATTTTGGAAACAAATCACTTAATTATATATACATGCAATTATTGCATTACACTAAAATAATTTTTATGTTTTATTATACACAATTGTTTTTTAATGATAATATAACTAATTAGTCACCACTCAGCAATGTATTTTATTATCTATAGGTACTCATTTGTCTATATTTGTTTGTCTTTTGTTATCTTTGTTAATTTTAATTTTATCCTAACGAAGAAGCCACAGGTTTAGAAACGTGTTGATAATAGGCCACTTGCATCATATATTTTTTTCCGGTTTAGGCAAATATTCTAAGACATTCTGTATTATTATTTTTTTAATCGTATTTTTGAAACACTGGGGATTTTTTTGAAAATTTCAATCCGAAAAATCACATCATTTTTCATAAACCGGAAAGACGGGACATAATTTTATAGGTGAGAAAAAACAATAATTACATAGCCGAAAATCATTAAAAAAAAAGAACGTTTTCCATACGAATGGCACAGGAGAATAACGAGGCATAACCCATAAATATTTTTTTCCTTGATCCATCTTATTGATCATAAATCATTATAATGTACATGGTCTATATTAATAAATCCAATGTAATATACTTATACTTGTAAATTATAATTATAATAATAATAATAAATTATTATAAAATTTGATTTTGATAAAATCAGCACCATAACCATTATACCTCTAAAACACGTACCAACTTCTAAAATGTACGGGGTTCTCTTCTGTCAAAAAGTCAAACCAAATGATAAGTTCGCAGAGAACAAACAATAAATCCAGTGAACGAATTAAAAAATTCGCCTGAAATCAAAGTGATGCCATATTAAAAAAATAAATCAGTGTGGAATTTTACAAAATTAATAGGAACATTTTCGGAGACGGGACATTTTCATGTAGTGACGTCACGAGCCCAAATAATGGATTTATTTATTTAAAAATAAAAAAAAACTGTACATTTAAAAAAAATTTACTAACATTTTCGTAATCTTAGTAAAAAGATCTATCCACACGATTTTTTCCAAGTCGTTATGAAATCCATGCAAGTGGCCTGGATAAATGGTTTATGCAAAGTGATTTGTTTTCATATTAAAATAACTCCTAATAAACTTATTATTTTAAATTTCAAATAACGAATTATACAATGTGTTCAAAGAATCGTCACTATCTTAAATAAAATTCTTTTTCCAAACTTTCTTCAGGCAGTTCAGACAATTTAAAATTTGAAAAAAGAATCTTTACTCACCATTAAAATGGCCACCAACTTGAAACGGAAACGATAAACACAAACATAAACGAAATTATGCACAACGATCGAGTTACGGGTTTAAAAACTGGGTTTATTTCAGTCTTGTCATGTTCTAACTTTGCGGTTATACATACAATTGGTGCAATTTGTATATGTAGCAGGCCAATCTTAAAATCAGGCAGATCATGATGCGGCACAGACTTATCACGATCTGCCTCCATTTTATGATGCGGCAGATCATGATGTGGCTAGGCGATTGATTTTACGATCGGCCTACGACATATACATATTTAAAAAAAGAAGTAAATTAAGGTAAAGCATCTCTTTACCGCAGAATACAAAATATCATGTTAGGAGTTAAACATAGTTCTGACATTCAATTTTTTTCTCCAAATTATTACCGTATGCACGTTAACCCTTCAAGCCAATTTGTTCGCTTTTGGGAACAGCTCACGTAGGTCTCATAGAAATCGTTGTATGTAAATAGTAAAATTAGATAGAACCTAAGAATTCTTAATAAATTGTACAGCGCCTTTGAGGCGATTTTTCACTAAAACAGCGCTCTACAAAATATCCAATTATTTATATTATTATTACTGACATTGGGAGAAATATGATCTAAACGGTGTTAGAAAGAGAAAACACCATGCTTTATATTCAAATCAAAAATCACAGAAAAATTCAATTGTGAAACCAAAGTTTCCGACCGAAATTTGAAAAAAAATTATTAAAGTTTGTGATTTTTTAATTAATTATTGTGACAATAACGTTTATAATACTAATAAAATAAAATAGTGTGTGTTTTTATTTTCATCGTTATCAGTCATTTTAATTAGAAAAACTATAGGAAAACCATTTTTAAAACAATTTTTTTTTTCACTAAAAAATATATATATTTCGAATATTAAAATTTGAAAGCGTATTTCATCACCCTTAAAAAACTTTTTTTTAGTTCTCGGATAAGTTCAGAAATATTTCAATTATTAAAATTTTTTTGCAAAGCGAAAATACTCTGAATTGCCAGAGGCCTGAGGGGTTAAAGTTATGCAGTTTTCGACGCGTTTGAAATGCGCTAGATCGCTTTGTCGATGGCTAGAATGCATAATAATTGAATGCATCTCGCGGTAGACATTCCAGTGCAGTTTGATGTCCGTTCTTGAGAATGTTTTAAAAGCATAGTTGCACGAAATTCAGTGTGAATTGAATGTGCAAGAATGTATTAAACACTTTCCTGCATTTTTTTTCTAAATTTTGACGCATCACGATTAATGAGATTAATTAATTATATTTACATTTATGTGTCGCGTGAAATTATACACGAATAAAATTGGAAGCGTCTAGAATGTTTTGTTTTTGTCGTCATTCTCGTTAGAGCATTGTTCATAACATGATGCGTGGATGAATTGATTATATCGTTGTTTAGTGCTGTCGTTTTTGATACGTTCAACGTTCTAGCATTTTCGATGACTTTGTTAATGATAAATATGTAGGTAGGGGAATTTCTCGTTTCTTTTTTTTCATACGTTCTAGCATTTTCGATGACTTAAATAATCTGATAAATAAAATAATAGGGGTTAGAACGTGTTGTTCGTTTGTTTATGTTGTTTTTTATTCTAGAATTTACCTTAACATAAGGTTGAATAATGTTGTCTAGTTTCTTCGTCCAGTCGTTGAGCTTTTTTTTCAAAGTCATTGTAATTTTTGGAAAGGTTTTAAACGGTTTGTTTTTTTGTTCACGGAGGGGCGAATTCCCGGCTTTGCAGCCCTTATTAATTAGATCCAGGGTGGCAGGAATGAGGGAAAGGATAACCAGCTGTGGAAACATCCTCGTCTTGGAAGCCCGCCTCAGTCCATCATCCAGCATTGATGCACACTGGAGAAAAATACTGGCTCCCAATGTGCTAATAGAATCCGAAAAGCTTAATATTATTATTTTCTCATTAGTACCTTATTATCCCCTTTGTTTCATGTACAATTATATCCACCTGCTTTTTTTCGTTCAAATATTTTGTGTACTAATTATATATACACTTATGGAATGTGTGGGATTGCACCATGCTCCCCAAATACTGGAATAAACACTTTTTATTATTATTAAAATATGGTTTTGGAATTAATAAAATCATTTATTATTACTTTGGCGGTGGCGTAAATACAAATAGATTGATAGATATACGGGTTGTATAACACATATCCGACAAACTTTAACCGGAGATTCCTGAGTTTATTCGGAGTAAAACGTATTATATGCATAATGTTGTTTTAATCTGATTTATAAACATAATTATTATTTTCGATCTAGTATTTTTATTTAAAATCTTGCATAATAAAATTAACAGCCCTGAAGTCTTAGCGCTCATAAATTTTAATGTGCCAGCCAGAAACACAAGGTCAGTACTACCGTTTTATTGTTGCAATACTACGACCATGTCAGATTCAATATACCACTTCACAGAATACAAAACTTAGGCAATATGTTTTGGCACATAGATTTATGGAATGTGTCGCTGTTCAAATATAAGTACGAAATAATAAATCATTTATCCCCTTTAAGATAAGTTATTTGCTTGTATTATACACAAATGTATTTTTTAATTGTTACAATATTGTAATATTTAAATATCGTTGCATTTATTTTCGTTTTGTTATCTAAATATCTACATATTATGTCTTTCTTAACTATTTATTACTGTTTTACAAACTCAATAGAGCTGTATTTTTCATGTTGTTGCTATACACTATGTTATATTATGTAAAAGCCGAAAGGTGTTAATATTATAAATAAAATAATTATTAAATGAAAAATATTTTTACATCACTTATCACATGTTGCCATTGGGTAGAAAATATATTTTGACCAGTCAGTGGCTGAGTTGGAATCGCTTTTGGGTCCCACCCGGGCGTCGCGTGTTCGATTCCCCGGCTCGCTAAGTCCTCCATCACAACACAAGCAACATTTTTTGGCTTTCTGTGGTGATAGCAGGAGATTTAAAATATTGTCGGGTTATTCGTAACACGGGAATACAAGTCTTTCTTAAAAAAAAAAAAACAATTGGATAAATTGTTAACGGGAATGACATTATTATTACTATGTGTAAAGCGGAAGTTAAATTTTTGAGCCGCTGTCCACAATGTCCATGCGTAATACTGTTATTAAATCGAATCATTTCCCTGCCTTTAACAAGATATCTGGTTATCTGGTGGTGTAGAAATGAAGTAAGTGAGTCTAATTATCGTATAGATATCTCGGAAGTCTTGTCACGCCACAAAACGGCACTAACCAGGAAAGTTGTAAAATAATTACCAATACAAGTGGTCTTCCGAGAATAGACAAAACCCAATCTGTACAAAACATCAGAATAGTGCTAACACGACCTTTGACGGCCTCCGTACTTGAGTGGTTACGATCCTTTGATATCCGCAGGTCGCGGGTTCAAATCCAATAAATTTTTGTTATTAATTTCAAAATTTCTTCATAAATAATATTAAAATTACTCTTTGGTTGAAGGTGCGTGGGTGCATGATTTAAAATTGTGTTCAGTAAAAACACTCAAGTTCAATGAACTGTATAAATTTTCAAAATTTAAACTGACAAGTAAGTATAAATCACATTAGAAAAGCGATAAAGTAGGCACCAAAATTATTCTGTCAATTAATAAATAATAATTCTTTATTTGAATTGTGTATATATTTTATTTAAATATTCTACAGAAGCTTGAATGAATGAATAGAGTGAAGATACGTTACTGAGACAATTCGCGTGATTTCAATTAACTATGTTCACAGGTCCAGGAACATACAGGAACATACTTTAGCTAAATAATTCGTGCACGAAATACATCGATAGCGGAAATTTGAAATGCTAGAACAGTAAATTCAAAAATGAATTATAATTTGCATATCTACAATTTGCAATTTTCCTTCTTTTTTCTTTCGATCTGCGTTGTCCAAATATTTATTGGAAAATAATTGCATCTTTTATGACGTGTATCTTAAAGAGAAACATTTTTCTGAAAAAATAAAAATTAATTAAATACTGTGATGAACGAAATTTTCAAAAAATCTTTTGTTTTCTGAAATATCTATTCAATGTTATTTTATATAAAAAAAAAGAATTATAGGTCTACAAAAAAAGGAGATATGATTTTTTTTTAAATGAAAAACTTTGTTTTCGCTCTCCTGGACAATTTAATTTTGTACTTTACAGCATTTAAAATTTCCGTGATCGACATATTATTTGAATGCTTATCCTTTACATAAGAGATGCTACATTTGTTGTTCGATTAATATGAATATGTTTTTTTTAAATACCTTCGGCTTCAAGTAAGTATAAAATCCGTGATTTTCACGGGTTTAGAATATTTACGGCAAGTTCCAAAGTGGTAGGTACTTTCAGTATTGCCCTGTAGAAAGACCACCAATCAGAATCGAAACGTGGCTTGAAATGGATCTGGATAGCCAGGCACTAGCCCACCTCATTTTTACCATCTCCTTCCTACGAGGGAATAACCAGACACATCCGAAAATATGTCATTTTTAAATCAAATTCTAGACGTATCGACTCATTTCTCTACAAAACTGTAAATTGATTTCGAAAGATTGTTTTTACTGTCTTTAAACTTCGTAAAAACACTCTGTAACGTCATTTAATAATCTTATCCTGACGAAGGAAACGTAGTTTTTAAAACATGTTGATAATAGTGTTTATAATAAAGTGGTGTTTATACAAAGTAATTTGTTTTCATTTAAGTAAAATTATGTTTTAAATTTAAAAAAAAATTGTTTATTTTATTGTAACTTGGTTATACCGTTGATTAAATTTTGTTTTTTTTTTTTATTGTTGTATTATACAACACAAATTTCAAATCATATAATCAAACAGTAACATAAATCAATAAATCAACTAGAAAAGCTACCTTTCAGATTTTAAAATTTAGTTAATTTAAAATCAAGGGGGAATGACCAGAGAAAACCGGAAATACGTCATTTTTAAATCAAAGTTTAGACGCATTGACCCTTTTCCATAAAAAAATATAAATTGATTTCGAAAGATTGTTCTTTTATCTAGTAAACGCATGTTTTAAATTTTGAGAAAAATGTTTATTTTTAGTATAATAAGGTTATACCGTAGGTCGTTGGCAGATTTGTTAAATTTTCAAACAAAATTTTGTATTATACAACACACATTTCAAATCAAATAATCATGCAGTAAAATAAATCAATAAATTATCTGGGAAAGCTATATTTCAGAATTTAAATTTTAGTTTAAATAAAATCATTAAAAAAAAGATCCGCGCGTGCATTTTGTGACGAAAATGCTTCAGTTTGTCTGTTTATTTACGGTCATACAAACTAATACATTTAAGATTTTTTTACATTCTTATTTTGCTTAGACTTTAATGAAAAATTATAAATACTTATGATCAAAAAATAATTACATAATTTTAATAGTTTTATCATCACGCCTTTCAGCAAATTTTGAACAAAATAAAAATGATATTGAGTTACAATTTTAAAAAGCTGGTACCGAGAATAATTAATCTTTCTCATTGGAACCGCCCTGTACGATCTTAATAACATCTTTCGACGAAATTTGGATTCTCGGCCGCTGGCTTGTTAAAGGCACTTAAAATTTTAAAAAATCCGTCACGTGATTTGTGACGAAAACACTTCAGTTTGTCTATTTATTTACGGTGTTTTTTTAAAACATTTATTTTGCTTACACATTATTAAAAAAATATGGATACTTACTATCAACAAAATAATTACAAAAAGTACATATTTTTAATCATTTTACCGCATTTTTATTATTAACTTTGATATAAAATCGATATTGATTCATTAGTTATTAACTTAAGATAACTCAGAATTGCATCACAAAGACCATACTAAAGGTCCCCATAAGGACGTCAACAACAGAAATTTTTAAACAGTTCGATGTTCCAAGCATACAGAAAATCTATGCCAAAAACATTCTAGTACATCACCACAAAAATGATTCAGGGGCAGACACCTAACATGCTCATAAAACCAGAGCCAAACAAACAGACATGCTTAATATACCAAAGTGTAACTCTTCATTTGCACAAAAGTTTGAATTTTTAAGTTGCAAAGAAGTTCTGAATTTTTAGCAGTAAAGTTATATAACAAACTCCCACTTAGTATCAAACAAACTAAAACAAAAAATAGCTACATTAAGGACATTAAATGTTGGCTGAAGGAACTATCGGAAAATGAACTTACTAGTATACTTAAAACATCGTCATAGAAGTTTCTGGAAAACCTTATCCAAACAATGAAGTTGAACCATAGAAGTCGCTGAAAACTTATCCAAAGCATAGTCCCCCTCAGCACAGGATCTCCTAGTGTAGAGGACTACGAATATATTTTCTATTTTATATATACACACCTAACTAACATGTTTCATATAAAAATGTAAAAAATAATATGTATATAGTTACAAAAAAAAATAAAAACAATTTTTTTTTTAAGTTAAAAATGCTGGTACATATAATAATCAATCTTTCTTACCGCAACCACCCTGTACAGTTGCAAGGGTACGACCGCAAAACCATCTTTCGACGAAATTCTTGGCCGCTGATTATTAAATTAATTGGGGATGCCAGATGCCATAGTTTCTCTGGCTCCAAACAGTTGAGGCAGACTCACATTGTTTTTAATTATAAATACAAAGTAATACAATATGACAGGAAAAATAAAAATAATTTACAGAAAAAAAAGTCCCAATAAACTATTATTAAGTAGAAAAATGAAACAATACAACTTTGTATAAACCACTTATATGATGCGCAAATCCGACCGGTTTCGGAACAAACGTTCCTTCGTCAGGGAAAGCTTATACTAATTTGACAGTTTAGAACAATGTTTTATTGTGGTAGGGGTGGAGCCGTTGTTAGTTAATAATGTAGATTGGGTGGGTAGGTATTAGTGTAGAGTGGGTGGGTAGGGGAATAATAATTAATAATAATTATCTACATTATTAATTAACAACGGCTCCACCCCTACCACAATAAAACATTGTTCTAAACTGTCAAATTAGTATAAGCTTTCCCTGACGAAGGAACGTTTGTTCCGAAACCGGTCGGATTTGCACATCATATAAGTGGTTTATACAAAGTTGTATTGTTTCATTTTTCTATAATGGATAACCACAAAGTAATAGCTACATTCAAAAATATATTATTAAGTAGTTTGTCAATGGGTGATTTTGCTTTGAAGATATTAATAAACTTATTTTACCAAATTATGCAGTTAGAATTATTTGTGTTAGAGTCTAATAAAAATTAATTCTTTCGGCGAGCCAATTCTTCAACAGAATATTTGTTTTACCATTTGTACGTTTTTTTATTTCGGCAGGTAACATATTTAAGCAATTAGGTATCATGTAGTCAAGCGTTCTTTGTCAATATTTGTTTAAATGCTTAGGTACAATTAGTCCCTCATTTAACGTAAAAAGAGTATTGTGCTCGTTATTCACATGCTCAAATATAATTTTATACCACAGAATTAATCTTTCTCAGAGAATTTTGATATTCTGGTAAAAGTACGGAATATTACGCCGTTGTTCGTATTAACTTTTATGAGCTAATAACTTGACTAATGAATTTTGAACTGATTGAACATGATTTACATTTGTTTTACAGGAAAGTCCCCAAGCTGTAATTCCATACCTCATAATAGTTTCAGCTAATTATAAATAAATTATTCGAAGTGTGCATATTGGAACATAGAATTTTAATTTATATAATCTGCTAAACAATAGATCTGAGTGGTTCACAGACTTTAAAAAAAGGATTGTTTTGTACTCAACCAAAACGAGGCGTAAAAATACAAGAAGCGAGAAATAAAAATAAATTTTTATTGAGGTTAGAGATCAAACACCGAAACTGAGAACAACGCGTGGCAGACGACTCATAAAATGAATAAAACCTACCTGATTGCAGGTTACGGATTTGACCTACAACTCTCAACAAGTTAATGCAATAAAAAAACTAGAAACATTAACGCCATCAAAAGATTTCTCCATTATAATTAACCAAACTGTAAATTTTACAAAAAACCTTTTTAATTGGTTTAAAATAATAACAGCAATATTACTTACCTAAAATAAATTTACAAAACTCGGATGAAAAACAGTTGGAATTAATGTTTTTTTTTTTTTAATTGACAAAGTTTGTTATAAAACGTCACATAATTTATTTTAGTATTTAAAATAATTCGTAAAACAATTAAATGCATTCTTTCCAAGTTTGATTTATATATTTCCTTGGTACGATTGTTTCACACAATTCGTAAAATTTAAGTTCTGTGAAAGTCATATTCAAGTCCCGTGATTGCCCGAGTACTGCGAAACAATCGGCCCAGGGTGAATAGGCCACTTGCATCACATTAAAAAAAAAAACGGTTTAGGCAAATATTCTAAGACATTATTCTTTTTTTTAAGGGTATTTTTGAAACCCTGGCGATTTTTTGAAAATTTCAATCCGAAAAATCAGACCATTTTTTATAAACCGGAAAGACGGGACTTAATTTTACGGGTGCGACAAAACGATAATTACATAGCCGAAAATCATTTAAAAAAAAATTCCAAACGTATGGCACAGGGGAATAACGAGGCATACCAAAAATAATCTTATAAATAAAAATATTTTTTCATTGATCCATCTTAGTGATCATAAATCATTAAAATGTTTACGTCTACACATGACTAAATCCAATGTAATAATGTAATACTTGTACTTGTAAATTATAATAATAATAAGAATATTATAAAATTTGATTTTGTTAAAATCAGCACCATTACCATTACACCTCTAAAACAGGTACAGAAGGCATAAAATGTACGGGGTTCTCTTCGTAACATCTGTCAAAACGTCAAACCAAATGATAGTTCGCAGAGAACAAACAATAAATCTAGTGAATGTTGAAGGTCAAATTCTAAAATTCGCCTGAAATCAAAGTGTTGTCATATAAAATAAATAAATCAGTGTGAAATTTTACAAAATTAATAGGCCATTATCGGAGACGGGAAATTTTCATGTAGTGACGTCACGAGCCCAAATAATGGATTTATTTATAAAAAAAAAAACTGTACATTTCTAAAAATTTTTACTAACATTTTCATAATCTTAGTAAAAAAATCTATCCACACGATTTTTCCAAGTCGTTATGAAATCCATGCAAGTGGCCTATTAATATATAACAGAACTTGAAAAGGACTTTCACAGAATTTTAAATTAAAATTTTGTTAAACAACCGGTCCTTTCTGAATAAACAACTCATCGCTTCAATACTTGTTCATTCTGCATAAATTAGTATTTGCAAGAGATAAGTAGATACTTATAATGTTGATCTTTCAATTTGTAATGTGTAATCTCACATCTGTTCTGATGATGGACACAGTAATGATGTTTGAAACTTTGGCTAAACAAGGAAGTAGCGCAACAAGGCATGATACCACAAAAATAAATCACTATAACTTATCATCTTCGTTGGTGTTCTCGAAATATGATTTTTTGTCATGAAACACGCGAATTTTAAGGAGAAAAGATTTGTAGTGCTTGTGAAATATTGATATTTTATTTTAATGGGGAGTGTTGTGAAGCAGAATGAAAGTGGGAAGGAGAAACAGGTGGGAACGAGGAAGGTTTATAAGTTACCAAATCGTGCTACAATTTCAAATCGTGTTACGATTTAGTGCTACCGTTTCGTTTCTGTACGGTAGTATCAGGTCACTGATACTACCCCGCTATACTCCGGCTTCTCCTGTACCGCGAACCCACGTCCCGCATTCCATACATTCAGTCTAGGTACATTCAATTTTCAAAGAGCACGCCTGCCACATATTGCAATTTTTAATACTAATTTCATAATGCCAGAGCTCACTAGTATATATATATATAGAAACCTTTGCGGGCGAGCTCACAACAACTCACCGAAGTTTCTTAGAAATCGGATAAACGGTTTAGCAGCGTTTCATGACGCCAGAGCGCACTATAGAAACCATCGCGGGTTTGCAGTTCATCCGATTGCGATGTAACTTTGGGGATTTGATGTGTGCATACTATGCACACATCAAATCCCCAAAATTACATCGCAATCGGATGAATGGTTAGTAACGTATATTTTCATTATGCCAAAACTCACTATTATATATAGAAACCATCGCGGGCAGGCACATATCAAATCCCCAAAGTTTCATCGCAATCGGATGAATGGTTAGCAACGCATAGACATCTCATATACTCACTCATGTACACCCTAGGAAACATATTTTGATTTTTATTTACATATAAAGATAATGTTTTTATAAACGGTGTATATACGGATTTATTGGCCCACAGTTACAGAACTGTCAAATTTTATGTTTATCTATTTCTTTTTGTGAATATGCAAATATGAATGCTATAGTTTAGACGTATTAATCTAGGGACATTTGTATTTGAATACTAATATTCTTTGTATTACCTACAAGCATGCTCTACAAAAGTCCTGTTTTGGTCTTAAATAAATAAATAAATCATAAATCTGTGGCTTGCTTCAAATGTCAGTTTTTTTTATTGTATATTTTTTGCGGATTTCATACCATTTTGATTATCTTCCGAATTCTAAAAGAACCTTTCGATTTCGAGAAAGTCAACAATGTCACAACTTACAACAGATTATCGCTATTCTTAAATTTAAAACTGGCTAAAAGAGCAAATTCTGTATAAGTCTCTTTTAGAAGCAATCCACAGAAATGTCAGTGGCGGCTAGCCTGCACAGGCCATTAAAATTCATTGTGTTAAAACGCACCAGTTAGATATTTGCGCAAGCAAAACCTACTTCGAGCTTACAACTGTAAAAGCTCGTTTAAGTCATCCACGAGAATAACTATTGCATCGTTGCAAATACCTGCAATACTGTATTAGGTACGACATATCGATCGCTCTATCCTCAAATACAGTTGGAATATCTACAGATAACTGTCTAGTAACCTAGTGGAAGCTGGATGCAGTGGTTAGTGATACCTCTTTTTACAAGTCCACCGTTAAACTCTGGTTTCAGGTTCATAGCGTGCAGGGCCTTTTATGTCTTCAAACAAAACGGAATCAGACTGGAAACCTGGTCTCAAGTAGGTCAGGATCAAGGCTTAGCTTCTACCGAACGTGGTGTTTATTTGCGAATGCTTTACTATTACATAAAATAACGGTATGTTAAACTGCTTGTCGGTACGTTAGACCAGTAGACAGGGCGAAATGGGGGCAGTAAGTGGAGGGGTTATGAGATCTAACAGTTGATTCTAAAGGACATCGGTTGAGGAAATCAAAATTGATTGGCGGAATGCTAATACTGATCTGATTTACATGTCACGACAGAAACAAACAGTATTTAAACGTTATTCCGTTTACCATTAGGTTGATATGTTGATAACGTTGTCAGAAAAATTAAGTTTTAAAATGAAATTAAATTAAATAATTGACAATATTTATATTGCATTTATGTTAAAATATCTTCTTAAAATGTCAAAATAATAATATAGTAATTAAATAATCGAAAAATAAGGTTTCAGTGTACATGACTGCAATTTGTTGTTTTGAGCTTTATCCCGAAGTCTTCTGATGCTCGATATGACTCATATTTTTTAAATGAAAATTTCTTAGCTCCTTTGTGATTTGAAACTCGATGAAACGGAAACGAGCGACACTAAAAAGAGATAAATACATACATCTATAGAGTATCGAGTTTAGCCTACGAGAGAATGCGTTAGACCAATCGATCTCCTCTTGGTGCGGGTCTTCGTAGCTTGTCGGCCTCCCCTTTGTTTCGTAGAAAAAATTAAAAAATAATTTTTAAACTTGATAACAGTATTATAATAAACAAACCCTAAAATTATCCTACTCCTGATAATCTGCATTCATCTGATTCTCTCGAAGTTTAGTTTTGTGAAGGTTTCACTTCTACCACGTGTGAATTGCACTCATGATTTTTACTCTATATTCTTTTCTTTTTTATTAATTATTTTTATTTCTTTTTATTAATTATATTAACCTGGTGGTCTCTATGGTCGAGGGGTAAGGCTCTCGACTAGCAATCCAAAGGCCGCGGGCTCATATCCCAGCATGCGAAAATAAATTTTATTTAATTGAATTGAGTTTAAAGCATTTAAAATAATAAAGGTATATTTGCGGCACGTTCCAGAGTGCAAGATACTCTCAGTATCGCCCTGATGTAAGACCACCATTAAAAATTGAAACATTGGTTGAGATGGCTTTAGCCGTGTTTGATGACCAGATCTGAATAGCCAGACGCCTCCTCATCTTACTCTTCCCCATCTCCTTCCTCTCTTCACTACCTTAAACTTCACAAATACCCTTGCCTTAAATTGGGGATGCCATAATCTCAGTGGCTCCAGGCAATTAGGAGTAGTTTTTTTTTAAATTTTATGTGAATACCTCACAAGATTCTCAGCTGCTCTTGTCTGGATACTATAGCATCCCCCAATTGGGGTATGTTGTGAGGCTGAAGGTTGTTGGGAGGGGAAGGAGATGGGGAAGAGAAAGGTGGGGAAGTACCTGGCTATTCAGATCTGGTCACCAAACACGCTAAAGCCATTTCAATCAACGCTTCAATTCTGAATGAAACTTACACAAGGGCAATACTAAGGTTATCTTCCACTCTGGAACGTGCCGCAAATATGCAATATTTTATTTTTAATGAATTAATTGTGAAATAACACAAATTAATCAAATAACATTTATTTGCCTACGCCGGGATTCGATCCTGCGACCTTCGGATTGCGAAACAAGAGCCTTAATCCTAGACCACGCCGGCCGTCGTTGGGACTCTTGTGCGGTTTCACTTTTAAAAAAAGATTAAGAAACCGTGGTGACGTGTCACAATCAACGTTACATGTGTGAGTGCAGATCTGTAGAGTTGTACCAGGCTGCATTCTGCAAGGTGATAATAACTAACCTACAATAGGAGAGGGTACTTGAAGAAGAAGTCTATTTAATCATCAATCGGCTAACCGGTGAAGTAGGTTAATTAAAAATCTAATAAAACGGTAAATAGATTCGCGGACATTAAAATGGGGCGAGCAGGCGGTTCCAAAAATGCAAATAAAATTGCAATCCGATGTCAAAGAAGTATTTCATGCACCATAAATCGTAAATTGCTTATTCAGAATGAAAGATGGCTCTATTAGATAATCTAGCACATTAAATCTAGCAAGTCACTGAAAAAAATGCACCACTATTAATATGGAAACACACTGACAGGAATAAAAAATCTGCCAGAGTTCTCAGAGGATAAGTTGATTTCGTAGCTATTATTATTACCTATGCTTATTTTCAGTGCACTAGTTTTTTTTTAATTTGAATTTTGTATATTTAACCACTCAGGTCTCGGGCCTATTTTAACGGTAGGTCAAAATATTTCGGCGTTGCAATAAAATGCAAATAAATGGAGAATTTCTGAATGCTTCCGAAAACTAAAAACTGTTTTTGAAAGGTGATGAAATGCCCTTTAATATTTTATACTTAAACAAATAATTTTTGAATTATAAAATTTTTGAATGCAAACATAGAGAAGTTTTATAAATAGCTCAACTTAGGTTTTTTCTTTACTTAAATTACAGAAAAGCACACAGATTCATAAAGGTATACATTTTATTTAATTAAATGAAGTCTGGCGAAACTCAATCGAAAATCTGGAGACAGAAAAATCAGAAAAAGATAATGGCTCCACTGGGACTCGAACCCAGGACCCTTTGCTTACATGGAAAGTGCTCTACCATCTGAGCTACGGAAACTATATTTAATTCGTTCATTTTTAATTGTGTCACACTTCGACTAAGAACTACCAACATTATCTTCATTTTCTTAGCGCACACTTTATTGGCTGCTATCTTTATATATGATTGCAAGATTCAACTCGAGCTAAATGCTATCTAGATAGTGTCTGGATAAATTTAATTTATCATTAATAAATTTAATTTATATTATATTTTTATATAATATGTGTGCGTTAAGAAAATGAAGATAGTGTTGGTAGTTCTTAGTCAAAGTATGATACAGTTAAAAGTGACCGAATTGGATATAGGTTCCGTAGCTCAGTTGGTAGAGAACTTGCCATATAAGCAAAGGGTTCTGGGTTCGAGTCCCGGTGGAGCCAATATCTTTTTCTGATTTTTCTGTCTCCAGATTTTCGATTGAGTTTCGCTAATATTGTCTTCATGTAATTAAATATTATAATTTGAGATTTTACTCATATAGTTAAAAATTAAAAATACATGAAAAGTATACATTTTAACTATTTTGTGGTTAATTTTTAGATTGTTGTTGTTCTCAGGTTTCTCTTTCCAACGCCGTTTAGATCATATTAATAAGCGAGACACAAAGATTTCTATGAGACCTATATGAGTTGTTTCGAAAACCGAACAAATCAGCCTGAGGGGTTAACAGATACCCACACTTCTTCGACGTGATCTCTTTAAGTTGAAGCTAGAATGTATAATGCTTAGTCATTCGAAAAGTAAGACAACGAGTTTTTAGACTACAAAAATTGCTAAACAGCTGGTGTTCAAGTTTGTTATTGCAGATGTTTTTTTTAAATATATAAAGTCGTGGATAAGAATCTACATTCATGAATTGACGCCTAATTTTTTTGCAAATAATTTTAATCTAGACTTAGCGTATTAGTGTTTACAAGCTATCTAAAGTGCTTCAGAATTTAAAGTGAGCTGTTTTCCGGTCAAACTTCAACTTTACTGTAATGTTCTGTTATCAGATTCTTCAAATACTTTGGATCTAGATTACTTCGGGAATAAATAGATTATTTTCGTTATCTGGTTTTATTAATACTTCGCGTATACAATATGGACATCGCTAGTCTACCTAACTAGGAGCTAGCTAAAGTGGTTCTAACGAGTGTTTACACAAAACACCCACTCTTAGCCCCCCCCCGACCCCCTGTCGGACAACTTTGGTACTAAGCTACCCGCCATCTAGCGGAATCTACTGACAGTTTTTACACAACATTTACCTTGTTTTGAGATATGAGGTGTCAAAGTTTGCAAAGACGGTTTTTCAAAATCTATTTACCAATTTCGGATTTTGAGGTTGAAGCTTGTGTAAAGTACTTTAATTGAACATATTTTAAAGGAAAATATTTAAATAGGACGTATACTTACTATTTTAGAACACACCTAAACGTGCAAATATAACCTTATGCAAGGGCATAATAATTCATTGCCATTGCACAAAGTTCTAATTACATTTCCGTAATGAAATTCCAAGCCAGGGCCACGTCATATTTAATTATTTTCCATTAAAATATGATAAACTAAAATGCCTTACACGGGATTGAACCTCAAAATTAAAAATTGTTGTATAGATTACGAAAATTCGTCTTTGCAAAATTTGAAATCTCAGAACATGGAAAGGCGAAGTTAAAATCCTATCCAACAAAAGTAAAGAACTATAATGCTCTCGTTCTTCGACCAGATCAATAAAGGCTAAATGTGCCTTACCAAACTAACTTGCCTGTGAATAATAAAGCCATGTAAATTAATTTTAACAATAAAACTCTTCTTCGTATTCCACCGCCTCGCTTAGAAAGCCTTGATAATATTAATGCAAGATTACAAAGTTCGTTCTCAAATCACATTATGTAGTTTTTTCATTATCATCTTTTATCGCTATTATTGAACGAAGGTCTCGTAAGAACGTCAACTAACTGTCAGATACAAATAAAATATTTATTGATTTATATTTTTTAATGTAGCTATATTTTGTGGTTATCCATTATAAACAAATGAAACAATTCAACTTTGTTTGAACCACTTATATAATTAGTAAATCCGACCGGTTTCAGAACAAACGTTCCTCCTTCAGGGCAAGCGAATACTAATTTGATATATTTATATATATTTACTAATTATATAAGTGGTTCAAACAAAGTTGAATTGTTTCATTTATTTATTTCAACGCCATTAAATGGCTATTACAATCCGGTGATACATGATACATGATACACAGTGGTACACAGGAGGGTAATTACAATGCTAATAACTAGTATTTAGTTATAGAATACAAATATGTTTTACAAAAAAAAAAAAATAGGTATGAGCTCGTATAAAGTATACACATTTTATATGCAGAATAAAAATAAGGAATAAATAAAGGAATTGGCTAAAATGGAGTAACTTAGTAATGATATTATTGTTACCTTCAGTTGAAATGACTGCAGTTTGAAATGACTACAGGTACTCCTAATTAGTTCTGCTTTTCAGGGCTGTCAGAGATTCAATAATAACTTTGGTTTAAAAATAATAACTTTGAAAAAAATTATACATTTATTAGCTATCACTTAACTAATCTGTCTGATAGTTAATATAAATGAAGTAAGTAGTTTGGAATCTATATTAGAGTATGATATAGACGCCGTGCAGACGAACACTATTGTACCTAACATTTCTTCTTTAGAAAAACGTAGAAAGGACTCTGATCTAATTTGCATATTTAAAATTATCAACAGTATTACTGATACACCTGCATTGTTAAAACTCATCCAGTTATACATCCCTTCCCGTAGACTTCGAAATAATGAATTGCTGTTCCTCAATCAACATTCTACTAATTATGGATACCATTCTCCCTTATCCAGAATGTCAAGACTTGTCAACGCAAGTCAAAACATTGATTTTTTTGGTGTAAAACTAAATGACTTTCGGCAGTCGATACGCAATATTTAAATGCTTCTTCATGCTTTGACTTATAGTGTCTCTATATGTACTTCTTACATTTTATATTTTCATTGCTATTAATTTATATGTGCTCTCCCTTCACTGTCATCTCTGTTTTTTTTTAGTCGTGTTATTATTATGTTATTAATGGACTGTTGTCCGTAAATTAATAAATAAATAAATTATTGTGATTGAGGTATGATATGATAGCCGTCTTATAACAACTATATTCGGTGCAGTTGAATAAAATAGACAGAGTAAGTGATGTTAGAACCTTGTAAAATAAATGGAGCCTGGTTTTAGAATTTCTTCATACAAATATCTACGGAAAAACAACACGTTTGGTTGGTGAGCAAAATAAATGGTTTTGCATCCAAACGTCATTTTTGAAAAAAATGTAAGTTAGAACTTTGTCCAACTGAAGTGACGTTATGTACAGTAATTGAATTTAAATATAAAATGTGATAGCATGTCTGTATTAAAAAAAGCACAAAAAAAATTAAATCAAAAGTTTATTTAGTTAATAAAATATGTAAATCACCCTTTTTAACAATGTTACCATGTAAATCACCCTTTTTAACAATGTTACCATGTTACGTTGATTCCTCCAACCGTTCTAGCGATACCTGAATTTCTACCGATTTCTTACATATCTCCCTTAAACACGTTCAGCCTTACTAAAAAAAAACCACAGCACGCCCGATAACCCGCATTGCAGCAGCAACATGAATAAAACAAAAATACACTAAAACACGATAACATTACTAATAAGGTTTGTTCTTAAAATGTATTTTATAAGTTTGGCAACAATGTAATTTTTCATAGTATAAGTACTAAATTGTGTGTTTTCTTCATAACCGCCAGATGGCGGCGCGGGCGCCTGCGCATTCGTCGTTCGGGCTGAAAGCGCGAAAAAAAAATCACTCCTCGGATGTGTGTGTAATATTATTACTTACTCAAATGTGATCGTAATTTCTAATAATATGACTAATTCACCATTATATTCGTATAATTGATATATTTACCGAGTTTTTGTGGTTTTTAATAAGTTTTAGTCAAGTTATAATAAAAATAATCATACTTTGAAAATTGCAATGTCAAAAAGTATTTTATATAAAACATGAAAATTCAAATTTACATTTAAACGTTTTTATTTTATGAGAATTTCATAAAAGTGGTGTTTTTTTTAAATATTAATATCCAATACATGTTTTCCTAAACGGATCAAAATAATTAACGTCTTTAAAAATGCAAGAAATATGTTATAAAAGTCAGTATCACTTTTTAGGTTAGTTTTTTGGCAATAAAAAAAACTTTGATATTATTTATTACTATTTAATTGTATGCACGAGGAAAAAGTGAGGTGACAGTTTCGTTCCAAATTCATTATATAAAAGGTCTGTATTTTTTAAATTTTGTTTTTTTATAAATTTCTATACACTTTCATCAAATGTGTTTTGGTAAAATAAAAATTCCATTTTTTTTCGCGTTTGAATCTTAAAATATGGCAGTTTTTTAAAACTAAAGCGTATTTCAATTACACAAATCTAAAATGTAATTTTATCTAGTTTTCATAAATGGTATTTGTTTATACGACATCTTCAAAAATAATAAATATATACAACATTCAAAATACTTAGGAAAAAATCCAAATTTCGTTCAAACATCATTACTAAAACAGAGATAAACTACCCTCTCAGACTGTGTAAACCAAGTGTATTTTTTTCCAAGAATTTTTTTTTAATTAGTAATGTTTTCACATCCGCGGCCGTTTGTCAATTGAATAAAATTTTCACTGGGTTTTAAGGCTGTTTAAGTTTTAAAGCTCTTAAAAAAATACATGTTATTCTTGAAGATAATATCTAGACATTACCCGCGCCAAAACACAAATTATATAAAATTCCCTCGATAGAAAAAAATCGCTAAGTATGCTCCAAAAAATATTATTATAGACATGTTTGTTTCAGTTATTTTACAAGTTATATGTCTGAAGAAATTCACAGTGTTTCTTTAAATGCTGCTTAAGACGAATTTTAAACGAGTCGTGTTTTATTAAAAATTTTCGCATCGATGTTATCGCTTTAACTTTAAATGTTAGCGCGCTCCGTAATTTCATGTCTCTCCATCTTCTTCTTTTTGAGCCCGGTTGCGGCGCCTTAAATCTAATCATTACTGAACTTGTGTAAATTTTTAAGTTAGTTTTAAGTTTGCTAATCGTGAATGACACGGATGTGTCGAAACCGGTAGCAGAAAAAAATAAATTTAAGTAACAAATGTACATGGAAAGTAAAACTATTGAAAACAGAGTATCTCTAAATTGCCTCCTTCTTTGCCATAATTATTACGAAAGGTTGCAGTTATTTTTTTATGATTGCAACACTATTTAGAGACAGTAATAAATGGATACCTAATGTTAAATTATACGACCCATTTGATGTATCGTATGCAATAGCAAAGGTTCCTTGCTTACATTTACCCCGTGACACCTGTACTGTGATGTTTTAAAACCTGATTCCTTGTTCAATTCTCCACTATATTGCAAAATGGCAAATTATCAAACCTCTGTAATTTATTTCCACTTCACTAGGATAGGTATTTATTAATGTCAAAGAGCTATTACAAACCCTGTGATGGCAACACTGACACACTTCATCTATGGTGGTTAGCTGTTATTGTTTAGAAATGGCAAAAAAAACAAATAATGAGTTTCGAGAAATTTGTTTGTTCCGACTACTTCAGCCTTATACTGATAAAATCTTAAATTGCAGATTTCCTTTGCACTCTCAAAAAGCATTTAAAAAAATAACACTTAATTTGTAATTGTTTTAAAAATAACATATGACTCAGAATTGCAACTTAAAGATCGTGTAAGGACGTCAATAACAGAATTTTTTAAATTGTTTCATGTTCCAAATTTACAGCAAATCTATGCCAAAAATGAATTGCAATATGACTCAGAATTACAACTTAAAGACCGTGTAAGGACGTCAACAACAGAATTTTTTAAATTGTTTAATGTTCCAAATATACAGCAAATCTATGCCAAAAATGAATTGCAATATGACTCAGAATTGCAACTTAAAGACCGTGTAAGGACGTCAACAACAGAATTTTTTAAATTGTTTGCAATCTATGCCAAAAACATTCTGGTTCATCACCTCAAAAATGACACAGAGGCAAACACCTCTAATAATCTACACGAACATATGAAAAAAGACAAAGAAAAAGACACAGAAAAATGAAAATGATAATGGTCGCAACTGGGACTCGAACCCACCGACGGACACCTCTACCAATTCGGCCATTGCCACCTTCCATCATACTATATACAATATTTGTCAATCTCATATTTCAAATTTTAGAATTAACAATATTACTTTCGACCAATTTTTCCATACGGGTGGCAATGGCCGAATTGGCAGAGGCGCCCGTCCCGGTCGGACGAGAGGTTCTGGGATCGAGTCCCAGTTGCGACCATTATCTTTTTCATTTTTCTGTGTCATGTTCTCTTTCATGTTTTGTTTAGGTTATCAGTGTTATCTTCTTCTTCGATGACATATTACACTGATTGGAATAACCTTCAAAAGTTATAAAAAGAGAGATGTTCTTATAAAAAATTGTTATATATTATTTATACAGACAACTTTATCTAAGAAACGATAGGCCTCGCTGTACTCTCGCACTTTACAGTCGATGTCAACTGTCAAACGTCTTAGCCGACAAGCGGAAGTCGACTGATCGCCAATATTGACACGGTAAAACCTTTATCGTATCAATGTTGACAATTTTAAGGCACCCAAGTCCCACATTGACCATTTAAGTTTCCTATGCAATTATTACCTGACCTAGTAATGCTGACAATATTGAAAATTGATCACATCCTCATAGTAATGCGAATCAAATGTAAGATTAGGTACTTATCTACGTATGTAATATTTCTTGCAGACATGCAGATGTTCAGGTGCTTTTGGAAAGTGCGATAATGTTAATAGAACGAGTTGTCAACTACTCTCGAGCTACTAAGAAGTTATATAGTAATTAGTATTTCGACGTTATGAGCACGTTCAGTGATTCTTGGACAAGTTTACTTTGTTTATAGATTAAGTTATAAGGTAGACTTGTTCTCTCCATATGTAAATATTTTCATCATGGTTATCAATATTTCACGCACTGAAACACAAATACATTTCGAGAATGATAGTAAACACAATAAAATAACTTTGTTTCAATTCCACTTCATTATTTCTTAATCCAACTGGTTTCGGTTCATCCTGAACCTTCCTCAAGGGTGAATAAAAATATATTCACCCCTGAGGAAGGTTCAGGATGAACTGAAATCTGTTGGATTAAGAAGTAATAAAGTGGAATTGAAACAAAGTTATTTTATTGTGTTTATTATAATTATGTATTCCCATAAAGGGTTTGCTAAATGTGAAGATTTATAGAATTCGTTGTAAGTCGCAATTAAATATTTGTCACAGTATTTTTTTCAAATTAGAAAATCCAAATAAATGGAATATTTCTAAATGAATCCGAAAACTAAAAACTATTTTCGAAAGGTGATGAAAAATGATTTCAATTTATATAATTCGAAATAAACACATAATTTTAGAAACATAAAAATTTTGTATTCTCTCATAAAAAACCTTTTCAAAATGGCTCACCTTACTAAAATTGCTGTTATTTTATTAGACAAAACTGTTATAAACGTTATCCTCAACTCACCTTTTTGTTGTTTCATGTAAAAAAAATTAATACAAAATTTACAAAGTTTCATAATTTTTTTCAATTTACGATCGAAAACTTTGATTTCGTAAAGGTGTGTATTTGAATAATTTTATGGTTCACTTTTAGATTTGAATATAAAGTGTGATGTTTTCTCTTTCTAACACCATTTAGATTATATTTCTAATCATGATAGTAAGGGAGACACAACGATTTCTATGAAACCTACATAGGTTATTACATCAACATGAAATATTACAATAAAGTTATGACTTCTAGCGAGATCTTCATTTATTTTTTTCTTTGTTTTACAATTTTTTAAAGAAAAATGTGTCCTTACTGGGGTACCCCGTTCTAAGGTCAAATTGTACAAGTTTTCGTGTTTGAAATATAAGTAAATACCTATGTTAAAATATTACAAGAGGAAAATTATAAAGTTATATCTAAAAATAAGCACAATACAAGCATTAATCTTTGTTAGGTTGCAAAATTGTATCTATAGTCTTCCACTGTTTCGTGTTACTTATTTTGTAAATTGGACAAAAGAACGTTAGTAAAAACATAAAACTATTCTCAATAACGCGTCAAAAATATGGAATTTTGTGGTATATTTCAATTGAACTCAACAAAATGTCAGATATATTGGTCGGCATGGTGATTTGCATCTTGGAATAAACAAGACAACTAGCTGGCATACATACCTCACAATATATCAATACAGGTGGTAGATACTGTCAGAATCGCTCCGGTGAAAGACCACATTTTAGAATAGAAACGTTGTTTGAACATGACTTCACCAAACATGACTAGATCTGATTAGCCAGGTACCGCGCCGATCTTAAGTACCCCGTATGATTTTGCTGGTGGATTCACGACATCTTTTTTTTTTTTTTTACATGAATACCGCACAAGAGTCCCAACTGCTCCCTTCTGGAGCCAGTGAGACTATGGCATCCCCAATCGGGGTATGTTGTGAGGCTGAAGGTAGTGGGGAGGGAAGGAAATAGGGAAGAGGAAGGTGGGGAAGTACCTGGTTATTCAGATCTGGTCACCAAATACGACGAAAGCCACTTCAGGCAACGATTCAATTCTGAATGGTGGTCCTACACCAGGGCGATACTGAGAGTATCTTCCACTCTGGAACGTGCCGCAAATATACTATATATTATTTTAAATGAATAAATTGTGAAATACACAAGTTAATCAAATAAAATTTATTTGCCACGCCGGGATTCGATCCCGCGACCTTCGGAATGCGAGTCAAGCGCCTTTCCGCTGCATTATGCCGGCCGTCTGTCGGTTTCCAATCAGTATCACGATACCGACAGTGCTGATCGCACGCGACGCGACGCGTCACATCATTTGTGTCTGATACTTATTCGTTTGACGTTTGACAGAAATGGCGTCGGAACATGGAAGCAAAGTTAGATTTGTTCTGGAAGTGGAAAAAAATGCGTGCTTACCAGAATATTTAAGAAAGGATTTAGTGGAGAAGGCATGGATTGATGTTGGAAAAAAAGTCATTTGACATCGCTTGACATCGTGTTAACTCCACGGCTGCACGTGAAAAATGATCAAGTTCAGTATATTTCGGGTAGCGCCGTGTACTGAGAACAGCATTAAAAAGTAGTGTATCAGCAGGGTACTTGTGGTTGGGTCACAATTACGTAGTTGTAAGTATCTCCATGAACGAAATTGAGGATGCCTTTGGGAGCAGTTACAAGCTTTGAAAGAAGAGTGTCTGTGAGTAATTTTGTTTTTTATTCAAATCTTTAGTTTTATTTAAAGATTGATGAAATTTTGTGCACTTGATTTTCAAAACAAGAGAAAGATCACTGTTTAAAAAACAAAAAACCACCACATTCAATTTGGGAGGCGAGTATGGGTACTGCCGCCCCAGGAACCATTTATTGGATAACCAACACCTCTGCCATATACGTTTTTAGATTTTCACGGCCAAAAGTATTTTCGTTATTTGTTTGGTGTTACGCCATGTTGCGCTACCTATTTCTTTATCCAACGTTTTGGACAGCGATACAGTGTCCGTCATCAGTGCAAATGTGTCACTGTAAAGATGTCCGAAACGTTGGCTAAGGAAGGAGGTAGCGCAACACGGCATAACACCCTAAAAACAAATAACCTCTGCCATAGATCAACTTAAGTGGTTCGCTACGTTTGGTGACTTAGCAAGGGTGCCCGGGTGCGTGGTGTGAGGATTGTCAAGGTCTTGGAGGCGAATGTATCTATTCATACGCCTATCACTCCTGGACACACCGACCCCCAGATTCCTACCCATCCCTCATACTACATCCCTCATTTTTTCTTCACAGAACTTCCTCTCCTTTCTTTCCCTAAACAAAACCTCCACACAGCATCCCCAAAGTTGTCATAGGCCCGAGGGAAATTATTTTCCTCAGGACCTTCTGCGTGGAGCTAATTTAAAAAAAATCATAGTGTGTAAATCACACACGGTAGAAGTGAAACTAGAGAGTCGCTAGATGTCGCTTTCTTTTGCCTGTTTATTTTAAAGTGGTTTGAAAATTGGATATTGATTACAATTTTTTTTTTTTTTTTTCATAATGATTCAAACCTCCCTCAACCATTCTCTCCCGATCTGGCCTGCCATGCAGCTGGTGGGCAAACCTCATCCCATGAACCCGGGCACCCCTGCTAAGTCACCGAACGTAGTGGTCCGTTTGTTGCGTAATTGGGGCGTGGTGGGCACACACATTTTATTTAATAGTCTATGGTGAAGATGTGTCTACGCACTACACACTTATGTTTGACGTCTACGTAAATAATTTTGTAGATGTCAAAAAATGTCAACATGAGTTTTGATGAGGAAGAGGTCATCAGGGAGAAAACACAGGTTTCAAGTTACATTATACGTGCTCGAAATTTTAATAGACATTTATTTATCAGGATAAGAATAGAATACCGATTTGGTTTGGGCATCTCTGAAACCAATTTTGAAGAACTAGTTTTAATTAACAATCTTACATCATCATCATCATTACATAGTATAAAATGAAGTCGCTCAAAATGTATGTGCGTTTAGATCTTTTAAACTAGGCAACGGATTTTCACACGGTTTTCACCATTAGATATAGTGATTGAATAGGAATGTTTATATGTATAATACATGTAAATTATATTAGAGAAAAGCCGAGAAATTTAAAGAAAATATATTTGTGTGTGATTTAAAACGGCTGGCGGGCCGTAGTATAGTCACTTTTGAAATTCGTTCTACGGAAGAAATTGGAAAATAGATGTCCTAGTAAGTAGGTATTTGATTTTCCCTTTTTAAATATCCAGTGTTGCATTGCAAGCATTGTATAATTAGTGGCGAGTTAATTAGTTTATATGTATAATACATACTTATGTTACTTTAGTTCCACTAAAGAACACCAAGGAGTTTGTGTACCTCGGGAGCAAAATAACATGGGACGGTCGGTCTAAGAGCGAGGTCGACAGCCGTATACACCAGGCTAGGCTTGCATTCAATAAAATGTCGAAAATAATAGAATCGAATAATATAGACCTGAAACTGAGAATACTCCTCATCAAGACCTATGTATGGAGTATCTTGATGTACGGCTGCGAAACATGGTGCTTATCCGAAAGAGATAAACGGAGACTAGAGGCTTTTGAGATGTGGTCCTATAGAAGACTACTAGGAATTTCCTGGAGAGACCACATCACAAATGAGGAGGTTCTCCAAAGAATCGAAGGAGGAAGGCACCTGCTCAGGACCTTGTCCGAAAGGCGCGCAAGATGGATCGGCCATGCAATAAGACAAGAAGGCCTCTTGCATGCCATAATGGAGGGTATGACCGAGGGGACAAACGCTAGGGGACGCCCACGCCGAGAGTACCTGGAGGACCTGCTGGTGGACGTGCGCTGCTTATCATATGCAGAATTCAAAAGAGCCGCACAAGACAGGGAAGAGTGGAAGAAACGAATAGATGAAATTGCTGCAAACCAATCCCAGGATTGAAACCAGAGAGAGATAGTAGAGAAAAGCCGAGAAATTCAAAAATTCAATTCAGGCAGCGGGCAGCTGGCAAGCGGGTGGTGTGGATTTTATAAAGGTTGGGTAATGGCGTTGTGTTTCGTTAGCCACAGCAACGTGTGGCCGGGTCTGCTAGTTACATAGTATAAAATGAAGTCGCTCAAAATGTATGCGCGCGTTAACCGCGTTAGCGGCCTGCAGTCGTGCTCGGGAGCGATGACAAGTTACCGCCATTTTCGATAAAATCTATATCGATCGACCATGCTAGATACCCTGGTCTATGTCTATGTCTATGGTAGTAATGTTTGGGGTAATGCCTGTAGAAGCGGTCGCAGGAGACCGGGATTAACGTGCAAAAAAAGTAGTTTTTCTTTCGAGTACATCTTACATACACGTACGTGAAAAAATTAGAGAGTACCAAGCCATATTATTAGCATGACTATGGATTTATTGCAAATAGGCCTTAATTAGATCAACATGGAAATTAGGTAGTTTATTATACCAATTTAAATGACTATTATAATGATTAGATCAAATAATGATAACATCAACACCACCTGTCAATAACAAGTTATGCCGTGAAAATCTTTATCGATTGTATGAAATAAAATCGTAAGATTTGTTAGCTGGTTGGATCGAGTTCGAATAACACAGCGGGTTTAATAATCTACAGCTTTTCATGGTGCGTTTTACTTCGTATAAAAATGTCTATTCAATACACGGTGTCCGGAAACTCGTACTATAAACTGGCAAATTCAGGTACATCACACGAAGAACCCAAAAACAACTTATTCTTCCGATCTGAGAGTTAAGATTTTTTTTTTAAGTGAAACTTCATTAGCACCGTTGTGATTTGAAACTCGATGAAGCCACACTAAAAAGAGATAAACACGTACATTTATAGAATTTAGCCTGCGAGAGAATTAGATATTTATTTATTTCACGGGTACTCGGTTCCAATATAACACGATAAATCACAATCCCACGCAAGTCTACTTTAGTGTAGTAGTATAAAGCGTCTGTCGAACCTCTGCAGACATTCGCGGGACCAAGGATCGAATCCCAAGAAATCAAAAAAAGTTATTTTTATTGCAAAATCAATATCCAATCTCCAAACCACTCCATAATTAGCACGCAAGAGAAAACACAAAATAAAGTGACATCTAGCGACTCCTAAGAAGAAAACACGAATACCAATATGATAACCAAATGTATAGGAAAAGGTGTACTGGAATTCGACGACAAAAATATGGAAAAAATCATCCTTCACATTGATAAAAAAAGTAATTCGTAGTGTACTAGACGTTTGTACATAAACTAAATATAATAGGGAGCTGGCCACAATGACACGCCAATGGAGTTTGGTACGCCAGTGGATTTTGGAATGCCACTGGTTTTTTAAATGAATTTACTACTTTGACAAAAAATGCTTCTAGGTATAATGGCAAAACTGATTTGAGTACTGGATTAAAATAAATATTTTTCACTTTGGAGACTGTGGGAGACTGGGGTTTTTAGGATTTTAGGTTACTGGGATACTGGGAGAGGTAAACTGAATCTAAGACTGATTAAAACACTTGAAAAGAGGTTTGAACTTGGAGACTGTTGGTATCTTGAGTAGGTATTGTTTCTTCTTGGCTGATAGTTTTGAACTGACTTCCTACCGGTTTGACTTCTATTTTTATAGGGCAAACTCAGGTCGGATGTTTGGGGGACAGAACCTCCTTAATTTTTCTAAGGTACTTGTTTTAGGTAATTTCCCTGGTCGCTACGATTGGAAGTCAGCTGTGTTAAAATTATGTGTGATAGTTTTTGCCAAGATTTTACCAACTCAGGATCCCAAAGCTTCACATCATTTTTATTGTGTTTACAAGAAAAGGTACAAGTATACATATGTGATATAAGGTACAATTTTAAACAGTAAATATTTTTCTTAAAGTGCAACAATCACTGATAGACGTCAGTTTTTGGGTTGTTTTTGTAGTACATACTCATTTTTAGGTGATGATGTTTATTTCTTGATCCAAATTATTCCCAATTTCTCGAAATTGAGCTCCAAATTTTTCGGAAGATGAATTCGCTGTCGTAAATATTTACGATTCCGATTTTTCCTTTGTTCAGAATTGACCAATAGTGGCTCGGCTGGTCGCATGGTGGGGGTGACGTAAATAGTCAGCCATTTCCTTGGCGTTGATCATTGCTGTCTGGAGTCCCTTGTGGAAGCATTAGGTGGTTATTCAGATGTGTTTTCCAGTCCAATGAGGCTGCTGCATGTATTCATTATCAATTTCATTTATGTTTTCAATTGATTAGTTAGTTAAAGGACATAATAGCGTTGTAGACAAGTCATTTGGAAGGGGAACCACATGCACATAATTCCGCTAGCCAATAGCAGCTCTCAGATTGTCGTGCTGGCGGCATGGTACTCTGTGGGAGCGTAAATTCCATTCTTGAATTTCCATGGTTGTCAAAAGCTTTCGCGCACTCGTTAGATGCACACGGATTCCTACGACACGTTCCATACACTCCCCTCAGTGCAGTCTCGACTGTGCTCAGCTACTTCGTGGGGCGTGTCCTTTTCCGATGTCTGAGTTTTGAGTCGGGTGTCTTCGCAGAGTGTACAGTTTCATCAGTTGCTGGCGTGGCAGGCAGAATGACGGCGATTTTGACTGCCGGCCTTACGTATATCCCAGTGCTGGTTTGGATCCGGGCAGTTCTGACTTGTCCATCAGCTGCAGGTATTGCTTCGATGATACGGCCACGTGGCCAACTGTTTCGAGGCAGTGCTGGGTCCATGATGATCACTAGGTCATCCTTCTTAATTGGTGTAGTTGGATGGTGCCATTTTTGCCGGACAGCCATGGTAGGTAGGTATTCCCGCAGCCATCGCCTCCAGAAGGTGTCTGCAAGTTGTTGTCCGATGCGCCACTGGCGGCGTAGGCATGTTTCCTCTTCTTTTTTGTCGTAGAAGGATAATTGAGGGCGCTTCCCGGCTGACCCTAGCAAAAAGTGGTTGGGTGTTAGAGGTTCTTCATCACGTGGGTCAACTGAAATGTGGGTGAGTGGACGATTATTTACCACAAACTCAGCTTCTGCAAGTGCGGTGCGTAGCGTTTCTTCTTTTGGTGCTCTTTCCTTTAGTGTAGCGCTTAGGGCTTTCTTTACTGATCGTACTAATCTTTCCCAAGCTCCCCCCATGTGCGGACTTAGTGGTGGTATGAAGTGCCACTCGATGCCCTGGGTAGCTATTGCGTCAATCATTCTGGCGTCTTGACTTATTGACAGCAGGGCGTCCCTCATCTCGGTGTCAGCTCCGTGAAAGTTTGTCCCGTTGTCCGAGTACATGGCTGCTGGTTGTCCTCTGCGGGCGGTCATTCTTTGTAGGGCCATGATGGCCGAGTCAGCAGTTAGTGAAGCGGCTAGTTCTAGGTGAATGGCGCGTGTCGAGAGGCAGGTGAAGATGGCTCCATATCGTTTTTCTCGATGCCTACCGACCGTGATAGCCATAGGGCCGAAATAGTCAAGCCCACAGTGTGTGAATGGGCGGACGTGATGCATCAGGCGGGGTGGTGGTAATGCGCCCATCAGAGGTGGAGTCGGTTTGCTGCGTCGTATGAAGCAAGTGGGGCAGGCGTGCGTTATCTTCCTGCTTGTTGTGCGTAGTCGTATTATGAAGAAATGATTGCGTATTTCTGCTACTGTTTTCTCAGTACTAGGATGATCCGCCTTTTTGTGGTAGTGACTGATAAGAAGTCGAGTGTAGGGTTCGTCGCCGTCCAGTATTATGGGAGTTCGGGCCACACTCTTTGTTCTTTCCAAGGCTTGTAGTCGGGTCCCCATTCGTAGTAGGTCATCTGGTCCAAAGAATGGGTTCAGGGAGTTGAGGCGGCTGCCAGCAGGCAGTTTTTGACCTTGTCGGATGATGTGTAGATCAGTTGTGAAAGCGTCTTCCTGGGACCTTTTGATCCATCTGTGTTCTGCTGCTTTTATCTCATCGGCTAGTAGTGGGCCTTCTACTGGTTTATTGGGCCCCATCTTGCATCGTCTGATAAATCGGAGGATCCAAGCTGTGGAGCGAATCAGCCGGTGCCATGAGGAGAACCGCTCTACTGATGGGAGTGCTTCGCCCCTGGTGGACACAAGGCCAACGTAGTGAGGTTTGACTTCTAGTGTCAGGTCGTCAGGCCTGTGGGCGGGTGCCCGTTCTTTTGGCCACGCACCCTCCGGGGAAGTGAGAAAGGCTGGGCCAGTAAACCATCTTCCTTCTGGTGTTAAGTCTGGTACCTCTAAGTCTCGTGTTCCTATGTCAGCGGGATTGAGTTTTGTGGGTACCCATTTCCAGTCGGGTATGTTGGTTAGTTCGTCTATTTCCCCCAATCGGTTTGCCACAAAGGTTGAGTAGGCGCGTGGGTCGGTGCGTAACCAGCATAGTACAGTTGTGGAGTCTGTCCAGAAGCAGGTGCGGGATATCAGGGCTTTGCTTTCTTTTTGGATCGTCTGGGCTAGTCTCGCTGCTATGAGGGCGGCTTGAAGCTCGAGGCGTGGAATGGAGAGAGGCTTCAGTGGCGCTACCTTGCATTTACTTGCAAGGAATGTTACTCGTAAGGATCCATCTACTTTTTCGGTGAAGTAGGCCACGGCACAGCAAGCTTGCTCCGATGCATCGCAGAAAAGGTGTAGTGTTACGTTGTTTAGTTTGTTGTAGAGGCAACGTCTCGGGATTGAGATGCTGTTCGTGTGCAACAGATTTAGCCAGTCTGTCCATCTCTGGGCGTGTTCAGGGGCAATGGGTTCATCCCAGCCGACGCTTGAGCGCCACACTGCTTGCAGTAGCATCTTAGATCTGATGGTAAGGCAGGCAACGAAGCCGACTGGGTCGAAGATCTTCATTACTATAGATAATAGTTGCCGCTTGGTAGGTTGTGTGGCCATGTCGTGGGAGATTGCCTCACGAAATGAGTACAGGAAGCGGTCTGTGGTGGGGTCCCAGATTAAACCAAGCACTCGCTCTGTTTCCGGACCTCCGCTGCTGATTTGTATCGTGGAGCTGGCACGGTCTTCTATAGGTACGCTAGCTAGGGCCGCCGGGCTGTTGGACGCCCAATTTGTCAAGTGGAACCCTCCTTTCGCGAGCAGGGCACTTACACTTTGGGCGAGTGCAGCAGCTTCATTGGGTGTGTCTGCTGCATCTAGGTAATCGTCCATGTAGAACTTGGTGCGTACGGCTTTTGCGGCGGCCGGGTACTCGTGCTCGTATGTTTCAGCCACTTTATTTCGGACGAATTGGGCACTGCTTGGGGAACAGGTGGCTCCGAACATCATCGATGACATTTGATAGGTGTCTGGTTCGTGATGGGGTGATGTCCTCCACAGGAATAGCTGGGACGACTGATCTTCTCGCCTTATTTTTATTTGCAGGAACATTTCTTTGATGTCTGCAGCAATAGCGATGTTTCCTTCCCGGAAGCGTATTATATTCCCCAGGAGGGAGGACAGCAGGTCAGGACCAGTAAGCAGCTGGTCGTTGAGGGAGGTTCCTCGGCATCGGCTTGCGGCATCGAACACCACTCTGATTTTTCCTGGCTTATTTGGGTTGATTACTGCAAAGTGGGGCAGGTACCATTTGCGAGGTGTGGTGGTGGAAGCTTCATGGCTTGATAACTTCTTGGCATAGCCTTTGTTGATAAGTTGATTTATTTTGTCGTTGTAGGCCACTGCTAGATTTTTGTCTTTTTCGAGCTTTTTCTCCAGGGACAGAAGTCGTTTCAGCGCACACTGCCGATTGTCAGGTAACGTGGCTTCTGGTTTGCGCCATAGTAGACCGGTTTCCCACCTTCCTACAGGAAGAGGACGGGTAGTTGCATTCATAAGTGCAATTGCCTGTTGTTCGCTTGCATTGACTCTGGTGGCTGATGTTACTCCGAGGGAGTCGATGGCGAAGTTGGTTTTTACTAGCTCCCTCAACTGTATGTCTGCGGCCGTTTCTGGTTGTAGTGCCAAAGTGGTGGTCGTGTTATTATCTCTGGGGTTGACTCCCCCATGAGCGATCCATCCTAGTGCGGTGCGTGATGCTATTCGCGTAGTATCATTGCATTCACGAACTTCCCTTGACACGATCAGGTGAGCGTTATCTTGGCCTATTAGCAGCTTCGGGACGACCGACCTTCCTTGGGTCTGTTGCTCCGGCAGGTTGAGGTTGCTTATTGTGCTGGCAGATATGTGGAATGTATTACTGTTGCCTGCACCTCGTATTCTTAGTCTCACTCGTTGGGAGAGATTGTCGGAGGTGCACATTCCTTTCGCGCCGTGGATTCGCAGTCCGTGAACTGGGCCGTTTGCTCCGACTTGTATTGCGGTGTCAGCGTCGACAAGTGTTACTGTGGATCCTTCATCCAGGAGAGCGAACACTGACACTTCTTCTTTGTTTGGAGCGCTTAATATGACTGGCGCAATTTTTAATAGTACTCTCTGTCCGGAGTCCTGGCGTCACAAATTGACATTTTCCACGGCGCTTTTTCGTACGAACTCGGGATTATGTAGCAGGGGGTGGTGTGGGGATCTGCAATCTCCTACTTTGCACCATTGGTTTATTTTGCAGCTTCGTGAGTGGTGTTTTTCTAAGCACTTGCGGCATAATCTTCCCGTGCGTACAGTTTCCCATCGGAGTTCAACATCTTTGGCTGCGAATTCTTTGCATTCGCGGGTTTTATGATCGCCGCCACATTGGGCGCAGCTTTCATCAGCAGTTTTTCTTTTTCGGCTTGGTCCAGGGTAAGTATGTTCCTCGTTTACTTTGCGTTTTATGGGGGCAATCTTTTCTTTTGGGCCATCCCTGACTTCTTCTTGATGTCCGGCATGTATTTGCTCATGGCTCGGTAGAAGTCGCATGCGATCACTCTCTTCTTCCTCCTGGTACCCGGCATGTATTTGTTCACGGCGTGGTCGAGATCGTATGTGGTCCACCATCCCACTGTTTGGAATTGCGTTTGACACCTCTTTCAGAAAGGCAGCGAGCTGGGTTATGGTGGCCGGAGCGTGTTGTTTGCGGATCTCGATTAGCCATGCCAGACGCAGGGAACTTGGCATTTTGTCAGTGACGTCATTCATTAATGCAGGATTGGTGAGATAACCTTCGGTTTTCAGGATCCGGAGAGATGCCACCAGGTTTTGTACCGTTCCGGAGAAATCTGCCAGGTCCTCGAGTGATACCTCGGTCGTGAGGTAAGGTAGTTTTTTAACCTTGTCTAGCATAAATTTTGCTATGGAGTTAGCGCTGCCGTATCGCTGCTCGAGGACGCTGATGATCTCTGGGACTTGCGCAGGATCCATTAGTAGGGGACCCACGGTATCTCGTGCCTTGCCTTTGAGGGCGCGCTGCAGCCGAATGAGATTTTCGCTCGGAGTCATTTGGCAGGTGGCGGTGGATTGAGCGTACTGTGCCTTCCAGGTGGGCCACTCAAGGGGGTCTCCGGAGAAGGTAGGCAAATCTTTTGCTGTGGATTGCCTGGCAATGAGGGCAGCCATTCTTGAATCATCTTCTAATGTGCGGGGGCTATCTTGCGTTCTGGAAGAGCGAAGGGCCTCTGCCATCACAGAGGCGATCTGGGCCAGTGGGTCGTTGCCATGCTGCAACCATTCTCGGGTGTGCCGTGCTGTCTGATTGGCTGTGTGCGGTGGTGTAAATAATGGGGAATCCTGGCCGGAGGAGGCTGGCTGATGCTGGTACCCTGCTGTGTTGTAAAGTGGGCGCTCGGGTCCGATATGGCTGTATTCGGCCGTAGGGATGTTCTTCGCAGGGCCCGTCAGTAGTGTGTACTCTTGGGTGGCGGCGGCGGCGTATCCGGTTGGATCGGTTAAAGCAAATTCATTGGTAGGCTGACCGGCTGGTGTGTCCATTTGAGTAGTTGCATATCTCGTTGCAAACTCTTCGGCCGGCTTGTGAACTTGAGTGGCATATCTCGTTGCAAACTCATTAGTAGAAGGGCCGGTTGGTGCATGCACTTGAGTAGTTGCATATCTCGTTGCAAACTCTTCGGCTGGCTTGTGTACTTGAGTGGCATATCTCGTTGCGAACTCATTAGTAGAAGAGCCGGTTGGTGCGTGCACTTGAGTTGTTGCATATCTCGTTGCAAACTCTCCGGTAGACGGGCCGTCTGACGTGTGTACTCGAGTGGCATATCTCGTTGCGAACTCGTTCGTAGACGGGCCGGTTGGTGCCTGGGTTTGAATTACTGCCTGACCGAGGTTGGCTCGCAGGGTCGGGCTGGTTGGTGCGGGCTCCTGGGTAGGTTGGCTGACTGCTTGGCGTGTTGCAGCGTTCAGGGCTGCGAGCAGATTGGCTGTCTGCTTGGCGTGACGTCTGTCCCGGATGCGCATCTCTCGGCGCAGCAATCGCAGGGAGTCTTCAGTTGATTCAGAAGTTGTTTCACTGCTTTTACTGTTGGATCCGTGGAGGCTCTTGGCGACACATTCTGGAGCAGGTTGGTCAAGAGTGATGAGGTCAGGGTTCCTGGCAGGGTTCGCACCAGATAGATCGTGGCGGGTTCCGCTGGATGGCGTCTCATCGATGTCTACGGTGCGTGGGCCCGGGGTCCGACGGGGTGCCACTGGCATGTTTCGGCTTGTTCCCGGGGCGTTAGGTTTAGACAGCGATGTTTCGGAAGATGTCGGGGTCTTACGGCCACTGCGAAGAGACGGCATTTCCACTGGGTAAGACTGAAGGCGTGTTATGTGTAGATCCGGCTCGAAGGACCAAATGTACTAGACGTTTGTACATAAACTAAATATAATAGGGAGCTGGCCACAATGACACGCCAATGGAGTTTGGTACGCCAGTGGATTTTGGAATGCCACTGGTTTTTTTAAATGAATTTACTACTTTGACAAAAAATGCTTCTAGGTATAATGGCAAAACTGATTTGAGTACTGGATTAAAATAAATATTTTTCACTTTGGAGACTGTGGGAGACTGGGGTTTTTAGGATTTTAGGTTACTGGGATACTGGGAGAGGTAAACTGAATCTAAGACTGATTAAAACACTTGAAAAGAGGTTTGAACTTGGAGACTGTTGGTATCTTGAGTAGGTATTGTTTCTTCTTGGCTGATAGTTTTGAACTGACTTCCTACCGGTTTGACTTCTATTTTTATAGGGCAAACTCAGGTCGGATGTTTGGGGGACAGAACCTCCTTAATTTTTCTAAGGTACTTGTTTTAGGTAATTTCCCTGGTCGCTACGATTGGAAGTCAGCTGTGTTAAAATTATGTGTGATAGTTTTTGCCAAGATTTTACCAACTCAGGATCCCAAAGCTTCACATCATTTTTATTGTGTTTACAAGAAAAGGTACAAGTATACATATGTGATATAAGGTACAATTTTAAACAGTAAATATTTTTCTTAAAGTGCAACAATCACTGATAGACGTCAGTTTTTGGGTTGTTTTTGTAGTACATACTCATTTTTAGGTGATGATGTTTATTTCTTGATCCAAATTATTCCCAATTTCTCGAAATTGAGCTCCAAATTTTTCGGAAGATGAATTCGCTGTCGTAAATATTTACGATTCCGATTTTTCCTTTGTTCAGAATTGACCAATAGTGGCTCGGCTGGTCGCATGGTGGGGGTGACGTAAATAGTCAGCCATTTCCTTGGCGTTGATCATTGCTGTCTGGAGTCCCTTGTGGAAGCATTAGGTGGTTATTCAGATGTGTTTTCCAGTCCAATGAGGCTGCTGCATGTATTCATTATCAATTTCATTTATGTTTTCAATTGATTAGTTAGTTAAAGGACATAATAGCGTTGTAGACAAGTCATTTGGAAGGGGAACCACATGCACATAATTCCGCTAGCCAATAGCAGCTCTCAGATTGTCGTGCTGGCGGCATGGTACTCTGTGGGAGCGTAAATTCCATTCTTGAATTTCCATGGTTGTCAAAAGCTTTCGCGCACTCGTTAGATGCACACGGATTCCTACGACACGTTCCATACACGTAGTCTTCCCACTCTTGCTTACTTCAGTTTTCTGTAAGTTTCACCCCTACCGAGTGTGAATTGCATACTCTAATTTTTTTAGTAGCTAAAGGTTTAAATTTTGGAGCTGGGTCAACGTATTTTAAAATACATTAAACAGGTTGACTTTAATTCCCAGCGACCGATTTTTTTTTCAAATGTGACTTAAAAGTCCAACTTCGAATTTACTCGAAAACGGAAGCTCAAATCAAATAAAGTTTTAGCACAAAATCGACTCAATATATAATTTATATTTACCTGTTTTATGCTTGTACGAATACCTATCTACATACATCTATATATCTTAAGTTAAAAAAGATGCTCTTCTAGGACGTTATCAAAACCAAAAACTTTAAATTTGTTAATATATAATACTTCAATTGAATGAAACATTTCATCCCAAAATAACCCCAGTGTAAGTATTTTTTTCGAATTCAACAACCAAAAGCGATAGCTGTATACAGCTAAACAAATAGTACCTAACACTTATCTTATACCTTTTTAATCATATTCTGCTGTGAGGGAACACCCTTTTAATTCAATTGAAAATAGCTAAACCCTCATTGTGGTTCAGTCCTTCCATCACCACATAAGCAACGTTTTCCGCTTATAATTGTGGCATTAGGAGGGATTCAAAAAGTTCATTGCCAGGTTATTCGTAACCCTGGAATGTTTGTCTTTAAAAAATACCATAACAAACCTAAAAATTATCATTCTTTTAAATTGAAGCCAATCGATATCTCCCAAAGACGCAACAGAAACCGGAAATACACCAAAGCGATCGTTTATTAAATTAACTTTCAATAAAAAAGCATCGATACTCAAGTTAGTAATTATTTATTACGTCTCATTAACATCGTAAGTCCATTTTAGTCTAAACTCTCTCCAAGTTCGTCGAATATTAAATTTCTTTTTGTCTGCCGCCGGATATTCAACTCCCCTCTCAAGCGTAGGCGAATATTTTCGTTTTGTGCAGAAGTCAAGTTGAAACAATATTGCCGTCCATCAAACTGACGTGTAAATACGGCTGATTGGCAATGAATATTTTGTGAATTACCTGTACTTAAAATGAAGATTCATTGTTGAGCGAGGTTCAGACGAATGAAGTTAGCTACAAGATGTCTAAGAAATATTCCATGTTTAGTCGGTAAGTTCTTTTTTTTAAATACTAAAACGTCGATGACACAGGGCGAGTTTACAAGCTACTATCTACTAAGTTTAAAAGCGGGTAAATCGGCGAGTGAGATTGTCATGATGACACACAAAACTGTCCACTCGCTCAGAAGCGTAGGAAACTGAGGATGCTGCTAGCGCCAGTAACAAGAATAACGACGCCTGCGTTAACTAATTCTTCAGATGTTTGACAGTCGAAATCAACTGTTTATCGGAAGCCATGCTGGAAACATAAATAAATCAATCACGAGCAAGCGTGTAGGCGAGTAAAGTTGACGATCTTTCAACTTTTTTTCGTAGATTGTCAACAATCTGCTAGTCGCTGCTAGTTAGCAAGTAACACGATGACACTGGGCGAGTTTACTAACAGATAGTGAATTTCCCAGATAGTAGCTTGTAAACTCGCCCTGTGTCATCGACGCTTTACTGAGATACTAGGCGTCATTAGTTCAATGGTTTTGTTCAACTTGCATGCGCCAAAAATATAAGTAGGTAATACGATTTAAGTACACCTTTTCTCTTCACAATAAAAAAGAAAAAAATTCAAATTTCCTAATTGTTACTACATTGTAATGTTACTGGTATTCAATTGGATAAACTAGAAATCTTGGAAATTAGAAAGAACGAAATGATTAATTTAAACTTACATTTAAATTTATAAATATAAAAATATATATGTATATATATATATATTTTTTTTTTTTCTATTTTTTTTTTAAAGAAAGACAAACATTCCCGGGTTACGAATAACCCAACATTGTTTGAAAATCTCCTACTACCACCACAGAAAGCCGAAAATGTTGCTTGTGTTGTGATGGAGGATTTAGCCAGCCGAGGAATCGAACACGCGACGCTCGGGTGGGACCCAAGCGCTATGCCCACTCAACCACTGACCAGTCAGTCATATATGTATATTATGTTGTAAAAAGATACGATTTTAGATTTTCACGGGCAAAAATATTTTTGTTATTAGTTTTTGGGGTATTATGCCGTGTTGCGCTACCTCCTTCTTTAGCCAACGTTTCGGACAGTGTTGCAGTGTCCATCATCAGGGCAGATGTGTTGGCTAAAGAAGGAGGTAGCGCAACACGGCATAATACCCCAAAAAATAATAACAAAAATATGTTGTAATAAGTTTTAATTTGGGAGGCGGGAATGGGTACCGCCGCCTCGGGAACCTTTATTGGATAACCAACACCTCTGACATAGGTCACCCCAAGTGGTTCGCTACGTATGGTGATTTAGCAGGGGTGCCCGCGTTCATGGGAAGAGGTGTGTTTAGGTCTGATGATCAGGACACACTGAACCCCAGATTCCTACCCACCCCTTAAACCTTTTCCTTCCCAGAACCTCCTCTCCTTCCTTTCCCTAAAAAAACCCTTCACACAGCATCCCCAAAGATGACATAGGCCATCAGGGAAATTACTTTCCTCAGGGCCTCCTGTGTGGAGCTCATATAAATAAAAAAAAAGCAAATCCTGATGAAGTCATTGCTTACGAAACATGCTGTTTTTTTAAACAATAAACGTGGTTAAAACTAAGTATTCTATACGTTTTGAGAATGTTTAATAGCGTAATGATGAATTTAAACTAAAATTTATAAATATTTAAAAAAATATCATATTGTTGTAATTAGTTTTAAGAAAAACCTTGATGAAATAAGCATTGCTTACGAAACGTGTTGGTTTTTTAAACAATAAATATGGTCAATGTTTTGAGAATGTTTTATACTATGTTATTCGGCGGCACATCCTCCCTGCACACCCTTTCGGGGAAAAAAAGTTAAATCTATTTTGTCTAAGTAGGTATACCGTATTTTTGCTAAACCGACTGCTTACCTATTGCATATAAATATGGTGGGGGGCAAATTTCGGGGATCATATTAGCTTATTAAAGTACAACAACGACGGTAGCCATCTACATTTATCAAAATGAATAAAACAATCATGTTAAAATTATGTATTATGCATTTTAGAAATTCATGCCAATGTTTTCAATAATATACTCGCAGTAAAATCATCGCAATATCACTATGCAAATATGACTTTCATTGATACCGCATATTACCCCCACGTTCTACGACTAATTAATATCATATCTTACCACTACATTCATTAATTAGCACCATATTTTACCCCCACGTTCTGATTAACATGCGTTTGAATCACAATTCATTCATCCCACTGCAGAACCAACCGAAATCACCACTTCCAGATCAAATAAGCGTGTTACAAATTAATTATTGCCTGTTTATACATTATGCATAGGTTTTATTAAAGAAGTGCCGATGGAAACAACATGCCAATAATCTGCAAGGCAGTTCCCCTACTTCTGCGGAGTAGAGCGACTGGTCAGATGTAATAATCTTGATGGATGCAGAACTGTGATCAACCTAACCAGAGCCAAGAAAGCAAATGATTGATTAAAAAATGGAAATTATGACCTTAAACCTTGAGGTGATTTTCGTTTTTTGTTTTTGTTATGCCGTGTTGCGCTACCTCCTTCTTTAGCCAACGTTTCGGACAGCGTTGCAGTGTCCATCATCAGGGCAGATCCGGCAGATCCGGTACCCGGAAAGAAGGAGGTAGCGCAACACGGCATAACACCCCGAAAACAAATAACGAAAATACGTTTAGCCGTGAAATTCTTAAAACGTACCTTTAGGTGATTTTTCACAAAAAACGGCGCTCTACAAATTATCCAATTATTATTATTACAATAAATCCATCAGGTGTCGGGCATATTCTGTCAGGACATCAGAGAATTTCCGCTGTGCAATAAAATCCAAATAAATGGTATATTTCTGAAAGTATCCGACTACTAAAAAGTGTTTTTGAAAGGTGATGGAATATGCTTCCGATTATTATTATTTGAAATAAACATATAATTACTGAAATATTACAATTTTTAATATAAACATAAAAAAGTTTCGAAAATAGCTCACATATTTAAAAGCCAAATGTACTATGAACGCTATTATCACTTCATGTTTTTATCGTTTTTTTTTTTTAAATTACAAATAAAAATTCTTGAAATTTTATACATTTTTCTCAAATCACTATTGAAAACTTTGGTTTAATTATGAAACCAAAGTAATTAATATTATAGAGGTGCACATTTAAATTTTCGCGCGAAGTTTCCTATTTCTAACACCGTTTAGATTATGTTTCTCACCATGATAGTAAGGGTTATACAAAGATTCATGTGACACCTCTCTGAGCCGGGAGGAATTGGTCTCATATGATTATACGATTTAAAAGATTACAGAATTTTTAAAAGTTGAACAGCAAATGAATTGAATACATTTTCAAGCATACCTCGTGAAAATCGTGTGATATAATAATAATTAATGTAGGATTTGCGAAGCTGAAAGTTTATACAAAGAACTAATCAGAGCAAGGACAATAAATGCTGAAGAATGATCAAGAAAAAAACGAGGGTGTTTTAGACCACACGACTGAAGAAAACTTCTTTAGCTCCATCTATATAATACGAAGAGAGAAAGAAAATGTGCGCGCGCACTGCTCTCTCTTGCTCCTACAGGTGATACATACAATAGGCCTGCACTGTATCTTGGATATACGATGGCTATGAGAGCAAGAGAGAAAGAAAATGTGTGTTCGCACTTCTCTCTCTTGCCCCTTCAGTAAATACGAAACGTAACTCTCTCTCTTTCTATCTTCACTAACTTATATCTCCCTCTCAACTACCGTTCGCCTCACTTTTCGTAACTCTCTCGTCACGCTTTCACCAGCTAACTCCCCAAGTCAAGCGTGCGTAAAGAAGTTTGACTTAAAAAAAAAACTCTATTTTCGATGAATTTTTTTTCATTTTCAGTTGTAAATTCAATTCTTGAAACATCAGTTACTATTTTGAAAACGACAATTAAAATATTTTTATCGAAGATGGCAAATACTTGATGGCTTGACGGTATACAAATAAAAACTTTGTTTAAAACCACTTTATTTTATTTATATACTTCGACCGGCTTTGGTTGATCTCAACCTTCATCAGGACAATACAGATATAAACTTTAATACAGATATAAGTCTATCTTTTCTTTAGACAAAGTCAATAGACAGATTTCAACAAAATAATATCTATTTACCGTTCTCTTAAGATCTTTCATCACTCGCCAACAGCACACGAAGCAGAATCTGGTATCGACTCGCTATATTGTATCGTATATATCAGGAAATGTATATATCCGTACTGACCTTCTTTCAAGAAACGGTAGTTCACGTCATGCCTCTACTGTACTGGGTACAGTACTGCGAATACAACTGACTTCTCTCGGGTCTAATGGCCTCGGGTCACCACGCGTCGCTTACTAAAGCTAAACTCTTCCGATTTATTGTTGTCAGGCTTTTTAAAGCTTCTTTTGTAAGTGTGTGAAATTTATTATTGAATGCCATGGCTCTATTTAATTGCTGTTGGGCTTGGAGAAATTGCCACCTTGAAATTTTCTAAATAATCGTGGTTTTATACTTAAGTGTTTGATGGACTATCGAAATTCTGTTCTTATAAATTTTATCTAAGTAAACAATTATGCACTACTTTTTACATATACAGTATACAGAAATACTGGCCTTCCGCACAACGCTATCATGACTTACACTGTTTGCTTCATTCGCATGCATGAATCGTTTCACTCATAAACTTCTGTCATTCTATACAATAAGCGCCCTTGAGGTGATTTTTCAGAAAAAGGGCGCACTGCAAATCATTATTATTATTATTATTCGACTTTTTTTACATTCGCTCCACATAGGAGGCCCCGAGGAAAACAATCCCTCAGGGCCTATTTCTATCTTTGGAGATGCTGTGTGGAGGGACTTTTTAGGGTGAGGAAGAAGAGGAAGTTCTGGGAAAAAAAGGTAAGGTGAAGGTAATACTAGTTTTTCAAACCAATCTCAAGAATGAATCGATTATTCAATAAATATTAAGAGACTTAAGTATTTTCAAATTCAATTATTACCTTTCGGGAGGCGGCAATGGGTACCGCCGCCCTGGGAACCTTTATTGGATAACCAACACATCTGCCATAGGTCACCCCAAGTGGTTCGCTACGTTTGGTGATTTAGCAGGGGTGCCCGGGTTCATGGGGTGAGGTTTGTCTAGGTCTTGGAGGCGGATGACCAGGACACATTGAACCCCAGATTCCTACTCACTCCTTAAACCTCTTTCCTTCTCAGAACTCTCCTCTCCTTCCTTTGCTTAAAAAAACCCTCCACACATGACATAGGCCGTTATAATTATAATAATTATTTTTCTCAGGGGCTCCTGTGTGGAGTTCATGAAAAAAAAAACCTTCAGAAGGAAGCTATACTTACATATACCTGATGATCTTCTCACTTAGAGCTTTAATATGTGTACAAATGTATGTGTATGTCCATATGTATATGTACATGTATGCATATATATACTCGTATGTGTGTGTAGAGTTTGCATACGTAAGGATATACATGTATATGTGTATGTGTGTATATATATATACACGTAAGTGTGTATGTATGTATTTTCTAATATTTGATCCTTCTTGTTTTACGAGTATGCATGTACTAGTAATATATTTTATTATTATGTATTACAACCACGGACATATGAATATATCTGGACCTGCCCTAAGTGATAAAAACGTAATATTTCCCCCTCCCCATGGAACCGGCTATAAGCTCCGCCTTGGCGCCAGCTCGCTCCATGGGGAGGGGAGAGAATCTAAAATATGTGACGTCATCATTCTTGTAGTGACCAGCGCGAAAGTAACGTCTATACGTTTTACGAAATATCACGCCAAAAACGGCAGCTTGCGCTATACATTATAGGTACATATTATATAGACATAGCGAATGTGGGCGGTTCTCCAGTGTTCTCGCGCTGGTTACAGGGGTAAGTAAATTATGAAACATTTGTAATAGTGTTTTAACTAAACACGGCAACAAAATATTGCTATGTGTATTGGGGCGAGTCTTTTTGCGGCGAGCATTTGGCCTTAGCAAATATGTTATTATCGTGGCAAGCAATTCGCGCTCCCATGTAAAAAGGTCTATTCATTCAAAGCAGATTTTGCTTTTAAGAACTAAATGGTGATATTGTAATGCGAGATGCCTATTTACTGTCAGATTGATTGTATAACGAATCACAGTCATCTTTCCCCTCTTCCCCCTTCATAGTTTGGTTTTACCCCCTCGTCTGCATCTTCTGGTCTATTGAATTCTGATGTCTATGATTACAACATATTAAGAATGTTGAGATGAATGGTGTGCCCACATTTAATTGGAATTGTCAATGTAACCATATTCGAATTGTAAACTTAATGTAATAATTATATGTAATGTATTCTGTTGGCGAGCCAACAAATAAAATAAAATGATAAATAATTAATAATTGACCTGGGTCAATTTTGACCTACACCCATGTTCATATACCACGTGTCGATTCAACTTTTAGAAGCGCTCACGTGAACACCAACCTAACCAGTTCTTTGCAAAGCTTCAGATATCTCCGTATATCGTATAGGCCAGTTAGTTAGTTGGAACTCAAGTGGGTACCTACAGTTGACGACTGACAGGTGGTCTGCGAGAAAAAGCAAGTTCAGAGACCGCTAGACTATCTTAATAACGTATCAACAATTTTCAATGGCTAATTATCTCAGACCGTATTGAGTAGACGCATTGTTTATTGGTTCAAGTACTTTAATTTAATGGTAGTATTTTAATATAATGTTTGTAAATGAGGAATATAAACGCTAGAAATATTTCGATTCTTATGCCTGCAAAATTAAAAATCCAGCGTCTTATTTGCGAGAGGCAAGTAAGCGAAAAAGTGGTTTTTATTTATTTTGTGCATAATTTTATAAGAACGAAAAAACTTAGAACACAGAAAACCTTAAAAATAGTCTTAGCCACAAACGGGTATTGTTTAAAAATTGTTTTTTGTATTACTTCATAGTTAAGTGGTTTACGCTTATATTTTTTGTTATGTAAATAATAATTTTATTGTAATTCCAATACATAGAAAAGCTAGTAAAAACTTCAATTTATCCGTAGCATATTTTTTTATGTTTATACTGTAAGCCGACTCGTCGTAAAGATTAATCTAAATAGGATTTCACGTATAACTTCATATTGCTTTGACTTCGAACAACTGTCATAAACAATATTGACGTGCTTTGCAATGCCACGCAACTAACGGAAGAGTTTGTGTTTTAATTTCGTTTATTGAAGTGCTTTTGGGGACACAATATTTTTTGTTTTTCCGTCTGGTGCGTAAACGAATAGATCAGAAGGTTTTCCTATGCGTGATCCAGCCTCATAAAGCTGTCCGGGTGAGAAGTATGGATTTTTCCAAATTTGTCCCCTGATATCCCCTACCGCTACTATGTGTCCTTTGCTATCCATCCCTTTGATACCCCTCCGTCACCCCCCCCCCCTGCGTGTCCTATCCCATGCGTCCCCGTTCCCGCCCCATTCCCCTTTCCCTTCCCGCGTTCCCCTTCCACCTTCCCTTTTTTAGTAAGTATCGATCAAAAGGTTTCAAGGTTTCTCGTGAATTTCGGCCTTATTTTAAGATTAATTTGATTAATTAAGAATGAATCATACATGTAGTTTATGATTTTAAAAAGAGATTATATCTGAAATGTGTATTTCTTTGCGAGTGAGACTTTTCTAAAGTAAGTCTTGCAGCGTAGATATCTAGATTCCTATGTACTCCAGATTTGTAAGCTGATGAAGCCATACTAAATAATGCGAAATCATACAAAATCATATGTTTTTGTTTTGAAAATTGGATCGCTTACAAGTATTATAGATGCTTCAATTAAATACTGCTTATAGAACATATCTTGGCCCTTAAAAAAGTGGGTCATTTTTTTTTAAGTCTTTTATTAAGCCTAGAAAAAAATAAAGTATTAGGTCTATAAAATACACTTTCAAGTGCAAACTCTCCTACTTATAAACCTCGTTTCGGTTATGGTTTTATTGTATAATTTGACAAATTCAGTTTCTTTCATAATAATCGCAAATAAATTGATATTTACGCCCGAACCTCACAAAATAAAATAAAATATGCATTTTCACGTTGTTATTTTACAATACGGCCGGCAGTAGACGAATTTGGAGTTTCAAAGTGAACTCTATGCCGTCCACCGAAGGGCTACGTAACTTGTCACGCCCGTTTTTTTTATCAATTCGACCCCGGACGGAGTGGGGAATGGACGTTAGGCTCCGCGTCGCTTTGTTACGTGAAATCAATTTTGAAATTCTGTTTTATTACAATACACAATGCGTAAAAAATGAGTTAATGAGTTAAAATCTCAAATACCCTTTTCAACCTTTCCAAAAGCTTTTTCTCAAGTATTTTTAAACTCCTCCCATAAAAGGGCGTGAATTCCGATTTCGATTTTTTCGTGGACTATTGGATCACGTTAAGTATTTTTTTTTAACAGACTCCACTTTACTTCTATGAATTGCATAGTGTGGGGACCAAATCAAGGAGCCGTACTCTACGATACTCGATTAACAAGAGGTTTGTGATTTTATGAAATGGGCGGTTAAATTACTGTTTGTTTTTTAATTGAAAAGTCAGCAATGGAATGTCAGATATTTTCGTCATAATTTTACGCCTCCACAAAATGATTAATTAATATTTTGAGTGAAGTTTGGTTGAACGCTGTGCTTTGTGTAAAACAATTTGTAATTAGGTTTTAGTATCTCACGATTTCTTAACCCCTCAAGCTGATTTGTTCGCTTTTGGGAACAGCCCACATAGGTCTCGTAGAAATCGTTGTATCTCCCTAACTGTTATGGTGAGAAAGATAAAATACCACGCTTTATATTAGAATCCAGAAGTTTTTTTTAATTTTTTTATTGTTTTTATTTCTTGCTAGAGCAATCCCGATGAGTTACAAAACTCATTTTGGGACAGGAGGAACATACAAATCATGGGTGGGAGGAAATATTTAAAATTTTACATAAGAATTTGGATATTAAAATATAAGATTCACATACAATATAGAAGAAAAATAAAATACAGGTTGAGTAGAATAAACAGCAATGGAAAACAATTAAAGAAAAGGGAACAAGGTTATACAGATATGGATGATTACAACTTAATGGAAAAGAAAAGAAACAAGACAATTGAACATGACAAGAAAATTACAAAGTTTCATCCTTATACATACTTAAAAAATATTCTTTTAAAGCATTACTCTGATTTTTTTTTACTTTGCTGGATTCCCTTGTACTTATCTGGTAGCGAATTATATAGTGTATAGGCAACATAGTTCAGAGATTTTATCCCATATTTTGTAGTGTGTGTTTGAGGTATGCGGATTTTATTGCTATTTCGAGTATTGTGAGTATGGATGTCTTGATTGTAAAGTGGCTTGATGATATTGTGAGTTGATTGTTGGGTAATTTGTAGGATGGTGCTTGTGATTTCACGTTTAGGAAGGACTGTGATTGGAAGAATATCGGAAACTAAATAGATGTCTCTGACATGGGTGTCCCATGGAAGTCCAAAAACATTTCTGAGAGCTCGGTTTTGAACCACCTGCAGATCAGCTATCAATTTCTTTGAGGCAAATCCCCAGATAGAGCAGAGATAAGAAAGGTGTGAATGTACCATGGCGTAGTACACTGATGTTAATAAAGGTACGGGTAGTAATCCTTGGAGTCTATAAAGTACACCAGTTATGGGTGTAATTTTCTCCTTTACATGATTATGTGGAGATCCCACGAAAGTTGGGAATCTACGATCAGGCCCAAATATTTTGTGCTCATTTTCTTTTCGAGGCAGTTATCACCAACTTTGATATTGAGGCTGATATTTTTCTTGTTGCCAAAAAGTATATAATGAGTTTTAGCTTGTGAGTTTAGAAATATCAGCATTCATTTCCGTTTCAAGCTCCGCTAGGTTCAGTCTGTTGTAAAAAATTAGTGTATCGTCCGCATAGAGTTGTAGAGTTCCTTTAATACCCCACTTTGTTATGTCACTCACATAGATAAGAAATAGCAACGGTCCAGTTGTTTATAGAAAAATTAAAATGTGCACCTCTATTATAATACATACGTCTTATAAAATATGTGTGTGTTTTTTTTTGTCATCGGTAATTTTTTGTTAGAAAAAGTTAACGGTGATCCATTAAAATCAAAAATAATACCAGTTCAATTTTTTATAAGAAAAACTCTCTTTTTATAACTTTTGAAGATCAATCCCATCAATGTAATATATAATTCCAGAAGAAGATAACAACAGTAATCTAAACGAAAATATGAAAGAGAACAAGACATGAAAAATAGAAAAAGAAAATGGTCGCAACTGGGACTTGAACCCAGACCTCGCGTCTAACCGGGACGTGCGCGTTAACCAATTTCGCTATTGCCACCTTCTGTCAAACCGTCATATTTGTTTTCAACTAATTCCTTTTCCATATAACGGGCGACTACCCTTTTTATAAAAAAATGAATATTCATTTAGACTTTTATAAAAAGTCAATAGTTCCATATGAATAAATTCGGAAATATTTATCCAAGACGCTATCCAGGTTACAAACCGTTACTCGGAATGATTGTTTCCAATAAAAAGTGTAATTGCCCGTAATATGGAAAAATAAAATTAGTTGAAGATAATATTGTAAATTCTAAAATTTGAAATATGAGATTGACAAATATGACGGCTTGACAGAAGGTGGCAAAAGTTATTGGTGCACAGCCACACAACAAGATTTACCGAAAACAAAGGCCTAAAAATACCACGAATACCAAATAAGTATGGTAGCAGAACGCTCGAATATATGATACCTTAAACTGACAAAAAAGTGGTTAATAAATGAACAACACATTTATCTATCCTAAATCTTATATTAGGTATTAATTTATTAATATTGTAACTTAAGCTAATGTGTGTTATGTAATAATATTAAATGGTAGAACCTACAGACAAGCTGATCTGTCACAGCTTTGTGGGACTACCCATATCTTATATTGTATTAGATGTAATTATATTCAATTTAATAAATAAAAATTTTAAAAATAAAAAAAATTTGCGAAATTGGTTAACGCGCACGTCCCGGTTGGACGAGAAGTCTGGGTTCGAGTCCCAGTTGCGACCATTGTCTGTTTCAATTTTTTCTCTTTCATTTTTTCGTTTAGATTACAGTGACAAAATAATGTTTATTTCTAACAATAACATTTGAAAGTGTATTTAATCACCTTCAAATACAGCTTTTAGTATTCTGAAACATTTATAAATATTACATTATTTGAATTTTATTGCAAAGCGGAAATTTTCTAACCTTCTAACAGAATATACTCGAGGCCTGAGGGGTTAACTAAATTTAATTTAAATAAATTACCGGAATGCAGTAACAGAACACGGTTTCTCAGACACAGAATGATTTAACTATTGTTCTTAGTCATTCCGTGGCCGTTCTCCACGTCTCTACGTCTTCTTCAATCTATTCGCAACATAGTCTACACACTCTACATATTGTCCTAGGTTCCATAGCACGTGTGTGCATAACACTAGATCGAATAAAAATGATATAAAAAATATTCCAAGTTATAAAACCACATTTGGACAAAGAAACTATACATACTTAGCAACAAAACTCCATAACATCCTTCCCCAATACATAAAACTAATAAAAAATCCTAATGAATACAAATTAAGAATATGGCTTAAAGAGGTCAATGAAAAACCCTAACGTTTACACTAAAAACGACATAGAAGACAAATGAACTATATTTAAATAACTTTAGTCCGCCTCGGCACAGGACCCCCTAGTGAGGAGGACTAAGAAATACAATATTTTATACTTAATTTCACCATTACATATTGTATGTACAATTATTTTATATAGTCGCTAAAATAAAAAAAAAAAACATCAGAATGAAGTCAACTCAACATCTCTTTGAAAAATCATTAGAAGCTATAAAAAAATCATTTTGAAATAACTCTAACCTAACGTAGCCTATTTTAATTTTTAATGACTTTCACTTTTAACCATTTTCACTTTTAATGACTTTTCAAAAAGGTTCTGAGTTGATTTCATTCTGATATATCCGGTCACCATTTTCCATATTGTCCAAACGGTATATTATGCGTCCCTTTACTAATTAAGGGCATGTAACCTTATTTTTCAAAGGACTAATTTTTGCCTTCAATATTAGTGGCGGGGTACATTTCACACTTTCTTTATGTGAATATCTCACAAGAGCCCCAACTGCTCCCATCTGAAGCCAATGTGACCATGGCATCCCCATTTGGGGTATGTTGTGAGACTGAAGGTAGTGGGGTGGGTTCCATGCAAACTCAGAATCAAGTCAACTCACCACCTCTTTACCAAGTCATTAAAAGCTATGAAAACAATAAAGTAAAATAGCCCATAACTTAACCAAACATAACCTATTTAACCATTATTTAAATATATTTTTTCATCACGTTTAATGAATTTTAAATGGAGGTGGTGAGTTGATTTCATTCTGAGTTGTAGGGTCACCAGTGGGGAGGGGAAGGAGATGGGAGAGAGGAAGGTGGGGAAGTACCTGGCTATTCAGATCTGGTCACTAGATACAGCTAGAGCCATTTCAAGCAACGTTTCAATTCTGAATGGTGGTCTTACAACAGGGCTATACTGATAGTATCTTCCTCTCTGGAACGTGCCGCAAATACACTATGTATTATTTAAAAAAATAATGATTGTGCAATAACACAAATTAATCTAACAAAAATATTTATTTAAAGTCAAGAACCTTAGCCTTCGACCAAATGTAGTACTAATTGCCAAGGAGAGGAGAAAAGAAAAATAAGTACTCAAGTAAGTAAGCGTCATGAGTAGGATTAACCCTCAGCTGGTTTGGGCATCTAGAGCGAATGAACGAAGAAAGTAGTGTAAGGAAAATATATGACGCAAATGTGAATGGTAGAAGAATTCGGGGACGCACAAGGAAGCCATGGCACGATCACGTGAATAAGATATTTGAGTCGGGCCATGTCAAGAGTCAGAATAACAGGGGACGATGTACATATGAATATGAATGAGGCAAGGAGTGTGTTGAAGACCGAGTTGTTTGGCGGTCCGTTCTCTCTGCCTAACGACGTGATGTTTAGTTAGTCAGTAATTAAGGGCCCGCAACCCGAATTTATACCGATTTCTTACATATCTCCCTTAAACATTTGAAGTTTTTAAGCTCTTAAAAAAATACATGTTATTTTTGAAGATAATGTCTAGATGCTGCCCGCGCCGAAACGCAAATTATATGAAATTGCCTCGATAGAAAAAAATCGCTAAATATGCTACAAAAATTATTAAAAACAAGTGTGTTTCTATTATTTTATAAATTATATTTGTGAAAAAATTCAGAATGTTTCTTTAAATAATATTTAAGATACTCCCCGCGAGATTTTTGCTCTATTTTAAATGAGTCGTGTTTTATAAAACATTTTCGCAATATTTGCATCGATTTTATTGCTGTAAATGTTAGCGCTCTTTTCTAAGGGCCTGTCCGCACAGCGATATTTCTCCGCGCGTTTTTTTTTTCGCAACATTCTGAGACACATGGGATCTTGTAGGGCTATCCGCACTGGCAGTAAAAAAATCGCGCTAAAAAAATTTCTGTGGTTTGATGCAAATTGAACGCGATGCGGTGCGGATTTATTTCCGCGCGAATATTTAGTGCAGTATGAAATAGTATGGCTATGGCCGCACTGCGGAATAAAATTCGCGCGTTTCACATCAGTTGGACCAACTAGTTGTAGTAAATTATCAAATGATTTTTTTGTCATTCTGTAATACCCAAAAAACTTTTTATTGTATTTTCGCAGCTCTTGGAGTGTTTTGTGAGGAAGGTTTAGGTATGTAATTTGTCAAGGATTTGTGTAAATTGGTTGAAACATAACGATAATTGTTAGAAGTGTCGGAAAAATCAAGCCGCCTGGGAGCTTTCATCGAAAACGCTGCCTAATTCTTTTGGGATATAACAAAACAATGCATGATGGGATATTCCTCTTTTATAGATCTACAAAAAAGTCCGCGAAGGCATATATCTATATTTTACGGATAGCTTACTACATCCATTCTATGTTCTACAAAATGGTCACGTACATCGCGGTAATTGAAAAGTTATTTAGACGGATACAGTATTAATCCTTATTAACTTAAATATGTTAGTTACCCCAAGCATTTCATGCACATTATTATAATCTTTCACACCATCTCTATGTATTATAAATTTAAGTCCTCCGCGGCATCTTTCGGTCTCTTTGCGATAAACTCAAATACGGCGGTGGTTATAAAGGTTGGATAACCATCCATTAGATAACGTTGTGTTTTATTTGCCGGGTCAGCTAGTATTAGATAAATTAAAATTTTAGTTCTGTTATCCATTTACACGTGCGTCTTAGATGAGAACTGTATTACACTGACAAAAATCGCACAAAATTTTATTCGCAGTGCGTACTAGTTGTAATTCCGATCGCGGAATAAAATACGCGAGAATTTAAAACGCGCGGTGAAATATCGCTGTGCGGACAGGCCCTAACATTCGTAATTTCGTATCTCTCCATTTTCTTCTTTTCGAGCTCGGTTGCGGAGCCTTTAGAAACCTCTCATTTATGCAAATGGTCGAAACATTTGTGTCTTGACATGATTGATTGCTTGTGTACCTTGTTTTTAATAGAATTATAAACAGGTTTATATTAAATTACGTTCGAAATATCCGCAAAAAAATATTACGACCGAGTTGCCATTCCTTGCAGAAAAACAAACAAAAAAACTAAACTTAAATCTCATCAATGTCACTCGGTCAATAAGCCGAACGGCGGCCTGATGTGATGATTCTGCCTTCCGTTATAATTTGGTCCATATCTGTCAGACAGCTTCATCTGCTGTTCATCTCAAATTCTTATTTGCGAAATACATTTATAAAGAATTTCGAGGTGGTAAAATCAATTCTTGATGACTTCGGATGGGTTTTTTTTTTTTTTTTACATGAGCTCCACACAAGAGGCCCTGAGGAAAATAATTTCCTTCAGGGCCTATGTCATCTTTGAGAATGCTGTGTGGAGGATTTTTTTAAGGAAAGGAAGGAGTTCTGGGAAGGAAAAGGGTTTAAGGGGTGGGTAGGTAGGAATATGGGGTTCAGTATGTCCTGGTCATCCGCCTCCAAGACCTAGACAAACCTCACCCCATGAACCCGGGCACCCCTGCTAAATCACCAAACGTAGCGAACCACTTGGGGTGACCTATGGCAGAGATGTTGGTTATCCGATAAAGGTTCCCGGGGAGACGGTACCCATTCCCGCCTCCCAAATTGAGATAATATGTATTGTGGTTGGTAGGTGATAGAAGTTTTTTTTTGACAAAGCTCCATACAGAATGCCCTGAGGAAAATAATTCTTCTCAGGGTCAATGGGAATGCTGTGTGGAGGATTTAGGTTTAGTAAAGGAAGGAGAGAAAGTTATGGAAAGGAAAAGGGTATGAGGGGTGAGTAGGAATCTGGGAGTCAGTGTGTCTGGGAGTGACGCACGTACGAATCCATCCCTCCCACTGCGGTACAAGGCGATGTTCCGAGAGAGTACGGCTGGAGAAGTCAAAGGGACTCTCTCAAACATTCTCCCGATCCAGTAGCCAAAACCCGGACAAACGTCGTCCCATGAACCCGAGCATGCAGAATTTGAACAATTCAGCATTTCAAAGTAAATTTTCAAGTTTTGTAAATCCTCTTTTTAAGTTCTGTTATTATATCATTATTAGCCAGTTGTTTTACGAAACTGAAATTTGATGGATTTTTCAAATTCTGTCAATCAACTCGCTCTTACCTATATTACGTTTTATACTCTGGATATTAGCCGAGTAAAAGCACCAATTCGACGTCGCGGATTCAGTCATATTTGTTTTAAAATCTCCATTATTACAATTTTTCTCAGGGCATGTATCATCTTTGGGGATGCCGTGTGGAGAGTATTTTTGATGAGATTAAGAGAGGTTTTGAAGAGACCCATAATGTAGGAGGGAGGAAAAACAGATGGAACATTTTAATTTCTTTTTTACATTATAAAAATCATTTCCCTCAGGGCCTATGTCATCTTAGTGGTGTGTGGAGGGTTTTTTTAAGGAAAGGAAGAAGAGGAAGTTCTGGATAAGAAATGGGTATTCGGGGTGGGTAGGAATCTGGGGGTCAGTATGTCCAAGAGCGACGGACGTATGAATCCATCCCCTCAACTGCGGTGCAAGGCGATGTGTCGAGGGATTCTGGCTGGAGAGGTCAAACGACTTCCTCAATCAGTCTCTCTCGATCCGGCCCGCCACGAAGCAGGCGGCAGACACATCGGCCGCCAAGAACTTGACAAACTTCAACCCCATGAACCCGCCCCCCCCCCCCGGCTAAGCCACCAAATGTAGCGAACCTCTTGGGGTGACCTATGGCAGAGGTGTTGGTTATCCAATAAATGGTTCCCGGGCCGGTGGTACCCATACCCGCCTCCCAAAATGCAAAAGTGCACATGAACAATCCAATAAGTGTATTCCCGCCCCGAAATTAAATTAATTGTAACGTCTGCCTAAATTCGTTCGATAATAATTTATTATCGAATGACCAATCCATTAAATTTGTTCCAATGGTTCGTTTAAATTTTAAAAGCTTTTGATGAGACAGATTTTTTTTATTTCCAGCGCGAGGCAAAATCCTGTTTGCCAATTTTGCAACAGGTTGACTTAAAATTCCTGACCTATTTTCGTCCGGTTATAATTGAATTTAAATTTTGCACTTAAGAATCTTAAAAAATTGGTGATTGGTACCTACAAGCACTCATTAATGATTGAGAACCCGAGAAGCCGACGAAACCGGAAAACTTGTGAGATTTACAAAACGTGTGTCATTTCAAAATGTAAATTGTTCGTTATCGAAATTTCTCTTTCACAGTAATACATCAAATTAATATTAATTAGATCATTTGCGTAGGTATAAATGTTCGATCGACTTCATCGGCAACGAATAATTTGTGTGTAAAAAGCAATGTAATTAGAATTAATGAAGATTCAATTAATGAAGTTCGATAGATTAAAGGTCCGTAATTCTTGTTAGTGACCGACCGAAGATTCGGTTTCGGTTTCGGATACGGCAAATTTCGACAAAAAAATCTAGTTTCGGCATCAGTTTCGGTTTCAGCAGAAAATCTGCCGCAAAATTCGGCCGCACCGAAACTCTCCGTTAGTGAATTATCGCCGTCGCGTCGTTCGGCTGAGTTCGTGGCTCGTGTATCACCCGCCATCATTAGCAAAATAGTCAATTAATGAGGCCCTTCCTGTGTAATGTTAGTGTTGATTATTGAAAAATTTTTGTTCCAAGAAGTGGTTAACATGTTTGTTAATTTTTATAATTTTTGTTTGTTTTACAGCAGTAATATCAAAAAAATAAACAATTATTTTTTCACTTAATTCAATTATTGTTTTTTTTTAATTTTTTTTTTTTTTTAACTTTATGAGTAAAATCTCAAATTATAATATTTCATTAAATGAAGACAATATTAGCGAAACTCAATCGAAAATCTGAGACAGAAAAATCAAAAAAGATATTGGCTCCGCTGGGACTCGAACCCAGGACCCTTTGCTTACATGGCAAGAGCTCTACCGATTGAGCTACGGAACCCATATGAAATCCGGTCACTTTTAACTGTATCATACTTCGACTAAGAACTACCAACATTATCTTCATATTCTTAACGCACATATTTATTGGCTGCTATCTTTTTATATGATTGGAAGATTCAACTCAAACGAAATGCAATCTAGATAGTGTCTGGATAAATTTTCTATGCATTTTATTTTTAATACGCAACATCTATTGACTTGTCTGCAAGTCTAGGATAAATATTTCTTTTAAATTTTTTAAACTTTATGAGTAAAATCTCAAATTATAATATTTAATTAAATGAAGACAATATTAGCGATACTCAATCGAAAATCTGAGACAGAAAAATCAGAAAAGATATTGGCTCCGTTGGGACTCGAACCCAGGAGTTCTTAGTCGAAGTATGATGCAGTTAAAAGTGACCGAATTTCATATGGGTTCCGTAGCTTAATCGGTAGAGCTCTTGCCATGTAAGCAAGGGGTCCTGGGTTCGAGTCCCAGCGGAGTAATATCTTTTTGATTTTTCTGTCTCAGATTTTCGATTGAGTTTCGCTAATATTGTCTTCATTTAATTAAATATTGTTTTTTTTTTTAATTTCACTTAACACTTGTAATAAGAATGTTGTGATTGTAATTGGCAATTCATATTAAAACACTCGATTAATCAGATTCTTCCTTTATTTTTTTATATTTTTTTTTTACATGAATTCCACACAGGAGGCCCTGAGGAAAATAATTTCCCTCAGGGCCTATGTCATCTTTGAGGATGCTGTGTGGAGGGTTTTTTTTAAGGAAAGGGAGGAGAGGAGATTTCTGGGAAGGAAAAGGGTTTAAGGGGTGGGTAGGAATCTGGGGTTCAGTATGTCCTGGTCATCCGCCTCCAAGACCTAGACAAACCTCACCCCATGAACCCGGGCACCCCTGCTAAATCACCAAACGTAGCGAACCACTTTATGATGTAAGTGTGAATTATTGACAAATTTTTGTTCGAAGAAGTAGTTAACATGTTTTGTTATTTTTTATAATTTTTGTTTGTTTTATAGCAGTAATATAAAAAAACATATATATTTTGAAGATCAGTCTACTGGATTAAAAATTAGAGGAGCTACCTACAGAGGACCAGCATTGGGCATCGACACAATTTCCTCTTCTCAAAAGTATCTTGACATTTTAAAGAAATACCCTACGTTGACAAGGCCTACCATGCAGACACCGGATGCAATTAAACATTGTGGAGGTTGCTTATTTAGAGTCGTCGATATACTTACTCAACTCCAGGGAAGGATATCGCGTGAATTTATGATAGTAAAAGAGTTCTCCACGTTTTATAATTTATTTCGTCTTTGTCAGACACATTTACAAATCTATAATTTTTTCACACACCTCGATTATATTTTATTTCATTTAACACGTGTAAACTGTCTACAATGGAGGACCCACCACTTACCCGCCCTGGTATAGGTAACAGATGGTTACCCCTTCAAGGCTCTTGCAAGGACTCTAATTTTTTTAGTAAAAACGATTCTACATTTGATAATGAAACTAGACCTCCAATGTCCCTGCATACGTTGTTAGCAAGCAGTATGCAAGTGCTTAGCGGGAAATACAGATACAATATGTGTTAGTATGACAAAATATAGACAAGACAATGGGACAGGTTGGTGAAAGTACACGGGGTGGCAAGCGCTGGGTGATTGTATCCAGCATATCCTACAAGCACCTGTTTGGGAGGAAGACACAGTAGATAAGTAATAAGGGCATGGCAAACGATTGAGAGTCCTCTACAATCGATTGGCAGTCCCAGCAAAAATGCGCGTGACGTTCGGTCTAGTCGTGAACCACACTCAGCTTCCGCGCCCCTTAGCCGGCTCCTCGGTGGTGCCTCAAAGAGATTGGGGGGAAATACCCGACGACCCTAAGGAATTCACATTCAGTGTAAACTGTCTGTATAAAAGTAAAAAATAGGCCAAATTTCAGTAAACAATAGATTTTTAACATGTCTAAAAAAGTTTCGGTTTCGGCCGAAACTGAGACAGATACCGAAGATTCGGTTTCGGTAGAAAGTCATGTTTTGGTCGGACACAAATTCTTGTCGTAGTTCGACAAAATTTGATCGATCATGTCTCAACGTGTATATAACGCATCGAACATGCTACTCGCTGGTCTTGAATCCGATGCGTTTATTGTCATTGGAGAACAAAAATTTGAGATTTTATTGAAAATTTTATTCCTTTACACCGTGAAGAAAAACCAGAAGTTGGCAGTTTTGACTTTGACCATAAATAAACCATTTTGCTTTTGACCATAGATACCTGAGCCGACTGAGCGTGTGGACGCAACGACTAGCATATGTAGTTCCAAGTCAATTCTTTCGATAGAGCCAAACCGTCGAACATGAACGTGCGTGGGTGTTTAGCATTAGACTGTGTTTATTATTGATTATGACAGCGTGTTTCTGTTCGGTACTGTAATTTTTTTGCCTCTATTTTTTTATTATTTTTCAGATTTTGTTACACATACTTCCAAAAAATATGATATCTACCTTTACAAAAGATTTGCCTTTTTGACAATTAAGTAGAAACCTTCTCAAAATATTATTTCTTCTTTCATTGCAAAAATGTGTGCATTTCCTTAACATTTATTTATTTATTTATTGTTGTTATACGCCCGTAGGGGCTTTTACATAGATTATAAAATAATATTTAAGATATCGAGGATTACACATACATAGAATTTATACCAAAAGTTATAAAAGTGAAAAAACTTTTAAGAATATACAAGTAGTTTTTAAAGAAAAAACCACTTATATATTCTTGCGTAAAACCGTGAAATATTTTAAACAATGTAATATTTAACAATAACATAGAACAAAATACAATATAAAACATTACAATAACACATCAAATCGTTAAATATATTATACCCACGTTACAATAATTTGTAGGATTCCACAAAGTGTTGGTTTAAATTGCATTTAAGAATGTAAAGGGAATCAGCGAATACATCTACAATACCACCAAACTTGTTGCCTAAATCATGCATCCTATTGGTAAGTGAGTGTGATTGATAGTTGGTTGTGTGTGTGTTGCAAAAGAATGTTATATTTTGTCTAGTATTCCTTGTCGGTACATGGAGTTTAATACTAGAAACGAAGCAAGGGCTGTCAATTAGGTTGTTCATAACTCTGTACAATAAAATTAGGTCTGAAACGATTCTTCTGTCAGACAGCGTAATTAAATTTAGTCGATTCATTAAACTTAAATAATTAATGTTTTCTATTGGCATTTTGAGTTTGAAATTTAAGTACATAGGAAATTTGTGTTGAAGACGTTCTATTTTGTTAGAGTGTACTTTATAGAAAGGGGACCAAATAGGTGAATTATATTCTACTTGACATCTAACTAATGAAATGTAGAGTGTTTTCATGCAATCCATGGACTTAAAATCAGTTAGGGTTCTACAAAGGAAGCCAAGAATCTTTAAAGCCTTATTAGTTATATCATCTATATGTGCTGTGAATGTTATGTTTTTATGTTACTGGTGTTAATTTAACATTATTTAAATTATATTCATTAACAAATTACATTTATATTACATTTTCTAAGTTTTAAAATTGGTATTCCAGCAATTATGTTGAGCTGCTACACTCTTTTAGAATATGCATAAATTATCAGAAAAAAGGATTTTTACTGACTTGGTATTTCTACATAAAATTCTTAATGATGCATTTGTGGATCCAGATGTGTTTGCATTGATAAATTTTCGTGTTCCGCTGCGAAATACTAGAAAAAAACAAAAAATATATAATTTTTTGGTAATTTTTGGAGATCGCTGGCAACGGTTAATATGCACTTAAAAAAAACCTTTTGATTCACCTTAATTACATTAAAAGGCAACTATTTGCATTGGGGGAAGTGGAAAATATTTCATTCTAAATTTCGATTACGTAAAATTAAAATTAGCTTTCGTCTTGTGAGATTGTACGCCATTAGCTATTAGCTCATTCGCTGTCACTTTGGTATGTTGGTATTCCTGATACACTTGAATGTATAACGAACGGCTTAAAGATTTTGAAGGTACGGGGCACTTTCTTTTGAATCACAAACCATGTTACACAAACCTAGCGTAGCCGCTAAACTACTTGAAAACTGGGATGTTTTTCTTGCCTTGACGCGAGTAGGCGCTATAAAGGGGCACTTTCTTTTGTATCACAAACCATGTTACACAAACCTACAATTCCCATGAAGTCTGCTACGCTTTGCTCTAGCATCTTTTCGTACAGTAACAAGAATACCAACATAACAAAATGACATTTGAAAATGGATGGTCTCGTTTGACAGAATGAAAGCTAATTTTAATTTTACGTAATCGAAATTTAGAATGAAATATTTTCCACTTCCCCCAATGCAAATAGTTGTCTTTTAATGTAATTAAGGTGAATCAAAAGATTTTTTTTTTTAAAAGTGCGTATTAACCATTGCCAGCGACCTCAAAAATTTACCGATTTTTTATAAGAAAAAACTCTCCTTTTATAACTTTTGAAGGTTATTCCCATTAATTTAATATATCACTGAAGAAGAAGATAACAATAATAATCTAAACGAAAATATGAAAGAGACAATACACAGAAAAACAGAAAATGAAAATGGTCGCAACTGGGACTCGAACCCAGCCCTCTCGTCTAACCGAGACGTGCGCGTTAACCAATTTCGCTATTGCCACCTTCTGCCAAACCGTCATATAAAAAATATATATATTTGAAATCTTCAATGTGAAAAAAAAACGTGTGATCGTAGTGGAAAGATTTTTCCATACTGGTTCTGATATGAATTCCGTATGGGGGTCGGAAAATTATGCTTTGGTTGTAGTAAAATTGGTTATACCTAAACTAATCCTTTGGTGGGATTAAATGTCCGAGGGAACACGTGTCTGGGGGATCAACGATAGGGATCAATATTCGGGTCACCTTTTAAAAAGGTTTTTTTTTAAATTAGCTCCACCTAGGAGGCCCCGAGGAAAATAATTTCCTTCAGGGCCTAAGTCATCTTTGGGGATGTTGTGTGGATGTTTGATGAATGGAAGGAAATGAATTTCTGGAAAGGAAAAAGGGTGGGTAGGAATCTGGGGGTCGATGTCTCCAGGAGTGACAGACGTATGAATCCATCCCTCCAACCGCGGTGCAAAGCGATGTTCCGAGTGAGTCCTGCTGGAGAAATCAAAACGCCTTCCTCAACCAGTCTCTCACGATCCGGCCTACCACCCAATTGGCGGGCAGACACAACCACCGCCAAGTTCCGGACAAACCTCTCCCCGTGAACCCGGGTACCTTTGCTAAGTAACCAAACATAGCGAACCATTTCGACCAATGTCAGAGATGTTGGTTATGTATCAAATAAATGCCATCCCATACCCGCCTCACAAGTTGTAGTAGTGTGGGTCATACCAGAAATAATCCCTTGTGGTGATCAAATGTCCGAGGGGTCAAGATTCGAGTCGCCTTATAAAAGGTGACTCGAATCTTGACAGTTCAGCAATCTTCCAAGCTACGTTCCGTCCAGCGGAACCGATCCAGTGTTATGAACTTTGTCATTGAAAACTCTTCAAAAAATTAATATCGGTTCCATGCCAAATCTGAATCAAGTCAACTCAACACCTCTCTGAAAAGTCTTTAAATGCTGTAATTTTTTTTTTAATTGCTGATAATTATAATAACCTATTTAATGGTATAACAAATTTTTTATATATTTTTTTAATGACTTTTAAAAGGAGGTGTTGAGATGATTTCATTGTGAGTTGTCCAGTCACCATTAATATCAATCTCGCTTGTTTCTTGTCCACCAAACACCGATCTAATCGATTACAAAATTAAGATCGATTAACAAAATTTTTAAAGTTATGTTTTACAATCTACGAACTTAACGATATTAACGTTTTGTAGAATCAGATCTACGATTGGATGGAAGATTTACAATGAATAAATTTGTCTTCGTTTTTTAATATCGACGTTAATTGATTTGACAAATTGATGGATTATTAAATTGGACGGTCGGTGTTCGGGTGTGAAACATGAAATCATCTACAAAATCCGGTCGGGGGGTCTTGGTATCAAATTAGTTTTATAAATAAAAAGGTAGTTGTTTAGACAGCGTCTGCGCTTTTTAATTATCAATCCCACAAATATAACATCACTTGATTCTTTGCGGATTTTCTCTAGTCTATAAAAAAATCGAGTGTAGTTTACTAATGCTAATGAGCGCAGACTAGCGTATTTTCCGTTTCATCGTGAAAATCGTTATTTGTTATTTTTTAAAATTATTTTGTTACTATATTTTATTTTTTATATTTATAGAAGATAGCTGATTCCTGGCAGCGTATTTACAAAACCTATACCGATTCAGTCGCGGTAGCACAATTTACATTTTAAATAGACCTATATATCAGTTATTTTTTATCACTTTGCAAAAAAAAAATTGTTCTAAAATCTAGATAAAATAATCTTTCTGATTTGTATATTAGAAATTAATAATTTTATTTCTAAATATTTAAATTTTGATATTATTCCCGTATTTTGTAAATACACCTCTACATTGATAATTTTTTATTATTTGGAAAAATCAAAAATTGTTCTAAAGAAATGAATTATTTTATTGCTAAATATTTAAATATTGATATTGAAAATGTAAATTGTCGGTAGCGCGACTGAAACGCGGTAGGGATTGCAATGCCAAATACATTGTTTCTCCCTAAATCACCTTTCCCTTGCGTCCCCGTTCCCCTCCCGCATACCCTTTCTAGTTAGCTTTATAAATTATAGCCCATGTCACCCGGGGATAGTGTAGCTTCCCAACAGAGAAAGAATTTTTCAAATCGGTTCAGTAGTTTCGGAGCCTATTCAATGCAAACACACAAACAAACAATCAAATCTTTCCTCTTTATAATATTAGTATAGATACGTGCTAAATGTATATATTAAATAGATGTAGGTTATATTCGTAGTCCTCCTCTCTAGGAGATCCTGTGCAGAGTGCTTGGATAAGTTTAGAGCGACCTCTGTGGGATAACTTCATGGTTTGGGTAAGGTTTTTCAGAAACTTCTACGACGATGTTATAAAAAATACCTAATATAAGTTCTTTTTATAAGATTTAATGTCCTTAATGTAATTATTTATGTTTCTTAATGTCCTTAATGTAGTTATTTTTTGTTTTAATTTGTTTGATACTATGAGGGAGTTTGTTATATACCTTTTCTGCTATAAATAAGTATTAAGACGACAACATACCCTAAAATATATTCAGAATCTTAACGACGTAAGTAAAGAAGCCGTGTATACAAATTGCGACTCGCGATCCGTGTATTGGACGGACCTACTGTCGAATTTGCCCTATCAAAGAAAAGAAGAAGAAGAAAATAACGTGGGAATCTTAACGATGTAAGTGAAGAGAGCGTGTAAACAAATATACAACGCATCACGGCGTATTGTACGAACGTACGGTCGAATTCACCCTAGTAGGCTTGGAGATTCGACCTTTCAGCCGCGTTCATTTTAATTAATTCTGAAGAACGTGTTACAAATATTTAAAATGTGTCTCCATGTTGTCCTCCCGAAGTTATTAATTCGTCGTCTAGAAAAATAAAATCTGGCGCTTACCGCTAATGAAAAAGGGGTTATAAAGTTTTAAAATCGTTGAACGTAAAATATATTAATGGTAAAGTACTGTTTTTATTAATCTAAAATATAAATAACACGCATTTCTTGTGCGGAATGGAAATAAAAAAAGCTATTATAGTTACGAATTCGCTGGAAATGATTAAAATGTGAGTTTTCAGTAAACAAAAATTATTAGGGTTGTGTACAGCCTTAAATAACTATCTACTAAATAAGTTTAGCTCGGATTTTTTTAAATCTAACTCCAGACAGGAGGAGAAACATAATTTTCCTCAGGGCCTGTGTCATATTTGAGGATACTGTGTGCAGGGTCTTTTTGAGAAGAGGAAAGAGTGAAAATATGTCTTGAAGAGACGGGAGGAAACACAGCGGCAGTCAAATCATTTGGCGTGTTTCCCGACTTGATATCGATACCGAAGAGATCAATGATGCTAGTTGAAATACCGATTGATTAAAAATTAATCAATATATGAAGATAACCACTGATGAGATATCAGACAAATTTTTCAGAAAGAAAGTGACAAACTATTACTGCATAAAAATATAGTAATATGCCACTTACATCACATTTAAAAAAAAATCCGGTCTAGGCAAATATTCTAAGACATTCCGTTTTTTTAATCGTATTTTTGAAACCCTTTTTTTGAAAATTTCAATCCGAAAAATCAGACCATTTTTTATAAACCGAAAGACGGGACGTAGTAATTTTTTGGGTGCGAAAAAACGATAATTACATAGCCGAAAATCATTTAAAAAAAAGAACGTTTTCCACACAAATGGCACAGGAGAATAAAGAGGCATACCAAAAACTTTACATCTCATAATTTTTTTTCTTTGATCCATCTTATTGATTATTAATCATTATAATGTTCAACGTATAAGTATATATGACTAAATACTTTTAGATTATAATATTAATAAGGATATTATAAAATTTGATTTTGTTAAAATCAGCACCATTACTATTACACCTCTAAAACATGTGCAGAATGCCGAAATTGTACGGGGTTCTCTTCGGAACATCTGTCAAAACGTCAAACCAAATGATAAGTTCGCAGAGAACAAACAATAAATCTAGTGAATGTTAAATGTCAAATTTAAAAATTCGCCTGAAATCAAAGTGTTGCCATATAAAACAAAATAAATCAGTGTGGAATTTTATAAAATTAAAATAACATTATCGGAGACAGGACATTTTCATGTAGTGACGTCATGATCCCAAATAATGGATTTATTTATAAACAAAAAAACTCTACATTTCTAAAAATTTTTACTAACATTTTCGTAATTTTAGTAAAAAAATCTATCCACACGATTTTTTTGTCGTTATGAAATCCATGCAAGTGGCCTATTGTAATTGTAAACAAATTATGAACGTGCATTTAAACAGGAAAACATTTTTATCGATTTTCTCGACCACGGAAATTTGAAATGCTGTAAAGAAAAAAAATTTAGTCTTAGTTTTTAATTTTCTCAAAAAATCATTTATTTAATTTTTGTAGACCTACAGTTATGAATTTTTATTATAAAACAACATTGAATAGATCTTTCAGCATATTTAATATTTCTAATAACAGTATTTAATTTATTTTTAATTTTTCAGAAAAAAACTCTTATAATGCACGTCGTAAAAGACGCACCTATTTTCCTAGAAATATTTCGACGACGCAGATCTAAAGAGAAAAAAAAACGGAGGAAGATGACATATTTAACTCATTTTTGGATTTATCGTCCTTCACATCATTTCAAATTTGCGCTGCCATTCTGTAATTTTCACTAGAACAAGCAATTTAGAACGTTTTGCCATGCTATTCTCAGAACATCTGACAGACAAAAAGTTGTCCTGCCATACACATTAAATAAACTATATAAACGTTTAACTGTATCGTCTACTGTCAGACCGGTTTCCCAGCGTCTCTGGTTCAAGACCGTCGGCACCTCATCTCATCTCGTCTCTATAGGTCAGTCGATGCAATGCAGACTGCGGACTCTCTTGTGGTGCAGACGAGAAGAGATTATGATTAACAGGATGGGCAATTGCCATCTTTCAACATTCTCTGACTAAGATGTGATTCAGAGGCGGACCGGTTAAGCTCGCAAGGAATTTGAAATTTTTAGTAGGTATATATTGTCAAGTGGCTTCAGGTTTGAATATTCATATATCGACTAGGGAATAGTCTTACTTCATTCAGTACGAATAAAAACACGATAAACGATATCTTACTCGACCTATTTTGTTATATGTGTTGTCCAAAACTTCATATTTAGGTTAGTATTTCAATTCAACATCTATTTATTTATTTTGAATTTCATCCCCGACTGTTCTTTTACATCTTATTTTGTTTTTTTTTTTACAAATATTTAAAAAATCAAAAAACGAAACCTAAACAAAATCAATTAATAAACCAAATCAAAATCAAAAACAAGAACAAGAACAAGAACAAGAACAAGAAAAAGAACAAGAACAAAAACAAGAACAAGAACAAGAACAAGAACAAGAACAAGAACAAGAACAAGAACTAGAACAAGAACAAGAACAAGAACAAGAACAAGAACAAGAACAAGAACAAGAACAAGCACAAGAACAAGAACAAGAACAAGAACAAGAACGAGAACGAGAACGAGAACGAGAACGAGAACGAGAACGAGAAGGAGAACGAGAACGAGAACGAGAACGAGAACGTGAACAAGAACAAGAACAAGAACAAGAACAAAAACAAGAACAAGAACAAGAACAAGAACAAGAACAAGAACAAGAACAAGAACAAGACCAAGAACAAGAACAAGAACAAGAACAAGAACAAGAACAAGAACAAGAACAAGAACAAGACCAAGAACAAGAACAAGAACAAGAACAAGAACAATAACAAGAACAAGAACAAAAACATAAACAAAAACAAAAACAAATCAATAAATAAAATGAAAACAAAATACTCTACCATGCAAGTTGGAATAGAATACTAGAAAAAGTACAAAACATTGGTAAAATAAAATTTGGGAGGCGGGAATGTGTACCGCCGCCCCGGGAACCTTTATTGGATAACCAACACCTCTGCCATAGGTCACCCCAAGTGGTTCGCTACGTTTGGTGATTTAGAAGGGGTGCCCGGGTTCATGGGATGAGGTGTGTTTAGGTCTGATGACCAGGACACACTGAACCCCAGATTCCTACCCACCCCTTAAACCCTTTTCCTTCTCAGAACCCTCCTCTCCTTCCTTTCCCTAAAAAACCCTCCACACAGCGTCCCCAAAGATGACATAGGCCCTCAGGGAAATTATTTTCCTCAGGGCCTCCTGTGTGGAGCTCACGTAAAAAAAAATAATAAGTCGAAACAGAGTTATGTAGTTTGTTTAATTGTATTAAATTAATTTGATGTTCTTCTTTCCGATAAAAATTGGGTAATGACTTATTTACATATGGTTAATGATGTGTTAAATATGTCAACAACATCTTTATAGTCATTATCCAAATTTTGTATACAGCGATTCTGTGATCGTGATTCTGTATTGGAGTTGTCACAACAGAATGGTAGATATTGCCTCGATGTTGGTTTGCGAGGTATGTGGAAAGAAATCAAGTGTAACTATAATTATTATGTTATTTATTTATTAATTTACGGACAACAGTCCATTAAAAACACAACACGAATAAAAAAACAGAGATGACAGTGAAGGGATATATGATATATGATTCTTTATTTAAAAAAAGTATGTTGTGTAAATATGTATAATTATAAGGGACGTGTGGGGTTGCACTATCCTCCCCACATCCTGGAATAAAAATATTATTATTATTAATAATTCGGGGCTGTCAATTATTGAATTTATGATTTTATTTATTCATTGTTGTTAAACGCCCGTAGGGGCTTTTACATAGATTATAAAATAATATTTAAGATATCGAGGATTACACATACATAGAATTTATACCAAAAGTTATAAAAGTGAAAAAACTTTTAAGAATATACAAGTAGTTTTCAAAGAAAAAAAACACTTATATATTCTTGCGTAAAACCGTGAAATATTTTAAACAATGTAATATTTAACAATAACATAGAACAAAATATAATATAAAACATTACAATAACACATCAAATCGTTAAATATATTATACCCACGTTACAATAATTTGTAGGATTCCACAAAGTGTTGGATTAAATTGCATTTTAGAATGTAAAGGGAATCAGCGAATACATCTACAATACGACCAAACTTGTTGCCTAAATCATGCATCCTATTGTAAACATGTTAGGTCTTTAATCATTAACCATTCTACGTTCGGATAATTTTAATAAATCAAGTTGACCTAGTAGATAATCATAGTTGACATTCCCTTGTAATACCCATTCTGAAATTTAAAAATCTAAGAATTTATTTTGAACATCGCCAATTTATAATTTTTTTACGTAATTTTTTAGCGATTGACGTTTCGGAAGGTGAATTCATAGAAAACACCTTCAGTGTTGCCGTCCGGTGACATCGATTTCTTATTTATTCCCTGTCAATATCGGTTCGGCTGACAACAGTGAAACAGTACTTGGTATATCTACATAAAATTGTCGGAAGTTAAGCTTATCGATCCGATTATTTAAAGTTATCGACTTCTCTGTACCTGACCCGCTGGATGAAAGTTGTGGATTATTCAACTTATCGATAAATCCGGCCCTGGCCTCGGGGGCAAAAACCGCATGGTTCGTTAACAATGTACCTGTTTACAGTATTTATGGTACTTTGAATGAACTTAAAGCAGATTATGGCTCATTATAACAACCTGTTTTTTAAGTGTATTTTATAAAGCGTAATAGTAATTAAATTATTGATCGAATATATTATAGTGGTAAAAGTGTACTTATATATATATATATATATATATATATTTTTTTTTTGTGCATTACAGATTGATTTAATCCTATTACAATACATAACATATACATGAGAAAAGAAATTACAAAAATACATATTTTAGAGTCCTTGCCTAAAATTATTCTTGAAACCTTCAAGACTAATGTTGAAAATGTCAAGAGACCTAGAAATATCATTTAGCAGCACCATACCTCTTGTCATGCTATGTTGGGCCACAACGTCTGTTCTGCCATGAGGGATATAGAGCAAGTCATGGTGGCGACCCTGGCAGTAGTTGTTCGGTACGAACAATTTATAGCATTCTAAGAGGTATGGGCTGTCAATGTAATAGTTTATAATTTTGAAAGCTGTGACTGTTAGGGTCTCATTCCTTCTAGAATGGAGACTTTCGAAGCGCGTTTCAGATAGCAAATCTATATGATGCATAAATCGCGGGTATTCACCATGCATTCTCATATAAAGATACCTTAGAAACTTTTTTTGGATTTGTTCTAATAAATCTATGTATTTTTGTATATATATGATTTAAAATTCTAAAGATCTAAATCGACTGATTAATCCGAAACTATGGAACACATTTTTTAAAATATTTATGTATTTAGTAGTCTTATTTTTTTTTTTAATTGGTGATTGGTGCAAAAGAGCTTTAAGAAAATCGTTTTATCAGTATTTTACCAAACTGTTGCTGTCATTGTCGCCGTTCTCCCACTAATACTGAGCAAAAGGGACAACTGCACCTCAGGATGATAACCTTATATATAAAAGTGAATCGCTAAATGTGTTGCTAAGCGCAAATCTCGAGATCAGCTGAACCGATTTCGCTAATTCTTTTTTTAGAATATTCCTTGAAGTACGAGGATGGTTCTTAAGGAGAGAAAAATTAAGAAAATTGCGCAGAAAAATCGGATAATTTCAGAAAACTTAACGACTATCACACGTTTGACAGTTCGCGTGTTTGAGAATGACATTGTTAAATCAGGATTCTATTTTTGAAAATCTTTAAGTTGATGAATTTATTTAAAGTAGGTAGGTACTCCCCTAATAGTTTGAATCGAATCATGAATTTCAGATATTTTAAATAGGCACCATGTTAGGTACCAAATTTAATATACATGAAAAATGGAAATTTGAATAAATTTGTTCGCAGGACGGGGGAATGGGGGGGGGGTGGAGTGGGGAGAGGGAAGGAGGAGGTGACGGAGTGGGAACGCGAGAGGGGAAGAGGACGAAGGAGAAGAAGGAGAGGCGGAAGGGGAACGGGACGAATGGGAAAGGACACTCAGGGAGAAAATTTCCTTTATTAAATGGCATACCAACACATGCCGGGACAAGCTAGTACCTAAATAAAATCGTCAAAACCAAGTTTTTTTTCCTCCTATATTTTTCTACTCCAAAACTGGACTGATTTTCAATAATTTTTTACGGTGTGTTAGAAGAAAATATTCTATATCTTTGATTTAAAAATATATATTATCTACTGAACGTCTGTTAATGGCGTTCAAACGTATTATCGTGATTTATGATTGGGTTTGTTTGGTTCTGAAACAGTCTTTTAAAAAACTAAATCCATATTCCCCAAGTCCTTCTTCAATCATGCATTCCTTTCTCTTCCTCCTTTCCTCAACGTCTCTACCAGGAAAAGAAGAAGATGGTCCTACCTACATGAGGAAATAATTGAACAATATTGTCGCCCAAGTTTACCTTACGTACTTGGGCAGTTGGATTTTGGTAGTGACATTGGTCACAGTGCTCTCGTCGAAAATATCGCAAATCATCGCAAGATTTCATATTATCAAATCAAACTGTCGTGTCTTAAAAACCTGGTGTTGTGCCGATATTGGGAACCCAGGATCGATCCTGAAACGCCATAAGAAGCCGTCAAATGGTAAGAGACTTCCTCTCATTTCCTACTTCCTACGATCAAATTTCAAAGCACAATTATTGGTCTATACTCATCAAAAAACAAAAAGGATTTACAGTCATATTCTCGTGTCGCGGTATAGGCCGTGACAGGGTTATTATGTCGTCTTGCGCTTCAACCTTCTTTAGCCAACATTTCGGACAGCTTTATCATGGTGTCCACCATGTACAATCTGCTTTGGTGATGTACACCGTGATACAGAACGAAATGTTGGCTAAAGATGGAGAAAACACAACACGGCAAGAAAAAAATCCAAATAAAAAACACAGTAACATTTACAATGTATACCGTTATTTTGCCAATTTAGAGTTTTTAATGGCATATAAATATTTAAAAAAAAAACATTAACGATGCTTATTAAACTATAGCGAAATGGAAATAAATTATCAACGTCTTTTAATTGCCGATGAAATTTTATGTACCCACTAAAGGTGATTTAATGTGATTTTTATTGACTAACTTATTATGACTACGACCAACCTGTTTCGTGGATATTGGTTAAAAGTTCAAACTAATTCAGTATTTTTTCCTAGTGAAATTTAACACCCGATTAGAGCTTATATTAACCTGGTTATTAAATGGGCCAACACTTAAAACAATATTCAGTAATATTCATTATTTCCTACTTAAGCGGAAGCCACAAGCCAAAAATAAATGTATCCTTAGTGTGTATAAATAAAAATCAAATATAAAATAAAAATCGCAGTGTACAATTCACAAGTGGTAGAAGTGAAACCTCCAGAAAACTAAGTAGACAAGAGTGGGGGACTACGAAGCACTATTTTTTTTATCAATGTGAAGGATGATTTTTTTTCCATATTTTTGTCGTTGAATTCCAGTGCACCTTTTATTATACATTTGGTCATCTTGTTAGTATTTGTGTTTTCTTCTTCGGAGTCTCTAGATGTCACTTTCTTTTGTCGATTTTTTCTAATTTTAACGATGTTTGGAAAAAAACGATATGGTCGATATCTGTACCAGCGCCCTTGAGATGATTTTTCATGAAAACGGCGCTTTATAAATCAGCCAAATATTATTATTAAATATTATTATGTTTAAAAATATTTGCACTAGTCAAACTCTACAAAGGAAATTGGGGAATACGTTTGTAAGGACAAAACAACGCCCGTTTTCATCTTGCAAAAACTAACTATTGCTTGTTCATCTAAGGGGGGGGGGGGGGATCTTCAAAACACCACGCTTGGTTACAATGAGGGGCGGGGGGCTTTGGTTTTTATCACGTAGTCAATCTAGAAATCTCGCGTTTTTTTCGAGATACATTCAAATATAGCACGTAGTGTTTGGCACATTTTAAACTCGCAGGTAGCAATACTGACGTACATATGCCGAGACGTCAGCTGATTGAAAACTGATAGTTTGTAGTGCAGCAGTGTAGTTGTAAAACAAGTCGCCGAGAGTTTGTGCCAGTACAATAATATCGTTGTACGATCAGCTGTACAATACGTTTATTAAATGTCCTAAGGATTCCTTGTCAATGCTGGTATAGAGGGATGTGTGTTTTATGTGGGTCAACAATTATAGAGGCTTACCCGCTCTATTTTAATATTTTATAGTTAAATATTAATGTGTTTTAAAGTGTGTAAAGGGTGTGGTAAATCAAATAAGTAGAATGTCGGTACATTACTTACAGGTTTATTAACAATTTACAACGTATGCACAATTCCTCTATATTTTAATATTTTACAATAATAATAATGTGAAGGGCGAACAAACACGATTTGCAAGTAAGTCTTGACCGGGAGTTTAAAACAGAATGAGCGGCAGATCATAAATATACCAAACCACCCACCGGCAGATTTTTGAGGCGTCGCGGAGAAAGTTCTTCTGACTTAAAAGTGGATTGGATTGGTTGCTTGGGGACCAATCGAATAACCAGCCGACTGCGATTCCGTGTCCTTTGTTCGACCTCCACACTGGCAATACAGAAAAAAAACAAATGAATTTTGGGTGCCTTTGAGAGATGAGTACAAAAAGAATTCAAGTTTTTGTTAGCAAGAAATTATTCAAAACCATATTTATGAATTACAACGTGAAAGCTGTAGGGGGAGGGGGGGGGGGGGTAGGGTCTTGGAATATACTACACGTAGTCACCGAGGGGGGAGGGGGAATATTGCATATAGTGGGTCTCGCAGTATGGGTACGTTCATGTTTTCTATTGCCTGTTCATTTTTGAGTGGTTTGAAGATTGGATATTGATTTTACAAAAATAAAAATATGTTTTTTTTTTTGGATTTCGTGGGATTCGATCCTCGGTCCGCTAAATATCTACAGAGGTTCGTCAGGCGCTTTATATCTGTACACCAAAGTAGACTTGCGTGGGACCGTGGATTTATCGTATTATATTGGAACCGAGTACCCGTGAATTAAATGAATAATTTATTTTTAATTTCAACTTTATGAGTAAAATCACAAATTATAATATTTAATTAAATGAAGACAATATAAGCAATATTAAATGAAGACAATAGAGCACTTGCCATGTAAGCAAAGGGTCCTGGGTTCGAGTCCCAGCGGAGCCAATATCTTTTTCTGATTTTTCTGTCTCCAGATTTTCGATTGAGTTTCGCTAATATTGTCTCATTTAATTAAATGGTTTATTGCTATCTCATTTTTTCGCAAGATCCTATTGATGTATGTGTTTGTCTCTTTTTGGTGCCACTCGTTTGTGTTTCATCGAGTTTCAAATAACAACGGTGCTAAAAAAGTTTTCACTTTAAAATACTATTAAGAATAGTTTCAGACTTTTATCTGATTCGCAGATTAATGACGAAAGATCCGATTCTTTGATTCTTGTCAATAAAGTAAATTGTAGCTGAACTTGCAACTTTAATATTTAAATGTAATAGTATCATTGAACTTGTAATTCCATGATCGAAAATATGTTGTCGTAATATGTAAAATTTTCTTGCTCGGATGATTGAAACAATTTCTATAAATAAAACATAATAAGACCGTCACTATTTTATTATGGCCATACGAAAATGGAATATTTTACCTTGTAAGTCGGAGCAATTTGGGTAATTCGTCCATACAACTTTTAACGTTTCACCAGATATGTTTGTGTATAATAATTTGGGTTTTACGATACGAAATTCGTGCGTGGTACGGGTGGCAATTAAAGAAACGGTTGATAATAAATTTAATCGATTTGCGTTAACTCCGGTTATGAAACTTTGGTTAAAGTTATTGGTAAAGAATTACAGGAGAATCTGTTTATTTTTTGATTTTGAGAACGTTTTAAGCAAGATTTCTAAAGTCTGGAGCCCGAAATTTATGGCAAATCCGATTTATTTTTACATAAACACCAATATTGGCCTCCATCGAAGTAAACTTAGCCTCTTAGAAGCTGGGCATACTGTACGTATTGGACGTACTGTACAGATACTTTAATAGTAGATAACTGCTGATCCCGTACGAATCCAAGTTGTCGCTTTGTTTTGAAAAATGATGTAGCTTTGATCTTTAAACATAAATCGTTATTATTAAATCATAGCGTTATTATTAAATCATAGCGTTATTATTCAATCATAGCGTTATTATTAAATCATAGCGTTATTATTAAATCATAGATTTATTATTAAATCATAGCGTTATTATTAAATCATAGCGTTATTACTAAATCATAGCGTTTTATTAAATCATAGCGTTATTATTAAATCATAGCGTTATTATTCAATCATAGCGTTATTATTATATCATAGCGTTATTATTAAATCATAGCGTTATTATTAAATCATAGCATTATTATTAAATCATAGCGTTATCGTTAAATCATAGCGTTATTATTAAATCATAGCGTTATTATTAAATCATAGCGTTATTATTAAATCATAGCGTTATTATTAAATCATAGCGTTATTATTAAATCATAGCGTTATTATTAAATAATAGCGTTATTATTAAATCATAGCGTTATTATTAAATAATAGCGTTATTATTAAATAATAGCGTTATTATTAAATCATAGCGTTATTATTAAATCATAGCGTTATTATTAAATCATAGCATTATTATTAAATCGTAGCATTATTATTAAATCATAGCGTTATTATTAAATCATAGCGTTATTATTAAATCATAGAGAGCAGCAGTGGGGTAATTTAAGTATGTAATTTAAAAATGTAATAACCCAAATACACGGAGAACCCTAATAATAATAAATACCATAGTGCAGGGATGGCTAACCTTTACGTATCAACGTGCCATTCTTCTAAAGAAATATTTAATTATTATTTTTTTTATTTATTTAAGTTTTTATTCCAGCAGGACTGGGAGGGTAGTGCAATCCCAGTCTGCCATATTACATAAACTATAGTATAATATATTTTACAGAGTAAATAAAAATCTAAGAGAAATAAAATATGATAGCGTATTAGGTTAGGTACCTAACGAAAGCAAAAAATGAAAATAAAATTCGAACATAAATAATAACAATAAAAATTAATCACAAAATTAAAAACAAAATAAAATTAAACAAAAATAACAGAAATTAAAATTTAAAAAAGAAATATTGTTTTTTTTATCGTCCATCAGGGAGGTCGCCTCATCATTTGCATCCAACGCTCATTCAGTGGGGAGCTGAGCCACCCGGATGCAGCCACGACAATGATGTTATTTTATTTAGTAATGCTGGGAATGAGTGCACGCGAATAATTAATTTTGATTTTGTGATTATTGGGAAAATAATAATAATAAATACTTATTATCAATTAAAAACTCTTTATTTACTACAAAAATAGGAACATTTAGCATTATATGCGTAATTTAAATTAAAGTAAAATCAATGTGGCTTCTGTTGTTACAGGTTAGATGACAAATAACGTATGTTAGGGTTGTAAGATGTTACTTTAAGCAGAATGCATGCTGAACTGGACTCATCTGTCAAACGGTTTCTAACTGACTCTTTGATGTTATTCATCTCTGAAAATAATGACTCGCAACGCATATGTTGATGAAAATATTGTTAAAATAGCATGAGCCAGCTTCTTCAAACAATTAAATAGGTCAGGTAACGCATTCCATGTTTCCAAATTTTTGTTATTAGCATTTTAACTTATATTACCTGTCAATCTTTCTATTTCAATTAATTCTAACTCTCTCCTTGTTTCAACAATTTTTTAAATCCATATTGAACTAAACTGGAAATCAATCAGCCGCATTTCAAATTCATCAATCAATGATCAGTGACCTGCCCAAAATATTGTGTCACGTGCCATTAACGGCACGCGTGCCATTGGTTCGCCATCCCTGCCATAGTTTTTTTTATTTTTTTTACATTAACTCCACCTAGGAGGCCTTGAGGAAAATAATTTCCCTCAGGGCCTATGTCATCTGGGATGCTGTGTGGAGGGTCTTTTTGAGGAGAGGAAGGAATGAACATTGGTCTTGAAGAGACCCATGTTGTAGGAAGGAGGAAACACAGAGGCCGGCAAATCATTCCACAGCCGAGCTGTTGAACATAGGAACGAGTCGAAGAAACGACCCGTTCTCATGTGACAAATGTCAACCGTGTAAAAATGTTGGGCACGCGTTTGGCGTGTTTCCCGACTATGCACCGGTGCCGAAGGGATCAATGATGCTAGTTCCTCGGAGCATCTTCCATTGTAATACCGGTAGAACAAGCATTCCCACCCGACGCTTGTGCTCTAAAGATTGCAATCCGTCTGTTAATATGGGAGAATCTATCAAACGGACCGCCCGTTTCTGCACAGAGTCGAGGGTATTTTTCAGGTATTTTGGAGCTCCAGACCAGAGGTGGCTGCCAAATTCAACCGTGGGGCGCACTTGCGATTTGTACAGGGTTTGTATTAGTTATATTGTCAATTTGTGTTAGTTATATTGTCAATCACAAATAATAAATACAAATCAGCAAACATCCAAGTAACCGATTACTAGAAGAGGTCTAGTAATACATTTATGCATCTTTATGCACGTGATCTTGCACCACGGGTTCAGAAATTAGCTGACTTGCCTGCATTTTATGCAGTTATGGGATCTAATGTTATAAAAATCAACTCATAAGATAATGTTATTAAATCTGACTTCAAAGAAATAAAAATCTACGGAGAACGTAACCAGTTCTGTAATGCCTAGAATTTAATAATAATTATGGCCTTGTGGATGAAATGAACCAATTTCTATTAAATATATTCAGCAGTTGGCAGGCGTGATTCGCCATTGAAAAATTGGCAATTATAACGTGTTTTTATTATTAATATTTACATCTATATTAGTATTGAAGCAATTGAACGTCATAATCGGCTAAAAATCTTTTGTTAAGCGTCGATGACACGTGGCGAGTTTACAAGCTACTATCTGGGAAATTCACTATCTGTTAGTAAACTCTCCCAGTGTCATCGTGTTACTTGCTAACTAGCAGCGACTAGCAGATTGTTGACAATCTACGAAAAAAAGTTGAAAGGCCGTCAACTTTACTCGCCCACCTGCTTGCTCCGCTTGCTCGTGATTGGTTTATTTATGTTTCCAACATGGCCGATAAACAGATGATTTCGACTGTCAAACATCTGAAGAATTAGTTCACGGAGGCGTCGTTATTCTTGTTACTGGCGCTAGCAGCGACCTCAGTTTCCTACGCTTCTGAGCGAGTGGACAGTTTTGTGTGTCATCATGACAATCTCACTCGCCGATTTACCCGCTTTTAAACTTAGTAGATAGTAGCTTGTAAACTCGCCGTGTGTCATCGACGCTTAAGTAACAGTTTATGCAATCATAAAGCCTTTTGTTTGATAAACGTTAAAGTTGTATCTAAAATTAACTGACTTTATATAAATCTCTAGAACATGGATGGAATTAAATATATGTGGTGTATACACCTATAGATTGTAGGCATAACAAATTATACAACCAAAAAGTTGATGCATGTGTTTTTCGGTAGAATGAGAAATAAAGTTACCCGTTATTCTTTCATTGATCTTTGAAATTATTTTTCAGCGTTTTTGGCCAATTTGCAAACATCCTCGAGCTCAAAACCCATAGAGCATGCCTGATTACGGAGGCAATTGAAATTCACAAAAATCCTATCAATATTAATAGAGACGACGGAGCTAAGCTCAATAGTTCTTGGTAACCGGTAATTGACGGTTACATCAAGGCTAAACGCAAAAAAAAAACAGGTTGAAGTATATTGTAGCGCCAGCTCATAGAGGAGTGGAGCTGGCGACACGGTATCGCTCCTAAGTAGATAAGTACAAACATCACCCCTAACTATTACACATCTGCCCTGATGATGGACACTGTAACGCTGTCCGAAACGTTGGCTAAAGAAGGAGGTAGCGCAACACGGCATAATATCCCAAAAACTAATAACAAAAATCCTCGAGCTAGCCAAAATGTTGGCCAATTTGAAGATATATTTTTAAAACATTTATTGAAATTATTTCAAAAGTTTCCGCACATTGAATGCTTCCATTTTAATTTTTTTATTGTTTGTTATTGACATTCAATTAGGGAGGCGGGAATGGGTACCGCCGCCCCGGGAACCTTTATTGGATAACCAACACCTCTGCCATAGGTCACCCCAAGTGGTTCGCTACGTTTGGTGATTTAGCAGGGGTGCCCGGGTTCATGGGGTGAGGTTTGTCTAGGTCTTGGAGGCGGATGACCAGGACACACTGAACTCCAGATCTACCCACCCCTTAAACCCTTTTCCTTCCCAGAACTCTCCTCTCCTTCCTTTTCTAAAAAAACCCTCCACACAGTATCCCCAAATATGACATAGGCCCTGAGAGAAATTACTCCTGTGTTAAGCTCATGTAAAAAAAAAAATCATGTGAACAGTAATTTTTGAAATATTTTTTCTTACAAATCATTAGTCATATGTTTACATATTAAAAAAATGAAAGAGTAAAATAATTTTCCTCAGGGCCTATGCCTGTGTCATCTTAAGGGATGCTGTGTGGTGGGTTTTTTTGAGGAAGGGAAGGAGAGGAGGTTCTGGGAAGGAAACATGTATCAGGGTTGGGTAGGAATCTGGGGGTCAATTTCTCTAGGAGTGACAGACGTGTGAATTCGTCTCTCCCACTGCGGTATAGGGCGGATGGATCGAGATAGTCCGGCTGGAGAGATAAAAAGGTCTCGCCCAACCAGTAGATGGGCAAACGCATGCGCCGCCAAGACCTAGACAAACCTCACTCCGTGAACCCGAGCACCCCTGCTAAGTCACCAATCGTAACGAACCACTTATAGGGTGACATATTGCAAGGGTGTTGGTTATCCAATAAATGGTTCCCGGGGCGGCAGTACCCATACCCACCTCCAAAAATATGGGATAAACTGTCAGATATGACTCTTTAACCACATAATATGTGTCACAATATTAAAATTCAGACGCATGATTTAAAAAAAAAGATAAATTTAAAAAGCCGAAGTCTCAAAAAATTACGAGCGCTCAAGAATAAAATCGATTATACAGCGGAACGCTCCAGTGGTTAAACAAAAAATAGAAAACCGTCTGCAACATTGTGCAATATGTGAAAACAAAAATACGTTAATAAAAATCTTAAACGATGTTCCTTTCACATTATCCGCACTCGCACTCAAAGCTTGGCTATTTACGTTGCATAATGCATTCTTATCACCGTCCATACTCTATTATATAGATATATTCAAGAAAATTGCATAGTGCAATAGTCTGACTCACGTTTCAAACTGTTTAGAAAACATAACATCTCCAGTGGAAGGTTCCGATTAAAATCCACCGTTAGATGTTCCTGTTTGAGATCATTATATCCGTGTGCCTCTAAGGCACTAGGCTAGCGATCTTCACCTCGCCCGGGGCAATCAAATAACATACAGAAATATCCGTCGATTGTCTTCAATTTCGTTGCCGGTTTAAGTGTGTCAATGCCATCATTTGTTATCATGACTCTGTCAAAATAAAAATAACAGCAGGTAAAATGACAACACGTTCGAAACGATGATTACGATGAAACGCCGCGTTCAGATTCAAACGGAATTTTGGGTGCTAATATTGTATCATCTACCAAAATGTACGACATGTCCTTAATGCATATTAAAATCAGTTTATTACTTTGTTCGTTAGTTACAAATTTTGTAAATAAATAATACACTTTAAAAAGAATGTTAAACAACGTATGGAAGCCGAGAACCAAATAGTATTATTTTACATTATTTTACATTTATTTCAGTAGGATTCGTTCACAAGGATATACATCTTATTATATCTGTTTGAGTTTTTCATTTTCCAGCAAGTGTGTCAAAAACAGCGGAAGTTTATTTATTTATATTTTGAATGGTCAGAATACATCTTATCCACAAATAACACTTTACCGTGCAATTAAATTAATGTTGGTCCCATTAGGAATCCCTGTGGAACACCCGCAATCATGTAAACAGTTATTTCCATGCTTAAATATATTTGAGATGTATATTCGTAATTACCTTTAAGGCCGTACTGTGAACGAGGAGCTCAAAAAATTATGGATCGCCGATTTTTTATAGGTGTTATGAACAAAATTAAGAGAGTCGTACATATTATATTTGCGGTAGGTACAGCGAAAATACGATGAAAGGAGTGAAATTCTTAATTGAGTGCAATGATGCGCAAGTGGATATAAGAAAAAAATCGGAGGTGTGGGGGTGTCATGGAAGGCATGACATGACCAAATGATTCAAATTCTGAAGTCGGATCAAGTCCATAGTCAAGGCAGAATAACAGTAGAGTATACAAAAGACGATGCGTGAAAATCATGTTAGAGTTGAGTTGCGTTTGATCCTAAGCGACAATTTTAATTAATAAGTTAAAATATATGATAAATGATAACAGATCCCTGATCTGAACTTACCATCATAATAATTACTCTTATATTTAAATTAAAGTGGTCAAATAACAGATCATTATGGAACGCCCGACATTCTATACAAAAAAACTTTCGGTACAATTTGATTGGCACAGTGATGGACCGGATAGTATTATTTGCCTACTTCTTATCATTTGGCACATTATGTCAGATTATATTCAATTAAATATGAAGATCCGTACGCCGCTCATACATATGTATGTACAATGATGTAAATATGATCGATCCAATTTCGTCTGATAAAGATCGCCGAATGAATAAATTAAAAACCTTTATCAAATTAATTAAAGTTTTAGCTCGTCAAGTGGGTTAGGAAGTTGAAGTTTGATTTATGGGAATTGCTGTTAATTTGGTGTTCTAAATTTACAAACAATTAATCAGCAATTACTTACTGTACCTACTTTTGCACGAGATTGTGCTTAGTGCCGAAACAACTTGTATGAAAATTTGTTATCTAGATCATGTACATAATTGCGTTGTTAAATGAAATAGGGCTAATAATAATAATAATATCTACATACAAGGCAATCACTTTATTACGATTTTCCCAATAGCCATAAATAAAACAAGTTTTGTAGATTCTGGCGTAACTACATTGTAAGATACTACATTGATGTATTGTACATCAAATATACCTAAGTAAATCATTAAATAGACCCTTGCTTGAGAAGTGATGTACCGAAACGATAAAAATATGGATAATTAACCTTTTTAACGCTTGAAGCTTGGACGCAAATTTAAATTCAAAATATATTAAATACAAAGAGCTACAAAACAAATACAAGAGTAAGCTATAAGTAGCTACGTATTATTTCTCATAGTTAACTTAATAAACAATAATTAAAGATACATGAAGTATCCGTATGTTAATGTGGACACTATAAAGTACTCGTGTACATGTATTTTAGAGACACTAAATAGAAAATAGCGAGCATTACGTCAAACTAAATAATTCATTGAGTGAACCTATGTCTTCTGAATATGGAATTCCACAAGGCACGGTAATCGGGCCTATACTTTTCCTTATATACTTCACGTATGTTACGTCTGCCTCTATAACACAATAATATAATAAAATGAATAAGTAAATCGCGAGCCTAAATTTAAACGGTTTTCTTCCATAAGTACCGATGCTAGGTGAAAACAATTATTTATAAACGTCGCTACGTGTTCAGAGTCTTTGGGCATTTGCGAGATAGTAGACAACGGGCACTTGTAAAACTTTTTTGACACTTTCTATGCCATCGGTGTGCAAAAATCCATTCAAATGTGTCCTCTTTAAAATGATTTGTCTAACACTAAGTAACTATCTATTAATTAAATGATCAATTTTTTATAGTTGGGAGGTGGGTGTGGGTACCGCCTCCCACGGCCTTTTCTACAAAAACAAAAAATAGTAGAGGTTGGACAGTTGGGGATGGGGTAAGAGGTTCGGCGGTTACTCGGCTGAGTGATCAGTGATGCCATGCGGAAGAATTTTTTTTGTTTGATTTTGAAGAAAAAAAATATAAAAAAACAAAAAAAGTCGTCGAAAAGTCACCGGAGACCAAAATTTCATTTAGATTTTTTTGTCCAAATAATGTCAGGAATCGCTGGTTACAGTAAGTCAAGCACGTCCTATTATAATTATATTATAATTTTAATTATATTATAATTTTAAAATAATTTATATTTATAAATAATTCCAAGTACCTATATTATAATTTTAATCATAAATAAATGAAGCCCATATTAAATTTTACACAATAACTTTTCAGTTTGGTTAATTATTTTGGTCTCAAATCGAAATTTGAATTTAGCCGTTCGTCTTCCTTTTCTCTAATACTCTTCGACGTATAAGTGAGAAGATTGGGAATGTTTAGAAAGGAAACAATTTATTATTTATAACCACTTTAACAACAAGTAAAAGTGAACCGTAGAAACGACAAGCAATAATAATAACAATAACACTAACTAATGGCAGTCAAGTAAAATTTGTTGTGCCCGTGGAAGATTTCTATATTGTGATTTATGAGATGACCACACGAGAGTTACAAAACTATTCGGTGAGATTGTGGTAATCCTAACAATGAGAAAAGTTGTGAGGTGAAAATGGAGGTTATAAAAGCAAAATCGCCACTATCCATTTCACTATTTCATTTCGACCTAATGATTGATTAGCAATCTACGAGTATATCTCACTCTTAACACTATACAATATTTCAACAAAAGCAAAAACGCATCTTAACCATCCAAAAAAGACTTTTAAAGCGGTGGTCAAATCTAAAAAAGCCGTTCTTCCACTCTTGGTGAGGTGTTCAAAAGCGCCACTCTCGAAATGCACTTTCACGATCTAGAAATTGGATTTGCAAAACACTTCACAAATCCAATATGGCCGCATTGCTAGACAATATTGTCAATTTTGAATTTGAAATATGAGATTGGCAAAAATGACTTAAAAATAAGAGCAAAGGAAGGCAGGAAGAGAGGAAAAAATAAATGGCTGAGTCGGTTGAGGCGCTTGTCCCCGTAAGACGAAATATAGTGGGTTCGAGTCCCAGTTGCGACTGTTACCTTTTTATTTTTCTCTATCTCGTTCTGTTTCATATTTTCGTTTATATTTATTAGTATTGTCTTCTTCTTCAATGATAAAATAATGTTTTTACCTGCGTTTATTTTAGCACTTTCCTCCCAGACAAGAGCGGATCCAGGATTTTTTTCTGGGGGGGGGGGCACAATGGGCGGACGGGCAAAAAAATCGACAATTACTGTTAGGATTTTTTTCTGGGGGGGGCACAAGGGGCTTGAAGTATCATACTTCAAGTTTATTTCTATAAGTTCATGTATGTGCAGGACGGTTTATGAAAGTGTCAAAACAATAGAAAAATTAAATGTTTAATAAATACAGTTTTCTGTACTGTGATGGAATCTCCACAGTAGACGTGGGCAGAATGATTCCCAGGAGTGAATCGATTCAGTCTGATTCCCATGGCCTTTTGAATTGATTCCTTTAATTCATTCCTTTAATTCAATTAAATCCCAAAAAAAAAAAAAGAAAAAAAAAAAAATAATAATAATAATAATAATAATTGAAAATTAAATGAATGGGGAGGCTAACACCGCACACGAGACCGGGAGGCCACGGAGTACCCGGAGTACCGCGAAAGAGGAGACTGATAGGCTACCAAGCATCGCACAAAGAGGAGACCGATTATTCTATCTGATTATCTCGCTAAAACCTATAGATTAATGTGTTTGACTCTTTTTAGTGTCACTTTTTCGTTTCATCGGTTTTCAAATCACAATGAGTGGGGAGGCTACGAAGCACCGCACAAAGAGGAGACCAATAGGCTACGAAACACCACACAAAGAGGGGACCGAACATTTAAATCCTATATTGTTTGTCTTTTTTTAGTGTCGTAATTTTTCGTATGTAAAATGTATTTATTGTTAGCAATTATATCTTAAAATTATACAAGTTTTCGTTTCACCCTTAAAATTTTATTGATTTTATTTTATTTATTAAACTTATAATTTTGTTCCATTTCACGTGATCTAATATAAACATACATTTAACATTAAGATGAGTATTTTATGACAGCTAACCACAGCTAATTGGCCTTATAATATCTGCAAATTTACATATTATATCGACCCAAGATCTACGTCTAAAAGTAGGTAGGTACAATATTTTCCGTACGTACCAAAAAACAGATAAGCATCATTTTAGCTTCTCACTGCTGATGTTCAGATTCAAAGTCGAAAGTTTTCGACTAACTATGTAATGAAATTGACGGCTTGGCGCGCGGGGGAATAAATGAACCGCGCGGACGGATTAAGGGCTGGCATTGCGGAATGAATTTGTAACTTTTGACTAATGTTTTGTGTCTTACCTAGCAGTGACTTGATTTACTCGCGAGCTGCGGACCTAGGACTGGGATGCGTTTGGGACATATCATGACATTGACGTGGTCTGAGATTCTGAGGTCTGAGATTTACAAAAGACCATGACGTCAGAAGTGAAAAAGACTTTTGTTTTAATTCCTCTGTCTGTCGGAATCGGACAATCTCGATTTCGACAGACTAGATACCTGGGACGCGGACATTAAACACGGACCTGGGACGGCGGGGACCTTATGACAATCTCAGGACTATTGATTAGGATGAATGATTAATTCATTGCGTGAAAGAGATGCTCGGGCAACCCGGATGAATCGCGGCCGCGTTTTGGCCATTTTGGGACATGGACTTTGATGATGTTCGGGTGTTTTTAGAATGGCGGCACGGCGGTAGCGGAATACAATCGTAATAGGCGAGTCGTTCACAATACCGTCCGTCGACCACTTCGCGGTGCGCGGCCCGTTTAATAATATTTAAATACCTATGAAACAATATAATATTTAAATCGTTTACAGAACACATTATTCATTGAAATAATTTAACAGTAAAATAAACGGAAATTAAAAATGTATGGTGTCATTAAAAATCGTAGGATGCAAGGCCAAAGATAAGGAATGAAGAATCAATTCCTTTTGAAATTGAGAATTAGATTGAGTGTGTCACAAGATTGAATTTATTCATTTAATTCGGTCATTCAATTTTGCCCACGTCTACTCCACAGTACACAAAAATACCTCTCTAAATCCGCCCTTGCTCCCAGATGGAACAAATTTGTGCTCGTCTATAAAACTCCGTGTAACTTCTATACCAAAAACAATTTTTCATATAATATTTCTGTCAGTTCATTATTGGAAATTATTTTGTGGGTCGGCAATTTTTTAAAGCTTAGTTACGAAAACGGACACCAGGAGAAATTGTTGTACGTTGAGTCGTTACATCGTCGTTTCGCGTTCTTTTTTGAGATGTTAGAATGAGAAGAAACATTTTTCATATTGTAAACCAATAATGTTATTATCTATCAAAAATATTAGCTATTTAGACGTAAACAATTAACCTACTAAATTATAATTTAAATAAAATTTAAGAATGATTTTCAAGCTACAAATAACAAATAATTAAAAAAAAACATACATGTGTGCAGTTACATGTGAAGAGAAACCTTCAGAAAACCATAAATAAGAGTGGGGAGACCGATTATTCTATCTCATTCTCTTGCAGGCTAAATCCTATAGATATAGATGTATGTGTTTGTCTCTTTTGAATGTCGCTTTTTCGTTTCATCGTGTTTCAAATCCCTACGGTGATAAAGTAGTTTTCACTTCATGATTTCTATCTTATTCTCTCGCAGACTAAATCCTATAGATGTATGTGTTTGTATTTTTTTAGTGTCGCTTTTTCGTTTCATTGAGTGTCAAATCATAACGGTGCTAAAGAAGTTTTTACTTCAAAAATATATGAAAGTTCTCTTAATCTATGATCAGAGATCAAAGGGTTAACAATATTCTAATATTTATTAACTTTCACTGCAAATCAAAGAATTTCATTCCCCTTCCACCGTAAATACTACAAAATTACCCCTACTTACGATGAGGTTAAGAGTTAACACAGACTTTATTATGTAACCTTTAACGTACGCACCATTAAGCAGTTACTTTTCAAAAGCTCGTCTAGTAAATATTCATCAATAATTCATAAATTCAATGTAAGTTCCGAGATCGTATAACCAACCAATGCGCAACGGTTGACCGGTCAACTACATGATAAATTCATATAAATCTAAATTGTACCTTTGGATTTACGAACAGCTAACGGATACTTAACTATATTAAATAATACGTTCAGGTATGAATTGATTATATTAAATTTAATAGGGACATAGCTGTTATTATTAGATTTAAATTAAATGATTTTATAATATTATGATGTAATTTATTGTTATTAGCACGGACATATGAAATATATGGACCTGCCCTAAGTGATAAAAACGTATTATTTCCCCCTCCACATGGAGCTCCTCCTTGGAACCGGCTCGCTCCATGGGGAGGGGATAGAGCCTCGCTTGAATCTAAAATGTGTGACGTCATCATTCTTGCCGTGAACAGCTAGAAGGTAACATCCATACATTTAACGAAATACAACGCCAAAACGGTAGCGTATGCTATACAATAAATCTACATATCAATGTGCACATAGCGAATGTGGGCGGTTCTTCAGTGTGCTCGTCGCTGGTTACAGGGGTAAGTAAATTATGAAACATTGTAATAGTGTTTTAACTAAACACGGCAAAAAATATTGCTATGTGTATTGGGGCGAGTCTTTTTGGGGCGAGCATTTGGCTTTAGCAAATATGTTATTATCGTGGCAAGCAATTCGCGCTCCCATGTAAAAAGGTCTATTCATTCAAAGCAGATTTTGCTTTTAAGAACTAAATGGTGATATTGTAATGCGAGATGCCTATTTACTGTCAGATTGATTGTATAACGAATCACAGTCATCTTTCCCCTCTTCGCCCTCCATAGTTTGGTTTTACCCCTCATCTGTAACTGCTTGTCTATCCATTTGGTTGTCTATGGTTATTAGTCTTTATTAGACAAGTTCAAATTGTTGCATTAGACGCATTTTACGATAATACTAACAAAAATTTTTGCTAACTCGATGTTTAAAATAAAGCAAGACGACATCCGAAAGGGGGCCAAAAAAGAGCTAAAATATTGTATAGCCTAAGTTAGGGTCAATTAATTAACCAAATTCGCAAATCTTAGGGGTGTGCGTCTAAGAAGCTAAAACCCTGTTTTTGGAGGCGACGCCCCCATTAATAGCTAAATCTAGCTCTAAATTAACTGAAAAAACTGCGTTGGCAACACTGCTAACATCTCTACTTCCCACTTTAGTTAATTAGTTTAAAAATAAAGAACAAATAAAATGGCGTCTTATTTTCAATTTTGAAAGTTTAACTGATATTTCAAAGCGAGGAAGACATGGCACGACCAAGTGAATCAGATATTGAGTCGGGCCATGTGAAGAGTCGGAATAATAGAAGAGCATGTATAAGACGATGTATGAATGTGAACGAGGCAAGGAGTGTGTGCCAAGATCGAGTTGTTTGGCGGTACGTCCTCTCTGCCTACCCCTGCGGCGAAACGGCGTGATGGTTAGTTGGTTATCTCATGATTGATATGACTGTGTGAGCCGAAGCGTTGATCCAGATATTCCTGAAAGAGTTTGTCTATTTGAACGCACAGTTTTTTCTTCAGTCAATCTTTTGAAAACGATTTTACAATGATTTATTTATTTGTAAAACTATACTAGTAGTTCTGCAAACAGTAGACCTCGCATCAAAAAATTATATTTCCAATTTTCTCTTATTTAATATATGAAAACTAAAATTTCCTCTGAAATCAAAAAAATTGTAAGTAAGTACTTAAATGCATACCTACCTACTTAATTATAAACCATATAATATATTTTGTCATATTTAAAAAAAAATCATATAAGGAATTATACATTTGTTCAAAGTAGTCACTTTTTCAATGACAATTCTTATTTCAAATTCAAGCTGGTAGGTACTTACCTAGGACGACGATTTCAAACTTGAAAAAATAATCTTTACTGAACCATTAAAAAGGCCACCATCTTGAAAAGAAAAGCATTGCACAAACAAATTTAAAGGAAGCCGAAATGCAAAGCGGTCGAGTTAAAAAAATTACTTCAATCAGTCAAAAAGTTCATACGATTAATAATTTAGAAAAAATAATCTAGAAAAAACCGGTAAAAGAAAAAATTAAAACTAAAAGCTTAACATGTTTTGCATACTCATCTCCATAATGTGACATTCAGCCATAATACAAACATCTAACATATCTGTATAACATGTTCCCCTCGTGCATAGATGTTATGTCGTTCCAAATTTTTATCGCACATCAGCAGCAGTATATTAGCGAAGATTTATCATAATTTATTATTGCTAAAACGCCGTAACAGGTATTAATTAGGTCAAAGTTTTAGCATAAACGGTGTCAGTTCTCTTCTTGAAACAGGAAAAGCTAACTTGCCATAATATGGTAAAGATAACACTAACTGGATCCTGAAATGTTTGAACTGAATTTGTTCTGTATTTGACAACATGTTATAGGTCGATGAATAAGTAATTAGTTGTGTTTATGGTTTGACTGAATAAGTGATACTTGTGTTTATGGTTTCCAGTAGTACTGTATTAAAATATAACTAGCCGTTGGAAACAATAGTTATATTGTTTCAACGTCCAACGCTGTTGAAAATAATTAGCGCCAACAGTTGAAATATAATACCTACATGCGAATATTATTCAACGCAGTCAACGATTCAACTGCCTAATAAATAAAAAGGGTTAAGATTTTGCACTTCGTGAACAACATTACTCGATATTTCAAATGGTCTTTTGGTAATGTGCGTACCTACTGCACGTTTTTTTTTTTCCCATCCAATACGGCCGATACGCAGCGCTAGGGGACAATCAAATTTTACAACGACAAGAAAAAAATAACCTATTGATAATTATCAATGTCGGTCGCCTAACAGCCTCGTTGTGTACCTATTGTTTTCAACAGTGTTGGCCAATTAAATCAAAAGGGTCGAGAGATCACACTTCGTGAACGATATTATGCCCAATTAGACATGATATTTTGGTAAGGGACGTACCTACTGCACGTTTTTTTTTCCCCCATTCAATACGGCCGATACGCAGCGCCAGGGGACAATCAAATTTATCAGTACTACTAGTTTCCAGAGCAATAATACACCAACCTACAACTAAAACGACTTTTTGAAAAAGAAATAGGCAATACTCCTCTATAAAATTATTTCATTTACTCCCTCTTGCAATAAAACCATTAAAAATTAACTGACTTCAAAAGAAGCATTATGATATGGATTATGGATATGGGAAGGAAGAATATAGATAATATTGCAACTTAACAAAGAGCTTGAATTGTTTTATTTTAATTTATTTTTTTATTTATGTATTTTCGGGAAATCGACAATTTACATGTTTTCAGTTTGTACATAAGTATTATATAGCCAAAATAAAACCAATTATGGATTTCCTCCTTATGACTTTACTGTGACAGCATAATAAGCATATTGTACTTTCTTTTAGATATAACTTTATAATTTTCCTCTTACTTTTATTACTTATGTGTGCCTGTCTCTACTCACGTATATCCTAGTGAGACAGACATAAAAAAACAAATGTACATAAATAAATAAATAAAAATAAGTATATATTTCCTATTACTTATATTTCAAACATAAAAACATGTACAATGTGATCTTAGAACAAGTATTATTTAGATAATTTTTTGTTTTACTTTGGTACTTGAGAGGAGTGGCAGGGGTTACGAAATGGGATCATATAAGAAACTCGACGATCCGAGATGATCTAAACGTTGAACAACTGCTACTCTTCATAGAAAAATCGCAACTGAGGTGGCTTGGGCATGGACTAAGAATGTCTGATGAACGAATTCCGAGGAAGATACTGAGTACGATTCCAGATGGTAGACGTCCAGTGGGCCGCCCCAGACCAAAACCTCCTAGACTCCACATGGGTGACGCCCAGACACAGTTGGGCGAGGCAACTCCAGAAACTGTGTGAGGAGAGGATGGGGCTACCATGGACAGAGCACAATCAGCACAAGACAGGGACGTATGGAGGAGCCTTGTCGATGCAGTGGGTCCCCGACCCGAATAGGATAAGGGAAAGAAGATGATGATGATGATGAATTTTTTGTTTTAATATTTAACAGGTTGGATGTTTTTTTATTTACCGGGTACTGTGACGGCATAAAAAAGGTAATAAACATACGTTCCTTTGCACAATAATGCTGCAGCTATTTCAAAAGATGGGATACACAATGTATAGGTCTCACAAGTTAAGTTGACTTCATCACAGTACTCACACAGATGCAAAACTTTCATACAGCGTGTTTCGTTTTAGGCTTTTAACAAAAAAGCAATTAATAATTATTTCACAATTGAGAATTCGAATCCAAAGCGTGTTTAAATCGGTAACATAAAACTAATGTTGTTTTACAACATTTTTATGAAAATACTGAATGTTTAGGAAGAAAAATAAGTTTATTAACTAAATGTGATAATCTTCAAGATTGAATTCAAATGGGTATTCATAACTAACAACAAGGTTAAAAAAATATTGTGTTATTTAAAAAGATTAATTTATTATAATATTCATACTTATATAGATAATATTTTATAAAATAAATAATCTAAAAGCCGCCACATGCCGCTACACGTCTAATAGGCATAGATTTTGAAAAGTAAACGACTGTTCAACTTAATTACCAAAAGAAACATCGATTTCGGTCGGGATAGATGGTAAAACATGCATTAAAATTCGGTTTTCAAAGTTATAAATTTCCCATATAAAACATCTCCATTGCCGCCATTTTTTTGTACGGATTTGACATTTGTAAAGTTTCGTTTATAACTCAATATGCATGAATTACTTGGTTTACTTAAACCAAGAACCTAATGTTGAAATGAAGTGTGATTTCCAAAATTTGTGCTTAAAAATTTTGCTGCTTATGGATTCTTTATGTTTTTATAATTATGTGTTAGCAATCATCAGCAACAGTAATTATTTAATTATGTATCAGTCATCATCAGCAACTATCTATATGTATATTATCTAAAATAGAACAGATTACTAACACAAAGGTACAAAAGATTAACTGTTGAATAGGTACGTCTGTAATACTCCAGTTGCCTTAGACGTCAAATCATACAAGTCATTTATGCTTAAAAGTTGACCACCGTTTTTTACATTATGAATAAGTAAAATAATTAAACATACGGAATAAAATTTCACGAGTTGGTCCATTCAGTGATTTGCCACGTTCCGTTTCGTAACAGGACTCCATGATATCGTAATAAATATTACAAACACTCTGTAAATCTACTAGTAAAGATTCGAATTAAAGATAATGAAAACTATTTATTATTTCAAATTTATAATTTGATTTTGTCACTTGCGAAATGTAGGTGCACGTGTGTTTAAATCAAATTACGAACCGAATGAAGAGAATAGAACACCCTGTAAGTACAGCCTCAAAAGGGTGTCGTAAAACTTGCCTCTCTACTAACTAGTTGCAATAAGTGGGCGTAAGCAAGACAGAGAGCCTTATCGGTTTTGTGGGCGTCGCTTGACGTTCACACAGATATACCAATACATCAATAATAAGCATTTTTATTGCTTCCAACTTAAGATGTTTTACCTATACGTAGGTCTGTTTCCTCGAAAGGAAAAAGTCATCATTTTCTTGCATCTCTCTCACACTGTAGACCCCTACCAATACTGCTAGCCGTGAAATTAATTTTGAAAGTATGGAATAAAGTTTCAAGAATAATATTGAAGTCGGAGTGAATTCCAAAAATGCAAAAACTTCGAATGTCAATCTGATGATCTTGTTTTTGTTCTTAAATACATAATGCTGCAGCTCTGTCTTACACTCTAAATAATAACAATCGAAATTGAGACAAACGGTGGCCATGTGTGTGCACTCCCCTAAAGGAAACATACAATCATTATCATACCCTCGACTCTGTGCTGAAACGGGCGGTCCGTTTGATAGATTCTCCCATCTTAACAGACGGATTGCAATCTTTAGAGCACAGGCGTCGGGTGGGAATGCTATTCTTGTTCTACCGGTATTACAATGAAAGATGCTCCGAGGAACTTGCATCATTGATCCCTTCGGCACCGGTGCATAGTCGGGAAACACGCCAAACGCGTGCCCAATATTTGTACACGGTTGACATTTGTCACATGAGAATGGGTCGTTTCTTCGACTCGTTCTTGTGTTCAACAGCTCGGCTTTGGAATGATTTGCCGGCCTCTGTGTTTCCTCCTTCCTACAACATGGGTCTCTTCAAGACCAATGTTCATTCCTTCCTCTCCTCAAAAAGACCCTCTACACAGCATCCCAGATTACATAGGCCCTGAGGGAAATTATTTTCCTCAGGGCCTTCTGTGTGGAGTTAATGTAAAAAAAAAATACATTTCCTTCACACGTGTAAAGAAAATGAAATGCAATATCTGTTGCTAAAAAGTAGTGCTTTGGAGGAAACAGTGACACTTATTTTATGTCTCACCATTATTTAATGTATAAGAAAGAGCTGCAGTATTATAGCGATAAGGAATTATGCCTTTTTTGCCGTCACGATACCCCTACCGTAAATCGACATATAAAAGCGTCCGTTGTCGTCTATAAATTGAATTACAGTCATATGATGCTCTGTTGCTATGTTCTTTTTAGCGGTATCTCAATGAAAGGTGTTTTGATGAACTCGCGTGATTATCTATCTCACACGCCGAACGCGTTCCCAACATTCGAACGTGTTTGACATTTTCCAAATGAAAACGAATCGTTTTTACTAATAGTTTTTGCACTCAGTGAATTATTGGTTGTTGAACACCTGGCCTGGTGATGGCACTGCGAGACTGTCCGAAATGTTGTATCGAGAAATAATAAATCACGGATTATTATCACAAAATTCAAACAACATAGCACTTTTACATAGTAGCAAATCAATACACCTTTGAAAAATGATCAAAAATTATGAAAAAAACTAGGTGACATCAGGTGAAATAGGTTACGTTAGGTTAGGTAACGGGCTATTTTTTTCATCACCTTTAATGAATTTATATTACTTTTCAAATGTGTGTTGATTTGCACTGTGTTGAGTTGTCATGGGACCCTAGAACCGTCTTTGCATATTCGTGTTCGCAATTTAGCAGTATCTATGGTTCTTACTTCCTCAGTATAAGTGCAATGCAGCGTATAAAATTATGCATAATTTTATTTTAAAAAATCAATACCTCCTGTAATGGTATAAGATGTTAAAACCAAACAACTACTGCAAGGGTGGACATCACGATCTGCTATGATTACCACATGGAAGAATAGAAGGGTAAAGTTCGGTTTAGGGGCGGCGTTCCTAGATAATAAAACTAGTTATTTTTATACTATGGGCCGGAAAATCCGAATCTGAAAGAATTAGGCGTCGGAAAGCAACATTAACTGAATTACACGACTTTAAAATTTTCTATACACACACAGGAAAACAAGCCATTTTGAACGTATTCTCAGTATTCTGACACTACAAGTCATAGAAAAACAAGAAAGATGTTACACCTTAAGCAATAATATCAATAACTAATTTAAGTAATTATTTTTTATAAATTTTACTCACTTTTGTATCACAAACCATGCTACATAAACCTAGCGTAGCCGCTAAACTACTTGAAAACTGGGATGTTTTCTTGCCTTGACGCGAGTAGGCGCTATGAAGGGGGCACTTTCTTTTCTATCACAAACCATGTTACATAAACCCAGCGTAGCCGCTAAACTACTTGAAAACTGGGATGTTTTCTTGCCTTGACGCGAGCAGGCGGTATAAAGGGGCACAAACCATGTTACACAAACCTAGCGTAGCCGCTAAACTACTTGAAAACTGGGATGTTTTTCTTGCCTTGACGCGAGCAGGCGGTATAAAGGGGCACAAACCATGTTACACAAACCTAGAGTAGCCGCTAAACTACTTGAAAACTTGAGAGTTGGTAACACTGCCGGCACATTTTTTTGCACATTCCTTTCTGGATAAACGTAGCTGGGCTCTTATATGACCCGCGTATCCGACAGGAGCCCTTCGAGACAAGCGAGTTTGACAAGGATACAACGGACGAAGAAGACTTGGTCGATTTATAAGGTATGTTTTTATGCTGTTATCTATGCACATTGATTCATATAGGAAAGTTTTACGTTATTGATATTATTTCTTAATTGCAACACTTAATTTTATGTGGTGTAACATCTTTCTTGTTTTTCTATGACTTTTAGTGTCAGAATACTGAGAATACGTTCAAAATGGCTTGTTTTCCTGTGTGTGTATAGAAAATTTTAAAGTCGTGTAATTCAGTTAATATTGCTTTCCGACGCCCAATTCTTTCAGATTCGGATTTTCCGGCCCATAATTAGTATAAAAATAACTAGTTTTATTATCTAGGAACGCCGCCCCTAAACCGATTTTTTTCCGAATAGAAGATATCAGAAGTATCGGCTCAATACAGCGTGCCACGAGGTATAGTTTTATTAAACAACATGTCTCTTGATATCTTAAAGATTTCAACAGTCTTGCTATTTTTAGGTTTAGATTTAAGAACTTTTATGTTCAAATAACGCATCAGGGTAGGTATTAATTTAAGTAGGTAGGGGAAACCTAGGAGAGTTGTAACAGAGGAGAATTGTGACAAAGACGATTTCTCCCTACCTATAATATTTAGCGATATTGTAACAATGTTTGTTTGTCGCTTTAGAGACGCGCTACTTCACTCAGTACCCACCGGCGGCGCACGAGAAGCGGTTGCGTAATTACCACTTATGCATGCAAAAAAATGCGAAAATTAAGTTTTTCTTCAAAATTTTGATTGAATTTATATCACGTCTTATTACAAGTGCATTGTTGTGTTATTTTGTTGTATGGTTATTTAAGTCTCAAAGCATTGCATTGATCTTTTGTATTTGCATCGTGTTTAGAAAATATGAATCATTATTCGGACCAAGTCGTAATTTTGAGCACCTACAGGCTGTCACAATCACAACTCTCCTCTTGACTTCATTTTTCTGCTGGGTTATTTCGACACTTTTTAAAATTAATTTACGATGTCTGTATGTGTGTTTATGCGTTAGTATATTAAGGTAATTTGCAAGTGCAGTCCGCAATAAAATCTTGTCTGGATGACTACTTTTTTTTTGTTTCAGAATGCCTAATAAATATACACGAAAGACTGGTAAAGGCATTGCTAGTGTCTAAATACTCAAATAGTCTAAATACAAAGCTGTCACAACTTACCTCGCTACCTGTCACAACTTAACTCGGTGATAGGGGAGTTGTGACAGAGGGAGTAGTTGTTCTTTTTGTTGATTTTCTCGGAAACCGTATACTTTAATTAATTTTGATGATTGTTTTGGAAAGGGAAGGAATGGTGCTACCTTAATTTACATAGATCATAAATACGGAATATTTCTTGAGCGAGATATGTCCCTTAAATTAAAAATTGTCACAACTCTCCTAGGTCTCCCCTACTCTTAACTTTTATGTTGAAATAACGCATTAGGGTAGGTACTAATTTAAGAACATTTACTTTTATGTGGAAATAAGCCAATAGGGCAGGTACTAATTTAAGTACACTTAATTTTTATGTTGAAATAACGCATTAGTGTAGATACTAATTCAAGAACTTTTAACTTTTATGTTGAAATAACGCGATAGTGTAGAAACTAATTTAAGAACTTTCAACTTTTATGTTGAAATAACTCATTAGGGTAGGTGTTAATTTAAGAAATTTAACGTTTTTTTTTTTTTTTTTACAGTGAATACCGCACAAGAATCTCAACTGCTCCCGTCTGGAGCCAGTGAGACTATGGCATCCCCAATTGGGGTATGTTGTGAGGCTTAAGGTAGTGGGGAGGGGAAGGAGGTGGGGAAAAGGAAGGTTGGGAAATACCTGGCTATTCAGATATGGTCACTAAACACGGCTAAAGCCATTTTCAAGCAACGTTTCAATTCTGAATGGTGGTCTTACACCAGGGCGATACTGATAGTATCTTCCACTCTGGAACATGCCGCCAAATATACTATATATTATTTTAAATGAATTAATTGTGAAATAACACAATTAATCAAATAAAATTTATTTGCGCATGCCGGGTTCGAACCCGCGACCTCCGGATTGTGAGTCAAGAGTCTTACCCACTGGACTACGGAGGTCGTCAAATACGTTGAAATAACTTTAGGATAGGTACTAAATGGACGCAGTACGCCGCCTGTTATACATCTTAAGTACATAGGTACCTTCCCACTTTCCTAGATTAATTTGGCAAAACTTTCTTCTACATTCAAAGACTAATCCAATTTATCTTCATCAAATCGCTGATATAATTAATAATGACTTTGGTCTATCAATTTCTTCTTAAAGGTTCCACAACTTTACCACAACAGATAGCAAAAACCAAAGCACCTAACATAACGTCATTTAGAACGCCAAGCATACCATCTTAATCGTCTAATTCCCTGGTATCTACCTAACGGAGTATTCTTGACCAGCTGTCGCATATAATATTGGCATTCGCCCACATTACATCCACCATCTTTAGGTAACGGTTCTAACTTGTGCTTATAATGACCCCTTAGATGAAGGTGCGTTTTCCATCTGGTGTTTATGAAAACCTACGTCAGGAAAACTGACAGATTGGTAATGCAAAATGCCAGATTTCAATGGGTTACTTACAATGTGATTAACGGTTTGAAGTACGGTTTTTGGGAATAAAGTACCGTGCTTAGATGGTGTTCAATATGTTCGTTTGTAACAATATGATTAATATTGACCATGCCGGGAAAAGTTTTTTAATGTTTCATGTTTTCACAGCCAATTATTTATTGTCAGATCCGGACCAACGAAAGATTTATCGCCCGGTGATCGAAAGTTATCAAGTCAAAGTCCTTTTTTGTTTTGTTTTTTTTTTACATGTATACCACAAACCCAACTGCTCCCGTCTGGATGGCATCCCCAATTGGGGTATGTTGTGAGGCTGAAGGTAATGGGGAAGGAAAGGAAATGGGAAAGAGTGAGGTGGGGCAGTACCTGGCTATTCAGAGCTGGTTACCAAACACGGCTAACGCCATTTCGAGCAACGTTTCAATTCTGAACGGTGGTCTTACACCAAGGCGATACTGAGAGTATCTTTCACTGTGGAACGTGCCGCAAATATACTATATATTATTTTTAATGAATAAATTGTGACATAACACAAATTAATCAAATAAAATTTATTTGCCACGCCGGAATTCAATCCCGCGACCTTCGGAGTGCTAGTCAAGAGCCTTACCGCTGGACTACGCCGGCAGTTGAGTTGGACAACGAATAGTTTTGTAATTCACGGTAATTTTTTTTTAAATTTTAAGTGTATATTTTACATATTAAATATGCTGTAAAATAACATCGGAAGGCATAACGGTCCAGGACATTAGTATGACAGAAAACATCAACATTCTGTTCAACACTAAGTTTTTCTGCATTGTAATTGAATTGGTCGCTTTCAAGAGTACCTAATCTGAGTATTGTACCAGATAGATGGTACACTGTTACCTTTAACTGCATACTAAACTCAAATTTTGATTTTTCGGAGATGTCTGACTTATCATGTATGTTATGAGCAGGATTGGATTGTCAATAAATCTACCCGAAAGCAACGTCAGCAACGTAAGCATATCTAAAGTCGAGCTTAAAAAGCAAGTGAAATACCGGTACTAAGATGAGTCCCATTAATGCCATTGGTAGTTAGAAGACAATGATAAATAATATAACAAACGAAACAGACAAACCCGGGCATCCCTGCCAAATCACCAATCGCAGCGAAGAACTTGGAGTGACCTAAGGCAGGGATGTCGGTTATCCAATTAATGGTTCCCGGGGCGGCGGTACCCATAACTACCTCCCAAATTGCGATTGTAATTGCGAAGTGTTTAAATCACTTACTTTTATTACTAACTAGCTGGTTACCGGCATGCGTTGCTATGCTATTTAATAAAGAATTTTTTTCTCCCTGTGTGTCCTTTCTCATTTGTCCCATTCCCCTTCCGCCTCCCCTTCCTCTCCCGCGTCCCTTTCCCCTCTCGCGTTCCCACTCGGCCTCCTCCACCTTCCCTCTCCCCACTCCACACCCCCCTTTCCCCGTCCCGCGAACCCCCCTCCCGAGTTACCTCCCCCCTCCCGCGAATCCCTACCCGAGTTCCCCTCCCCCCTCCCGCATTCCATACATTCAGTCCCAGTGGATTCAGTTTTCAAACAGCTCGCGTGTCACCTATTGCAATTTTTTGTATACACATTTCTTAATGCCAGAGCTCACCAGTAGTTCTATACAAACCTTGTCCTGATAATAACGAATACAACAAAAAAAGAATTATCTAATTTGGTGCAATCGTTTGGAAGTTATGAGCGTACATACATTTCGTAGATTCATTTTTATTTATATAGAAGATAAATAGTTCAATTTATTGGTTTACCTCAAATCACTGAAATATTTTTAATCGTTGAAGAAGAAGATAATATTAATAAATCTAAACGTAACTTGAAAGAAAACATAATAAATGTAAACGAAACATGAAAGAAAATATAATAAATCTAAATAAAACATTAAAGAGAACATAATTAATCTAAACGAAACATGAAAGAGAGCATAATATACAACATGTTAAATCTAAACGAAACATGAAAGAAAACATAATAATTAACATAATAAGTTTAAACGAAACATGAAAGAAAACATTTATAAATAACACAATAAATCTAAACGAAACCTTTGTAGGTCGTGAGAACATAAAAGACGCTAGCTCAGTGGTTAGAGTGTTGTCCCGGTAAGACAGAGGTCCTGGGTTCGATCAAACATTGCATATTTTAAAAAAGACTTATTTTCTTGTTGAAACTATAAAGTTGGTTCCTGACGTAGAAATTCAATAGCCCGAAAAAATGCCATAGGACATCTGAAAACGGTTGATAAAACAATTGACTTCTGTATTCTGATTGAGTCATTCTATAAAAATTAACAAATCCCCCATACGAGTAGGTATACTATTTTATTCCACAATTATTTTTCATTATCACTACGGCGCTACGTTCCAGGGTGGGATTTGGCCTTCTCCACAAATGTTTTCCACTGGTTGCGATCCTTTGGCATTTGCCTTCCTTCCCATCCTGCTTGAATTGATTCCTTCCCCCCAATCTCCCATTTACTTTTCTTTGAGGCATCACCGAGGAACCGGCTAAGGGGCGCGGAAGCTGAGTGTGTTTCACGACTAGACCGAATGTCGTGCGCATTCTTGCTGGGACTGCCAATCGATTGAAGAGGACTCCCAACCGTTTGCCATTCCCTTATTACTTATCTACTGTGTCTTCTTCCCAAACAGGTGCTTGTAGGATACGCTGGATACAATCACCCAGCGCTTGCCACCTCGTGGACTTTCACCAAACTGTCTCATTGTCTTGCCTATATTTTATCATACTAACACCTATTGTATCTGTATTTCCCGCTAACCACTTGCATACTGCTTACTAACAACGTATGCAGGGACATTGGAGGTCTAAATTAGAGTCCTTGCAAGAGCCTTGAAGGGGTAGCCATCTGTTACCTATACCAGGGCGGGAAAGTGGTGGGTCCTCCAATGCTCGAATTGTCTTCCGCACAGTCCATCATCCACCTCTTCATCAGTCTGCCTCTGGGTCGCTTCCACTGGGGCACCAAAGAGTCTTTAGGATACAATGTAATATATCATCGAAGAGTCGGTTAATCGCAAGAGAAATCTAGATCAGCTATTTAGCATACAACATTGAACACCGATCTGAAGCTGGGTGCGTCTTGCCTCAGACACGCGAGATGAGAAAATTCTGCAGATGAATTGAATTCCTTGACCATATCAATATACATAGAAGTAGTTCGGTAAAAAATGCATAACTTTGACTACTGTAGCACGACGTTCAACACAGTTTGTTTTATTACAATACCACGATTAATAATATTGATATTGTTGAGATTCGTACGATTAACCTACGATTAACTACTAATGTGATCACTGATCACGAATGAGATTATGAGCATGTTTACAATTATAATTACCATTACCCACAAATACGACTAGGTGCGTTTGTAATGACGATAATGTAGTGTTCTGTTATCTGTAGCAACACTAACAGATTCTCCAAATACTTAGTCTGAAGATTACTTCGAGAATAAATAGATTCTAGTTAGTTTATCTGGTTTTATTAATACTTCGCGTATACAATATGGACCTCGTTAGTCGTCCTAACTTAGAGCTAGCTAAATTGCTAAAGCCGTGTGTTATAGAAATCACCCACTCTCAGCCCCCTGACCCTGTGTTGGACAACTTAGGTACTAAGCTACCTGCCATCTAGCGGCATCTACTGACAGTTCTTATCACCGCCATCTATGTCTAAAAGCCGGAAGCTTTTTAGATACACAACAGATAATGATAATAATAATATTTGGATAATTTATGTAGCGCCGTTTTCATGAAAAATCACTTCAAAGGCGCTGATTATATCACGATTATACAATGATTATTATTACGTATATTTTTAGGAAAATAATTTGTCCCAAGTTCATCTTTAAGGATTTAGAAGAGGAAGGAATAAAAATGGGTCTTGAATATACATTTTTTTCCTCAGGGCCTTCTGCGTAGAGCTATTGAAAAAAAAAGTTTTGTGGAAAATAGGAAACGGACACCAGAAAATCACGAATATATTACGATTGTATTACATTTTACGATTATATTAACGACTACAATTACGATGGAGAAATCTGAAGCCACAAATAATTAGCAAAATAAAGCTTTGATATTTAAAATGTTCTTTTATTTTCTTTTTATATTTACTCCACACAAAGGCCTTAAATATGTTATTTTCTTCGGACCTACATCGTCTTTAGTGGTGTTGTGTGGAGGGTCTTTTTTTTTATCAATATCTCAATATTTAATAAAATATTAATAGATGTGTACTTAAATTTTTAAAAAAACTAGGGCAGTTAACATGCGGTAGAAGGGAAACTTTACCAAAACAATATCAACTAATGAAGAATCAAGGAGCCTTGAAAAGTGGGGTCATAATCAAAAGTCGCCAATGAGCGCAAACCAGCGTCATTTGCGTTTTATAGCTCAACCAATAGGGGCCTTGATATTAGTTTTATACTTCGCAGGTGCTGTACGCGTCATTACCGTTTCATCCGAATTCCGAATCACAACGAGAAGTTTCACTTCAAAGATAAAAAAAAAATGTATTTGTAAATACCAAGTTGTAGAATTCCAAAATAAATCTTAGAGAAGTAGTTCAGAATGAAAATTATTCTAAGCATTTTACTACAATTAAACATTTCGTGAAATATATTCGAGGAGTTTTGAACTATGAAATTTAAAGACTATTTTTTATTTCAGATAGACGTCGGACATCTGGTGGATGACACACCACCTCTTCAGATGAAGTTCTCTGAGATGCTGTGAACTCAAAACTCGAAAGGGTAAGTAAGATATTATCGAATGCGACATTATATTCTGTATCCGAGAAGCATACAGATGCAAGTCCTAAATTTGAAGAAATGAGTTTTTGATGCAGACTTGAAGTAAATTATCATGTTTATCAGTGGCAGAAAGTTACAAGTCCAATAATGAAGAAATATGCATACATAAAAATGCATACGGATGCAACTACCTTTTATGCAACAACTATATTAGATCTAATATAGTTGTTGTGTCTTGCGTCATTATGATTTAGTTGCATTTGCATCCTTCTGCCTCTAACTTTACTACGCTTTCAATGGAAGTAAACAATTTTCAAACATTAATCCTTTCATAATACACCGCATGTCATAACAAAATATTCCATTTCATTTTGAAGCAGAAGGACTCAAGTCCGTGTTTTTTGTAGCGTTTTTTTAAACAATATTTTTTAATTTTCGTAATTTGTTTTTGGGGTGTTATGCCGTGTTGCGCTACCTCCTTTTTTAGCCAATGTTTTGGACAGCGTTGCAGTATCCATCATCAGGGCAGATCCGGTAGAAATACTTTTGGCCGTGAAAATCTAAAAACAATATTTTTAAAGGCTTTGCATATAAAATATTTCGTTTTATTTGCTCGATTTTAAAACAAAACTAGCTGATTTAATAATTACTTTCTTTGTTATCATATGCTTTTCGGGTACAATATTTACCTATTACTACCTAACAGTGGCTTGCAATCTATAAAGGCAGAAAAGCTGTGCCCACAACAACAAAAAACCAACCATAAAAGATTTTAAAATAAAATTCTTTTTTTTTTTCCATAATCGTTCTAATTTCGTCCACAATCATTCCATTATTGTCCATAATCGTTCCACAATCATTCCATTATTGTCCATAATCGTTCCACAATCATTCCATTATTGTCCATAATCGTTCCACAATCATTCCATTATTGTCCATAATCGTTCCACAATCATTCCATTATTGTCCATAATCGTTCCACAATCATTCCATTATTGTCCATAATTGTTCCACAATCATTCCATTATTGTCCATAATCGTTCCACAATCATTCCATTATTGTCCATAATCGTTCCATAATCATTCCATAATGGTCGATCGTTCCAATGAATTATTTAAACATGGCGAATTTATACCTTTTAGCCATACATTTGACTTCCTCAATCTGTTATCGTGAATTATTTTTGAGGGTAGGTATTATCTTGTTGAGCGTACTCCTTCTTTAGCGAATGTTTCGGACGGTGACCGGCCAACTCAGAATGAAACCAACTCAGAACCACCTCAGAAGAAAGGTCATTAAGAGTGATGATAAAATATATAAAAAATGGTTTAATAGGTTAAGTTAGGTAAGGGTTACCAGCTATTTTAAAATTATTTTTTTATAGCTTTTAAAGACCTTTCTGAGGTGGTTCTGAGTTGGTTTCATTCTGAGTTGGCATGGAACCGTTTCGGACAGAGTTATGGTGTCCATCATCAGGGCAGACGTGTGGATTGTGGTGATGTGTGTTTGTGTATGTAGATGTGATATCATGTTGCACGCGTAAATTGCGCTGGTATTGCAGTGCAATAATTAGTTAAATTAGTATGGTTATCGGCGTTTAGTTTTGGTGCAGCCGTCAAGTACAGGACACCAAGAAATATTACGCTTAGCCCACAATTTGGAAGCGGGTATGGGTACCGCCGCCCCAGGAACCATTTATTCGATAACCAACACCTCTGCCATAGCCAACACCTCACCCCAAGTGGCTCGCTACGTTTGGTGACTTAGCCGGGGTGCCCGGGTTCATGCAGTGAGGTTTGTCCTGGTCTTGGCAGCGGATGCCCCTGCCCATCAGCTGCATTGCAGGCCGGATCGGGAGAGAATGGTTGAGGGATTCCCTTTGACTTCTCCAGCCGTACTCTCTCGGATCATCGCCTTTCACCGCAGTGGTAGAGATGGATTCATACGTCCGTCACTCCTGGACACACTGACCCCCAGATTCTTACCCACCTCTAACACCCTTTCCTTTCCCAGAACTTCCTCTCCTTCCTTTCACAAAAAGACCCTCCACAGAGCATCCCCAAAGATGACATAGGCCCTGAGGGGAATTATTAGTGTGGAGCTAATGTAAAAAAAGTCCGGTCGTCTCTATTAATATTAATGGCGTGTCTGTGAATTTCAATGCTTCAGTAACTAGGTAGGCTCGATTCGTTTTGGGTCTTTCCAGGAATTCGGGAACAAATGCAGAGTAACAGCGGGTTTCAATTAAGTGCTCGGCAATTGCCATTTTGTCAGGAAGGCCGAATTCACAAGCTCAAAAGTGAGATCCTTTTGGAGATAATCCGTTTTGTCTGGCCTACAAACTCAATCTGCCTCAAGAGGAAATATCTAAAAATAAATCACGAAATTGGTATCGGCCTTGAAAATCTCAAAATATTATCCAATAATCTAGTTTTATTAGCGGGAAATTTAAATATCGCGAAGTCATTCCGCACTCTGCAAACATTTAAAAAATTGTGAATACCGCACAAGAGACCCAACTGAACCCGTCTGGAGCCAGTGAGATTATGGCATCCCCAATTGGGATATGTTGTGCGGTTGAAGGTATCGGGAGGGGAAAGAGATGGGAAAGAGGAAGGCGGGGAAGTAAATGGATATTCAGATCTGGTCATAAAACACATCGTTTCAAATCTGAACGGTGGTCTTACACCAGGGCTATACTGAGAGTATCTTCCACTCTGGAAGGTGCCGCTAATATACCATATATTATTTTAATTAACACGTTAACACGTATTTTGTGTGACTCATTTTTTGTCTCAACACTATTTAATGTGTAAGAAAGAGCTGCAGAATTATATGTTTAAGAACAAAAGCAAAACCATCAGGGTATTGACATTAGACATTTTTGAAAAATTCATTCACACTTCAATATTATTGTTGTGACTATATTCCATACTTTCAAAATTATCGTCACGGCTACCAGTGGCGTTGCTAGAATGGGTGGCACCCGGGGCGATTGTCCACCCCCCCCCCCCCCCCCCCCCCTCCCCTATTAAAGTTAACTTGAGAATTTCAGAATATAGGCTATTCCGCCTATAAAAGACCGACCGACCCAGAATTCGGGGCACTCCACGGGGAGCCATAGAGTTACGAAACTATAAATAACAGACCGTGTTCATGTGTATGCAATATCTTGGTCGAGTGGCACCCCCCTTCGGGTGGCACCCGGGGCGGTCCGTCCCCCCCCTCGCTACGCCACTGACGTCTACTAGTATTGTAGGAGTCTACGGAGACGTCACGGTGCGGTGTGTGAGAGAGATGCATGAAAATTATAACTTTTTTCCTTTGGAGGAAACGGACTTACGTACATTGTGTATCTCATCTTTTATTTATTTATTTTATTTATTTATTGTAAGAAACAAACAGCTATTTATATACAGGATCAGTTATACAAGAGGTTAAACATGAGGTAAGCCAAAACAGTTTCTTATGCTAATGTTGGTTATTATGATGTAATATAATATTGTAATTGGGAAAAAGCATTAAATGAAAATGAAAATAACAACAACAACAAAAAATATATATAAGTATATTAGAAGGAAGAAGGAATAGGAAAGGGCAAGAGGCAGAGGAAGGTGGGATGGGGACAGGAGATGCTCATGCTGTACCTTTTCTATAGTTGTGCATTAATTTAATTAACATTTGTGGTCGTACGTTTGACTTCGTTTCGGTATTTCACAAGAGTATTATTAAGAATATCGATATTGTTAAATTGCGTGTTATATTGCGCGCATATACGGGGGATTGGAGAATTTTTTCTAAGGTTGGTTCTGCACACTGGCAAATGAAAAAAATGGTTTAGTCTGGTTGGCCTTGTAGGTATGTGAATTCTTAAATAATTTACGAGTTCAGGAGAGTCCAGGCCGTTATTCAGAATTTTGTATAAAAATATTTGATCAGATATTAATCTTCGTGTTTGAAGTGGAGTAAAGTTGTGAAAATTTAAGGATTCGGTATTATTTGCAAAGAGTAATTTGAATTTATAATTTATGTGTTTAAAAAATTTATTTTGTACACTTTCGATTCTGTCAATATGGCATTGGTAGAACGGTGCCCAAATTAGTGTGCAGTATTCTAAGTGGGGGCGGATATACGTGGTGTAAAGGGAATACAGAGTTTTAATATTGCGAAAAGGTTTAGATATGCGAATTATAAATCCCAACATTTTATTGGCTTTGTTGATTACTTCGTTAATGTGTTTGATAAAATTTAGTTTTAGTTTTACTTTTGAAAGAGATGCAGCATATTTGTGTTAAGGAACGTATGTTTATTGCCTTTTTTTATGCCGTTACGGTACCGCAACCGTAAATCGTCACGGTAATAATAAAAGCGCTAATTCAGCAATCGAATCTACGAATAGTGGCTGTATTCTATCGTACAAGTTAAACCAAATAGAGCCTACAAAACGGTTGCCCGATATAATGGTAAAAGCCGGTGCATGTAATAAGTTGGTCAAGTTTGTATGTGAGATGTTAGCGCCATTATTAAAACAGTTTCAGTCTTGGTTCGGGTGAGCTTAGTCGCATTATTTATGTAGATGGAAGAGTCGGAGTTATAGTTTGAACAAATATTGTGCCGGTTATTTGAACCATGTTGTTTATTCCGCGAGCTTTTGACCACAAAAAGCGGTGACTTTATAATACGTGGATATGGTGCAGTTGAAATCGTGTGTGCATGTGTGAGTAATTTTATTCAATGCGTAAATTCTGTTTTATTCACAATATACAATGTAATACATTATTTTAACAATAATAATGTTGTTTTAAGGGTTGGCAACATTTTGTATGTGGCAACCCATTTCTAGTTCTTTTGTTTTTATTCTCTATGCTCCAAGAGTTTCTTCTCTTGTTTTCATGTAATACGTACATCTTAAAATAAAACCAGTTATTAAAAGTGTTACATTTCTTTTTATTAACTCAGTAGATTACAACAATAACCTTACAAATATTTAAACAAAATTTCTTTGGCATTATTTTTTTAAGTTTTTTCAATGAAGTGTGAAAAACGAAGTGATTGTTAAGATTTAAATTTAATACCAAACCACAAAGCGTCAGCTTAGGACTTCTAATTTAGGTTGTGTCTCTGTCTGTAACTTCGGTTCTATGAACTCTAGAACGTTTGCTTTGAATTGTGTCATCATTTTCAAAGTTTGAAGTATTTGCTTGGAGAATTCAGAGAAGCTATAAAGTAGGTACTAACCTATAACACTTTTAAAAAATTATGGAGTATTTAAAATATCTAATACCAGCAGACCCGGTCACACGTTACTGTGGCTTACTAAACACAACGCCATTACCCAACCTTTATAAAATCCACACCACCCGCTTGCCAGCTGCCCGCTGCCTGAATTGAATATTTGAATTTCTCGGCTTTTATCTACTATAATGAGTATGTATCATACATATAAACCTTCCTCTTGATCACTCTATCTATTGGTGAAAACCGCATGAAAATCCGTTGCGTAGTTTAAAAGATCTATACGCACATACATTTTGAGCGACTTCATTTTATACTATGTAATGATAATGATTTAAAACATAAATTTATTTTAATTGCCATTTTCAAAATTGGAACTGATTTTTCGAGAATATGGCTGTATCCTACTACTAAAATTCATGTTTTACAAAACGTTTTATATTAATTATAGCATGCCGAGAATATTTAGTATTTTTGATAAATATCGAATAGTACCCAAGATACAAACCGTAAAACTGTTGATGTTTGCGGACGGTCGAAAAGCTTGTGACATCACAGAACATACGAGGCGTTACTGAATTGTTCCGAATCGTCTTTCGTGCGACTTCACGAGACACCATTGAATGCGTTTTACGTTCACTTTGAAAGTTCATAACTTCGTCGTTCGAATATATCCAAAAAGTAATTTTATTATCGTTTTAAGATGAAGCCATACTAAATAATGCAAAATCATACAAAATCACAAGTTTTTGTTTTGAAAATTTGATAGCTTAGAAGTATTATAGATGCTTCAATTAAATACTGTGTGTAGAACATACCTTGGCCCTTAAAAAAATCGGTCATTTTTTTTAATAAGTCTTTTAATAAGCCTATAAAAAAATAAAGTATAAGGTCTATAAAAAACACTTTCAAGTCCAAACTCTCCTATTTATAAACCCCTTTTCGGATTTGGTTTTATTTTATAATGTGGCAAATTTAGTTTCTTTAATAATAATCGCAAAAAAATTATATTTACGCCCGAACTTCACAAAATAAAATAAAATATGCATTTTCTCGTTGTTATTTTTGACATCAATCAATACGGCCCGCACTCTACGAATTTGGATTCTTGAAGTGATCCTTATGGCATGGGCACAAGAACCATGCACTGGGCAACACCTATTTCGTATCAGTCACGCCCCAACCGGCGCCGGAGACAGTCGTGTGACTCCGCGTCGCTTAGTTTCGTGAAATCAATTTTAAATTTCAGTTTTCTTACATTAACAATGCGTAAAACAGGAATTAATATTTTTACAGGCCTTAACGAAATCAACCTCTAAAAAAAAATTCTCAAATACCTTTTCCAACCTTTCCAAAAGATTTTTTTCAAGTATTTTTAAACTCCTCCCATAAAAGGGCGTGAATTCCGATTTCGATTTTTTCTTGAACTATTGGATCGCCTTAATGTAGTGTTCTGTTATTAGTAGACACACTAACAGATTCTCCGAATCCCTTGGATGGAGATTACTTTTAGGAAAGATAGATTCTTTATGTTAATCTGGTTTTATTCAATACTTCGCGTATTACTGACCTCGTTGGTCGACCTAACTAGGAGCTGGCTAAATTGGTTCTCACGAGTGTTTTACATAAAACACCCACTCTCAGCCCCCCGTCCCTTTTCTGGATAACTTAGGTACTAAACTACCTGCCATCTAGCGGAATCTACTGACAGTTCTTAACACTGCCATCTATGTCTAAAAGCCGGAAGCTTTTTAGATACACAACAATTTTTAAGTGTAAAATATTTTCATTTCTACATAAAAGAGATGCCCGAACTTAAAATTCTTCGTCTCAAGTCGGTTCCTCATTGCTGAGGATCGTGCCCTCTACTCCAATTTCCATGGTGGACAAGGCTCCTCGACTCCTCGCGGTCCTGCGCTGCGTGGAGACCTGCCGATACTAACGCACCAGTGATACTTGGTCACTCCAGCGCATTGATGACCTTCCTCTGCTTCTTCTGTCTTCCACTTTGCCAGTTACTATAAGTTTCTCCAAGTTGGAATCCTCAGTTAAGCGAGCAACGTGTCCAAAGTACGAGTATCTTAAGATACGTTGTAGGCAGATAGTCGAAAGCCTAATGTGGATGTCTGGCTCTTCCAGAATGGACACGTTACCCGTCTGGCTGTCCATGGAATCCTTAGCATTTTTCTTCAGCATCACATTTCGAGGGTGTCCATACGCTGGCTCTAAGTGTCCATGTTTCCACACCGTACAGAAATTAAAAGAAAAAAATTACATAGATGCAATTAACAAAATAAACGAAGACCTACAAAATATAGCAAAGTGTCAAATAAACTTAAAATAGGGTTAAATTTGACAATTAATGATGAAAAAATTGAAAAAGTAAATGAAACCAAATACCTGGGAAAAAAAGGTATTTTATGATTTTTTTCTGAATTGATTCAATTTTGTTTATATGTACGTACATAAAATGGAGACCACACAGTTGACGCAAACTCTAGATGGCTACGTAGGTAACATATGCGATATGCAAATCATAGCTGTTTGATAATTACAGTGTTTGTGAACTTTTTGTATTTCTTACGATGAAACCAAGCATTTTAGCTGCGTTATTTGTTATTTGATTGATATGACATTGATATTGTAAGTTACTATCGAGAATCACACCTAGATCGCATTATAGTACTTACATTGATTCTAGATATTTTTAAAATGCACACTTCTATATTTCTTCATATACTACTACGTTTTTTTATATTCTTTTATATCTTTTCTACTCTATTTATGTTATTTTATACTCATTTCTATTATTTAATACTTAATTTATATTTTTGATGTTATTATTTTATAATCCTTTATGTTCTCTTACATTATGGCTTCTAGATTGTTTTTGCACTATATGTAAAATCGACCACAATAATACGGGCATGGTTTTCGAAAAATCCACAAATAATGTAACCATAATATGCAATGAATAAAGAAAAAAAAAATACTCGATTCAAATCTAACTTTCAAAGCAAATTTTGAATATGTGCTAAAGGAGGTATCAAAAAAAGTAAATTTTCTTTAAGACCAAGAAATAAATTAAATACTAGAGAGCTCATTTATAAAATTATAGTTGCTCCACATTTAAATTATTGCTCTACGACGGTATCTTTGGCCAATGAAGGAAATTTGAACGAGCTAAAAGTTATACAGAACAGAGCTATGAGATGTATACTGGGGAAAGCCAAATACGCAAAGGTTAATCAAATGCGAGAGGAGCCAAATTGGATTCCAATAAAAAAGAGACTGCTATTTAATGTGTTTATTTTTGTGCATTTAAAACGAAATGCCAAAATACTTTGAGGATGAAATTGTTTTTAATAGAGATATACATAATTACGAAACCAGAAATATAAACAGGGATTACCACATACGAAAAAATCCAAATCACAGAACTGCCTAATGCCTAGAGAACTAAAGATGTATGACGAAATGCCTGAAAGTATGAAGAATGAATGTATTTAACAATAAATTTATGACCTAAGGGTGACATGTGATATTGGAGTGAAATATGACCATGGTGTGACCTACGACCTTGGGATGACCTATGACCTTGGGGTGACCTACGATCTTGGGGTGGCCTACGACCTTGGGGTGACCATCCTTATCCTTATAACTCCGTTCGCCTCGCCATCGATCACCGTTCTCATCACACTTTTCGTAACAATCACCACTTTTCGTAACGCATTCACCAGCTTACCCCCAAGTAAGTTTTACTTCTAAAAGAAATATTGGGAAAGTCAATTGATAGACCTCAAAACAGAGATGTTGAAACGTAATTTTGTTATTTTCAATTTCAAATTCAGCCATAGTCGTCGACACGACTTGTTCAAAATACCATACGGCAGAACAGATGTTCTAGCACAGCATAGCATAACAAGAGGAATGGTGCTGTTGAACGAAATATCGGAAACACTAGATATATATAACTCTTCTTTAGATAGCCTAAAGATTTTTTGTTTAATAATCATCTTCCTAGGTGTTAAGACTGTCAAAATGAGAAAATTGTACAGTAATTGGATAAAAATCTGTTGTGCAATTAAATATATATATATATATATATATATATATATATATATATATATATAGTATATATATATATATATATATATAATAAGTTGATAGGTTTAATTCCTTTTTATTAATTTCTAAATAAAACACTTGTGTTGCAAAGTTTTTTTTAACTAAGAAACGACATTTATGTTTATTAATATCACTTTGAATGGTTTTTTTCTAAAAATCAAATAATAGAATAACAAAACAAATGACAATCGATGATTGCATTCTAATTGACATTATAGGATTCAAATTTAAAGGGAATATATTTCCTTTACATCTCCCCCCCCGCGGGAAAGAAAATTATTTTTTCATTCATCTTCGATATCCTCTTCATGGTTCATCAATGCAGGTGCTGGAATTAATTTCGAGATGTGGAAAAAATTTGATTCTAATTTTTTTCGACCAGTATTTATCTTGTAAATTGAGTTTGATAATTTTTCTATGATTTTGTAGGGTCCGATTCTCAATTCGTCGAGCTTCTTCCTGTTAAGTTTGTTTCCATTCTCCACAAAAACAGTATCACCAACTTTGAAGTTAATATGTCTCCTGGTTTTATCGTAAATCATCTTGTTGTAATTATGTGACTTTATAGTATTTTCCAGAGCTTTTTTTCTGTCTTGAATCAAATCGATGTCAGTCTTCTTAAGTTTTAACTCATTTGGCAAAATCGTAACATCTGTGCCGTTAAGTAGGTACTGAGGCGCATAACCAGTGACAGTGTGCTCCGTTTCATTATAGTTTTTTACACAATTACGGGCTATAGTTGTCCAAGCCACTTTTAAGTCATTTTCATTGATTTTGCATCTAATTTTATTGACTAGCGTTTGATTTAATCTTTCATTTAATCCATTTGAGAAAGGCGAGTTTACTGCAGTAAAAATGATTGGAATATTTTTTTCATCCAAAAATTTTTTGAATTCTCTAGAATTAAGACCCGGATATTGGTCTGATAGTATCATGCCAATGTCATTAGTTTCTGTGGAGTTTAAGAGTTTAATGAAATCGTTGGTATTTTGAGTTTTTGATGTCAAAATATATGCAAACCTCGTGAAATGATCTGATAGCAGGTGCAAGTATCTCTTTGTTGACCGTGAACCCCCAAAACCACCTATCGTATCAATAGAACATATTTCAAAAGGTTTTGTTGCGGGACCCAAGTAGGACATCAATCCATATTTATTTTGACCTCTTGATTTGTTCTTTGAACATACTGCACAACTTTCGCAAGTTCTCTTTATATTGTTTGTCATGTTTTCTGATGTGTACCATGAGCTTATCATTTTTTGCATTTGATTAATTCCTATGTGACCTAGGTCTGTGTGAACATTTTTGATAAAATCTATGCTGAATTTTTCTGATAGAATTATTTTTTCTTTTTTTTTACTTTCTTGTAATAAACATTATTCTTCGATATCAATTTATCTTTTCTGCACTGTATCTTCTCATTTTTGACCTGATCTTTTAAGATATCTTCTAATTTTATTAAGTTGACAACTTTTAATTGCTCATCTTGGTTCTCATCTGGTTCTAAGACTGGGTTTCTGCTTAGACAATCAGCTTCAATATTGTACTTTCCTGGAGAATATTTAATTTGAAAATCATATTGGGATAAGTAATATGTTAAGTCACCCAGCTCTTCATCGGTTCTAGATTTGATATTCATATTTTCCAGCGGTTTGTGATCTGAATAAACTGTAAATGGTTTACCTATCAACCAGTATTGCCAGTATCTCACTGCCTCTTTTATAGCTAAGCATTCTAAGTAAATTGCTTTTTTCTTTTTCTGTGCGCTGTTTAATTTTTTCGAAAAATAAGCAACAGGTTTTTCTTTTCCATCAGATTGTGTCTGTTTTAAAATAGCTCCAACACCCTCTAGAGAAGCATCTGTATATATATTAATTGGTAAATCTTGATCAAAAATTTCCAAGATCGGTTGTGAGCATATTAGGTTTTTCATCGTTTCAAAAGCATTTTGGCATTTATCAGTCCAAATAAACTTTTGATTTTTCCTTAATAAATTATGCAAAGGATCTAGTATTATTGCACTCTTCGGAATGTACTCATGATAAAAGTTGATTTTTCCTAGAAATTGTCGCACATTCTTTTGTGTTTTTGGAATAGGAAAATTCTTTATTGAAATCAAATTATCCTTTACTGGCTTGACTGAATTATTCTGAATTATATGACCCAGATATTTTACCATATCTGATGCAAATGTGCATTTTGTAAATTTTAATCTAAAACCTTCTGTTTTGATTGCATTCAGCAGCTTTGTCAGATGATCAATGTGTTCAGCAAAAGTTTTTGAAAAAATAAGAATGTCATCTATGTAATTGACAGCAAATTCGTTTAGTTTATATTTTCTCAATATATTGCTTAATATCCTCTGAAAAATTGCCGGAGAAGTCTTCAATCCAAAAGGCAGGCAGGTCCATTGATAATGTCCCTCCTGTGTTACAAATCCTGTTTTTTTTTTGTCTTCAATCCGCAATGGAATAGACCAAAAGGCTGAGTTTATATCCAGCGTTGAAAAAAATTTGCAATTTCTGGTCTTTGTCATTAGGTCTTCAATCAATGGAAATGGTTGAGCTTGAGGTATTACTATTTTATTTAAGTCTCTGAAGTCTATGCATAATCTGGATCTTTTGTTTTCTTCTTTTTTAAATGCTAGAGTAACCGGTGCAGCAAATGGACTGTACGACTCTTCTATCAGTTTATTGTCTAATAATTTTGCTATTTGCTCTTCTATTTCCTTTTTATCTTCTACACTGCATCTGTAAGGCCTCTTACTACAATATTTATCCACTAATAAGTCTATCTTCGCTTCATATCCATTGACAGTGCCAACATCATATTTACTCTTCGCGAACACTGATGTGTATTTGTCTATTAGTTCATTTATTTCTGTTTTTTGATCATTATTTAAATGATTCATTGTTATTTTAAAATCTTCTTCTTTAACATGTTCGTTAAAATTAATTCTGTGTTTTTCTATATGATTAAATTCAGTATTCGTTTTCATATCTGTAGAATATTTTTCTTTTTTATTTGTATTATTTAGGCAGAGTTTCTGTGATATTTGTAAGTCTTCACTTTGGATAAGTTTGAAGTCTTTTATCATGTCTAATCCAATCAAAAAATCATACTTGAAATTGTGTTCATCAATAATGTACACATCAACTTTTTTCTCCAATTCAAAAATTTTTATGTTTAACGTTGTCAAACCACTCGTCTTTTTAACACCATTAATCGTTACTAAATTTGCTTCATTCAAATTGTTTCCTTTTCCTTTTAGTTTCAATAATTTAGAATTAATTAGAGAAACATTTGAACCCGAATCGTAAATTCCGTATATTTTTAATTTATCATTTAGTAATAGTTTGACTTTTATTAATGGTGTTACTATTAGTTTTTTTGATCATTTTCATTTAATTCAGTTTCTATCACTGAATTGTTTACATGTTTAATGGCATTTCTCTTAAATTTTTCATCCTCTTTTGTTTTGAACCAGCATGTAGCTTCAGGGTGGTAACGAATGCCCTTATTCAATTTTTCACAAATTTTACATGGATTTTTACCCCCATTTTTATTATGTTCTGCATTTCCAAATGTTTTCTGATTCATAAATCTTTTTTTGTTGACCATATGTTCATACTTGTTTACTTCATTAAACAAATCTACAGTATCTTGTAATCCTTCTCTATCGATCTTGTTAAGTATGAATTCTGGTAGTCCGGAAGCAACAAGATCTATCAAAGTACCGGTGTCAATTGATCTTCTCACATCCAATAGAAGTTTTTCTTTTCTCATAGCATAATCCAACAGAGAACCATCTTTGTATCTAAATGATAGTGCGTATGTGACAGGGTTCCATCCTTTGTTTGCAAATGATTCACAGAATTTGTTTTTCCATGTTGACCACTCTGAGTTCATTGTTAGTTTTATAATCATGGAACTGTACCAGTCTATACAAGATTTATCCATGAACAATCTGAGTATTTCTATTTTTTTTTCATCCATGGTCACATCAAACCGCAAACATTCTTTTTCAAATACTTCCATCCACTGGCTTGCATTTGTATTTTTAGTGCAGAATTTTTCTATAACAAACTTCTCAGCAATGTTTTTTAAGCTCTGTTGCTTATCTTCCATTAACTTTTCAATTAATTTTCCTAATACATCTTCTTTTTGATGTACTTGTAAACTTTTTTCGTCCAATTCTTCGAGGTATTGGTCTCCAAACTGTAGGTTTCCATCTTCGTCTACATATGTTTTTTTTAGTTCTTCTGTCATGGTTAACCAGACTCTTCTAACCTGGTATCTTTTTTTCAAACTATTTTTTATTTTTCCAAAAGCACTAGTTTTCATTATCTCCTCGTGATAGCTGGCGGATCGTAGCATTTCTGGTATTGTAAACACTTTTTCATCACTTGTGACTATTTTTGTAATGCTAATAATATTTGACCTGCCATCGCCTCCAGGTAATAGCGTAAATTCGAATTGAATTTTCTCCATTTTAGGTTTAAAACGAAATGTCGTTTTATAATAAGTTGATAGGTTTAATTCCTTTTTATTAATTTCTAAATAAAACACTTGTGTTGCAAAGTTTTTTTTAACTAAGAAACGACATTTATGTTTATTAATATCACTTTGAATGGTTTTTTTCTAAAAATCAAATAATAGAATAACAAAACAAATGACAATCGATGATTGCATTCTAATTGACATTATAGGATTCAAATTTAAAGGGAATATATTTCCTTTACATATATATATATATTGACCTCTTCCCGTAGTATCTTGATCCTGTAAGAAGTTGCTTGACAATGTTGATCCACCTTTAACACCGTATAACTTGGCTTTGATGGAATACATCTGTATGAATTGGCAACAACGTTACTACAAATACCAATGTTGCCAGTTTTTCGGTAAAAGTTTTTGATATATTGCACATAAAATTTTCGAACTTTGTATGGAAATCATACGCATCTTTTTTGTTGATCCGGTCAAATCCCCATACGTTGTCGATCTGCCCAAATTCCCATACGCGGTTGATCCGCCTGTTGATAATCAAAGATGGCTGCAAAAGGAAGCCTTCTGATTGGTCGGACGAAGCCTTCTCATTGGTTGGCAGATATGGAAGGCACCTACTAAAAAAAGATATCCATTTGTTCAGCAAAATTTTTACAACGGTTTTGAAGAATATATATTATTCTATATTCTCCACAAAATATTCAATTTGCTGCCCGCGGTCATTCGACAGGCGTTGCATCTCGCTCTAGCAGCATTCTAGCGGCACTTTAAACAAACGAGACAGCGCTAGTTTGATGAAGCCCCAAAAATATGCATGTTATGCAACAAAATGATATTGTTTAAAAATACGTTTGATTTAGAAGGTGGGTGTGTCGAACAAATGTATTTTGTGCAAATTTTATTGTAATTCCAATACATAGAAAGGCTAGTAAAAGCTTCGATATATACATAGCATATTTTTTTATGTTTATACTGTAAGCCGATTCAAAACGCCAGAAGAAGATTAATCAGAGTGCCCGGGTTCAATAAGTGATATTTGTTTAGGTCTGTGCGGCGAACGCTTTTGCTTACCTACTGCGTGGCAAGTCAAATCGCGAGAGACTGGCTGAGGGAAAAAATAATTCCCCTCAGGGCCTATGTCATCCTTGGGGATGATTTGTGGAGGGTATTTTTAGGAAAGGAAAGAGAGAAAGATTTAGAAAGGAAAAAATGATCCGACCCGCCACGCAGTAGGTGGGTAGATTCATCCACCGCCAAGACCTAGGCAATCTTCACCCCATGAACCCAGGGCACCCCTGCTAAGTCACCTAGCTTAGCTACCCACTTGGAGTTACCTATGGCAAAGGTTTTGTTTACACGCCTCCCATTATGAAAATTTACACACAGGAGGCCCTGAGGAAAAAAAATTCCCTCAGAACCTATGTCATCTTTGGCATCTGAAGATGCTGTGTGGAGGGTCTATTTGGGAGAGGAAGAAGAGGAAGTTCTGAGAAGGAAATAGGTATTATGCTCCCGCTGCGATGCAAGACGACGTTTCGAGAGAGTGCAGCTGAAGAAGTCAAAGGGACTCCCTCAATCATTTTCTCCAGATCCGGCCTGCCATGCAGCTGGTGGGCAGACGCATCCGCCGCCAAGACCCGCACAAACCTCACCTCATAAACCTGGGTACCCCGGCTATGTCACCAAACGTAGCAAACCACTTAACCTATACCCAAAGGTTGAGAGGCGGGTATGGGTACCGCCGCCCCGGGAAGCATTTTTTGGTTAACAACACCTCTGTCAGACATCATCCCAAGTGGATCACTACGTTTGGTGACTTAGCAGGGGTTTCAGGATTCAAGGGGTGAGGTTTGTCTAGGTCTTTACGGCAAATGCGTTTGCCCACCTACTTATTTTACGAATTTAAAGTCACCTCCGATCTATATGGATAAAATGGATCTAAAAGAAACTAAATAACTAACTAATTAACCATCACGCCGTTTTCCCGCAGGGGTAGGCAGAGAGGACGGACCGCCAAACAACTCGGCCTTGGCACACACTCTTTGCCTCACTCACATTCATACATTTAAGCATACATTCTCTTCTATTATTCTGACTTTTGACACGGCCCGACTCAAGTATCTGATTCACTTGATCGTGCCATTACTTCCACGGGTGTCCACCTGAGAAAAAATCTCTTAATACCGACCTTTGTCATCTTTGGGGATGCTGTGTGGAGGGCTTCTTTTTGTGAAAAGAAGAAAAGGAAGTCCGGGGAAGGAAAGGGGTATGAAGGGTGGGTAGGAATCTGGGGGTCAGTGTGTCCAGGAGTGATGGACGGATGAATCCATCCCTCCCACTGCGGTGCATGGCGTTATTCCGAGAAAATCCAGCTGGAGATATCAAAAGGTCGCCTTCAAGATTAAGATTTGGGAGGTGGGTATGGGTACCGCCGCCCCGAGAACCGTTTTTTGGATAACCAATACCTCTGTCATAGGTCACCCCAAGTGGTTCGCTACGTTTGATGACTTAGCAGGGGTGCCCAGGTTCATGGGGTGAGGATTGTCCGGGTATTGGCGGCGGATGCAGCAGCCCACCAGCTGCATGGCAGGCCGGATTGGGAGAGAGTGTTGAGGAGTCCCTTTGACTTCTTTCAGCCGTACTCTCTCGGAACATAGCCTTGCACCGCAGTGGAAGTGATGGATTCCTGGACACACCGACCTCCAGATTCCTACCCACCTACCCACCCTTTATTCCTTTTCCTTTGGGGTCGTCCAATAATCACATGATGTTTTTTAGCAACTTTTTAACCCCCTCCCCCCCCCGGTGATATGTGGTGAGGTTTAAGACTACCCCCCCCCCCCCCCATACCGAAAATCACGTGTATAATTTTAGTACAAAGTAAAGTGAAATTTTCAGAATATTATCGTGCGTTCGACGAAAAATAAATACACGTGATATCCCATTATATCCCCCCCCCCCCCCCCCCTTGTGATATTTCGTATTTTTCTGAACCCTCCCCCCCCTTTCGAGCTTCGCGTGATAAATTGACGACCTGTTTTCAGAACTTCCTTTCCTAAAAAGGCCCTCCACACAGCATCCCCAAAGATGACATAGGCCCTGAGGGGAATTATTTACCTCAGGGCCTCCCGTGAGGAGATAATGTAAAAAAAACAGTCTCTCCCGATCCGTCCTGCCGTGCAGCTGGTGGGCAAACGCATCCGCCAACAAGACCCGGACAAATCTCACCCCATGAACCCAGGCACCCCTGCTAAGTCATTGAACATAGCAAACCACTTGGGGTGACCTATGGCAGAGGTTTTGGTTATCCAATAAATGGTTTGTGGGGCGGCGGTACCCATATCCGCCTCCCAAATTAAATTTTACCACCAAGGCTAAACAAGTTAGCAATTTAAACCGAAAACATAATTTAACACTTTCGCTGTAGACTTCAATTGTCTGTACTGTTGTTCTTTATCAATTCTTTCGACCAAAAATAACATAATAACATCATTTGGAGAAACTTCTAACGGCACTTTACAGTGGTTAGGACTTTGACATCTAAGAACATGTTCCTAGATGTTAAATTTCTTTCTATTGTAAGGGGCAGTTGAAACCTTGTATAAATTGTGGTTATTTTGCACGTGCAGTCTTGAATGCTGAGTGTTATAACACGTAATATAAAGGCACCTACTAAAAAAAGATATCCAATGGATCAGCTGAATTTTTAAAACGGTTATGAATAGTTTGTATTCTTGTATATTCTCTATAAAATATCGTACTGAAACTTTTGTATTAAGTAATGGCTCACTTGTATCTGCGTCGCCACAGAGTTAGTAATAATATGGTTATATATTGAATTATGTAGGTAGGTACTTTAAAGTTTTTGTGGATTTCAAACACTTTCAATTTTAAAAATGACACTTAAATTCTTAGCAAATTCGAGTTCATTGAACCCGAGTTACAGACAGACATAAACCACGTTACTAAACAACGAAATAGGTCGGACCGCCAAACAATTCGGTCTTGACACTCACACCTTGCCTCATTCACATTCAAACATCGTCTCATACATTCTCTTCTATTATTCTAACTTTTGACACGGCCCGACTCAAGTATCTGATTCACTTGATTGTGCCATTACTTCCACGGATGTCCACTTGAGAAAAAACCTCTCAGTACCTACCTTTGTCATCTTTGGGGATGCTGTGTGGAGGGCTTCTTTTTATGAAAAGAAGAAAAGGAAGTCCGGGGAAGGAAAAGGGTATGAAGGGTGGGTAGGAATCTGGGGGGTAAGTGTGTCCAGGAGTGATGGACGGAAGAATCCATCCCTCCCACTGTGGCGCATGGCGTTATTTCGAGAAAATCCATCTGGAGTATCAAAAGGTCGCCTTCTAGATTAAGATTTGGGAGGTGGGTATGGGTCCCGCCGCCCCGGGAACCGTTTTTTGGATAACCAATACCTCTGTCATAGGTCACCCCAAGTGGTTCGCTACGTTTGGTGACTTAACAGGGGTGCCCAGGTTCATGGGATGAGGATTGTCCGGGTATTGGCGGCGGATGCATCAGCCCACCAGCTGCATGGCAGGCCGGATTGGGAGAGAGTGTTGAGGAGTCCCTTTGAATTTTTCCAGCCGTACTCTCTCGGAACATAGCCTTCCACCGCAGTGGAAGTGATGGATTCCTGAACACACCGACCTCCAGATTCCTACCCACCCTTTATTCCTTTTCCTTTGGGGTCGTCCAATAATCATGTGATGTTTTTTAGCAACTTTTTAACCCCCTCCCCCCCCCGGTGATATGTGGTGAGATTAAAGACTACCCCCCCTCCCATACCCAAAATCACGTGTATTCTTTTAGTACAAGGTATGGTGAATTTTCAGAATGTTATCGTGCGTTCGACGAAAAATAAATACACGTGTTATCCCATTATATCCCCCCCCCCCCTTGTGATATTTCGTATTTTTCGGACCCCCCCCCCCCCCCCCTTTCGAGCCTCGCGTGATAATGACGGTCTTTTTGGGAGAGGAAGTTGAGGAAGTTGAGGAAGTTCTGAGAAGGAAAAGGTATTAGGGGTGGGTAGGAATCTGGGGGTCAGTGTGTCCAGAAGTGACGGACGTATGAATCCATCCCTCCCGCTGCGATGCAAGGCGACGTTTCGAGAGAGTGCAGCTGAAGAAGTCAATGGACTCCCTCAATCATCCTCTCCCGATCTGGCCTGCCATGCAGCTAGTGGGCAGATGCATCTGCTGCCAAGACCCGCACAAACCTCACCTCAAAAACATGGGCACCACGGCTATGTCACCAAATGTAGCGAACCACTTAACCTATACCTAAAGGTTGGGAGGCGAGTATGGGTACCGCCGCCCCGGCAACCATTTTTCGATAACCGACACCTCTGTCATACGTCACCCCAAGTGGTTCGCTACTGTTGGTGACTTAGCAGGGGTGCCCGGGTACATCCGGTGAGGTTAGTCTAGGTCTTTCGGCGAATTTGTTCGCCCATCTACTGCGTGGCGGGCCGGATCAGGACTGATTGAGGGAGAACTAACCTGAATTATATAGGGGTGCCTGGGTTCGACGGGTGAAGTTTGTTTAGTTCTTTTCAGCGAATGCGTTCGCCCATCTACTGCGTGGCCGGCCGGATCGGGAGAGTTTGGTATGTAATAATATTAATTGGTTAAATTGTATTTTTTCTCGCATTAGCACTACACCTGATAAAAAATTCCTCAGTTTCTTTGTCATCTTTGGGGATGCTGTGTGGAGGGTTTTTTTAGGGAAAGGAAGAAGAGGAAGTTCTGTAATGAAATAATTTGGTATTTTAACCGTAAATCATATCATAATTATATTTTATTATAATAAACAATACCTACATGGTTTACTAATTAAGAGATGGATTCATTTGTCTCTCACCCGCTACATCCAGATTCGTAGTCGAAGTTCGCAATCTCATTTTTTTACAGTAGCTCCACATAGGAGGCCCTGAGAAAAATAATTTCCCTCAGGGCCTATGTCATCTAAGGGGATGCTGTGTGGAGGGTCTTTTTAAGGAAAGGAAGGATAGGAAGTTCTGGGAAGGAATAAGGTATGTGGGGTGGATAGGAATCTGGGGTCAATGTGTCTAGGAGTGACGGCCCTAAAATTCCATCCCTCCAAATGCGGTGCAAGGAGATGGGTCGACAGAGTCCGGCTAGAAATGTCAAAAGGCCTCCCTCAACCAAATTCTTATCCGGCCCGCCACGCAGCAGGGCAGACCTATCCGCCGCCATGTCCTGGACAAACCTGATACCATGAACCCGGTCACCCCTGCTTAGTCACCAAACGTAGCAAACTGCTTGCAGAGGTGTTGGTTATACAGTAATGGTTCCCGGGGCGGCGGTACCCATACCCGCTTCCCAAATTGGAATACCTCGTTTATAATAATTCAATTAGTCCTTACTCAAGTCATCTAACCCGCGACCTCTGGATTCGTAGTCAAAGTTCGTAGTCTCATTACTCAAGCCGTCTCTAATAGGTGTGCTAAATCTATTTAATGGTTACAGTAGTTTTTCGAGTTCGAGTCTTTGGTCCCCACCTTAACTCGCATCAGAAAGTTTCCCAACCGGGTAACGATAAAAAGCCGCTCTACCTAGTCCGTACAAATAGTTTGGCACGTGTTAGGTGGTAAATAAAAACACTTTTCAAGGGTAAAGTACCATGACGCAATTGTGAGGCGGTCTATCCTCTTAAGTATATTTTAATCTTTATAGAACGTACCGATACTAAATGGACCTGAACAATACGACAGACGCACATAGAACTTTTCATTTGCATTGCGCACAGTTCGCGGTCAAAACTTGGCAAATAAGAACGTACCTACAAGTACCTACTAAAAGGAGCAGAAAAGTTCGACAGACCGGCACCATCCATATATACATATATGGATCAACAAATAAAAATGTGTAAAATGTATATGACACCGAAAAATGGGCGTGGCTTACAGGTAAATCTCGATGACAAAAGTTGATCCACATGGATCAGGATATGTATCCCAGCTTCGGTAACGGATCCACAAATCCGGATAGATCAACAAACTCAAACGGATCAACAAAAAACTGGTGTACCGTCGCGCAATATCAACAAAGTACGTGAGGAGATAAATATATATATATATATATATTTTTATTTTAAAACTTTGAGTAAAACCCCAAATTGTAATATTTAATTAAATGAAGACAATATTAGCGAAACTCAACCGAAAATCTGGAAACGGAAAAATCAGAAAAAGATATTGGCACCTCTGGGACACGAACCCAGGACCTTCTACTTACATGGAAAATGCTCTGTCCCAGAGGTGCCAATATCTTTTTTGGATTTTTCCATCTCCAGATTTTCGATTGAGTTTCGCTAATATTGTCTTCATTTAATTAAGTAATTTTGTTCGTTCCAGATGGTGGTGGCAGAAAGATCAGGGCCGGGTCCAGGGCTCGGGCCGGGCGGCAGGAACTCCAGCTTCAGGCTGTCGGGACGGGACAGCGTGTCCTCCGCCTCGCTGTACAAGCAGAGGATAGACAGCATGTTCGATGAGGAGCGCAGTGTCATCAGCCACCACAACTACGGGGTCACGCAGCAGCCGAGCATCAGCTCCAGATCTGCCAGGAACAAGGTAACAGTCAACTTACTAACTATGGTGATCGTTAACATTGGCATAATAGCTATCAAAACTAAAATTCAAATGGCCATTCAGCGCCATTTTGTTTTTTTACAATTGAAAGCGTGAAATCCTATTTAGATTAATCTTTACTACGAATCGGTTTACATTATTAAATAAGCCCGCCGAAAAATATTTTTGGGGAAACATTTTTTAAGCTGATCTCTGGTATTGTACTGAATCCACCTACGTTAAAGGAGATTAACCAAAGATATTGAAATATACCTAAGTAGATGTGTTATCTGCTGTTTTTACTATGTGGGTCTGCGCTTCCGGGTGTCGCCGATATTGTTTACCAATTAACAAATAAACTAAAAGAACAAATAATTAACGAATAAACCAAACGAACGATAAACTAAATGAACGAATTCTTTCCTTATTCAAAATATATTGTTAACCAATATTAATGGACATTTTCAAAAAATCAACGAAATGAACAAATTCTTTTTGTATGAAAACTACGCTAATTAGCGCGTAGTCCGGCGACAGTTGCGCTTTAACCATAGCATATCTCTTCTGTATTTGAATATCTTTGAGATTAACCCGTAAGTTGCTAAATAGGGCATAAATCAAATTACTTGGCTCATGCAAATAAGACGCTCGATTTTAAATTTTGAAGTCTTGAGAATCGAAATATTTCTAGGTTTATACATTTTAAACAAATTGCGATCAGCAGAAGAGAATAACTAACGTATTATTAAGCTTGTCAGCGTATTACAATTTGATACAAAGCTGAAATGCACCTAAAATCGGGACCCTTCAAATTTCAGAAAAAAACAAATGGCGCCGAATAGTCATTTGATGACAATGTTACATTCTCAAATACCTTTTCCAACCTTTCCAAAAGCTTTTTCTCAAGTATTTTTAAACTCCTCCCATAAAAGGGCGTGAATTCCGATTTAGATTTTTTCCTGGACTATTGGATCGCCTTCTGTTAAGATGAAGCCATAGTAAATAATGCAAAATCACACAAAATCATATGTTTTTGTTTTGAAAATTTGATCACTTAGATGTATTATAGATGCTTCAATTAAATACTGCGTGTAGAACATACCTTGGCTCTTAAAAATATCGGTCAGTTTTTTTATAAGTCTTTTAATAAGCCTATAAAAAAATTAAATATAAAGTCTGTAAAAAACACTTTTAAGTCCAAACTCTCCTATTTATAAACCCCTTTTCGGGTATGGTTTGATTGTTTAATGTAGCAAATTCAGTTTCTTTTATAATAATCGCAAAAAAAAAAAATTTATGCCCGAAGTTCACAAAATAAAATAAAATGTACATTTTCGCCTTGTTATTTTACAGTACGGCCGGCAGTAGACGAATTTGGATTTTCAACGTGAACTCTATGACGTCCACCGAAGGGCTACATAACTAGACACGCCCATTTTTTTTATCAGTTCGCCCCCGAACGGAGCGGGAAACGGACGCTAGATTCCATGTCGCTTTGTTCCGTGAAATCAATTTTAAAATTCTGTTTTATTACAATAAACAATGCGTAAAAAATGAGTTCATGTTTTTTACAGGCCTTTACGAAATAAACCTTTAAAAAAAATTCTCAAATACCTTTTCCAACCTTTCCAAAAGCTTTTTCTTAAGTATTTTTAAACTCCTCCCATAAAAGGGCGTGAATTCCGATTTGGATTTTTTTCCTGGACTATTGGATCGCCTTAATATATTATCATTATGGGCCAGTTGCTGCGCATAAACGAAATGACATCATAGCTGACATCTAAGATAAAACTGTGAATTTGTTCATACCTGCAGGATGTCAAATAAATAATAGAATCAGATGTGTTTTTTACAATTTTCGGAGCACACTTTACGATTTTTTCTAAAAGAGATTAGGTACCTTAAAAATAACGTATATCGACGATCCCGAAGAACAATGTCGGATCTGCTAAAACTGCTTATTTTGTTGATTTAGAAGTCTTTATTTTCGGAATATTTAAGGAAATTAAATGAAATGCAAAATATCAAATTAACACTACGAGAATATTTCTTGATCTCAAAAACAATAAAAATGCAGAAATGAAACTGATTTTTGGGGGGAATTTGATTTATGCCCTATTTAGCAACTTACGGGTTAAATCAAAGATATTCAAATACAGAAGAGATATTCTATGGTGTCCGCGCAACTGTCGCCGGACTACGCGCTAATTAGCGTAGTTTTCATACAAAAAGAATTTGTTCATTTCTTTGATTTTTTGAAAATGTGCATTAATATTAGTTAACAATATATTTTGAATAAGGAAATAATTCGTTCATTTAATTTAACGTTCGTTTGGTTTATTCGTTAATTATTTGTTCTTTTAGTTTATTTGTTAATTGGTAAACAATATCAGCGGCAATATACCCGGAAGCGCAGACCCACACAGTAAAAACAGCAGATAGCACATCTACTTATATTTCAATATCTTTGGGTTAAATAGAGGTAAGCAAATTAAAATTAGGGTTAGGATTTAAAAAGATTTTAGATTTAGGATGAACTTTACAGCTCTACTGCAAAACTACGAAATCCGTCGATATATTCTAAGAGCTTCATAATTTAAAGTGTTCAAGCGAAGTTTATTATAAATCGGTAGAAATTCTGAATGCAGGTTAAAAAAAATTGGCAGAACCATTGCAAAAAATACAGTTCGTTCTAGCTTTGGTTCATGTTCAAATTTGTAGTAAATCTGATAACAAATATAACCGATTTAATTTTTAAAGCCTGAGGCAAGCTCCTGGTGAAATAAACATCTCAATAATATAGTATATGCTTTGATAAAGGTCATTAAAACTAGAACATCTCCTGTCACGCAAAAAACGAAATTAATAGATGTAACTATGTGTATAAGGTGCCTAATATTTAAACCGAAAGAGTAGGTAAACTGGTTCGGAAATAATTTATGTTATTTGCCAAAAAGAATTATGTTGTTCTCCCTCGGGTGTCGAAATGACAATTGGCAAATAGTAACGCACCGTCAATGAAACCAACTTTTTTAAACTTATGTTTATACTGTGTAATAAGTTGGACAGTGTAAGCTTTTTTCGAAATTAATAGATATATGTAGTTAACGCGACCAGAGTTGAGACAAAAGGTAAACCGAGAAGGTACTCTCATACAGATGCATTGCTTACTACGACCTAATTAGAGTAGTTTTCATATGAAAATAATTTGTTCATTTCGTTGATTTTTTGAAGGTGTGCATTAGTATTGGTTAACAATATATGTAGTTTGAATACGGAAAGAATTCGTTCATTTAGTTTAACGTTCGTTTGGTTTATTCGTTAATTATTCGTTCATTTAGTTTCATTTGTTAATTGGTAAACAATATCGGTGATACTCGGAAGCGCAGTTCCACCTAGTAAAAACTGCTGATAGCACATCTATTATATTTCAATATCTTTGCATGACGCTTACATGAGGGGAACGGTGCGTGGCCCTTTCCATACAAAACTTGAATCTGTTTTTTTTTCATTAGCTCCACACAGGAGGCCCTGAGGAAAATAATTTCCATCACGGCCTATGTCATCTTAGGGGATGCTGTGTAGAGGGTCTTTTTAAGGAAAGGAAGGAGAGGAAGTTCTGGGGAAGGAAAAATGTTTGAGGGGTGAGTGGTGGATAGGAATATGGGGATCAGTATGCCCGGACGTATGAATCCATCCCTCCAGCTGCGGTGGAAGGCAATGGGTCGGGAGATTCCAGCTGGAGAGGTCAAAAGGCATACCTTAACCAGTCTCTCTCGATCCGCCCCGCCACGCAGCAGTTGGGCAGATGCATCCACCGTCAAGACACGGACAAGTTTTACCCCATGAACCCGGGCACCAAAGATAGCGAACAACTCGGAGTGACCTATGGCAGAGGTGTTGGTTATCCAATAAATGGTTCCCGGGACGGCGGTACCCATACCCCTTTCCAAATTGAAAACACAATCACAAACACCTCCAAAATTTGAGGCCAAAACATCGCAACAAACTAAAAAAATGTTTTTTTTTTAATCAAAAGGTGTAGCAAATATCCAGTATGGATATGTGCTATATTATTTGTTTGTGTATAAAATTATGATATTCTTATAGGCTACTAGCTGACCCGACGAACTTCGTACCGCCTCAGAATCAATAACTGTTGAATTAAATTAAGTTTTTTTATAAATTTAAAAATTACACAATTAAGCAATTATCGATGCCCAACTGTCAGAGTTTTGTTTTTGTCAGTATCAGAGATGGCGTTGTGTACGGATTTATATTTTTTGTGATTTTTTTTACTTTTCCACTTACTTACGGGAATTTTTGAAAGGAAGCGGGTACGGGTGCCGCCGCCCCGGGAACCATTTATTGGATAACCAACACCTCTACCATAGGTCACCCCAAGTCGTTCGCTACGTTTGGTGATTTAGCAGGGATGCCCGGGTTCATGGGGTGACTTTTGTGGGGGTCTTGGTGGCGGATGCGTCTGCCCATCTAATTCCGGTCAAGGCAATGGCCTTGCACCGCAGTTGGAGGATGGATTCATTCCCGGATATACTGACCTTCAGATTCCTACCAACCCCTCATGCATTTTTTCATTCCCAGAACTTCCTATCCCACCCTTCCTTAAAAAGACCCTCCACACAGCATCCCCTAAGATGACATAGGTCCTGAGTGGAGCTTACGTAAAAAAATGCGTTTCATTTCAGAGATTTATTATTATTGTATTTTTCCTTTAGAGGGGTGCAGAGACATACATTCACCGTTTGTCTCATTTTCGACTATTGACATTTAGTGTGTAAGAAAGAGGGGCAGCTATGCTTAAGAACAAAAGCGAAACAATCAGCGCATTGACATTTGACGTTTTTGAATTTTTGGAATTCACGAACATGAGAATTCGTTCCATACAAAATGTATGAAAAAAATAATTTTCTTTATAACTTTCTTTTTCGTAAATTTTGGCGATGTTTTAATAGTTATTCTGTTATCCGGGGCGGAGACAAATCCAACAAATCAAAGATCATCAAAATCGGTCCAGCCGATCTCGAGTTATAAATAGTGTAACTAACCCGACTTTGTTTTATATAGGTACATATTAAGATTATAGAATTCAATTTTGCGTGATTTTACAGGCAACTTTGCCTTTTTTGTGATTTTTCTTTATTCGTTGTTTGATGGTTACATAATTTGTGGATTTTTCGTCCACTATGCAAATGCCCGTGTTATGGCGGTTAATAATTTTAAAGATTAAAAAAATATACAAATAATACCCTCCACTGGAGCGACAACGCAATTTATAACTTTTTTCTCCGATTGTTCGAGTTTTTTTGGTGGTTTTTCATCCGCCCAGATTAAAAAAAAAAACATATCTCCGAATTTTAATATGGAGGCATACAAACTGATTATAGTTATATATAGCTAATGAATTCACCTAACTTTTGTCGATTTTCACATATTCGTAGAATTTATAAAAATAATATTATAAAATCGTAAACTTCTACTTAATTACTTACAAATAAGGGAAAATTTGCCAAAATTGGTAGCAGAGCAATCCGAGGTATTTTAAATAGTGCCATATTGTGGCAAAAAGCGCTCCAGTGGGGATTCGGTAATTAATAAAAGTGGTGTATTGCAAATTTTATTTTTCATCTAATGTATGATGTCACATCCCCGAGTATTTGTGTCCTTCGAAAAAATAAAAAATTAACCTCCATACCGACGTCCTGAAGTACAATGGCGGATCTGCTAAAATTGAAAAACGTTTTGTTGGCTTATTTTGTTGATTAACAAGTTTATATTTCCAGAATTTTTAATGAAATGCCAAACATCAAAAAGTAGGTAGGTACTATATTTCTTCATCTCAAAAAAGGTAAAAATGCAGAAACGAAACTTTAAAAATCTCTTCCGTAAAATTACAAAATTGCATATTAAGATATACAAACGGCCAAGCCTAGTTCGCAGAAACTAAACGTCTTCGAAAGTCTGTCTTTTGTACGCCACTCTGTATTTACGAAGTTTTTTGAAGTGAAACTTCTTAGCCCCGTTAGAGTGATTTTAAATTCGGATGAAACGGAAATGACGCACTACGGCACCTGCGAAGCTTCAAACTGCGCTCAAGGCTCCTATTGGTCGAGATATAAAACGGAAACGACGATAGGTCTGCGCTCATTGGCCGCATTGTTTTTTTACGGGTCGTCGGTATATAATGGATAAATTCGCACCTCGCCGAGCACGTCTATAGCGCAGCAGTATAGTGCGTCGCAAATCTCAGCGGCCAGAGAAATCCAGCGGACGGAGGTTCGAATCCTACGAAATCCAAAAAAATAAACATTTTTGTTTTTGTAAATCAATATCCAATCTTCAAACCACTTTAAAATAAACAGGCAAAAGAAAGCGATATCTAGCGACTTTCTAGTTTCACTTCTATCGCGTGTGAATAACATACTCTATTTTTTTTTAATCTCCGTCAAGTTTTTCTTCACCCGGTGGGCATTTAAAAAAAATGTGTGAACATATTGATTAAATTAACTTTTTAATGGTCTTATGGTCTATATTCTATATATCTAAATCGAACCTCCATGAAGCCTTCTTTTAGCCTTCGATTTTTTGTGCCAATCAGTACGGTTTAACACTTTTTTTGAGTCACCTATCAAAATAAGATAAAATATCGATGAATGTGTACATAGATAAAATGGGAATTATTGCTGTTTAGATTTAAACCCAGGACTCAAACCAATTATGGAGTTGAGTTACCATCAAAGGTTGGATTGCGATCCAAGAGTTGTCTGATTTGTTCGTTAGATGTCGATAGAATCATTTTATTTTTGTCCCTTTCTCACACAACAAACAAGGTAAATATAGATGTACGAAACCTTTATAAAAAGGCTTGTATCGGTAAAATTAACTTACTTCTTTACGAAAACTTGCACTAAGAATTTAAAATACTATTGAACCCTTGTCCGTTGGGTGGGGAAAGTTATTGTCGTCAGTTTGTAAATATTCAAATCATAACAATAAAAAATCAAGAACTTAAAGTTAAAACCAAAAAGTGCTTCATTTATAAAAAACCAGTCTACCCAAAGAAATTCTCCTGAGTGAAGACCTCCAATTTTTCTGAGAAATTCTCATAATTACGTAAACCAGTGATGTATTTAAAGGGGGGGGGGGTTTAGGGATTGGAAAAAACAGTAGCACTCTTAGATTACATTCCTGAAAAATACAATAATATTATTTGCACCCACATAGTATCTCTTTTAGCAATGCGATGTAAATGACAAGCTGCGGTAAACAGAGGTCCCAAAATCTATCTAAACCTATTTCCATCCCCCTCCTCACCCCACCTCCCCAGGGGAGAGCCCCCATATTAATGCTATCATAGCTACGCAACTGCGTAAACCTAACTCTGAACTAAAAAAGCAGAGCATTTCTGACACCTAAAATTTCTGTCATCTTCCGTCAGTTCTATCGTCAATTTCTAGTTTCAACAAACAAGTTCAATGTTCATCCACCAAATCAAGAAAAAAAAATATTTTGAATTTGGGTTGAAGAACTAGAGTCCTATAAAATCAAGGTTTTGTCTGTCCAGTTTCGAGCAAAGGCACGATTTTGATTCATCTCTAGTCTTCCAGAATCTTTTCACAAAGAAAACGAGAGACAAATTAATTTAAGACATCGAAAATTTCTCATCACGTAATTTTTGTTGATGATACCTTATACTAATCAATGTGTTGTTGTTCCCAGGCCCCTTCGATTTCTGGAAGGCTGGATGGTCCCGGCGGACTGGGCCAGGCTGGAGACGGGATGAGAGCCAGGAGCGGCAGTCACGGAGCTGGAAGTCTCAGGAGACAAGACAGCATCAACTCAAACCCCGGCATTGCGAGCGTGGGACGAAACGGGAACTCTGTCCAAGCCAGCATAGAGAGGATGTTCAGCGAACTGGCCATGGAGACAGACACCACCAACACTGGGACACATACCTTCACTGTAGACTACCTTGGATCAACTCCTCTCCCAAGAAGAGTTACAAGCCTGGCAGGATTACAAGCACCGCTTTCCAATCTTTATTTAGCTTATAGAAGAACTAAACCAATCGGGACTTTGAAAAGCAACTCGGAACTCGCAGCTAGATTAGAAATTTCAAGAGCAGGCTTGCACGTCAGGCACTGCGGACCTAAAGGCGAATTAGAACAATTGAACCCTTTCCCTACAATAGCAGTATGGTCTGCAGTCAAATTCGTGTTACAACCGTCAGAAGAAGATAAAAATGTGATAGAATACGCATTTCTTCCGCTTATTACAGACCCAGATAACATAGATAAACAAGCGCTTTTCAGGCATCTTGAACCTTCAGAAAAGAAATATATCTTAGGAAGAGACGGAAATTCGCACTCTCCTCTCTTCACAGTTGTTATGAGAAAGATAGGTGTTGCTAAACAATTGGAATGCCACGGATTCGTGTGTCAAACATCTGAAGATGCTATTGTGATTGCAGCGACTTTATATAAATCCCTGATGGCGCATATGAGTAGAGTTCCACGAGCCAAAGGAGGGATTACTGGCCCCAGCGTAGCCAGCAGTATAGCAGCCCCCGTCAGACCTCCAAGACGAAAAAGATCAACCTCCATTGCCAGCAACGATAGTGACAGGCATTCCACAAGGCACGACACTCTGACCAAAACTAAATCATTACAGAAAAATAGAAGAACTCCAGACAAGATGGAGCCTTCCCCACCCCCTCCGCCGCCCCCAAATAAGCTTTCAGGGATTGAACAAGTCAAAGCGAAACTTGCTCAAATAAAGAACGCGAACGAAACAAATAGTGACAGAGAGAGAGGAAGCAACACTCCTCCAAAAACGATCTACAACGAATCAATGGAGTTTTTAAACAAGCAACTTAAGAACTCTGGAAAAAACAGCAAAGAATCATCACTTCGGAGTAAAGTATCAGAAAAGATAGAGCTCTTCTCCGGGCTGGAAAAGGGCAAAGATATTCCTAGGCCCGTCACAGTGCCTCCTCCAGTTCCAATCAAGCCTAAGAAGGATCCAACACTGATCAAGGAGAGCCATCCCAAGTCGGGGCCAGTAGAACCCTTAAGAAGAAGTCACAGCATGAGGAACTCCTGCGAACCTGGTGATATCCTGACCAAAGTGGCCATTCCTCGATCAGGAAGTTTTCTGAATGCTAGTGGGTTGAGCAGATATAAATCTACTGGACAAAGGTAAAAAAAACTCTATAATATCCATTGAATTAACAAACCAATCACCCCATTTCTCCGAAGCGATGGAACACCCCATAACTCTGTCTGACACTCCTAGCTACATTCAAATCATACATTTTCTCATACATACTCTCCTGTTATACTGACTTGGGATTTTAGCCAACTCAAGTCAATAATATATTATCTTCATATGTTCAACACCGCTTATAAGCCAAACATCTATTTGGCAATGTTAGTTGAACAGCACAAGCCGCATTGATTGGTGTTTTCAAATTTTGAAATTGACCAAAAGACTGCTTGCACTCCGTTAAAGTCATTACAACGAATGATACCCAGTACACGCAAGCAAGAGCATGTAATATCTGTAGATAGTTTTGTCCCTGCTTAACATTTTTACAAATGGTTCTTCTTATGGTATTGGACTTGCACCTACGATATGAGTCACTTGATGCACTGTCTTCCTGAAGCTTTCCCGTCTTCTTCCATTCGCTCGTGCTTGTATTTTGAAATGTACAAAGATCAAAATTACACGGTGATATTCAAATAAATATTGATCTTACCTTATGCAACATCATGTTCAACTTATAAATGTTGCAAACTCAATGACATTTAAAATTGAAAAACGTAGCACGAAAGTGTGAAATAGAACACAAATATGTAACAGTGTTACAAAAGTTAGAACGTGTTTACCGTTAGAGAAATTGTCTGCAGTCATCATATGCAAAACAAACTTAGGTAATTGTTATTTGTTATCAACAAACCAAAAATTATGCAAAAAGCAACTAAAAAAAATACTGTTATTTTTGTAGCATATTAGGTACAGTTGCAATTCTGTAAAGAGAAAAATGTCAATATTATTAATTGCGTGTTATTTTGACCAAAAAGTATTTCTCTTTTAAGAATGACTTAGGTATGTAATACAAGGGCTGTCCGTATAATAAGGTCTCCAAGGTGCTGCGGTCGAATCTAAGAATTCTTCGCCATCGATGTCGTAGCACTTAAGGAATTCGCGGGCTGCTTCAACCTGTTGTTTGTGATCTTCGGTGAGCATTTTTGGGACCCACCTTGTGGTCTCCCAAATATTCTGTCAAAATCTTGTCAATAGTGGTCTTACTGACATCAGGGATCATGTTACAGAGCTCCCGAACCGTCACCCGTCGATCTGCAATAATTTTTTTTTCACCTTGGCAATTTTTTCATCTGAAACCGATGGCCGTTCGGCACGCTTTTAAATTTTCTGCACCATTTGCACACGTTTTCACACTTATACACTGTTTTCCGTGCACTTCAAGTAGTTGCGAATGAATTTCTACCGGGGTTTTGTTCTTTTCACAAAAAAAAACTAATTATAGAGCGTTATTCACACCTGGCGGGGGCGGCGAACCGAAACTCCATCGCGAACGGCTGTCAAGCCGAGACTAAGTGTCGCAGAGAGTTCGGCGTGGTGGGGTTTGGCGTAGGGAAGCCAGGCTACACGCCAGTGTTGCCGGATCTTGCATAAAATTGTTCCTTGCGACCGCAGCTCTTATTTTACAGACAGCCCTCATAATAAAATTTATTTGCCACGCCAGGATTCGATCCCGCGACCTTCGGAATGCTAGTCAAGCGCCTTACCGCTGCACTACGCCGGCCGTCAAATATGTATAATATAACTCCCTATATAGACTTGACAGGATTTACTACTTTATGCATCTCTTCCTTCATCTATATAATACTCTCTTTATGGTATTTACCCACACTTTAAATTGTCTTTCTATTTTAATTGTATAAATCAGTATGTATTTTACCTTAAATATTCTTGTGTTATAATTAAATATTCTTATGTATGATACTCATTTATGTACCTCTACGCCTGTCTCAACACAGGTATACCCTAGTGAGACAGGCATCGAATAATGTAATGTAAACATACCTTATATAGATAACCAAATAAAAAAAAATATTGGAAGTACAGAAAATAAAAAAACAATTTTTCTTATATTATTGGCATTTATTCCAAAAATATCTATACTTAGAATAGCACCGATCTCTTGCATTCTCCCCTTTTGTTAAATAGGAGACCAACAGAAAAAAAGATTCCAAATAAATATGGATGGTGAAAATGATTGCAAAAAAGGTGAACAGACAATTCTACAACATACAATTTCAACATCTTTGAAAAGTCATAAAAAATTGGAGTGTGCAATTCAAATGCTGTAGAAGTGAAACCTTCAGAAAACTAAAGTAGACAAGAGTGGGAAGGCTAAGAAGCACCGCACAAAGAGGAGACCGATTATGCTATCTCATTCTCTCGCAGGCTAAATCCTATAGATTTATGTGTTTACGTCTTTTTAGTGTCGCTATTTTTTATTTCATCAGTTTCATTTGAGTTTCAAATCGCAACAAAGCTAAAGAAGTTTTCACTTATTCAAATAGGTTGTTAGGTTAGGTTATGGGGTATTTTTCATAATTTTTAATGACTTGAGGGGTATTAAAATGCCACTTTGTTAACCAGTTCAACATTTGAAACTCGATAAAACGAAAAAGCGACACTAAAAAGAGACAAACACATCTATAGGATTTAGTCTGCGAGAGAATGAGATTAAAAAATCGGTCTCCTCTTTGTGCGGTGCTTCGTAGACTTCCCACTTTTGTCTGCTTTAGTTTTCTGAAGGTTTCACTTCTACCGCGATAATCCCAACCGAAAAGTTGGGATCAATGATCGTTAAAAGAGAAAAAAAATGCATACAAATTAATATTTCTTATATAAATGCTTCTATTTCATTTTAATGGTAAGATAGGTATTGGAAAACAACCTAATTTTATACCATTGATCCTGTACGAAATATGCCGCACTTAAGACAACTTGACATTGTATACATACTAATAACAAAAGTAGTACGAGAGGGTTTGCAGTAGTAATTTAAAAATAATAAATCAGAAATATCAATTTATTATTAGGCCTCCGTGCAGTAATGCATAGACTTCGGCTATAATATACAGTAGAATTCAGATATAACGACTTCGTTTATAACGGCTTACCGATTTTAGCGATAACAATGTAAACTCAAGTTAGGTCTCATAGTTAGTTAATAGGAAAACATATCTGTTTAATACGACTCAGTTTAAAGCGACCAAATGCTTAAAACAACCTATTTTAATGATAATTCGTCCAGTTAGAACGACACGCAGTGTTTTGTTTACAAAACCTACGCATCAATACCTCGCCCGGCTACTCCCCGCGCGCTAACACCTATCCTTATTAGCACGCATGAATCATAGTCAGTGTTTATCATCTGTTGTGACTGGGTTAAAAGCTCGACACAATGAGTTCCGTGAAGCGAAAGTATTTTTTAATTGAAGAAAAAAGTGCTATATTACACCGTTTAGAAGCCGATGAATCAAATGTAATCCTCGCAAAGGAATTCAGCAGTCTCATTTAAAAACAAGCCTAAATTATCGAAAGTTTTGTGTGTCGTCCGGTCAGTACGACAAAGGGTAATTATGCACCTCACAGATAATACGGAACGTTTGTGTAGTCGAAGTTCAATACACAGATATGCACGGATAATACGGAATATTCCTTTTTTAACCAGTAGACAATCAAATATGACATTTGTCGGAAGTACCAATCTCATGAAATAAATTCTTGTCAAAATAAAAACATAAAGGTACCTAATTCGAATTAATCCTTACATTAATGGGATGAGGTGCAAGCTGCAAAAGCTGCACGTCATCATCATTTAGATATACATCCCAGGTTTTGAATGGTTTGTCTAAGGTTATGTGTAATTATTCTAATACCTTTCTTTCCATGTAAGAACATGGACATTATTGTTTTATATGGCAATAATATTTTTTCTATGATTGGTAGCATTGATTGATTTTTGTTTGATAAAAATGATAAATATAAAAATGGCATTACCGCGTTAGTGAATTAATTTTAACAAAATTGAAATGTTAAATGCATATTTTTTGTCTCCCCCGACATAAATACTGACTTTTCGTAATAATAAAGCTAAATTTAATTGTTTGAACAAAAAATATTCCATATTAACGAGTAAGCGGTTCAATACATAAATAATCGACAAAGTATAAAGTAGGGTCGTTATAAGCGGATTCTACTGTAGATGATGATGTGAAAAATTCAAGTGTGATTAAAATCAAAAGGGTCGCTGTGAAAAGTTTATTTTAACACAAATAAAATCAATACAAAAATTATTGGCACTGTTTTGGCTAATGTCCAAAGATAATTCGAAATAAAAAAAAACAAATAAAAGTATATATATATACATATATATATAAGATATTTCGTGGAAAGAAATCACTTTACATATTGACGTTATGTATATTTTAAATAAAACCACCACTTTGTTTGAATTGACTTATCAATCATCCAGTTGATCAGTAAGACATCTCCAAAAAATCTAAATTTTAATTGAGTATGCAGTTATATGCAAAAATGTTTCCTCTAACCGATACAATACTTAGATTACTCATAAACACCACCAAATCAATTATAATGCAAAAAAACTTGTAATGAATGGGTCACCATCAAAGACGTTATATACTGTAGACGCGGGGTAGAAATCTCAAAGTGGGAAGCCAAAAACAAGGCAATTGCACTGGTTTCGATTTCTAGTATTTTAGTACTAAACTGTCACTAGTCAAGTAAGGTCGTGTCTTACCAGTAGGAAAATTGCATTTAAAAAGTGCCAAAATGCCCTCCTGTGTGATGAGAAAATGTTTCCATTACACGGCAACAGTAGTAAAAGTGAAGAAATAACATTTCATTTATATGTACACATATTATTACTAATTATTACAAGCAATACAATTAATTATCATGTTCCCCGTCCGACAATTTTGTGCATCATTAGAGAAAAAACACACATTCTTTGATTGTCTTATGGTACGGCCACACCGAGGCCAACTTCCAACTTCAAACTTTCGGACGATTTTGTGAAGGGTGGTAGTTCATGCGTTGGAAGTTCGAGTTGGAAGTTTGGCTTCGGTGTGGAAGTAGCGTATCTTTTTAATACATGAATAACTTTTGAATTAAGAAATTACTGAAAACCCCTGAAAACAAAAGAGTGTTGCTTACTTGCCACATTATTTTGCAAGTATGTGAGACTACGGCGAGTCTATTTAAATAACGTCATTGGTCACTATTAGGATATTTCAAAATGTCATAATACTAATGAAAGACTATTATGCCTCCCGGAGTTGTTTTATAGCATATTTAATATGTAAAACACAGACACCTGTAAATAAAAATTGATTGATGGTGTGCATTCAAATATTGCTTTCCTAATTATCTCAAAACTTAGTATTTGGAGATGTCTGTCTAATCAACTGAACGATTGTTATGACGGTTTTATTATTTTGTAGCCTAATGGATTGACTCAAAATATCAATACATTAGTGGTTCATACAAAGAAATTGTTTAATTTAATTTCATAATATAAACTAATAATTGACTTTTATGGTGAAATTTAAATAGCAATTTCATAAGGGTAAGGGAAAATAAACAAATATTACTATTAGACAATAATAATTTATGAATCTAGGTACAAAAGTTCTATCCTATAAAACTTTCTATTATTATATCAATATCTCTGTTTTCGCTAAATATTTCCCTATCGAGTCCACGCTCAAAACACACATTAAAAAATTTAAAAAAATTGTACTAGGTAGATTACAGTTAGCAATAAGTAATTCAGTAACCGGAATTGAAAATATTGCATTTTAATGGTTATTTGGTTATCTTTAAAAACGTGAATTGTCATTTCTCAAGTAACACCATGTTGTTAATTACGACGGCAAACGTCTCGCGTGATTTTTCGTGTTTATAAAACCGAACAAAATAATGATTAATAATACGCAATATTTATCATTTCCGAAGATTGCAATTCGTACTTATTATTGTCTAACTGACAGAAAGTGATTTTTTCTTTTAAAAATGCGTATTTCATCGTCGTACTTAACATTTTAAATTTAAAAAAAAAACATTAAAACGCAATATTTTTCAATTTCGGTTACTGAATTACTTATTACTTATTACTAAACATTATTTACCTAGTACAATTTGTTTTAAATTTTTTAAAGTGTGTTTTGAGCGTGGACTCGATAGGGAAATATTTACCCTGTTTTCTATCTATTTTTCTGTCTTCACGGCATTCCTCAAATTCACATACACCAAGTTTTCTCCTCAACGGAGCGAATACAAAAATAAAGGTCCATCACTCGAACTGCAGTAATCCAGGAATGGAAAAATGAACACAGACCAGTCAAAGGTAAAGAGCGGAAGTTCACTTATCTCCGGTCGTCTCTATTGGCTCCTCCTCTATGACTGCCTCTGCCAACTCTCTGGTTCATCTTGCTGGGAGGTTTGTTTTGCTCTCCTGAATATCTGTCCCCAGGTTTATTTTGACTATTAATGTTATTCATCATCTGATTGTGTGGCTGACCGCTGATCATCTGTCTGTTCATATTCGGGTTGGATCCGTTATTAGTTCCGTTATTTGTGTTGTTTCCAAGGGGTACGCCGCTATTCTGCATGAGATTCACGTTTGAAAGCGCAGGATTTGGTTCACTCATGTTTAGAGATTCATTAAAAACCATACAGAATTCTCCGATCTTCTGTATGTCGCCGTTTTTACCGGAATATAGCGTTAAACACTGCCGCCATACAGACGCGTATCCCTTTGTGAGTCGAACTATGTCTCCTGGCACTAAAAGCTGTCCGGGTTCGTCCCAGACCGACACGTTGACGCATGCCGTCTGGTCTGCCACTTTGAAGGTGCGAACTTCTCTGTTTTCCTTTGTTATTGTCGGGGGACCCACTTCGAGAACGATGAATACCACGTTCAAATTCTTCAGACCCGGCCGCAAATCTTTGATTTGAATGAACTCCATTTGCGCCATTTTGATTAAGTGCCGTAAAAACTTTTAAAAAACCGTAGATCTGACGATGCTTGATTGATAAAACACAAATTTGGTGTATTTGAGTGATAAATTTTGTTAATAAATCAAGAAATTGCGGCTAACGAACAGTTACCGTTGTTCCTAAGCAATGACAGAAATGTGACAGACAGATGAATGTATTGCATTTTCACAGTTGGTCGCCCTGCGGCAGTATTGCTATACTCCGTAAGCAGCATTTTAACGAATCATTTCATTTTCGGCAGCATTCGGTACCTAACTACTTATGAACCTAAAAAGCTTGCGCGACTTTGCATGAATGGCACCAAAACCAAATCTATGGTGAGGGGAAATTGCTCAGTAGGCTAGTTAGTAGCCATATCGTATGACAAACTTTTAAAATGATTTGTATGCAAAGTGGTATTTAATGAACTATTTAATTTTATTTTTGGATTGTTAATGTAATAGAGAACTCCAGTCCAATTTTTTTTTTAATGAATAATGACCTTCTAACTTAAATAACTGCATTTTTATTTTTAGAGTCAGTTTTAATGGTTAAAATAATTGTCAAAGTTTTAATATTTCAAGAACCCCCGAAAACCACCGTATGTATGGTGAATCGTGTGACGTCATCACTCCTGAAAAATTACTATAGGAGCGGGAAATCAGCTGATCAACTACCGCCATTTTGAATTCCGTTGTTCGAAGTATTCTCCAAGTATTACTATTTTTTTTGCAGTAGTTTTTAATATATTCAATAATAGAGATAAACTAATAAGAGATACCTTTATTTATGAAACATTGTTTAGGCCTAATAAATGGCTTGTCATATGATACATTCCCATACAATGACTTTACGGTGACATCACGACATGTCGAACAGTGACGTCACCACTAAAATTTCAATAATGCCAACTTGACGGCGTATTTTTACGACACAATTAAAAATGGACTTTTTAATAATTTTTTAAAAACTCTGCGTTTGATATTATTAAATAAAACTTGTATATTCAGAATCAGCATTTATTGGTCTACTAGCTGACCCGACGAACTTAGCTTAACTTAAATTCAGTTTTTTTATTAAGTTAAAAATTACGCAATGAAGCAATTATCAACTGTCCGTGTTTTGTTTTTGTCATTATCAGAGATGGCGTTGTGTACGGATTTATATTTTTGTGATTTTCTTACTTTTACAATTACTTACGGGAATTCGGGAGGCGGATACGGGTGCCGCCGCCCCGGGAACCATTTATTGAATAACCAACACCTCTGCCATAGATCACCCCAAGTGGTTCGCTACATTTGGTGATTTAGCAGGGGTGCCCGGGTTCATGAGGTGACTTATGTCCGGGTCTTGGCAGTTGATGCGCCTGCCCACCTGCTGCGTGGCGGGCCGGATCGAGAGAGACTGGTTGAGGGAGGCCTTTTGACCTTTCCAGCCGGACTCTCTCGACCCATTGCCTTGCACCACAGTTGGAGGGATGGATTCATACGTCCGTCGCTGCCGGACACACTGACCCCCAGATTCCTACCCACCCCTCATACCTTTTTCCTTCCCAGAACTTTCTATCCTCCCCATTCCTTAAAAAAATCCTCCACACAGCATCCCCTAAGATGACATAGATCCTGAGAGAAATTATTTTCCTCAGGGCCTCCTGTGTGGAGCATATGTAAAAAAATGCATTTCATTTCAGTGATTTATTATAATTATTGAATTTTTCCTTTGGAGGTGTGCAGACATACGTTCACCATTTGTCTCATTTTCGACTATTGACATTGAGTGTGTAAGAAAGAAGGGCAGCATTATATGATTAAAAACAAATGCACAACAATCAACGCATTGACATTTGACGTTTTTGAATGTTTGGAATTCATGCACAGTTCAATATTATACCCCTCACAATATTGCTGCAGTTCTTTCAAAATAGGAGAATTTGTTGCATACAAAATGTATGGGGAAAATAATTTTCTTTATAACTATTTATTTCATTAACTTTTGTGATGTTTTAATAGTTATTATCCTATCCGGGGCGGAGACAAATCCAACAAATCAAAGATCATCAAAATCAGTCCAGCCGTTCTCGAGTTATAAATAGTGTAGCTAACCCGACTTTGTTTTATATGTTAAGATATGAACATATTTTTTAAAAGCCATAATATTTTTCACTGGAGTTGCTTATTAGGTATAAAGGTTTATATAAAAAAAATTAAGCAGGTTTAGATTTTTTCATTCATCCTCCCCCTCATACCGCGACTTCAAATTGTTCTCAAATATCTCCGTCCAGGGCCTTTTAGGTTTGTGTAACTCCTGAATAATTATTTCTACGATCTATTCGCCGTGTAATACCCTCTCCCCCACTGTGTTCAGTAAGAACCTACTCATAATATAACCTTTACCACAAAAATAGAATATCAAAATAAAAACATGAAATCACTGGATACGCTTAATACAAATATTTTTTTGAAAAAAACTTTTAGTATCATTCACCTGATTAATTCACCCTAATTACCATAAAAGACAACTTTTTGCTTTCGCGGCGATGGAAAAAACTGCATTCAAAATTTCAATTGTATCTAAAATCGTAAGAGATCTCAGCCATTCGCGCGCGAATCGCCCCGAAAGCTAAAAGTTGTCTTTTACAGTAAGTATGTGAATCAAAAGATTTTATTTTATTTTAAATTACATTAAGCGTGTCAGATGATTTCGAAAGTTTACCAAAATTTTTTACATTGAATTATCAAGCAATTTAAAAATAACGTGTTCACAATAACCATTTTTCTTGTTTCAGAAACAATGGCAAAAAAGGAGGTGGATCTCCACTCGGCTTTAGCGAACTCTTCAATGAATTCCGGGTGCAAGAAGATTTGCACAGCATGGATGACATACTCGGAGCCATAATTGACGCAGAAGGAATGTCTTTTAATGACCTCAAACCTATTTATAAAGAGTTCCTCCTCAAATTAGCAGTCACCCTCACGAAAGATGAACTCTTTCAACACAGCAAAGCAATAATGCGACGACAAAAGAAAAAACAACTTCGAAGAAACAGCACAGTCCAAAACAAAAGAAAGAAAATGCTTATAGGAGCAAAAGGCCTAAAGATGGTATTTCGGAAACCATTCGGAAAAGACATGCTGAAAAACAAAATTTTAAACATTGGGGAAAAGAACAATATTCCAAAACCTAACACATTTGAAATCCCTAAACTATCAACAAATAAAAAGAAAATCATTGTCACATCGGAGAGTTCTGTTTCAACATCAAGTTATGATTTACGACAGTTTCATCCTAAAGAAGCGACGCCAAATCAAACGCCAAAGCGACAGAGCGTTAAGCGGAGAAACTCAAAGCGTTCTGAAACTGCAAATCTTATCGGCAAGAGTTCAAAACGCCATGGAAAGGGGAGGAATGTGGAGAGAGTAAGCACCTCTGAGGATTCTGATTTTTTAACTCTGAGCAGAAGGGTGGGTTGCCAGAACAGGAACAGTTCGAGCGGATATGTCTCTTGTTCGGAATGCGAGTCGGAGAGTTGTGCGGATCGGTGTTATTGTGCAGCGCGTGCGAGACCAAGACCTCCCCCTGCCCCAGCACCAGTGGAAGCATGCGAAAGGTAAGTTTTACAATACTGATTTTATTTAGAAAGAATCTATAAACCATGATATTTACAGTACTAACCTTTTCACCAAACACAATTACACAAAGGGGAGGTGCTTAGAAAATCAACAAGTGGGTGGGGAGGGGAAGAGGTGGAAAGGGGGGGTGCTTAGAAGAACAAAGATAGGGTTATTCACAAAATTAATATACCCGCTTGAGTATTGAACATAGCCAATCTAACTGCTATCCAAGTGTCCCACCCACAAGGCTATCGACTGCCTCACGTTAAAGGCATTTCGCTAATATGTAGCTCCCTTGAAACCTGTTCTTTTTTTCTCACAAACGAAGTGTGGAACCTAAAGAATGGTTACAACTCTCAGCACAAGGACCATATTATCATGGTGATGAATTTTAAAATGTAACAAATAGAAGACATAGATACATAGTGAAATTCACAGAGTTTGTTATTTTAAGCAATGTCTTCCAGTTCCACAATATGACTTTCCAGTATAGGTAAGGGAACGTACCCAAACTACGTGACCAATTTTTTGCAATTTTTAACCACCCCCCCCCCCCCCCCCCCCCCCCCCCCCCCCCGGTGACCAAAAACCTAAGCAACCCGGCGCTCATTTGTATGGAGCGTGACATTTTGAAGACCCCCCCCACCCCCCCCTAAACGTGTCACGTAGTATGGGTACGTTCCCTAACCTTCTTCACATCAATTTATACATTCTTCTTTCGTATGGTGTGGGGGTCGCAGGGGGACATCTAGGTCTGCGATCCAGTCTAGGGCCTCAGGCGTCGTCTTGTGAACCTCATCAATCCCGCCAGGGACGGGCATTTGTTGACCACATGTTTGGTGGTCTGTACCGCACCGCATTCACACATCATCATTCTTTAAAGCCCCACCTATGCATCTTGTGGGTATAGCAGCTGTGGGAGCACCTTATTCTATTGATGGCGGATCAGAGTTTACGAGGCAGTGAGAACTCAGGCTGTCTCTCAGTGGGGTCGTGCACACATCGACTATTGGTCAAAACCTCTCTTCTGGAGTGAAAGCCAATCAGAAGAATCTCTCTCCTTCCATTCCGAAGGGTTTTCGGGACTTCAAACGGCATGCGGGGTGAGAGTTTGCAAATAGATTGCGCTTTTTTTGCAGAGCCATCTTGTATTTCCTCAGCGTTGCAATCTCTTGCCTGATATTTGGTGGGGTTATGTTTGCATGTATGGGGATCCAAGGGAGAGGATTAGATTTTAAAGTCTCAACCAATACATATAAATCAATATTTCTTCATCTTCATAGACAAAACATTTCAAGAACAGCTTTTAAAATACTATGAAACAATTGATGCTAGCGTGTATCGATTGATAAAATTGATGTTAATAATTTACAGGGGTGAGAAATGCTGCGACTGCACCGCCGGCGAATCCAGCCAGTGCTACAGTTGCTGTGGCTGCGATACTGAGAGCTGTGCTGACAGCGACAAGTGTTACTGCCGCACCAACCCCGGCGCTCGCCATGGCACCACCATCGCTAGCCACCACTCCCGGACTGGGCGTCACCCTCCCGTCACCCGCACGACCAACGTCACCCACCACGGCGGCCACTCCGGCACCTGCAAGTCCGGCAAGTGTCCGCCGGGGAGGTCGCACCGGTCACCCAGGCGGAGGTCGGTGCCCGGACCCGCTACCCTGGACTCGCTTTACTACGAGCCACTGAAGCCGAAGGCTCGGTCGGTGCTAAACCATACTTCTACGGGGCTGGAGTTTATGACTAAGAGGAACTCACGGTAAGTTTGTTTTTAGGTACCATATGCAACCTGCTTTTTATTTGGATCAAGAATTCCTACTGTCCTGACAACTACGGTAATTTTTTTTTTTTTTACATTATATCCACATTTATAATATATTTTCACTTGGTACCGCCGCCCCGGGAACCTTTATTGGATAACCAACACCCCTGCCATAGGTCACCCCAAGTGATTCGCTACGTTTGGTGATTTAGCAGGGGTGCCCGGGTTCATGGGGTGAGGTTTGTCTAGGTCTTGGAGGCGGATGACCAGGACATACTGAACCCCAGATTCCTACCCACCTCTTAAACTCTTTTCCTTCCTAGAACTCTCCTCTCCTTCCTTTCCTTAAAAAAACCCTCCACACAGCATCCCCAAAGATGACATAGGCCCTGAGGGAAATTATTTTCCTCAGGGCCTCCTGTGGAGCACATGTAAAAAAAAACTTAGGAGGCCCTGGGGAAAATAATTCCCCTTAGGATCTATGTCATCTTTGGGGATGCTGCGTGGAAGGTCTTTGAGTAACGGAAGGCGATGAAGTTCTGGGAAATAAATAGGTACTCTGGGGGTCAATGTCTCTAGGATTGACGAATGTATAAAATCATCCCTCCCTCTGCGGTGCAAGGTGATGTTCCGAGAGAGTCCTGTTGGAGAGGTTTAAAATTCTGGTTGAAGAAATATATCCACGATATGTCATCGTTCCAATATGCATAAAGATATCGCTTCAATCCTTCAATCAGTCAGCACATTCTCAAAGATTACATAGCCTTTTAGGGCATAGGATTACTATTAAACACAGCTTGTCAGAATTCTTGTAATTAACTTGTTGTATAAATAATGATGGAGTTTTACCCACCATTAAAACTCTTATCTTGTTGTCTTCCTCATCCAGTACATATTTATATAAAGTGGACCCCCGGTAAACCGACAAAGGTTTTGCAGGGTGATGTTGGATTATCGAATTTGTCGGGTTATAGAGTACTGCCTAAGACCATTTATAGTCCGGAATGTTTTGAATAAGAGTACCTTGTAATCTGACAAATTACAAATCAAAGAACATATTTGAACTACGAATTATACTACATATACACCAGGGTATCTAGCATGGTCGATCGATATAGGTTTTATCGAAAATGTCGGTAACTTCTCAATGCTCCCGAGCACGACTGCAGGCCGCTAACGAACAAATAATAGTTCACAACGAGTAAGGGTTCCTAATTTATTTGACGTGAACTATTATTTGTTCGTTAGCGGCCTGCAGTCGTGCTCAGGAGCGATTACAAGTTACCGACATTTTCGATAAAACCTATATCGATCGACTATGCTAGGTACCCAGATCTCCAAAACCCAAAAATATCTGTGTTTCTGGGGGCAATGCATTCCAAGATTGACAAAGAGCAAAAACAAAATTTTTCTTGTTGAGTTCTTTAAACGTTTTTTCTACAGGCCGGTCCTTAGATACGACTCTCAGAAGTAGGTTTTTCTTGTAATCTTGCTTGACAAACTGAATTATATATTCTGGGGGATTAAGGGGGGCGCCGGATTAGGTAGGAGCCGGATTACCGCGGGTCCACTGTGAGAGATGACAGGTCAATTCTTGTCATAGTGGTCTAATTTTCCTTCCTTTTCCCTTGTTTTGGCAATCCTGGGATGATGATGTAAACTTCAGACCGCCAAACGAGAGGCTGAAGAGAAAAGTGTGGCACTATACGTCAGCGGATTGGTTCGGTCTGCGGGCACATTTTAATGCTTTCCCATGGTCAGCTGTCTGTTTTCGGACTTCGGATCCCTCAAGATGTGCCCAGGAAATTGGTGAAGTCATCACATCCGCGATGGATGGCTTCATCCAATCTACTGTTATCTGGCATCGGGAAGTACTCCATGTTTTACGAGGGCTTGATGTTAATAAAGCTAGTGGGCCTGACAGAATACCTGCCATGGTACTGCAGAGGTGCGCTGCCGAAATAGCTCCAATTTTGACGAAGCTTTTTAAAATGTCCCTGAAGACCAGCTCTGTGCCCTCTGGTTGGAAAAAAGCGGTTATCCAACCCGGCCAACTACCGCTCCATATCGATCACATCAGTTCTGTCTAAGGTGATGGAACGTGTGATCAACGACAAACTGCTCACATACCTCGAGAAGAACAAAATTATTAACGATCGTCAATACGGATTCCGGCGGAACCGCTCGTGCGGTGATCTTCTCGCGTATGTGACGCATGTTTGGAGGCGGTGCCTGGAACGTTTTGGTGAGACCCAAACAGTTGCACTGGACATTTCCAAGGCCTTTGATCAGGTTTGGCACCGAGGGCTTGTCAACAAACTGCCTTCTTACGGACTTCCCGCATCCTTGTGTGTATCCTTGTGTACGTGGATTGCCGACTTTTGAGGGAGAGGTCGATTCAGACGGTAGCCGATGGTTTCACCTCTTCCTCACACTCGATAAATGCTGGCGTTCCACAGGGATCGGTTCTGTCTCCGACTTTGTTTTGTTGCACATCAACGACCTTTTGTCATGTTCACCAATTGTTACGCGGATGACAGTACAGTCTATGATAGCTTTTTGTTTGACAAGCCCCCAAAGGGCTCACAAACTCCAACGGCTCGGAGGGCTTTGAAGCAAAGAATGGACGGTTACCTCGAGAGTGTTTTCTCTTGGGGTAAAAATAATCTTGTTGAATTTAATGTTTCAAAGACCCAATCTTGTCTGATTACGTCTAAAAGGGGCTCGAAATGAAAATCTAGTATCTTTCAACGGAAGCAATCTTCCGAAAAGGCCCTCCATTGATATGCTTGGTGTAGCCCTAAGTGACCAGCTGAGGTATGGGGGCTCCATCGAAGCCAGAGTAAAGTTAGCCTCCCAAAAACTGGGCGTACTGTACAGGGCCCGCAGATACTTTAATAGTACACAACTGCTAACCCTGTACAAATCACAAGTGCGCCCCACGGTTGAATTTGGCAGCCACCTCTGGTCTGGAGCTCCAAAATACATGAAAAATACCCTCGACTCTGTGCAGAAACGGGTGGTCCGTTTAATAGATTCTCCCATCTTAACAGACGGATTGCAATCTTTAGATCACAGGCGTCGGGTGGGAATGCTATCCTTGTTCTACCGGTATTACAATGGAAGATGCTCTGAGGAACTAGCATCATTGATCCCTTCGGCACCGGTGCATAGTCGGGAAACACGCCAAACGCGTGCCCAACATTTGTACATGGTTGACATTTGTCACATAAGAACGGGTCGTTTCTTCGACTCGTTCTTGTGTTCAACAGCTCGGCTGTGGAATGATTTGCCGGCCTCTGTGTTTCCTCTTTCCTACGACATGCGTCACTTCAAGACCAATGTTCATTCCTTCCTCTCCTCAAAAAGACCCTCCACACAGCATCCCAGATGACGTAGGCCCTGAGGGAAATCATTTTCCTCAGGGCCTCCTGTGTGGAGTTAATGTAAAAAAAAAAATTAAAAAAATGATGACTATTTGTTCTGTGATTGGTTGTTTGTTCCGTCGCCGTGTTGCATAAATATTATATTGTTTTAGGTTTGACACATTTGAAAGAATGAGTTGTTCAACTGAAGTGGGCCGTCCCAGTACAGGCCTCACCCACGGTGGACGGAAGAGCTACAGCTCCGATAACCTTCACCTGGACTACGACATCTTCATGTCCACTCGCGGGATGGGGCCCTATGGCAGCCGGGGAGGGTCTATGCAACTGCCAAGTAAGTCTAACTACAAAAGTAGATGAATAACACCAATCTGCAGTTTGCCAATGAAAGTATGGAATATAGTTACAAAGATAATATTGTGAATTCCAAAAAATGTCAAATGTCAATGCGCTGATGGTTTTGCTTTTGTTATTAAACATATAATGCTGTAGCTCTTTTTTACACACTAAATAACAGTAAAAGTATGTCTGCACCACCCAAAGGAAACATATAATCATTGTCATAAATCTCCCTCAAACTCATAAAGAAAATAAAACGTAATTCTCGTCAATGTGGCTGTGCCGTAATAAGATACATCTGTTTCACCTAAACGAAAAAAGTGGTACTTTGGAGGAAACAATCACACATATTTTGCGTCTTATTTTTTGTCTCACCATCATTTAATGTGTAAGAATCAGCTGCAGCATTCTAGCGATAATGAATGAATGTTTATTGCCTATTTTTTGCTATCACAGTACCGTAAATGTGCATCGTCACGGTAATAAATATAAATAGCAGTTTTACTTTGTTCTAATTAACTTTCATGTAAAATTTTGTGAGGGAAGAAATACTGAAAACTTCACTGGTGAATAGAACTATTGAAATACGAAGCAGGTAGCGCATCACGGCATAACACCCCAAAAACAAATAACGAAAATACTTTTGGCCGTGAAAATCTTAAAACGTATCATTGAAATACCACTTTGAATTCAGAATTGGGTGCTCTCAATTAAATAATGTTCAAAATAAAGGTTTTTATTTATTCTAGTGATGATGCATCGCTCCAAAGAAGCTCTGGTTTCACACAAGGAGGCAGAAGTGGGTGCCTTATTCTCCGATGGAAGACTCCTGAGTGCCCGGAGAGGACTATACCGGGGACCTTCAGCAGCCCTGGCTGACTCCTTGGGTTATCTTCCTTGATAACTCTCCGCAATAACAATGGAGCAGCATTTGAAACGATCAAAGCCTATGCTTGAATAAAAGCATTGTTTCCTTATATTCCTCTCTGTCTATGCTGAGTATTGTCACCCCTCTTCGATAGCCATGGAAAACCGAGAATGGCAGCATTCTATATGATCGGTTCAATGCATCAATTATCTTCAACCTCTAAACCTTTGTGGGTATTTACTGCACTATGAAACACATTGATTCTTACAGGTTTCCTGCTGTTTCCCTCCTGTTTCTAAAAGATGATCATCAGGGCAGATGATGGACTCTGCGAGACTGTCCGAAACGTCGACTAAAGAGGGAGGAAGGGCGAAGAACTTTATACTCAAAAGTCAAACAACGCAACTATTTTTTGTTCGATCGCAGGCTTTGTATCAATTTTAAAGTAATTTGAATCTAAATGTGCCAACCCCTGTACATAAAACATAGTTTAATGTATCCAATGGCCAACAATATTCATAGAATTGACGTGCAACCTCATTGCAAATATTAAAATAATTATAATGATTTAAGTATTGTAAGAAATATTGGGCGAAGAGTTATAATATGTATTACTACATATACATATTATTAAATTAAATAAAAAAGTGTACCTACATAATATTATGTACTTTGGAAAGCAATGTTAAAAACACTCAGATGGATGGATTATTGAGATCAGTAAACATTGCTTATTCAGATTGCATTGAACGATTATGAAATTAAATAAGATAATTAGATTAGTTTTGTAGTTTTGTCTGGAAGTAGAAATAAAAATTGTCCTCTCTTTGCAAGGGAGGTTTTTTCATCTTTTTCATATTCACTTTTCACCTCGAGAATGCCTAAAATGTGGTAAAAGCAAAGCCAAAAATAGAAATCTTCTACTGATACAATCGTAAATGTATTATTAGCAAGTTTGGGATATTTTGTTTTTATCGTACATTCATTCTCAGGTCAATGTTATTTGAAAATACACGGAAAATAGACCAAACTCAAATATCCCTTTTACAGCTGGCAGATTTCTTTTTATCCTATTGTGCAGCACTCTTTGAATACTTTATCGGTTTTGAGATTTCAACAAATATTGAAGAAGGAAGGAAAACTTGAACGGAAGATCACTTTAATTTTAAAAAACAATTTTTCTAATCCCCCCAGTAGCCTTTCTTCTTTCTCCCTCGTACGGCCTATGTGTGATTGCCATTTTTGAACAATGTTCTTGTCCCATAGACATCCAAATTAATCGACTTGCCCTAACATGAAATATGAGTATCATTTAAGTGGAAAAGAGATGGAGGAGATGATGATGAAAAGAGCTGTAGGCAAACCAAGTGACCACGTTTTTAGCACCGGGAGGGTTCAAGAATGCTTTGAATAAACTACGACATCAGTTGTACATTGACCACCGAAGAGCGCATATTGAAATAACCAGACCCTGAGCAGAAAAGTAAAGTACAGTCTGTTGTGCGCAGGATCGAAATGTTCATTTTTAAATGAACCGCCTGGCATAACAACGTTAAAATTTAATCAGGTTGTTAAATTATAACACATTTGTGTTATAGTTTAAATAGTGGAACAAAATATTAAATTTGGAAACAAGCCAGAACCCGATTTTTTACCTGATTTGGGATTTTGCAGTTAAGTTTTACATGCAGCCGGCAATTTGCACTCTATTATAAAAAGGACAAGAAAATTATAAGCAGATTTTATTTTCGAGGTCGAACAGTGATATTATAATGCAGGATGCGTTTATATGGTCAAATTCATTTATTGATAAATTACAGAAAGGGGGATGGTCAGATCGTCTCCCGTGCTCCACGTAACTTGGTTTGTTCCCCTTTTCCTGATTGGCTGATCTATTAATTTGTATGTTTTAATACGTATTTATTCAACACAAGCGGTGGTGAGAGGTGTTGAGGTATTTATTTTCTTGTTTTTTAATCCAAGTCATCTATCTCCATTGTTTTCATTTGTGAAATCACAAACACAGTACACCGACTGTATAATAATCGAAAGATGGTAATATAAATTAAATCCATTGTTTTCGAACCTGTCTTGCAGATAGTTGGAAATTTTTCCATTTTATGACAAAAAATCTACAATAATTTTAATGAAAACATTAAATATATGTAATTTTAGTTGATAACTTTATTAATTAATTATTTTTACTCATTTTAATTTTAGCGTGATGTAAAAATACAGCAATATATTTTTGTGGTAATTATTGTTAAAGAAATGGGAATGGTGTAATATTCAACATGATAATAGCTGTATCATTTTGTAAAATAACATTATATTGTAAGTTTTTTTCAATACATGTTTAAACTGGGGAATTTGGGAGTGGCTTTCATTTTATAAAAAAACTCTTCTGTTATGATAAATTAGAGTTAGAAATATTTAATAAGTTCTGCATTTAGATTGGTTAGGCTCAGCGCTGTCATCCAGCGGGTTTTCAAGAATTTGCAATCATCCGTTTTTAAAAAAAAAATTTTCAGAAACCAGTTTTTAAATTTCTTAAAATGTAGTCAAACTTTTGTTTTCGCAATAATGTGTTTACAAATAATAAAAAATGTAACAAAACATTTCGAGTTAAGGATAAATTGATACCAACGGGGATCTAAATCAAATGTCAATTAATTACCACCAAAATGACCGATGCTATAGCCATTTAACACAGTGAAATCGGGATATGTTTTACAAGAATTTTTTTTTGGAAACCTGTTTATACAGAAAGTGAATGAAACCACTGCGCTGGTTACACTTAACTAGAATTATAGCAGTTATAATATATAAGCAAAAATTAAACACATTCGCATTTTGAAAGTGTATTAATCATTTTATCTTTATTGGATAAAATAATCCCAGTTCTTATAAACTTTTGCTTACATCTATAAAGTTTTGTTGTTCTTTTTATGTTTTACCAAATTTTAAGTTCTCTTTTGGTACACGATTATTTTATGATTTGTGATAAAAAAAGCTTCTCGTAAGTTTTTAAAAGCATTTAAAAATTTCTAACTAAACACATATTATGAATACGAAATGTAAAAATGTTTTAATTATTGTGCAATAAAATAGTTTTATTTCTATTCGGGACCTGAATGTGATTGTTTGGATATGTTTGAAATAATACCTATTTAGAGTGACCTGGCGAATTGCATTTATAATAATATCTTAGCCACTTTCCAGAAGATCATTTTTAAAATTTTTCGCCAACATTAAAAAAATCATACGTTCGAAATTTAAGATGGAAACATAAAAACTTATTATAGTGCTATTTGGCCAATGAATTAATCAATATTTTTCCGTTTATCTCATATTTGTAGGATTTATAAAAAAAAATATTAAAAAATCGTAAAGTTTATAACCGCGCGAATCCTGCGTGTTGTTGCTTTGAAACTGCTGTGAGGGGTACTTATTCGAGTCAACATAGAATATTTTCGATTTCTGTAAGTTGTCTGTGGTATACTTTATAATGAAAGGTGCATATCTATGGAAAAAGGACTTAATTTTAACCGTAAACAGCTGATCAGAAATTCTGCATGATTTTTTTTTTTAACATCTTTATAAAATAGTCTACAAAGTTCGGATTTGCAACCTCTACGGTCGTAATAGATAAAGCATTTCAATAGCTTCGTTCAAGGTCCAAAATAACAAATGTGGGAGCTACAAATATTTAAAAAAAAAGAATTTGCCAAATCAGGGAGATAATTGCCTTTTTTATCCGAAAATCAATCGGAGACATTTAAAATGGCGCCAGTATATGGCAAAAATCGCTCCAGTGGTTTTAATAATATCTTAGGATTATTTCAATCTTGAAAAAAATGGATCTGATTTTATTTCCATATACAAAGAATTATTGTGGCATTGGTGGAATAAACATGTCTAAAGTTCATTGGCAACATTATTCCTACACAAATTACAAAAAAGTCAGTCATGCAGACATACTGTCATACTAATATACTTATTTTATTTTATTTATTATGGAAAATCAACAGATATTTTACACTTATAATAATAACATTAATAATATACATAATATCCAATGACAGATTTTCACATAATTAAAATTATAATTAAAAAGAAAAACAAAAAAGTAAGGGTCCAGTACCCATAAGAACTTAACAAAAATATAAAAATTATTAAAAAAAAAAGATATAAAAACACAATATAAACTATAATACTCTGCTTACTAAATTTCAAACATGAAGTATTCAGAGTCAGAAATCTATATGTATATATATATATATATCTATATCTATACGTATACATACATTCCACAAACATACTAAAACTACCTGTGTGGCACTTAAAAGGTTAAATTTCTCATCCAGAAGTAATAATATTTTATTCATGTTTCTGTAAATAGCTTATTTAAGTAAAAGTGATTAATTTTTAACGGGGACTAAATTTAATGATTCTTTTTTATGATTTGTTGTTGAGTTCTTTAATTTTAAGTATTTTCTACTTTATTATACTTTATTTAGTTGTGTGCAATGTTTACTTATGTGCAATAATAAATGGCAGTTGCAATATATTTACAATAAATAATAACAAAAAACTGTCTTTTACTTATTTCGATTAGGTCTGCAAAAAAGTATTGATGGAGGTTGGTTTTGTGTACTGTAAATTTGGCATGCTCAGACGAGCTATTCTATATCTTTTGTGGGAACGAGATAGTTCTCGGCCGAGATCTGCTGTCAGATTTGTGTGATTTTATATAGCTGTTATTTGCTTCTTCTATGGGCTTATGTCAGAATTTCAGCTGTGAGCTGTCACATATTTTAGTTTAGGTCGTTTTAAACACGAATTCATGCAAGTATGCGATTATTTATTCATTTAACAGCCAAGAAAATCACACAAATCTGACGAGAGATCTAGCCTGATTCGATCGAGACGGATATCGGCCGAGATCTGTCAGATTTGTGTGATTTTCTAATGATGTTAAATGAATAAATGTTTTATACATGTAAGCTCCTAATAGGAGGCTTTGAGGAAAACAATTTCCCTCTTTTGCTACGAGGGGAGTCTTTTAAGGGAAATGAAGGAGAGGAAATAGAGGGAAGGAAAAAGGTATGAGCCGTGGATAAGAATCTGGGGGTCAGTGTGTCCATGAGTGACGGACATATGAATCCATTCCTCCCACTGTGGTGCAAGGCGATGGGTTGAGAGTCTGGCTGGAGCGGTCAAAAGGTCTCCCTCAACCAGTCTCTCCCGATCAGTGGAGGTAATCCACCTCTTACCCGCCCTGGTATAAGTAACTGATGGTTACTCCTTCAAGGCTCTCGCAAGATTCTAATTTTTTGATTAAACGAAGCTACATTTATTTATTTTGAACGAATCTAGACCTCCAGTGTCCATGCATACGTTGTTAGTAAGCAGTATGCAAGTGCTTAACAGTAGGATCATATTCTCTCCCGATCAGTAGGTGAGCAAAGGCATTTGCCGCCATCGCCTAGACGAACCTCACCCCATTAACTTAGACACCTGCTAAGTCACCAAACGTAGCCAACCACTTGGGGTGACGTATTGCAGGGGTGTTGGTTATCCAATAAAGGGTGCCAAAGACGGCAGTACCCATACCCGTCTCCCAAATTTCAAATGGTGGCAGTATCAAAAGTTGATTTTTTAATTTTGCTGCTGATAAACTACCATGTTCCTATAATATTATTATCCTCTTTCGCTTTCCATCCTCATTCATATTTAACTTCAATATGCTATTTGCTGATTTCAGTGTCTGTTTCAGGGCAAATACAATAAAATTAGCTCAATTGTAGGATATCCAAAATAATTGAAACTGATAGAAATTATTATTTTTAAGAAAAATATCCTACTAGTGACCCAGAAAACATCAACATTTTGTTTAATTCGTTGCAAGTTTTTCTGCATTATAACTGATTTGGTGGTGTTTGAGTAATATGAGTATTCTACCAGATAGAGGGTACAATTTTACATATAGCTGCATACTCAACTCAAATTTCAATTTTTCGAAGATGCCTGGAGAATCGATGTACTTGAGTTATGCTCAATTTTGTACTATGTATCTCTATTACTGTTTTATGTTACACTGATTGACCATTGTGCAAAGAAGGACGATATCCAGTTATAATGGTAGGTATCAAAATTTGGGAGGCGGGAATGGGTACCGCCGTCCCGAGAACAATTTATTGGATAATTAAAACTTCTGCCGTAGGTCACCCCAAATGGTTCTCTATGTTTGGTGGCTTAGTAGGGATGCCCGGGTTCATGGGGTGAGGTTTGTCTGGATCTGGTAGCGGATGACCTGGACACTTCCTCTCCTTCCTTTCATTAAAAAGCTCCTCCACACAAAATGGGGGACTCTTAGTGACCCGCCTTCGGTGACAGATAATATTTACCAAGGTTAAATTATGTGTAGCTCATGCATTTGTAGAGATTATATATTCCTCAGTGTACTCGACATTTGAAATGTACACAAACATACATGCTTATTTACTTATTTTCATAAATTATATTGAGAGCAACTAACAAGCTGCTTATAAATAAATTTATCTCTATTGCTCGAGATTTCCCAGGTCATTTTTTAAATTTTTCACCAACATTAAAAAAATCATACCATTGAATTTTAACATGGAGAAATAAAAACTTGTTATAGTGCTATATAGCCAATAAATTAACCTGTATTTTACCGTTTATCTCATATTTGTAGGATTTATAAAAAAATCGTAAAGTTTATAATCGCGCAAATCCTGCATGTTTTTTAAACTTGAAACTGTCATGAGGGATACATAGAATATTTTCGATATCTGTGTGTTGTCAACCAGACTAAACCATTTTTTTCATTTGCCCGCGTGCAGAACCAACCTTAGAAAAAATTCTCCAATCCCCCGTATATGAGCACAATACAACACGCAATTTAACAATATCGATATTCTTAATAATACTGTTGTGAAATACCGAAACGAAGTAAACCGTACGACCACAAATAATGTTAATTAAATTAATGCACAACTATAGAAAAGGTACAGCATGAGCATCTCCTGTCCGCATCCCATCTTCATCTGCCTCTTGCCCTTAACTATTCCTTCTTCCTTCTAATATACTTATTTTTTTTTTGTTATTTTCATTTTCATTTAATGGTTATTAGTTATTACTAATTACAATTTTATATTATATCATAATAACCAACATTAGCATAAGAAACTGTTTTGGCTTACCTCATGTTTAACCTCTTGTATAACTAATGCTGTATAAAAATTGCTGTTTGTTTCTTACAATAAATAAATAATGAATCAATGAAAAGGGGACTTAATTTTATCCGTAAACAGCTGATCAAGAATTCGACGGGAAAAAATATTTTACAAATTTGTTTTTAACATCGTTCCAAAATAAACTGCGAAGTTCGGACTGCGACATCTATAGTCATAATAGATAAAGCATTTCAATAGCTTTGTTTTTAAATAAATGGCTGGCCAAGAAAATGTTTTTCAATAATTACAATAAACGTTTTACGAATGGTAGGACAAAAATCCGCTATCTAAAATAAAAGTAGTCCATTTTTGACCAAAATCGCTCCAGTGGTTAACAGGAAAACATTGTGTAATACGAAAAAAACAATTGACCGAATTTTTTTCAATTCGATTTAATATTTTATTACAGAAAAACCTATTATTACAACTATTTATTACATTATATAATGTACTTATTTACAGCTCATTGATCAACAATAATAATAATAATATTAAACAACACGTCAGCAGACATCCATATTTAACAATTTAAACATTCACGCAATTAAATGCAATATTTTATCGGCTTCGCATGTAATAATCTATGACGGTAGAGAAAGCGGCAAAACCTGCAGCTCCCACCAGTCCAGCTTTGACGCCAGCTAGAAACAAAGAATAACAACTTTTAAACCTTATTGATAAGAAAAATATTCAATGCCCAGAGAGGAAGATTCCACCATTAGACGCTTTTATAATTACCGTGACGACAAAAACGGGCAATAAACATAAGTTTCTTATTGCTATCAAGCTGCAGCTCTTTCTTATACCTTAAATAATGGTGAAACAAAAGGTGAGATGCACAAAATACATTCGTTTGTTTCTTCCATTTTTTCCACCCTTTTTTCCTTTGGAGGAAACAGATATACCTTATTACGGCTCAGGCACGGCGATGGGAATTTTTTCGTTTAATTTACTTTATACGTTTGAGGGAGATGTACGATAATGATTGGGGTGGGTGTTGTTATTTAGTGCGTAGATTTTTTTTTTTTTTTTTTTTTTAAAAAAAGAAAGACAAACATTCCCGGGTTACGAATAACCCAACAATGTTTGAAAATCTCCTACTACCACCACAGAAAGCCGAAAATGTTGCTTGTGTTGTGATGGAGGATTTAGCCAGCCGAGGAATCGAACACGCGACGCTCGGGTGGGACCCAAGCACTATGCCCACTCAACCACTGACCAGTCAAGATTCTCAATCTTTTTTTGACAACCAGCCACTTTGAGAATATTTTTATTTCTAGCGCCCCCTAACTCGTGAATTCGAAACTGCAATTGACCACAACGGGATACCACGACGAAGGGGGCGTAATGGGATGACAGGGTTACATTTGCCACAACGGAGGGGGCACGGGATACCATGACGGAGGGGGCGTAATGGAATAGGAAAAATATTTTTAAAGATGGATGGCCCCTAATGGGATAGTATGGGGCAAGATAGGATGGGGTGGGATGGGTTTTTCTGGGCCTCCTACCGCCCCCCCTGGAAGTCTGAAACGCCCCCAATTTTCTCTTGGTCTTCTACCGCTCCACTGAAGATTAGAATTTTTTTTTTTTTACAGTGAATACCGCACAAGAATCTCAACTGCTCCCGTCTGGAGCCAGTGAGACTATGGCATCCCCAATTGGGGTATGTTGTGTGGCTGAAGGTAGTGGGGAGGGGAAGGAGGTGGGGAAGAGGAAGGTTGGGAAGTACCTGGCTATTCAGATCTGGTCACCAAACACGGCTAAAGCCATTTTCAAGCAACGTTTCAATTCTGAATGGTGGTCTTACACCAGGGCGATACTGATAGTATCTTCCACTCTGAAACATGCCGCAAATATACTATATATTATTTTAAATGAATTAATTGTGAAATAACACAAATTAATCAAATAAAATTTATTTGCGCATGCCGGGTTCGAACCCGCGACCTCCGGATTGTGAGTCAGGAGTCTTACCCACTGGACTACGGAGGCCGTCGTGCCCCCAAGGGGGCATTATCGCTCACGTTGAGAACCTATGATTTAGTGTGTAAGAAAAAGCTGCAGCATTACATGTTTAAGAACAAAAGCAAAACCATCAGCGAATTTGAAATTTTTGGAATTCATTCACATTTCAATATTATCCTTATATTCCATACTTTCAAAATTATCGTCAAGGCTACTAGTATTGTAGGGGTTTACGGAGACGTCACGGTGCCGTGTTTGAGAGAGATGTAAGAAAATTATGAGTTTTTTCGTTTGTAGGAAACGGATCGTGTATTTCATCTTTTGAAAGAGCTGCAGCATTATTGTGATAAGGAACGTATGTTTATTGCCTTTTTATGACGTGACGGTACCGTAACCGTGAATCGTCACAATCATTTTAAAAACACTCATTCGTAATCGAAACGGTTTTAGTGACATATAGTGATCACATAACCTCTCCCACCTAATGTGACCTCACAACATTCCCCAATTAGGGATGCCTTAGCTACATTGTCTATGGGCAATTGGAACTCTTGTTCAGTTTCATATTAAAATACTTTCTGATCTTCCCACTGACACCACACGCCAGCTCTAATGAGGAATTCCAGTCAAAAGTGGATTTTTGTTACTATATAAAATGTTTGAAGTTCAATTATTTTTGCCGTAAGAGAATTGCATAAGATTTTTAATATTATTACTAATAATAAATAATATTTGGATGATTTATATAGCGCCGTTTTTGTGAAAAATCACCTCAAGGGCGCTGTACAAACTTATAATACATTTCTAAAATCTAAAAAACTGCAAGCTAGGCAAACAATTATAAACAACTTATGGCTAAAAATTGCATACATCGGTTCATTGATCACCGATACGAAAATATGTGTACAATATTTTGACCAATGAACGCGATGCTGCCTAAAATTTAATGAAAAGAGGACCACATCAAAATAATTGTCAATCTCTTCAAATTGCTTTTGCAATGGCGCTGCAAACGGGAAAGTATGAAGTTAGGGGTGTTTTAAAGTATTGGATTTATAATAATTTTTCTAAACTAAATAACTAACTAACTGACCATCACGCCGTTTCTCCGCAGGGGTAGGCAGAGAGGACGGACCGCCAAACAACTCGATCTTGGCACACACTCCTTGCCTCATTCACATTCATACATTGTCTCATACATGCTCTTCTATTATTCCGACTCTTCACATGGCCCGACTCAAGTATCTGATTCACTTGGTCGTGCCATGTCTTCCTCGGGCGTCACCGACTTCTTCTACCATTCACATTTGCATCATATATTCTCCTTACACTCCTTTCCTCGTTCGTTCGCTCTACATGCCCAAACCATCTGAGTGTGCCTTTCTTAATCTTGCTCATTACGCTTACATCAGCTTTGCATTCTTCGCGAATCTCCACATTTCTCAAACGATCGTACATGGTTTTACCACACATACGCCTCAGGGATCTCATTTCTACAGCATTCAGTCTACTTTCATCCTTCCTCTGCCAGTTCCATGCCCCACTGCCATACATCAGGGTACATAATACAAATTTAATAATAACCATTTACAACGAAATTATGTAAAACATTCAGAATCAACGTTTAATATTCACTATCTGAATGTATTTTTTAAAGTCATTATATTTCCATATATTTTATTATCCAGGCAATTGCAGGTATGCAATCTAGAAAGCTCGAAGCAGATGGCGCTAGTCTGAGTGGCAATCATTTGCACGACACGACAGTTGTGTGGTATGGTTTAAGATATTGTTAAGAAATTAAAGTTATTTTTTTTAATGGTTGATAAAATTTGATAGATTTATAAAATAGATTGCCGGAAGACAGGGCCCTGGAAGAAGGAGAACATCATGGCCGAAAACCTGAGACAGTGGATTGGCCAGTCTACTGTAGAGCCGTTCCGGGCCGCAGTAAACAAAGTCCGACTAGCCAACATGATTGCCAACGTCCGTTGAACGGACAGGGCACGAGAAGAAGAAGAAGATAAAATTTATGGTGGGTGGAGTGTCAAGGAAATACATATTAAAAATGAATTGAAAAATATTAAGTATAAGAAAGGGAAAAAAAGACTTAAGTTTGTTTATAACCTCAAATTATTTTAAACTAGCTGGTTCCCGGCATGCGTTGCAATGCCATATTCAAAAAAATACATTGTTTCTCCCTGAATCACCTTCCCCGTGCGTCCCCGTTCCCCTCCCACGTCCCCTTCCTAGCTATCTTTATAAATTATAGCCTATATGTTATTCTAATGTATGAGCTATATTATTGTTAAGTTTCATTAAAATCCATTGAGTAATTTTTGCATGAAAGAGTAACAAAGACACATACATCCATACAAACTTTCGCATTTATAATATTAGTAAGATTATTATCCTATTAATGTACGCACCTAATTCATTTTAACCGGTTGAAAAATTTGACATATTTATGGGTCAAACAGCCGATTATCGTAAATTTGACCCTTTTAGGGGTAGCTCGTCAGGTCTCATAAAAATCGTTATGTCTCCCTTACTATCATGACGAGAAATGTGATCTAAGTAGTGTTAGAAAGAGAAAACACTACGCTACAATTTGAGTTTCATAGATATCTGCAAAAAAAACGGATTTACGATGTCAAACTTCCGCCAGAACAATGTAAGGTGAAAATTTATAATGTTTGCATTCAAAATTTTAATATTTCAAAAATAACATGCTTACTTCTAATAATACAATTTGAAAGCGTATTTAATCACCTTTCAAAAACAGTTTTTAGTTTTTGGATACGTTCAGGAATATTCAAATTATTTTTATTTTATTGGAATGCGGAAATACTTAAGAATTTTCCGGCCATAGACATCTTTTTTATGAGCGGTATCAGTAATTTAATCTCAAATCTACAGGGGTTAACAGAAGATAATATATTTTATTTACTTAGGAGCAGTTAACCTTTATAATGCTGCACGTTTTAACGAAATCTATCTCATCTCCCGACATGTTACGGGACAATGCATGTGTTTTAATGAAATGGATCACATATCACGGGGATAGCTGACAATGGATTACATTTGCGACAGCCGCGTAGATAAGGTTAAGCATCAATAGGGTTATACCTCTGAGTCCAATTAGCCCTCCCGTAACCCCTCCCGCGTATGTGCCGTTCTTCCAGTCAGACTTGCCGCGTGCCGACTCGATGTTGCATTCGATGAGGGCGAACACGGCGCCGATCATGGCGAAGTTCTTAGCATAGCCGAGTGTGGTGCCCTTCATTTCGCGGAAGATCTCTCGCGCTGTCTGCTGCTTGCCGCCCGGACCCATGTCTGTCACGTTGGGGTTCACCGAGGAGGTGAACAGACCCAGCGCCGCTCCCAGACCATAACCTGGAAATGAAAAGGTCATTTTAGTAGTAAGTAAAGAAAAAAAAATTAAAATCACGAGCCACTAAGACGAATGACTCAAAACTTAATTTAGGATTTGCGGCAAAAATGTACAACTTAACTGAATAATAACATTTTCTTTAATTACGAGGTTTAGCAAATATCTGGTACGGATGTGAGCTATTTTATTTACGTACATTTTAAATTATAAAACATAGGCAATTAAATAATTCATTTTCCATGAATTTAATTGGCTTTTTGGATAGAAATTTGGTAATTATCGGTTCGGACTGGCCACGCTTATTACGAATAATTTTTAGAAAAAAACTTTAGATTCGCCTTAATTACTATAAAAGGAAACTTTTTGGCTTTGGGGCAGTGGAAAATAATGCATTTTAATTTTCAATTGCATAAAACCAAAATTCACTTCGCGAACCGACGCAGCGAAAATCCGCGGCCGTAGCTGTCACTGTTATGGACTGTAGCTGACTTCGTGGGATACCTACATGAAATACCGCGAATCACAAACCATGTTACACAAACCTAGCGTAGCCGCTATACTACTTGAAAACTGGGATGTTTTTCTTGCCTTGACGCGAGTAGGCGTTATAAAGGGGAACATTCATGGTATCACAAACCATGTTACACAAACAAGCCCGCTAGACAAATTTCATAATTACGCGCCTTATCCCACGAAGTCGGCTACAGTCGTATTAGCTCTTGCTAATTTATCAAGGATACCAACATAACAGTGACAGTTACGGCCGCGGATTTTCGCTGGGTTGGTTCGCGAAGTGAATTTTGGTTTTATGCAATTGAAAATTAAAATGCATTATTTTCCGCCGCCCCAAAGCCAAAAAGTTTCCTTTAATAGTAATTAAGGCGAATCTAAAGTTTTTTTCTAAAAATTATTCGTAATAAGCGTGGCCAGTCCGAACCGATATTTACCAAAAGTTCTAATATGAAAGAACGTGAAGAGAGTCTATAACAACACACCAGCCAGAATAAATAAGATGTAATTCAATCTCGTTTCTTCAAAAAAACTGTGAGGAAATGTTATGACATAAACTCAACTACGAAAGCAATATTAGCTTACCTATGACGCAGCTCATGAGGGATTTGAAGGCACAGCTCTCCACAGCTGATTCTATCATCTTTTCTTCATCAGCTTTGATTTTAACTGGGCCGAAACTCCTGGGAATTATAATGTTTTCCCGAAATCGCGTATTATTTCCAACCAAGTATTTTCCTAAGGAATCCCAATCATTTTTCTCTACAAATGCCCTCACTTCCTTGGCTATTGGTCCGATAGGTTTATCGACAGGATTTTCCGACATTGTTTTAAAAATTAGATGTCGTTTTCATACATACTATTGAAGAAACTGATTTTGTGTGAGGTAACCTATAAGTTTGACACTTTGACAGCAAACCTATTTTTAAAATATCTATGGCTATTGACTTGAGTTGGAAGATTGGGTGGATCAGTGGCAAAAATCGGTAGGTCACCAAATATTTATAGGGGCTAGTTGTTATGTTTACTTTGCACTACAACCCCAGCTAGTGCAAATTTGCAGATTGTTTTTAAATTAGGCCAGCATCCATCGTAGAAAATATTTTTTAAAAGGTTAGCTCACACACTCACTTTTCGAAAAAAAAATTGCATCGGGCCGTTCGCAAGCTCATGACGTAGCTCGAAGTTCAGTTGGAGTCCGAAAGGAACGATCTCTTTCACTTTTATGGTAGGGCCACACTGTGGCTAACTTCCAACTTTATACGTTTGGACGATTGTGTGGAGGGGTATTTCGTGCGTTAGAAGTTCGAGTTGGAAGGTTGGAGTTCAAGTTGGCCTTGGATCGCCTCCGAGGCTATCGGTAATGCCTGGTTCATACGAGTTGGTCCAACACATCAGTATATGCAATATTATTACGGGAGACAAGGGCGGATCCAGGATTTTTTCTGGGAGGGGGGGGGGGGGGGCACAAGGGGCGGACGGGCAAAAAACCAACAATTACTGTTAGGATAAAAATCCTAACAGTAATTGTTGTTTTTTTTAGAAGTTGGTTTGGAAGTATCATACATCAAGTTTATTTCTACAAGTTCAAGTATGTATAGGAAGGTTTATGAAAGTGTCAAAACAATAGAAAAATTAAATGTTTAATAAAGACAGTTTTAGCTTCTAAGTATGTACTGTGATAGAATCTCCACAGTACACAAAAATACCGTCTGGGTGCCCCCCCTAAATCCGCCCTTGACGAGAGAGTTGTACAAAACTTGTTTGAAAGTATTATTTTTTAGCTTTACGAATCGAAATCAATATTATGGAAACCGAAGCACCGCCTGCACAACTGATAAGATACGCCCCCGAATCAGCTGTTCGTCGTCTGCCATTTTGAAGTTCGGAATTCGGAGTTGGAGGGTTGGACGCAGCCACCACACGATCGGCCAACCTTCCAACTTCAAACTAAGTTCGGAGTTGGAATGTTGGCTTTGGTGTGGAGGAAGCATTAGGTATGTAATATTATTGTTGTAAATCTAATTTAATTTCCTCGCACTTATGTAAGTGTAAATGAATCGAATTAAAGTCGATAAAATGTTGTTTTTTAAACTACATCCAAAATGAGGAGGTTCTCAATTCGACTGTATTTTTTTATTTTTTATGTTTGTTACCTCAGAACTTTCGAGAGGGTGAACCGATATTGATGATTCTTTTTTATTTGAAAGCTGGTGCTTCCTGTGTGGTCCCATTTCAATTTGGTCCAGTTCTGATAATGGCATCTATGAGAAAACCATATAAGTCTTAAATTTGAACTAAATGAATAACTCAATATCACTCCAACCGATTTCGATGATTCTTTTTTTATTGGAAAGGATGTACTTTAAGGGTAGTTTGGTTAGGTTCCGATTATGGAATCCATGACAAAGTAACGGAACTCTTCAATTCTTAGGAGCAAATTAACGATACTCGGACGAATACTTGGTGTAACCCTAAGTGACTAGCTCAGGTATGGGGGCTCCATCGAAGCCAGAGTAAAGTTAGCCTCCCAAAAACTGGGCGTACTGTACAGTGCCCGCAGATAAGTACTTTAATAGTATACAACTGCTAACCCTGTGCAAATCACAAGTGCGCCCCACGGTTGAATTTGGCAGCCACCTCTGGTCTGGAGCTACAAAATACCTGAAAAATACCCTCGACTCTGTGCAGAAACGGGCAGTCCGTTTAATAGATTCTCCTATCTTAACAGACGGATTGCAATCTTTAGAGCACATGCGTGGGGTGGCAATGCTATCCTTGTTCTACCGGTATTACAATGGAAGATGCTCCGAGGAACTAGCATCATTGATCCCTTCGGTACCAGTGCATAGTCGGGAAACACGCCAAACGCGTGCCCAACATTTGTACACGGTTGACATTTGTCACATGAGAACGGGTCGTTTCTTCGACTCGTTCTTGTGTTCAAGAGCTCGGCTGTGGAATGATTTGCCAGCCTCTGTGTTTCCTCCTTCCTACAACATGGGTCTCTTCTAGACCAATGTTCATTCCTTCCTCTCCCCAAAGAGACCCTCCACTCAGCATCCCAGATGACATAGGCCCTGAGGGAAATCATTTTCCTCAGAACCTCCTATGTGGAGTTAATGTAAAAAAAAAATCTTTTATTGGCTATCCAGATCTTTGAGTCACCTACCGTAACGTCGTTATGGTCAAGTAATGTCTGTCTTATATGAGCAGCACGTTTAGTAGGTCTATCCATATTCAGACAAATTAGTTAGTGTACTTCAGATTCACTAAAATTCAAAAAATAAACAAAAAATTTAACAAAACAAAAAACGACTTCAAAAATTGCACTAAAAAGTAAAAAAATAATTTCGTATTCTTCTACAACTTAATAATCAACTTACTTTTCCTACTCATCAATATGTAGGTACGATTGTTATTTTTGGAGTCTGTGTCAGCTAAGGTACCCGGCTCGCGGCGTGTTCACTTGACAGCTCCCCTCCCGCCGCGCCCCGCTCCCGCCTCTAGCCTCGTCAAGTCGCGCGTGCGACACAAGCACATCTCACCTATAACTATGTATGTAGTTACAAACCTACCTCGGATGACACCGAATCCAAATATAACAATCTTACCTACGTATTGATGAGTAGAAAAAGTAAGTTGATTATTAAGTTGTAGAAGAATACAACATTGTTTTTTTACTTTTTAGTGGAAATGTTGTAGTAATTTTTTTTGTTTTGTTAAAATTTTTGTTTTTAACAGTAACAATGTGGTATGCGTATACAGAGAGTAGTTAACAGTAACAATGTGGTATACGTATACAGACAGTAGTGGTAGGGTAGAGTGGGGACGATTGAAACAGGTTATGATTGAAACATCTCAATTTACTCGAAAACTATAATACTAAGAGTGTGATACAACACTCGAAACTAAATATTTAAGACATTTTTGTTTATCTTATAACTCGTTTTACTCTCGCAGCTTGACGAAATGTTTTATTACATTCTCTCCTTTATCTATTTTAGAATTTTTATAATTAATTTGCGTGGCGTTAATTTCTATTTAAAAGGCTTATTTTTGGTTTGAAGCAAAAAATGCAGCGTGGGGATATTTGAAACAACTTGCATGGGGATGATTGCAACGTTTCAATCATAACCATGTTTCAATCGTCCACACTGAGAGAAAATTTAAAAGTTATAATAGAAAAAGGTCTGAAATTCAAATCATTAAATCTTCCCACCAGATGTAATTCTGTGATCTTGAAAGTGGACGATGAAGTCGATCTCATACGACCACATTCGACATCAAACGCCCTCACGTGATTTATTGATTTTTTTACATTTATAACTAAAAAAAAAACTACGTTAATAGTATACATTGTTTTATCAATTATGTAAGTACAAAAGTTAACAACAGAGAAAAAAATATACACATGAACAGTGGGTAATATTTAATTTTTTTTTTTACATGAGCTCCACACAGGAGGCCCTGAGGAAAATAATTTCCCTCAGGGCCTATGTCATCTATATCTAATATTAGAGATTTATAGTTATAAGTTTAGGTTACACGTAACCGGCCTCACTGGGCTAGCCTGTTTTGAGGCAGTCATTTGGTTAGTTCTTTGTAATTACCTACGAACATCCCCATACTTATTTTAAAGGATATTCACTCAATAGGTTGGTTGCTTTAATAATTTCGTATTTGGGTGAGTGCACCGGTAAAGGCCCTATCCTTTCTTAATTTTTTAAAAATAATTAAGTCATTGAATCATTTGTGATGGGTAGGTACTCTTGCAATTGCTTAAATTCTGTATTTCTGACACGATTTTGGTTAAAAAAAATTCCAGGTGCACTATCCGACGACAAAAATATGAAAAAATCCTTCACATTGATAAAAAAAAAGTGCTTCGTAATCTCCCCACTCTTGTCTACTTTAGTTTTCTGTATGTTTCACTTCTACCGCATGTGAATTGCACACTCAGCTTTTTCTTTTCTTTTAATAGATACTATTTAATTGTTTAATGGATGTTAATGCCCCTTAACCGAATATTTAAAGTTTTTAGTTCTAAAATATTGCGATATTTTATATAAATGATGTCACATCGCAAACCACAAATTCAATTAATTTCTATTTTTTCGAATTCTTTAAGTTGCTGAATTTTACACAGAAAAAATGCTCTCAAGTCAGAGGTAAATTCAACATTGTTATGATTGAAACAGTTTGATGGTTGAAACAAGCACTTTTGTATGAAAGCGAAAAACTTATTTTTAATACCATTCTATTCTGCTCCAGGATAATAAAAAATGTATTTAAAGTTTTTTTCATTTCAAAGACATTTACGTTCATGGTTTTTAAAATACTTGCGATAAGTTTAATCAGTATTCATGATCTCATTGAGTAGGTACTATAACAAAGAAAATGTTTAACATTAATTAAAATTACTCCAATTATTCCAAAGATATTTAGAGTGTTTCAATTATCCCCAGATACTGTTTCAATCGTCCACACTATGGGGATAATTGAAACAGATTTCCCCATCGTCTTTAAGTGGTTATTGTAGCTTACCTGTACGAGTTGTAACCATCCAATAAATTTAATTTGATAACTAGATAGATCATAGAACATATAGTATAAACACCTTATCCAAAAATACGAAAGAAATATTACTACACATAGTTAAAGTAAAAGTGTTTCAACCATCCCCACGGGCGTCCCCGATTTTTTATAGGGTAGATAAAAAAATCTGGGACGCCCGAGGACGACTAAACGCATTATCAATGATGTGCGGAGTCTTAAGCGGAATGATGTAGGTACGGAGTCGAATAAAGACGATAAAATGTAGTTTTTTAATAGTTGATGACAATGAGGTATACATGAAAGGTAGAAGAGGTCGAGGACGCCTGGGGAAGACATAGACATAGACATGGCTAGCATTTTGACCGTCTCCAGAGGATGCTTGTGGCTTGTCACAAGCATTGCATGATAATCTACGTGCTGAATTATATATTTTTTTGCATAATAATCTACGAATTTATATATTTTTTTGACAATAGACAAATAATTACTGATAGATAACAAAAAAAAATACAAAAAGTGGTGATTAATTAGATATTACGTATCATTTAAAACAATTATATAAATTAGATAAAATTATTTGTTTCGGCATTCAAGACCATTTTCAAACTGTAGTTAGGCCATGTTTAGAAGTCTCAAAATGGTTTAACCACAGTTTGAAAATGGTCTTCTAAGTCTTGTCACAATAATAATAACTTAGAACTTAGTAATAACATTATTAAATTTTAAATAAATAAAAATTAAAGGCGATTTACGAATTGAACACAAAAACAATTAATACATTAATGTGTTAATTTTCATCAATCTCAGAATGAAAACGTAGATTTGTATAAAAAACGAACAAATGCTGCCCGACCTCGCGCCGGCCGCCCCAGATAATTTTATAACAAATAATACTAAATACGTACCTACCACTTTTTGTACTTTTAAAATTCATATCATTTGTGTCATTACTTTCGATTATGATAATGATCATAAATACCTATCATAAAAATAATGGTTGACTTCCCTTTGTTTTACTGAAATGGTACAAAAATTATTTTAAAAAAAACGAGACATTAAAAATACTTTATTTATTTATCAATTTGTATAAAAACATAAAATTTTATTACATTGCAGAAAGACGCGCATCGGTTAAACCTCCCTTAACAAATAAATCATTTTTTAGGGATGGTTGCGTCAGAGATTTATTTTTCCAGAACAAAGATATATATTTTAAAATCTTTTTTTTTAATAATAATTATCTTTTTACATTTATAAGTTGACTTATGTTGTTTTTATTAAAAGCTTAAGTAAGTATTAAAAGAAATAAACAATCTTGCATTCTAAAATAATAATTCATACAAGAAATGGCAGACATTTTTTTTCATTATTCACAAGCATAAAATGAAAATTATTATATTTTACTGTCATTTAGAAATGTTATTAAAACAATGTTATGTACAAGTAAATACTAATTATTTGACATTTGCAAAAACAAAGTCAATTGAACAGAATATTTTCTGATTTCAGGACTTCTTTATTAAATTCATAAATTAACTATGGCGGTTTGATATACTTTATAAAATTACTTTTGTGTAATTTTTTTTTGTATTTACATTAAATCTGACAATAATAAAATTAACAATTTGTCAAATAAAAAAATAATACTAGTTACCTCTATCCAAAATGTATTAGTAAAGTATAAAACATGCTTTTTTTCAGAATACGAAACACTTAAATGTTTTTTATAATACAATATGTTTGTTAGCATTACGAAAATAATTTCCGAATAATCATACTTAGATGTACCTCTAAGTATACAAATTTTTTTTTAAAAATATTATTGAATGAATCGTTTCTGGCACTTGGAAATGTAATTTTGTGTTATAATAAATTATTTATATTTAAAAAATAAAAACAGCCCTTTCGTGTACCCACATCGACAAGTTTTTTTTAATGCACGAAAAAGCCAAATTTTCACATTACACTTCGGTAGCTACATACTTCTTAACATCGGTTAACCAAATAATTTTTTACACTATTGCCGACCTTCATGATGTTTTTTTCTTTTTCTCTGGGCAAAGGAACAAATAAATTTCATTCAAAATAGTTATGTAGGTTTAGGTAGGTACTAGACTGTTGGACAAATTAACCTAATTAAATAATTAAATAGCCTTCCGACAATTTTTTTTTCAGATCTACATATCTGACTGACCCTAAGATGGTGCTGAGCAATTTACAAATATTGAAAACACATTTTTTTTCTTTTACCGCCCTTTTCTAGTCAATGATAACAGCAATTCAAAAGTTCGCCGTTGTTTTTATGGCAAAGCTGCTTTTTTCATTAAATAAAAACGATTTTATTATTTATGTTTGGAATTTGATGACCGCCATATTGGAGCATCGCAAATAGATGAATGAACTTTACATAAATTATATTCAAAAGTGTTAGTATTAGTTGGTATGTAGGTATTAGTGTCATAAAAGGAGTGTCGCGAATAGTTTTACGCAGCCAGGTGTCAGCTATTCTAGTGTTGTCAATAGGATGAGCATTGATTAGAAATTAGAATGACAAGTCAATGTCACGGAAACAAGCTCATTGAATAGACAATTTGAACACTCGATTGATATCAATAAATTTAACGTAACCCAATTGCACTACACGCCATCGCGATGATTTAATTTTTAACATGCCACGGCCCGGATCAAAATTCGAGGAACTTTCTTCTAGCAGTTTTTTTCCGGGTATGAATCTCCGTATGAAAGTATATTGTTAGAATAAGAAAGCTCTAAGCAAGTTTAGCATCAAGAAACCTACTCAGTTAACTAATAAATGTTGCAACTTGTAACATGAACATGAAGCCATGAATTTTGAAAGCTCAAAGCATGTTTAAAAAAAATCAATGGAATTGAATAAGATGTAAAAATAGCGTTATGAAAACGAGTCTTTTAATTATGTCGGAATGCAGGTAGGTACCTGTTTTACGCGGCAAAAGAAAGTGTGCACTTTTCAAAGTGACACATCGGATGCGCGTAAATTCTTGCCGGCTTTCTGGAATGGCCTGTTTTTTTTAATATCTATTTATCCACGGTTTTTGAGCCTTTATTATAATTGTGCTTGACAGCTGTTTCGTCATTCGAATGCATCGTTTATAGCTTGGCGAAGCCATTGGCAGAATAAATATTCTTGGAAAATATGCGTATATAGGAGTCTACATAGATAAGGAACCAAAATAATGACCCATTAATTTTCATTTATTTGATAACTGTTCTAAACCATACTTTTCATAAAAACCCCAGTTACACAAGAAAAGTGTTATAACACCTAGCTCAACGAAAGTCGTATTTGATTTTGAAAATTTCAATTAAAGTGAAATTGTAGCTCTTCAGAATAAACACCAAACAAATAATATGTAGCAAATTTCGACCCAATATTCAAGGCACATTGTATAAATTCAAATTCGACTCTCACTTACAATAAAAGATTCTTAAACATACAATATATTCTGCACCAGATTCAAAGCACAAAATTCTGGACATACTAAAATAATACTATATGACGAACATCGGTCAAGAACATTGACCTTAGCATTGACTCCACGGCACGTAGACAAACGCAGGACCTTATTAATAATTCGGTACACATATTATGTTTGTTTCGGTAATATTAAATTAGTTGGTGTCTTCAGAATGGTGCTACGGTGGCCATACCCACGCGTGTACGTGCCACTGGCTCTGCGTAGCTGTGTCTTGCCCTCGCGTCTCGCCTGGGACGTTCTGCCTCTGCGTAGGACCTTCTGACCGGGTCCCATTCTCCTCGGTCCCCACCTGTTCTTCCGGGAACTTCTTGACTCCTGTCGTACCTATCGTCTACAGCTGGTACTCTACCCATCCTTCCAGATTCTATCTGTCTCTGCCTCTCTTCTAGAAGTTCTATCCTCCCATCTCTGACTGGTTCCTTCTTGATGGGTCTCTCAACAGGTTCGCTTTTGATTCTAGGTTCTAGTTCACGTCTTCTAGGCGCTTCAATATGTTGTACGTACCTGATTTCTTCAAACTGCTTCTCACTCTCAACTCCTTCATCGTCGCTTCTTGAGTCGTGCTTGTTGTAACGGTTGTCGAAGTACTTGTCGTTGCGCTCTCCCTTGTACTCGAAGAATCTTTTTTCTAGTTGCGGAGTTCTTTCTCTGGAATCTCTGGCTGGTCTGGGTTCTTCTACAGGTTTGGCATCGCGGAACTCTCTGGAATACTTGAAGTCTCTGGGTTCTTTGTATTCTCTGACGTCTCTTGGTTCTTTGAATTCTCTGACGTCCCTTGATTCTTTGAAATCTCTTCCTTCTCTGGGATCTCTAACTTCCTTGTAATCTCTTTCTCTTAGGTCTTTAATATTTCTTGGGTCAGCGATTTCCTTGCTGTATCGTGGATCTCTCACATCCTTATGTTCCTTATAGTCCCTGCTGTCTCTAACATCTCTGCTTTCTCTGTAGTCTCTATTTTCTCTAACTTCTCTATATTCTCGTTCATCTCTTATCGGTCTTTGATCTCTGAGTTCACGCATGTCCATAGGATCTCTTAAGTCACGACTACCCCTTTCGAAGTGGCGTGAATCCCTGAAATCTCTTACTTCTTTGACATCTCTTCCTCTGCTAAGATCTCTTTCATCTCTGCCATTTCCCCACCTGTCTCTGTGGTCAGGTCTTGCTACAGCCCTTGGCATTTCGGGACGTCTTTCGATAAAATCCTCATCTTCATCATCCCATTTGGATCTTCTTTCATTCTGAAGTTTAAGTTCTGAAGGAGTGAGAGGTCCCCGTGACAGGATATTGTTGAGATTTCGTCTCATTTGTGCGCGTTTTTCGATCTCTTCGTTTAGTTTCTCCCTCTCGAGGTTCATGAACTTTTCTTTGGCCACGTGGAAGCGATCTTTAGGAGACACGGATCCAGCAGCTCTCAGGAGTGGTTTGGTGGGGGAGGGAGAACGAGGGCGGCGCGGTGGTGAAAGGGAAACATCATATCCCTCGTGCATCATGTAGGCGGTGCTCTCGCCCCAATCTTCCTCTGTAACAAAAGAAACAAAAAGTATTATATTTGATGAAGACATTGATATCTTTCAGTATTATTCAGTAGAGACGAGAAAGATGACCTAACAATATAATGTGTCGGTTCGATATTGATTACATCGATTGTTAAAAAAACAGTTGGCCCATTCAAAGAATTTAGCAGAGAAAAAATGATAAACATAACGTCAAATTATTCAACGTATCAGTTTACTTTCCAATTTGCTCGTAACCAGAACGCCTTCTGGCACAATTGAATTTGTTTTGAATGACAAATATTGTTTGCAAAATTAAAATAATTTTTATTATGTTATTAAAAACTTATATCTTATTTAAAATCCTTCTCTCAAACGCGAAGCATTACAATTTCAGATTCGCCAAAGCGTTAGACATAAAACTGAGCTTTTCCTCATACTCTTGACTACATTTCATTTGGTACGAGTCCATTGACACAAACAAGTTTTGAAGGTAATTTACAGTTCATTTAAATGTAATGTAGAAGTTTCCTTTTTTCAATTTGCTTACGATGAAAGCGTTACACATTGAACTGGGTTTTTCCTTTAAATATCAATAACAAATACATATCATTATTTGAAGAAGTTTTTTGATTGACTTGCTCATCAAACAGCAGTGAAATTCGCAGAATATTAATAGAAACTATTCAACTATTTTCTATTAGTGTTATTTATTTAAATAGCTGTAAAATTGAGCCATGTCAAAGATAAAATCTCATTCGTAGCATTATTTATTTACGTACACACGTCTTTCGACGCTATGTCCCGTTTCTAATAGACATGTTAGATGGATTCAAATGATACGTAATTTTAATGTCTGGTAAATACTTAACATTTAAACGGGGCCGGAGCTACAACTATTGTCGCCCAAGGCAGAAAATATGAAACCCTAAATATTATTTCGTTAATTAAAATCTGCGATCCTCCCTCAGTAACCATAACTATACTTCACTATCAAACTAAAAGCTAGCTAGCTCACTAGCAAAGCAAATGAAAAGTTTGATATTAAATAACGCGGATGCATTGAAACTGATAGCAGAAAAAATTAAATGTAAGTAACAAATGTACATGGAAAGCAAAACTCTTGAAAACAAAATGACAAGTATAATAATAGTAATAAGTATGATAAGATCCGGCAGATGTGGTAGATCCACAAATTTACCGGATCTGCCCTGATGGTGGACAGTGCAACGCTGTCCGAAACGTTGGCTGAAGAGGAGGTAGCACAAAACGGCGTGACACCCCAAAAACAAATAACGAAAAGTCAAATAATAGGTTTACACTTATAAAAAAAGTGTAAATGGTTCACGTTTTGACAAAAAAAAAATCAAAGTTTAAATAAATATTAAGAGAATCTTTAGGGGGCATACATTAATTACGTGGGCTCAAAAAGGGGAGAGGGGGGGGTCCAGCAAAATCTCACGTTACTTGAAAATAATATAGGAAGTGGCTTAAATTTATCTCACCAAGAGGGGGGGGGGGGGGAGTCCAGATTGAAAGAAAAACTGCTTACGTAATTCGCCCCCTTCAGATATTTAAGATATCTCTAAGACATATAAGAATATTTAAGAACACGAGTTAATAGGTACAAAAAGATTACATGTAGCTGCATAAAAATAAGCAAGACATATTTCTTTTTACTTTTATTACGCTTTTTGTTGACATACAAATTTATTACATATACGTAAAAACCCAAATGGGGTGTGAAAAAATGACATAATGAATATTTTTAGATACATTTCCGCGCCTATATTGATAAATAATGGTAATCGATTCCCAGCGCCCTGCACAATTTTGCGCCCCGGAACACCATCAATCTGCACGCAATTCGGATCTGGCACTGTTCAATCAAACTCGATACATCTATACACGAATAGGCAACAAGTCACAGGTGTTCAAAAATCTAATTGACGATTCGCTATCAGAGAGATTGCCTTTCATTCCGTCGGACACATTAAATTATAAACAACGACTGTTTGCGGCGAATTTGATGAGATGCGGAAGTAATTCATTTAATGTCACATACCATTTGCCCAGGGCCGGATTAACCATGTCGGGGCCCCTAGGCAACGCACGTCTCGGGGCCCCCCTTACCAATGGTGGACTAACGGGTGGTGGAGGGGGGGAGGGCGGGGGGGGGGTTTGAAGGGGCCTCCAAACGCCTCCTAGTTCCCTTGATCAAATCCTTAACAAAACTTTAAGGGGGGGGAGGGGTAGGTAAGGTTTTAAAACTTTGTTTTTTTCTGAATGTAAAAGAAAATTGACTTGACTTGACTTGACCGATGCGATGAGTTTTTTTATCATTTTATAATAACAAATTCACCGAAATTTTTTAGCGAAAATTGCGTTTTTCACTTCAAAATGCAGCCAAAAAAAAATCGAATAAAGACTCCCTCTGACTACCTAGGAAAACATATTACGTTACTTGGTGCATTCAAATCGAATGTATAGTTGTTTTTTTTTAATATGTTGTCAACCAGGTTGAAAAACGTGTTAAAAAACTTTCGAGAAAAACGCTTTCAAAGTTTTGCTGAGGATAATTCAACAAACTGTTAAAAACGGTTTCATATAAAATGCTGTATCTCTATAAATTTTACCAATTTCCTCAAATAGTGAGAGCATTATTAACAAATGCATCTTTCAGAAAATGAATTAATAATATTTTTTTTTGCAGTGGCCTTAAAGCCTTGTTTAGGATTTGATCAAGGGAACATGGTGGCGTTTAGAGGCCCCCCAGAGTCAGAGGCCCGTGTGAACTGAATAAAAAACTTGTAAAATTACATCAACTTCACTAAGGGGAGGGGGGGGGTTCATTCAACTTTGCCTCCGTTTAGTTTAGTCCGCCACTGCACTTTACCCTTCTCTAACTTCCAATTTTTTTTTTTCTTTTTTCTACCAAAACGTAATTTTATTCATAATTAGTCTGTTCTTTTACTGCGTTACAAAAGGTATGCCATCACCCCATTTAATAAAGAAAACGAATGCAATACAATAACCCTTTATTGCACATAAAAGGACACATACATATGTAGAAACAAAAATATATATTGTTAAAAAATTAATAAAAAGATCCGTCTTGTCACTAAAGTGATCTCTTCCAGACAACCTTTCCCAAAGAATTTTAGCAAGCAGACAGGTAGTGCATACTGAAGCTTGTACAACATTTATATTTTAAACATATAATTAGAAATAAAACAAAACAAATGCCAATATAAACCACACACGGCACCTTCAATCACTTCAGATACTAAGTAATGTTGCAACAAAAAGAAGGAAAGTTAAAGTAAAATACAACTATGATTATATATTTGTTTTAATTATAGACTTTTTATTTATTGTTTGTGCATGATATGAACATTAGTTACTTATTGGGTTATAAGCTAATTAATAATAATAATAATAATAATAATAATAATAAATTTATTTGTTTATTTATTTATTTCACATAAAATTTTACAATGAAACATATATGGAAACTTTGACTAGCCAACTAGGAATGGATCCTGTTTTAGGCCAGTCAAATTGACAAATTTAGTTCATATCATAAATTCATATTACATTGATTAATTATATAAACATATTATTTATTGAATGAAACAAGTGTTACGATTGAATTCCTCGTAGAAGCTTTTGTTAATAACTACAATTTTGAACTCATAAAAAAAAAGAAGAATAAGAAGAAGAATAAGCGAAGAGAAAAAACAATGTCTAAAAGTACAAATTTAGTATTGAATGCTTGTTTAACAATAGATAAATGTTTGGTTATTTAAATCGCTTGCAAAAATTGAGAATCGAGACATTCTTCAAGCGTGGTGACAATATCCATATTATAATGAACGTGGATGTTTAATAGTGATTACAAAAAATAATTATAATTATAATTAACGTGAGTGACGTATCCCTTAACTTTACGAGCGGGTGAAGAAACTCAAAAAGAATGTGACTCGAAAAGGATGCAGCAAATGAATAAAAACAATTTGTATATAAATATTTCATAAGTTAGCTAGTGTATAAATAGTGACATGACAGAGTGGTTGATAACAAATTGTATTTATTTCCCTTTCCTTGCTTCATTTTTTCATCCTACTAAGATATTTTCCCTTAGAGCACTTAATATAAAATAAAACCTGTAAAGTAAATAAAATCCAGATGGTAATGTTAAAAAAAAAGATCACCGCAGGACTTGAATGTAGAACAATGGGAAGGGTATTGATAAAATAATAGACAATTATGTTCTGAAGTTATAAGTACGTGTTTTTGTAATATTACGTATAGTACGCAATTTTGTATAAATTATATTTGTACGTATTTGTATAAATTATAGCTTACGTAATTTTGTATAATAAAAAGAAAGATCTCCACAGGAGTTGAATGTAGAAAAATGGGAAGGGTATTGATAAAAGAATAGACAATTGTGTTCTGAAATGATAAGTACGTGTTTTTGTAATGAATGGAACTATGAGTGAGTGTTTTTTATTATTTGTTTTTTTTTTTTTTTTTCTTATATATTTTTAATTTTGTTTTATTTTATATGATGAGACTATCTATTGGTCAACAAATCTTCGTTTTTGATCCTCCCTAAATCAAGGAGCCAGTCGTTGATCAATTTGCGCAAAACATTTGCACTTTTAGTTTTCCAATCATTAGGAATGATATTGAATAATTTAGGTCCTAAGTACGAAAATTGCCGTTGGCCGAGGGACGTCGTGATTTTTATTGGGACTATTGGATTGTTCCTTGAAAGTCGAGTGTCGTGAAGGTGGTCAATGGACGGGAAGTGTTGACGTTGTTTTTGAGCATGTAATATAATCTTTCTAATATACAATTGTCTAACATCAAGTACTTTTAATTCCGTGAATAATGCATCACTGGGGTACCTGAATGGTTTTTTAAGGATGACTCTTAGTATTGATTTCTGAGCTTTAGCCAGGGAGTCTAATATTGTTTTGGCACATCCACCCCATCCTAGGGATGCATATTCGAGTAAAGAATTACACATGGCATAGTATATTGATTTCAAATCTTTAACAGAGAGAATATTTCTGATGGTTATAAAAAGGTGTGTAAGTTTTCTGACTTTTGAGGCCGTTGCGTTGATGTGTTCATCCCATCTCAGATATTTATCTATGGTGATCCCTAGATATTTTAAACTATCCACGCATTCAAGGTTATTGCAAGTACAAGTGTTCGGTTCATTGCAAATGTGAATAGTAATATTTAGTATTACCTTAGGTTGACCCGCTTGTGTTGCACTAAAACGTATAAATTTTGTCTTGTCCGTGTTAAGAGTAAGAAGATTGTAGTCTAGCTAATGTTTGACATTGTTTATTCCAATTTCTGCTTTTCTATGCGCTTCATGCCAGTTTTTGCCCTCAAATATTAAGACCGTATCGTCAGCAAAAGTGATGATATGATCGGCAAGGTTACTGTTGCAAATATCATTAATATAGATATTAAACAATATCGGTCCTAAAGTACTTCCTTGTGGTACACCAAATTCGATATTGGCTGGATCGCTTAGAGTACCACTAATAATAACTCTTTGGCTCCGATTTTCTAGATAGCTTCCTAACCATTTAAGTAACTGCCCCTGTATTCCGATTAGCTGTAATTTTTTCAAAAGGATTTTGTGCGAGATGGTATCAAAAGCTTTAGCCAGATCCAGGAAGATCGCGATGCTTTTGATTCCTCGATCGATGTTATTAGAAATTACTTTAGTCAGATTGCCAATGGCATTTTCAGTACCTAAACCCGGCCGGAAGCCATATTGTCTCTCAGAAAGGATGTTATTATCTTCAAGATAAAAGCTAAGACGATTTTTGACAATTTTCTCTATAATTTTTGAGACTGAATTGACCAAAGATATGGGCCGGTAATTTTGAATCGCAGATTTATCTCCGTTTTTGTGCAGTAATACAACAACTGAATGTTTTAGATGGTTAGGGAATATTCCTGATTTGAGACTTAGATTGGAAATGAACGCTATCGGAGATGCAATGAATGACTTAGTTACTTTAAGCAGATTAGTCGAGACTTTGTCTGGTCCACAAGCGTTAGATGGCGTTAGGTCGTCAATTATTTCCAAGACTTCATTCGTCGATGTTTGTATATTGTCTATTTTATGGACGAGGTTAGAGGTGACCAACTTGGCAAGTTCGATTTCTGTTTTATTGCATTTATCGAGAATTTTTTTGGCAAGTGTGGTTCCCACCGATGTGAAGTATTTATTAGCAAAATTCGCCATATTTTTAGGATTAGAAGAGCTTACGTTACCGATATCTAACGATTTAATTTCGGAAGACCTGTTTATTTTTGTTTTACTAATATTACGAAATGCTTCCCACATACGTTTTGGAGAATAAGAATTTTCGTAAATGAACGTTTTAAAATAATTTTCCTTTGTATATTTAATAATCTTTTTGCATAAGTTCCTATATTTCTTGTAGTGAGTTTGTACTAAAATATTATCTGGAAATTTTTTGGCCTTTTTGTGGAGTTGGTTTCTTTTGTGAATCGATTTTACAAGGCCAGGAGAGATCCAGGGCGTAAGTTTAAACTGGCTGTTCGATATGTGTTTGTTACTTGTATGTTTAGATATATATGTATGTAGAATACAAATGAATTCTTTCATCGCAATGTCAGTGTCAATTTGATCAAATACTTTTTGCCAGTTTTCTAAATGCAAGTCCTCAATTAAATTATTAAAGTTTAATCGAGGGACGTACTTGATTTTAGCAGGGGGGGGCGGCTTATCTTTAAAACACAGGGCTGTCGTATAGTGATCAGAAATTGACGTGTGGATAACGAATGAGTCAGTGAGGTTGATATTTTTTACGTTGATGTGATCCAAACAGGATTTGAACGTGCCCTGTTCTCGAGTTGGTGTATTGATTGTCAATATGAATCCGTTTTCTGTGAGCAGGCATATGTAGTCATTGAATTGGTTGTGAAATGGAGGTAAGGTGTTAATATTAAGGTCACCTATAATGATTTGACGTTCAAATTTATTGGAATTGCTAATAACAGTTTGGAGTGAATTCAGAAAAGAATCTATGCTCTGGAAAGAAGGTGATCTATAAATAGCAAAGATACATAAATTATTATTCAGAACAATTCTAAGGCAGTTACCTTGTGATAATATAATTTCTTCGACTTGTGCTTGTATACCGTCTTTTATGTAGACAACAATCCCGCTAGATTTATTTATATTTTTAATTGAGTGATATTCCGTGTAAGTTTGTATTATTTTAGAGGTGTAGTTTTTATTGATCCAACACTCTGATAAAATTAAAACATCAAAAGTATGATTGAATTGATCTAGAAATAACAGAAAATCATCAAGGTTTGACATACTTCTGATATTCTGATGGATAATCTTTAAATTATAAGACTTCCAACTGAAATTATTTAATTTGTTGAGATCGTCAATCACATACGTGTTGCACGTTACATCTGTGTCATTGTAAATATCAGGAGGTAATTGAATCATGATTATTCAGGTGAGATGTGATGCAATGGAAATTTCACTACTAAACGATTTTGATCCATTTCTCGTGAGTAGGTATATTTGGTTCGAATGACTGGATGTGGATAATCACAGGATATAATAATGGCAATAATAATAAAAGAACTTTCATCTTGTAGTCGTTGTCTGAAGTAGTAATAAGTAGTGGTAGTAGCAATGATAATAATAGAACCTTCATCTTGCAATCTTTGTCGGCAGTATTAATAAGTAGAAGAAGTAGTAGTAGCAATAATAATAATAGAACCTTCATCTTGCAATCTTCGTCGGCAGTAGTAATAAGTAGAAGTAGTAGTAGTAATAATATAAATAGAACCTTCATCTTGTAATCGTTGTCGGCAGGAACCTTCATCTGGTAAGAGTTGTCGGCAGTAGTAATAAGTAGAAGTGGTATTATTAATAATAATAGAACCTTCATCTTGCAATCATTGTCGGCAGTAGTAATAGGTGGTAGTAGTAGTAAAAATAATAAAAGAACGTTCATCTTGTAATCATTGTCAGCAGTAGTAATAAGTAGTAGTAGTACCAATAATAATGATAGAACCTTCATCTTGTAATCGTTGTCGGCAGTAGTAATAAGTAGTAGTAGTATTAATAATAATAATAGAACCTTCATCTTGCAATCACTGTCGGCGGTAGTAATAGGTAGTAGTAGTAGTAAAATTAATGAAAGAACCTTCATCTTGTAATCATTGTCGGCAGTAGTAATAAGTAGTAGTAGTACCAATAATAATAATAGAACCTTCATCTTGTAATCGTTGTCGGCAGTAGGTATATTGTATTTGAGATAATCATAGGGAAGCCAGCTTGTTTTCATCGGATATAAGAATTGCGCCTGAACCTGTCTCTCTCCGCAGGTATATACGTCCTTGTTGGATCCATGCAAATTGATATTGTCTCGCTCTTGCAAATTGGCGAGTTTTATACCAAATCTGTTTCGCCCGAAATGTTAACTGCTCAGATACATAAATCGGCAACCGGGGGCCGGCGAGACCGATATTTAACGTGTTAAGTTTATCTTCGGTATTGGGTTTGTTCTTGTTGAAAGATTTCACATCAGCTAGCAGTTGATTTCTAGCCATGTTCGATTTTAGTTTAAGAACAATTGTCCTGGGTTGCATCTGATTATTGTTTTTTTTTTGAAGACGATAGACAGCATCGATATCTTTAGTTTCTAAGGGAGATCCTGTTGTTTTGAAGATGTTGAAGACCACGTCTTTTAGTGTTTCGTCCTTGATGTCGGGGATGCCTCTTATTTCTACATTACAAGACTTTAAGGCCCGCTCTTGGGAATCAAGACTATTCTCCAGTATTACGATTCTAGCTTCCAGTGCAGTATTCTTCGCTGTAAGCTCATCATTACGGTGCTCGACGTCGCGGATTCTGGCCATAAAGTCTTCATATTGTGCGTTCATGAATTGTATGCTTTCCAGTATCTTGTTGTTTTGGTCCATGATGTCGTTCTGTTTTTTATCCAGGCTGTTCGTTTTGGACATGACTAGATTCTGAATATCTTCGAGATTAGCGGGGGACGAAGGTGATGATGGAGCTGCTTGATCCTTAGTGGCCGTTGTTTTATTGGGCGGTTCCAAAGATGTGTTATCGCTGGCGGCCGCGGCGGTCGACCGTGTGTCCCTTTTACACTGCTTACACTTCTGTTGTTCTCGGCGTTCTTGAGTGAGTCGACGGAAAGTACTTTCCGTTATTCCTCCACAGGCTAGATGGTAGGTGCCTTTACACACCGAAATCACTTTCCTTTTAATTATTATTATAATTTGTTGTTTTCTTTAATGCGTGTACCTAATGTTATTAACCTGTAAAAGTTTCTAATAAAAAAATGAAAACATCTTGAAAACTGACTTTTTCCGAAACTTCGTTGCTCACTAATTGAAGCAAGTCAGTTTTTCTCGGGACGCGGGGCCCCTAACCGATGCAGGGCCCCTAGGCAGTTGCCTACTCTGCCTTAGGGATAATCCGGTACTGCATTTGCCTCACCTGATAAGTAAATTCAAACACCTGGTTCTTACATAAGACATAAGATATCAGTTTCTATATACTTTTGAGTTTGGTTTCGTAACCTGTATGATGTCATAGGATGCTTCAATGCATCTTGAAATAATTCCCGTTTTGAACATTAAACATTACTTAATACAGCGGATTTAAGAGTCACGTATTATTATATAAATTCTTATTTCATATCATATTATTATGGAAATAAGAGTGTGTTGAAAGGCCACTTAGTTATGAAGTAGCTACTTTTTGTGCACGGATATTGGATATTGAAGATTATTTACATAACGTATTGAGTAAATTGATTGCAAATATTTATTTTTCGATAAATATTAAGATATTCCATCACTACTATTACGTAATCTATGTAACCAGTTGCTTTTAGCTGGTAATTTTAGTGTTTTTTTATTTTTTATTTTGAAGTGCTTGTTTTCTGTGACAATTTGATAAATGTATTTTTTTTTTCAAAGAAAAATAAACATTTCTGTTCGATCGAATAATCAGAAAAACTTGAAATCTCTGGTACTGCACGTTTTCAACCCACTACAAAATATCCCCAACAAAATATCTCAGACAAAGTATCTCCGACAAAATATCTCCGACAAAATATCCTACGGTCAAACATCCTCCAACAAAATATCATCAAAAACCTAACCTAACCTTACTTTATATTACTATTTTTGTAAATAATTATTAATAATAATTAATTATCTTTACAGGGTGTCTGTATTATTTTTGTTCCATTTTACTATTTTTGAACAATAATTTATTGTTTTTACAGGATGTCTGTATTATTTTTGTCCAATTTTTGTTAGGTTAGGTTAAGTTAGGTTAGGTAAGTTAGGTTAGGTTAGGTTATGTTAGGTTTTAGTAGATATTTTGTCGAGGATATTTTGTCCGGGATGAAAAGTTGCGTAACCCATATCTCTCTACTCTCACTGTCGAAAGCTGTAATTCTACGATTCCACAGTTATTCCCCCGACATTTGGCCCCCGGCTTACTTATATAGAATTTGCAGTCTGTTTAGGGAAAATACGATCTACTTACTTAAACAAAATATGACTAAATGTCGCCGAAGAAGTGCGCAGAGAGATGTACCGCCGAATAACAAAAGTATTAAAAACTTTAATTCCATTCAAGTCATTAAATTATTATATGTATCTCTAGTTAGAAGCCTAATGGAATATAACTCGGTAGTTTGGTCTCCATCTTACAAATTATGACTAAATGTCGCCGAAGAAGTGCGCAGAGAGATGTACTGCCGAATAACAAAAGTATTAAAAACTTTAATTCCATACAAGTCATTAAATTATTATATGTATCTCTAGTTAGAAGCCTAATGGAATATAACTCGGTAGTTTGGTCTCCATCTTACAAAATATGACTAAATGTCGCCGAAGAGGTGCGCACAGAGATGTACCGCCGAATAACAAAAGTATAAAATATATTTTCATTCAAATGCATCAAAAAAAAATTACTTGTCTATATGCTGTGTACACCAGCGTAAAAGTACAAAAAATCGATACCAAATTCATACCAACTTATTAAGGGTGTATCATATAATCATTAAAGTGCAAGTTTTCGTATTTCAACATTAGCAAAGTAAATATATCTACTTCTTCAGAAATTTCATACAATAAGGAACTCCAGTGAAAAATATTATGGCTCTAAAAAAACATGTTCATATAGACCAATAAACGCTGATTCTGAATATATAACTTTTATTTAATAATATTAAATGCAGAGTTTTTAAAAAATTATTGAAAAGTGCATTTTTAAACCTCTCCTCAAAACACAGCGTTAAGTTGGCATTACTGAAATGGTGAGTGGTGACGTCACTGCTAACCTGTCACCTGGCGATATTGTATTGTATTGACATTTGAAATGACTTGAAGTGCACACGTATGCAATTCAACATTTCGTGTTTTTGGTTTATTTTCATACTGTTTATAGAGATTTAGATAAATAATAGTTATTGTGTTTATTGAAACATAATTTAGGCCCCCAACAATTTACGAAAAGGACTATATTTGCGGACAATCTGCAATAAATTTTGCCTACAACTTGAAAGTAAATAAACTATCGGTGGGTGAAGACGTCACACAATCCACCATAGATACGGTGCGTTTCGGGGAGTCTTGAAAAATTAAAACTTTGACAATTATTTTAACTATTAAAACTAACTATAAAAATAAAAATGCAGCTATTTAAGTTTGAAGGTCTTTATTCATTAAAAAAATTTAAAAAATTGGACTGGAGTTCTCTATTGCACCATTCCTCTTGTCATTTGGTTGTTTGGAGACATGTACGAGTATGTTTAAGCCATAGCATTCCAAGAGGAGTGTGTTATTAACAGAGTTATAGGTACCCTAAATCAAAACTAATAACAATATATAAAATTTAAAAAAAAACTCAAAAAGTCCAATTCAAGTTCTGTTATTCACAAGTACTGTGAAACATCCGGCCCGGAAAATTGAATTTCGATTGAACAATCGATGGTTTGCAAAATGTCGTAAGAGTTTTTGTAATGATTACAAAAACTTTTCAGATGTTTTGTCATGTGGTTGTAATAATCCAGAAACCTTCGCGAGGGTGGAAAGAAGTTATTTTGAAAATTTCAAACATTTACTATGCTTGATATAGCAATACATTAACAACATACATATACGCAAGCAAGCTAACATAAATTCATGTTTATATATGCTATATATCAAATAGATTAATGCGGATAATAAACAAAAGGGAAACGGTGTAGGTAGTTGACATAACGAACGACCTGATCCCCCGATCTCTAAAGAGTGAGATTCTCTGTGAAGATGAGAATAAGCCACAGCTGTGTTCCGTTAAGATCTGTCCCCTTTATCTCGACAGGTCTCTCGGATTCAACTTCTCTCAACCGTCCTTTCTCTACTTTCTAAGCAACAACACTATTTCCACTGTACAGCCAATTATTAACAGTCAATAGACAACGTACCCACTGTCGGGAAGATTAATTGAAAACTTGTATAAAAAATGTTACGGAATGATTTAACAAATAAATCGGACGAAAGTGAGTTAGAATTATTTTTGAGTCAGAAAATTTATGAAATTCCTGTTATTTCCGGAGTAGGCCACTTGCATGGATTTCTTTACTATTATAGATATGTTAGCAAAAATTTTTGGAAACAGTTTTACAGTTTTTTGGTTGTTTTTAAATAAATAAATCCATTATTTGGGCTCGTGACGTCACTACATGAAAATGTCCCGTCTCCGAAAATGTTCCCATTAATTTTGTAAAATTCCGCACCGATTTATTTTTTTTATATGGCAACACTTTGATTTCAGGCGAATTTTTGAATTTGACATTTAACGTTCACTAGATTTATTGTTTGTTCTCTGCGAACTTATCATATTGTGGTTTGACTTTTTGACAGATGTTGGAATCTGTACTTGTTTTAGAGGTGAGATGATGATGGTGATGGTGCAGATTTTAACAAAATCAAATTTTATTAAATTCTTATTATTATTATAATTTACAAGTACAAGTATTATATTACATTGGATTTAGTAATATAGACGTTGAAAATTATAATGATATCAATAAGATGGATCAGGGAAAAATATATTTTGAGATGTAATATTTTTGGTATGGCTCGTTATTCTCGTGTGCCATTCGTGTGGAAAACGTTTTTTTTTTTTAAAATAATTTTCGGCTATGTAATTATCATTTTTTCGCACCCATAAAATTATGTCCCGTCTTTCCTGTTTATAAAAAATGGTCTGATTTTTTGGATTGATATTTTAAAAAACTCGCAAGGGTTTCAAAAATACGATGAAAAAAAAATACAGAATGTCTTAGAATATTTACTTAAGCCGGAAAAAAAATGTGATGCAGGTGGCCTATTGGGGAAGGAAATAAAGGGAAGAGGAAAGTTATGAAGAAAGTTTTGAGGAGTGTTAAAAATCGGTTGATTTAAAACAAATATTTAATTTGTATTTTATAATTTTGACATTTTAACCCCTCAGGCTAATTTGTTCGTTTTTCGGAACATTCTCATACAGGTCTCATAGAAATCGTTGTCTTTCTTATTAGCATGGTGAAAATTTGATATGAACAATGTCAGAAAAAGAAAACACCACGCTTTATATTCAAAACTAAAAGTAAACCACAAGATAAGTAAAGTTATTATTAAACCAAAATTTCGCCATTTATAAAAATTATAATCAAACTTTGGGAATGTCTTACTCATAATTTTTATATGGAACAACAAAAGTGTGAGGTGACAAAGGTTTTCATAAATATTTAATTTATTAGATATACCTACAGATATTTGCAAACCGCGGCACGAGCTGAACCACGAATTATGGGAAAGGAACGAAGCAACCACGAATGGCGCGAAACGCACCGCCACTGTTGTTTTTGAAGATGAATGCTTTTCGAACATTTTTAATTTAATTTAATTTTTTATAAGAATACCTCACAAGAGTCCCAGCTGCTCCCGTCTGAAACCAGTGAGACTAAGCCATCCTCAATTGCGGTTTGTTGTGAGGTTGAAGATAGTAGGGAGGTGAAGGAGATGGGGAAGAGGAAGGTGGGGAAGTACCTGAATATTTAGATCTGGTCACCAAACACAGCTAAAGCCATTTCAAGCAACGTTTCAATTTTGAATGGTGGTCTTACACCACGGCGATACTGAGAATATCTTCCACTCTGGAACGTGCCGCAAATATACTATATGTTATTTAAAATTATTTTATTGTGAAATAAAACCACGAATCAAATAAAATTGGTCGCGGGATTCAATCGGTCGTGGGATTCTATCGGTTGCGGGACTCGAGCGGGGTGACCCACGGTGGCTGACTATGACTTATATGATGTTCAATTTTATGAAACTTAAATTGACAAAAATACTTTTTTGCTATCGTAAGGAACATTGAGTAAACAAAGGATTAAGAATTATTCATTTTTGAGAATGCAGGCTGCTGCTAAAGCGTCATGGTGTATTTTTAGATGAAAGCTTATTTCACATTTCAACAACACAAAACTGGTAAGTCGGGTTTTGTGCGATCATTGCAAATTGCGAACAGGAATGTAATATTATAATATCATCAACAAGGATGCTGCCTTAGAGATGGAAATATTTAAAAGAAAAATATGTTTAGAGGCTAATAATAGAAGTTATTATTACTAATTGATCTTTAACCTTCTAAAAATTACCTTTCCGAACTTCTGATACTAAAAAAACTTCCAGGGAAACGTAGTTTTGTTTGTGTGTTCACATGACATAACCAAACTTAATAGAAATAGGATACTATTAAACAGAATTAGAAATATGTCAAAGGAAGCCATGCCAGTAGTCCACAATGGAGTTCTATTAACAACCTTTATGTAAATGGTGGTGAGGCAAAAGGTAAATTAAATTGCGCAATTAGATTGAATTATGATGGTACGTAATATGGTATTTTAAAAACAAGTAGGACGAATGTAGTATGAATTATAAATAGGAAAGTTCAATAATGCACGGCCGATGTAAACGAAAAGAAAAAGATTTAGAAAAAGTTCAGAAATGAAAATTGTTGAACGAAAAAGAGAATACCTAGAAAATATGTGTATAATGATCAAGACAGCATCACCAAAAACCCAGGGCTTGTGTGGATATAAAACAACAACAAAAAAGTGGAAATCACGGTCGCCAAATTACAAACAGTATAATTTTTTTTAAATTATTGCACGACAGATTAACCGTATATTTATAGTGCAAGATGTCTTATTTTAACATTTGGGAAGATAGGTAAACGGTCACAATCTTCAAAAACCTTCATGGTTTATTTTGAAGATATTATCAATACTTCAAGAGACATGTTGTGAGTATTCGAATATTGCTTTTCTCATTATCTCAAAACATAGTAATTGGAGATGTCTGACCAATCAAATAGACGATCGATATATTTATAAAGCCCTTGAGGTGATTTTTCACAAAACGGCGCTACACAAATCATTCGTTTCATTGGTCTTACAAGTGCCGGAGAGCGGTAGGAATTAAATAGACGTTATAGATTTGTAAATGCTCTCAGTATCACCCTGGTGTAAGACCACCAATCAGAATCTCACTTATTCTCTACATCGCCACTCGGTTGGGCAATGTCTAGAGGCGGTTTGAGGAAGGGACTGTAGGAAGGAAGCTGTTAATGCGGATCCTGAAAAGGCCCAAAATAAATGAAATACGAAAAACAAATACAAGGCAGCGCGTTCGACATAAGGGCCGTTTTACACAAAAGAAACGACCCGTTCTACTGAAGCCGACACCAACTGTGAGCGGATGTTCCGCTCGTATACATAATATCATTATGTAATATCTATAATACATATTATGTTGTTTTGTTCACGCTTGAGTGACAGAGAAAATGTGATTTGATTTTAAATCGATCATTATTTTCGATGTGTAATAAATTAACGATGATTTCTAGAAAGTTCAAATGTTAACCTTTTGTAAACAATAAGAACAAATTACGAAAAATTAAGTTCCTTATTTGATGCTATAAAGATTGGATAACCGAGTTATTATGTCGAAGCCATGGACCTAATAGAAAAATCGTGTAAATTAGAACTTTAAAAATACAATAGGTACGACGTTTGAGATGATTTCTGATATTTAAGAGATAAAATCAGAAGTGTGATATTTGTATCTGATGTGCTCAAACTAAGGTCTTTTTATCTGTACTTCGGGTGAAATTGACCAAATAAAGAAAAAAAATCACTCAGAACTGAAGGTTTCTTGCTTGACCAGTCATTGATGTTTTCACACAAGAAAATAATAAATAAACATTATTTTTTAAATAAATAAATCACCAAACCACTCAATAAAAGGCGAAAGATATATTCGTTATTGAAGGGAACCAAAGTACGAGACAGTAGGGATGGACGATATACATCGATGTATTGTAAACACTCGATGTATAGTACCGATGCATCGTATTGAACCGATGCATCGTATTGAACCGATGTATTGTTAATACTTCAACATCGAAAATATATCGATGTTTTTTATTCGATGCATCGAATACGCAAACTATAAGATGAGTGTCTATGAGTATGACCAACAGTGACTTACGACTGCAGTGACTTTCACGGCGTTTCGTGAATCGGAACGTAATAATCAGTAGTCAATATAGAACGCCTACATTTATCGGTTTGGCTGAATGGGTTATGTTCCCTTTGCTGCGAAGCCGGTAAAGTCAAACTTAAAAAATATAACCTTAAATATAAAACAAAATTAATGGAGGGATTATAAATTACAATTCCCAAAGCTGTACAAAATAGCTTTTAAGTATTTGACTTGTTGGCACATCTATGCCATAAGAAAGACTCCTTTCACAGGCGGGGCTAGTTTTCGACTGAGTAAAGAAACCGATTGAAGGGAAAAAGATTAATTAAACTTTTGTTTTTACGTAGCATTGAAAAAAATATTGGAATTTGCAAACAAAATAAAGCTGTGTTTGCTGTGTGATTGTGAATTTTAATAAATGTTTTTCCTTGTACTTAACTTACATAGTTTTCTTTAAAGCATGTCTATTGCGAAAAATAATCGATGTTTTGGAAACATCGATGTATGGATGTATTTCTCTATACATCGTATTAACATCGATGCATTACATCGGAAAAAAACATCGATGTATTTTTTAAATGTCCATCCCTACCAGGCAGCCATTTTTTAAAATATAAATCAGGTTGTTGGAATTATTCGTGTACCAGACGCAGATGAAAGTGGCGCTATCTATACCCGAGTTTTGTAATTTATCCGTACTAATATAACGTCAGAAAAAATTGGCGGGTACATATATTACGCATACCTACTTAGATTGGATAATTATCTAATACTGTTTGATGATAGATGGCAGCACTTCCGTCTGTATCTATTTGTGAATAGAGTGTGTACGCAGACGCAAGGCTATTAATACTGTGTGAAATTAGAATTGTCTTGTTATTAGACCTCGGACTCTCGATGGAGGTTTTGAAATATTGCTTGAAAAGTGCCAGGCGCAATCATGGCCGCACTAAGAATTTATTTTCGCAATTTCAACAGGATATTTTTTCCACATATTTCTCGGAAGATCGAAAGCAATTAACCTGATTTTATTAAGTGGAGGGTGAGTGCAAAGGACACACATAGGCGCGTGTATAGTAAGTTTATGCCTTCTAGTATTGAAGGTCGCGGTTTCCCAATAAAAGAATATTTGGACACCAAATTACCGGTAATATCCGCTATTTACCTGTAAATGGATGATTCTAAAGCCTCGATGACATTGAGCGAATTTACAAGCTACTATCTGGGAAATTAGTTAGTAAACTCGCTCAGCGTAATCGTATTACTAGCTAACTAGTAGATTGTGGAAAACCTACGAAAAAAGTTGAAAGGTGGTCAACTTTACTCGCTGCTCGCTCAAGATGGCGGCCTACCAACAGCTGATTTCCTAATTGTCAGAATTAGTTCACGCGGGAGCCGTTATTCTCGCTACTGGCTAGCGTGTGGCGCTAGTTGCGATCTCAAGTTTTTTACAAAATGTCGACCGAATTGGTTCGCGCGGGAGTCGTTATTTTAGCTAATACTGTCGCTACTGAGTGGGTAGACAGTTTTGAGTGTCATCATGACAATCTCACTCGCCGATTCACCCGCTTTTAAACTTATCGGCTAGTAGCTTGTAAACTCAATCAATGTAATCACGGTCAGCATTTAAGCAAATATTGACTGCCCCCCCTCCCCCGCTTCTGACAGGAACTCAGTAATTTGTTTTGGCCCACCGAACGATTTGGGTTGGACAGTGGACACCCCTGATCTAATACATTGACTCTGATGCTACTTACACAATAATATAATATATCATTCCGTTTTCACGCAAACAACACATTTCTCATGCTGTCTTTTGTGCCACTTCTTCTGTATGAAATAAATTACTAATAGCTTAAAATCTACAACACTTTGACCTCATTATAGCATCAACACTGTAATAGCAACAAATAAGCATATTGCCTTAATAATATATTTATGTACAAAACACTTAATTTTAGAAATCGCCCTCGCAAGAACCATAGATTTACGGTTGAAGTATTGTACGATTTACAGAAGAAGGGGAGATGTGTAAGTACGAATGTTAAGAGTGAGCGCGCTAATATTAAAAACCGATGCTAATTAAGCGAAAATTGCGAAAATGTTTAATAAAACACGACTCGTTTAAAGTAGAGCAAAAATCTCGCGGGGAATGTCTTAATTTTAAGAAACACTGTGAATTTTTTCATACATATTATTATTACTTGTAAAATAACAGAAAAAAACGTGTTTACATAAATTTCTCGATTTTTTTCTATCGAGGGAATTTGATACAATTACCGTTCCGGCGTGATATTATTTTAGATTTTTTCTTAAAACCTTAAAAACTTAAAACTAACAGCCTTACTAATTAAAAAAAAATACAACGTCCGTTAAACTGTGTTTTAGTTCGGCGATCGTCAAACGGTGTGTCTGGAACATTACTAAAAACATAATGACGTTTTATGTTGGCTGCACTGAACATTGTTAGATTTGCGCAAGAGCAGCCGCCATGTTTTTTCAATCATTCGCGGGAAAATTTCTATTGTGACATATGGTATTTTGCGCGAAATTCATATAATGTTTTTATTCCATATTTTGCATTATAATGACCAATTCACGTATAATTCAACATAATTACTAGAGATGCCACAAATATTCGGCTACTATTCAGAATTCGGCATATTCGGCTACATTTTTTACTATTCTTTATTCGGCCGAATACCGAATAGCAAATCATGAAAAAAATGCATAATAAATAACATATTACTCACAAAAATTTCTATTTTAACAAAAAATCAGAACATTTAACACTTAAAATCTTTCAGTGGTAAGTTTTGTTCGATGAAAACTATTTTTTCAGTGTTTATTGATAGCAAACGATTGGTCTTTTCCTCATAAATTATAGTTGCTTCGGAAAACATCCGCTCATTATTACTTCCACTGGGAGATGATAAATAAATCTTAGCCAATTCGGCTGGGCTTGGATACTGTTTTGCGTTTGCTGATCGCCACTTGTAAGGGTCTGCTGTCCGATCTAGCGAACAGTTTTCATGTAAAAATCAAGTTATTTGCGAAATGTAATTGATTTTTTTTTAATTCATGAAAATGATGTTTAATTCATGAGTTCAATTCATTTTGATTCATGAAAACGATTCTTACTGAACTCATGAGTTCAATTCATTTTAATTCAAGAAAACGATTTTTATTATTTTAAATTCATGAAAACTCATCAACATTGAAAAATCTTCCGAGAAAAGATACTTGCCGCCAACGGGACTTGAACCCGTGTCCTTCTGATTGCCGGTCAGCTGCTCTTGACCACTGAGCTATGGGGGCTTATCAAATACCCGCCAAATAATTCAATATATACTAGTGTTTCATTCAACAATTACTGCTTATTATGTTGATGAGTGTTTCAGGCTGATAATTATTGCTTATAATAATTGTTACCCTTTGTGCTATGCATAAAAATCTTGTCTAAACGTTAGTTTACAAATTAAAAATAATAATTAATATTTGACAAGTTTAAGTATTTCCCCAATAAATGTAGTCATACTTTGTCTCGACGCCACCTAGCGAGGGATTTAACACTTACAATGTCTCTCTCGCAAAAATAAAGTTGGTTGTTTTCAGGGGGAAAAAATATAATAAGCAGTAATTGTTGAATGAAACACTAGTATATATTGAATTATTTGGCGGGTATTTGATGAGCCCCCATAGGCTCAGTGGTCAAGAGCAGCTGACCGGCAATCAGAAGGACACGGGTTCAAGTCCCGTTGGCGGCAAGTATCTTTTCTCGGAAGATTTTTCAATGTTGATGAGTGTTTCAGGCTGATAATTATTGCTTATAATAATCATGAAAACTGTTTGCAAAACGTACTAAGTGTCACCGAATATTCGGCTGTCGAATATTCGCAGATTCGGCCGAGAGCCTAGCCGAATATTATTCGTCAAAATCACTATTCGTGGCATCTCTAATAATTATTATTATTTGTGTTATTTTTTAATTAGTGATGTTGTCACATATACGGCCGTTCATCAATTGAAAACGCTTTTTAGTAAGGCTGTTAATACAAGAGAAATATATTATAAAACGGTAGAAATTCCGAACGTCACACAGAAATCAATATTTAATATCTAATAGAAATTTTACAAAACTCGCGAAGTCAACATTCACATAAATATTTACGAACTCAAAACGAAAGTAGACGAAGCGAATTTGTATTGTGGTCATGGTTTATTTGAAAATTTTTTTTGCAGGAGAGCTTGGGGAAAATAATTTCCCTCAGGGCCTATGTAATCTTTTGGGATGTGTGTGGAGGGCAAAGTCTTTTTGAGAAAAATGGTACAAAAAACCCACCTCCTAACCCGTAAAAATTTATTTTTCCTAAAATTATTAAATTAGCACCATCTATGAACGAGCGGTTTACGATTATTTTATATTATTTTTCCGAAGTCCTCCCGTGTGGAGTTAATGTAAATAAAACCAAATATATCAACAAGTTAAAGTATTTGAAATTGAATGTCGAACAATATTTTGATGACATATTATTATTTCGTTTATGTCCGAGGGATTAAGTTGTTATTGATCATGGATAGGTATTTCCGTATTTACGCATCATGCTATTAAACCAGCTAATAACCTATTAAACCAAAAATTAACCAATCAATTAAAACTAAATAACCTATTAAACCAAAAACTAAATAACCTATTAAACAAAAAAACTAAATAAGCTATTAAACAAAAACTAAATAACCTATTAAACCAAAAACTAAATAACCTATTAAACTAATAACTAATCAACCTGTTAAAACAAAAAGTAAATAACATATTAAACCAAAAACTAACTAACCTATTAAAACAAAAACTAAATAACCTATTAAACCAAAAACTAAATAACCTATTAAACCAAAAACTAAATAACCTATTAAACCAAAAACTAAATAACCTATTAAACCAAAAACTAACTAACATATTAAAACAAAAACTAAACAACCTATTAAACCAAAAACTAACCAACCCATTAAAACAAAAACTAAATAACCTATTACCAAAAACTAACCCTATTAAACCAAAAACTAAATAACCTATTAAACCAAAAACTAAATAACCTATTAAACCAAAAACTAACCCTATTAAAACAAAAACTAAATAACCTATTACACCAAAAACTAACTAACCACTAACCTATTAAAACAAAAACTAAATAACCTATTAAACCAAAAACTAAATAACCTGTTAAACCAAAAACTAATTAAACTTATCGAGTTAACTGTACAAAGTATTTTTTTTTCATATAATCAAAAACTAATCGACCATTTTTAATATTATTTATAATAAAAAATTGTCTTGGTCCCTCTTCAGCTTGCAAATATTTGACACTATTCTGCCCAATTAAGTCTGGACCACCTCCCACCTGCAATCTGTGGTGCCGGTTGTACCTGGCCAGTATGACGCGCGCCGTCGACCTAGATCGCAATCGGTGTCATCTCCAATTCCACCTTCCACATTCCACTCTCCACACTCTCTACACTCGAATAAACGTACATAATACTTATTGTATCTCCACGTTATTAGGCGGAGAAATCGAAAGATAGTATTGTCAAATTCAGCGAATTTATTGAAGTTGTTGTTAGTTCATTAATTGAAATTTCACTCGTGTTCAGATAACTATAAGGCTGTGTGGTCGAGAGATAAGACTCTCTACTAGCAATCCGGAGATCACGGGTTTAAATTCAGGCGGGCGCGAATAAATTTTAATTACATCGTGACGTCACTTTAATTAAATGAAAATAAATCACTTTGTATGCAGTGTATGCACCACTTATTTAATCAAAATTATTGACACTAGCAGTTAAAAACCCGCTCTTAACGTAAGTGGTGCCATCTTTTGGCATTATTATCTTACTTGCTTTAATTCGGTTATATTACGATAGTAGCTTAGTCACAAACTTCACGTTCACAGATTTATTTATTTATTTATTTAGTAACTATATAATATTTTTTTACATTTTTATATGAAACATGTTAGTTAGATGTATATATAAAATATATTCGTAGTCCTCCTCACTAGGAGATCCTGTGCTGAGGGGGACTATGCTTTGGATAAGTTTTTCAGCGACTTCTATGGTTTAACTTCATTGATTGGATAAGGTTTTCCAGAAACTTCTATCATGTTTTAAGTATACTAGTAAGTTCATTTTCCGATAGATTCTTCAGCCAACATTTAATGTCCTTAATGTAGCTATTTTTTATTTTTATTTGTTTGATACTAAGTGGGAGCTTGTTATATAACTTTACTGCTAAAAATGCAGAACTTCTTTGACCAAATGAAGAGTTACACTTTGGTATATTAAGTATGATGGTATAGATGGTTTCCATATATTTCCATTTCAATTTGGGAGGCGGGTATGGGTACCGCCGCCCCTGGAACCATTTATTGGACAACCAACACCCCTGCCACAGGTCACCCCAAGTGGTTCGCTACGTTTGGTGACTTAGCAGGGGTGCCCTTGGTTCATAAGATGAGCTTTGTCTAGGTCTTCGTGGCGGATACATTTGCCCAACCACTGCGTGGCGGGCTGGGTCGGAGGAGACTGATTAAGGGAGGCGTTTTGACCTCTACAGCCGGATTCTCCCGACCCCTCGCCTTGCACCGCAGTGTGAGGAATAGATTCATACATCCGTCACTGCTGGCCACACTGACCCCCAGATTTCTACCCACCCCTCATACCTTTTTTCCTTCCCATAACTTCTTCTCCTTCGTTTTACTTTAAAAACCCTCCATACAGCATCCTCAAAGATGACATAGGCCCCTAGTGAAATTGTTTTCCTCGGTGCCTCCTGTGTGGAGCTAATGTAAAAAAATATGGCGCAGCATTAGAGTTATGTAGGTTTTAAACCATCTCTTTTTTCAGCCGGATTCCCGTATAGAGTACACAAAGACATTTTTTTTCGCTATTTTCAAATCTACGATTTCAGTTGGCATCACTGCAAAAGGTTCATGTGTTGTTTGCAGTGATGCCAATTGAAATCGTAGAAGTGAAAATAGAGAGGAAAATAGCGATCGCGTAAAGCGAAAAATTTTGTCTTTGGTCTATTCAGGAATCGGACTGAAAAAAGAGATATTGTAAAACCTACATCAGTCTCGGACTCGGATAATGTCAACCGTACAGTCGCTAGGGTATTAATACCGTCAGATGTTTCGAAAACAATGGTTTCTTGAATTAATGGTGTATAAAGTGTTTATTTTATTTGTATTTTTCACAATTAATTCATTAAAAAAATTATATCATATATTTACTACACGTTTTAGTGTGGAAGAGACTCCCACTCTGGAAATTTTGTAAACTAGACCTTAAAAACAGAGAAAGGTGAAGGTGATGAGATTTCGTAGAATCACCCCCCACTCCCTTTTCCTACTACTTAAAGCAGAATTTTGATACATCTTGAAGAAAATTTGCACCATTGCGTTCAAAATAAAGGGAAAATTACTTTCTAGATTCATTTCTAAAAATTCTGCCGAAAGCCCGGGCAACACCGGGGACTTCAGCTAGTAAAAATATATATAAAATACATGTAATCATTGCCAGAGTTACAAAATTTGCTCTTTAAATCTTCATTTTGTAATGTACATAAACAAAGGATTGACTCATATTTAATAGCTTGCAACCTCACGAAAGGTTAAAGAGACACCGCCTGGTATGTAACGCGTTGCGTTGGCTGTATTATGAATTCAGAGGCTTAGTTAATATTTTAAAAAGGACCTCGCGGGATCCTTGGTATTAATTATGGAAAAAATTGATCGTTGGGGCCAGCATTCAAAATAAATGAATTAATTCGACTTTCAATTGCGCCTGTTCGCGACATACTATCCTATAAATATTATAAAGGCGAAAGTTTGTATGGATGTTTGTTAATCTTTCACGCATAAAATAATGACTTTAAAAATTCTTTCACTAATAGAAAGCTACATTATTTGCCAGTACTATAGGCTACGTATATATGCTCTGGCATTATGAAATTATTTATTATACGTTTATTGTCCAGACGAAAAGCAAAGCGTTGCTAAGTAATCGTTTGACGTGCGCTGTCATTTTGTTATTTGTTTAGGTCACTATGGAGATCCCTTTGACAGTTAAAATTTACTGCGCGTATTTGATTATTACGTTTTATCAAGTCTACCATACTGCCTTGTGTAACTTTAAGTGACCAGTTCAAACACGGAGGCTCCGTCGATGCCAGAGTCAAGTTAGCCTATTAGAAACTGGGCGGACTGTACACTGTCTAAGGTCCGCAGATATATCAATATTGGTTCCATGCCAACTCAGAAACACCTCAGAAAGGTCATTAAAAGCTATGAAAAAATATTTTAAAAATAGCCGGTAATCTTAACCTAACTTAACCTATTTAACCATTTTTTATCATCACTCTTAATGATCTTTCTGAGGTGCTTCTGAGTTGGTTTCATTCTGAGTTGTCCGGTCACCCTCAATAGCTGCTTTTTCTTCTTCCTTGCACTGTTCTAAATCATTGCCTAGGTAGGCTGTTGGGGTCGGCTCTTCTCGTTCTCAGGGTATATCTTCTTCGGATCCAGGCCGTTTCTCTGTAATATTTTGAAGCATTGAGGCATCCAGGAGTTCTTTGGTCTTCTTCTGGATGACTGTCGATGAAGCTCCATAAAAAAATGCCTGCTTTAGCGTGAGTTCTGGTCGTCTCCGTCTTATGTGCCCATACCATCTCAACTCTCTTAAGGTTTATATCTGTGACACCCAGACTACCGCGAATGCGTGAACTTTTAATTCTATATTTTAGTGATACTCCTGCCGACCATCTAAGCATCCGCATTTCAACTGTTTCGGGTTGCCTAGAGTAGGAGTTGTACGTAGTCCAGCATTCGGAGCCATACATTATCGCGGGTTTAACAATAGTCTGGTATATCCTTCCTTTAAGTTTTATTGGCATTTTCGGGTCACACAAGATTCCTGTTACGGATTTAAATTTCACCCATCCCACACTTATTCTATGGTCGACATCCGCTCCACATCCTCCGTCTCTGAGAATGAGTCTAGGTACTTTTAAATGAGTCACGGTTGGCTAATGTTACTCCATCCAGTTGCATCAAAGGATAAATAAATACTAACAATTATTATAAGCAATAATTATCAGCCTGAAACACTCATCAACATTGAAAAATCTTCCGAGAAAAGATACTTGCCGCCAACGGGACTTGAACCCGTGTCCTTCTGATTGCCGGTCAGCTGCTCTTGACCACTGAGCTATGGGGGCTTATCAAATACCCGCCAAATAATTCAATATATACTAGTGTTTCATTCAACAATTACTGCTTATTATATTTTTTCCACCTGAAAACAACCAACTTTATTTTTGCGAGAGAGACATTGTAAGTGTTAAATCCCTCGCTAGGTGGCGTCGAGACAAATTATGACTACATTTATTGGGGAAATACTTAAACTTGTCAAATATTAATTATTATTTTTAATTTTTAAACTAACGTTTAGACAAGATTTTTATGCATAGCACAAAGGGTAACAATTATTATAAGCAATAATTATCAGCCTGAAACACTCATCAATATTGAAAAATCTTCCGAGAAAAGATACTTGCCGCCAACGGGACTTGAACCCATGTCCTTCTGATTGCCGGTCAGCTGCTCTTGACCCGTTGTCCCGTTGATGGCAAGTATCTTTTCTCGGAAGATTTTTCAATGTTGATGAGTGTTTCAGGCTGATAATTATTCCTTATAATAATTGTTACCCTTTGTGCTATGCATAAAAATCTTGTCTAAACGTTAGTTTATAAATTAAAAATAATAATTAAATAAATAGTACACAACTGCTGAAGCTGTTAAAATTGTAAGTTCGTCCTACTGTGGAGATTGGTACATAGTAAGCACTTGCATACTGCTGCCTAACAACGCATGCAGGGACAATGGAGGTCTAGTTTTGTTTATTAAATGTAGAGTCGTTTTTATAAAAAAAAAATAGAGTCCCTATGAGAGCCCTTGGAGTAACCGTCTGTTACTTATACCGGGCGGGTATGTGGAGGATAACCTCCAATGTGGAGATTAGTGACCTGGTGTTTTGGAGTTACCTAAACTCTTCACTGTGTGAAAATGAGCAATGCGTCTCAATAGATTTCCAGACGATTGCATCTTTTGGGTCAGTTTGCAACAGACAAGAATGATATTTTATTTCTTCCGGTATTTCATTAGAATGTACTCCGAAAAACCAGCATCATTGATCCTTTTGGACTGATATTTGTACCTAGTTGACATTTATTTGTGACATGAGAATTGATAATACATATTTGGGTAGTTCTTCTTCTTTTTAACCCACATAACTTTTACCACTCTGTCACATTTCCACTCTTCCGTCACATTTGTTTTTACCATAAATGATTTTTTTTTTGTCTCTTGACAGAGAGCAGTATTCGGGTTTTATCATCAATGCTTCTGATTTCTTCTGGTAGGCGATTGAAAAAAGTTCTTCCCTGGTAAGTGTAATGATGCTGTGCAAAAGACGTATTTAGTTTTGGGCATAGAAAAACATGTTTAAGTCGAGTTCTGTTTTCATTTAAAAATGGATATTTATCTTTTTAATTCTCTCTGGATCTCAGATGAAAAATCATAGCAAGGGGGGAAGGAGGCCTAAAATGCCCAAAGGGGGTGACAAACACGAGCTGCGTGTATACCTATTTCGAAAGACAACCCACGTGACAGAGTTGACGTACGACATAAAAGTTGTAGGAGACAAGTTTTTGAGATTTTTAAAAATATTTTATTGAACATCATTTAAAATAATAATCGCTGTTACTTCATATGTAATACATTTTGGATTTAAAAAATAGTTTTATATTTTATGTCATTTTTTTTTACATGGAGACAACTGTGATTTGTATGAAATAGATACACTTCTATCACGAGGAGTTACAACTCTGTCACGTAATTTTTACTACAAAACTATAAACACACATTTTTTAAAAGCACACAGGCGTTACGTCTTTAGTATAGTAGATCTTAGGTTAATTACAAAATAATAATATTGGTTATTCTGTTGAATTTTTCTCTAATCTCTGGTGGAAGAACCTTTATGTAGGTTAAAAAGAAGAACAACCCTTTTACGATTCGTCAACTTGACTTTTAACGTTGTGGAATCAGAAACATTTTTTTTAATCAGTTGTAATATTGCCTGTATTTAATAGATTGAGTTATGTGTCTGAAAAAATCTAACGAGGTCAATGTCACCGGCCTTTGTCTATTTTTTGTATAACATCAAATTGCCTGCGGAGGCACAGAAATAAATATAAATTGCGTGGGTAATTTGAGCTAATTATTATAAGATTAAGTAGCGATGCAGTATCGCTTTCTACCTCCCGTTTCGCTGATTACTTTTTAAGTTTCCGCGTACTTGCGATATTTGTGCAAAGAAGGGGGAAATTAAGCGTTTCGACAATCATTTTCGTACAAAAATAACATGAGCACGATTTTACCTACTGACTTTTCAAAGAAAGAAAATACACAGACTGATGAATAAATACGTTCAATGAAATTGTGTCATTGCGTGAGACATTTTTTGTGGTGACATTATTCAGTGGCCGAGTCGGTATGGCTAGAGGTTCTGGGTTCGAGTCCCAGTTGCGACCGTTATCTTTTTATATTTCTGTATCTTGTTCTCTTTCATATTTTCGTATAGTTTATTAGTGTTATCCTCATCAATGATAGACCAAATATAGTTTCGTGAAATATGTAAAAAATCTATATTTAAATGTAGAAAAATGCAAAACTTTGACGTTTTCCAGAAAAAAAAGTCACTGTTTTTCGACCATTTAATAAATTAAATAAATTTAGAAAGAGTAACGGAAATGCGGATCTTGGCATTATAATGGATGAGAAACTAGACCTCACGGTCCACATTCAACAAACTGCAAATAAGGGTATGAAAACATTAGAATTTGTATTAAGAACAATTAAAAAATTTGAATCGTTAAAAATCATTAAACTGTTGCACACATCCCTTGTTAGAAGCCTAATAGAACATAACTCCATAGTCTGGTCGCCCTTCTACAAAATTCATATTCATAGGTACTATTGAAAGAATTCAAAGAAAATTTCTACGTTTCGTAAATTTTAAACTTAACATCCCTTTATAGCCCGTAAATTACCCGTCGTTAATGAATATTTTAAATATTCTAAATTTAGAAAACAGACGAGAAATAAACGACCTAAACTTTTTATTTAAATTATTAAACTCTAAATTTGACTGTTGTGAACTCCTGCAATTATTAACCTACGTGTACCTACAGGAACAACTAGACAAACATTAACATTTTATATACGTACAACTCATTCCAACTATGATTTGCATTCTCCAATAGAACGTTTACATAGTCTTGGTAACAAATACAATATGGATGTATTTGACAATAATTTGAACTTAGCAAACTTCAAACGCCATGTGCCAACTACGTATTTCTACATATCCCATATATTCTAATGTGAACAACAATTTTAAACATTAGGTACCTACTTTATGTCAACTCCCATATTTTATGGACTACATTTTGTTTCTTATATTTTATATTACCTGTATTTTGTAAACTCATTATTTTCACTGTAATTAAAAAAAAACATGTCCTGCATTCTATGTAAAAGCCATATGGGCGTTTAAATAGATAAATAAATCAGAGTAAATGATCCTGAAACCTCTGAAGTCATTTATACATATATACCTCTGACGTCTCAATCGTTGAATATGTGGCAGCCTTTTCTTAAGTAGAGAAATGATTGTATTGTACTATACCTGTTTATAAACGTAACAAGTTAATATTTTTGAACTTCGGAATGAAAGAAAGATTGTAAAATAAATTGCTCGGTCATCGATTTAAAACTGCAATGTCTAACTACACACACACATACCTACTTTAATAGACAGTCTTTGAGAGTGTGAACAAAAAACTTGATTTATCAAATAATTGCGTATTTCTGACTCATGGATAAAATTAACAATGATTGGTCTAGTCCAGTTCAAGGATAAAAATATAAATGTAGGACTTTTATTTATTTATAATCCAGTTTGTGTACCAAAAAGATATATTTTTGTTCACCTGGCAGACTGTTGACCTTCGGGAGAATTCAAATCGTGATCTTTTAAAAAAACTACACGTTCATAATGTACACCAGTAGAGACAACACTTCAAACCCGAGATGTGAGAAAAAAAGACATTGTTCATTTTGTTGCTAAGCGTTTAAAGAATGTTGTTACATATGACACAACAAAATATACTAAAGCCACGGACATATGAATATACATGGACCTGCCCTAAGTGATAAAAACGTATTATTTCCCCCTCCACATGGCGCCGGCTGAAGCACCTCCTTGGAACCGGCTCGCTCCATGGGGAGGGGATAGAGCCTCGCTTGAATCTAAAATGTGTGACGTCATCATTCTTGCCGTGAACAGCTAGAAGGTAACATCCATACATTTAACGAAATACAACGCCAAAACAGTAGCGTATTCTATACAATATATCTACATATCAATGTGCACATAGCGAATGTGGGCGGTTCTCCAGTGTGCTCATCGGTGGTTACAGGGGTAAGTAAATTATGAAACATTTGTAATAGTGTTTTAACTAAACGCGGCAACAAAATATTGCTATGTGTATTGGAGCGAGTCTTTTTGGGGCGAGCATTTGACCTTAGCAAATATGTTATTATCGTGGCAAGCAATTCGCGCTCCCATGTAAAAAGGTCTATTCATTCAAAGCAGATTTTGCTTTTAAGAACTAAATGGTGATATTGTAATGCGAGATGCCTATTTACTGTCAGATTGATTGTATAACGAATCACAGTCATCTTTCCCCTCTTCGCCCTCCATGGTTTGGTTTGACCCCTCACCCGTAACTGCTTGTCTAGTCATTTGGATGTCTATGACTAAAGCCAACGGCCGTTGTTCGCAATCCTATTGATCAACTTTGAGCCGAAATTTTGGCTCAACACTCCTCAAAGGCACAAATAAGCTCTTCCCAACGCAACTCTCCGAATAACGGGTGAATCGAGCGTTAAGACGACAATATACCCTAATATAAATATATTCAGAATCTTAACGACGTAAGTAAAGAAACCGTGTATACAAATTGCGACTCGCGACCCGTTTATTGGACGGAACTACTGTCGAATTTGCCGTATCGAAGAAAAGAAGAAGAAAAATAATGTTGGAATCTTAACGACGTTAAGTGAAGAAAGCGTGTAAACAAATATACGCCACGGCACGGCGTATTGGTCGAACGTACGGTCGAATTCATCCTAGCAGGCCTGGAGATGGGACCTTTCCGCCGCGTACATTTTAATTAATTCTGAAGAACGTGTTATAAATATTTAAAATGTGTCTCCATGTTGTCCTCCCGAAGTTATTAATTCAACGTCTAGAAAAATAAAATCTGGTGCTTATCGCTAACTTTATGGTTGAATAACGGGTCATAAAGTTTTAAAATCGTTGTACGTAAAATATATTAATGGTAAGGTACTGTTTTTATGAATCTTAAATATAAATAACTCGCATCCCTTGTGCGGCATGGAAATAAAAAAAGTTATTATAGTTACGAATTCGTCGGAAATTATTAAAATTTGAGTTTTGAGCAAACAAAAATTATTAGGTTTGTGTACCGCCTTCGGAGACTCAGATCTAAAAGTTGGGAATAACGGCCGTTGGTGTGAGGACAAAAGGTTACCAAGAAAATAAAAATAAATATATGTACCTACGAGTATATTGAGAAATGAAAATAATCAAAGTGTCGGCATAAATTCATACAGAAACATGTTGAATGATGACCGCCGAAAACCGGCGACTAAATGCGGTCAGACCCCGACCAATCTGGCCTATCTACATTCCGATGGAAAACACAACATGCCACAGCTCTTCAGGTACAACTTTATTATAATTATTATTTTTACTGACTTAAATTTAAGTCGATGGTATTTATCAAAGTGGTGTTCGTTTTTTTGACGATAAACTTCTTTACGCACGCTTGACTTGGGGAGTAAGCTGGTGAATGCGTGACGAGAGCGTAACGAAAAGCGAGGCGAATGGTAGATGAGAGAGAGATATAAGTTAGTGAAGATAGAAAGAGAGAGAGTTACGTTTCGTATATTACTGTAGGGGCAAGAGAGAGGGGTGCGGGCACACATTTTCTTTCTCTCTTTTTTTCATAGCCAGTTACGTTTCGTATATCTAAGACACAGTGCAGGCATATTGTCTGTATCACACTGTAGGAGCAAGAGAGAGCAGTGCGCGCGCACGTTTTCTTTCTCTCTTCCTATCATATAGATGGAGCTAAACAAGTTTTACTTCAGTCGTGTGGTCTAAGTCTAAAGCACACTCGTTTTTTTATAATTATAACATTATTGAAGAAGAAGACAACACTAATCGAAAATTTGAAAGAAGAAGACACAGAAAAAATAAAAAGATAACAGTCGCAACTGGGACTCGAACCCAGAACCTTTCGGCTTATCTGGACGAACGCCTTATCCAATTAGGCCACTGCCACCTCTTATAAAACCGTCTTATTTGTCAATCTCATATTTCAAATTTTAGAAACAAAATATTATCTTCAACTATTTTTTTCATATTATAGGCAATTACCCTTTTTATTGGAAACAATCATTCTAAGAATTGGTTTGTAACCTAGATAGCGTTTTAATTATATGGAACTATAGACTTCTTATAAAAGTATAAATGAATATTCAATTTTTTATAAGAAAAACTCACTTTTTATAGCTTTTGAAGGTTATTCCCATCAATTTAATATATCAGTGAAGAAGAAAAAAAGATAATAATCTAAACGAAAATATAGATCTGAATGGCAAGGTAATCCCAACCTTCCTATTTCGCATTTCTTTCCACTTGCCACTTTCTACATCCTAACAACATAATTTAAAGTAGGGATGCCGTAGATCCACTGATTCCAGGCAGTTGGAAATCTTGTACCTGCAGATCAACTATTTCACGTTGGACCTGTCGATTTTATCTTCGATCCAAAGTGGAAAAACGTAATTCACATTGAAACCTTGCTCGAAATGGCTTCAGCTATGTTAAGTGGCTAGATCTGAACAAACAGGTTCTCATAACCATCCTTATTCCTTTCACATTTATATGAAGAAGATCAATCATTGGCAGCGGGCGTAGTCCAGCGGTAAGGCTCTTGACTCGCAATCCGAAGGTCGCGAATCGAATCCCGGCGTTCGAAAATAATTTTTATTTCATAAATTTGTGTTATTTCCCAATTAATTAATTAAAAATAAAATAAAATATATTTGCGGCACGTTTCAGAGTGGAAGATACTCTCAGTATCGCCCTGGTGTAAGACCACAATTCAGGATTGAAACGTTGCTTGAAATGGCTTTAACCGTGTTTGGTGATCACATCTGAATAGCCAGGTACTTCCCCACCTTCCTCATCCCTATCTCCTTCCCCTCCCCACTATCTCCAGACTCACGACATACCCCGATTGGGGATGCCATACTCTTACTGTAGTGGTTCTTAACCTGGGTTCGATCGAACCCCAGGGGTTCGGTTAGTCAGTCTCGTGGGTTCGGCGGAGGTCAAGACACACCCCCGATTCATATGATTCGGTTGGATTTCCAATTAAGAAGGGTTCGGTGAATGCGCATGTGAAATGGGTGTGGGTCAGTACCTCCAACAAGGTTAAGAGCCACTGTCTTACTGGCTCCAGACGGGAGCAGCTGAGACTCTTGTGAGGTAGGTATTCACACAAAAAGCCAAGTTAAAAACGAATCAACTCATTTGTGACTCTCAATTCTTAATAATAGCGCAGATAAATTATTTGAACAAAGAAAACATCTTCGAAAAAATAATTGATTTCATTGTATTATTTACATTTGAGAAGAAATTGAACCCGTGACCTGAAAAACCAGCAACACGTTGGAATAGAGAGCTAAGAATGTTCAATACCTACATATATTATATTAAGGACGCGTCAGATGCGCGTACATAAATAAAACCATGAGTTTATTTAACCTCTTTTGCCAACTATGATTTCTAAAATCTAAATTCCAATAAGTTACATTCCTCAGAGTTTTCTATATATGAGACATGTCATAATAAAGTGTGTGTTCACGCTCATAGCACATTTGTGGTTCTTGATAATAATATAAGAAAAAAAGTCACGATAATTATTTATTAAACAAACCAATTCTAACGTAATAAAAATCGTCCTGTGTAATTGTGGCTTTACTTTTACGAGTAATGCAAGTTTTGGAAAACAAAATGGCCACTCTTTAATTTCAAATCTTACATAGAACAGCTGACCGAGTGGAAGAAATAATAATTATAAAGATGTGTTACGATCGTTTTTTAAACCACGCAAAAATAAGAAATTTTGGCACTAACGAAAAAAAATGTCTTCATTTTATGCCTTGAATAATCTTCGCCAAGAGTTTTACAGTATGAGCGTGGAACACGGTGTGCTAGTAGGTATTTTTTACGAAATAATCTTTGATGAATTTTATAACAAGTTTTAGGTTGAATTTATTTTATAGGTATATTTAATCAATTATTATAGATTTTAAAATGCGAGAACGCAAGATTCCCAATTGTCCGAAACCAATGGGACTATGGCAAATTGGAAGTGTGGAAGGTTACCTTAGGTACCTGACTATTTAGATCTGGTAACGTAATACGGCTAAAGCCATTTCAAGACGCGTTTGTTTTATGAATGGTAATATTTGACCAGGGCGACACTGGGAGTATTTATCACTTTGGATAATAATACGATGAATGGATATTTCAAAGCGACAACTGATGTTATGAGCTAAAGAAAGTTGCGTTAACCTAGAAACATGAGACATAGAAAGGTGTGCAACTTTCATGATGCCAGAGCTCATCGTTTTAGAGATTTTAATGGGACACACAAACAGAAATGATTTTAAGCATTCCAAATGATAACGTATTGAAAAATCTTCTAAGTAATGCCGACAGATGCCAGCAGGGAAAGTGCTTCTGTCGATTGCTGACAGGGGTGCCCGGGTAGGCGGTGGCCGTCGAGAGTGGTTCGGGTCAGCCTACCGCTCAGATTCAATTAGCCGCTAATATAGACAGGTCGTGTAGCATAATTATTGTAAATACGTAAACTCATAATAAACCAGCATGTTTTCAAGGACGTATTGTTATCGAGGAGTACCCCCACAAATCCAATAGTGCTTGAATTTAAATAAATCCAAACATTACACGAACTAATCGAAATCATGCAAAAACATCTGTTTTGTTTAAAATTGTTTTGTACCTATATCTTTGTCAGTACCACAGTACCTAACCAGAAAGGAATGCTAAATAATCAGTCTAGTTTTGATATCAACTTATTTAACAATGGTTCATAACTACCAAGGTCATTGCACGTCTACCTTCCTGCTCTGTTGGAGAGAACTGGAATAAGCTGCCTACCCGCGTCTCAAGGCTGTTTTTTTCTTTCTAAAACTGCATTCCATTATGTCAATAATAGGTGATAAGAATTGATCATACAATAAGATCTCCTTGGTTCACAAGTCTCAAATCCTAAATGCGGAAGACGTTGAAGATAATAATTCTTTTTTCAATCAATTCTTTCCTCGCATTAAAAACTGATGTTTTCATACGTTTTTTATCATTATAAGTTCGAAGTACAGCAGAACTTTTCGTTTGAATCGAAAATATAATACACTTCATTAGATATGATTTTGTCATCCTCATCCCCAATTGGGGTATGTTGTCAGATAGGGGTTTGGGGAAGGGAAGGAGAAGTATCCGGCTGGCTACTCAGATCTGGTCATCAAACATAGCGAATCTCGTTTTTATTTTATTTATTTTTTACATTAGCTCCACACGGGAGGCCCTGAGGAAAAATCCATTAGGACCGTTGTCATCTCTGAAGATGCTGTGCGGAGGGTCTTTTTATGAAAAGGAAGGAGAGTAAGTTCTGGGAAGGAAAAAGGTATGAGGAGAAGGTATGAATCTAGGGATCAATGTGTCCAGGAGTGCTGGGCGTATGAATCCATCTCTCCCACTGCACTGCAAGTCTCTCCCGAGTCGGCCCACCATGCAGTAGGTAGGCACACGCATTCGCCGCAAAAACCTCACCCCGTGAACCCGGTCACCCCTGATTAGTCAACAAATCAGCGAACCGCTTGGGGTGACCTACGGCAGGAGTGTTGGTTATCCAATAACTGCTTCCCGGGGGCGGTACCCACACTCTCCTCCAAAATTGAAATTGAAATAAAGATTTTTATTAAATGTGAAACTATTGAATCGAATAAAATTATTTGTGCACGCCGGGATTCAAACCGGCGGCCATCGGATTCGTAGTCGAGGAGCTTATCCCTCGACTACGGAAGCCGTCACTATCATAACAATAAGCGTAAAATGTTGTATGTCCAATTTTTACGAAGGACTTGCTAGCAAAACCTTTTCGTCTGTATGAAAATACGAGCATTCACTTCTTGGGTGAGATTAATTTTATTTTCATGTTTTTTTGAAAAGTTGTTTGATAAATTATATGGGTTGGGACGGTACGTGTTCCACAGTCGGCAATCAGTTTGCTGGGTCCCTTTTTCATGGGTAAGCTTGTTTATTGTTTGTATTGTAAGCACCAGAATCCAGAACAGTCGACTCTCAACCTTCACGTTCTAAAAATAAATCAATATAATGCCAGCTTTCGTTTAAAAACGCTGTTTATTCAATCGAAATATTTTAAGACATTTTTTTTTTCATTAGAAGCAATTTAATTACTTTGTGGTTAGGCATTAAATCCCAATACCCTTTTGAAAAGTCATTAAAAGCTATGAAAAAAATATTGAAAAATAGCCCATAGCCTAATCTAAGGGAACGTACCCATACTAAGTGACCAACTTTTTGTAACTTTTAACCGCCCTCCCCCCCCCGGTGACTAAAAACCTAAGCCCCCCGCAGCTCATTTGTACCAAGCGTGGTATTTTGAAGATCCGACCCCCCCCCCTGAACAGGTCACGTAGTATGGGTACGTTCCCTAACGTAACCATTTTTTTAATTTTTCATCATTTATTATCACATGACTTTTCAAAGGTGATGAAGTTGCATGTTGTTGAGTTGTCTATCACCATTTAACTTGTTCCCTGTAATCTATCCCATTCGGTGTACCTGTACCTACCTGGCGCGGTCTCTCCATACATGTCTATGTGGATGCGGCGCTTCCCTTCCTTTTAAGGCGTATAATAAATATAATAATAATTGTTATTTATTTATTCAGCATTAAAAAAAGCTTTGAGGTTATTTTTTTCTGGCCGTAAACAGGAATAATAAATACTGCAATTTAACGACACCGTCCCAACCTCAGCGGCCAAAAACAACAAAATGCGATGCGCGTGCTAGTGTGTCGAATGTGGTCGAATGTCGCGTAAATGCACCAATACCAGCAAAAGTGGATTCTCTGCTCCATTCCGCATCCACAATGTTAGAAAAAGTATGATATTTGGGCATGCGCGTTTAGTTCTGCCTGCTAAGTTTTGCCTGAAGCAGTATACGCATTCGATGGGAGCATCCAACGCGCAGAAAACGACTTTAATGCGCGTAGGCATTGTGCATAGAATAGCATAACAATTCGGTACGTTTTAGAGAATTTGTTCGCGCGACAATTGTGACAATTTGGCTTGAATATTGGAAGCCGATTGATACGTTAAATATCTTTCGAAGATCTATTTAATTAATTTAATTTTAGAACTGTAATATTTGATGTGAAGCATAACGGATTTATAGAGCTAATTTGACATACTATTTTTGTCAGTAATCGCATAATATTGTCGTTCTCAGGTATTTAGACCGGTCAGTGGTTGAGTGGGCATAGTGCTTGGGTCCCGCCCGAGCGTCGCGTGTTCGATTCCTCGACTGGCTAAGTCCTCCATCAAAACACAAGCAAGATTTTCGGCTTTCTGCGGTGGTAGTAGGAGATTTTCAAACATTGTTGGGTTATTCGTAACCCGGGAATGTTTGGCTTTCTTTAAAAAAAAAATGTAAAATGCATCACAATATCCATTAACTTGTTTGTACTTGAGGTTAGCTATACACTGTTGTCTCCTTTCCACTTATTCTGTCTAAATGACTTTAGTCGTGTTTAGACCTGCTTACTAAACACGACTGAAGTCATTTCAAGCAACATTTTGATCCTGAACGATGGTCTTCCAGCAATGCAAAAATCAATGTATCATCACTTTGGAACGTGCCGCAAATATACTATAGGTGTGTACTATTTTTAATGAATGACTTGTGAAATAACACAAATTATTAAAAAAAAAAATTCTTACACACGCCGGGATTTGCACCAAAACTGAGTACTGATTATGTTATTGATACAACATCGATATTATTAATCCTTCCCGAAACATCAGATTAATTTATTGCTCTGAAGGCTGAGGTTTGAGAACCAGGGGATTATAGGTTATAGGAATTCCATTCAGAAGTTTTTATGAAAGGGCTAAGACAGAACAAACCGGTTTTGAGGCACCCTTTAAGGTAGAACCAAATATCAAACAACTTCAAGCTATCTGAATGGAATACTAACAAACACAAATAATATTGTCACTTGGTTTGTTGAACAACACAACTTTTTGTGTTAACGAAAACAATCGTTTTAAAGTTTCTAGATATTTGACCACTAGGCGCCTTTAATCCTGAAATTTCAATCATCAATCAATTACCTACCTTATTTGTCTAGATTAAACACTGACAGGCCGAGAAACATCTGGCGCCTTTAAAGTGGCGAATGAAAAAAAGCAAAATGGCGCTATTGAAAAACTAAAATATTACGGGGGTTTAAACAACTATGTAACGTAAATTGCAACCAAAAGTACTCACACAGATGCATTGCTTCAATACAGCAGGTTTCAAATTTGTTTCTATTAGATACCATTTTAGATTTTCACGGCCAAATGTATTTTCGTTATTTTTTTTTGGGATGTTTTGCCGTGTAGCGCTACCTCCTTCTTTAGTTGTTTCTTTTACTTCAGATAAGATATCAGATGAAAAAAAACGTTAATTTTTTTATTGAAAAACATAGTTGGCATAGTGGGTTTCATGACAAAACAAGAAGCGTTCAATCATATTGTCACCTTGATAAACCATATTCCCCTAACTGAATTTTTTCATCATCAAAGATAGATCCCACAATGTTTGGGTACTGTATTGGAACATTGCTAGTCAATCCAAGGGTGCCCGCTATGCTTCAATACAAAGGACCAAGGGCGGATTTAGGGGGGCACCCCAGACAGTATTTTTGTGTACTGTGGAGATTCCATCACACTACATACTTAGAAGCTAAAACTGTCTTTATTAAACATTTAATTTTTCCATTGTTTTCACACTTTCATAAACCTTCCTACACATACTTGAACTTGTAGAAATAAACTTGAAGTACGATTTACTTATTATTTCTAACAGTAATTGTTGATTTTTTTGCCCGTCCGCCCCTTGTGCCCCCCCCCCCCCCCCCCAGAAATAAATCCTGGATCCGCCCTTGCAAAGGACTATCCCATCAAAACCGTGATTTCAACAATTCCCCAAAAAAAGAAATTTCCTCACTCATTCGAATGAGAATCGGGCATTGTTGAAGTGAAACTTCTTTAGCCCCGTAGTGACGGCCGGCATAGTCCAGTGGTAAGGCTCTTGACTAGCACTCCGAAGGTCGCGGGATCGAATCACGGCGTGGCAAATAAATTTTATTTGATCAATTTGTGTTATTTCACAATTTATTAATTTAAAATAATATATAGTATATTTGCGGCACGTTCCAGAGTGGAAGATACTCTCAGTATCGCCCTGGTGTAAGACGACCATTCAGAATTGAAACGTTGCTTGAAATGGCTTTAGCCGTGTTTGGTAACCAGATCTGAATAGCCAGGTACTATCCCCACCTTCCTCTTCCCTATTTCCCTCCCCTCCCCACTACTTTCAGCCTCACAACATACCCCAATTGGGAATGCCATAGTCCCACTGGCTCCAGACGGGAGAAGTTGGGACTCTTGTGCGGTATTCATGTAAAAAAAGAGTGATTTGAAATTCGTATGAAACGTAAATGACGCACTACGGCATCTGCGAAGCATCAAACAGCGCTCAAGGCTCCTATTGGTCGAGATATAAAACGGAAACGATGGTAGGTCTGCGCTCATTGGCCGCTTTGTTTTTTACGGGTTATCGGAATATAATGCGGTAAATTCGAGCCCGAGCACGTCCCATAGCACAGCGGTATAGTGATGGAGGTTCGAATCCTACGAAATCCAAATAAATAAACATTTTTATTTTTGTAAATCAATATCTATCTTCAAACCACTTTAAAATAAACATGCAAAAGAAAGCTACATCTAGCGACTTTCTAGCTTCACTTCAATCGCGTGTGAATTACTCACTCTAATTTTTTTTCGATCCTTCTCACGTTTTTAAAATTCACTTCCTTGACATTTTGTGGTCTAGATGTGCGAACTTTAGATCACATATTTTTTTGGTTTTGGTAAACAAAGTATACTCTTTTCTATCAAGCGTTATCTAAAATTACCTCCCCTCCATTCAACATCTCCTCTCTTCTGAGTGTCAACTAGACTCCAACCTTTTACATGGTAGTTCTGAAATTTGCACATTTACTTGTGGCTACTCGCGCACTTTTGATTTAATTTTCAAATTTAGAATGATATCATGATAAAGGTATTTATGTAATGTTGATGAGAGAAAATGTTGTAATAACCCATTGTCATTCATGTCGAAACCGTCGGTAATCGGTAATACTAGTATATATGAGTGAGATGTCACACCCTGATATAGCTGAAGAAAGTAATGCATAACGATTTGTTTCGATGTGGACAGTGGCGCGACAGAAAATTATAATTCCATCAGTAATAATTATTCATAATTCCTCATACCTATAGCGGTCGGTTAAATTCAGATGGCATCTTTTGCAAATTTGTCCTTTAAATACTTTTAGGCGCATTTTTCATAACCTTATGCAATAAATTGGTAATCCACGATGCGTCTGCCCATCAAATGCATGAAGAGACCGGTTGAGGAAGACTTTTTGACTTTTGCAAATTTGTCCTTTAAATACTTTTAGGCGCATTTTTCATAACCTTATGCAATAAATTGGTAATCCACGATGCGTCTGCCCATCAAATGCATGAAGAGACCGGTTGAGGAAGACTTTTTGACGTCTCCAACAGGACTCTCTAGGAACAAACCTTACATACGCAGTAGGAGGGATGGATTCATATATCAGTCACTTCTGGACACACTGACCCAAAAAATTCCTATCCACTCCTCATATATTTTTCCTTCCTAATACTTCCTCTCCTTCCTTTCCCAAAAAGATCACTGCATCCCCAAAGTTGACTGAGGCCTTGAGGAGGATTATTTTACTCAGGGCATCCTGTGTGGAACTAATATAAAAAAGGTCATATGTATTTAACCTAATGTTTTTCTTTTAATTTTCAATTTCTATAATTTATTAACGTTAAATAAAGAAAATAGGATTCTGCCATCAGAATGTATGGGAAATGTCCGAAGTTGCAGAAATTATACCATTTATACCTATTCTACTGTATTTGGTCTAAGTAACAGAACAGAGTTTGTGCCGCAGGCAAAAGCGTTACAATTAAATTAAAAATATTGTTCAAGAGCTTTTGTGGGGATCCGAACCTTGCGGCTGTTTGTTGGTCGTTACACGTCTGAATTCGATCTGATCGCCACATGTTTCAAATGAATTGAATCATATGAATGAATTCACTTCAACGGATGAACTTTATGTCACTACTTTCGAGTAACTACCTACATTAACCTTTTGCGTGCCAACGGTACTAGAAAGTACCTTCCATCTTCGTACCCCAACTGTCTGATACAATCTTAGAACAATACTTCATGATGAATAAAGTGCAGGCATTAACTGAGATTATAAATCCCGCCACAGAGTAGAACTTAACAGTTCTGAATCGTAATTTGTACAAAGCGATGAAATGGCGAAAGAAGTAATAATGAAATCTTGCGGTAGTTTTGGATTATTTTCTTTTTAGATCCATTTATTTATTTTACAATACTCCTTACCACAACTGTGAATATAATATTGCAACGTAAACTAAAATAACAGTGGTGAGTTCGATGTGAAAACAGTGAACTCGATAAAATTTTAATTTTTTTAAGTGGAAACTTCTTTAGCACAGTTGTGATTTTAAACTCGATAAAAAGAAAAATAGCGACACTAAAAAGTGACAAACACATAGATACATCTATAGGATTTAGCCTGCGAGAGAATGAGTTAGTATAATCGGTCTCCTCTTTGTACGGTGCTTAGTAGCCTATTGGTCTCCTTTTTGTGCGGTGCTCCGTAGCATCCCAGAAGGTTTCACTTCTACCGCGGGCGACTCTGCATTTTTTTCATAAAATTCTGAACCCAATCAATACAGAAACATGTTTTGTTTGTCCGAAACAGCAAAAACCATCGAAGTGCGAGCTCTGGAGTCATGAAATTTGCACAGCATTTTCTATCTGTAATTACTAATTTCTGTATCAACGCAACTCTTCGTATTTCATTTCAGTTTCATCGCGAGACTTTGAGCTTGGAAATATTCATTTAAATGGCAAAATATATGAAGCGAGGTAAATACGAGACGAAACCGGGTGGTAAAGATAGTTTCTACAGGTGTTAAAGTTTAGTCCGTTTATTTTTGTAGTTGAAAATTTCACGACTTATACAAATAATACATTAATTTTGCCGTTTTCTTAAAAGTATAAAGATATCGTGTTCTACTAACTTGTCGCTATCTTCGTCTACATTGGAGTAAATGATTAAAATTTGAATATTAATTTTCAAAACGACATTATCTCATCTTGAGTGCTATTTGAATGCAACGAACAAAGTATTTCGCGTTGGTTGCATTTTCTCTTCGTTCGACATAAGATAATTAGGTAATTCAAAATGGCGGAATAATAAAGCGGCATTACCGCCATCTGTTGGTCAATTAGAATAATGCAGTAATGGTTGCATACAATTTTGACTTAATTTAGTTGATTCGTGGGCTGAACTAAATATGTAATTCAAATCTTGACGAATTTTGCTTCGAAATAAATTAAAGGATGTTTGGAATTAACATCCTATCACCTTCCCAAAAAGTGCAGATAATGTTATATGTTTTACAAGACTGAAATTATATATTTATAAAAGTATATATTTCCTTTTTGGCATCACATTTAAAGTAGAATTGGGTAAATATCCAAAAAAATAGAATACTTTTCTTCATATAAAGCAGAGTGATGTGACATTATAATTTAAAATAGAACAATAACTTTGTAAACACCACATTTATTTTTTATATATAATTGTTTTGCCTATATAACACGCGGGCAATCACTGCATTGGAGTGAATGAATTCCCAAGTGGCTTAAACTATCTTCCTTGTCCTTACCGTTCATTAAAAGCTTACCTATACTAGTGTATCTATTAATTATTTTATAAGCAATATGGCATGTAACATAAACACCCGTGTCAAAGAACATCTACGATGTTTATACATGGTTTAAGATGGCTTCTCGGAATTTGAAAACCATCTTATTGAAACAGACCACAAATTCGATAAAAACTAAGGCGTCACCCTAATTCACTAGAACACGATAGGTATCAGATTGGATAACTTAGAAGCACTAAAACTATAAAAGCCAAAAACATTAAGACGACATTATACCCTAAAATATATTCAGAATCTTAACGACATAAGTAAAGACGCCGTGTATACAAATTGCTTCTCGCGACCCGTGTATTGGACGGACCTACTGTCGAATTTGCCGTATCAAAGAAAAGAAGAAGATAAAATAATGTGGGAATCTTAACGACGTAAGTGTACGAACAAAAATAAAGCGGGTTTCGGTTTTCTGATTAGTCGGCGCATGGGCGGCCGATTGGCGCAGGCGTGCTGACAAGAATGTTTGTATGTCAACGTATCAGACCGAACATAGTGAAGGCAGGTTCAGATTTGGGTCCGCGCGAGGCGGCGCCGATAAGCTTTACCGGAACGAATTCTTAATTCCTGCTCGCCGGTGACGCCGGTCAGAATCTGATATCAAAATGAGCGACCTGTTAATTGCCGCTGTTTTCAATCAATCACCAATCTGGGATAAAAGAAATACATTCCGTAGCACCAGAAATGTTGTTGACAAGTTATGGAATGAAATCAACAAGATAAAGTTTTGAAATAACCTCAAAAAATGTCACAAGTGAATTCCTTTCAGGCACGTACTTAACATATTATCATGTTTCCTGAGGTTTTTTTCATATTTAAAGATACCAATTAGCAAATTACCGCGGCACGGCGTATTGGACGAACGTACGTTCGAATTCACCCTAGCGGGCCTGGAAATACGACCTTTCCGCCGCGTTCATTTTAATTAGTTCTAAATATCGTGTTACAAATATTTAAAATGTGTCTCCATGTTGTCCTTCCGAAGTTATTAATTCATCGTCTAGAAAAATAAAATCTGGTGGTTACCGCTAACTTTATAGTTGAAAAACGGGTTATAAAGTTTTAAAATCGTTGTACGTAAAATATATTAATGGTAAGGTACTGTTTTAATTAATCTAAAATATAAATAACTTGCATCCCTCGTGCGGCATTGAAATAAAAAAGTTATTATAGTTACGAATTCGCCGGAAATGATTAAAATGTGAGTTTTGAGCAAACAAAAATTATTAGGATTGTGTACCGCCTTAATAGTAAGGCAATTAATAATCAAATAAATTTAAATAAAAGTCCAATACTAAGGTTTTTCCCTATTGACAAAGAACATTTTTTTCCCTTCCCAATTCTCAATCAACACTTACGCCTACTTCTTCCTTCACTTGAGGAGTCCAGCCCGTTTTAAACCATTTATAATATCTATAACATATGTAACTTAATTTCAGTAGAGTATTATACTGCCCTGAAGAAGCTACGGTTGTAGCGAAACCCTGTCGACATAAAGTATAAAAAATAAAAGTGGGGTTTACAAAGTTATTGTTTTTTTTTTTAACATTAACTCCACATAGGAGGCCCTGAGGAAAATAATTTCCTTCAGGGCCTACATCTGGGATGCTGTGTGGAGGGTCTTTTTGAGGAGAGGAAGGAATGAACATTGGTCTTGACTCATGTTGTAGGAAGGAGGAAACACAGAGGCCGGCAAATCATTCCACAGCCGAGCTGTTGAACACAAGAACGAGTCGAAGAAACGACCCGTTCTCATGTGACAAATGTCAACCATGTACAAATGTTGGGCACGCGTTTGGCGTGTTTCCCGACTATGCACCGGTGCCGAAGGGATCAATGATGAATTAATTAATTAATGAATGAGTCAATGAATCAATCAATTTATTTTTGTTCGCGCGTTAAATTGTTTAGAGCGAGTTGTTTCACATAACTTGAACAATTTATAAAATTTCCAAGTTAATATTATTCAAGTTTTGTGGAACAATTGGCCTATAATGGGATAATAACAAAACTTGATTAACTTTGAAATTTGACGAATTTGTTGTTCTAGTTCTGTGAAACAACTGGCTTGTACATTGTTTGAGCTCCCCAGCTATTGCAGTGCTTAGATATAAACAAATATGATTAAAAAACATATATAAAAAATGGATATACCCATAAAATGCAAATTTATTAAAGATTAATTAATCTTATGATATAGTACGATTTGTGAAACAAAAAACCTTTCTACGTAATATTATTTTAACGGTTCCCCAACAATTCAACAAAGTGGTACTTCAACATGCCCTTTTAAAAGGTTTATCACACGTAATGAAATTTTTTCTTTGAATAATTGGCCCATAATCTAACCTAACGTAACCTATTTATAAACATTTGCTTTATTTTCATTACTTTTAATGACTTTTCAAATGAGGTGTTGAAGTAGTATGTTGTTAAGTTGTCCGGTCCCCTATTTTAACATTGTATTAGTTAATGGCAAAGGCTTACCTAATACAAATCTGAATATCTTGAAAATCAATATCTATTATATTTTGCAAAATGTCACAGGTAACATTAATAGGTCTCGAAAACCAATGACTGATATTTCAGTTGTGCAATGATAGATGGTTTCGTAATGTTCACCAACTTTGTATTATAATTTGTCGAATAAATTACAGTCTCGGTGTGTTTACCGTTAGGAATGTTAATATTATTATCGAAAATCTTCTATTGTAATGCAGTTTATTTAATAATGCATTCAGAATTCAAAATATTCGGAATTCCGAGCGATATCAAGAAAGGACCGTTGGTTGGGTCATGACATTTATTGTTTTGTAGTAATTACTTACGAGACCTGGGGTTTTAGCATGGTCGATCGATAAGGATTGTTGGATAACTTTCGGTAACTTCTCATCGTTCCCTAGGACAACAAAATTATTTATTTATCACTCGCAGAATCAACTTTAAGTATGGAATAACTACTTGGGGATACACTTGCAAAACTAATTTAAACCTCCTTCAAACCGAACAAAATTCTATGGTTAAATTATTAGTTCAAAAACATATTTTTCAGCGATACGAAACATAGCATTGTTACATAGGAAGTTAACTATCTTACCGGTGCAGGTCTTATTATTGTACAAAATATTGATTCAGCATATATTATATCTGAGTCTGATTAAAAGAGGAAAGTGGAACATGAACATAATACTAGGTTCACAAAGAATGAAGGAATGCTTGTTCCAAAATATAACAATAACTACGGACGGAAAACGCTGGAATATAATGTGCCCAAAATATTTAACATGTTACCAAGTTATGTAAAAAGTAGCGATTCTACAAATAGATTGAGATATATGCTGAAAATATGGTTACTAAATTGTGGTTGTGGCAATCTGTATAGTACTTATATTATGTATGTACGAGAATGTTTAAATTGTAAATGAAGATTAACATCCTGTTCTTGAAAAACAATAAAAATTTAAAAAAAAACTACAGATCGCTAAAGTACAAACAACAGTTGACTTAGAATATAATGTACTGTTATTAATTCGTTGGTGATCTGCAATCATGCTAGGGAACGATGAGAAGTTACCGAAAGTTATCCTATCAATCCTTATCGATCGACTCTGTTAGGTGGCCTGGCCTTGCATGGACGATCTACAAAACCCTATATCAATACGACATTGCCTAAATCCGTTATCTTTGATCACTTATAAATATTTGCGAGCACGGTCAACAATTGATAAGAAATATTCCAATCGACAAATGACAAATTTTAGCGCAACCTTCTGAATGATATAAGATGACAATATACAAAACGTTTTGAATAATGGCACAATTACTGGCTTATTAATAAATGGAGGTAAACTAAAGATGCTCTTAGATTTTATAGAAATCGTATATGCATTCCATAGACTTAAATAATTCATCTCAGACGCGATCAATTTATTTTGTCTGATCTTGGAGAAAGAATTGTTTTGACGGCCTAGTGTGGAAAATTTCATCAATCTCGGAATAAAACTGTAGATTTGTATAAAAATAAAATTAATACCTAGATAGATACCCCCATCTAAGGTCACATTGTATTTGGTTACGTGTTTGAATTATAAGTAAGTACCCACGTTAAATTGTTACGAGAGGAAAATAAAGTAATATATCTAGAAGAAAACACAATGCAAACATTAATATTTATTAGGTTGCAAAATTGTATATAATAATAATAATGTTTATTCCAGGATGTGGGGAGGATAGTGCAATCCCACACGTCCCATAAAGTTGTACATATTTACACAACAGATAAAGTAAAAAAAAAAAAAAAGTAAATAGAACAAACAAATATAAAAGACATAAGCGATAATAGAAATAAAATAAATAATCAATTATAATGTAGGACGTGGTCTGGAGTGAGCTAGGGCCCAGCGCTCGCTCAGGAGTGGCGCTTGGTGCTGGAAGGCTGCGATCACCACTTTGTTATCGGAAGCCATTAGCCGCATCCTGGCTCCAGTGACCCGGTGTCTCATCAGACCGGCGAATCCGTGTAGTCCTAGCTCCGTAAACATTGAAGATGCGCTGCTGTACCTTCTGTATCCAAATATAATTCTGTAAGCATCATTATATTGGATCCGCAGTCGTTCTATTGAGCTGGTACGGTAGTGACACCATGTTTCACATGTATATAGGTTAGTGCAAAATGCATTGAACAATGTTTTTTTTACATTGTTACTGCATTTGAAGAATCTTCGGGCAATCATATTAGACAGTATACTGATACTTCTCCGCTGTCGTTCAATATCACCGTCATCCGAGAGGTCTTCAGTAATAATGTGTCCCAAGTATTTTACATTCTTAGATGCGTTTATATTTTCCTCATTAAGTTTTACAGGGAGCATTTTCTCGGGATTTTTTCCATGGTGGAATGCGATTAGTTCCGTCTTCTTGGGGTTGTACATCATGTATCTATATTCTTCCTTCCCCTGTCCATAATCCATATCTTGATGCTTCTTTTGAAGTCGGTAATTTTTTTATGGTTTTTATTGCAAGAGGGAGGATATTAAATAATATCTTAGAGAAATCTTGCACATTTCTTTGTCCAAAAGTCGTTTTAGTTGTTGGAATGCATGTTGTAATGTGGATCTTGCATATCGGCCTGAGTTTGTGTGTGTAAAGTTATCCTGGTTTTTTAATGCGTTAATTAGAATATCTTTTTGTTTCAGTGACATTAAATTCGGGGTGTGGCAGCGAACGAAGCAGCTATTTTGAATATTGGAATCATTCGTATTGGCATCTCGCACGCCAATAGTGGTCTCACAATATTTTAACCTAGTCACCGACAGCCGGTGGCGAATGAAATAAAAAACCATTCTGTTCCGAATTGCCGACGACGTAACATAGTCTAAAGGAGTTCTGATGGATTTAAAAAACAGATAGATACACAACAGACAGATTAGCCAATAATCATTTCTTCCTCCAAACGATATAATTGTATTAACGGTCATTATTACTATAAATATTTTTATATCATTGTACAAACTATCCAATGCTAATATTTTAATGACAAGTCCCATGGGCTTAGGAAAATATACAAATCCTATGCCTTTATTGGATCTTAACGGATGGCACACGAAATTATCAGATGGCCAGAGTTATTCAGAATTCACAATTCAAGGAATATTGCTGAAAAACTGACAGAACTGGGGAAGAGAAGAGTTTGGACGCAATTGGCAAAATCGCTGCTTGTGTCTATTTCAATTAACGTTTCTTGTAATCTGAATAGTGATCTCTCACCAGGACAAAACTGACAGTAATCTTAAATCTTCCAAGTGCCAAAAAGAATCTATTACAAAGTTACTTATTTATTTTATTGAAACAAGCTCACAACAACTGGGACATCGTCAATCAAATAGCACTTATTTTTGACGTGAACAGTAGATTTAGACCAAACGACCAAATGCTCAATCTCATCTGCTTTTGTAAATTGTTTTGGTGCAAACAGTTTTAGAACATTCTTTGCCGAGTTCATTCACCGAAAATTAGTAGAATGCTCGTTCGTTTGAAGTCAATGCAGCAAGTGGGCCCGAACAGTGTTCGAACGCGATCTCCCATAGAAACGGTCTCTTGAAAGTGTTCTCGTGTTCTTGGAACTTGCGTTGATTTGTTATGAATTTGGATTGAAGTAATGAAAAATGTCTACAAATGATAGAAGCTTACCAAAATTTCAGATGTCTGTGGGATTCAACATATGGAAAATAAAATTAAAATATGTCTCTTCCTTTTTTTCTTTTTCAATAATTGAGTCACAACGATAAATGAAATCACAATATCCCTCTCATTTTCGGGCATACCATGTCCGACACTACCACAGATTGTTGAAGAATGAGCAATGATCATTCCCTCACCTGATCTAAGAATCCCTGAAGCTTCTTCTTCCTTGCGCTGTCCCAACTCATTGCCTAGGTAGGCTGTTGGGGTCGGCCCTTCTCGTTCTCAGGTTGTAATATCTTCTGTTCTGGGTATCGCCTTCATCCAGGCCGTTTCTCTGAAGAATTTGGGAACATTGAGTCATCCAGGAGTTCTTCGGTCTTCCTCTGGATTACTGTCGGTGAAGCTCCATAGACATTGCCTGCCTCACTGTGTGGTCTGATGGTCTCCGTCTTATGTGTCCATACCATCTCAACTGTCGTTCTTCCAGCTTAATATTTATGTCTGTGACACCCAGGCTACCACGAATGCGTGAACTTTTGATCTTATATTTTAGTGATACAAGCATCTAAGCATCCCTGAAGCATCTGCAAGAATTCCAGTTCTTGTTTTTTCATTGTGTTCTTTTGGTGCAAATGGTGAAAACAAATTACCGTACCACTAAAGATCAAGAAATAATGCTCTTATTCGAGCTCTAGCCCTAGGCTAAGAATGAGCAATGAGCATTCACTCGCCTGATTTAAACATCCCTACAGCACCTGCAAGAATTCTAGTTCTTGTTTTTTCGTTGTATTCGTTTGGTGGTTAAAACGAATTACCGTTACAATCAAGAAAGAATGATCTTGTTCCAGCTCTAGCTCTATGCTCGTTTGGTCTAATCCCACCTTAACCTTTTCAACTTTGACCATTTTTTCTCAGAGCCAATTTTTAACTGTTTATGTCGTATTATTGTTTATGCACACTTGCCTAATAATTGTATTGTAAAGTTAAAAGAGCGTGTTAAGCGATTATCCCACAACCCACAGCACAGTAGTGTCGTAGCTATTTTAACTGTTCTCTTTTTGCTGAGTTTAGTTGTACTTATAATTTCGATAGTTCCGGTCACCGGCCACGGAATTCACCTAATAGATATATTGTAACGTTAACTCTGGATGATGAGCGGTGCTTTTTTCTCAGGGAATTAGAGTTTAGACGTGCCTCGGTTCATCATGAAAATACTATTGAGGAGATGTGACTTTGGTTGCGGGATAAATTCTTTCCATTCAAGCGCTGGAGATAAAATATCCGACATAGATTATACAGAGAGTGAATTTCAGAAATAAATTTGTATACTGCGGGCAGATAATTTATACAATATAACAACACACTAAACTGTATCTTTCTCTTTTCCTCTCAAATATTTATTATTATTTCTGAATTTATTAATATTCTTTTATAATTATTTAATATTTATTATTGATTGTGTGATTATTTACTATATTTCTCATTTTTTTTTTCATTATTTTTCATTTCTTTTTCTTTCATTCTATTTATCTTTTCACATCTCGTAAATTAAAAATTTTATATATTTTTTTCTTACAAGATTAAGTAATCAAAATTTGATTAAATTCCTGCCACCTCGGAACAGGCTCAGCCTAGTGAGGTGGTGTTTACCAAAAAACAAAAAAAAATATGTATTGTACTTCAAACTTTAATAATTGAATTTTTGCATGTAGCGCACATCAATATACTGTATGTACCAGAAGCTGCAAAAAAAAATTGACAGTATTTTTACAAAAGAACAAATCTGTGTGTGAGATATCTAAAAGCTTCCGAGCTCTCACATAGATGGCAGGGATGAGAGCTTTCCTGAAAGTCCGCAAGATGGCGGCAGAATTAGTTCAAAAGACATTGGGAACCAGATCAATCATAGCCGGCTTCCACCAGCTCCATAAATATACCAAAGTGGCCAGCTCCTAGTAAGGTCGACTAATCGTAGTAAATACTTGTAATACGCGAAGTATCAATAAACCTCAGATTAACCAAAGAACTTTATTTCTTCCCTGAGAGAAATCTCCTTCCAAGACGTGTTGGAGATACACTGATTGTGTGAACATAACAATATGAAAAAACAGGTACCCACCTAGTTGGTAGGGTATTAAAACGATTGTCATCGGAATTCTCAAGCGTCGATGACACAGAGCGAGTTTACAAGCTACTATCTGGGAAATTCACTATCTGTTAATAAACTCGCTCAGTGTCACCGTGTTACTTGCTAACTAGCAGATTGTTGACAATCTATGAAAAAAGTTGAAAGGTCGTCAACTTTACTCGCTACACGCTTGTTCGTGATTGGTTTATTTATGTTTTTCAAGATGGTTGCCAATAAACCGCTGATTTTGACTGTCAAACATCACAGAATTAGTTCACGCAGGCGTCGTTATTCTTGTTACTGGCGCTAGCAGTGACCTCAGTTTCCTGCGCTACTGAACGAGTGGACAGTTTTGAGTGTCATCATGACAATCTCACTCGCCGATTTATCCGCTTTTAAACTTAGTAGATAGTAGCTTGTAAACTCGCCCTGTGTCATCGAGCCTCTCTCATAGCTAAGCTCTCAGCTTGTCACCACGTATCGATCATCTGCATTCGTAACATTAATAAACGTAATCTACCAAACTACTCGCATTGTTTCTTATCAATTGTCGGTAATACAAGTATAACAGAAAAGTTAACAATAACTCCCAGGCCATGCCCACATTTATAACATATCATCTGTCTCTTGAGATATGTCTGTACGAGATAGGCCACGTCAAAAAAACGCTTGATGTGTGTAGCGCCGTCTGATCCAGACTTCATTTTACTTTTTGGCTTCACGGGAATAGAACCAATATCCAGTTTTTAAAGGCAAATGCGTCTACCACTGCAAAACGTTTTTATAACATTAAAATACGTATTTTGGTATCGTTCTGCTGGATCTTCAACCTTTACACAATCAAAGTCTGGAGTTCATTAATACAGAATAAAAACAGCGATTCAGTTCGCACGATAGTTGCAGCGATTATCTCAGCTCGGGAATAAAGTTGTAAGAGTAATGCTTCCGAGGTATCTACTATAAACAATACAACCTACTGCCTGGTACCTAGTGCCTAGTGTTCTCATCACGTCGTAGTCCAAAGGCCGATTTTATATGTAGTTGGAAGACTAATGTGAAATTGATGGGATATCAAGTGACACAGAAAATTTATTAAACTACGAGAAACACGACGAAAAAATGTATTATTAAAGATACGTATATATATTTTTGAGGTAAAAACATCTTTAGCACCGTTGTGATTTGAAACTCTATGAAACTAAAAAGAGACAAATACATACATCTACATATAGGATTTACCCTGCGAGAGAATTAGATAGAAATAAAATATTTATTTATTTCACGGGTACGCGGTTCGGATATAATACGATAAATCCACGGTCCAACGCAAGTCTAATTTGGTCTAGTGATATAAAGCGCCTGACGAATCTTAGCGGCCAGATGTTTAGCAGACCAAGGATCGAATCCTACGGAATCCAAAAAAAAATCCTAGCGATATTATAAGGGCGAAAGTTTGAATGGATGTATGGATGTATGAATGTTTGTTACTGTTTCACGCAAAAACTACTGAATGGATTTAAATGAAACTTTACAATAATATAGCTCATACATCATAATAACATATACCTAGGCTATAGCTCAGAGCTCTGGCATTATGAAATTTGTATATAAAAAAATTATAATAGGTGGCTCGCGAGCTGAATGAAAAATGAATGTAACGGGTATGGAGGGGGCGGTAAGGGGAGGAGGTGAGGAGGGTGGTGGGGGAGATGGGGTGGTGGAGAGGGGGGCAGAGTGGGGAGGGGAAAAGTGCAAGGGGAGTGGAGTGGGGATGGGGAAGGTGGAGGAGGCGGAGTGGAAACTCCCCTAATACTATGCGAGCGAAGCCGGGGCAAAAGCTAGTATATATATATATATATATATATATATATATAATTTTTTTTGTAAAATCAATATCCAATCTTCAAACCACTCCAAAATGAACCGACTAAAAAAACACAAAATAAAGCGACATCTAGCGACTCCGACGGAGAAAACACAAACAATCGGTCTCCTCTTTGTGCGGTGCTTCTTAGCCTCCCCACTCTTGTCTACTTTAGTTTTCTGATTTCACTTCTACCGCGTGTACACTTGTAATTTTTTTTTTAAAGTTCGATTCAACACCAAGAATTTCTTTTATTTGTGTTGTTCTGACATAAGTTATGATTTTTTTTTTTAAAGAATCCTAAATCTCAGGAGCTAATCGGACTATGGCAACGCCAACTGGGCTATGTTGTGAGGCTGAAGGGAGTGGAGAGCGAAAAGAGATGAGAGAGAGGAAGATTGGTAAGCAGGTATTCAGAGCTGGTCACTAAACACGATTAAAGTCATGTCACCAGGGCGATTTTGAGAATATCTAACACTGGATTTTGCCGCAAATAGAAATCGTGTATTAGTTTTCAAACTATTACACCAGCATACTCCAAAAGTACTCGTAATGTACCTAAGGGCAATATTAACCCGTCTGCTTGTTTAGGAATAAATACATCCCAACACACGTAATCGCGTTATGCTTTCGTAAGACCAAAAACGTCCCGAGCGACCATACATTTTAAAAGCTATATATCTCTCTTCCTCTAATACAAACATATGTATTTTTTTCTTTTAACCAGAAAGAGAACGAAATAATGCTTCTTATTGTTTTTGAAATATGAAAGCTATCTTGCATAGATATTTTACAATCTCCATCCAAAGTGACGGTTTGAGAATTCGCGCGCGAAACTGAGGCTTCAGGATTGTGAGGTGCGAATATATTGAACCAAGCAGACGGGTTTTAATTACACAATTTCCGTGAATTTAGTTGGCATGAGTACAAACAAAAAACCAACAGATTTTTAAATAAAAAAAGAACATGTGGGTACCTATTCTGTCTCAACTATAAGAGATCTCGCGAGTTTAACGAGATTGCACTCGAGCATAAAAACGTCTTATTCGAAGCGCGGACTGACACGGACGGAGTTGCGATCTGTCGGTTTCGTTCGATGCGCGTGAGGCGGTGGCCTGAGGTAGCGGTCGCGGGACGAGGTGTCTCTCAGATTCATTTGTTCGTGCGATTGGTCGAAAATTAAGCCGGCGTGCAGCGTCATCACTGCGCATTTGTTTTGATTACTAATAGTTGTCTAAGGGAACGTACCCATACTACGTGACCAACTTTTTCCAATTTTTAACCCCCCCCCCCCCCCCGGTGACTAAAACCCTAAGGCCCCCGCCGCTCATTTGCACCAAGCGTGGTATTTCGAAGACCCCCCCCCTGAACGGGTTACGTAGTATGGGTACGTTCCCTGTTTTATTACTAAAGGATTTTTGTTTGATATTAGAAGAGAAAGGTTGTTTGTTTCATTTGTTATTTGACATATACGTACGTCGACGTTTGTCAAATTTTACTACGAAGTTTATTATTATTCAAATATTGTGATTATTTGCAAAAAAAAACACACAAAACTGCCAATCTCGCGAGATCTCGAAATTAGCGAGATCTCGCAGTATTGTTATTCTAAACTCGCGAGATCTCGCTTAAGCCCCAATCTCGCGAAATTTGCATTCCCTAGAAGCAATCAGTTTCTGAAACAGTAAAAATAAAACGTTGAAATTCCTTCCTTCCCCATGAACAGTTTCATATTTAAAATCCTTGCTTCGGATTCTATGAGAAATTTTACCCGAAAATAATAGTTAGGTCAGTACATCTTGCTTCATACCAACCATCCACAAAGCTTCTGAAAATGATTGCTATAAGTTGCCCGGTGGAATGCTGTCAAAAGCACTCAATCAAATTTGCAATCGGGGTCGTCCTTTCCCTTGCAATAATTAACCCCTACTTTCTCGACATTCCTTCCGACACGACACGCGAAAGCACCGAACAACAACAACTCTGGTAACCGCTTCCGCAGCTACCAAACTGGTAACAGATTCATTCCATCCGAGAACAGAGGCGGCAGGTAGTCTTTAGTATAGTACACGGCAAAAATTAATGCCGACCTGAACTTAAGAGGAATATAAACGCTAGAAATATTTCGAATGTGCCTGCAAAATTTTAAAATCGAGCGTCTTTTTGCACGAGGCTAGTAAGCGAAAAAGTGGTTTTTATTTATTTTGTGCATAATTTTATAAGAACGAAAAAAGGGGTATTTTTAAAAAATTGTTTCTTGTTAATACAATAAACAATTTTAAAAAAATAACAATCATAGTTAAGTCATGAAAAAACGCTTTTTTTTTGTGGTTTACACTTATATTTTTTGTTACGTAAATAATAATTTTATTGTAATTCCAATACATAGAAAAGCTAGTAAAAGCTTCGATTTATCCGTAGCATATTTTTTGATGTTCATACTGTAAGCCGATTCGTCGTAAAGATTAATCAAAATAGTATCTAAATAGGATTTCACGTATATATTTATCTTAATTTGATCCATTCTGTTGCAGGTACATTCGCTTTACTGACTTTACAATGACCCTAAGCGAAATAGAAAGATGCGTAAAACATACGTGCGACAAAGAAAGGCGTCGCCGTCAGGCCGCTTCTGTTTTAAAGCTTGGCTTTAATTTAATTATCTTCAAGCGAAACGATAGAAACAGCTTCAATTTATGAAAACCATATTTTTTGGTGTTCATAATATGAAGCGATTCGTTGTAAAGATTAATAAATAAATACTATCGTAGACTTTAACCAGGACGTAATAAGGTGCTCACGGTAGTGCTTCAAATATAGTTCTAACGCGAGGGACAAGCTGCCGATAACGGTCAATTCATGGAACATGCGGCAATCATTACCTGAATTCAGATGGTAATTAATTCTGACAGCACGAGTTCCAAAAATAAAAATCAATTCAAGCTATTCGGGAGGCGGGTATGAGTACCGCCGCCCCGGGAACCATTTATTGGATAACCAACACTTCTGCCATAGGTCACCCCAAGTGGTTCACTACATAAGTGAGGTGAGGTGAGGTTTTTCCGGGTCACGGCGGCAGATGCGTCTGCCCACCAGCTCCATTGCAGGCCTGATCGGGAGAGAATGGTTGAGGTAGTCCCTTTGACTTCTCCAGTTGTACTCTCTCGGAACATCGCCTTGCACCGCAGTGAGAGATTCATACGTCCGTCAATCCTGAACACACTCACTCCCAGATTCCTCCCATCCCTAATACCCTTTTCCTTCTCAGAACTTCCTCTCCGTCCTTTTGTAAAAAAGACCCTCCACACAGCATCTCCAAAGACGACCTAGGCCCTGAATGGAATTATATTCCTCTGGGCCTCCTGTAGAGCTAATTTAAAAAAGCTGGGTTTCGAATAAAGTAAAGTATTGACCATCACGCCTAAGAGTAAATTCCATATAATTCAGTCTAAACCATTCTAAACCCTAAAAAATGCATTCCATTTCGGATCTATTGAAACAATTCGGCCACAGGAACCGCTCAGCATTCCGTCCCTGCTCTATCCGTCACATCAGAAGGTAGATCTTCCACCACGTATTCCATATTCTGTATGACAGAGGCAGAAACAGAACACAGAACACCTGAGAGGCGAAAGAGCGAACATCAGACTCCGAGCAACCGGCTTTCTCGGCAACCTGTCGTCTGGCTTGCCCGTACGGTGTAACGGGGCTGACACACTTCTCATAAGAACCGGCGGCAACAATACGGCGAATAATCACATGTGAGATGTGAGCACAACACACAACCACACAGATCTTAACACACAACCACACAGATCTTAACACACAACCACACGACAGACGGAAATTGAATTGAGAAGCGTGCGATGAGTTCGCTGATTGTGCAGATGCAACAGCATTTTCGACATTTTCTTAGCTTTGAAGCAGAAAGTCTTTTCTCTAACTAAATACTCCAGTTTCACGAAATTTCCACAGCTTCTTCCGTCTAGAATTTCTTGGTTTAGATGATACCCGGTCGCCATACACATCAGGCTGATAAGGGCCCGCAACCCGGATTTCTACCGATTTATTACATATTTCCCTTAAACACGGTAAGTTTTAAAGCTCTTAAAAAAATATATGTTATTCTTGAAGATAATATCTAGACTTTGCCCGCGCCGAAACGCAAATTATATGAAATTCCCTCGATAGAAAAAAATAGCAAAGTATGCTCCAAAAATTATTATAAACACGTTTGTTTCAGTTATTTTACAAGTTATATGTATGAAAAAATTCACAGTGTTTCTTTAAATGCTGTTTAAGATAATGCCCGCGAGAGTTTTGCTCTATTTTAAACGAGTCGTGTTTTATTAAACATTTTCGCAATTTTCGCATCGATTTTGTCGCTGTAAATGTTAGCGCTCTCCTCTAACATTCGTAATTTCGTATCTCTCCATCTTCTGCTTTTCGAGCCCGGTTGCAGAGCCTCAATACCTAAATAAAATCGTCAAAATCGAGGTTTTGTGTTCCCTAAGATTTTTTTACCATCTTTATAAAAAGAAAATATTCTATATCTGTACAATTTGCTTTTTTAAAAAATACGTCGTATTGTTTGTATACCAGGCAATTTTAACCATTTTTGAAGGGTCCCAACACTCCTATAAAGACTTATAAAAAAAAAACAAAACGTACCGATACGATCGATATCTATATTATACTAGCTGACCCGACGAATTTCGTACCGCCTCAGAATCAATAACTGTTGCATTACTTATTAGCTGAAATAAAAACAGTTTTTTTAATAAGTCAAAAATTACACAATGAAGCAATGTCAGTATTATGGTGTATGGCAGTATGGCGTTGTGACACGGATTTATATTTTTTTCTGATTATGAGGGAAATTTATTATAATTATCGTATTTTTCCTTTGGAGGGATACAGACACACGTTCACCGTTTGTCTCATTTTCGACTATTAACATTTAGTGTGTATGAAAGAGGGGCAGCATTATATGTTTAAGAACAAAAGCAAAACAATCAGCGCATTGACATTTGACCTTTTTGAATTTTTGGAATTTACTCACTAGTCGATAGGTATTATAATTATCACAATATTGCTGAAGCTCTTTTAATAGATGAGAATTCGTTTCATACAAAATGTATGAGGAACAACACATATAAAAACACATAAAATCCAATAAAAGATTTTCACGTAACTTAAAAATTATTATAAAAAAAACCAAGAATCCTGTAGGTACCCGTAAACTAATACGTTTACAAAAAAAAATGAAAATAATAAAGAATTAAGAACATGTAAATAAGAACATGAACACAAATATAAATGTGATTTTTTTCGGCTTGCAACATCAGCACCGCTTTGGGATATGACATTTTACAACATAAATTAACAAAAATGAAGATTAGACACTATATTATTTGTTTTATAAGTAACTACTTTCAATTACATATAGTCCAACACGAAAAATATTCAACAGTTGTCTTTAAAAAATGACCCATTAACAAATAGATAAGACGATTAAATGTCTTTCCCTTTTACGTATGTACGAGATATGAGGGAAAGTTGGAAAAGAGATAAGATTATTATTGATAATTTTCCTTTTTTTTAACGCACATAGCACCATGCTAAGAACAAACATATTGATAAAATTTTCTCTTCAAGATAACTAGAAAGTTCAAATTAGATACAAAGTTATGTTCATGACCCTGACAGGAAGAAACTTGTTTCATTGCTTTTATGTATTAGAAAATTGCAGTAAACATTTTGTTAATATAGGAATAAACGTGGTAGAATGCAGATGTACAAAATTAAAGACGCAGTTAATTTGGATGACGTTCTTACACGCCTTGACCACCTACATAGAAGTCGAGACGCGAGTGCTAATTATCGATGATAACTTATGTGCATTTAAATGAGGTTTTTCAACAACGGAAAGCTTGCGTAAAATATACGACGAAAAAATTCTTAGAGGACCGTTCGCCAAACAGTCAATAGCTAATTCGCTTCTTTTTTACACTAAACTTGACAATATTTTTCTTACTCTGACAAATTACACAAGCTTGTAAAAATTTTTTATAATGACAAGTAGGTACAACCAAATACGTCAACAAAATTCCACAAATGACACTGATTCCATAAATTGAAGTGTAATGATTTTGGTTTCTTTCATATAGATAAGACTTCGAGAAACTTTGAAATAACGATAATCTGACGGATCTGCCGGATTTGCCCTTATGATGGACACTGCAACGCTGTCCAAAACGTTGGCTAAGGAAGGAGGTAGCGCAACACGGCATACACCCCAAAAACAAATAACGAAAATACTTTTGGCCCTGAACATCTAATAAAGAATTCTGAAGAATTAAAGGAATATAATATATGCGATGTATAAACAATAATAGTTTCTCGGAGTTTGGCAATCATTTTTTTGCACACGAGTTACACTTTTGACTTCAGTAGTGGAATTGAGTTACTACATTGTAATTTTATTGTCATTCAGTTGAACAAATTGGAAATCTTAAAAATTAGAAAAAGCGGAAATACGAATTTAAATATTATAAATAGTCAGAAATTTTTTTTAAATGACTCACTATTAAACTTGTTCCCTTTGTGAATTATGCCCTATTACCCCCCTTCCCACTCCAACCTTTCCATTAACACCGTTAGTCTATTGTTGTAATTAGTTTTAAGTAAACCCTGAAGAAGTGAGCATCGCCCACGAAACATGTCAGTTTTTTATTTTATTTTATTTTTTTTTTTTTTTTTTATTTTATTTTAGCATATAAAATATAATGTTAAGTGTACATTATGTAATAATTTGTGTACATTCATGTTCAAATATCTTAATTAATACCACTCTTCCATGGAAGCATTAGCTTGTGTCTGGAAGAGTAGTGTACATTTTTTAAATGCTTTATTATATCTTAAGTTCTTAAATTACAATGTGAATGTAAAAAAAAAAAAACAATAAGTTGTAAGTTCGGTTTAATGTAATTGTAATTATAAGTATTTATCAACTATCAAACAATTCTATTATTTGGATAATGTATCTAGAATTGGAGTATCACTAGGAAACTGAGTTATAAGTTATTTTATAAGCAATAAACGTAGTTAAAACTAAGAAATCTATTAATTTTGAATTATATATTTTAAGTTTATTGCGGATTTCAATGCTTTGTTTACCTGAAAGCACCATATATATATATATATATATATATATATATATATATATATATATATGCTGTATTGGGTTTGGAGACAACTGATTTAGAAACGCGGTCAAATCAGAAATCGACAGTGAAAACTAAGTGAGATCATTCAACCTAACAAAATGCACATAAATTTACATTGAAATGTTTAGTGTTTACCTAAATACTGGCTAGTTCAAAGAAATTGTCTATTTGCTGAACAATTTAAGAAATTCTCAGAACTCATTCAATAAATTAAAAAAATTTCAACAATCGAAGACTTATTTTAACTGCCAATAATAAATTACAATTTGTATGCAATCACAACATAATATTTCCCAAGAATTTACATCAGCATTCTGAAGGTCATTTACGCCAATAATTATTACTGTCAATTAATCTCGGCATTTAATTGTTGCAAATTGAGGTTGATGTAATCAAAAGTGGTGGAGAATGAAAATCCGTGATACGTCAACGCTACAAGTAAAAGTAATTCTGTGATATCATCACCGTGCAGAGATTCATGTGACCTTTGTGCGAGATGGGTTCGAGGAGGTTTTTTGTATCAGCAAGAATAATGTAAATGTCAAGGATGTAAATTGCTTCGGAATGCAACCACATTATTTTTAAATTTTGCTCACAGAGGTCAGACAAAAGAGTAAAAAGTCGACTTGATATTATAAAAATATTCTTCGCGGATCTTGATAAAAACATTACAAGGCAAAGGTGTTCCCATCTTAGTTTTTGTTTGAAAAAGGAGTGGGTCTTTAAAGATCTCGTAAGCACTCTGGCCAAAGTCCTATTATCTATCATATTTCACATTGTTACTTTGGTAGTAGCCCAGTCTCTTGAACGAAGTTCACGATGGTTGTTTTGGTATTTGGTCATGCCTCCAGGTTCTACAACATGTTATTCAATTCTCTATGTATCTAAGACGTCTTATTATCAATGAGAGATTAGCAACAAAGATGAATCGGTGTTTCTTCACTCTTTTCACATCTCCCAGAGACATTATTGGTGTTTACCACTTCAAAACATTTGTTACGGATTGCACAGATATTTGGTACGCGACATCGGATGGACAAATAGATTTATTTCTGTATACCAGGCATATGCATGTCAGTTATTGTACTGAAGACGAAGGGTACGTTCCAGAAAGACAGCACGACTGAGTGAATCAGATTCTTTAAGCAGGTGATGTCAGAAATATAATCAGAATATAAGACTATGCATACACTGATGTGTAAATATAGATAAATGTCAGAGATGTATAATACTCATTTAAAACAATTCTAGGTGAAAAACAAATTGTACAAACAAGATAACTATAATAAATTGTAGCTTATAGGTACATTCATTTGGTGTTAAGATGATCAATTTCACACCACAAAAAAATACACCGAGTAGCTCCATTATTTATTTGGTGTGTAATTATTTAGTACTGGAGGTTTTCGCATTGTCTCGAGCCAGAAACCCGATGTTGCGTTAATTTCTTATCGTGTTCAGAGGCCATTTAAATTATACTAAATTGCAGCTTTAAATTTCAAACTCTTTCACACCTTTTTGTACGAGTTGTTGTATGGTTTGTTCAGGTCGCTTGAATATGCATTCAATTCTTATTGCCTTAAGATGCATGGTGTGTAAAATGCACGGGTATAATAAAATCATTTTATTTGACAACCTACCGTACCTTCTGGGTGCATCCGGACCAAATAAATCATAATATGTCTAATATAATCTATCATAACATTTTTTTTTCGTTAGTTGTTTTTGGGGTGTCTTGCCATGTTTCGCTACCTCCTTCTTTAGCCAACGCTTCGGGCAGCGTTACACTGTAACGCTCTCCCATAACATGACAGCCCAAAAACAAGTAAGAAAAAAATGCTTTTGGCCGTGAAAATCTAAAATCATATGTATGATAACAGTATTGGAAAATTACAAAAGGTAATCGTCAACAACACGTGAACCATTTGCGCCGTTTAACTAAATAAATGACTTGGATTGCTTGCCATGTTTTCTGCATTAATTAAAACTCTTGTAGGCACTGCACAATACAATACGACAAAAAAATTTAAGGTTGGAAACTTAGAACCGCAAAAAAATCTTTAAATTAAGCTGTAGGTACAGGGATATTATAAATGTTTAGAAAACTTACCACTTGAGGTATGCGGTCTCTCCGGAGATGGTGCGAGGTCACTTCCAATGCCACTGGATCCTGCTGAAGACCCAACAACTGCCGTGCGAGTATTCCTCTTTGCAACAACTTGAGGAACTGCAGAAAGCACACGTCTGTTGGTATCGTAGTCCCTCGGAGGAAGCAAAAGTGGCTCTCTTCCTGCTAGCCTTGTCCTCAATTCCGCAGCAAGCTTCTCAGCTACAATCTCTTGCTCTGGTGCTAACCTCATCTCCACTGGAGGCACTCTGTTCTCATGAGAACCATGGCGAATATCACGCGGATCGATGATATGGTCTCTGCTGTCGATCCTTGATTCTCTTGGGTCTATTCTCGGGTCCCTTGGATCAATTCTATCCCTTGGATCTCTCGGATCTATTCTAGAATCTCTCGGATCTCTAGAGTCTCTATGATCAGTTCTCCCATCTCTTGGGTCGTTTCTCATATTCCTGTTATCGACTCTAGCATCTCTTGAGCTGATTCTAGGCTCGATTCTCTTATCGTAGGATCCACTCCTCTCATTAGAGCCGTGTCTCTTTTCGCTGTATCTCGGAAGTTCTATGTCGTTTCTTGAATCGATGTCCGAAGGGATGTTATCGTCTGGAAGATCTGGTTCGTCGTCTTCTTCTGGTCCTAGTCCAGCTATAGCTCTCAGCTGAGTGCACAGTGCTTGAGCTGTCTGCTCAGAATCACACCTATATGCGTGTGCATGTAGGGGGCACCTGTAAAAGAAACATTGATAAGTGAAAATAATTTTTGGTTTAGTGGCTTCTATGTTTTGTAATTCAAATAAGCAGCAGCATCGTGGAGACGCTTGTAGACTAAGCCTATCTTCTCACCTTGGGAGGGGCTGTGTTGGGATGGTCTCGGTTTTAGAGGATTTTGTTGACCTGATTGAAGAGAATCAGGTTTTAAGAAGAATCTTTCGCACATACTTATATCATCAAAATAATGTCAAAGACATGAGAATGTGAAATTTCTGAATTTCAAAGAGAAATTAAGAGAGGTGTGAAAATAATAGATAATAATTCAAATCTGTGACTCAAGTTTTGACAGATACCAAAATTATCATAAAGAAAGTTTAATTAAAAATAATACATGTAGTAAATAAAGATATTTGGTGTGGGCTAGTACAAAAACGTACCAACGTCGAATTTTTTGTCCTTAAAAAAGTGTGAATTTCCTTAAGAATCAATCGTCAGATATAAGCCAATTCAAAGAAATAAAAGAGAAGAACTAGAATGTTAAGAGATTTTATATTGTTATGATGTGTCATAATGACACATTTTTATAAATTGGAATTTTCTGGTTTCGAATTTGTACTCATCATTAGACCAAATGGTATTTTATATTTTTTATCCCGAAATCAAAGTTTAATGATGCACAGTATAGGATAAGAATAAAGGTTTTATATAGAGATATTTGTTAAGTTTAAAATATTTCAAATACAATACCTGGTAGCAGGGTTGTACAGTAACAAGATGCAAACAACAGCATCACCCCTGGACCTAGCTTCCGTCACACTGTCAGCGGGTAGCAGATGCTTCACCGTCCTCCCGGCCACATTCTGGACTATCTTCAGCCCCCGCCCTGACACCTGCAGCGTGACCTTGGTGGGCGGGGAAGCTGGGTTGGCGGTGGAAGCCGCCCTTGCTTCTAGCCTGGTCAGGGCGGCAAGTGCCTGCTTGGCCCCAGTGGCAGACCTCGCCTCCTGAGCGCCGAGGAACCACACATAATACGAGGACTTCTTCACGTCCTTCTTCGTGACTCGTAAAGCCATTGTGGATGTTATAATGATGCACCAGAAAGACTAAGACATGTTAATCTTTATTGGAACCACCTGTGAACAAATGAAATGGACTGATATTAGACACTAGTTTTGTTTGAGATTTTTCCATCTATATTGCATTTCATGAGCATTAAATCGACGATCAACACTTTCCTTATTTTTTAACATTTGATTTTCGGCTTGTTTAAGCTTTTGATGCATTTGTGATCAGTTTTCAAGCATAACGGTTATGTCGTTATGCCTTTCGGCTCATCGCAATTTTATCAAAGTTAAAATGAGACGAGAAAATTGAAATTTTTGGATGGATTGTTTCAAATTTAACAACTCATAAAATATTTGAAGTTAACTTTTACGTATTGTGAAAGTTCTAATTCAAGTTCTGTGATTGTTTCAGTTTCATGAAGCAACTGGCCTATAATTATATAACAACAGAACTTGAAAAGAACTTACACAGAACGTGAAAATTAATTTCAAGTATTTGATGAATTGTTCAACTTTTTTAAACAACCCGCCCCAAACGAGGCTGATCGTCTGTTGTATATTTGATGGTCATCAAAATTTAACAGACTGGTTCATTTTGAAGCCATAAAATCATCCTAAAACTTGTTTAATATTTATACAATGAGTTGAGAAACGTATTAAGCGATAAATATTCGAAAAACCTTTTGCATAGAAGTTTAGTTTTGGTGTTATAATCCGCATCTCCATCTTTTAACGGTTTTCTCTTTGCAGCCAATTCAAAAACCAGAAGCAGCCTACAGGATTTAACCGGTCTAAAGTAGTCAAGTTCAACGAAAGCGTTAAGCAGAGGTGAAATTCCACTAGCACGGTTCGCGTTGCTTCTAATTGCAAGGTTTTAGATAAAATATTTGAAATAATGGAAAAAGGCTAAAATTGAAAAGACAATGAGAGAGAATGGAAAGAATAAATAACGGTAAAAAAGGGAAACGATAAAAGAATAAAATTTAAAATAGGAAAAAGCAAAAAGGAAGGAGATTAGAAGGAAAAAGAGATAAACAGGAGAAGGCAGATTAGGTATATACCTATCTACTTAGTTATAGCTAATAGCTAAGCCATTCCACAATGTTTAAATGTAATGTCTCCTACATTCTCTCCAGAGACATTCGTAATTTGTAAGTACTGGAACTTGTATTCTCCAGTACTGTAGGATGCTTATTGAAAGACATTAGGTCCCATTAGAAATCTACGTTTGATCTGCGGAGCTCCTGAACTATAATGACAACGCACATTTACATTTACCTTCGGTCACATTTGGCCCAACTCGCAACGAGACCTTGTGACCCGAAGATCCCATAGCCAACTTAAGTAATGTTGCAACTAAATCATAGACAAATATGATGCATTACAATAAATTAAAACAAAAAGATTGTCCTCCATCAAATATAGACCTAACAACCCCAATAGATAATAATAACAATTTTTATTTTAGTAATTTGTACATTTAATTTTACAAATTTCAAATTGATTGTAATATTTCATATTCATTATATTTTTTCTAGTTTTATGTAGCTCCTACAATATCTTGCATCTTGCTTTTTCCAATTGGTGTGGACTTAGTTTCTGATGGCGTGTTATATAACTTCATTCCCTTGAATAAATACAAGTAAATTCTTATACAGTAAACTGTTCTGCGTATTCGCTTTGTCCTTTTTTGTAGCCTGATATCCTTGCACGTCCTTGTGTTATGTCTGTGAATGTCTTTGTTATATACAGTCATTATTTGAGTATTATTTTGGTAACATGTTGTTTAATATTTGGTGGATAAATATAATCGTGTTCAAAGTCAGCATTTGTTTCACGGTTAACCAATTTAGTTCCTTTAATATTTTAATTATTTTTGAAAATCAATTTCATCGAAGTATTAATCTCATTGCCCCGTTTTGGAGAATTTGTAACTTATTTTGTTCTCTTTCGTTACATAGGAAAAGAATAATTGAGCAGTAGTCGAAGTGTGGAGCAATAATTGAATTGTATGATCAACTCTAGAACTAAAGATCGCTTTGAGAGCATACAAATAATATAATAACAATAGTTTCCCTTATTTTTCAATAAACATAACCCGACAAATACAAAGGAAAATAATTAATCAAAGAAAAATAGCTGAATAATCTGGAAATGTGCAAAAGTTTACTTGCTTATTTAAAAAATATCAATTCTGTTTCTTGTAATGAAATCACACATTTATGTAGGTGTTTACTAAGAACCCAGTGGAATCTTGTAATCTTGTTCCCCGTGGGGTGAAGGTCTCCCTTTTCAAAGGAAACTGGTTTATTTGTCATAAACTGCGCGAACAATCGAGCGAGTTAGTTGGTGCCTAGACTTGCATTGCAATCTCACCTAGCGTGCATTTGTAATATTATGTCATGTTTATTTCGTTGGACTGATAAAGCCACTGGGCTACATGCACGGGTTTTCCAATGACTTTTATAAATTTCATTTTAATATTGAAAAAGAAAACACTCGTACGCATGCGCGGATCAATGATATGGTCTCTGTTGTCGATCCTTGATTCTATTGGATCTATTTTTTGATCTCTTGGATCTATTCTTTGGTCTCTTGGATCTATTCTTTGGTCTCTTGGATCCATTCTTTGATCTCTTTGATCTATTCTTTAGTCTCTCTGATCTATTCTTTGGTCTCTTGGATCAATTGAATTTATTCTAGAATCTCTAGGATCTCTAGAGTCTCTGTGATCAGTTCTCCCATCTCTTGAGTCGGTTCTCATATTCCTGTTGTTGAGAGTTTAGTTTCACAAAAATGTTATTGAAAAAATCATGTGTTTTATTTCCTAGCCTTTCTACAGTGATGTTTTGCTTTCAACATTAAATTCGAATAAAATTGTTTAGTTATCTAAATTGCACACATACAAATACGAAAATTATGCGTATTTCGTACCTAATATCTACATATATAAAAATGAATCCCTGTTTCCCTTGGCCACGCCATAACTTCAGAACGGCTATACCGATTTCATTAATCTTTTTTTATACGTTTTCTAATACGTTTTAGGAGGTTCTTACGAAAATAAAATTGCGCAGAAAATTGGATTATTTCAGAAAATTTTGCGACTATTTTAACTTTGCATGTTTGATAGTTGGCGCGTTTGATAATTGTGAATTTAGCAGGAAGCTGTTTTTTTTGTAACAAAAGAATTGTCTATGGATTTTTTAAATTATAGATATTTAAAATAGGTAGCTATGTTTGGTACCAAATTAGATCGATTGTTCTTATAATATACAAAAATGAACATTTGTAATATATGAAAAATTTAAATTTGATAAAAAATTGTAATAGGTAGCACGCGAGCTGTTTGAAAACTGAATGTACTGGGAATGAATATATGGAACGCGGGAGGGGGATTGACGGAATGGAGGAGCGAGAGAGGGGAGAGGGTAGGCGGGGAAGGTAGAAGGGGAACGTGGGAGGGGAAGGGAATGCAGGAGGGGAACGGGGACGCACGGGAAAGGACACGCAGAAAGAAACAATTTATTTCTTTGAATATGGAATTGCAACGCATGCCGGGGACCAGTTAGTAAAAAATAAATTTTGATAAAGCTATATCTTGAAAATTGAGTGCGCAGACTCGAGATAAAATAAATAGCGGGATATTTAAATTCCAATTTTGAAAAATTACACTTAAATTGAGCGCTAATTTGAATTCATTGAACAATTGAATAATTTCACGGGATAACGCACATCACAAACAAACGAAAATAGTAGGTCTGGTAATTAAAACAATATTTAAACAAAGTTTTTTTTTACATTAGCTCCACATGGGAGGAGGCCCTGAGGAAAATAATTCCCCTCAGGGTCTAGGTATGTCATCTTTGGGGATCCTGTGCGGAGGGTCTTTTTAGAAAAGGAAGGAGACGAAGTTCTAGGAAGGAAAAGGGTATTAGGGATGGGTAGGAATATGGGGGTCTGTGTGTCCATGAAAGATGAACGTATGAATCCATCCCTCTCACTGCGGTGTAAAGCGATGTTCCGAGAGAGTGCGGCTGGAGAAGCCAAAGGGGCTCCCTCAACCATTCTCTCCCGATCGCCATGCAGTTGGTGGGCAGACGCATCCGCCGCCAAAATCAGAAAAAGATATTGGCTCCGCTGGGACTCGAACCCGCTGTCCCAGCCGAGCCAACATCTTTTTCTGATTTTTCTGTCTCCAGATTTTCGATTCAGTTTCGCTAATATTGTCTTTATTTAATTAAATATTATAATTTGAGATTTTACTCATAAAGTTTAAAAAATAAAAATACTAATTAATTAATTTTAACAAAAAACTATGCATCTCTCCTATTACACTACTGGGTTTCTGGCAAGTTCTTTCACCAGCAATCACCACAGGTCTCCCTGTGTAAGTGTTGTAAATGAAAATTTCACCACCTGTGTAAAAAAAAATTATCTTCGTGTAAATACAACGAATACAAAATGTGCGATGCAACATTGGAACTGTAAGTGGAACAAAATGGATAAAGTAACACCTTTTTTATGTCGAATACTTTATTACACACTTGTTAACAACAGGCAAGAGCTTGGAACACCATAAAACGATATTGCGAAGCATTCATACATAAGTTTTCTTTACGCTTTGAACAACAAAACATCTTGTAAGAGGGAGCCACAAGCCAAAAACGTACGTATTCTTGTTTTTTTTTTAACATTTTAAAATTCATTTTTAATCAGACCAGTTTACAATTATCTTATAAATATTAAATAAAGTACATTTTTCAATAAAGTAAAAATATATGACAAAAATTTTCAGGTTGGTTGGTAATTATTGCACTAATTATTGCTTCACACAGGAGGCACTGATAAAAATAATTCCCCTCAGGGCCTGTGTCATCTTTGGGGATGCTGTTTGAAGGGTATAATGTGCCATTAATTCCACGAAATAGGTAATAGAAATAAAAATCGCTTGGCAAACGGTGTCAAGAGGTCACGATTTCAAGAACAAAAGGTTTTTTAAATTTTATTTTATGAATAATTTTGCAAGAAAAAAAAAAATATTTGCAAATAAATAACAGAGGTGTAATTCACACGTGGTAGAAGTGAATCCTTCAGAAAAGTAAAGTAGACAAGAGTGGGGAGGTTACAAAGCACCGCACAAAGAAGAGACCGATAGGCTACGAAGTACCGCACAAAGAGGAAACCGATTATGCCATCTCATTCTCTCGTAGACTAAATCCTATAGATGTATGTGTTTGTCTCGTTTTAGTGTCGCTATTTTTCGTTTCATTGAGTGTCAAATCACACAGCTGCTAAAGAAGTTTTCACTTCTTTCAAGAGGTCACGATTTCAAGTACAAAAGGTTTTTTTTAAATTTATTTTATGAATAATTTTGTAAAAAATAAAAATAGTAAATCAATGGAAACTGTCCCATGTATATATTTTTTTAATTTTTTTTAAAGCTGTTTCTGATACATGTTCATACATTTCTAATGAAAAATACATTTTTAGTATTTTCGTTATTTGTTTTTGGGGTGTTATGCCGTGTTACGCTACCTCCTTCTTTAGCCACCGTTTCGGACAGCGTTGACTAAAGGAGGTAGCGCAACACGGCATAACACCCCAAAACAAATAAAGAAAATACTTTTGGCGGTGAAGACCTAAAAACGTACAATTTTTTAGTAGTTAACGCTTATATTTTTTTATAAAATAATTAACAATTTTGTTTTAATTGCACTCAATGTAGAATATTTTTTTTAAAATGTCATTTCGGGGGGGGCCAATTGTTGGCGAATTAATTGTCGGGTCACCCACTCTCTGAGCGTGTTTGTCTCTTTCTAGTGTCGCTTTTTCGTTTTATCGAGTTTCAAATCACGACGGTGCTAAAGAAGTTTTCACTTCAACAATACTGTCTCCATAACTCCAAAGTAGGTACTCTAATTACAAGTATACGTAGAGCGTTGCCAATCCAAACAACCAATCCTGCGAACAGTGCTTGTCGAGTGTGCGGCCTAGTGACACGGTTCCCTCGAGACTTGGGGCCCCGAGCCCCGGGCCCGAGGCGGAGCAACTATTGCAATGGAGCACCGGAGCACCCATCACAATATCTCGCAGCGGAGCAGGTATTTGGTGGGGCAACGGAAGGTGCGGAAGGACCCAGAATGCGGAGTTATTATTGATGCGCTGTGCGTCAGTGATTTCATTTTTTTTAATGGAATTCTTGAAATCCTTGCCAACTTGTTGGTTCATTATACCTATGTAATTATTATTTATGATACGACGCTGACGGTCTGCAGAGCTTCTATAGCTGCATTATATTTCTTTTAGGAATACACAAGCCGAAATGGGTATTTATTCTTAGTGTGTCTTATACAAGGGCGGATTTAGGGGGGGCCCCGTAAAAATACCGTCTGGTATTTTGTGTACTGTGGAGATTCCATCACAGTACATACTTAGAAGTAAAAACTGACTTTATTAAACATTTAATTTTTCTATTGTTTTGACACTTTCATAACCCTTCTTGTAGAAATAAACTTGAAGTATGATACTTCAAGTTTATTTATAACAGCAATTATTGATTTTTTTTGCCCGTCCGCCCCTTGTGCCTCCCCAGAAAAAACTTCTGGATCCGCCCTTGGTCTTATATCACCACGAATGTAGGTAAAAGACAGAAAAAATCGCTTGGCAATAGAGTCTAGAAACTTTCGATTTTTATTTTTATTTTTGAAGTGAAAACTTCGTTATCACCGTTGTAATTTGAAACTCGATGAAACGAAAAAGCAACACTAAAAAGAGACGAACACATATTTATCCTGCGAGAGAATGAGGTAGTATAATCGGTCTTCTCTTTGTGCGGTGCTTCGTAGCCTATTGCTCTTCTCTTTGTGCGATGCTTCGTAGCGTCCCCACTCTTGTCTATTTTAGCTTTCTGAAGGTTCCACTTCTACCGCGTGTGAATTGCAAATTCAAATTCTTTGAGTTCTTTCGTAATAATTTTCTATTGAAAAAATACATTATTTAGTATATTTTTTATAAAGCAATTATCAAATTTAATTTAATTATTCTCAAGCGAAACGATAATAAAAACTTTAATTTATTCAATGCATATTTTTTTGTTTTCATAATATTAACAGATTAGTAGTAAAGATTAATCGAAAATAGTGATTTCACTGATAGCTTCGCCTTAATAAAACCCCCCTTGCAATTTATCCAGAAACTAAAATAAAATAGAGTATAATCGAGAGTAGCCTCGTGTCCTCGAGTGTGAGTGAAATTAAATTTGTTCTTAATGTTATTTTTAATATTCTTATCCTCTATCCTTCTCAAACTAACTGAGGGAGCTAGTAGGTCTACTATTACTAATCTGAGTATTGTTCCAGATGGGGGGACACATTTTTCGGAGATGTCGACGATATATTCGTGGTAATAATATAAGACATACCTATCTTCTTCTTCTACATGAATAAAAATGAATCGCCGAAATGTATGTACGCGCATAACTTCCGAACGACTGCACCAAATTGGTTAATTCTTTTTTTTTGTGTTCGTCATTGTCAGGACAAGGTTTGTATTAAACTACTGATGAGCTTTGGCATTATGAAATTTGTATAAAAAATGCAATAGGTGGCGGGGAGGGGGAAGGGAGGAGGGGGGGGGGGAGAGGAACTCGGGAAGGGGGAAACGGAATGAATGGGAAAGGACACGCAGGGAGAAAAAATCTTTATTTAATGGCATAGCAACGCATGCCGGGAACCAGCTAGTAAGATATAAGGCAACCGGTGTGTTGCGTCCTCTCTTCATAAGGTGATAAGGAAAGCCGAGCTCAGTATCAAGACAAAGATGGCAGTGTTCAAAACGATTTACCGCCCGATGCTCACTTATGGCCACCAGATATGGATGCTAAACGAATGAACGCGCTCTAGAATCCAAGCTGCCGAAATGAGGTACTTGAGAGGAGTAGCAAGAGTTACGAAATGGGATCATATGAGAATCTCGACGATCCGAGACGATCTAAACATTGAACTACTGTTACTTGTCATAGAAAAATCGCAACTGAGGTGGCTTGGGCATGTACTAAGAATGTCTGATGACCGAATTCCGAGGAAGATAATGAGCGCGATTCCAGAGGGTAGACGTCCAGTGGGCCGCCCCAGATACAGTTGGGCGAGGCAACTCCAGAAACTGTGTGAGGAGAGTATGGGAGTGCCATGGACGTAGGCCGAACAATCAGCACAAGGCAGGAACGTATGGAGGAGCCTTGTCGATGCAGTGGGTCTCCGACCCGAATAAGATAAGGGGAAGAAGATGATGATTATGATATAAGACATACTAAGTATTGACATATTTTTAGGTGTAAAACTAGGTCTTGAAGAGACCCAAGTTGTAGGAGGGAGAAAACACAAATGTAAGACGTTCTACAGCCAATCTGATGATCACCAGAGCGACTTGTAAGAACGATTCGTTCTCATGCAAGGAATGGAGTGGTTAAATAAAAAAATTTCTATACAGACGTAATACTTCCTATGTCTCACAATATTATCAATTTTAATTAGTTCGGCATCGTTTGCAAAACACAAAAAATGCTATTACATATTTTAGATACTTCGATACGTAACCAAATAATTTGCAATCATTAGTTTTGCTCTCGCTCACACAACAAAGTGGCTAAAACACAACAAAATGGTGTCACAACACATCAAAACGCATGATTAATTATTATCCTGCTTCCTCGTTCAACTGCCTGATGCATGTTGCAAGTGTTGAAATGTATCGTGAAAGTTTACACGGTTCACTCTTGAGAACGCGCCACTAATGCCAATGCCGCCATACACCGCAAAATTAGGCCGAGTTCGTACCGAGTGAATAACCGACTGTAATTTATTCAACTACTCAAACATAATAAATTGTTAGGTAAGTAGAAATTAATCGTTGAATGGACGGTGTGTCTCTTTCTAGCTTACCGGAAGAAGGGGGACCGAGCGGTGAACTAGATCAAAAGAGAATAATTATAAAGTAAACGCAACGCCTTGTTCGATATCGCGAATTTCCTGTTTGCTAACTTATGGTTGATAGGCCAATTTCTATTCTCATGTTACTTACCACCTGACAGGAACTCACACAATCATATTTTTCGTACTGGTTGGTAAAAACGTAATTTCTTAACTGTCTTATAAAGTTCTCAGTTATTTGAGATTGAACCGATATGCTTGAACTTTGAACTGTGATTTCACCCAGGACAAATGTAAAGGATTTGAGAATGTGGATTATGCAGATGATTGTAGAAAAATATAAAATAGATGTAAACAATGGCGTTGTTTATAATGTTATTAATATTGTTATTTTGTTTGTTCTATTAATTATATTATCAACTAACTAATAGAGGTACGCAGAGAGGACGAACCGCCAAAGAACTCGGTCTTGGCACACACTCTGCGCCTTATTCATATTCACACATCGTTTTAGACGTACTCTTCTATTATTCTGACATTTGATATGGCCCGACACAAGTATCTGATTCACTTGATCTTGCCGTGATCTTGCACGCCTCGGGCGTCATTTTTTCATTAACATATTCTCCTTACACTCCTTTCCTCGTTCATTTCTTAATCTTACGGATTACGCTTACATCAGCCTTGCGTTCTTTGCGGATCTCCACATTTCTCACACGATCATACATTGTTTTACTACACACACGCATCAGGGATCTCATTTCTACAGCATTCAGTCTACTTTCATCATTCCTCTGTCAGTTTCATACCTGACTTCAGGGTAGGTACCAGCAGTAGCTCAGCGAGGGGGAGGGTCGGGACCCGACGGGGGGGGGGGGGTGACGGGGTGACACTACACCCGACCGCTTGAAAAACATTACGAAGGATATTGTAACAAAAATATTGAATACGGTGTTATTTATATTTTCGTAGCTCTATGGCTCCCCGTGGAACGTACGTGGAGCCACCCTTCTTCACCAAGTCTTCTAAAAAAAATGAAGTTAAAATCTACGAGTATATATATCTAAGTTGCTTCGTATTTCATTTGATCGTGACTTTCGGTCCTTATCATCTTGAATTCTTTCCAGATTTCGAGTTCATTGCAGTCTTTGTAACCTACAGAATCTTTAATCCGTCAGGTCTATTTGTTCGGTTTTCGGAACAACTCATATGCGTCTCATAGAAATCCCTTACTATCATGGTTAGATACATGATCTAAACGGTGTTTGAAAGAGGAAACACCACGCTTTATATTCAAATCTAAAAATTAAATAATTTCAATGTCACTTTTATGAATTCAAAATTTCCGACCGAATTTGAATAAAAATTATGAAACTTTAAAAATAATTATTAATCAAACAATTTAACTTTGTTTGAACCACTTATATATTTGAGTAAAGCCGACCGGTTTCGGAACGACCGTTCCTTCTTCAGGGCAAACGTATACTATATATGTATATGCCCTGAAGAAGGAACGGTCGTTCCGAAACCGGTCGCCTTTACTCAAATATATAAGTGGTTCAAACAAAGTTAAAACGTTTCATTTATCTATAATGGATAACCACAAAGTTATAGCTACATTCAAAAGTTTATAATTATTAATCCTTTTTACATGGGAGCGCGAATTGCTTGCCACGATAATAACATATTTGCTAAGGCCAAATGCTCGCCCCAAAAAGACTCGCCCAATACACATAGCAATATTTTGTTGCCGTGTTTAGTTAAAACACTATTACAAATGTTTCATAATTTACTTACCCCTGTAACCAGCGACGAGCACACTGGAGAACCGCCCACATTCGCTATGTGCACATTGATATGTAGATATATTGTATAGAATACGCTACCGTTTTGGCGTTGTATTTCGTTAAATGTATGGATGTTACCTTCTAGCTGTTCACGGCAAGAATGATGACGTCACACATTTTAGATTCAAGCGAGGCTCTATCCCCTCCCCATGGAGCGAGCCGGTTCCAAGGAGGAGCTTCAGCCGGCGCCATGTGGAGGGGGAAATAATACGTTTTTATCACTTAGGGCAGGTCCATGTATATTCATATGTCCGTGGTTATCAGTAATTTTAGTTAGAAAAAACCTAAACGTGAGACTGAAAATTGTTTATTTCCAATTATATTTATTAGCGTATTTCACCACCGTTCCAAAACAGTTTTTTGTTTTCGGATACATTCAGAAATATTCCATTTATTTATTTATAAGTACATGTTACATAAATAATACATATACTTCAGAAGATACATTAGGTCACCTTACTAGGCAGCTGCCTGTATCATGGTGTATTTGGATTTTATTTACTAGTTTATGGTCCTGTTTGTGAAATTTGCATCGAAAGACTGCTAAATTCATTTCTACTTTGGATTAGGTACCAAATTACTAGTATTATAATACCATATACCGCCCTCCTGAAAAACTGGTTAAAATCTCTAAAGACCACGCCTATCCCAGTTGATAAAGTATTACAAAATACCAATTTAATTTACTGCTATAAAATAAATAACGCCTTGTAAAGATACCTGTAAGAAAAAACTATTTATCAGCTACATTCGTAGCCGAGACGGATTGGAAACCCGAAATACGTACCTACCTGTAAAATGTCGTAACTAACTCTGGTTGCAATGAAGTCTGGTTTTTCTCTCCTCCGCTTCCACTATATTGTTGGTTGGTACATTTAATACAATGATTAACAGGCTCTGACTTGTGAGGTAAAAGATCTCTCTCGGGCTAGAATACAGATTTGGGCAATAGATGAGAGAGGCACTAGGGTAATGCATTGCCCATGGATTAAAACGGTGACTCGAAAGTTGATCCGCTGACAATTGGCGCCACGAAATGATATTTACTACAAAATGTATCAATTTCAAACTTAAAATAGACTTCAAAAATACCAATTACCGTACCTTACCCTTAATTATAATTTCGTATGAATATCAAACGAATTTATATAGTGTCGATTTTTTGCACTTATGCACTGGTTTACACAGTATATAGACAAGCAGATTTTTCCTTGAAGCATTTGAATGAAAACATGTTTTACACTTTGTTATTCGGCGGTACCTACTTCCTCTCTGCACATCCCTTCGGGGTCACTTAGTTATATTTTGTGTTTAAACCTTATACACATTTGCAATTGTCAGCGGATCAACTATCATAGAACCGATCAAAACACACCACATTGTTTGTCTTACGGTGAAGAGACTGACTGATTGAACTGGCAAATGTTGGTTTCTAGGTAGGTACAGAGCACAATAATTCTTCTTTAAAAATCCCGAATCCACTGTCATAAATATATAAGTGGAAGAATTACTTTTGAGCGGAAACTCTGTTGTCCAAAAAATTCCGTTTTTGCAAATCACCAAATCTATCTGATCTTTGTGTGTTTTACGAAATAAACTTAATTCATTTTAGCTTTAAGTTTTAGATGTTAATTTAGCCCAGCGACAGAGAAATCCTGAACTCATGAACCTCATTCCTTCGATAAGGCATTTTGTGAGCTATTTATGATTTCAAATAAAAACAATCAACCCATTTGACAAGCTATGCTTTTCCATACTATACCTTGATTCTGTCAGATTAACAACTTTATGATTTAACAGTGTTTTCAACAACCAGTTATCTAGTTTCTTTTGGATGAAAGTCTTCCTTAACTGCTTACACCCTGTTAATATAATATCTCGTTGATCCAACAGGTTTCGATTTATTTCTATTAAGTACAATCAACGCGTTTGTTAAGCCATGCTTCTCCACAGTACTCCTTCAGATTAAAAACATTTTCATCAACCAGTTATCTATCCGCTTTTGGATGAAGGTCTTCCCTAGCTGCTTACACCCTACCAATATGTCTGATTTTCTAGGAATAATATCGTTCAGTGTTGTAAGTTACCGGCAACATACTTGTCAGTGAGAAGTGATCTACTCATTAACCTATCTATTTCAAAGTATGCATTTTATTTTAATATTTCCTCTGGTCTAATGTTCAAATATTTTCGCCCAATTCGTGCCTGTCCAATGGCCTAAAACGCAGTTATGCGAGTATGTACAAAAAGTTCCCGATGGCAGGTTATGCTGGCCGTTGATCTTACGACATACATTACAACTACAATTAACGATACCCAACATTCCTCTACAACGTGTCCCGAAGAGGCAGGCAGATATGACAGAGCACCAAACGAACCAGATTTTTGAGTTGAGGACGTTCCAGGTAAACTTGACACTGAATTTTAAAAGCTACCGGCACCTTTTTAAACATCCAAAACAGTCTAAAAGAAGTGTAATCAATGATTATAATTGTTGCAAGAGCAATTTTCGTTGCTAGAAATTATCATCGGAATCTATTTAAATTAAAATATGAACCCGAAATTTTAGAGAAACACGCCGAGATTTCTGTCATAATCCACGATCATGTCAGTGATGGATCGATTAAATAAAATAGTATAAGTGGTTCAAAGATTTTATTGTACTAACCCTTTTTGGAATTTTAGTAAATTAAATACTCGCATCGTTATAAATTAATGTTTTCAATGGGTGACGTTTTGTTTATCACATGTTGATCAATAATTTAAAAAATCTGTTGTTGATGGAACACTTCATTTTATTGATTAAAATATATTAATGCGAGTGAGAAAACAACCAGCGCACGCTTGTTTATTTAGAATAATTAATTCGGCAGTAAAACATATCGAGGTCAGTGGCATTTCGTGGGAGTGGAAATTGATGATTGGCATAAATTTATTATTAAATTGATCTTACAAGAGATGAATAAGAGGTCTTGGAAGAAGAAGTGGGTAGGAGGAGGAGATTAGGTCACAGACGAGGTCAACAATACCTTCTTTAATATATCTTTTTTGCTTTGCCAACTTCAGATGTGTTCAGAACTGACATTTGACATGATCAGTCATTGAAGATGACAGTTGACTGCTAAAAGGTAGGTAATCAATCTCAATGATCTAATCTTAGGAAATATCTCTTAAGTGTACATTGAACAACAGTTTTATAGTCGTAACAAAACACAACAATGAAAAACTTTCTTTTATGATTAATCCAACACACTTTTTGCCATTTCGCTGAACCTCATTCAAAAAATTTCACGAGTTGTTTTCACCGGTAATTCACAGCAATGTTTAATGTTTTTCATCATAATTCTATACGGTGTAGAAATATGAACACTTGGAGCCAGCGAAGGAAAGTGGAAAGACGCCCTCGAAATGTGATGTTGGAGAAAATTGATCAAGATTCCATGGACAACAAGGCACACAAAAGTATCCATTCTAGAAGAGCTAAGCATCCACAATAGGCTTTCAAATATCTGTCTACAATGCATTTTAAGATACTTTGGACACGTTGCTCGCTAAACTGAGGACCCTAACTTGGAAAAACTCGTGGTCAGTGGCAAAGTGGAAGACAAAAGAAGCAAAGGAAGGTCACCAATGCGCTAATGTGACTAAGTATATCTGGCGTCTGGTTTTTTGTTGTCCACAGCTCTCCACGCGAGGAGTGGAGGAGATTTGTCCACCATAGAAATTGGAGTAGGGATCACGATCCTCAGCATTGAGGATTTTACTTAAGAAGAAAAAAATGTCACGAATATATAGGAAATATAAGAGAGAGATGGAAAGAAATGTATAGGAAACAAATTGTGACGTTTTGGTCTCTTGGAAAATTTAAAATCTAATGAGGTCGACACTAGGAAATACGCCAGGAATAATAGCTTGCGATTATTTGGATCAACCATTCATCCAATAGTAGGACGGGTTGTTACACTAACCACTAGCGCGGTTTCACCGAAATGCCAATAAATATTCAAACCTTTTCGATATTAGGCATTCAAAACATCTTCGTCCTGCATCAACGCAAAACTGATTAGGTGTGTAACAAACCGTCTAATTGTTATGCAGATTAGTTCTTCCATCTCAAATACTTTCTCAATCCTGCAATGCTTCCTCTTTTAATAATTAGGGCGAGAGATTGGGATGTTATTGGTTAGTTTTCCTGCGTACAGATGTAATCCCTGGAAGGGATGTTATGTGATGAGTCACTGATGACCGTTTAAAGGTCAAGTTTTAGCGCTAGAGAGCAAGTTGCTTCCCGGTGCATACCGCGCTACTTCAACTTCTTACAGGGCTGACCCAAGAGACGCTTCGTAAACCGTCTGCTTTGGAGTTGGGCTAACCCAGTGAAAATACTCGTTGAAATTTTTTTGATAAACGTGGGAGCAAAATTAAGGGAACAATTAGGTTTTCTTCGGGAGGACTGACACAGGTGTAACCTGTTTCTGAGTGAACCCATAAAGATATTGTTAAAGTTTATTTTACCGTCTTACTATTGTTGAACTGCTATAAATACTTTCATACTTGCAAATCGATTGTACCCAAAATAATGGCTTATTGTGTTCCCCATAAAAATGATGCATTTATTTAATATTCCCATTTCAATTATTATTTTTAATTGTTAAACTAATGTTTAAGACAAGATTTTTATGCATAGCACAAGGGGTAACAATTATTATAAGCAATAATTATCAGCGTGAAACACTCATCCACATTGAAAAATCTTCCGAGAAAAGATACATGCCGGTCAGCTGCTCTCAGGTGGAAAAAATATAATAAGCAGTAATTGCTGAATGAAACACTAGTATATATTGAATCATTTGGCGGGTATAAGATAAGCCGCCATAGCTCAATTGGGAGAGCAGCTGACCGGCAATCAGAAGGGCACGGGTTCAAGTCCCGTTGGCGTCATGTATATGATAATTATTGCTTATAATAATTATTCCCATTTCAGTTGTGATTATAACTGATGTGTTTCTGTATTACGTTTGTACAATAATAAATATTTATTTTACTGGTATGTATTTCTGCATAATGCTCGTAAATTTTCTACGTGTATTATGTTAAGTTTGTAACAGCCCTATGGGCGTTCAATAAATAATAATGGTAAAATAAAACAAAACTATTACGCCTGGTTAAGTCAGGTCACAAGAGAAGAGGCAAGCAGTCGTGATAGAATGTTGACTATGCAGATTCCTATTTTTTTCACCTGAACATATGGCCTGTGGCCTACGTCTAAAATCTTCATCTCAGATATACGAGTTTTAATTGTCATGATCTAAATTATAAATTAAAAGCCAATTACATGGTTTAGATAATAAATTGAGGAACCAGTTTAGAAAATCGCTCGCAAATGTCGGCTCAAGATTATGGTATAAACAAGGCATGGTTTGGCATGCTTAATGTCCGAAAAGCACCTTAAACTAGTTTGACAGCAATTTTGGCGCGATAATCCGATTGGCCGAGCAGCTGTCAAACTGCCTACTCACTTCCGACGCAACTGTCATCGACCTACATTAATCTGGGCGGTAACGAATCGACATTGCTGTGTTTAGACGTTCCTGTTAAAAGTTGACGAAGCGGAAAATGTGAACTTGGCTTTATGACTTTGGCGAATTTGGCAAAATTGGAAAAATTGGGCAATTCGTTTGACAGATTTTCCTGTAGGACGGATCGCAATATTTAGAATAAATGCGCCTTGGGAAAAAAGGGTCTACATCACATTAATTTGGAGTCGATTTTGTGGTACGACAATTTTTGATTTGAGCTTTGATTTTCAAGTAAATCAAATCCGAAGATAACCATAAAATAATTCAATGTACATCTGTCTTAAAGAAACCAAAGTTTCCGACGCGCAATTTGAAAAAAAAAATACTTCGGGAATTTTCAAAACTGTTTTTACCTGAAACGATAAAAAGTGAGTTGACGATAACGTTTACAATACATTTGTGTATAATAAAATATCTATCTGTTTTTATTTATTTTTTCATTATTAGTATTTTGGTTAGAAAAAACGTAAGATGAACCATTTTTTAAACTTTTTTAATATTCGCATTAAAAAAATTATGTAATTAAGTGAAGACAATATTAGCGAAACTCAATCGAAAATCTGAAACAGAAAAATCAGAAAAGATATTGGCTCCGCTGGGACCCGAACCCAGGACCCTTTGCTTACATGGCAAGAGCTTTACCGATTGAGCTACGGAACCCATATGAAATTCGGTCACTTTTAACTGTATCATACTTCGACTAAGAACTACCAACATTATCTTCATTTTCCGCACATATTATTGGCTGCTATCTTTATATATGATTGCAAGATTCAACTCGAACTAAATGCAATCTAGATAGTGTCTGGATAAATATTTTATCCATTTTATTTTTAATACGCGACATCTATTGACTTTTCTGCAAGTCTAGGATGAATATTTTTATTTTAATTTTTTAAACTTTATGAGTAAAATCTCAAATTATAATATTTAATTAAATGTAGACAATATTAGGGAAACTCAATCGAAAATCTGAGACAGAAAAATCAGAAAAGATATTGGCTCCGCTGGGACTCGAACCCAGGACCCTTTGCTTAGCCAATATCTTTTCTGATTTTTCTGTCTCACTTTGCTACCCGCTGTGAGCATAGAATACCGACTGTAATCCGTCCATTCTACCCACCGGGCAATCAACTTTGCATGTTCTCTGATGAAAGCTGTAATATATTGCTAAAGCTTTCCAACTACTCCGCGAGATGTCAGCAGGGAAGTACTTCTCCGCTTGACCGACCGAGGCGCTGGAGACAGGACTCGACGCGACGCGAACGCCACCGCCGCCCCAGATTCAATTTTCCTCTCTTCCAGTTAGATCAGCTAACTTGTAGCCCTATTATTGTAAATATGTTTAAACATAAATAAACGAAATTGTTAATATTGAGAATCTACTACATAATCATTAATAAAACTTCCACAAGTTAAAGTGTTTTGAAGCATCTAAAAAGTACTGAACACTACAAAACCTAACATTTCATCTATCTCCTTTTCTCTATCCATAAAAGCTGAGCCATTAAATGCCGGTTATAATCTTCAAATTGATTTAATAATAAACCATAACCTTGTATAATAAATATTGTAAACAACAAGGATTGAACCGCCATTTTAGAAGTGGGTTACTCGTCCATCTTGTTGAATAATTATCGCGTGCCAGACCTATCCAAAATGGTAAACGAACATATTTATAAAAACCGTTTTATTAATCGGATATTAGCAACACAACGGTTCAAGACATTTGTATTTCGAAAGACGAATTGTTTTTTTAATAGCTTCTCTATTATTTCGTTGACTTGTGACTTTTTCCACCAGTCAGATTTAGTTAAATATTTGAATAGATGCGGATATATAAAAAAAAAATAGATTGTGCAATGCACACGCGGTAGAAGTGAAACCTTCAGAAAACTAAAGTAGACAAGAGTGGGAAGGCTAGAGAGGAGAAGCATAAAGAGGAGACCGATAGACCACGAAACACCGCACAAAGAGCAGACTGATTATACTATCTCATCTCTCGCAGGCTAAATCCTATAGATGTAGATATGTGACACATATATTATGTGTCTGTGTCTTTTTAGTGTCGCTATTTTTGATTTCATCTTGTTTCAAATCACAACGGTTCTAAATAAGTTTTTACTTCAAAAATGTCACTGAAACATATTTTATCAGAGGGTCAAAACATTTCCGCTTTACAATAAAATGCAAATAAATTGATTATTTCTGAACGTATCCGAAAATTAAAAAAGTTCTTTGAGAGGTGATAAAAATACGCTTTTGAATTTTATAATTCGAAATAAACATATAATTTTTGAAATACAAAAATTTTGAATGCAAACATAAAAATGTTTTAAAAATGGCTCACCTTACATTTTCTCAAACTATAATTACTGATAACGAAAAAATAATAATAAAACCATGTGCTTACATTTTATTAGACAAATTATTACAATCGTTATTGTCACCTCACTTTTTTACCGTTCCATGTAAAAATAATTAATAAAAAATTCCCAAAATTTGTAAATTTATTTCGAATTATTTCCGAAACTTTGGTTTACATTTTACTTCTTTTGTGGTTAACGTTTATGAATGAATGTAAAGCGTTGTGTTTTCTCTTTCTAACACTGTTTATATAATATTTATCACATGTTAGTAGGTACCTACGCGTAATTCCGAAAATTTTACTCTTGGCATTTACTCTACTCTTTTAAACGTAAATCGGCATATACAAGCAAATATTTTGTCTATAAAAGTCAAAAGATTAATCGATAATTCAATTGGTTTTCAAAAGATTCGTATACCTACACGAAAAAAGAAAGAAAAAAAAAGAGTGTGCTTTAGACCACACGACTGAAGTAAAACTTCACTAACTTATATCTCCCTCTTATCCTTACCTTCTTTATCCTCATCCTCATCCTCATCCTCATCCTCATCCTCATCCTCATCCTCATCCTCATCCTCATCCTCATCCTCATCCTCATCCTCATCCTCATCCTCATCCTCATCCTCATCCTCATCCTCATCCTCATCCTCATCCTCACCCTCACCCTCACCCTCACCCTCACCCTCAACCTCACCCTCATCCTCACCCTCACCCTCACCCTCACCCTCACCCTCACCCTCACCCTCACCCTCATCCTCATCCTCATCCTCATCCTCATCCTCATCCTCATCCTCATCCTCATCCTCATCCTCATCCTCATCCTCATCCTCATCCTCATCCTCATCCTCATCCTCATCCTCATCCTCATCCTCATCCTCATCCTCATCCTCATCCTCATCCTCATCCTCATCCTCATCCTCATCCTCATCCTTATCCTTATCCTTATCCTTATCCTTATCCTTATCCTTATCCTTATCCTTATCCTTATCCTTATCCTTATCCTTATCCTTATCCTTATCCCTATCCCTATCCTTATCCTTATTCTTATACTTGTACTTATCCTTATCATTAGCCTTATCCTTATCACTCCCCAAGTCAAGCGTGCGTAAATGCCCGACCGTTCGCCTCGCCCGATCACCGTTCGCATCGAACACCGTTCGCTTCGATTCCCGTTCGCATCACACTTTTTCGTAACGCATTCACCATCTTACCCCCCAAGTCGAGCGTGCGTAAAGACGTTTTACTTCAAAAACTATGATCTGTTGAGACATAAATAATATTTTTTACAGATAAAGCAATAATTACGGTTTCTTATAAAATAAAATTTAAAAAAAAATCGTTTCAAGCATAAATGCCAACATTTCTAAATAATATAAAGGTTAATGGTGTATATCTCCGCTGAAGATTAATGATTTGACCCCACATTAATGCCAAAACACCTCATCTAATCTGCTTTTTATGATCTCTAGATCATTATAGAAGAGTTATGATTTATGATATAATATGAAAATATTTGAATTAGTTATTCTGTAAACTCTAAAGGATATGATGTAACGAGGAATGGCGCTAATTTATGCTCGTGTTTGCTATTGGTAGTTAATTTATTCATGAAGTAATGTTTTCGTAATTGCCCATTTTCACGCGCAATGATCATGAAGGTATTGTACGGTACAGGGCCACACAGCACAGTTCAATTTCATCGAACATAACCAAGCGACCGCTAAGTAATGTTTATTCATTTATTTGAACGCCTATTGGGCTTTTACAAAGGTAGGAAAAATGTAAGGTGTTGCGGCGGGTAGCAAATGATCCCTCTCAAGATCGAGGGATCAAATGCTGCGTGGATGTTGTGGATTGTATACTGTATGCGGTTCTTATTTACCTATTTTATTACATTTTAATCGCACTTACCCAGACTGCTTCCCTCTTCGTTCAGTGTTCACTGGAAAGGTAGGTATGTTAGTTTGGGAGAGATTTTGGAAGGGAATGGCGATTGGGAATGAACGTTTGATCGCGAAATAATAAGCAAGAATGGATGACGCGTGGCGATGGTACTTGCGAATAGCTGCGATATTTAAAGTTCACTTTGCGGTTTGATTACTAAAAACTGTAAAAGCGGTGCGGTTTTAGGACTTCTGTCCTGTGCGGCGAGGTAAATTCAACTGAGCTAATTATGGCAGAGGGCACACAATACGTATTTTAGAAAGAACCACATGTAACATTAAAGGCGCGAACAGTAATGTATATTAAATATACTAGAAAATACCATCTATTTGTTGTGCATGTGGTAGCGAACGATGCAGCTATTTTGAATGGCGGAATCATTCCTATTGGCTCCTCGCACATTTCCACATAGTCACCGACTGCCGGGACAAATTTATTTATTTATTTTGTAAGAAACAAACAGCTTTTACATAATATACCTACAGTGATATCTAAATATACAAGTGAATTGAAGTCAAGCCACAGAAGTTTCTTATGCTAAAGTTAATTGGGAATGAAGTTTTAATATCTTAAATTAATTTTGGATTATAGGAAGGGGAGAGGAAGAGAATATAGGAAAACGATGGGAGATTCTCCCGATACATTTCATACTCTCATACTAATAATCGATCATACGCGTTACTTCACATCGATATTTATTTAGGTTATTATTAGGTACTAATAATGTCAATGCTGTGAAATTTTGTATTTTATTGTGCACATACACGAGGAATTGGGGATTTTTTCCTAATATTTATTCTAAATGAGGGCAAATAAAAGAAATCGGATTGTCGGATTGATCTTGACGGAATATGAAAATTGATTAAGTTGGTGAGCACTGGTGAGTCCAGGCTATTATTGAGATTTTTTTTTACAAATTAAAAGGAACCACTCTGTTCCAGATTGCCGAAGAAGTAACAGCTTTGTAAATCGCAATTGTTAGCTTTCACTTTTCATATACGAATATTTTGTAAATATAAATTATGATTCCGACGTAAATTATTATAATAAACTTGTACGTAACCATACATTTATACACCCTCACAAGCATATTTACGAGCGTACATTGATTAGTTCTTCGATCTCGAATAATTTCTCATCCCCGCATCGTTTCGTCTCTTCCTATTTAGGGACGAGGGATGCTATTGATTATATTTTACACCCCGCAGCTCAGGCTTACAGATGTGATCCCTGGAAGGGATGACACAACTTTGATTACCGATATAAGGTCATGTGTTAACTCTAGAGAGTATGTTGATCTCCGGTTCTTAACACGAATCTTCAGGTAAAACTCTGGCAGGACTGAAATGATTTCAGCTAACCTAGAGTGAATATACTCGTTGAAACCCTTTTGGCAAAACGAGCGTTAAGGGAACAATTAAGTTTCCTTTTGGAGTGAACTCATTAAGTTATTGTTAATGTTTATTTATTATACTGCCTTTCTATTATTGAATCGTGCCATACATGTAAATTAACTGTACCTACCCACGTTACCGTTCCACGTTCCCCGCCTTCCCCCTTCCAGCCAACCCCCTCTCCTTCATTCTCCTCCCTCCACCCGGTTTCCCTCAATGCCGCTAAACTATATGAAATACACATATTTTTCGTATTATTAGTGTAAATTTTTTATACAAATTAGATAACGCCAAAGCTCACCATTATATACATATACATAAAAAAAAACTTCACGGCCGTGTTTACAACAAATCAATAAAATTTCATCGCAATCGGATGAATGATATAAGAAATAATTTCATAACGCCAGAGCTCACCATTGTATAGAGAAACCTTCACGGGAGTGCGCACTAGTACTGGGCGTTGGCGATAATTCTATCCAACGCCAACGTCGTTATCGTTGGCAATTTTCAACTGTTGAAAATAGCCGTTGAAAATAACGTCGACGTTGACGCAACTATAATAGCAGATCGACACGATACTAACAAAAAAACATACAAAAAATATGTCAAAATCGTATTAAGGAATCCCTTTTAACGGATGGTTCCCCGAATCATTGATGTTTTATTAATTATTATTATCTCTATGCCCCACGCCCCACACACGTAATAATAATCCTATAACGTTGAAAGTTGAAACTGTTGGAAGACGTTGGTTTCGGTGATGAAAATATTACCCTGTTGAAATATTAAGACGTTGACGTTATATTTTGCTAGTCACTGATAAATTCGCTTGTTGCTTGGCGCTACGGATCGGCCGTATTGGACGGGAAAATAAAAAAAGTGCAGTAGGTACGTACATTACCAAAAGACCATGTCTAATTGGGTATAATATCGTTCAAGTGTGATCTCTTGACCCTTTTGATTATATCATTCCAACACCGTTGAAAACAATAGGTACAAAACTTAGCTGTTAGGCGACCGACATTGACAATTATCAATAGGTTATTTTTTTGCTTGTCGTTGATAAATTTGATTGTCTCCTGGCGCTGCTTTTCGCCGTATTGGATGGGAAAAAAAAGTGCAGTAGTTACGTACATTTCCAAAAGACCATTTAAAATATCGAGTAATGTTGTTCACGAAGTACAAACTCTTAACCCTTTTTATTTATTAGGCAGTTGAATCGTTGACTGCGTTAAATAATATTCGCATGTAGGTATTATATTTCAACTGTTGGCGCTAATTATTTTCAACAGCGTTGGACGTTGAAGCAATATAACTATTGTTTCCAACGGCTAGTTATATTTTAATACAGTACTAGTGCGCACTACAAATCACCAAAGTTTCATCGCAATAGGATGAATAATATAGGAACATTTCCGGGACAAACAAAGAAACATTCTTGTTTATATATAAAGATTACTGTAAAATATTTATTACCTAATCTGAGAAAACAAGCATAAAAACTGGATAAATATGCAATAAAACAAGCATAAATCCTTGTAATTATATAAACACGTATCGTTCGATTAATATAATATCCACACGAAGAATTCTAATGGCAAATATTTTAAAAGATAAAATCATTAGAAAACGTGAGATTTTTATACATAATTACGTGTCGGTAATGTGGGAATAAAACTAATTAATTTCTTGGACCAATTCCATAGTTCATCGTAGCGAAATGTAGGTATGCTGTGTTATAATATTTGTATGATTTTGATTGAACTGTATTGATTTGACCGAGTTTTTTTTTTAATAATGCATTCTCATTAGTTCTACATATTATTGGTAACCCAACGAGGGTGCAATTTGCATACGCCATTTTTCCGTCCAAATCATTTGTGTGGTAGACTTATTGACGTCTGGGATCAAAGTTGCGATCTTATGCACTTCAACTGGGCTCTCTTAGTTGGCGGGATTCGCACATTCAAATATCGCACTGAAGCAACTACCAAGCCGGATCGTTTTTAGGGAAAAGTCTGAGCTCCTAGATAGTGCCGCCATATTTTAAGAAATAATGTCCACCACTTTGAAAATGAGGAACGGTCTGTAATTCTTGGACAACCCTACTAGTTGTATGATATTCAAACACTTGAAACTGGAGTCAATGCAGTAGTAGCACAAGTGGTGGATATTCTCAATTGCCCTAATGAAAGACGATCTTTCAAAATAGAATCGCAGCATGAAAAGCTGTGTTTAGTGACCAGATCTGAATAGACAGGTATTTGCCGACCTTCCCTTTTCCCATCTATTTCTCCTCCCCACTACCGTCAGCCTCACATATAACAATTATTGGGAATGCCATAGTCCCACTATTTCCGGGTAGTTGGGAATCTTGTTGGTGTTTTGTGGCCACCTGAATAACTAGATACCTTTTAACCTTCCTCTGAATCGTCTCCGGGATCGGTTGGGACTTTTGTGCGGTATTCACTTAAAAAGTACCTCAATGTAGATACCAATACGCCAAAACACCTCTCATATTATCACAGAGTGATCAAAGAGTTACCACTGTTAGATTTTTCAGTTCATAAAAAATCACGGGTTTCCACAAGGTCTCAGTTTTGACCGGCTGTATTTTTATTTTTATAAAAATGTACATATATTTTATTTTCTAACGGAAACAAATAGTAAAATGTATTTTTAAGTATTTTGTGCAATGTACATATTCAGTTAAAAATTGTAATTAGGGTAAAGGGCAACTGAAAAAATATGCCAAAAATCACGACTAACACCAATTCTATTGAATTTTCGGGCACAAGAAATGTAATATTCGCTACGAATTGTAACGGAATCTTGGGAATTCGGACCTTTTAAGCTGCCTATTCATAGAAAACCATTTTCTTCAAACTTCTATCTGTGAACGCTCCAAGTCACAGAGCGGAAAATCGAAAGAAGTGTAATCAATACCATGTAAAACATGTGTCAAATCAAAAATTCCATATACATTTGACCACAACAAATATAATAACGATTTGACAAAAATAAATAATACATTTCACAATTTGGGAGGCGGGAAGGTACCGCCGCCCCGGGAACCTTTATCGGATGACCAACACCTCTGCCATAGGTCACTCCAAGTGGTTCACTACGTTTGGTGATTTAGCAGGGGTGCCCGGGTTCATGGGGTGAGGTTTGTCTAAGTCTTGGAGGTGAATGACCAGGACACACCGAACCCCAGATTCCTACCCACTCCTTAAACCCTTTTCCTTGCTATAACCAAGACATAAAACTAATAAAAAATCCAATTGAATACAAATCAAGAATAAAAATATGGCTTAAAGAGGTCAATGAGAAAACCCTAGCGAAGACGCTAAAAACGACATAGAAGACAAATGAACTATATTTGAATAACTTTAGTCCTCCTCGGCACAGGACCCCCTAGTGAGGAGGACTAAGAAATACAATATTTTGTACTTAATTTCACATTTCATTTTGTATGTAAAATTTTTGTATATAGTCGCTATAATAAAAAAAAAAAAAAAAAAAAAAAAAAAACTCTCCTCTCCTTCCTTTCCTCAAAAAAAACCCTCCACACACCATCCCCAAAGATGACATAGACCTGTGTGGAACTAATGTAAAATATATATATATATATATATATATATACAATAACGATTTGACAACAATAAAATTAGGTCATTAATAATTCATATTACTTGTAAGATATTCCTCAAACAAGTTATATTAAGTATCGAAGTAAGCTAGAAATCCGAAGTAATTAAGCCTACAAGGAATAACAAAAATAATTAGAAATTAATTAGGGTACGGGATCAAGTCCCGTTGGCGTCATGTATCTTTTCTCGGAAGATTTTTCAATGTAGATGAGTGTTTCAGGCTGATAATTATTGCTTATAATAATTGTTACCCTTTGTGCTATGCATAAAAATCTTGCCTTAAACTTTAGTTTAACAATTAAAAATAATAATTAATATTTGACAAGTTTAAGTATTTCCCCAATAAATGATGACATAATTTGTCTCGACGCCACCTAGCGAGGGATTTAACACTAACAGTGTCTCTCTCGCAAAAATAAAGTTGGTTGTTTTCAGGTGGAAAAAAATATAATAAGCAGTAATTGTTGAATGAAACACTACTATATATTTAATCATTTGGCAGGTATAAGATAAGCCGCCATGGCTCAATTGGGAGAGCAGCTGACCGGCAATCTAAAGGGCACGGGTTCAAGTCCCGTTGGCGTCATGTATCTTTTCTCGGAAGATTTTTCAATGCGGATGAGTATTTCAGGCTGATAATTATTCCTTATAATAATTGTTACCCTTTGTGCTGTGCATAAAAATCTTGTCTTAAACGTTAGTTTAACAATTAAAAATAATAATTTGAAATTAGTCAAAGACGACTTAGTAACAAATGTAATAAAACCCATAAAACTGAATAAAATTTATGTAGACCACCCCTATCCCCCTCCCCAATTTGTTGTGTATATAAACCGTAGGTTAAGAATAATTTGTACCAGTCTGAAGACGGCTTTAACAAGCTGAAACACGTTGTAGTCAAATATATTAAAGTGGAAATAATTTTCATGTTTGTTTTATTGTATTACTAGCTGATTCCCGGCATGCGTTGCAATGCCGTATTCAAAGAAATAAATTGTTTCTCCCTGCATGTCCTTTCCCGTGCGTCCCCGTTCCCATCCCGCGTTCCACTTCCATCTTCCCCGCCCACCCTCTGCCGCTCCCACATCCCGCAAACTCTCCTCTCGCGTTATATTCAGTCCCAGTACATTCAGTTTTCAAATAGCTCGTGTGCCACCTATTACAATTTTTTATTAAAATTTTCATTTTTCGTATATTACAAATATTCATGTTTGTATATTATAAAGAACAATCGATCAAATTTGGTACCTTACACATTTAAAATATGTATAATTTTAAAAAAATCCAAAGACAATTCTTTTAATACAAAAAAAAACAGCAGCCTGCTAAATTCAGTTTCATCAAACGCGCGAACTGTCAAACGTGCGAAGTTAAAATAGTCGTTAAGTTTTCTGAAATTATTCAATTTTCTTAATTTTTCTTTCCGTAAAAATCTTCTACAAAGTATTAGAAAACTTAATTTTTTTTATGAAATAGGTAAAGTCGTTCTGAAGTAATGGCGTGACCAAGGGAAACAGGGATTCATTTATAATTTATAAAATATATATATTATTATAATGGAATTCCACCATGAATTGTCATTTTCAAAAATAGAAATATACCTCTATCTTTTGATTTTCTCTTTAATGCTTCAAGTCGTGACCACGATATACTATTCCATTCACGGAATGAGCGACTAACTAACAATACAGTCAAGCAGGATAATAATAGGTGGACGGACATGCTGTCACAGCACGATATTGCATATTTAATGTATTTAACGGAGGACGATAATGGTGTGCAGTTAAATTGCTTTGATATCCTTTATTCTTTCCTATTTCAGCACTGACCCAGAATATTTCAACGAGTGGAGCTAAATTACTGAAACTCATACCAATGTTGAAAATATTGAAGTACCCAGGTAATCGTCTGGAATAGCTGCCACATGATTTTACAATGATTAAACACTTGACAGAATTTAGAGCTAAACTTAATCACTCTGGCCTCGACCATATTTTTTTAGAGGGTTAAAATATTTTTCCTTTGTAATAAAATCCAAATAAATGGATGATTTCTGGTCGTTTCCGACTTCAAACGTTTTTGTAAGGTGATAAAATACGTTTACAAATTGTATAATTCGAAATAAACATATAATTTTTGAAATATAAAAATTTTGTATGCAAAAATAAAAAAAGTTTTAAAAATGGCTCACCTTGTTTTAAAAAAAATAAAAAAAACGCCTACCTATTTTATTACACAAATCTATTTACATAAAACTCAAAACATACTTGCTAAACTAACTAACTAACTAAACATCACGCCGTTTCCCCGCAGGGGTAGAGACAGAGAGGACGGACCGCCAAACACCTACACTTCATCAGGAATAATTAACTTAATGATTACCTGTTTTTCTCTTTCTTTCTATATATTATCAATCTATATTCATCTCTATTTTATTTAGATTTTTCAATTCCTCTTAAGTGCACAATATTTTAATATGTAACCGTATCCCATGTATGTACACTGTACACCTACACGTATAGATAATCCAGATGTTTCAATTATTGTTCCTATTATATACTTCCTATTGCAAAATGTTATTCTATTTCTAACAATGTCTTTCTCGCAAAAACATAAAGTTGGTTGTTTTCAGGTGGGAAAAAATATAACAAGCAGTAATTGTTGAATGAAACACTAGTATATATTGAATTATTTGGCGGGTATTTGATAAGCCCCCATAGCTCAGTGGTCAGAGCATTCGACCGGCAATCGGAAGGACACGGATTCAAGTCCCGTTGGCGGCAAGTATCTTTTCTCGGAAGATTTTTCAATGTAAATGAGTGTTTCAGGCTGACAATTATTGCTTGTAATAATTGTTACCCTTTGTGCTATGCATAAAAATCTTGTCTAAACGTTAGTTTATAAATTAAAAAATAATAATTATTCTATTTCAGTTATAATTAGTGCAACTCTCTCATCAAGCACAAAAACTAGCTTCTTCTTTGGTGAGATTGCAATTTTAAATAATTTGTGTACCGATATGTAATTTATATAAAACCTCTATACTATATATATCTATAGTAAATAATAAAAAATAAAAAAAACTCGGTCTTGGCACACACTCTATGCCTCACTCACATTCATAAATCGTCTCATACATTCTCTTCTATTATTCTGACTTTTGACATGGCCCGACTCAAGTATCTGATTCACCTGATCGTGCCATGTCTTCCTCGGGCGTCCCCGACTTATTCTGCCATTCACATTCGCGCCGTATATTCTTCTTACACTACTTTCCTGGTTCATTCGCTCTACATGCCCAATCCATCTGAGGGTCCCTTTCTTAATCTTACTCATTATACTTACATCTGCCTTACATTCTTTGCGGATATTATACGAGTTTATGAGTACATGAGTGTGTGAGTAGGTATAGAGAAGTCTGTGTATTGCTACATTAAACATAGGAAATATTTAAAACTTCCAAAATATCTTCTTTAAACCCCCGCGAAGGTTTCTGGATTATTACAACCACATGACAAGACATCTTAAAAGTTTTTTAATCATTACAAAAACTCTTGCAAAACTGTCGAAAATGTCGAAATTTGAGAATGACATTTTGCATGATTGTTAAAAGAAAATTTTCGAAACTCTTTAAATTAATGAATTTATTTGAAGTAGGTACCTACTCGCCTAATACTTTGAATCGAATCAAGAATTATAGATATTTTAAATAGGTTCCTACGTTAGGTACCAAATTTGATTGATTGTTCTTATAATATACAAAATATTATAATATTCTTATAATTGCAATATATGAAAATTGAAAATTTGAATAAAATTTGTAACAAGAGGCACGCGAGCTGTTCGAAAACTGAATGTACTGGGACTGAATATATGGAACGCGGGAGGGGGGTTGGTGGGACGGGGAAGCGGGAAAGGGGAGATGGAAGACAGGGAAGGTGGAAGGGGAACGCGGGAGGGGAAGGGGGCGCGGGAGGGGAATGGAGACGCACGGGAAAGGACATGCAGGGAGGACCAATTTATTTCTTTGAATATGGCATTGCAACCCAAATTAGGAACCAGCTGGTGTATTACAAATTAGTTATTGCCACCTCACTTTCTTGTCAAATCAGAGTTTAATTATAAACTTTTTTACTTTAAAATGAATGATTTATTTAACCGAAACTAAACTAGGAAAATGGGTCAAACATAATATTATCAACTACCTCCACAAGACATTCATTCTGGTAGTGTTTGTTAACTTTAATTTTGTGAGAACTTTGTATTTGCCCATAACAGTTTTACTACCGAGTTAAAGACGTGCCTACTCCGAGTTGCGTGCAACAATATAATTGCATCAAAACTTTAGAAATATAATGAGGAATGTAGTTTGGTTCTGCGAGATGATGATGATGGGAGAATGGACCATTGTGCAGAGTGATGCAAATGGATTCCCATGAAAGCGCCCTGATTTCAAAAGTTTAATGATTTCGATATTTTTTAATTATTTTTGTGCATAAAAATATATTTCTTTCAAAATTTTTAATTTTTTTGAATTGAAACTTCTTTTGCACCGTTTTCATTTGAAACCCAATGAAACGGAATTACACGAAAAAGAGGCAAACGAGACAAAGAGGATGAGATGGATAATCGGTCTCCTGTTTTTGCTGTGGTTCCTAGCTCCCCCCCCCCCCACTCTTGACTACTTTAGTTTTCTGAAGGTTTCACTTCTGCCACGTGTGAATAGCACACAATTTTTGTAGTGGAAACTTCGTTAGCACCGTTGTGATTTGAAACGCGATGAAAAGAAAAAGCGACACTAAAAAGAGACAAACACATCTACAGGATTTAGCCTGCGAGAGAATGACATAGTGTAATCGGTCTACTCTTTGTGCGGTGCCTCGTAGCCTCTCCACTCTTGTCTGCTTTAGTTTTCTGAAGGTTTCACTTCTACTGATTTTGGAAGTGAAAACTTATTTAGCACCGTTGTGATTTGGAACTCGATGAAACGGAAATTACAATATAAAGATACAAATACATACTTTATTTAGGATTTAGGCTGCGAGCGAATAAGATAGATAATCGACATCCTTTTTGTGCGGTGCTTCGTAGACTCCCCAGACACTCCATGTCTACTTTAGTTTTCTGAAGGTTTTACTTCTGCAGCGTGTGAATTACACACTCTGATTATTTTGAATCCCATATGGAGACAGTGTGTGAGATTATGGCATTACCGATTGGGATACGTTGTGAGGCTGAAGCTAAAAGAAATTGGAGGGAAGAGAGATGGGAAAGACGAAGATGGGTATTCTAATCTGGTCATTTCGAGCAGGCGTTTCAATTCTGAAAGGTGGTCTTTCACCAAGGCGACATTAAAAGTATCTACAGCTCTGGAACGTGCATCAAATATTATAAAAATAATAATTTTGGTGTGCATCTCTGTGTCTGTGAGAAACTCTGTTGAATGACCTCTAGCACAGGCATTCGCTTTAATTTTCAATATTGGAACTGATTGTGGGAACGATTCAGATAAACGATAAATTAGATATGTGCGAACATTATTTTATTAATGAATAATTCTATACATGAAATGAGTGTTTTGTGTGTGTTTTTTTGACAAATGTAGTTTTGTTTTTTCGTCATCATCATCCATCTTCCGAGTTGTATTGTCCCTCAGAGAAAACAACAAAACACCACAATATCATAGGTACCCAGTATGAAATATTTAAACACCCGGACCCATAAGCTTGTTTTCACGATAATATAACAATACCGGGCATATGTATGATGTCTGAGGCGTACCTGACTTATTAATATCGCAATTTTTTTTCATCACTGCAACCTATGTATTTGTTTGTTTCAATAATATAAAATAAGTAAATACTCGTATATAATTTTATTCAATAGGTTATTTGCCCCAAATTTAAATTTCATCAAGTGCATGGGTGCTTAATTGTACTAACTATATTCTTCTTCTTCTACTTCTACTTCTTCTACTTCTTCTACTTCTTCTGCTTCTTCTACTTCTTCTACTTCTTCTACTTTTTCTACTTCCTCTACTTCTTCTGCTTCTTCTACTTCTTCTACTTCTTCTACTTCTTCTACTTCTTCTGCTTCTTCTGCTTCTTCTACTTCTTCTACTTCTTCTACTTCTTCTAATTCTTCTACTTCTTCTACTTCTTCTGTTTCTACTCCTTTTTTGCTTCTTCTATTTCTTCTACTTCTTTTACTTCTTCTACTTATTCTTTTCTTCTTTTCTTCTAACTAAAAGAAGTGAGGAGAACTAAGTATGCAAAGAATTCACGTTATAACACGCACACTTTAAATGTTTTCAGGTGTGAATTCTTAATGTGTTCAACCTCGAGGCATGTTTTTACCTGTGAAAAACATCAGACCAAATCACGGACAAGAGGGTATAATTTGGCGAAATAAAATAACGCCGTGGAACTATTTAACAGTCTCTGAGATCACGATCCACGGAGTTGCCACATTTCTAAACGTGCGACTGCGCAGCCGTCTTGCTTAGCCTTTCAAATAATTCAAATATCAAAACATTCTGTTTTCTTTTCTAGTGCAGGCTTTCAAATATCGAATCAGTCTGTTTTATTCTCTCGCGTTGGCTTTTAAATAATTCAAAACGTTCTGTTTGCTTCTGTAGTGTGCAGGATTTTAAATAATTCAAATATCAAAACACGTTAATTTTTTTTTCTGTGGGTATTGTTGGCTTTCAATTAATTGAAATACCAAAGCATTCTGTTTTCTTTTCTAGTGCAGGCTTTCAAATATCGAATCGTTCTGTTTTCTTCTCTCTCACTGGCTTTCAAATAATTCAAAACGTTCCGTTTGCTTCCGTAGTGCGCGGATTTAAAGTAATTCAAATATCAAAACGCTGTCTTTTTTTTCTGTGGGTAGTGCTGGCTTTCAATTAATTGAAATACCAAAACGTTCTGTTTTTTTCTTCTTCAATGCAGGCTTACGAATAATTCAAATATCAAAACGTGTTTGCTTCTGTAGGGTGCAGGATTTTAAGTAATGCCAATATAAAAACACTATTTTTTTTTTCTGTAGGTAGTTGCTGGCTTTCAATCAATTGAAATACCAAAATGTTCTGTTTTTTTTTAGTGAAACTTCCTTACCCGTTAGAGTGATTTGAATTTCGGATGAAATGGAAATGATGCACTACGGCACCTGCGAAGCATCAAACTGTGTTCAAGGCTCCTATTGGTTGAGTAATAAAACGGAAACGACGATAGGTCTGAGCTCATTGTCCGCTTTGTTTCTTTACGGTTTGTCGAAATATAATGCGTAAATTCGCGCCTCGCCGAGCGCGTCCCATAGCGCAGCGGTATAGTGCGTCACTAATCTCAGATGCCAGAGAAATGCGGACGGAAGTTCGAATCCTACGAATTCCAAATAAATAAACAATTTTGTTTTTGTAAATTAATATCCAATCTTCAAACCACTTTAAAATAAACAGGCAAAAGAAAGCGACATCTAGTGACTTTCTAGTTCACTTCTATCGCGTGTGAATTTTTTTTTTTTTTTACATGTGCTCCACACAGGAGGCCCTGAGGAAAATAATTTCCCTCAGGGCCTATGTCATCTTTGGGGAAGCTGTATGGAGGGTTTTTTTAAGGAAAGAAAGGAGAGGAGAGTTTTGGGAAGCAAAGGGGTTTAAAGGGTGGGCAGGAAACTGGGGTTCAGTGTGTCCTGGTCATCCTTCTCCAAGACCTAGACAAACCTCACCCCATGAACCCGGGCATCCCTGCTAAATCACAAAACGTAGCGAACCACTTGGGGTGACCTATGGCAGAGGTGTTATCCAATAAAGGTTCCCGGGGCGGCGGTACCCATTCCCGCCTCCCAAATTACACACTCTAATTGTTTCTTTTTCTTTAGTGCAGGTTTGCGAATAATTTAAACATCAAAACGTTCTGTTTATTTTCAAAACTTAGAATAAAATTTAATATTAAACAAGTAGTTATTACCTAGCCCTGTCTGCAATTATTCCAAGAAGCTGAACTCTTAGATATAAGAAAAAAATATTGTATGCAATACCTAAAGCACATAATATATTCTCCAATTGTTATTTTTATAAAATACGAAAATCGATTTAAAAAAAAAATAGCAGTACCTAGAGTAAATAACGTACTTGAGGTTGCTCTCTGCAAAACTAGGCTTGCGCAGAGGCATGCTGTTTTCATTGCACCTATAAGACTATATTTTTTAATGTGAATACCTCACAGAAGTCCCAACTGCTCCATTCTGGAGCTAGTGAGAGCATGGCATCCCCAATTGGGGTATGTTGTGAGGCTGAAGGTAGTAGGGAGAGGAAGTATACAGGTAAGATGATGATGGGGAAGTAATTGGCTATTCAGATCTGGTCACTAAACACGACTAAAGCCATTTAGCAACGTTTCAATTCTGAATGTTGGTCTTACATCAGGGCGATACTGAGAGTATCTTCCACTCTGAAACGTGCCGCAAATATATTATGTTTAGATTAAATAATTGTGAAATAACACAAATTAATCGAATAAAATTTATTTGCCCGGGATTTGAACCCGCCACATTGGATTGCTAGTCGACAGCCTTATTTCTCGACCACGTATGACGTCTTGTCGATTTCTGTTATGTCAATAGCATTCTTTACTCTCTTTGTCTTCAAAGGCAAATTGTTATTTAAAATATTATTGAATACGTGATCAAAACCAGATACTTTAATATAATAGATGTTTAATCACAATACTAAATAGTTATTGATAGATCGTTATGTGGTGAGTAATTATTTTTACAATTAACAATTCGCTGCATAGCTTGAATACAATGAACTAATAAATGGACTTGCATTTTCAGAGCAATTTATTTAAATACTGTACTGATTTGCAATAATCATTATCATTCCTATGGCAATACAAAATGGCTGGTTATTATGCGTAACGCATTCGTAAATGGCTGCCGCCCATTTAAGTGATCTCGAATAATAAAATTGATTTATGCTTTTGACAAACATGACCATAATATCATTAGTAGAACGCGTAATTAACGGGAAATGCGTTGACAATGACGATAATATTATTATTACAGTAACACCACTTAATCATCGATGCATTTGTTTTTATAATGTCAATCAACCTTAACTAATAGTCCTAATATATAGGTGTCATAATTTAGTAGCGGTCACAAAATGGGATCTAACGAGAAACTCGACTATCTAAATTGTGCTATCGAACTCTTGCAATTCTGAGGTTGCAATACACAATACGAGTACAATAGCGCACGCAAAAGGCCCCGAGGGAAAAAAAATCGGAGGCTTCTACTAATATCTACAGGAATTCCAAAAACTGAAAAAATCGAACTAATATCTATGAGAACCAAAGTGTTGACGAATATCTACAGCTCAAACTGTTGACTAATATCTATGAGAACCAAAGTTTGACGAATATCTACAGCACTGGCGGAGGTTGGATTTGCAATTATGTATAGCATATTAGAATAACGTAATATTGCGTATGCAGTTTAAAAAACTTAATGTATGTAAGTATGTATGTAAAAATCCCTAATATCGGACTATTGGATACATTTAGCTGATTAGTCCAACCTACGCTCTGTAGATATTAGTCAACACTGGGAGTGTCATAGATATTCGTCCGACCTTAGCTCTGTAGATATTAGTCAACACTCTGAAGTTCGTAGATATTTGTCCAACATATGAGCTGTAGATATTCGTTCGACATACAGGCTGTAGATATTAGTATCTGGAGTCAAAAAATCCCTCAGGGTCTTTAGAGGCGCTGTGTGAAGGGTCTTTTTAGAGAAAGGAAGAAGAGGAAGTTTTGGGAAGGAAAAAATCTGATTTCGCAATTCACACGCGGTAGAAGTGTAAGTAGGAAGTACTAAAGGGACTACAAAGCATTTTTTTATCAATGAGAAAGATGATTTTTTCCATTCTGTTGTCGTCGAATTCTAGTGCACCTTTTCCTACACATTTGTTCATCTTATTAGTATTTGTGTTTTCTTTTTCAGGGTCGCTAGATGTCACTTTATTTTGTGTGTTCATTTAGGAGTGGTTTGAAGATTGGATATTGATTTTACTAAAATAGATTTTTTTTGGTAAGATTCGATCCTTGATCATCTGAATGTCTGACCACCAAGTTAAGTCTGTCGCTTTTTACCACAAGACTACAGGAGACTTGCGCGAGACCGTGGATTTATCGTATTATATTGGAATTGAGTACCCGTGAAATAAATAAATATTTTATTTCTATCTCCTCTCGCAGGCTTAATCCTATAGATGTATTATGTTTGTCTTTTTTCAGTGTCGCTCGCTTCAGTTTCATCGTGTTTCAAATCACAACGGTGCTAAAAAAATTTTCACTTTAACATGTACGAAGGATGGGTAGTAAGCTGGTGGTCAATGGGTCCAGAAGCGACGAACGTATGAATCAATCCTTCCCAATGATTTCGGCCGTAGAGGTCTAGATTAGTTCTCCCTAAACCAAAGTCTCCCGATCCGGCCCGCCACGCAGCAAATGGGCAAACGCATTCGCAATCAAGATCTAGACAAAATCTCACCCCATGAACCCGGGCATCCCTGCTAAGTAACAAAACGCGACGAACCACTTAAGATGACCTTTGGCAGGGGTGTTGGTTAACCAACAAATAATGGTTTCCGGGGTGGCGATACCCATACCCGCCTCTCAAATTGATAGATAAGGTTAGGTAAGGTTATGTTACTAGTTTTGCAATGGTTGTCATTGTCAACATAATACAAATCATTACTTTTATTTATTAGAGGGCATACATTAATTACGTAAGCAGTTTTTCTTCCAATCTAGACTCCCCCCCCCCCCCTTGGTGAGATAATTTTGGGCCACTTCGTAATTATTTTCAAGTAGACCCCCCCCCACCTTGAGCTCACGTAAATAATGTATGCCCCCTTATGTTAATGTATGCCCCCTTATGTTAATCCTATCAAGAGAAATCTCAACAGGAAAATACTAGAATCATAAGGATTTACGTTACCAGTTATGCCCAAAGAAAACACACCGTATGCTACATCTTAGATAACAGATCTTAATCGTATACGAAATGCACGTATTATGCAATTTACGCAGTGTATTTTGCTTTCTACGTTCTCTTTCTCGAACGTGTACATATCCAAGCCTTATGTAACTGTTTTTTCTTGACCCAGGTGTCTCATAACAGTTCATAATCGCTCTTATTGACAGATTTTATACACAAATTATAAGGAATTAATATACACCAAAAAAATTTGCACTAATTATTTTATACACGAATTTTATTTTATTTCATTATTTTAATATTACATTTGATTACAGTAATGAGTAAAGACGTATTGCCCATCTCACTAGGTGTGAAACGCGTGTGTTGAGATGGCAATGTACAGAGTGGTTGTTATCTAGGTTTTTGTTTACATAATACGACAATGAAAGTTATAACAATAAAATAAAATCAATACTTTTTTCTTACATTATACAATTTAATAATCTGGGTCATATACTTCGAGGGGAGAAGTATCACTTGCTGAATTTGATATTGAAAGGCAAGATAGAGGGTCGCCGAGGGCCCGGTAGGAGACAAATGTCTTGGCTGCGTAATATACGAGAGTGGACCGGCATTAGAAGTGTGGGGGAGCTACTCCGGGCAGCGAAAGACATTCTCAAGAGTTATCGCTAACGTCGGGGCGACCTGATACGGCACACAAAGAAGAAGAATACAATTTAAGTATGAATGGAGAAGATTAAGACAAAATAATTTTGAAGCAATTAAATTTTATTGAAGAAGATGACAATAATAATCTAAACGAAAATACGAAAGAGAACAAGACACAGAAAACAGAAAAAAGACAATGGTCGCAACTGGGACTCGAACCCAGACCTCTTGTCTAACCGGGACGTGCGCGTTAACCAATTTCGCTGTTGCTACCTTCTGTCAAGCCGTCATAATAGTCACTCTCATATTTCAAATTTTAGAATTAACAAATTATCTTCAACTTATTATTTTTCCATATTATGGGCAACTACCCTTTTTATTGGAAACAATCATTCTAAGAATTGGTTTGTATCCTGAAACATATATTTTTGTAATATTTAAATAAATGAAGACAATATAAGCGAAACTCAATTGAAAATCTGGAAACAGAAAAATCAGAAAAACATATTGACACCTCTGGGTTCGAGTCCCAGAGGTGTCAATATGTTTTTCTGATTTTTCTGTTTCCAGATTTTCGATTGAGTTTCGCTTATATTGTCTTCATTTATTTAAATATTACAATTTGAGATTTTACTCATTAAGTTAAAAATTAAAAATAAAATATATTTTTGTTTTTATTTTTATATTTGTTTGTTTTATGTTTGTTCTTTCTAGCCTCACGTGATTAATGGACGACCCCTAGTATCAATTTCGCCTGTATTTTTTTTTTGATTTCTTGATTGCAAAGGAAAGTGACAAATGATTTCATGAGAAATACGGTTATTTTATTTGTAAGAAACAAACAGCTTATATACCACACAATAGACATAAAAATATACACGTTAACTGCAGTGAAGCCAAAAGAGTTTCTTATGCTAATATTGTTTCTAGATGGAGTTTTAATTTATCTTAAGCTAAATTTAGGAGAGGGGAGAGGAGGGGGAGGGGAGGGAGAATATAGGATAAGGATATGAGATGCTCTCGATACCTTGCACACCCCGTATTAATCCAATATCGCACGCGTTACTTCTATTCGATACTTCTGAAGGTTTAAATTAAAAATATCTACGTTGTGAAACAATTCGTTGTATTGCGCACATATTCGAGGAATCGGGGAATTTTTTCTAAAGTTTGTTCTACAAGTGGGCAAATGAAGTAAATTCGATTGTCGGGTTAATCTTGAAGGAATATGGAGTTTTATTAAATTGGTAAGCTCTGGTGAGTCCAGGCCATTGTTTAAAATTTTAAATAATAAAATTTGATCAAAAATTAATCGTCGTGTATGAAGGGAGTTGAAGTGATGAAATTTAATAGAATCAGTGTAATTTAGAAAGTGTAGGTTAAGTTTATAATTTAACAGCCTTACTAAAAAAAAACCATAGCGCCACCGATTAACTGTATTATTGCAATAACATAAATAAACCTCGTATACACTAAAACACGTTTTATTACCAATAACGTTTCTTACGTGGTCACGCTGTTAAAAAGCATTGAAAATGTGACAACGTTGTATATGGTTTTAATTTACTAGGAAACAATGTTGTTTTAATTTTTCTCCGCAAGGGGCATTATTGGCGTGCCTATGCATTAGTTCTTCGGCCCGCGACAGCCCGCGATGACAAAACAGCTCGGTGTGTTTTATGGCGGTATATCGAAAATTTTGTGATTTTACTTAATAATTTCTATTGTAGTGACGAATTTACTCTTCTGTTCACATAATTGATATATTTACCATGTTATTTGTGTGGTTTACATCAGTTTATTCAAGTTATTGTACAAACGCCGTACTTTCAAAGTTGAACTGTCAGAATATTGTTTTTTATAGGTTACTTAAAAGATAAAATTTTCATTTTAAGATCTTTATTTTAAGAGAATTTCTTAAAAGTGATAATTTTTTATAATATTAAAATCTAATACATGTGTTCGTAAACGTATCAAAAAAATTAACGTCTTTAGAGATGCAAGAAATCTGTTTTAAATTTCGGTATTATTTCTAAGTTATTTTCTTGGCAATAAAAAAAACTTTGAAATTTTTTATTATTTTTTTATTGTATACACGATGAAAAAGTGAGGTGATAGTTTCCTTCCGCATTTATTACATAAAACGACTGTGTTTTTTAAATTTTGATTTTATTTAAATTTCTCTACATTTTGGTCAAAAATGTTGTGGGAGGAAATTTTTTTCCATTTTTTTCCGAGTTTGAATCTTAAAATATGGCAGTTTTTGAAAACTAAAGTGTATTTCAAATACTCAAATCTAAAAGGTAATTTTATCTAGTTTTCATAAATGGTATTTTTTTACGACACCTTCAAAGATAAGAAATATATAGAACATTCAAAATACTATGGAAAAATTACAAATATCGTTCGGACATCAATGGTTAAAACAGAGATAAACTACCCTCTCAGGCCGTGGAAACCATGTGTATTTCTTTCAAAGAACAAATTTTTAATTAGTAATGTTTTCACATCCGCGGCCGTTTGTCAATTGAATAAAATTTTCACTGGGTTTTTTAGTAAGGCGTTTTTTAGTGTTTAAAATTTTTTTTTTTTAATTCTTTCGATCCTAACAATGTGGGCTTGGTAGAAAGTTCAAGGTGTTGCCATTTTTTAATGATTTAGTACCTATCGTACCAAAATATTATTTATTCTCTAATGACGAGTATCGATTTTTAATATTGAAGCTCCACGTACGTTCAATACAACTAAATAAATAAATTAAACATACTTAATCAATGGCCGACCCAATTAAATATTTTCTCAGAGACCTTGACAGGCGTTTGATTACTTACTTTAATAGCCGATACGCGTTTTCTCGACATTCGCTCATCCGGAGAAGTGGACAAACGAGATACGCTAAGCTAATGAGAGAACAACTGGTAACGATCGAGTGTTTTTATTTCTAACTTCTAACGAGGCAGATTCAATTTCTGAACAAGTCCCTCTCAATCTCAATATATCTTTCTTCATGTTGATTGGGAAAAGTGCCCACTTATTTCAGATGTGCCAAGTAAATACTAGTCTTCAATACAAAGTAAATTTTGATAGATGTATAAATAAATACAGCTTTTTCCACAAAATATGCATTAGGGCGCCGTAACCGCGCTCAAAAATAATAAAATTTAGACATATGTAATTACGAATGTTATAGGAGCGCGCTAATATTTAAAGCGATAAAATCGAAGCGAAAATTGTTAAAATGTTTAATAAAACACGACTCGTTTAAAATAGAGCAAAACTCTCTTAAGGGTTGTCTAACACAGCATTCAAAGAAACACTGTGAATTTTTTCATACATATAACTTGTAAAATAACAGAAAAAACTTGAAAATACAAAATTTCGGAGCATACTTTGCGATTTTTTTCTATCGAGGGAATTAGATATAATTTGGGTTTCGGCGTGGGGAATGTATAGATAATATCTTCAAAAATAACATATATTTTTTTAAGAGCATATAAACTTCAAATGTTTAAGGGAGATATGCAAGAAATCGGTAGAAATTCGGGTAGCGGCGGCTTAAGGGCCCGCAACCCGGATTTGTACCGATTTATTACATATTTCCCTTAAACACGGTAAGTTTTAAAGCTCTTAAAAAAATATATGTTATTCTTGAAGATAATATCTAGACTTTGCCCGCGCCGAAACCCAAATTATATAAAATTCCCTCGATAGAAAAAAATCGCAAAGTATGCTCCAAAAATTATTATTAACACGTTTGTTTCAGTTACTTTACAAGTTAATTGTATGAAAAAATTCACAGTGTTTCTTTAAATGCTGTTTAAGATAATGCCCGCGAGATTTTTGCTCTATTTTAAACGAGTCGTATTTTATTAAACATTTTCGCAATTTTCGCATCGATTTTGTCGCTGTAAATGTTAGCGTTCTCCTCTAACATTCGCAATTTCGTATCTCTCCATCTTCTTCTTTTCGGGCCCGGTTGCAGAGCCTTAAGGCCACCTTACATCTCTGAACTATGCATACCGGAAAATACTGGTCCGAGGCAGTCAACCCTTAGATCTGCAACATCATCGGCTATAGGAAGACTAAAATAATTTTTGTTTTGAAAAGTTTTAATTTTCGATGTACATTTGTTACTTAAATTTTAATTTTTTTTTGCGGCCGGTTTCGATACGATTTCGATTAAAATTAAAGTAACAAATGTACATCGAAAATTAAAACATTTCAAAACAAAAATGTCTAGAAATTGTTACATAGTCAGTACCCAAGAAATACAAAAAAAGACTAATATAACCTATACGCAAGTTAAATACTAAGTTTGGAGATCGTGCTTTCGGAGTATCTGGGCCTAAGGCTTGGAATAAACTCTCTTGCGGAATTCGGATGCATAACAAGCCCTTTGTTTTGTGTTTGTGGTTGTTCGTAGTTCGTTACGTTTGGTGACTTACCAGGCCTGCCCGGGTTTATGGGGTGAGGTTTGTCTATATATTGGCGTTGGATGCGTTAGCCCACCTACTGCGTGGCGGACTAGATCTGGAGACACTGATTGAGAGAGAGACCTAACTTAGACCTCTACAGCCGGATTCTTTAAACCCATTGCCTTGCACTACAGTGGGAGGGATGCATTCATACATCCATCGCTCCTGGATACATTTATCCCCAGCTTCCACCCCTCATATACCCCTCACCCCTTTTCCTTCCCAGAACTTCCTTTCCATAAAAATACCCTCAACACCACAAATATGGCATAGGCCTTGAGGGAATTTTTATATGTGTGACACATCTGACTTGATGATGCACACTGTAGCGCTGTCCGAAACATAGGCTGAAGAAGGAGGTAGCGCAACACATCATAATACCCCCAAAATAAATCACTTTAATAGGTGCTTTTGGCCGTGAAAACTAAAATCACATCTTAATTTAATTTCGACCAACCTTCGCTATATGTGCGAGTACATACATTTAGTTATAACATGCGTACAGTGATAATTATTCTCATTGCATGTTGTGTTATTCGCTTTGATAAATGCAGCCCAGGATAGGACTGTAGTTCGAGTAATTTCAACCGTGACATTTGCTAGTCATAATTTCAAGGTTTCCTAGTATACTGCTTTATTAATACCATATGTATGCAGAATACACAAAGGTACATAATTACTACTTACAGTTCCTGTCAGTACTCTCATGAGTTGAAATACTACCTTAATATGTTTCTCGAGTTTACACACAACTGTACAAAACATGCACTTGTTGAAAGCTCATTAATTATGACGTAAGGCCTTTGGCTACTGTACAATCAGCATGATTTGATCAGCATAATTTGTCCACTAAAGGTTACCACTATGCTAAAAATATTAATATAATAAAACAAATTTGAAATTTATTTCCACTTTCTTTATTCTGATTTCCGATTTTATTCAATTATAGATGGGTTTTCTTATATTTGTTACTAAGTCGTCTTTGACTGTCGAACTTTTAATTATTTTGGTTATTCCTAGTAAGCTTAATTGCCTCGGGTTTGTAGCTTACTTTGAAGTTGTTTGGGAAGTACATTACAAGGAATATGAACAACTTAATTTTATTGTTGTCTTGTCTATTCTTAATTAGAATCGTTATCTTAATTACACGTTTTCTATTGAAGTAGGAATAATCTTATAATGGTTATTATATAAACAAAATACATAATTTACTTTAAAGCATATGATAAAAATTAGAATGGATATAGGAGCGGAGATATAGCAAATGATTCTAATTTCTTATTCATTACAAAGTTAGGTTCCATTTTTTTAGTTAGGCGAGTTATTTCTAATGATTCTATGATTCTAGCCTATCTAGTTTATAACCTTTATTATAAGTATGGAGAACTTTAAAGTCTCTGCCTTTGTCAAACGAGTATTTGTTTTCTAATAGGTGTGACGCTTATTCGCCAATTCGCCTTTATCATTCACCCAATTTGTAAAATGTTATTTTACGCGAGTTGAGTAGTTAAAACAAGTTGTTTCGAGTTTTGCGTTGGAAGGGAAAGCAAGAGAGAAAGACAATGGTATTATCCCGAGCATGTAAAAAGACACTTAAAAATTAAGGTATCTACCAACTTCACAAAATGAACACGGTGAGTAAGTACTTTCATTGTGATCATCAACATAATAGATCATTTTCACAATTTTTCCACTAGCAGTTCTGTGAATAGTAGACTTCGCGTAATGTTGATTGATTACTCCAACCTGACAGATCTAAACAGTAGCAGTGTCACTTATGTGCTCTTACGGAATAAAAATGTACTATCAAACACGGCTACCATCTTGACATGATTAACCGCTTACGAACATACGGAAATTGACATTTTGCTCAAACAAACTGAAATTTTGCGCACGGCGCATGCGCCAGAATTACCCAGTGCACCAAAATGCAATGTTGCCAGTTCTATCGCAACAAGTTAAAGACATTTTTTTAGTAATAATGGGAAGTGTTCTTTCATAATTAAGGATGTACATAAATCAAAATTGTCTTAATTTATTTTTGGGTGAATTCTCTAATAACAGTTATCAGCCAAATGTTATTTTGTTTGGACGAATTATGATTTTCAATTCACCATTTGTTTAAAATTAAATTCAATTATTTACTCGAAGCTGTGTTCTCGAATTCGCAGTATCTCGAGTGGAACATTATGTGAAATTTCTTTTCATTGGAATCTTTAATAATAAACCAATTAGTAAGACAGGTAGGTGCATTTTATAAACTAGGTGATTTCTGATTCTAAATCAGAAGAGAGTATATTGTACAAATCTACTATGAGCTAACCCACTCTACAAAAATTGTGGCGTTCGGACGCGTTTAGTTACTACTATACTCTCCACTCTACTAAAATACTTGCGTACTTGTTAAGTCTTGGCGACGGATACGAGTCTACTGTGTGGCGGGCCGGATTCAAAGAGACTGGTTGAGGGAGACATTTTACCCCAAACTCCAAATTATATCATTTTTTCTACAACCAATCAAACGAAATAAACGATCATAAACGAAACGTAAAAACTTCATCATTAGAAATAATCTCGTAGAATAACGGTACTGGATGAGATTAAAGAACATAATATCGCAGCATCACCCACTCTGTTGGCTTTTTTCTTAACAGTAACCGGAGATACCTTTTTGTTGAAAACGTGGTCATCTATTATTATGTTCATCTATTTACTATGTATTTACGTTGAGTGACCGCCAGCCATCAGTCTCGGATCTCGACATCTAAAAAAACATTACGGCATCTTCCGAAATGTATAATTTTATTGTTTTGCTTCATTTCTACGGATTAGTTTTCAGTTCAAGTTTACCATCTCCGGTGGAGCACGGTAATCACGGTGATAAATCTCAATTATGTCAAGAGACAAGCTGACTAAAACTGCAAATTATCTTTCTTTTATCTTTTTGAACTAAAGTAACATTTTTAGAGAAAAGAGATTTGTTACATCAATATCAAAGTTTCAACTTATGGAACTATAGGATGGGGATCCGCAGTATTAAATCATATAAAAGGACTTTATAAAACAACTAATTTATGTCCCCTAAAGACGTCAACAACAAATATTTTAACAGTTCCAAGTATAAAAAAAAACCGATGCCAAATATGTTCTGTTTCTACACCTCGAAAAAGACAAAGAAGTAACTACTGTAGAAAAGAAAATAGATAAGCTAGGTGTAATGCTAGAAAGAAAGAAAAGAAACTGTGAATCTTTAACAAAACAAAACAAAAAATAACTCATTAAGTACATGAACCGTGGCCTTTAAGAAGTATTGGAAAGAGAACAGACGAATATTTAATATTTATTTAAGAAGTTACAGAAAAAACCCTACCTCTACCACAAAGTTGAACCACAGATGTCGCCGAAATCCCTTTATCCAAAATCTACTTTCCCTCAGCACAGGAACTTCTAGTGAGGAGGACTAAGAAAATATTCTACATCTCTTTTATATTTATAATTCATGTATATAAGAACTTACAAAGACGAGGAATATGGACTTGGTCTCCTGCAAAACTGGCTTAAAAGAAGTTACCTCACACAATGTGAATAAAAGCAAATATCTGACATTTTTTATAACAGGCAGAGGACAGCCGACGGATGACTTTAAGCTCAAATTACATACATGCCAAGGAATCTGTCAACATAATCGATCAAAATGTAGAGAAATTGTGTTTTATAAGTGCCACCACATCCCATTATACCATATTGGATTATAATAAATGCATCATAAAGACCATTTTAGGTAAGGACGTCAACAACAGAAATCTTTTGCCAGTTCGACGTTCCAAGTACAAAAAATGTGGCTGAGGGAATAGAATGATAAGAGGTTGGAATGGTTTTTAGAAATCTCATGTAGACAGCCACGTTGCGTTTGTTTTGAAGTTCAAGTTCGCAAAATTAGATTTGTATAAAAAAAAACAAAGCTATGCCGCCACAGACACTCTTCTTTACATACACAGACAGAAGATAAGTGAATAGATAAAGCTTTCTTTGTATTGCTACAAAATACTTTAATGCGTGGTAAGGTCACAAACCTTCTTTTGATTTCATTCAAACAAAAAATAATACGGTACAACTTAGTTTATCAAAGAAACCGCTGTAAATGTCACAACATAACACAATACCAAAATAGATACCTACTACTTAACATGCTTCATAAAGCATTATTTAGTTTTCCTGCCTACGCGAATGCCAAAAAAACACCAGCTTTAATACGACAATAAAAAAGTACAAAGTCCACGTTCGGGGACTAATTTTACAGTTATCTGGATGTTATTTTTGCAGACATTCCGCTAAGTTGGCTAAACAGGTATTACATGGGCACAGGTATACATATATAGTTACAGAGGAGCATGTAATTCCTGCTTAATCTGACTATTGCGTGATTACCAGTTGGCCTAAGTTGTTCCTATAGAACTCGCTTTTGCGCGAAGATTCAGGAAATCCTAGAAGGCTGGTATTTTGCCAAGTTTAGAGTACGACTGTAAAGGATGTAGAACATTATGAAATGACTATTGTGCAATCTTATAAAATATGTGTGATTGAGCAGCAAAAACTGTCTTAACCGTGGGTACTTTTTCTCCAATTGAGCAGATTAAAATATGATACAAACAATATAAGCCCCATAGCTCGTGTGGGGTAGACGTAGCCAGCTCGAAGCAGTTGCATTTTGCAAAAGATGCAGGAGAGAAATGCTGTGCAATTTGTTAAACATTAGAGATCGCTATGTTTGGTGATTTATGTGACCGGGTTCATGTTGGGAGGCGGATGTGAGTAACGGGAACCATTTATTGGTCACCCCAAGTGGTTCGCTACGTTTAAGTGTCCGGATTCATGCGGTGAGGTTTGTCCGGGCCTTGGTAGCGGGTGCGTCTGCCCACCGATTGCGTGGCAGGCCGGATCGGGAGGGACTGGTCGAGGGAGATCTTTTGATCTCTTCAGCAGGACTCTCTTGGAACATCGCCTTGCACCGCAGTGGGATGATTGGATTCATATGTCCGTTACTCCTGGACACACTGACCGCCAGATTCCTACTCACTCCTCATACTTTTTCCTTCACAGAACTTCCCCTCTTTCCTTTTATAAAGACCCCAGCATCATACAGCATCCCCAAAGATGACATAGGCCTGAGGGGATTTTTTTCCTCGGGGCTTCTAGTGTGGAGCTAATTAAAAAATATATTTTAATTAACAATTAATTAGAATCTCGTAGCATTATGCCAAACGCCATATTTATAGGAAAAACAGCTTTTGAAAGTGAGTTTACACATTACTCCACTGAAATATTTTAATCGATTCTTTTAGTCCTGACAACGTCTATGGATGGCCAACAGCAAACCGAAATTAAGACGTTTTACTGATTGTTAAAATTACGTCATCCGATATTAACGGAAATTGAGGTCACCGTAACGAACGCTTTTCATACAAGAATAATAAAAACAGTTCCAATCAAACGTTGTATAATTATACAAGTGCATCCTTCCGATTATTGCTCCACTCACAACGGGAATCTTTTAATGTTATTATTGCCTTCCTGATTGTGTGGAAACTGACGGAATAACTCTGTAACAATTATTGTTCACACGGAAGTTTCCTCCCAACGAAGTTACCCAGCAGTATCAGATCTGATGATTGCTGCGAATGACTTGATAAAGAAGCCTGTGGCCTTTTGCCTGCACTAAAGGAAGTGGCGAAAGAAAAGAAAGAAAGAGAAAACATCTTGCTATTCAATTGAAATCATTAAACATTATAAGCGACATTATAATAATAAACTCCACTGGGGTACACAAATTAATGGTACCTTAAAAAAGCCAATAAAATTAATCCAATCCTTCAGAAAATTTATAAATATCTTATCAACTAAGGATCTTAAGATAGTATATTAGGATTTATGTATCTTTAATTTGGAATATGGAATAGTAGGATTGGGTTCAGCGGCATCAAATCAAATAAATGCTTCTTGAAAACCATTTTAATGGTCCCCATAAGGACGTCAATAACATAAATCAGGTCGACGTTCCAAGTAGGTATACAAAGAAACCAATGTCGTTAATATTCTGGTCCATCATATTAAAAAGGACAAAAAATTAAAACCTCACATAATCATAAAACCAGATTAAAGCAAATAGACAAAAGTGTAATTCTACTTTTGGAAAAAGAAGCTCTAAATTTTTATCTGTAAGGTTAGACATAGGTATTTCAAACTTCCATAAAATATTAAACAAATTAAATACATCGACCACCATAACACTGGCACGGTGGTCGAAAAGTCTACAAATGAAAAAAACCATTCAAAGCAATGAAAATTAAAGAAATAAACAAAATAAAAAATATCAGACAGTGTTGATGCAACTATGTATACGCATCTCCCTTACTACATCCAATCTGCTATCTAATACCTGTCCCTATCCGACAGTATGTGGCTAATTTACCTACGCATAGACGTTTGCAACAATAACGTGCAATGCACAACTAATTAAAATATTCCTTAGCGATATAATTTTAAAACAAAAACGTATGATTTTGCATTGCTTAGTAGTGCTACTAAGTTTCGCTACGTTTGGTGACTTAGCAGAGGTGCCTGGATTCATGGTGTGAGGTTTGTCTGGATCTGGCGGCAGATGACTTGGACACATTGAACCCTAGATTTCTACCCATCCCTCTTACCTTTTTCCTTTACAGTATTTGCTCTCCCACCTTTCCTTAAAAAGACCCTCCACACAGCATCTTCAAAGATGACACAGGTCCTCAGGGAAATTATTTTTCTCAGTGCCTCCTGTGTGGAGCTAATGTAAAAAAAAACCTGACCTAACCACTGGAGCGACAGCACAATTTAAAACTTTTTCTTCGATTGCTCGAGATTTTTTGGTGACCATTTTGAATATTTTCCACTCACATTTATAAAAAAATATATTATAAAATAAATATATTAGCTTCCACTTAATTAGTTCCACTTCCACTTATTAGCTTCAAATTTGGGAGGCGGGAATGGGTACCGCCGCCCCGGGGACCTTTATTGGATAACCAACACCTCTGCCATAGGTCACCCCAAGTGGTTCGCTACGTTTGGTGATTTAGCAGGGGTGCCCAGGTTCATGGGGTGAGGTTTGTCTAGGTCTTGGAGGCGGATGACCAGGACACACTGAACCCCAGATTCCTACCCACCCCTTAAACCCTCTTCCTTTCCAGAACTCTCTCCTCCTTCCTTTCCTTTAAAAAACTCTCCACACAGCATTCCCAAAGATGACATAGGCCCTGAGGGAAATTATTTTTCCCAGGGCCTCCTGTGTGGAGCTCATGTAAAAAAAAATATATAATAATAATTACTAACAAATAAAGGAAAATTTGCCAAAATTGACAGCAAAGCAAAGGTATTTTAAATAGTGCCATATTGTGGCAAAAAGCGCTCAAGTGGTTTTAACAAGAATATCAAAATTCCCGTCTTTGATAATATTGTGTCCCTGATTGAACAGAACCAAGACCTTTATAGTTCTTTCTTCCCTGTGTTCATAGTTTGATGGTGATATTTTAGAAAATAGCAGCTTTTGTAGGTACCGTTGCATCATAATTATTGGCAGAGCGCTGAGGCAACTAGGCAACTCGGCTCGGAACAGCCGGGAGCAACTTCACCCACCTTAACTCTACCACACTATCCGCTCTGTTCTGGCAGACTGTGCCTCCAATCCACTCTAACTAGGCGTCGGAGTCAACGGACGCGAAGAAATGCTCTCCATGAAGATTAGAAACGCGAGGCTCTTTCGACGCAGGCAAGGTCAAACTATTTACACTCTGCATTATTTATGGAGGGTTTTAAAATACAATTAAACTAGCACACTATATTATAATAAGGAACTCCAGTGAAAAATATTATGGCTTTAAAAAAATATGTTCATATAGACCAAGAAACGCTGATTCTGAATATATAAGTTTTATTTCATAATATTAAACGCAGAGTTTTTAAAAAATTATTAAAAAGTGCATTTTTAAACCTCTCTTCAAAACACAGCGTTAAGTTGGCATTACTGAAATGGTTAACGGTGACGTCACTCTTAACCTGTCACCTGGTGATAGTGTGTATTGTATTGACATTTGAAATGACTTGAAGTGCATACGTACCTATGCAATTCAACATTTCGTGTTTTTGGTTTATTTTCATACTGTTTATAGAGATTTAGATAAATAATAGTTATTGTGTTTATTGAAACATAATTTAGGCCCTCAACAATTTACGAAAAGGGCTATATTTGCGGACAATCTGCAATAAATTTTGTCTATTTAAGGTTAAAGTCGTGTCATATTTTGACACGACTTTAATTCAAATGTATTTTCAAATTGTTTTTAGTATAGGGCTTTTTATACAAGTTGTTACACACTCGTCATGATCAGTGTATTATAAATACCAGTATTTCTGTATGTATTATACATAAAACAATGTACCTACAAAGTAACGCCTGACACAAAACACGATGTCACATGTATTTGCAATGAAAGAGATGATTTATTGTTTTTATATTGCACTTTGATTAAATACAATAACAGTAGCGGTGAAATGTGGACATTTTACCAATGTTTTTCTATATTAAAAGCAGTTAATCTTGAATAAAAAATACACCTTACACCTAAAAGTCATTACAAAGCATTCCGCATTCCGCATTCCGCCATGACCGCCATGATTCTACATTCAAACAGGGATGTTCTGCCCAAAAAAATTATTTCCCTAGATTTCGAAGTGAAATTTCCCTAGAATTTCACATTTACGCAATTACCTACGTAGCCACCTGATTGTGTAACACTAATCCTGTTATATTTTAATTAATATGATAATTAATTGGAAAGATATCGGATCTTGGTAAATATACTAATAATACCGTGATTTTCCAAATAAAACACTTTTTGCTACGTGAAGTAATAATTTAAAAGTACGAATACACTCACCACTGAATTAGAAACTAAATTCCAAATTAAAAAAAAAACACTTTGCAAAATAAAAATCATAAGCAACCCGCCGCTCATTTGTACCAAGCGTGGTATTTTGAAGACCCCCCCCCCCCCCGAACGTGTCACGTAGTATGGGTACGTTCCCTAATATCATTTTGAGTTGTCAGTGTTAAAAATAACATGGCATGTAAGTAAATGAACAATAATTAAGATTCATAGGAATTCCAAAAAATATATATATAAATAATACCAGTAATATTGTCATATGTAATAAAATTTTTGCCAGAGTTCGAAATTTCCCTAGATTTTGTCCTGATTTCCCTTATTCCTAAAAAATATTTTTCTCCCCTAGATCTAGGGAAATTTCCCTCGACATGACATCACTGATTCAAAATGACAACTTAAAAAGTAAAAAAACTAACGGTGGGTGAAGACCACGCGAATACGGTGCGTTTCTGGGAGTCTTTAGAAATTAAAACTTTGACAATTATTTTAACTATTAAAACTAACTATAAAAATAAAAATAAAAATGCAGTTATTTAAGTTTGAAGGTCTTTATTCATTAAAAAAAATTAAAAAATTGGACTGGAGTTCTCTATTGTAGGATTCTTGAAGCTAAATTTTATTTATCCTGCTTATGTTTGCTTTCTTACTAGTTTGTTTGTTGATTATATTAAGTATTGCTACATTAAGTTTAGGAAATGTTTGAAACTTTCGAAACACCATCTTTCCACCCTCGCAAAGGTTACTGGATTATCACAACCACATGACAATACACCTGAAAAGTCTTTTAATCATAAAAAAACCCTTATGCAACTACTGTCAACCATGTCAATTTGAGAACGACATTTTGCAAACCAGCGATTGTTCTTAATCAAAATTCAATTTTCGAATAAACTCTTTAAATTCTTCTTCTTCTTTGTGTGCCGTATCAGGTCCCCCCGACGTTGGCGATCACTCTTGAGAATGTCTCTCTGTCTTGCGCTGCCCGGAATAGCTCCTCCACACTCTTTAAATTAATGAATTTTATTGAAGTGCTCACCTATGATACTCACCCAAATCGAATACTTAGAATCTCCCGTCTGGAACCCACATTATAATATACATTATACATTTACATGCCGTTAAAATAATACAAAAAAATTCTTACGTTTTCTAAATTTTAAATTTTTAAATTCCATCAATTATGTTGAACGACAACACTCTGTTAAATAATATGAATATGCTCAAATTATCGGACAGAAGAATTTTCAATGAACTTTCAATGTATTTCTATATAAAATTCCAAATGATTTAGTTGATAGTCCGGTATTGCTTGAATTGATAAGTTTCCGGATACCACTACGTAATATTAGAAGTCAGGATTTATTTCAGTGCAGATATTCTGGGACTAACAGCCATATGTATTTCTCTTTGCCCAGAATACTAATGGAGTGAAACAATTATTATACCAAGTCAGCGGACATCTTCAATTTATCAATAAACAAATATAAAATATTGTTTCTGAGGCAGTTCAGTTATGTACAATAAATACTGTAAATTTCTTACACATTCATATGTAAAAGCCCCGAAAAAGGGCGTTAATTAATAAGTAAATATAATCAAGAATTAGGTTTAGGTATTTTAAATAGGTACCTATTTAAGTTAGGTACCAATCAAGTTCCTAAATTATTCATCCGCTTACGATGAAACTGTATGCCCATGCCCATGCCGCGATGGTCTATATACAATAGAGAGTTCTGGCGTTATGAAATTTGTATAAAAATTTTACAATAAGTGATGCGCGAGTTGTTTGAAAAATGAGTGTATTTCATATAGTTTCATGGGCAGGAATGCTGTAGGGGAGGAAGGGTGAAATGTGGAAGGGGAAACACGGGAGGGGGAGGGAAATACGTGAGAGGGACGGGGGGTTCGCGGGAGGAAGGCGGTAGCGGGGACGGGGAAAGGGGGAAAGTTGGAGGGGAAACGCCTAAGGGGGAGGGTCACGGGAGGGGAGGGGGAGGCGGTAGGGGAACGGGACGAATGGGAAAGGACAAACAGGGAGAAACAATATCTTTATTTAAATGGAATTGCAACTAAATAAAATATGAGTAGGTATAACACAAACTATATTGTGTACAATTTATATTATTACTGGAAGGTTAAAACATCTCCAAAATACTATTAATAGTTTTGTGTATTATGTTTCTATGTATCGTATGTATGTCTAATCGGCTCTTTTAGGGGTAGGTCATCATCATCATTATCATCATCACTATTGGCTCTACAACCCCTGGTGGGTCTTGGCCTCCTCAAGAGTCTTCCTCCACTCATCTTGGTTTTGTGCCAGCTCTCTCCAGTTTAGAAGCTCCAAGATAGATATGTCTTTGAGGACGTTGTCGCTCCATCTTAGTCTTGGTCTTCCCAGGCTCCTTCGTCCTATTGGTCTTGAGTTCAGCAGGGACTTTGGTGCTTGATGCTCGGTCATTCTCTCCACATGACCCAGCCACCGAAGTCTTCCCAGTTTTATAAATTTTGCGACATTTAGCTCCTTAAACAAAGTACAGAGCTTATTGTTATTGTGATAACGTCTGCGCCAAAATCCATTTTCCAGAACCGGTCCGAAGATGCGCCTCAAAATTTTTCTATCAAAAACGTCCAGTGCTCGCTCCTTCCTCTTAGTTAGTACCCAAGTCTCAGCTGCGTACGTAAGTATTGGTCTGATAAGTGTTTTGTACACTAATATCTTCGTGGTTCTTGACAGCAGTCTGGACTTTAATTGGTTGGGTAGGTAATCAGAGGTAATGAGGAACCACTAACCTCAGCTATGTCAAGTACTGCTATCGGAATGAGACATTGTGTAGAAGGTTTTCTTGAAGTAAGTATTAGTTTTTTTACATTTCGTACTAACCAGAGCGGAAGATACATGCCCACTTTCAATATCGTTCTGGTGAGAGACTTAGAATTGAATATTAGAGAGATTCCGAATTGAAACGTTACATGCAATGGCTTCAGCTGTGTTTAGTATCTAGATCTGAATAGCGAGGTCAATCCCAATCTTGGGATTTTATATATATATATATAACCTCTCACTCACTGGTTTCTCACAATATTCCATAAAAATTGCGTAGTATGTTGAATTTGGTCACTAGTTCCAAATAACGTTTTAGTTTTTTATTTAAGTTTTATATATCCTAAAAAGATACTTCACACAGCATCCCCAAAGATGACATAGGACCTGAGGTGAATTATTTTCCTCGGAGCCTCCTGTGTGGAGCTAATGTAAAAAAAAAATAAGCAAAAATGTTTTTTAAGTGATAACTTCTTTGGCACCGTTGTGATTTGAAACTCGATGAAAAGAAAAAAGGGACACTAAAAAGAGACAAACACATACATCTACAGGATTTAGCCTGCGAGAGAATGAGACAGTATAATCGGTCTTCGTAGCCTTCCCCACGCTTGTCTACTTTAGTTTTCTTAAGGTTTCACTTCTACCGCGTGTGAATTGCACACATTGTTTTTTTTTGTGATTATGAGAAGCGATGCGCTAAACAGTTCGTTGTATCACTATGGATTGGACTCACACTATATATTTTTGATGTGAACACCGCACAAAAGTCAAAAGTTTGTACGGAGACAGTGGGACTATGTCAATCTCAATCGTAATTTATATTGAAAATAGTGGAGAATGGACGAGGGGGAATCAGGGGCTGATTTGGCCACCAAACAGTCTAAAACCATTTCAGTACATAAATGTTTCAAGCGACGTTTCGATTCAATTGGGGAATATTGTAAGGCTGAAAGTTGTGGGAAGGGGAAGGAGATGGGGAAGAGGAAGATAGGGGAGTACCTGGCTATTCAGATCTGGTCACCAAACACGGCCAAAGCCATTTCAAGCAAGGTGATACTATGAGTATCTTTCACTCCATAGGCAATAGTAAAAATTTGCATTAGAAAGATTCTAACTGTCTTTGTAAACGGGTTACGCATTTGTCTTCAAATCAGGAGATTGCGGTTTAATTTTTTGTAAAAGCTCCACTACACTACTGGCGAAGTTGATCAAAATTAATCGAATACGATAGTGTAGACACGAACTTCACTTCGCTTCGTGCAACTTCGCTTCGCTTCGCCTGACTTCCAATAATTGTCGGTATTTGTGCCCGAGTCAAAGGACTCGAAGGGCTCCGAAGTTCGAAGCGAGTAGTGTAGAATGTAGACACGCGCTTTCGAACGTCGGCTTACTTCGTTGAGGACTTCGTCGAAGCGTCGAAGCGAGTAGTGTAGTAGACGTTTAAAAATTAACAAGATCTTCGAAATCGAAGGCAAGTCTTAGACCATAGGTTCTCAACGTGGGCGATAACACCCTCTTGTGGGCGTTTGAGACTTTCAGGGGGGGGCAGTAGAAGACCCATAGAAAATTAGGGGGCGTTGAGGTGGCACAGTGAGGGCGACACAGGTAAAAAAAATATTGTATAAAAAAGACAAAAGACATGCTAATCACGTACTAATAATCTTTCTTGTATTATTATTATTAAGAATAGACGCTATATCACGAATAAAAGAAGGAAGGAGGTAGCAAATATAAAAGAATTTGCTGTTTTGACTTGCTAAACAAAAAGGTATAACAAATAATTCTATATATTCAATTTTTATAAGAAAAACTCTCTTTTTTATTACTTTTGAAGGTTATTCCCATCAATGTAATATATCATTGAAGAAGAATAAAATAATAATAATCTAAACGAAACTATGAAAGAGAACAAGACAAGATAACGGTCGCAACTGGGACTCGAACCCAGAACCTCTCGTTTTTCTGTATTTTATTCTCTTTCATATTTTCGTTTATGTTGCTTCCCCCCCCCCCCCCCCCTCCCCACCCCCCTCCAATAACAAGTTGTGGTAAATATAATCGTGGCAATAGCTGTTTCAGATTCGCGATAGATGATACGTACGTAAAATAAATTGGGGGGCTCTAAAATAAAATAATTCTCAATTGGGCGGTGGGAAAAATTAGGTTGAGAACCTATGCCTTAGAACTTACAGTGAAGTTATAAAGGATTTTTTGTAAATCCAAAATTGGTCTAAAAGTTTAACGGAATCGTGTTGATCGAGTCGTGATTCGAGCCCATTGCTCAATCAGTCGGGTGAATCACCTAACCACGATCTCACAAATCAATAGTTTCACTTCATGTAGTATACATACACTATATTAATTAATTATCCTTACCTAGTATGTATTTAGTACCTAGCGTGTATTTAAGGCATATTTTAGTGATATGCATATTCGAAATCCCCGTTTCCGAAACAAATAATCGATGAAGTTTCGAATAAATCATCAATATTTATTTATTTATTAATTTACGAACAATAGTCCATTAAAAACGTAATAATAACACGAATAAAAAAAAACAGAGTTGACAGTGAAGGAGAGCACATATAAATTAATAGCAATGACAATATAAAATGAAAAATGTACATATAGAAGACACCAAAAGTCAAAGCATGAAGAAGCATTTAAATATTGCGTATCGACTGCCGAAAGTCATTTAGTTTTATACCAAAAAAATCAATGCTTTGACTTGCATTGACAAGTCTTGAAAATTGGATAAGGGAGAATGGTACCCATAATTAGTAGAATGTTCATTGAGGAACAGCAATTCATTATTTCGGAGTCTACGCGAAGGGATGTTGAACTGAATGAGTTGTAACAAAGCAGCTGTATCAGTAATACTGTTGATAATTTTAAACATCCAAATTAGATCAGAGTTCTTTCTACGTTTTTCTAAAGAAGAAATGTTAAAAATATGTTCAACTAGCTGACCCGGCCACGCGTTGCTGTGGCTAATAAAACACAACGTCATATACTGGATGGTTATCCAACCTTCATAACCACCGCCGTCTTTGAGTTTATCGCGAAGAGACAGACGGGAGAGAGAGACAGACGGGGGAGGAGACAGGGGACGACTTTAATTTATAATACGTAGAGATGGTGTGAAATATTATAATAATGTGCATGAAATGCTTGAGGTAACTAACGTATTTAAGTAAATAAGGATCAATACTGTATCCGTCTAAATAACTTTTCAATTACCGCAATGTAGATGACCATTTTTTTAGAAGATAGAATGGGTATAGTAAGCTATCCTTAAAAGATAGATATATGCCTTCGCGGACTTTTTGTAGATCTATAAAAGAGGAATATCCCACCATGCATTGTTTTGTTATATCCCAAAAGGATTAGGCAGCGTTTTCGATGAAAGCTATCAGGCGGCTTGACTTTTTCCAACCCTTTTAACAATTATCGTTATGTTTCAACTAATTTACACAAATCCTTGATAAATTATATACCTAAACCTTCCTCACGAAACACTCTATCTATTGGTGAAAACCACATGAAAATCCGTTCAGTAGTTTTCGAGTTTATCGCGAACAGACAGACAGACAGACGACGCAGGGGACTTTAATTTATAATATATAGAGATTTCAACATATGAGTACTCGCCTCTTTCAAGATCCAACTTCCAAGCAATTCCTCTTAGGAAACGATGTTGTACGGATTCGATGTGACAATGTGGACAGCATAGAAAGGAGACCAAATGACACTAGCATACGTATAGCAATCAATGTATAGCATATTTAACATATGTTTATAGCATTTGAATGTCACCAAAAGCAATAAAGCATCACTGTTATGATTTCATATTACTCTTTACTAGACTTAAAACAACTTTTCATTATGTTAAAGCAAATTAGTGTATTTTAATTGACTCCCAAATATTCAGAATTCAAACGTATGACATGAATATGGACAAATATTTTTGTAACTCAATCGTTTAAATTACAAATCTGAATTATTCGACCCGCTGTCAGTGGACAAGAAGAGCAATTCTATATCTTTTGTGGGGTCGTTATAAGACAACGACGTGATCTCCTGTCAGATTTGTGTGATTTATTTGCTTTTTCTATGTACAACGTACATTAAATGAATAAATAATTATACATACTTGCAGGAATTCGTGCTCAAAACGAACTAAACAGTAAATATGTAAAAATCACACAAATCTGACAGGAGATCACGTCCGTTATCTCACAACGATCCCACGAAAGATATTAAAGAATCGCGGAGTAAACAAATAAATACATACTTAGCTCCAACGGTTCTAGTCTATGGTTGTTATATTTTTTCTATATACTTTACTTCCTTCCTCGTAATATTTTTTTTCTTACTACCGACTTCCTTCATGCCTTTCGTGTAAGAATTTGTTTGTTTGAAAGGAAAATAATTCATCTCGGGGCCTGTGTCATCTTTGGGGATGCTGTGTTGAGGGTTTTATTAGGAAAGGAAGGATAGGAATAAGTGACAAGTCAGTGTGCCAGGAGTGACGTATGAAACTATCCATCCCACTGTCGTGCAAGGCGATGTTTCGAGAGAATACTGCTGGAGAAATCAAAGGGACTCTCTCAACCGTTCTCTACATATCCGGCCTGCCATACAGCTGATGGGCAGACGCATCCGCCGCCAAGACCCGGACAAACCTCACTCCATGAAACCGGGCACCCATACCCATAACACCTCCCAAATTTAAATATATGTTAAAAAATACTATAAAACGTATTTGTATAAATATAATACTTATGTATAAATTTATAATCTTTCTTCAAATCAACTTTAAATACATGATAAACTTGTCGATGTTTCAAATTAATTATTGATGTTGTTATTACCATAAAAGAAATACAACAAATCATTTTTTCAGCAATTATCTTTAAAAAGATGCATAATTAGATAAATAGTTTTTATTTACTCGACGAATTACACATGTAAATTATTTTTTATTTCCACATATTCAAGAGTAAAAAAAAGAGAAAAAAAACATAAAAGTGTACTTTCAAGAATTGTATGAAAAAATTAAAAAAAGTTTGGAATAAGAAAAGTGTGAAAATGGGAAGGAAGCACATAGCGTGCACTCTTATGAGTTCGGCGTTCCAACCACTCTGCTTACTACTGTGAAGAATGTTTGACGATTAGTTTGTTAGGTACTGCGGACAGACCAGATGTTTACGACGAAAATTTATTACCTGATTTGCATTCTAAGTTATGTGTAGAGGTTGGTAGGTATCTATTTTGAGATTTGATAACAAACCTGAATCAACCGTTGAAATAATGTTGTATTATTGTTGTTCTCTGCCTACCCATGCAGAATTGATGTAATATCAGTTAATTACTTCCTCAGATATAACAAACACTACAATCATTATTTTTTAACGTGTCTGTGTATCACCTCACACCTGTATAAAATGCAATCATAATTAATTCAACTTATAATGAAGCCCAAGATATTTCCTAGTCAATCAGCGGTGAACGGCTTTATTCAAATCAATGAGAACTGCCAACAGATTAACGTCCAATAGACACTATACAATGCCATTAATAACACGACATTCCAAACAAAAACCACAAATAGAATATTCGTTATTAGATTCTATAAAAACTCCAGCATTTACCATTCTCTTGCAGTGTTCCTTGTACTCGAACACCAAATAAACCACAAGCATTAAAATGTCAGCGACACCTTTCTATATAAAATTCTAAGAGCTAAAAGTAGAGGCACAACGAACAAGTTTAAAGTCCTTGAAATAAATACAAGTAAAAGGATAAACGTGAATTTAAACTCACCATTAACAAAGTTATTCCAATTTGTTTCAATTGCAATTATTTGAACTTTGCAATAATTTTATGTCAAGAAGTAGCACAATAGAACAAAAACACACAGTTTGTCACAAGATATGGCTTATTTTAAAATTTAAACTACTGTTTGCACACAAAAAAGTCACACAGTTCCGTGTCAAAATAATCGTTTTATTTTCTTAAACTCATTTGTTTCGTAGAATGTTTCGAATGTCGGAAATAGGGATGTCGCTTCCGCGTGTCATGTCAGATGGAACACTTTTTGAATTTGTGCAATGGCCACCGGAGAATGCGCGCCAAGACGGGTGGAGCTGGTGGAGTAGACGTGCGCGATGGCGGGCGTAGAGAACCGCACTGGTCGGTTATGTCTAGATGGTAGTTGTGGCTCTTGGGTGTGTTGTGCCGCCGATTGTTGGTGCTGGAGGGACAAGTCGCGGGCCCCATGAGGCGATGGCCTCGATAATATTAAGAATTGCTTCTGGCCCGGAGAAGGTTCAACTGTGGGACGTAAATTAATGGTTAATGTAGGTGTCAAAGATAAAAGCGCGAGCACTTATCTGTTGAACCGGGAGCACTTATGTATTGTACCGTCACACTCCGCTATAAAATATTTCTTCCTATGGTAGGAGAAGGGGTCAGATGAATTAGAGAGCTGCCACGAAATGCTAGTTCTTTGTACTGAATCTGTCAACTTGACAGCTGTCATCCACCCGTTTAGACAGCTCCGTAATTAAAATGACCCCCTCTCCTGTTTACGGCGGAGAGGGGGTGGCATAACTTTTCGCATATCGCCTCAGGAGCGGTTACGGCGTATAACTTTGAGCTTCGAACGCATCATCTGCTTAGGTGTGACAGGTCTGTATTTCTGTATGGGATTGTATGGAGAGCGTTATTGTGCGGTGCGTGCGATGATCTTTTATCTTTGCGTATAACTTCTACTAAAATGGCTAGAAACGTCAGTGTGACGTAGTGTGACGAACATGGCAGCGATACAGGACGACCCTGTGCATGCGCAATTGGAGTAGTCCGCTCCGAGCGTCGACTTACCAGGGAGCCAAGTGCCAAGGAGTCAAGTGCCAAGGAGTCAAGTGCCAAGGAGCCAAGTGCCAAGGAGTCAAGTTCCAAGGAGTCAAGTGCCAAGGAGCCAAGTAGCCAAGACGCTTATAATACCTAACACCTAATATGTATAAATAGCATCCTTGAGGATTGTACTAGCGCCGGGCGCCGCAGTTTGCTTTGCCGCATACAAGCTAGAAGGTGTTTAGATAACTTGGGATTTGTGAACGATGACATCACCAGATTAACAATGTGACAAATGCATTCTTAATTGGGGTGATTGATGAACGGGTTGACTAATATCTAGTCGCAAAGGCTGATAATGAAAAGTTCAGATGCATTTTCACATATTCGCCTCTAGCGGCCGGCGCGGCGGCGGGGCGTTTTAGATTGTTTTTGCAAATATTGTCAGGTTGTTCGTAACCCGAGAATGTTTGTCTTTCTTTTTTTTTAAAGGAGGGGTATCCACATCACAAATATTTGACATTCACCCGCCCCAACGTATCGCGGCACAGGGCGCTCCTACCTACTAACCCACACATGCACACCTCACATACCGCACAACACCAGCGCAATACACCTGTAAAACGCTCACATACCTTCCTGAGCCAAGAGCTGCGCATGTGTTGGTGAATTCACCTCCTAGTCTACACGCACACACACAAGCGGGGATTCACTTTTAATACCATGAGATATGTACAACAGTTTACACTGTGTCATGCGTATGTGTAGGTACTTAGATGATTTTGATGATAGTATAGGATGAATATGGATTCTTGAAATATTGAAAACAGTTAGATGATACTAGAAAATATATGCCTAAATGACATAGGTCACAGGTTAAAGAATAAGAATGAACATAATCAACAGAAATGAAGAAAATTTGAACGTCTATGAGAAAAAAAATATTTAAGCAGGATGTCTCATCATATTGGTACATACCCTAAAGATTTTAACTTAAACCTCGAAAGGTTCTACTTAAGGCGCCCTATACCCGCTCAAAAAGAAGAATATGAAGAGACCTGAAATCACGAATGTTGGAGAAAGCGCGCTAATATTTAAAACGCTAAAATTGAAGCGAAAATTGAGAAAATGTTTAATAAAACACGACTCATTCAAAATGTAGCAAAAGTCTGGCGGGGGTTGTCTTAAACAGCATTTAAAGAAACACTGAGAATTTTCATACATATAACTTGTAAAATAACTGAAACCAACGTGTTTATAATACTTTTTGGAGCATTCTGTGCGATTTTTTTCTATCGTGGGAATTTCATATAATTTTAGTTTCGGAGTGGGGAATGCCTAGATATTATCTTCAGAATAACATATATTTTTTTAGAGCTTTAATATTTAAGTGTTTAAGGTACATATTATGTAATAAATCGGAAGAAATGGGTTACGCCGCGGCTTAAGGATTAGAACTGAAACTTAAAATTAACGTCTTTTTGCTGTCATCCGAGAGAACAGGAATTGCAGTTATTAACGAAGAATACGTTCTTTTTAAGCTTATGGACACAAAACCGAAATATCCCTTGGTTAACAAAATAGTCGTTCATTAAGTTAAGGACAATTCCTTGTCCTTAATTAAAACCGAATTCACCCTTGGTTAACGAAAAAGTAGTTGATTTTAAGATTAAGGACAATTCCTTGTCCTTAAGTAAAAAAGAATACCCAATTGGTTAACGATAAAGTGGTTCATTTTAAGGTTAAAGACAAATCCTTATCCTTAAGTAAAACAGAATTCCCAATTGGTTAACGATAAAGTGGTTTATTTCATGGTTAAAGAAAAATCCTTGTCATTTATTTTAAGGTTAAGGTTAAAAAAACGTTTATTTTAAGGTTAAAAACAATTCGTTGTCCTTAAGTACAGACGAAATCTCCCTTGGTTAACAAAAAGTCGTTCATTTTAAGGTTAAGGACAATTCCTGGTCCTTAAATACAGACGTAATCTCCCTTGTTTAACGAAAGTCGTAAATTTTAAGGTTAAGAACAATTCCTTGTCCTTAAATGCACACGAAATCTGCCTTGGTTAACAAAAAAGTCGTTCATTTTAAGGTTAAGGACAATTCCTGGTCCTTAAGACGAAATCTCCCTTGGTTAACGAAAAAGTCGTTAATTTTAAGATTAAGAACAATTCCTTGTCCTTAAGTACAGACGAAATCTCCCTTGGTTAACAAAAAAGTCGTTCATTTTAAGGTTAAGAATAATTCCTCATCCTTTAGTTCAACCGGAATCGTCGTTCTGAGCATGTTTGAGTAAAAAAAGTGAACGTCGTTTTGTTGTCCGAAATTTTTTTCAATAAAAAAAAATAATACAACTTAGCACATCAAGTGATACAATTGAAAACAAAAATAATACAACTTAGCGCATCGAGTGATACAATTGAAAACAAAAATTATATATGTTTCTCGACTATGCACCGGAGTCGAAGTGATTCCTCGGAGCATCTTCTATTGAAATACCGATAGAACAAGGACAGCATTCCCAACAGACGCATATGCTCTAAAAACAGTTTGTTAAGATGGGAGGAATGTTTGGACCGGAAAATATGAGATGAGATGAGAATAACAAATTTTCAAAAAAAATGTATTTTTCTTTACAATAAATCAATAAGGTTCAGTTGTTTCACATCAAATTTCAATTTTTATTTTCAAGTTCTGTGAAAGTTCTCTTTTAGTTCTGTTATTATTTAACCTTAGTTATGTTATTAGAACCTTTACAGAACTTGAAAATTTCCTTTAAAATTTGATGAATTATTCAAATTCTGTTAAACAACTGGCCCTCAGCTTTGGTCATCCTAGCTTAGGCCATACACACCAAGATAAAAATAAATCACAGTCATAGAATAAATATAGTAGAAATGCGATGTGGGCGTGTTTTGTTATCGGAAACTCTGCCCAATCTGGCCTTAAATTTCAAATACAGAACTGGGTTTCATAATCAATATAATCATTATGAAATTCAAATGGGATGGTAAAATATGATGTCAGGCAAGAATACACGGTAAATGGGATAAAACCTGCCTTTTTTTATAAACCCCACAAAGGACATAGGCCACGAGGGAAATAAATTTACCAGGGCCTATGTCATGAATGAAGATGCTGTGTGGAGGGTATTTTTGAGGAAAGGAAGGAGCGAACACAAGTCGTAGCCAGAGTAGAATTTAAGATAGGGCAGCGGTGCTTACAGGAAAGGCGCAAGTAAAAATGTAACTCGATCTGATCTGGTGAATCGATTTTCATCGTGTGTATATACATACCATAGCTATCATATTTTACCAAACCTTTTCCATAGGATTAAGAGTAGTTGTACATTGTCCTTCCATTTGTTTTGAGGAATGAGGTTTCTCGATGTCAATTTCCTCTTCGATTTTCCGTCACGGGCACGTATTACAATTCACGTAATACTATCCTTACTCTCTAGAGTCTCTACACTAACCGATCAACACCACAGACAAATTCAAATCTCGAAATCTACTTCAATTTTCCTGTTGAGTAAACCTTGATTATGCATACCAATGTATGACAGTTAAAATTCTTCCATCTCGAAAATAAAACACAAACCACCCCAAAACACTCAACCCCATGAAAACATTTCTTATGAAATTCTTCTAAATCATGTTTCGAAGGAGAACTGGGAACTTGTCTATTCTTGTACTGATGCCACGTCTGCATGCGATTTTTTTATAAATACTTTACATAACCACTTAGCTAATGCAACATCATATACAAAATGTAAAAAAAAACGAACGGACACAAAACTCAAACCATGGATCACCGCTGCTATTCTCCATTGTATCAGAAAACGTGATAAGATTCATAATTTCTGTAGGAAAAACCCCAATTATTATACTTCTCTCATATTTTACAAAAATTATAGAAATAACTGCAAAAAAATAATTGAAAAGGTTAAAAGAGATTACTACAAAAAAAAATCAGTGAAGCTACCGATGATAAAAAAAAATTGGAATATTATAAAAGATATAGCTAATATTAATAAAACCGACACACCTATCATTAAGATTAATATCGAAGACAAAACAATACATGTAAATTCTGAACCTAAACAAATATCTGACCATTTCAATAATTTTTTTTCCAATATCGGACCCAACTTAGCAAAAAATATTTTAGACCGAAACTGTGTCTCAGAGAAAGATCTTGCAAAGAATATACCTATCGGTACTCTGAGTTATAACCCATTTCATTTCACTCCCACCACTGAAACAGAAATTATAGAACTAATAGCATCTCTTAAAAACAGTAACTCCACCGGAATAGATCACATCTCGGCAAAAATCATTAAAAACATCCAAAAATATATTGTCTCCCCTCATCAATTTAAGCTTCAAAACTGGCATTTTCCCGACCTCCCTAAAACAGGCCATAATAATCCCAATCTTCAAAGCAGGTGACAAATTATCTCTAAACAACTACCGACCAACATCTTTACTAAGCACAATATCTAAAATTATAGAAAAAGCGGTTAAACGTAGACTGTAAATTCCTCGAGGATAACAAAATATTGTCGGATAACCAATATGGCTTTCGCAAAGGTAGGAGCACTTCAGATGCAATAGCCGCCCTTACAAAGATAGTTTCTTATAATCTCGACATTGGTCGCAAACCACTTGCTGTTTTTCTTGATCTCGCAAAAGCATTTGATACGGTCTCCCATCCCTTACTACTAAAAAAACTACAGCAGATTGGAATAACAGGAGTAGCCTACACATGGTTTGAAAACTACCTGATAAACCGAACACAACAAACTCTTATCCAATCTGATAAAAAACATATAAGTAATAAATTATCTGCGTCCTATGGTGTACCTCAAGGCAGTATACTAGGACCAATTTTATTTCTTATATACATTAACTCACTATGTGCCATGAATATTGGAGGTAAGATATTATCATTTGCCGATGACACGGTCTTAATATTCGATGATGAAACATGGCAATCCATTATTACAAAAACTAATAATGGCCTTATAAAAGTAAAGCATTGGCTTGACACTAACCTCCTCACACTTAACATCGACAAAACACAATATATGACTTTTTCCATACGTCAACATAATATACCTAACAACTGCCCTAAACCAATCATTCACTCATGTTCACTCAATTTACACACTCCAGAAATCACACCTAATATTAATTGCACTTGTTCTGTTCTTAAATCATCAAAGGTAGTTAAATATCTGGGGATAATCATAGACAACGAACTGCGTTGGGAAGCCCATATAAGTGACACAGTAAAAAAACTCCGTAAACTCTGCCATATATTTTGCTCCCTTAGGTCCATCTTAGATTTACAGACCCTAAGAACCGTATACTTTGCCCTTTTACGTTAAATGGGATAAAACCTGCCTTTTTTTATAAACCCCACAAAGGACATAGGCCACGAGGGAAATAAATTTACCAGGGCTTATGTCATCTATGAAGATGCTGTGTGGAGGGTATTTTTGAGGAAAGGAAGGAGCGAACACAAGGCCGTAGCCAGAGTAGAATTTTAGATAGGGCAACGGTGCTTACAGGAAGGGCGCAAGTAAAAATGTAACTCGATCTGATGTCGTGAATCGATTTTCATCATGTGTATATACATACCATAGCTATCATATTTTACCAAACCTTTTCCATAGGATTAGGAGTAGTTGTACATTGTCCTTCCATCTGTTTTGAGGAATGAGGTTTTTCGATGTCAATTTCCTCTTCGATTTTCCGTTTTTTGCCAAATAAAGCTCGTATATCCATTCCAAAATCACGGGCACGTATTACAATTCACGAAATACTGTCCTTACCCTCTACACTAACCGATCAACACCACAGACAAATTCAAATCTCGAAATATACTTCCAATTTCCCTGTTGAGTAAACCTTGATTATGCATACCAATGTATGACAGTTAAAACTTTTACATAAACTATTCGTAGTTTGTACCGCGTTGCACGCCACATCGTTGATACAAGGTGTGAACTTAACTTAAACTCAACCGTTTAATATTAGGTCCTTACATATGAAATTGACGTTTTGCCGTACTTTGATCTCAAATATCTTCTCTTTGGTTAGGAATTCTAAATTCAAATTTATACAGCTATTTACTCATGTATTTGTGTTTCGAAAATTATAATTCATTTATTTTTTCCTTAATTGTTTTTTTCTTTGCGTCACTTAGTTTACAAAATGGAAATATCGTGTTATTTACGAGTACGAGTTCCACCGTGGCACTAGTGCTGCAGAAACGGCTCGAAGGATTAATGATGTGTATGGCGACGGTGCCACAAAAGAAAACACAGTTGTGTTTTTTTTTTGTCGTTCACTACAGCTTTCTTAAATCTGGCCAGACGATTACGGTAGATGTCTATTGTCAGCAACTGCAAACCATGATGGAAAAGCTAGCTGCTAAACAACCGAGGCCGGTTAATCGCTCTAGGCCACTGCTGCTTCATGACAATTGGACATCCACCTTCAATCATCACCAAAAATCAACTCCGATGGGGCAATCCAAACCGCCTTCAAAGATTTTATTGATTCCCGTCCGAATGGTTTTTTTAGTAAAGGGATCGATGAACTACCTATGAGATGGCAAAAGTGCATAGATAGCAGTGGTACATACTTTGATTAAATAAATATATTATATTTAAAAAAAATCGACTTTATGTTCCTCCCATACAAAACGCCAATTTCATATGTAAAGCCTAATAGAATCCCCAAACTGTTTGAGAATAATCGCGCACAACCTCCCGCCACTTACTTCAATGCCATCTATGGGCAGAATAAAGAATTAGTATGATATGATTCCTTGGTTAATTCAAAGCTGTTTAGTTAGATGTCGCTAATAGGTAGTATTTTTTTCAATCATATCAAACTATGAACAAACAGTTTACTAGTATATTATCATAGTCGATGGAATTTCTTAAGGTAGGGCACAGGTATTTTAAGGTAGGGCATTGCCCCATAATGCCCCCCCCCCCCCACCCCCCCTAGCTACGGCCCTGAGAGAACACGGGTGCTTAAGAGACCCATGTTGTAGGAGGGATTATACACAGAGGCCGGTAAATCGTTCCAACAAGAACGAGTCGAAGCGACCTTTTCCCATGTGATAAATGTCAATCGTATACATATGTTGGGCGAGCGTTTGCCGTTTTTTCCGATTATTATTATTTTTTGCCGAAGGGATCAGTTACGCTAGTTCCTCGGAGCATCTTCCATTGTAATACCGGTAGAATAACGACAACATAGCCTGTTTTCTAAATATTGCAATGATAGGGGAATCTATCAAATGGATCGCCCGAAACTTTTCTGCATGGTCAAAGGTTTTTTCAGATATTTTGGGGCTCCAGACCAGAGGTGGCTGCTAAATTTGGCAGTGGAACGCACTTGCGATCTGTATAGGGTCAGAGTTTGTGAAATATTATGTTCTTCGATCCCAATGATTGGGATTAGGTACTTGATATATGTTCGGGTATCTTCAACAAAACTCGAGGTTTGTCAATGTTTTAAGTTACTTTATTTACGTTATCGTGTGGTTGACAATGAATATTTAGTCCATTCTAAAGGATGCACTTTGTCATTCTGAAGCAAGAGAACTCGACACTGAAGGTGCCCAGCTGTCGATCGTATATCATCGGCTTTTTCCGTAACCGTTCGGGTATTAGAAACGAACGGCGACAATTGCCACTCTACTAAGGTACTACTTAACGACCACCTCAACACGGGTATATGCAAAGATATTCAAATACAGAATAGATATGCTATGGTGTCCGCGCAACTGTCGCCGGACTACGGTCTAATTAGCGTAGTTTTCATACAAAAAGAATTTGTTGATTTTTTGAAAATGTGCATTAATATTGGTTAACAATATATTTTGAATAAGGAAAGAATTCGTTCATTTAGTTTAACGTTCGTTTGGTTTATTCGTTAATTATTTGTTCTTTTAGTTTATTTGTTAATTGGTAAACAATATCGGCGACACCCGGAAGCGCAGACCCACATAGTAAAAACAGCAGATAGCACATCTACTTATATTTCAATATCTTTGGGTATATGCCTAGCATGGTGGTCGAAAAATCCCCAAATAATGTAACCATCAATTTGGGAGGCGGGCATGGGTACCTTCGCCCCGGGAATCAATTTATAGATAACCCACACCTCTGCCATTGGTCACCCGAGAGATACGCTACGTTTGGTGACTTAGCAGGGGTGCCCGGGTTTATGGGGTGAGGTTTGTCCAGATCTTGGCGGCCGATGCGTCTGCCCACCTGCTGCATGGTGAGCAGAATGGTTGAGGGAGTCCCTTTGACATCTCCAGCCGTACTCTCTCGGAATATCGCCTTGCACCGCTGTGGGAGGGATGGATTCGTAAGTCCGTCACTCCTGGACACACTGAACTCCAGATTCCTACCCTTTTCCTTCCCAGAACTTCCTCTTGTTCCTTTCCTAAAAAGACCCTCCACACAGCATCCTCAAAGACGACACAGGCCCTGGGGGAAATTATTTTCATCGGGACCTCCGGTATGGAACTACCTAATGTAAAAAAAAATCAAACCAATAAATAAAGAAGAAATAAAAATAAACCCAACTGACTTCCTCAAATCTAAATATAACTAGATACCTATACTAAACGACGTCTGTTGAAGGACATTGAAGTAGCATACATACATTTCTTTTTTAATTTTATTATTTTGCTTGTAAGTACCTACTTAACGGTTTGGTAATTAGCGATATTTATGTGTGTTTCTTTCATTAAATTGTGAAATTATTAACCTCGATACAGGTGAATCCTAGTGGGGTTAGTAATTGCATGCTAAAAATGTATTTATATTGTGAAGAAGCAATAAATAAATAAATCCTACATGCCACAGAACCAAAATGTATTCCGTGACAATTAGTTAAAATTCAAAGTTAACAAGTAAAAACAAAAAAATTATTCAGATCTACATGGAAGTCATTTCTAGTGTGTACATATATTCATTCAGTGATCACAGTAGACTTGATCATCCAGAACTCAGCAGTGTGCATTTACTGTGTGTAGACGGACACCTATACATTTAGATACACTATAAATCTGCAACACACAAAGCATCAGGTGGGTAGGTACCTTAATGGTATATAAACAGTAAAACATTAAGATAAAGTTAAGTCTCGATGGAACGCGGCGTGGCTAAGTTATGTAGGTATTTTACCTGAAAGTATTGTTTACGCTAAGGTTTTCGGACTTAAATGTCAAACTTCAACCCTATCTAACCAGAGATCAGGTCTTTTCTCTAGAGGGGTAGTCAGTTTGAGTCAAATGTTACAGTTGGGATTTTTAGCGCATTTTGGCTCGACCGACATCTTACTAATATTATAAACGCGAAAGTTTGTATGGATGTATGAATGTATGTTTTTTACTCTTTCACGCCTAAAGAACAAAAAAATATTTTAAAAATTCTTTCACTAATAGGTAGAAAACTACATTGTATGCGAGTAAAATAATGTATATATAGGCTGTATATAATGGTAAGCTCTGGCGTTATGAAATTACTTAACATACGTTTTCTGTCCCTAACAAAATTGAGTTTTGCAAACGTAAGAAGAAAAGCAAAACAAACGGTTGCCGTGGAAACGATGTTGGCGTCTATCTATAAATGAATGAATCGCCGAAATGCATAACTTCCGAACGATTACACCAAACTGTATAATTATTTTTTTGTATAAAACTACTGGTGAGCTCTGGCATTATGGAATTTGTATAAAAAAAATTGCGATGGGTTGCATGCGAGCAGTTTGAAAACTGAATTGTATGGAATGCGGGTAGGGGGTGGGGGATGGGGCACTGGTGAGGGGAGGGGGAAGTGGTGGAGGGGGGCTTAGGGGTGGGTGGTGGGGGGTGGGGAGGGGGGAGGTTGAAGGGGGGAGGGGGAATAGGGGGAGGGGGGAGGGGAGAGAGGGGTGGGGGGAGGGGGAGGGGGGAGGGGAGGAGGGGGGGAGGGGGGGGGGGTATGGAGGAGGCGGAGTGGGAACCCCTATAATATCATGCGAGCGAAGCCGCGGGAAATAGCTAGTAATTCTATATTTTTTGACATACACATTTCAAATACGGAATTATTAAATTATACAATTTTAGTACCTACTTTTTTTACATTACCTCCACACAGTAGGCCCTGAGAAAAATAATTTCCCTCAGTGCCTATGTCATCTTAGGGGATGATGTGGGGAGGATTATTTTAAGGAACGGAAGGAGAGGAAGTTCTGGGAAGAAAATATGAATGAGGGGTGGGTAGGAATCTGGGGGTGTCTCCAGGAGTGACAGATGTATGAATCCAACCCTCCAACCGCGGTATAAAGCGATGGGTTGAGAGATTCCGGCTGGAGAGGATAAAAGACAGACGGGCAGACGCATCGGCCGCCAAGACGTGGACCAACCTCACCCCATGAACCCGGGCACCCCTGCTAAGTCACCAAACTTGGGGTGACCTATGGCAGAGGTGTTGGTTATTAAATAAATGATTCCCGGGGCGGCGGAACCCATACCCGCCTCCCAAATTGTATACTTTATCGCTTATCTGAATGATTTGAACTTAGCAGATTCAATTTTAAAAATGACAAGTTCATTGAATGTGAATAAATTTACGCTTTACATTACATTACGCAGGAATATTTCAAATCACGCACATATCACAGACAACCGAAATAACGTATGTTTCTTCGTGTGATTACCTCACTAGAGTCCGTGCTTCTCTCAATCGTCTGGTGAGACTATCGCAACCCCAATTAGTGTATGTTGTGAGGTTGAAGGTAGTGGGGGGGGGGGGGGGAATGGACATGGGAAACAGGAAGGCGGGGAAGAGCCTGGCTTTTCCGATCTAGTCACCAAACACGGCTAAAGCCATTTCAAGCAACTTTTCAATTCTGAATGGTAGAATGGTGAACCAGGGCGATACTGAAAGTATCTTCCACTCTGGAACGTGCCGCAACATTTTGGCCAATTTGAAAACATCTTCGGGCGTTCACTGGCCAAAATGTGACCAATTTGAAGAGATATTTTAAAACATTTTTTGAAATTATTTCAAAAGTTCCCGAGCATTGTACACATAGATTAATCACAAAGATAACTTATTAGTTTAATTTTTTAACAACTTACTATATCCCGGAGTCAGTGGGTTGTCCTTTCTCCTTCAAAGCCAGCTCAATCAGCTCCGTGTAGGTGAATGACGGCTTCTTGTCTAAGGGTTGTATAGTCGAAGAGTTGTTAGATATCTTTTCCTGGGGACCCTTCGGGCTTTTGAAACCTCCTCCACCTCCCACCAATTTATGAATGATTAAATTAATATTTTATGAATGATTAAATCGTTAAATAATACAAGTTCATCAAATAAAATTTACTTGCACACTCCGGGATTTGAACCGGCGATCTCCGGATTGGTAGTCGAGAGGACGGAGGTCGTTAAATCGCAAAATTGACATGAGGTTTCTTTCCAAATGGGTATTAGTTATAAATCAGACATCTAAGATAAAAACCGGAGTGTGCAATTCGCATATGTTAGAAGTGAAACCTTCAGAAAACTAAAGTAGACAAGAGTGGGGAGACGAAAGATGATTATTTCGATACTTTTTTTGTCGTTGAATTCCTGTGCACCTTTTCGTTAAAATTTGCTTATCTTATTGGTATTTGTGTTTTCTTCCTCGGAGTCGCTAGATGTCGCTTTATCTGGCCTGTTCATTTTGGAGTGGTTTGAAGATTGTATATTGATTTTACAAAAATTAAAAATATTTTTATTTTGGATTTCGTAGGATTCGATACTTGGTCCGTTAAATGTCTAGCCGATGAGGTCCGTCAGTCGCTTTATACCACTAAACCAAAGGAGACTTACGTTGGACTGTGGATTTATAATATTATATTAAAACCTTGTATTAGAAACTAGTTGAAGTCTCCGGCGATAACCGGGCTTTACACAGAGTTTACGAAATCAAATGTAGACAGTGACCTTCCTCTTGTTTTGAACCTCGGCATAAAACTGTAGATTTGCATACAAATCAAATTCTCAAGCCCGCTTGCCAACCCGCTCGTCTACCGCATTCTTCACCCCAAGTGGTTCGCTACGTTTGGTGATTTAGCGGGGGTGCCCGGGTTCATGAGGTGAGGTTTGTCTAGGTCTTGGAGGTGAATGACCAGGACACACTGTACCCCAGATTCCTACCCACCCCTTAAACCCTCTTCCTTCCCAGAATTCTCCCTTCCTTCCTTTAAAAAAAAAACCCTCCACACAGCATCCCCAAAGATGACGCAGGCCCTGAGGGAAATTATTTTCCTCAGGGCCTCCTGTGTGGAGCTCCTGTTAAAAAAATCTCCTTTTGTACATTATATATTTCAACCAATTTACAGAAAACCTTGATAAATTATATACCTAAACCTTCCACATGAATCATCTATTGGTGAAAACCGCATGAAAATCAGTTCAGGAGTTTTTGAGTTTATCGCGAACAGACAGACGCGGCGGAGGACTTTGTTTTATAATATGTAGAGATTTATAAATATTTTATTGCTATCTCATTCTTTCGCAGGCAAATCCTATGGATGTATGTGTTTCTCTCTTTTTAGTGTCGCTCCTTTCCGTTTCATCAAGTTTCAAATCACAACGACGCGACGGTGCTAAAGAAGTTTTCATTTCAAAAACAGTGCATCGTGATACCTAAAATAAATAAAAAAATCAACAATATCTCTTACCACTAAAGTTCACGTAGATTTTTTTGTCATCTTGCAAGATGGGATGAAAGTCGGTATAAATTAGAAGTCGTTGAAATGTCATCCGCTCCGCTTAAGGAACACAGCCTCCTACGGATCGAGATGAGAACACAGCGAAAGACTGAAAAGGAAGGTAAGTGTGACGAACACTTATAAATAATAAATGAATACTTGCGATATTACCGGATGCGAAACTGGTACGATCAGTAAAGAGTCCGCCGAAACTTTCAAAGGAAACCATTACAATCATTGTGGATTTTGGATGATGAAATTTTTATAAATATTTTAAAAGATTTTCTGTTGTGTGCCTGACTTAAGCCACTGGAGCGTTTTGGCCACATTTTGATCAATTTGAAAACATCTTCGGGCGTTCACTGGCCAAAATGTGACCAATTTGAAGAGATATTTTAAAACATTTTTTGAAATTATTTCAAAAGTTCCCGAGCATTGTACACATAGATTAATCACAAAGATAACTTATTAGTTTAATTTTTTAACATCTTACTATATCCCAGAGTCAGTGGGTTGTCTTTTCTCCTTCAAAGCCAGCTCAATCAGCTCCGTGTAGGTGAATGGCGGCTTCTTGTCTAAGGGTTGTATAGTCGAAGAGTTGTTAGATATCTTTTCCTGGGGACGCTTCGGGCTTTTGAAACCTCCTCCACCTCCCACCAATTTCCCTGGGGGGGGGGTTCTCACAATATGAATTTATCAGCTCATCTATCTTGATGTTAAGAAGTCAGGACAAGTTGGCCCAGTCGTCAGAGTATTCTGGCGTGGGGTCTTTCGGGGTATTCTGGTACGAGGGGGTCAGTGATTGGGTCAACGCTGATCTCTGCTAGAAGTTCCCTTGCAGAGATCAGCGTTGATCTCCCTCTCCGTCCTAGGCCTGTGCTTGGTCTTGGTCGATCACCTGCTTTGGTTTCCATCCTTCAACTATCACTATACCGTACCAGCCGTACTCTATGTCCACTTCGTCCACTGGAAGGTAAGGTCGAAGTGGAAGAACCTCTCTTTCGGTTCTTCCTGCCCGTCGAACAATTCGATCGAGGACTTTTCATATTTGCGAAGCGCTAAATCTGAATCTCGCGTTGCGCTATTGCCGAAACCATTTGATTCGAACTTAATCATGTCAGCTGTCACTTGTTGACTGTTGTAAACAAGGGCGGATCCAGGGGGGGGGTCATGGTCATGACCCCCCCCCTGGGCTGGGTCCAGGACCTAGGTGGACCTACTTTTTACTTGTATCTATTATTATCAAAATTAAATTATATCTTCTTGTGACTTGACCACGACTATGTGACCCCCCTCCCCCCCTGGCACTACGTGACCCCCTCTGGCGCATAAGCTGGATCCGCCCTTGGTTGTAAATGACACAATAATTAACAAAAGCGATTTGTTTTGTTTTCATTCCAAAGTTTGAAAATTTCGAAAGATTCTCGGCAAGTCTTTTTTTTTTTTTATTTTATTTTATTTATTATGGAAAATCAACAGATATTTTACACTTATAATAATAACATTATTAATTATACATAATATCCAATGACAGATTTTCACATAATTGAAATTATAAATAAAAAGTAATACAAAAAAGTAAGGGTCCTGTACCCGTAAGAACTTAACTAAAATATAATAATAATGAAAATTATTAAAAAAATATATATATAAAAAAAAACACAATATAAACTATAATAATCTGCTTACTAAATTTCAAACAAGAAGTATTCAGAGTCAGAATTCAATTCTCACTCCACAACAACAATAATAATAATATGTACATTGTACAAATTGTACATACCTACAACTCAGAGTGAATACAATAGTAAGTCGAATGTCAAGTTTGCAACTGGAAAAGATTCACAGCAATAACATGGTAACTTGCAATACGGTCAAAAAATTATTTAATGTTGGCTATGACATACTTTTTTAGGGTACTTAAATTACATGAGAATATGTCCATATTATTAAAATTCTTATCAAATACATTGCATGCTCTGAATATAAATGCATTTTGTCTGAGATTAGTAGAACATTTTTGAAGATGAAAAAGTGATTTTTCTCTGGTTCTAACACCTGGGACTCTAAAATTAATCTCAGCCAAAAGGGGCGAACAATCAATAAAACCATTGATAATTTTATGAAGATATATTATATCTGCAGAGTCTCTTCTAATTTTTAATGGTTTAAGTCCATAAAGGTCCAACGAGCTGTTTATGTCTTGATAACCAATATTAAACTTGAAATTTAAATGATGAGCATGACATAGAGAATGACTTGCATAGAGAATGACAACGCTCAAACCACATTTCTTCCGAGATAGGTATACATTTTTCATATAAACTTCAAAGACTTCAAGATCACTATTCATCACAATAAATAAATAAATTAAACGGGACATGATTTTTTGCCCTGAAGACGGAATTTAATCTCAAAAAATGAAAATCTCATCGATATATATCAAGACATGCAGTTTTTAGTTAAGTATGAGAAATTGCTTAGAATACCGATATCTACGAGTTCCAAAATAAGAGTATCTGAATGAAGTGTGGTACGAATTTTGGAATAGCGGTGGTTATTATTGTTAAGAATAATACGTTTTCAACCAGTCAAATATTTTACTAATTATTATACTTTTTTCTCGGTAGAGTCGGTCAATTAATAGTAGAAAATATTAAAAATTGAACTACTAAATTTGTAGACTGGCAACACCAACTTAACTGTCAAATATTCTTTCAAATCGCAATGACACTGAATGTATAAAACACTGTAAGTCACATTTAAAAAATCTTCTTTTTGTTCTTAAAGAAAAAAATTTCATTCGAAGCACTGTTGTTAAGGTATCTCATAAATTTGATTAAATGGTGTTTTATAATGTGATTTGCTTTCATTTAATATAACATAAATTTGAATTTAACAGTAGCTAAAAAGGAAGAATCACTAATGGTGAGTTTAGTTACATTACTGTTAGGTCGGAACGAGTTAAATAAATTCAGATCTAAAATTAGAGACATGATCTAAAACCCGGGCAACGCTGGGTACTTAAGCTTATAACACAATAAAATTGTTGGTAAAATGTTATTTATTTAAAGTAAGTTCACAGATCACATATAGTAAAAATAGTCATAATGTATCAATTCACAATAATAATAATTAACTGAGCAAGGGATCGGAGGGAACCTTGCTGTTTAGGCTTTGGGAACAACAAAACTGACTGTGGTTCTGCTTAGAGGGTCGTACCATAGGACGAAGCGCAACTAAGGCAGCAGTCGGGGTCTGGTTGGTGCTTTACTTATGGTAGTAGAATACTCCTTAGAGGGTCGTGCCAAAGGGCAAAGAGCGTACTAGTCAAGAACGAGCTACAGACGAACTGGTTTAAATTAGGGCTCGCAGCTCTTTATATAGGCCATTCCTTGTTGCGGGGCGTGGTTTATGTAGCGACTCGAGAGTAGGAAATGCGCAGAAGGCGTCTGCGCAGCCTGGTTCGCCTAGTTTTGGGTGAGCAGGATGGCGCTGTAAGGGGGAAAGAGATGGTGTAGTGGCAAGCGTAAAAACGGCGCGCTACAAGCTAGTATTAAATAAATGTGAGCAATTTCCAACTGTGCTTTTTATTTTACTATAATATCGTTATTCCCCATAGTATTAACAAAAATTGCAAAGGTATAATATACCTATATGCAATCCTAATTTTGAGATTGGTAGGTATCAAAATTGCAATAAAAAATATTTTTCCCACTTTCATGTGTTTTTGATTTTTTATAAAAAATGTAGGTTACACAGCTTTACTTTAACACCATGAGTTATGTGTTTAGTATCGCCATTTGATCAACAGTGGCGCCCTCCTATGTTTTCTACTCTTATTTGACAGACTGTACATGGGTTTATGCCTGATTTGAAATTGTATTCCTGCGTAATGGGTAAAAAATTTGAATTATGTAAACATACGTTCAATGATTGGTACCTTTTTTTAAAATTTCTGTTAAAATGTCAATAAAGGCGTGATCATCGATAGGGTTGGCCTATATACCTCTTGGAAAAATAAAAAGCCTGGGCTGGGGATATAAACCACAATTTAAAATGTATCAGTCAGACCAAAAATTTCCTTTAAGAAGTTCCCCCTCTCTTCCACACTAGGTTTGGACATAACACCATAAATAAAACATCCAACAATCTGTCACTCGACGTGAGAGAAATAAAATAAAAAATTCAAATATTCAATTTATAGATGGATCGAAGAAAAAAAGGCAAAACTAAAATTAGACATATTTTTTATACGTTAGCTCCACACAGGAGGCCCTGAGGAAAATAATTTCCCTCAGGGCCTATGTCGTCTTAGGGAATGCTGTGCAGAGGGTATTTTTTAGGGAAAGGAAGAAGAGGAAGTTCTGGGAAAGAAAAGAGTATGAGGGGTGAGTAGGAATCAGGGGGTCAATGTGTCTAGGAGTGACGGACGTATGAATCCATCCCTCCAACTGCGGTGCAAGGCGATGGGTCGAGAAAGACCGGCTGGAGAGATCTAGGTTAGGTCTCCCTCAACCAACCCTCAACCAATCTCTCTCGATCCGGCCCGCCATGCGGTAGGTGGGCAAACGCATTGCCTGCCAAGACCTAGACAAACCTCACCCCATTAACCCGGGCTAAGTCACCAAACGTAGCGAACCACTTGGGGTAACCTATGGCAGGGGTGCTGGTTATCCAATAAATGGTCCCCGGGGCGGCGGTACCAATATCCGCCTCCCAAAACGTTACCTTAAAGTATTTGCAGATTTTTTTTTAATTACCGCCTTTAAGTGTTTTAATTTATTTCATCTTAGTTTTATTTTATTTTAATAAAATTTATTATTTCATATTTTATTAAATTGTAAAATGGGGGTCTCAGCAGTCTCAGCACTGGTTAAGTATCCAGTGAGGCTCATATTATTAAATATATTTTTTAAATGGCTTAAGTTATGGGATCAAAATAACTAAATAATCTGACCGAATTAATACCCTAGCGACTGTAAGATTGAAATTTAAAAATCCTACTCCGAATACAACTCTGACCTCGCGCAATATGGAAATCATCTGTGAATGTGAAGTTTGTGACTAAGCTACTATCGCAATAGAACCGAATTAAAGAAGTAACTAATAAATCCAAAAGATGGCGCCACTTACGTAACATGGGGAACCTCGGCTGGCAGGCGTAAATACTCATGGATTTCCATTTTCGTGAATCTCTCCGCATACGGATGATATGATACGTGAAGTTTATGAGTAAGCTACTGTCGTATTGCCCGCTGCCTGCAAGCCCTAGCAGCAAAAACCCGCCGGGCGGGTTTTTAACTGCTAGTCTATACGACCGGTCAGTGGTTGAGTGGGCGTCGCGTTTGGGTTCCACCCGGGCGTCCCGTGTTCGATTCCTCAGCTGGCTAAACCCTCCATCACAATACAAGCAACATTTTCGGCTTTCTGTGGTGGTAGTAGGAGATTTTCAAACATTGTTGGGTTATTCGTAACCTTGTCTTTCTTTAAAAAAAAATTAATAAATGTATAGGAATTTTCATTGACTTAAAGAAAGCATTTGACAGCATTTCCCATGAAAAACTTGCTTTAAAATTAAAAGATAACGGCATTGACCGCATAGCCCTCAAATGGATAGTAAGCTACTTAATAGAGAGACCTCAAATAGTAAAATTAAATCATTCGTTTAGTACACCACTCACAAGTAAATTTGGCATCCCTCAAGGTACCGTCCTCGGACCATTATTATTTCTAATATACGTGAATGACATTTTCCGACAGGAAATTAAAGGTGAATTAATCTCTTATGCTGATGACATTGTATTGCTAATAAAAGGTCAAGCATGGGAACTAGTTAACGAAATGGCAAATGAAGATATTAATATCTTAAAATCATGGTTTGATGATAACTTACTCACACTTAATGCTAAAAAAACAACATATGTCTTATTTTCCTTGCAGAAAATACCTGATGATCATAAAGTTAATATTGTAATCCATGACGAAAAATGTGATCATGTACTCTGTAAACAACATAATACTATTTGTACCGTAATTAACTCTTCCTCCGAAATTAAATATCTCGGTGTGATCATTGATCAAAAACTGAAATGGAATAATCACATTTCAGAGCTAGTGAAGAGAATGAGGAAATGTATATATATATTTGTTAGGTTAAGAAATATTTTAAATGTAAAAATAATGAAAAATGTGTACTATGCCCTTGTTCATTCTTTACTTATCTACGGAATTATAGGTTGAGGCTCTTACAAAAAAAATCTAAACTCAGTAAAAGTTTCGCAAAGAATCATCATTAAAGTAATATTAAAAAAACAATCTACCTTCTCAACAGAATCACTTTTTAAATTATTTCCAGTACCAAATGTCGATGACATTTTCAAGCAAGCTTCCATTATAAAAATGTGTAAAGAAAAAAATAACACAGAATATCAAGAATTTTACAAACTAATGAGAAATGGAAACCAACTTATTACACCTAATTTTAAAACAACTCAAATGCAAAATCATTATATTTTCCAAGCCATAAAAAACTATAATAACCTCCCTTCTGAATTACGCTGCATCATCAACCAATCAGAACAAATAAATAAAATAAAACAATTTTTCTCAAAAAACTTACAGTAAAAAGTAAATATTTTATACAAAACAAATTATAACTTACAACGCAAGTAAGAATCGTGGCTCCCTTATCAGGCACAAGAGCCCCTCTTTTCTGATAAGGTATACATGACCAGAAAAGACCTTTAATTTAATATTTTGTAAAATATATGTGTATATAATATGTAACTCATATTTTTTATAATACAATAAAAAAAAATAAAAAAATATAAAAATGAATATCTGTTTCCATAATTTCTGAACGACTTTACCTATATCATTCATCTTATTTTTTTTCATAAGTGTTCTAATACTTTGTAGAAGGTTCTCAAAGAAAGAAAAATTAAGAAAATTGCGCAGAAAATTGGATAATTTCAGAAAACTTAACGACTATTTTAACTTCGGACGTTTGACAGTTCGCGCGTTTGATGAAATTGAATTTAGCCGGCAGCTGTTTTTTTTGTAACATAGGATTTGTCGATGGATTTCAAAAATTAAATATATTTTAAATAGGTACCCATGTTACTTACCAAATTTGATTGATTGTTCTTATAATATACAAAAATGAATATTTATAATATATGAAAATTATAATAGAAAAAAATTTATAGGTAGCACGCGCGCTGTTTGAAAACTGAATGTTCTGGGACTGAATTTATGGAACGCGGGAGGGGGGCTGGTGGGACGGGGAAGCGGGAGATGGGAGAGGGTAGGCCGGGAAGGTGGAAGGGGAACGCGGGAAGGGAGGGGGATGCGGGAAAGGAACGGGGACGCACGGGAAAGGACATGCAAGGAGAAACAATTTATTTCTTTGCAACGCATGCCGGGAACCGGCTAGTACGTTATAATTCTTGGTCTGTGGTGACGACCCAACACTTTCTGCCGACCAATGATTTAAGATGCATAGAAAAAGTTGTTTGTAGATCAGTAAACCTTGTAGGAAGAAGATATAACTTGGGTAGATACCTTATTTTTTGCTTTATTTATTTTCTTTTTCCTCATTTTTACTGTCGAATTATACACTAATATATCAATATCACTGTCAATAAATCCCGATTGAAGCATATTGCCATTGCACCGATCTGAGTGAAAAGTGGCCACTACTGTAGTTCTGTAGTGATGGCAAGTAGCACGCGTATCCGCCATCGCAAGTAACCCATATCTCCAACCAGAGTCATCTGCTGCACCACTGTAGGTATTGCCGTCATCTCTGTGGGGTTTATAGAGACGGCTGCAGAATATCGATAGGAGAAATGTATGCTGACTTCCGATCAGTATTTTTAAAACATGGAGTGATTTTTACGAAGCTTTTAATAAAATCATATTTTGCTCTGATATACATTTTTTTTTCTGAAAACTGTATACTTGACTTATATCTTCTTCTTCATCTTGTGCCCTGTCTGTTCAACGGACGTTGGCTATCATGTTGGCTGTGCGGACTTTGCTTACTGCGGCCCGTAACAGCTCTACGGTAGACCGGCCAAACCACTGTCTCAGGTTTTTCAGCCATGAGGTTTTCCTTCTTTAAGGGCCCCGTCTTCCAGCAATCTTCTGCATTATGAGATGCAAGATCTCGTACTTCTCTGGATGTCTCATCACATGTCCAAGATATTGAAGTTTTCGGAATTTTGTTGTTTTAATAACATATTTTTCGTTATTCATCCGAACCATAACATCTTCATTCGTAACTCTGTCCATCCAGCTTATTTTGAGGATTCTTCTGTAGATCCACATCTCGAATGCCTCAAGTCGATGACCTGACTTGACTTGAGGCATTCGAGATGTGGACCTTATTATATAAGTCAAGTCAGTCGATGACTTAAAAGGATGTGTTGAATTTTTAAAACTGCCTTTTAGTTTTATATTCAACCTCTCTTTAGAAACTGGTGTATTTCCTGATTCCTGGAAAATCTCAAAAATTTGTCCTATTTTCAAAACTGGATCAAGGACATCCGTTGAAAACTACAGACCGGTGGCAATACTTTCTGCCCCAGCTAAGTTATTTGAATCGATACTTCATAAACACTTGCAGTTTCAAGTAGAGCCGTTCTTAATATCGGAACAGCATGGGTTTAGAAAAGGCCGATCAACTGACACCAATCTATTGGTATTCACAGATTATGTTTCCAAATCTTTAGATAAAGGCTACCAAGTAAGTAGATTGCTCGTACAATGATTTCTCAAAGGCATTTGACACCGTAAACCATGATATCTTCTTAAAGAAAATGTCAACGATAGGTTTTTCTTTCAGGTTTCTTATATTCTTTGCCAGCTATTTTACTGAAAGAAAACAATTTGTATCACATGGAATATTCTTATCAAAATTATTTCTTGTTTTCTCAGGAGTACCTCAGGGCTCTAATTTAGGACCACTTCTCTTTTTGATTTTTATTAATGATGTAACGGAAATTATTCTGCATTCCAGGTCACTTCTTTTCGCAGATGATCTAAAACTTTTCTTGGAAATACAAACTTTAGAAGACTGCATTCGACTCCAATCAGACATTGATAGAATTGTTGACTGGAGTAAACGGAATCAGATTGAATTCAATATCTCTAAATGTTTCATTCTTTCTTTCACTAGAGCGTATCATACCTGGTTTTACCGGTATACTATGAGGGCTCTAAATTTAAAACGTGTCTCCACTATGAAAGATCTTGGTATTTTGTTTGATAGTAGGTTAACTTTTCATGATCATATCATAATGACGTGTAGTACTTCACTGAGAATGTTGGGTTTCGTCCTACGCACTGCGAGAAACTTCAGAGACACCAGGGTTCTCACAGTACTATACAATGCTTTGGTTAGGAGTAGGCTTGAGAGTGGGTCGGTGATTTGGAGTCCACACCAAATAAAGTATTCCCTCATGTTGGAGAGAGTTCAGAAGAAATTTCTGAGATTTCTTTACCTGAGGAAATATGGCTACTATCCGTGGCTCTACCCTACCCACTTTCTCTTGGGCATGCTCGGTGTGAACCTTCTACGGGTCAGAAGGGATGTGCTCATTGTAACACATTTCTTCAGACTGATTCGTGGAAGGTTCGAAAACTCGGCTATCATGGAGAGCATTAGTTTCTATGTTCCCGATGGTTATCTCCGTCATCGACAGCATAGACTGTTTTATCTCCCGGCTTGCAGAACTAACTTGCCAATGGTTATGCCAGTCGGGAGAGCAATCTCGCTGTTGAACGGAATTAATTCGGATATCGACATATTTAGCGTCAGTGAAGCTGCCTTTAAAAGGCAAGCTCAATTAATTTTTATTTTTATTTTTTTTTATTGTAATATAAAAAATATGAGTTACATATTATATACACATATATTTTACAAAATATTAAATTAAAGGTCTTTTCTGGTCATGTATACCTTATCAGAAAAGAGGGGCTCTTGTGCCTGATAAGGGAGCCACGATTCTTACTTGCGTTGTAAGTTATAATTTGTTTTGTATAAAATATTTACTTTTTACTGTAAGTTTTTTTGAAAAATTGTTTTATTTTATTTATTTGTTCTGATTGGTTGATGATGCAGCGTAATTCAGAAGGGAGGTTATTATAGTTTTTTATGGCTTGGAAAATATAATGATTTTGCATTTGAGTTGTTTTAAAATTAGGTGTAATAAATTGGTTTCCATTTCTCATTAGTTTCTAAAATTCTTGATATTCTGTGTTATTTTTTTCTTTACACATTTTTATAATGGAAGCTTGCTTGAAAATGTCATCGACATTTGGTACTGGAAATAATTTAAAAAGTGATTCTGTTGAGAAGGTAGATTTTTTTTTTAATATTACTTTAATGATGATTCTTTGCGAAACTTTTACTGAGTTTAGATTTTTTTTGTAAGAGCCTCCCCAACCTATAATTCCGTAGATAAGTAAAGAATGAACAAGGGCATAGTACACATTTTTCATTATTTTTACATTTAAAATATTTCTTAACCTAACAAATATATATATATACATTTCCTCATTCTCTTCACTAGCTCTGAAATGTGATTATTCCATTTCAGTTTTTGATCAATGATCACACCGAGATATTTAATTTCGGAGGAAGAGTTAATTACGGTACAAATAGTATTATGTTGTTTACAGAGTACATGATCACATTTTTCGTCATGGATTACAATATTAACTTTATGATCATCAGGTATTTTCTGCAAGGAAAATAAGACATATGTTGTTTTTTTAGCATTAAGTGTGAGTAAGTTATCATCAAACCATGATTTTAAGATATTAATATCTTCATTTGCCATTTCGTTAACTAGTTCCCATGTTTGACCTTTTATTAGCAATACAGTGTCATCAGCATAAGAGATTAATTCACCTTTAATTTCCTGTCGGAAAATGTCATTCACGTATATTAGAAATAATAATGGTCCGAGGACGGTACCTTGAGGGATGCCAAATTTACTTGTGAGTGGTGTACTAAACGATTGATTTAATTTTACTATTTGAGGTCTCTCTGTTAAGTAGCTTACTATCCATTTGAGGGCTATGCGGTCAATGCCGTTATCTTTTAATTTTAAAGCAAGTTTTTCATGGGAAATGCTGTCAAATGCTTTCTTTAAGTCAATGAAAATTCCTATACATTTATTTGATTTGTCCAGGGTACTCTGAATACTAGATGAAATTTTAGCGATGGCGTCTTGGGTATTTTTCCCTCCGTGAATCCATATTGATTTTTATTGATGGTTGAATTTTTTTTATGAATGCAGTTAGTCTTTTTTTAGCAATTTTTTCAAAAATTTTCGATATATTAGATAGGAGTGAAATGGGTCGATAATTGGAAACGTCCTCCGGATTACCTGATTTAAATATTGGCGTGATTATTGCTTTTTTGTACATGTTCGGGAAAACACCTGTCTTAAAGCTATTATTTATTATATGAGAGATTGGTGTAGAGATATATTTTTTAATGTGTTTTAGTATTTTTACAGAAAGGCCATCAAATCCTGGAGCAGAACCGCCTCGCATTTTTGATATTGTTTGAACAATTTCAAAAGGATTGGTTGGTTCAAAAAGTTCTAGTTTATTTTCTGTATTTGGAATTATTCCAAAAAAAATTTTTTTTTTAACTTGAATTTTTTTGGCTAGATTCATTCCGACGTTTGCGAAGAAATCGTTGAATGCATTTGCTCCTTTTTCAGGTTCCTCAAGACAATTTATTATATTGTTGTTTTGTATTATGCTCTTTATGGTATTATTTTTATTTTTCTGTTTATTTTCCAAGATTTCATTTATTATTGTCCAAACTCTCTTACTGTCGTTTCCCGCTTAATACTTATATAGTTTTTTTTTCTTTTTTACCTACCATTTATATATTTTATTTAATGTTTAAGGTAATACTGTTAATTTTTTTTTTAAAACGCATTAAAATTTTAAATTTTGTAATGTTTTTAAAGAATAAATAAATTGAATTGAATTGAATTGAATAAATCAAAATCAATATTTCCTCTGACATCTTAAGATGTTTAAATAGGTACTTAAGTACCTATCTATTGTATTATTAACCATAAACAAATATGTAACTTTTTTATTTCAAATAAGGTATTATATACACTTTGTCCAAATATACTCATTTCACTATCTCGATGACAATTTATTCTTTTTAAAAAGCCTTCTTCGGACGGGTAGGTATCATAATATTGAAAAAATGCAAATAAGAAAGTCCAAGTAATCACGACGATTGAAAAAAAATCTTAAGATGAATATATACGTGAAATCCTATTTAGATACTATTTTGATTAATCTTTACGACGAATCGGATTACAAGTATGAACATGAAAAAATATGCTACGGATAAATCGAAGCTTTTACTAGCTTTTCTATGTATTGGAATTACAATAAATTTATTATTTACGTAACAAAAAATAAAAGCATAAACCACAAAAAAATGTTTTTTCATAACTTAACTATGAAGTAATACAAGAAACAATTTTTTAAAAATACCCCTTTATGGCTGATACTATTTTTGAGGTTTTCCATGTTCTAACTTTTTTTCGTTCTTATAAAATTATGCACAAAATAAATAAAAACCACTTTTTCACTTACTAGCCTCGTGCAAAAAGACGCTCGATTTTAAAATTTTGCAGGCATGAGATACGAAATATTTCTAGCATTTATATTCCTCTTAAGTGAGCCATTAAAACAGCCACCACCTTGAAACGGAAACGGGATGTACAAACAAATTTGCAGACAGAAGAGATGCAAAACGGTCTATCCTTTGTTGTAATTTAAAAAGGTAAGTATACGTTAAAATAGTAGACTTTGCTACTCTAAATAAATAACGTTCTCAAACAGGAATTTAACCCTGATCCTCTGTCTTACAAGGACAACACTCGCCCCATAAATATACCAAACCACCCACACTCTCCCAATTGAGCTACAATAATTTTGATACTGGTCCTAATGATGTTTCCACGGAACCTACAATAGGTCATAAAAAAATGACGATGCGTGGTGAAAATATTTGCCTTGTCATCGAAATTTCAAAGAGAAAAATGTTTATAAATCTCATGACTTTTCAACAGATTTTGCTGCTTCTGACTTTTGCCACTTGCAGAGCAGCATATCACTAATCCCTGACACTTCACATTGCATTATTATTATAATTACATTTATACGAAGACAATGGCGAAACACATGCACAAATTGCAACAACCTGTGTAATTAACTTAGTTAAGTTGCAACAAAACTTTGTTTAACCTTGACAGCTGTGACGAAAACTAAAGGCATTTGAAATGTAGCAAGGAGATAATATAAATTATCTGAAGAGCGATTCTGTATCTTTTGTAGATGTGGAATCTATCCCATACGTAATCTCCTGTCAAATTTGTGTGATTGTCTATGGCTTGCAATTGTCTTCTATAGTATTTCAACTACTTTAAAACACGAAATGCATCATCATCTAACAGTATTAATAGGCTTGCGTCTGCGTGGTCGAATTTAAGAATCCGACTTCCAGCGCATGCCTGCCACCGCGCCTTACCCGTCGCATCAAATAAACATAGGTGTACTTGGATTTTCAGACAAAGCTACCATTGTAGTTCGGTTTCTAATTCAAGAAATCGTCACAAGATGACGCAACTTTCATCCGCAAGACGCAAAGGGACGTTCCCTTCCTAGGTATAAGTTCTACGAATTTGGGAACCTGGAGTATCTCCCGGGTTTCGAAAGATTGACAGTAATACTCAGTTGTATCAAGCTGCTGTATATTACATAATATGATGTCATCGCCCGTCCCGGTTACTTTTTCGCGGTGACTTGCCATCACTGGTTGACACGTTGACAGTGGATACGAGGAACGGGCTAATTTTGGAACCAGTTCCTATTGGATTTACAAAATGATCAACAAGATGGCGAAGGCGAACCAAAAGCCGCCCGCAGGGCCTAGCAGTAAAAACCCGCGGAACGGATTTTTAACTGCTAGTGATTATTTATTCGTTTAATGTACTTTTAGTTGTATACCAAGGATTTGACATTTGCGAAATTTCGTTTCACTTCTAGGCACGGATTATGGGAATTAGGTACACTTATTTTCAACATTACTACAAGAAACAACTATTTACGTGCACAAAATCTTAATTTGGGCAAACAATAATAAGTAATTCATGCGTATTTAGATTGAAACTTCGCAAATGTCAGATTAATGGTAAACAACTTTAAAACGTGCATTAACCCATCTGCTTGGTTCAATATATTCGCACCTCACAATCCGGAAGCCTCAGTTTCGCGCGAAAATTCTGAAACCGTAACTTTGAATCGAGATTGTAAAATATCTATGCAAGATAGCTTTCACATTTCAAAGACCATAAGAAGCATTATTTCGTTCTCTTTCTGGTTAAAAGAAAAAATACATATGTTCGCATGAGAGGAAGAGGGATACATAGCTTTTAAAATGTAAGGTCGCTCGGGACGTTTTTGGTCTTATGAAAGTATAACGCGATTACGTGTTTTGGGATGTATTTATTCCTAAACAAGCAGACGGGTTAAATGAATAAATAAACATGTATATTTGCAGCGTTTTGTGTTACAAGTTGAAATACGATAGCTGACATCGTAAATAAACCAATCCGATGACATAATTATCAGTTCGTGTCCGTAGAAAAAGCAATTGGAAGCCATAGAAAATCACACAGATTTGACAGGAGATTACGTATGGAGTCGATTCCGATAAAAGATACAGAATCGCATGGCTGGTCACATTATGGACACGGTCCATAAGCCAAAAGTGACTGAACTGGTTCATTCCTGTTTTCCGGAACCACTTAATCAATAAATTCCGCATTTCCGTTTCAATTGGCGGTCGGGCTCTGCGGTTATAGCTAATAGCAGCTGACTTCAGAAAGGAAAGTAGTGCGTCAAATAGTTGACGTGATCTGCCATACTTACCTGTTACCATAATACCTACTCGTAGTTAGATAGGTACTTATTATCAATAAAAATGTAGGAAGGAAAGTAAGAAATTACAAAGCTAGATACTAAGGCGTATTTAAAAAACATAACAGCAATCTTAAATATAAAAATCTCGTGTCACGGTGTTTGTGGTCGCACTCCTCCAAAACGGCTTGTTCGATTTATATGATACAGGGTGCGGCAGGGAAACTTGCTGATTTGAATTGAACGCCGACGAGCGAGGCGTGGTCAGAAAGGGTTGGGGAGGGTCTCATTGGAAAGAGGGGTTCCTGAAGTTTTGTTACACCACAAGCCAGTTGTCGTCATGCTTTGGACAAAGGAACAGCGTGCATTTGCCGTCGAGGCCTACTTTTCTAACGAGAAAATCTAACTTTTTTCCTTGAGGGGTGACGTACCGTGGCCGGCGCGCTCCCCCGATTTGGCACCCGGCGATTTTTTTTATGGGGATATCTCAAATCCATCGTTTATAACGACAAACCCCGGACCCTGCAACACCTGAAGGACAACATCCGCCAAGCCATCACCAACATTCCCGTCGATATGCTCGAAAGAGTGGAGTGAAACTTCAAATCTAGGGTAGATCAGTGTATCACTAATGAGGGCCGCCATTTGCCGATGTCATTTTTAAAACTACTTAAAACAATAATTCAGAATGTGTACTATACGATAAAAGAAGAATTAAATCGATACATAAAGTACTTTTTCTTTTATTGACTTTTCAAATCAGCACGTTTCCCTGCCGCACCCTGTACTAGCTGGTCCCGGCATGCGTTGCTATGCCATTTAATAAATAAATTGTTTCTCCCTGAGTGTCCTTTCACATTCGTCCCGTTCCCCTTTCGCCTCTCCTTTTTTTCTCCCATTCCCACTCCGTCACCTCCACCTTCCCTCTCCCCACTCCACTCCCCCCCCCCCCCTTTCTCAGTCCCGCGAACCCCCTTCCCGGGTTCTCCTCCCCCCTCCCAGGTCCCCCTCCCCCCTCCCAGGTTCCTCTCCCCCTCCCTGGTTCCCCTCCCCAATCTCTCCCTCCCTCCCGCTTTCCACAGCAATAGCCGCTTCCTCGCGTGCCACCAATAGCAATTTTAATGCCAGAGCTCACCGGAAGTTTTATAAAAACCTTGTCCTGACAATAACGAACACACAAAAAAAAGAATTATCCAATTTAGTGCAGTCGTTCGAAAGTTATGCGCATTTTTATATTATGGATTTATTACGTATATTTGGTAGGTATAGGTTTTAAAGTATATTTCATACCGCTAGGTGATTAGGTGTCCCTATCCAAAAAAAATCTATTTTATTTGACAAAAAAAAAAATTAGTATTTTTTTTGGCACCAAAAATCCCTATAACCCCAAATTTTAACCCACCTACCCTCACCCTCCCATTTTTAATCGCGATTTTAGTATTTTCGTATGAACAAATTTAACCGTCTTTCGTATTTCAAACAGAACAAAATTATTTATGTTGTTGAATGACAGATGGCGCTACGTCCGCCTCGTCGAACTTTCATCCATACATGCGCAAGACATTCACGAAAATCATGTTCTCGCGTGGGCAAACCGTCGAGCTTATTTGTGTTGGCTAAAGACGAACTGACAAAAAATATCGTATACTCAATTGCTCTTCAAAATTCATATTGAATTTCTTTATTTCATTTTTCTACTTTAGTCGGTGTTTTTTTTTATCGGCGGTCATCGCCTACACTGTCTGCAGCGCTCCATTCCTCTTTCTGTCATAGATCCCATCCCCACACACTTACAATAGATTCGTTTTTTTTTATTTAACAACCAAAATATTCACTAGAAATAATTTATATGGCAGTACAATATATATTTATATTTTTCTTAAATGCAAACCTACTCTTCTCTCGATGTGTAGGTAACATTCGGAGTCAGGCAATCGCGTTCAAAACACCACTGAAATTTTCTGAAATTTATACAAAAACATACTTTTCCGGCTACAACAACATCTATAATGCCATTTTTTAATATTAGCACTCTAGCACACCCAAAAGTCACGAGCCAAAAGTCACGAGTCAAAAGCCACCGCTCAAAACACTCTTAAATTATCACTGTCATTTTTATAAAGGTATGAATTGGGTGAGAGGAATGGCTTCAAAACGAGACAACTAGGTACTGTAGATGTAGAGGGTGTATCAGTTCAGCACATACCCGAAGGATTTTAACAAGTCGTTTTAGTACGTAGTCAAGTCGAATATAACTCCTCGATCTGGTACCCCTATTTTAAAATACATTCAGCTTCAATCGAAAAAAATCAACATAAATTCCTAAAACACATTAATTTTAAACTCGGTACTCCTATTAAAACATAAACTATAATTACTTGATGAAAGGGTTGTATTTTTTAGGACTCTCAGATCTAAGAATTATATCCGATTATATTTATGTTCAACATCCTAAATGGTAGTATATACAGTACTAATTTAATTAACCTCATTGAATTTCATTTACCCACGAGCGCCACTGGTTAGAAAATCATATTTAAATGCAACAACACCAGGACTGGGTATACGAAACACTCGCTTGTACCTAGTTTGCATGAAGTTAGTAATACCTAGATACGCAGATGTGGCAGATCTATTTATATAGCTGCACAAGAGGGCTACGCTATCAAATCTTTTCAATCAATAATATTAATTTTATTTGTACCTTAGATTTTTTAATGTTATTGCATATATTGTGTAATTTCTTAATTAAATGCCACAATTAACACTTTTACCTACACTTTTAGATTATTTCTGATATTTTTCTTAGATTTTTTGCATGATCTCCACACAGGAGGCCCTGAGGAAAATAATTTCCCTGAGGGCCTATGTCATCTTTGGGGATGCTGTGTGGAGGGTTTTTTATGGAAAGGAAGGAGAGGAGAGTTCTGGGAAGGAAAAGGATTTAAGGGTAGGAATCTGGGGTTCAGTGTGTCCTGGTCATCCACCTCCAAGACCTAGACAAACCTCACCCCATGAAATAAATAAATAAATTTTGCCGTCCGAAGGAATATACATATTTTTTAAATTAAAGACTAAAATATTTGTTTTTTCGACACTGAGTACAACCTAGCGCATTACTCACTTTCGTTCCAACAGCACCGTACACATGAGGCAGAGCGCGTATCAAGTTATCCGTCGTGACGTGTGACAGTGTGATCAATGGCGACGTGTAGGTAATATAAATTATATATTTTTAATTGAAAAAAAATATCATCGGAAATAATACTTATCATTGAGCCGTTGTTCTCAAACTCTTATGAATTAGTACTTGATCGTGCATCAACTAGGCCATTTTTCTCCTCGTGTACACATAATATTATATCGAAGGTTGAGAAGTTTCATGATGCGATGCTTTGTTTAGATCAGTCTTTCTCAAAGTGGGCGCTGGGCGCTGTTGCCTTTCAGGGAGGCAGTAGAAGGCTCAAAGAAAACTATGGGGGGGGGGAATCTGCAGAAGTGAATCTCTCAACTGTACCCTGGGTTATGGTCGGTTGTTCAACGATTTTTGATAGCATTCCCATATCGTATTTGTGTGAACGTGGATTTAGTGCTGTAGCAACGTTGCTAACTAAAAAGAGTAATCGGCTGCAAGTTACTGAACGCGGCTGTTTTTAAGTGAATTCGAGCCCGTTTGACAAACTCGTCGAAATGCGTCAGATTAGATAAGATTTCAATTCAAGGCCTTCTTTTAATGTTAACCCGTCACAGGAGACCATATTAGTCCCACAGATCTCAGTTGGGTGTAGTGACACCCCCCCGTCGGGTGGCACCCGGGGCGGTCCCCCCCCCCCCGTAATAGATGGTAGTGTTAAAAGGTAAGTTAAAAAATAGGGGGCATTAGATTAAATCTCAAAGTGGGCGGTCGTCGACATAAGTTTGAGAACCTGTGATCTAGATAGATAGATAGCAGATATAGTACAGAGCACAGAGGTGCAGAAAATGCCAGCCTCACTAGAGGTGCAATCTATTGTCTAAGAGGAAATATATATTTATAGTGTATTACACTATTATCGTCTAACTATCGGATCATTGGTGGCCAATCTTTGGAAAAAGGGCAAAATCTATCCAATGTATGCAAAACCTATTCAATGTGTGCAAAATCTATCCAATGTATACGCAATCTATCCAATGTATGCAAAATCTATCCAATGTTTGCAAAATCCATCCAATGTATGCAAAAATTTTCTAATGTATGCAAAATCAATCCAAAGTATGCAAAATCTATCCAATGTATACAAAATACATCCAATGTATGCAAAATCTATCCAATGTATGCAAATTCTATCCAATGCGATGCACTAAGAAAATCTCACGAGTAGACCTTCTTTTATTCTTAAAGTTTTTAAATTTCCTTTGTTCCGTTTTTCAATTTTTCTCTCCAATGTATAAAACTTGTATCTAACCTGGACTCCTAGCACGGTCGATCGATAAAGATTGTATCGATAATTTTCGGTAACTTCTCATCGTTTCCTATGACAACTGCAGATCGCCAACGTACAAACAACAGTTGATGTCGAATATATTAAGAACACTTAGTCATTGTGATCTGTTATTTATTCGTAGGCGATCTGCAGTTGCCCTAGGGAACGATGAGAAGTTTACCGAAAGTTATCCTATCAATCCTTATCGATCGACCGTGCTAGGGGTCCTGATTTATTTTGTGATATATTTCATTGAACGAGCGGTTTGAAAATGTAAAAAAGGTGCTAAAATATTCTACGGTCGATTCTACTCGTATATAGAATAGAATGAAGGATAAAGTTTTTTTTACAATAGCTTCATGCAGTAGGCCTCAAGGAAAAAAATCCCTCGGAACGTACGTCATCTATGAAGATGCTGTGTGGAGGGTCTTTTTAGAGAAAGAAAGGAGAGAAAGTTCTTGGTAGGAATCTGTGCTGAGTGGAGGGGCTTTTTGAGGAGAGGAAGGAGTGAATATGTAGGAGGTTGTAGGAAGAATAAAACACAGAGTCCGGCAGTCGAACTGTCGAACTCAAGAACGAAAAAACTCTTAAAAACGACCCGTTCTCTGCGTTGGTCTGCGCTATTCCTGTTATAAAAACTCAGGAATTATACATGTACGTAGGTACATATTATGAAACTATCCAGTCAAAGATAAAATAAAAACATTTTTTTTTTTTTTTGAAAAAAAATTTTTTTTTTTGGTACAGTACATACAATAGATACATAAATATAATGAAAGTATATAAACAAAACTTAATAGAATTATTAAATACAGATATACATATTTTTTAAAAATGTTCTCCCATAATAAGCAAATGCTTGTGTGTACGGGAGGAAGTATTATTTGTTAGGTTATTTTGATTTTTTTTTCAAATTTAGTTTATATTAAGAATAAGAGAAACATATGTGTGTATATGTATATATTTTTTTAATTATTATTTATTTTTTATTTTTTTTAGTTAAGGTTTTCAGTATATTTTTTTAACTGTGTTTTGAAATTTTTGAAACTGTCCTTAAGGGATCTTATATTTTCTGGTAATTTATTAAAGAAATTTGTTCCTAAGTATTTATAGTTTTGTTGACCCAAAGTTTTTTTACAAATGGGAATTGGTAACATGTATTTTTGCCTGAGATTTACTGTGTTTTTGAAAGGTATGGATTTGTTTAGGATATCCTCTTTGTAAACTTGTAAGGTTGAATGATACAGGAAGAGAGTATTTAATTTTCTGACTTTAAATTCTTTGAATATTAGTTCAGATGGATAAAGAAATGATTTTTTTAATATTATTATGCTTAGTTCTTACAGAGATGTCATTTATCAGTTACTACCTTTCCCTAACCATCACCTTGCTGGAAAAGTATTTGAAATTTTTGAATAATGGCAAGAATTTTTTTTTGAAAACAGAAGAAGATTTGGAACTACCTTGGAAGCAAATTGTTGGTGTTTTCCGTTTACCTACACAATCATGTTTTTAAGTAAAATAAAGGAATTTGACCTTCAAGGTATTCATTAGTTTTATTGTTGTGATAATTACTTCGAGGTATCGAGGTGGAACCATGTAACTATATCGTGATTGTGTCGTGTGTTCCTTCGCAGGGATACAGTGGTAAGTGATTTTTTCTACACATATGATCACCCAATTCCAGCAAACACCATTCCTTTTCGTTTCATTTTTAGTATTTACAGTCAATATTACAAGTGCATTTAAAGTTCTAACAAGGAACTCCAGTAAAAAATATTCTGGCTTTAAAAAAGTATATTCATATAGACATATAGACCAGTGTTTCCCAAACATGGTTCTGCCGTGGCCCGGTAATTTTCACACTGCCCCTTCGTGACCCACTTAATACTTTTAAACCCAAGCTGGTTCCATTAGGTAAAATAATACACATTTATTAATAGTAAAAATGTTTTATTCATACTACATAGTTTGGTATCGCCTATTTAGTCACTAAATTTTAGTGCGAAGTATGGAGCTGCTGCTTAATTGTTACTAAAGAATCCGAGTTCACGGAAAATGACGAAAATTTTATCCAAAGGTCTGGTTCCACTTCAAGTCGGTTTCTATATATATTTTTAAGGTAAACTAGTGTTGAAAACCCAGCTTCACATTTATAAGTTGTGACAAAAGGCATTAAAAAAGTTATTGTTCAATAAGCTAATTTTGCGTATTCTTGACGACAAGATAACCAAAAATCTATCAATGATCAAATATATATAGTCTTGTGTCAAATATATCCTTGAGTGATGTGTCAGTTGACAGTTCAATTGACGAGTCGACATCTGAATCTGGCAATTTGTGGCAAATTAGTTTCGGAATCTAACTTGAATGTAAATAGGTTTCTTATCCAAGCTTTGTTGCTGTCGATTGGAGGAAAATATTCTTAAAGATTCCTCTCCAGTCCTAATAAATGTTGTACTCTTTTTGTATTTCATTTAAATTACTAAACGCTTTGAAGTTCCCTGTTTCTGCGCGTTATGCCCACACATAAAGCTTTTTTTGTTGCTGCTTCCACCTTGCGACCCGGTATTTTATTTTGATGGCCCGGTACCGGGTCGCGACCCGGCAAATGGGAAACCCTGATATAGACCAATAAATGCTGATTCTGAATATATAAGTTTCATTTAATAATATTAAACGCAGATTTTTAAAAAATTATTAAAAAGTCCATTTTCTAATCGGGTCGTAAAAACACGCCTTCGAGGTGACGTCACTGTTCGACGTGTCGTGACGTCACCGTAAAGTCATTGTATGGGAATGTACGATATGACACAAGTCATCGTATTAATTTTTTCGTTTATTTACATACTTTTTATGGAGATTTAGTTGTTGTGTTTATTGAAACATTATTTAGGCCTAAATAATGTTTCAAAAATAAAGGTATCTCTTATTTATTTATTTATTATTAGTTTCAATAGCAAGGTTTGTACATGTATGTATAATGTATAGTATAAGTATAGATTCTTTTTTTTTTTCACAGACCTCCTCACTAGGATTTCCTGTTCTGAGGTGGCCTGTAGTTTTTTTTAAATATTTGTATTTGGTTATGGATTGTCTTTATATCGTCTTCACGATGTTTGTAATTTTATTATCACTTTGATCTCTCAGCCATGTTTTTACTTTTGTTTTAAATATATTCATTTCCTTTATATTTTTGATTTGATCTGGTAGAGCATTGTATAATTTCATAGCATGGAATTTATTATTTCTCTGTCCAAAAGATGTGTTCAAACTGGGAGTAACCAGGATGTTATTGCTTACTGCCCTGGTTGAGTATTTATGTTGGGCAGTGGAGTATACATATATGTTTTTTTTCAGTTTAAATAAAATATTTTTTGAATAAAGTTTCTGTACATTGAAGACTTGAAAGTTATTAAATATTTCTTCCGTCGGAGTTCTAAGCGGAACTTTCAGTATTGTCTTTAGTACTCCTTTTTGGGCTATATTGAGTCGCTCTGTGTGAGTGCTCAAGGTAGACCCCCATCCAGTTATACCGTACTCTATTTGTGATTGACACAAAGCATAGTATACTTTTTTAATAACGTTTATGTTGAGGATATTACGAATGTTTCTAAAGAAGTATATGTACCTGGTTAGTTTTTTTGTAATTACGTCAATTTGTGAGTTCCATCGGAGATTATCATCAATCTCAATTCCAAGATATTTGATGCTTTTGGAGTGTGCTATAGTGGGACAGAGGCATGATAAGCCTAGATTTTGTTGATAAATTCCTTTGCATGTGTGTAATTTGAGATTTAAGTCCTCCGACGGCTGCCCTCTGGCTGTTATAGAAAATGTAAGATATTTTGTTTTATTAACATTAAGCGTGAGGGAATTTCTTTTAAGCCAGGTTTGCAGGAGACTAAGCCCGTGTTCCGCTTCTTTGTAAGTATTTATCCAATCTTTTTCGTTAAATAAAATTACTGTGTCATCAGCAAAACTAATAATTTTTCCTCTTGTTTCTAGGTTACAGATATCATTGATGTATATCAAAAACAATATTGGTCCTAGTACACTTCCTTGCGGTACGCCATGGTTGATTAGGAGAGGTTCGCTTTTTCTCTTATTAATTTGAACGCTCTGTGTACGCTCCATCATATAGCTTTTTAGCAAGTTTAGTGTTGTATTTGTCATACCAATTTTTGTAAGTTTAGCAAAAAGTATTTTGTGGTCTATTGTATCAAAAGCCTTTTGTAAGTCTATGAAGATTGCCAAAGTTTTTTCTCCACTGTCTAAACTTTTAGCGATCATATCTGTAATTTTTTCTATGGCGTCACTAGTACTTAAGTTCTCCCTAAAACCATACTGTGTTTCCGATAATATTTTATTGTCTTCTAAGTAGGATAAGAGTTGTTTTTTTTAATATTCTCTCCAATATTTTTGAAAATGTGTTGAGTAGGCTTATTGGTCGGTAATTGTTTATGTCATTTTTACATCCTTGTTTAAAAATTGGTATAACAGTAGCCTTTTTGAGAGCCGTAGGGAATATGCTTTCAGTTATAGACAGGTTGACTAAGTATGTTAGAGGTATGATAAGTTCTTTACAGAGATATTTTATTGCATTGGTTGTGATTAAGTCCTCCCCCGAAGAAACATTTGATTTTCGAGAAGAAATTGTGTTTTTGATATCATCAGCTGTAATTTGCTTAAACTCGAGTTTCTTTCCTTGTTCAGGGGGTTCATTTATTAGTATAGCGTCATTACATTGTGTAGCTTGCTTTGCTAGATTTGATCCTATATTTATGAAAAATTTATTGACGTATTCAAGAATTTGGTCAGGATTATCAGCGTATGTCCTTGGGACATTGTTTATATTCAGCACGTCAATTGATGTCATGGTAGCAGATTTAGAACTGGTTATTTCATTAATTATTTGCCACATTTTCCGTGGATTTTGTTTACAATCTACAATTTTTTTCTTGTAGTAGGTTTCTTTTGTATATGTAAAAACTTTTTTGCAAATGTTTCTATATCTTTTGTAGAATCTTAACATGTGTATATCGTATGGATTTTTTTTTAATTTCTTGTGTAACTCGTCTCTTTTTCTTATGCAGTTTATAACATTCTGTGTAATCCATGGTTTAATGTGTACATTTTTATGTGAGATTTTCTTAATAATTTTTGTGGTATTAGAGAGAATATTATTCTGAAAGAGTTCTATGAAGAAATTCCATGCATCATTTGCATTGTTCATACTTTGCAGTTTTTTCCAATCGGTACATTGTAGATTATGTTTAATGTCATTCCAGTTTATTTCAGTTTTTTCTATTGTTTGTGGTCTTTTCTTGATTTTATTTGACTTGTTTATTTTTATTGAAAGTATAGTTGTATAATGATCTGTTATAGTTGAGTTAAATACAATAGTTCGAGTAATATCTTTTGTTTTACTCATTATATGATCTATGCAACTTTCAGTGCTGTCCACTTTTCGAGTAGGTCATTTATTAAGCTTACCAGTCCATGGGATGCTAGCATCTGCAGATATTGAATTCTCTTGGGATGTCCATTTTCTAGGATATTTATATTTACATCTCCAATAAAAAATATGTTTTTCGTGTCTTTTAGAAGGCAGAGTTCCTCGTCTACGGATTTAAGAAATGGGTCGATGTTTCTTGTAGAAGGCGATCGGTAGATTGCTAATATAGCCTTTTCTTTTCCGATTATTAGTTTATCTCTATTATTGAAAGTATTCAAAAACTACTGCACAAAAAAATAGTAATGCTTCTTTTAGGGAGAATACTTCGAACAACGGAATTCAAAATGGCGGTAGTTGATCAGCTGATTGCCCGATTCTATAGTAATTTTTCAGGAGTGATGACGTCATACGATTCACCATACATACGGTGGTTTTCGGGGGTCTTGAAAAATTAAAACTTTGACAATTATTTTAACTAAAAACTAACTCTAAAAATAAAAATAAAAATGCAGTTATTTTAGTTAGATCATCATTCATTAAAAAAAAAATTGGACTGGAGTTCTCTATTCGTAAGCAATTTTGGATGCAACACAAAGATTACGAACATTTTCAATGTAAATTTATTCGGGTCAAGCGTGATAATAAGTGCAGAGAACAAGAGTGATTTCAAGCAAGCGAATACGATTTCACCGATTACATATTTAGACTAAAAATTCACATGGTAAGTGATTAACCACATGCACGTAGTCGGAAATACATCTTTATTGCCGAAAACAACGCAAAGCAAACGCCGAAAGAGTGGTTATTCACTCCATTAGGACCAAGAAATATAATCGAATTAAATTAACACATTTATGAACAACGATATCTGTCAATAACAGTGGCGGTTCTTCACAGGGGGACATTGGGGACAGTCCCCACCAGTTACACTCGAAACCTACTGAAGGAAATAACAGTCGATGCTTTGTCTTCACCAAAATGAATGATTCTTTAAACATAAAAGTAATTAACATTTGCAGAAATAAAGTACATAAAAATACTCCGGATTATTTTAAAAGACCGAAGCGCGTACAGCGAACAATGTACGGCGCATGAGAACAGCGAGTCTATTTCTCAGTGCGCAGAATCTAATGCGCACTTAGGGGACGATCCGAGCTATCCCCATAGATTCCTTGCGTTGTTTCGCGATAGTATGCAACTGCGCATGCGCACTCGTTTGTGAGTTCAAACTTCAAACACCATGGGGACAATTCTTTGAATCCCCTATGAACCATTTGTTTGCAGAGTTACGGGCGGGAATCGCTCGCGTTCAAATTAAGTTCGATATTAATCTTGCATGATAAAGCTTTATTTTTATTGTACTATCTTGCAAATTGGTATGTATACATACCAATATATAAATAGATATTTTATAATTTTTATGATATCCGATTAACAAGATTACACCAGATTTTTTTTTTGAGAAATTTTGTATTATATTCTACGGATGCGGGTGGTGAGATTACGGTTCAGTATGTAAAAAATGTCGATCCCCACCACCAAAGAAGTGCTCGAGCCGCCACTGGTCAATAATATTATGAAGGGCCCGCAACCCGGATTTGTACCGATTTATTACATATTTCCCTCAAACACGGTAAGTTTTAAAGCTCTTAAAAAAATATATGTTATTCTTGAAGATAATATCTAGACTTTGCCCGCGCCGAAACGCAAATTATCTGAAATTTCCTTTATAGAAAAAAATTGCCAACTATGCTCCAAAAATTATTATTAACACGTTTGTTACAGTTATTTTACAAGTTATATGTATGAAAAAATTCACAGTGTTTCTTTAAATGCTGTTTAAGATAATGCCCGCGAGATTTTTGCTCTATTTTAAACGAGTCGTGTTTTATTAAACATTTTCGCAATTTTCGCATCGATTTTAGCGAGCGATTTTTTAATCGAGCCTTAAAGACATATTGTGCTACGGTAACAGTACGGTGACGGCAAAAAAGGCAATAAACATAGTTCCTTAACGCCTTAATGCTACAACTCTTTCAAAAGATGAGATACATAACGTATGACTTCTCCGTAGACCCCTACCAATACTTGCCGTGACGATAATTTTGAAAGTATGGAATATAGTAATAATTAGTGTCCGACCGAAACAGGACTTTCCACCGACACCGAATCTTCGGTGTCTGTCTCAGTTTCGGCCAAAGAAAGGACCTCGTTAACTGAGTATTTTGCTGATGATGGCGGGTGATATACAAGCCACGAACTCACCCGAAGCCAGCCGAACGAGAAGTTCCAAGAAGTAGTTAACATGTTTTGTTATTACATATTTATAAATTTTGTTTGTTTTATAGAAGTAATATAAAAAAGATTATTTTTTTACGTCAGTGCTTCAATTATTATTTTTTTATTTATTTATTTTATTTAATACTAACTTGTTATCTGTTTGAATAAGTGGAAAAAATGAGCCAAATAACAGTAAACCATCGATTTTTAACATGTCTAAAAAAGTTTCGGTTTCGGCAGATTTTTTGCCGAAACCGAAACTGATCCCGTAACTAGATTTTTTTGCCGAAACTTGCTGAAACTTGCCGAAACCGAAACCGAACCTTTGGTCGCTCACTAGTAACAATATTGAACTGTGAGTGAATTTAAAAAAAAATCGAAAACTTCAAATGTCAATGCGCTGATGGTTTTACTTTTGTTCATAAATATATAACGCTGCCGCTCTTTTTTACACATTAAATAACAATAGTTGAATTTGAGACAAATGGTGAACGTCTGCACCCCTCCACCCCAAAGGAAACACACTACCATTATCATCCTCACACGTGTAAAGAAAATGAAACGCAATTCTCATCGCAAAAAAGTAGTACTTTGGATTTATGATCAATAAGATTAATATAAATATTTTTGGTATGCATCGTTATTCTCCTGTGCCATTCGTGTGGAAAACGTTCTTTTTTTTTAAATGATTTTCGGCTATGTAGTTATCGTTTTTTCGCACCTATAAAATCATGTCCCGTCTTTCCGGTTTATAAAAAATGGTCTGATTTTTCAAAAAATCACCAATGTTTGAAAAATAATATTAAAAAAAAAAAAGTGAATGTCTTAGAATATTTGCCTAAACCGGAAATTTTTTCTAAAAAATGTGATGCTAGTGGCCTATTAAAGCAAAAAAGATCGTCAGCTTTACTAAAAAAAAAACCACAACACGCCCGATAACCCGTGTTATTGCAATAACATAAATAAACCCCGTGTACACTAAAACACGTTTTGTTACCAATAACCTTTCCTACGTGGTCACGCTGTTAAAATGCATTGAAGATCTGACAACGTTGTATATGGTTTTAATTTACTAGTAAAAAATGTTGTTTTAATTCTTCTCCGCTAGGGGCATTATTGGCGCGCCTGCGTATTAGTTCCCAACGGCCCGCTATGAAAAAATAGCTTTGTGTGTTTTTCGCGGGAAGTCGAAAATTTGGTTAGTACCAAAATGTTGTGATTTTACTAAATAATTTCTATTGTAGTGACGAAATTACTCTTCTATTCACATAATTGATATATTTACCATGTTATTTGTGTGGTTTACATCAGTTTAATCAAGTTATTGTTCAAACGCCGTACTTTCAAAATTGAACTGTCAGAATATTGTTTTATAGGTTACTTAAATGATACAATTTACATTTTAAGATCTTTATTTTAAGAGAATTTCTTAAAAGTGATAATTTTTTAAATATTAATATCTAATGCATGTGTTCGTAAACGTATCAAAGAAATTAAAGCCTTTAGAGATGCAAGAAATCTGTTTTAAATGTCAGTATTATTTCTAAGTTATTTTTTTGGCAATAAAAAAAACTTTGAATTTTTTTATTATTTTTTTATTGTATGAACGACGAAAAAGTGAGGTGATAGTTTCCTTCCAAATTTATTACATAAAAGGACTGTGTTTTTGAAATTTTGATTTTTTTTTAATTTCTCTACATTTTGGTCAAAAATGTTTTGGGAGGAAATTTTTTTCCGAGTTTGAATCTTAAAATATAGCAGTTTTTGAAAACTAAAGTGTATTTCAAATATACAAATCTAAAAGGTAATTTTATCTATTTTTCATAAATTGTATTCGTTTTTACGACACCTTCAAAAATAAGAAATACATAGAACATTCAAAATACTTTGGAAAAATTCCAAATTTCGTTGAGACATCATTAATAAAACAGAGATAAACTACCCTCTCAGGCCGTGTAAACCAAGTGTATTTCTTTCCATGAACAATTTTTTTAATTAGTAATGTTTTCACATCCGTGGACGTTCGTCAATTGAATAAAATTTTCACTGGTTTTTTTGGTAAGGCTGCGTATGTTTATTGCCTTTTTTGTCGTCACAGTACCGTAACCGTAAATTGTCATGGTAATTATAAATGCGAACATTCACTCCATTTGTAGGTAAGCAGGTTTGACCAAGAAATATAATCGAATCAAATTGACACATTTATGAAAATTGTTTGCTGTCAATAATATTCTCAAAGGAAATTTTTCGTTTTGACGAGAAAGAACGAATGAATCTCAATGGGAAAAATCAACAAATCACTCAAAATACTTTTCAATGATCACTACGTTAATATTGTTATAAACAAACAAGCTTGTATGTAAGAGACGGCATGAAAGCGACACAACTACTAACTATAGGTATACAGTTTGGATCAATTCAGGCTCTGCAACCGGGCCCGAAAAGAAGAAGATGGAGAGATACGAAATTACGAAAGTTAGAGGAGAGCGCTAACATTTACAGCGACAAAATCAATGCGAAAATTGCGAAAATGTTTAATTAAACACGACTCATTTAAAATAGAGCCAAAATCTCGCGGGCATTATCTTAAATAGCATTTAAAGAAACACTGTGAATTTTTTGAAATATATAACTTGTAAAATAACTGAAACAAACGTGTTAATAATAAATTTTGGAGCATAATTTACGATTTTTTTCTACCGAGGGAATTTTATATAATTTGCGTTTCGGCGCGGGCAAAGTCTAGATATTATCTTCAAGAATAACATATATTTTTTTAAAAGCTTTAAAACTTACCGTGTTTAATGGAAATATGTAATAAATCGGTACAAATCCGGGTACCGATTTCTCGAAATATTTTAACATGCAATTTCTGAGTGTGGGTATATCAATCGCCCAATAAGGAAACTCCAGTGAAAAATATTTTCATTTTCAGCTTTAAAAAATATGTTCATATAGACCAATAAAGGCTGATTCTGAATATATCAGTTTTATTTAATAATATTAAAAAAATCCATTTTTAATCCGGTCACAGAAGCACGCCATCAAGTTGGTATTATTAAAATTTTTAGTTATGACGTCACTGATCGTCGTGTCGTGACGTTACCGTAAAGTCATTGTATGGGAATGTCGGTATGTCAACGTATTAATTTATTCGTTTATTTACATACTGTTTATAAAGATTTAGTTGTTGTGTTTATTGAAACATTATTTTGGTCTAAATAATTCAGTTTAAAAAATAAATGTATCTCTTATTAGTTTATCTCTATTACTGAAAATATTCAAAAACTATTGCACAAAACAAATAGTAATGCTACTCTAGGGAGAATACTTCGAACACCGAATTTCAAAATGGTGGCAGTTGATCAGCTGATTTCCCGATCTTATAGTAACTTTTCAGGTGTGATGACGTCACACGATTCACTACACATACGGTGGTTTTCGGGGGATCTTGAAAAATTAAAACTTTGACAATTATTTTAACTATTAAAACTAACTCTAAAAAAAAATGTAGTTATTTAAGTTAGAAGGTCATTATTCATAAAAAAATAATAAAAAAAGGACTGGCGTTCTCTTTAAACCTTTCCTCTCCTCTCCAAATACTATGATTTGTGATAATAAGATTTATTAACTTTGAGCTGAATATTCCAATTAAAAATATTAACTATGTCCTGTTAAACGCCTCGGGTGGAAGTGCCTACCTTCTGCACCAGATCTAGCTCAGGTTTGGTCCGGCAGAGCTGGTGAGATCTCTCTACACCAGGGTGGTGGGTCTCCTAGAGGGAACAAGTGAGAATACTTAAAATAAAGCCAACACTGTACGTACCTCGTCAGGGCAATGAAACACTGTCTGGGGTAAACATTACTTGTATTGTCAGTGATTTGTAATTATAACCGTGGGTACATTCACAATCAATAATTATGCACAGGTACACTAATTGACTATCTACACATGGGGGAGCCTACCAAATCTCTCTCTTACTCGTGCCGTCTCTGGGTGTCAATTGTAGACACGCGAGAATTAAGGAGAAGACACACAGCAAAATGGAGGGTTATTTACTCACAGGTGCCAAGGGGGTGATCGTCGGGAGGTCCCAGGGATAGGCTACCCTGGCCGCAGGGCAGGCTAGGCCTGGCCGGAGGACCATGATGTGCTTGGGGTCGCCACAGGTAGGGTTCCTGTGCTGCAGGGGCCTCGGGCGTGCTCCTCGGAACACCGCCAAAACATCGCGCTTGTATCGAATGTTCTGGAAAAAGCCGGGATCACAGCTGTCGCAAGCGCGGTCGGGGCGGGAATGAGCGGGGATGAGCGGGGTCTTGCGGTCGGCCGGGACCGTTGGGGGAAAGGAGCGGGGTGCAGCTGCACGGGGCGGGGTAGAGTTGGGAGTTCGACGTAGAGTTGGGAGTTCTGCTCCCTAACAGTCCTTTTGATGAAACAACTCAACTTAATTGCGCTGGCCGATAGGCGAATCATCTCTGATCTTGTACTATTAAATAAAATCATTAATAATTGCATTGACAATCCTGAAATTCTCGCTAAAATAAAATTTTACGTACCGACCAGAAATACGAGGCAAAGTGCTACCTTCTTCTGTGACAATTTTAAAACAAACTATGAAGCTCATACACTTATAAATAGATTACATTATTTTGGCAATAAATTTGGAAATATTGTAGACATGTTTGCAGATTCCATATTAGTTATAAAATGAAATCTTTATAATTACTTTAATGAAATGTGTGATTTTAATTTTAATTAATTTTATTTTTCATTATTATTTTAATCATTCTATATTGTGTACTACATACCTGCCTAACTGTTATTATCTATCTTTGTAAAATCCCACTAGGACATAAATAAATAAATAAATACATAAATAAATAATGGGGAATAAATAAAATTTTATTTACATGTGTCTGTGTTTTACATAGTTAATGTGCTATAAAAGAATACCGGGGTTGTTATTTTAGTATTATTAGGTATGTAATAGGTTTATTACTCTTACATATTATAACATATCATAGAAATGTTTTTTTGTCTCTTCATATTATGACCAAAGGAAACTGATAACAAATAAGCTGTAAACACAATGAAGAAGGTTCGAAAATTAAATCAAATGACAAAATACATTTTTAGTAAAAATAATGCACAGATAAAAAAAATGATCCGGTACAGTTTGAATTATCCTACTAGTGACCCAGAAAACATCAATACGAGGAGGGACCCAAAAGAAAATTTGGTCGCCTCCCGGTAGCCGCAACAGCACTCAGTCCGCACCTAAGAACTCGGACCCGGGACCTGCTCCTAGAACTCGAGTACTTTTACTGACTAATTATTTCCTTTCAAATTTCAAAGAGCAAAGGTTGACCACCAATTTTTTTCAGATTTTCATCGGTTTCAGTGTGAATGCCTCTCGTGTGATTCAAATACTTGACAAGGTGAAACAATAACACGGTTAAATCCCTCAATAATACCTCTATTATACATTATACCTGCTCCAGTACATATATGCATACAATGTAGGTATGTAGGTATAATAAATAATACCTACACATTTAACAAGCGTTTTATAAACCGTGTGGAGTTTAGGTGATTTTATAACGGAGAATATTTTTTTAAGTGAAAACTTCTACCATTGTGATTTGAAACTCGTGGAAACGGAAGCGAGCGACATTAAAAAGAGACAAAAAGATACATCTATTGGATTTCGCCAACAAGAGAATGATATAGCAATAAAATATTTATTTATTTCACGGGTACTCGGTTGCAATGTAATACGTTAAATCCACGGTCCCACGCAAGTCTCCTTTATTCTAATGTAATAAAGCGCCTGACTAAACTTAGGGATAACTAGAGGATAATATCGGATCGATAAGCGTAACTTCCGACGATTTTAAAACGAGCACGGTTTCAACGTTGAGAGCCGAACCGAACAAATTCGCATTCTGAAACTCAAACTACAATCAATTACGAAAAAATATGAATAAAGTGGCAATGTTGAATTGAAATACTAACCAAAATATGCACTGGCCATAGACATATGAATATATCTAGACCTGCCCTAAGTGATACAAGCGTATTATTTCCCCCTCTCCATACCGGTTCCATTGGTACCGGCTGGGCTTGCGAGAGCCTCGCGTGAATCTAAAAAATGTGACGTCATCATTCTTGTCCAGACCAGTGTCGAGCTCTCATCGTACCTTTTACGAAATAACACGGCAAAAATGGTAGCTTGTGCTATGAAAACGTGTAAAAATAGAAGTGAAAAGTATTACATTCCAAAGCATTATTTCACTTTATTTTAAGCTTATTCAAATCATTTAATATTATCAGTTTTGTAACATATCACGTACTATCACATACCCTCCATTATGGTATGCAAGAGGCCTTCTTGTCTTATTACATGGCCAATCCATCTTGCGCGCCTTTCGGACAAGGTCCTGGGCAGGTGCCTTCCTCCTTCGATTCTTTGGGGAACCACTTCATTTGTAATGTGGTCTCTCCAGGAAATTCCTAATAATCTTCTATAGGACCACATCTCAAAAGCCTCTAGTCTCCGTTTATCTCTTTCGGATAGGCACCATGTTATGACCGAGGGGACAAACGCTAGGGGACGCCCACGCCGAGAGTACCTGAAGGACCTGCTGGTGGACGTGCGCTGCTCATCATATGCAGACAGGGAAGAGTGGAAGAAACGAATAGATTACATTGCTGCAAACCAATCCCAGGATTGAAACCAGTGAGAGAGAGACTATCACATTGAGATACATGGCGACGCTAAACACACAGCCGTTTGCAAAAGAATCAGGGATGTGCCTTCGCCTTCTGCGCTTTGATAAAATAGATAATCGTATCATTTGGAACGTCTATTTTTTCATCTGTTATTTCTTGCTGGAACTCCGTCAAAATTAATAAAGGAAAATAAACTAATTACTAGACTGGTCAGTGGTTGAGTGGGCATAGCGCTTGGGTCCCACCCGAGCGTCGCGTGTTCAATTCCTCGGCAGGCTAAGTCCTACATCACAACACAAGCAAAATTTTCGGCTTTCTGTGGTGGTAGTAGGAGATTTTCAAACATTGTTGGGTTATTCGTAATCCGGGAATGTTTGTCTTTCTTTAAAAAAAAAATCATTTTTTAAATTTATTCCACTTGAGGGCGTTACGTACTACTAAATCAGTTTTCAATTTTACACAACTCATAAAAAACCATTAATATAGGATAAATAGTTGGTTATCAGTTGTGTAAAATTTAAAACACATTATTAGTACGGGGGCATACATTCATTACGTGAGCAGTTATTCTTCCAATCTTGACCCGGTGCGGATTTTAACAAAAATCAAATTTTATTCTTATTATTTTTATAATTTACAAGTACAAGTATTTTACATTTGATTTAGTAATATAGAAGTTGAACATTATAATGATTTATGATCAATAAGATGGATCAAGGAAAAAAATATTTATGAAATTTATTATTTTTGGTATGCCTCGATATTCTCCTGTGTCATTCGTGTGGAAAAAGTTCTTTTTTTTAAATGATTTTCGGCTAGGTAATTATCGTTTTTTCGCACCTATAAAATTATGTCCCGTCTTTCCGGTTTATAAAAAAGGTCTGATTTTTCGGATTGAAATTTTCAAAAAATCGCCACGGTTTCAAGAATATGATTAAAAAAAAAAAATCGGGAATATCTTAGAATATTTGCCTAAACCGGAAAAAAAAATTAAAAATGTGATGCAAGTGGCCTATTAACTGAAACTTATCTGATACTATGGAGACCACGCTAAAATTTATCCATCATCGGTCGAAATATCTGTTAACAATAATTGTTGACTGTGCTCGTAAATATTAATAACTGACCATAGATGACGGATTTTGTTAATATCGTATATATAGAGGGTTTTATCGATTGTCCATTCTGGACTTCCAGGTAAGGGAACGTACCCATACTACGTGACCAACTTTTTGCAATTTTTAACCCCCCCGGTGACCAACCTAAGCCCGCCGCCGCTCATTTGTACCAAGCGTGACATTTCGAAGACCCCCCCCCCTCTAAACGTGTCACGTATTATGGGTACGTTCCCTAAGAAAGTATAAATGCAAAATGTGCTAGAACCACGAATGAGCTAGAAGTCGGTGGCGATATTGTGCGCTTTTATAATTACCGTGACGATTCACAGTTACGGTTCCGTGACGGCAAAAAAGGCAATAAATATACGTTCCTTATCGCTACTATGCTGCAACTCTTTCTTACACATTAAATAATGGTGAGACACACAATACGTGTGACTGTTTCCTCCAAAGTACTACTTTTTTGCGACTGGAATTGCGTTTCATTTTACTTCATACATCTGGGGAATATGTATAATAATGATTGCATATTTCCTTTGTGGGGTGCGTTTGTCAACTTTAATGGAGGGGGGGGGGGGACAACATGGTACCCGCCCCGGGTGCAAGGGTCATGACCCCCCCCCCTGGATCCACCCGGCTGGGTCCAGGACCTAGGTGAACCTACTTTTTACTTGTATCTATTATTATCAAAATTAAATTATAACTTCTTGTGACTTGACCACGACTGTGTGACCCCCCCCCCCCTGGCGCCAAAGCTGGATCCGCCCTTGCCCGGGTGCCACCCATGCTAGCTACGCCACTGGGTACAGTTATTTGGTGAGGGCATTAAAAAGAAGTGATATGATGAGAAGTGAATTGTGGAAGAAGTCAGGGAGAGCCAAGGAAGACATGGCATGATTAAGTGAATCAAATACTTAAATAAAATTGGACCACACCAAGAGACAGTACATCGACCGTGTACCGAGAAATCAATTCAGAGAGAGCACGTTTGAAAGTATCTCCAACCCGCAGTATTCCTCCGGTACTGTGCACCGCAACGCAACCATGAGACGATTTATGAATGTGAATGAAGCAAGAAGTGTGTGTGATACACAGTTGTTTGGTGGTCTTTCCTCTCTGGGATTTTTTTTTTGTTTAAAAATCGGCACCCCCTCTTGACCTCGCGCCCCTAGGCACGTGCCTACTTTGGCTTAGGGATAATCCGCCACTGAAGCGCATTGACATTTGACGTTTTTGGATTTTTGAAATCCACTCACACTTCAATATTATCCTTGCAAGTATTTTCCATACTTTCAAAATTATCCTCATGGCTAGTAATATTGGTAGGGACCTACCGAGACGTCGCGGTGCGGTGTGTGAGAGAGATGCTATAAAATTATGACTTTTTTTCTTGTAGGAAACAGACCTACGTACATTGTGTATCTCATCTTTTGAAAGAGCTGTAGCAATATTGTGTTTATATGTTTATTGCCTTTTTATGCTGTCACTGTGTCGTAACCGTGCATCGTCACGGTAATAATAAAAACGTCCAATGATTTTAATTCAAATCTACATGGAAACCATTTCTATTCAGTGATCGTAACACATCCTCTAAACTAAAGTGTAGAGTGGTCCATTTCAGATCTAGTGGTGCAGCGGTAGTTGCATCAGGGCGCCCATTGTTATTATAATACATATCTTATATCATTATCTCGCGATGAACTATGATGGGAGAACAAATAACTTGCCTTTCTATTCGACCAACCTATTATTATTATTTTACTGCAATCAATGGAAGAAAATGAACATCATAATGAGAAGTATTGAAAGCATTAAAGAAAACGTAAAACATTACACGGATAAGATAAGATATTAACGTATATATAGATATAGGTACTTAATTATTTTTTCAAGAAGGTACAGCCAAATCATTTTGAAAAGGAAACCTCTGAATATATTTGTGCACACCGATGTTAGGTATCAAAAGTTTCAAAAAAGTTTTAGAACTAGATTAAAGGGCCACACACATAGGGTTACCATTTAGAAAATTTAAAAGTCCTGGCAAAAAGCCTGACAGTCCAGAAAATTCCGGACATTTTAATCACATACTGCAAATATCAGGTATGCACTTCGTAACGAAGAATTTTTTGTATGATGGTCCATAAAATGTGGGTTACCATTTTTACAAACTTCACAATCGCCGGATTGCCCATTCTATTGTATTTGCGAGTTAATTTTTGCTATCCAATCTCAAAACCCAAGGGTAGAAAGAGTGTTTTCTCTAATAGGAGCACAGTGGACAAAAGAGCGTAATACATTATCTCTACCCTCGGTCAGATCGTTGTTGATTATTCAATACAACCTTAAATCTATGAGCTGCGATTTGCGAAGAATTCTATATGAAAATTTTTTAATGAACGGGAGCTGCTCCGTCAAGTATCTGGCGGTGAAAAATATTAAAATTTATATATTTATCGAAAACAAGTGTTGAGTTTTGAAGAAGATATTTTAAGTTTGAACTTTTTGATTGTTCGCAACTGCAATTAAAATTTATTGTTTGATCTCCATGAGTTGATTGTTAAAGAAGATTTATATTTTGTTTTTAGATGAGCTTGAAATTAATAAATATTAAAGACTTATTTGATATTACTTATGTAAGTTTTATTACTCATATTCCATCTAAACCTGTCACGACACAGGTATATCCTGGTGAGATAGGCATAAAAAAAAACCAATGTACATATACTTTTTATAGATAAATAAATTAAAAAAAAAAAAATACCGAAAAATCCGGATAAATTAAAAGGCCGGACAAAAGTCTAGTAGTCCGGACATGTTCGGATTAATCCGGACGGGTGGTAACCCTACACATACAGCCGTCCGTGTGAGAAGCATGAATTTTCCAAATTTACCCTCTGCTGTCCCCTACTGCTACTAAGCCATCTTTTGCCATCCCTCCCTCTGCCCCTCCCTCGTTAAATGTAGAGTCGTTTATAAAAAAAAAGTAGATTCTTGCGAGAGCTCCGAAGGGGCGACAATAAGTCGCCTATACCGGGGCGGGACAGTGGTGGGTGCTTCAATGCCCCTCCCTCGTCCCGTCCCCCCGACCACTCATACACTGGGCGCGTACAACGTTTATCAATTCCGTTTAAATTTTACCTCGATTCCATTAAAATGGACAGCTAACTCAAATGGACAAATCACGTAGAAAAGCTTGTAAGTAAACTTACTTTACATTTAATTTACATTTCTAAACGTTTAAATAACTTTTTTATAACAAATGTACATTGTGAAATAAAATTCTTCAAAACAAAATGTCTAGAAATTGTTACATAGTTAATACCCAAGTTTTTTTTTTTTTTTTTACATTAACTCCACACAGGAGGCCCTGAGGAAAATAATTTCCCTCAGGGCCTATGTCATCTGGGATGCTGTGTGGAGGGTCTTTTTGAGGAGAGGAAGGAATGAACATTGGTCTTGAAGAGACTCATGTTGTAGGAAGGAGGAAACACAGAGGCCGGCAAATCATTCCACAGCCGAGCTGTTGAAAACAAGAACGAGTTGAAGAAACGACCCGTTCTCATGTGACAAATGTCAACCGTGTACAAATGTTGGGCACGCGTTTGGCGTGTTTCCCGACTATGCACCGGTGCCGAAGGGATCAATGATGCTAGTTCCTCGGAGCATCTTCCATTGTAATACCGGTAGAACAAGGATAGCATTCCCACCCGACGCCTGTGCTCTAAAGATTGCAATCCGTCTGTTAAGATGGGAGAATCTATCAAACGGACCGCCCGTTTCTGCACAGAGTCGAGGGTATTTTTCAGGTATTTTGGAGCTCCAGACCAGAGATGGCTGCCAAATTCAACCGTGGGGCATACTTGTGATTTGTACAAGGTTAGCAGTTGTGTACTATTATAGAATCTGCGGGCCCTGTACAGTACGCCCAGCTTTTGAGAGGCTAACTTTACTCTGGCTTCGATGGAGCCCCCATACCTGAGCTGGTCACTTAGGGTTACACCAAGCATATCAATGGAGGGCCTGTTCGGAAGATTGCTTCCGTTGAAAGAGACTAGATTTTCATTTCGATCCCTTTTAGACGTAATCAGACAAGATTGGGTCTAAAAGGGTCAACATTAAATTCAACGAGATTATTTTTACCCCAAGAGAAAACACTCTCGAGGTAACCGTCCATTCTTTGCTTCAAAGCCCTACGAGCTGTTGGAGTTTGTGAACCCTTTGGGGGCTTGTCAAACAAAAAGCTATCATGAACTGTACTGTCATCCGCATAACAGTGAATTGGTGCACATGACAAAAGGTCGTTGATGTGCAACAAAAACAAAGTCGGAGACAGAACCGATCCCTGCGGGACGCCAGCATTTATCGAGTGTGAGGAAGAGGTGAAACCATCGACTACCGTCTGAATCGACCTCTCCCTCAAGAAGTCGGCAATCCACGTACACAAGGATGCGGGAAGTCCGTAAGAATGCAGTTTGTTGACAAGTCCTCGGTGCCAAACCCGGTCAAAGGCCTTGGAGATGTCCAGTGCAACCGTTTGGGTCTCACCGAAACGTTCCAGGCATCGCCCCCAAACATGCGTCACATACGCGAGAAGATCACCGCACTAGCGGTTCCGCCGGAATCCGTATTGACGGTCGTTAATAATTTTGTTCTTCTCGAGGTATGTGAGCAGTTTGTCGTTGATCACACGTTCCATCACCTTAGACAGAACTGATGTGATCGCTATGGGGCGGTAGTTGGCCGGGTTGGAGCGGTCACCCTTCTTTGGAATAGGATGGATAACCGCTTTTTTCCAACCAGAGGGCACAGAGCCAGTCTTCAGGGACATTTTAAAAAGCTTCGTCAAAATTGGAGCTATTTCTGCAGCGCACCTCTGCAGTACCAGGGCAGGTATTCCGTCAGGCCCACTAGCTTTATTAACATAAAATATCAATTGTGTTAGTACTCCCTCCCTAAACACGAGAAATTCTCAATTAGAGAGGTATTATTACCACCATTAAAAAATATTTGCATTACATGTACATAATTAAAAAAATAATTGTACTTATACCTAACTTTGTAAAATTGTAAAAATGGAATAAATAAATAAATAAAAAAAAAAATTAAAAAAAACATCAAGCCTTCGTAAAACATGGAGTATTTCCCGATGCCGGATCCTCAGCTTTTTCATACGAAAACCGCAGTGAGGAACCGACGTCGGGACAGCACCTTGGTCATCGAGGGTTGAGTTTTCCGCAAACATTTTACCTAGTAAGTTAGCCTTTTCGGTGGCGGTGTTTGCTAGTGAGCCGTCAGGTCTGGTGAGAGGTGACAGACTGGATTTGCAGAAATTGCGACCTATTGAGCCCGCAAGCGACCAGAATTGCCTGCTGCCATGCGGGCATGCCGTCAGCTTTCTGCTGATCTGCTGGTCGTGCTCGAATTTTGACCTATTTATGATTCTCTCTTGGTTTCCTTTGCCATTTTGTTGTAAGCTGTTCTGTCTTCGGATGTTCTAGATGTGTTGTAGGCTCGGTAAGCCGCGTTTTTTCGTCGCACTGCTTCAGCGCATTGTCGGCTGAACCACAAAAAATGTTAGAATGTGTTACTAAAAAAAGGGTACCTATTAAGTTATCCTATTAATTCTTATCGATCGCCCACGTTAGGACCCCTTGGTTGCTAGGTATCTAGCATGATCGATCGATATAGGTTTAATCGAAAATGTCGGTAACTTGTCATCGCTCCCGAGCACGACTGCAGGCCGCTAACGAACAAATAACAGTTCACGTGAAATAAATTAGGAACCTTTCGTCGTTGTGAACTGTTGTTTGTTCGTTAGCGGCCTGCAGTCGTGCTCGGGAGCGATGACAAGTTACCGACATTTTCGATAAAAACCTATATCGATCAACCATGTCAGATACCCTGGTGCAACGATCGCGCTAGGACAGAAGTATTATTATACCTGTTGCATAAAAGAACTGTGTTGGTACAGGTAAGTAGGTACTTACCGTAGACATGCGACAAAAAAGTACCTATTTAAACCGTTGAAACCATTTCACGAAATCTAAGTAAGCTAGGTGCGTAGCAATTGCAACATTATGGTCAGTAGGTATGTTAATCTATAAACATTCGCATGTAATTATTTTTTTACTAAAATAGGTCAGCAATTAAAAAAAGGCTTTAAGTATTGTGAAAACGTCGATAAAATAGCAAACGCAATCAGTTTTAATGAAACTATTCAAATTAATCATTTTACACCTGTGTACAAGCGTGCTGACGTGTCTACATTAATTAAGCAGGGTCTCTTCCAACCGAAAAAATGAACATTTATTACACATTATTATAAAAATTGGCAATGGGGGCGTGGCCTTACTGCAGACGGTTACAAAAATGAGCAAGGCCACGCCCCCGTTGGAAATGTTTATAATAATGAGTAAGCAAATGTAGATCCACATCTTGACTTGAGGCATTCGAGAATCTACAGAAGAATACTTAAAATAAGCTGGATGGACAGGGTTACGAACGAAGATGTTACGGTTCAGATGAATAAAGAAAAAGAAGTTATTAAAACTATAAAAATCCGAAAACTTCAATATCTTGGACATGTGATGAGACGTCCAGAGAAGTATGAGATCTTGCACCTCATAATGCAGGGAAAGATTGCCGGAAGACGGGGCCCTGGAAGAAAGAGAACCTCATGGCTGAAAAATCTGAGATAGTGGTTTGGCCAGTCTGCTGTAGAGCTGTTCCGGACCGCAGTAAACAAAGTCCTCATAGCCAACGTCCGTTGAACAGACAGGGCACAGTGGAGGTAATCCACCTCTTACCCGCCCTGGTATAAGTAACTGATGGTTACTCCTTCAAGGCTCTCGCAAGATTCTAATTTTTTTGATTAAACGAAGCTACATTTATTTATTTTGAACGAATCTAGACCTCCAGTGTCCATGCATACGTTGTTAGTAAGCAGTATGCAAGTGCTTAACAGGAAAAACAAAATGCAAAAAAATAGGTTAGTAAGACAAAGATAAATTAAACAGGGCAAAAGAAAAACTCATTCATGAGACTCCATGACGCGGAATTGCATCTGTAAAAAACCTGCAAGCACCTGCATAAAATAGAGAACATAAGAAATACAATAAATCTCAAATCAATTGGCAAGTACCAACAAAAAATGTGAATGGCTTTCGGTCATTCACATACAGGGCACAAGAAGAAGACGAAGAAGCAAATGTTAATGTTTTCAGTCGGAGGAGACCCTGCGTGAATTCACAGAAAACACCTTCAGTGATGACAGCGTATATCGATTTCTTATTTATTCCCGCCAATATCGGTTCGACTGTCAACAATGAAACCTTGCTCGGCTATCGATATAAAATCGTCGGAAGTTACGCCTATCGATGCGATATTGTAAAGTTATCGATTTGTCGGTGTTTGACCCCCTGGGATCAAAATTGGAGTATTTAAAAATGCTTAGTAATCAATCACGTATTTGAGCGGATGACCGGGTTTGCATTTCCGCATAGTACGGGCAAACTTACAAGGCCGTTAGAAACTTTGGCACAATAAAGAGAAGGAAGTGCAACACGGACCATTACCTCTACTAAATATAATTATGTAGGTACGGTACTTCTTAATTCTTACCTATATTGTAATATTGGCCGTGAATTTTTTATATCATAGACGTGTCGAACTTGTGATCGGATATTACGTATTTACTAGCTGATCCGACCACACGTTGCTGTGGCTAACGAAACACTGCCATCTACTGACAACGCCATTACCCAATCTTTATAACCAACGCCATCTGTTAATTTGCATATATATCAAATTCACACCCCCGCTTGCCAGCCCGCTCCATTTATATATGATATATTTCAACCAATTTACACAAAACCTTGACAAATTATATACCTAATCCTTCCTAATGAATCACTCTATCTATTGGTGAAAACCGTAAGAAAATCCGTTGCGTACTTTAAACGATCTAAGCGCACAACTTTGCTTTATACCTACTATGTAAATAGATTCAATGATATGTCATAATATGACTCTTGGCTTTGTTTTGAGAACTGCAAAAGACTTCAATGATTTAGACACATTTATAATGTTATATAAAACCCTTGTCAGATGCCAACTTGAATATAACTCTACGTTATGGTCTCCCTTTTACAACATTCATTCAGACAACATTGAAAAGATTCAACGGAAGTTTCTAAGGTTTATAAACTATAAATTGCATATTCCTATACTAAACATTGATTACAATTATCTCCTGGATAAAATATCTCTATTGAAACTTTCAGAAAGAAGAATAAGCACAGATTTAATACTATTAAATAAAATACTGCATTACGAAATTGACTGTCCTGAATTACTTCAATTTATCAATATCCATGTTTCCCAAAAATCATGTCGACATTATTTATTATCCTTCTACTTCAATAACACCGGGACACTAGCTGATCAAAATTCTCCGTTTACGAGACTTCACAGTCTCGGAAATAAATATTCTAATCTAGGTGATATATTTCATCTTAAAACTAATCAGTATAAACGTTGTATATTCTATCACTTTTATTCTTCTAGGCGCAAATAGATTTACATAATTTCTTTAATTTTTGTTTATATTGAATATGAGACTTCTTATCATTTTTGCATAATTTGTATTTTTATTTTATCATTTGTTTTGTTGTTACATTGTATTGTGTATTTTCTTTTCTCATTGTATTATATTTTCTTCATTGTTTGTTACTCAACTTATAAATTATAATGTAAAAGCCCATCAGGGCGTGTAATAAATAAATAAATAATAAATAATTAAATAGTCCTAATTAATGAAATTCCCTGTAATTTATTTTTGTGGTAGGTACGTCGAATAATTATTATTAGTCTTTATATTACACATATTTGCGTGTATAAATAGATGTGAGGAGAGGTGGTATATAGAAGTGAAAAGAAGTTCTGCAGGCTCTTTCTTAAACATTAAATAATGGTGAGACAAAAGATAAGACACACAAAATACGCGAGACTGTTTCCTCCAAAGTACCTTGAGGTGATTTTCCACGAAAACGGCGCTATAAAAATTAGCCAATTATTATTATTATTACCTACTACTTTTTCCTTGCGTTTCATTTTCTTTACACGTCTGTGGGATATGAATGATAATGATTGAATGTTTAATTTGGGGGGGTGCAGACATACGTTCACCGTTTGTCTCATTTTCGACTATTTTATTTAGCGTGTAAGAAGGAACTGAAGCATGTTTAAGAACAAAAGCAAAACCAACAGCGGATTGACATCTGATTTTTTTTAATTTTTGGAAATCACTCCTTCAATATTACCCTTGTAAGTATATTCCATATTTTCAAAATTATCGTCACGGCTAGTGGTATTGTAGTGGTCTACGGAGAGGTCACGGTGCAGTGTGTGAGAGAGATGCAAGAAAATTATCACTTTTTTTTCCTTTTCCATTGCCTATGTATCTCATTTATTGAAAGAGCTGCAGCATTATAGCGATAAGGAAAGTTATGTTTATTGCCTTTTTTGTCGTCACGGTACCGTAACCGTTAATCGTCACGGTACTAATAAATAAAAGCGTTCAATGAGTTGTCATAGAACCAATATTTACTTATTTATGTGAAGGCCGATTCGATCGATTTCCTTGCATTGTTTCAGCAAATAGTCCGCCACAGGCTGTCTTCATGTTCCCACGACCCGGCGGGGACTAGCTAAGCATCAGAGATTCAGAATACAGACTACAAAGGTGTCGAGGTATCTAGTTCTGAATTCCCAGTTCCCATTGGCATCATACAACATCTGTCGTGTGCTGTGCATCTTGTGTTCTGTGTTCACAGCCCACACTTTCTCCGATTAACCGTGTTAAAGACGATTGTTACAAACAGTACCCAATTACTTCATCAAATGATAATAATACGAGGAAGTATCCGTATTTAATACGTTGTATTAGGCATATTAGTTTCTTTTAAAATATACTAGCTGACCCGACCACGCGCTGCTGTGGCTAATAAATCACAACGTCATCTACTGGATGGTTATCCAACCTTTATAACCACCGCCGTCTTTGAGATTGTCGCGAAGAGACAGACAGATGCTGCGGAGGACTTTAATTTATAATAGGTAGAGATGGTATGAAAGCTTATAATAATGTGCATGAAATAGTTGGGGTAACTTAGGGAACGTACCCATACTACGTGACACGTTTAGGGGGGGGGGGTCTTCAAAATACCACGCTTGGTACAAATGAGCGGCGGGGTGCTTAGGTTTTTGGTCACTGGGTGGGGGGGGGGGGGTACGTTCCCTTGGTTCCATGACAGTTCATCCTGCGACAATTCATCCGGCGACAGTTCATCCTGCGACAGTTCATCCGGCCGACAGTTCATCCTGCCGAGAGTTCATCCTGCCGACAGTTCATCCCGAAGACAATTCATCCGGCGACAATTCATCCTGACAATTCAACCTAACCTAACCTAACCTAACCTAACCTATAAGTATAACCTATAAGTATAAGTATGTCGTATTTTGTTATTCACGCATGCTTCTTCGGAGAGTCGAAATTATTGTTAGTAAAAATATTTTTACAGCGGATTTCCACTCAAGATGCCTTCAGATATAAGTATATCGATTTTGGTTGTACGGCCGTATATCCTCTTTGCATACTTACTTAATAAAAATCTTCTAAATGATCAGGAAGGATGAATTGTCGCCGGATGAATTGTCGGCGGGATGAACTGTCGGCAGGATGAACTGTCGGCAGGATGAACTGTCGGCCGGATGAACTGTCGCAGGATGAACTGTCGCCGGATGAATTGTCGCAGGACGAATTGTCGGGTCACCGTTCCCTTACGTATTTAAGTTAATAAGGATTAATACTGTGTCCGTCTAAATAACTTTTCAATTACCGCAATGTACGTGACCAGTTTTTTAGAAGATAGAATGGGTATAGTAGGCTATCCGTAAAAGATAGATATATGCCTTCACGGACTTTTTTGTAGATCTATAAAAGAGGAATATCCCACCATGCATTGTTTTGTTATATCCCAAAAGGATTAGGCAGCGTTTTCGATGAAAGCTACCAGGCGGCTTGACTTTTTCCGACACTTCTAACAATTATCGTTATGTTTCAACCCATTTACACAAATCCTTGACAAATTACATACCTAAACCTTCCTCACGAAACACTCCATCTATTGCCGAAAACCGCATGAAAATCCGTTCAGTATTTTTTGAGTTTATCGCGAACAGACAGACAGACAGACGACGCGGAGGACTTTAATTTATAATATGTAGAGATGTAGAGGTTTATAATAATTTAATTATAATTTATTTGAGACTGCATTTAAAATAGACATCTGATTATTATGAATTTAAAATGCCAAAATATGCACTAACAATGCCAACACATGCAAGCAATTTAATATAAGTGTGGTAGTGAACGACGCAGCTATTTTGAATCGCGGTATCATTCCTATTGGCTCCTCACACGCAAATAGCGATCCCACTACATTTTCACCTAGTCACCGAGTCACAAATTAAGAGGAACCATTCTGTTCCGGATTGCCGACAACGTAACAGCTCGTAAATCGCTACTTGTTCGCTCCCACTTTTCTTACACGAATATTTTGTAAATTTATATATGGTACGGATGTAAATTGTTAAAATAAACTTGAAAGTAGTTATTGCTTATTTGATTTATACGCGACCATGCATCTTATCCCCCATATGTGTATCTACCCATTCATAAACTCTATAATATTCAATCTTCCGTACATTATACACTAGACGTGGGCAAAATTGAATGACTGAATTAAATGAATAAATTCAATCTTGTAACACACTCGATCTGATTCTCATTTTCAAAAGGAATTAAATCTTTATTCCTTACCCTTGGCCTTGCATCTTACGATTTTTGAACAGCACCATATTTATTTTTATTTCGATTAATTTATTTTACAGTTAAATATTTCATGTTATATTGAGGTAAGAAAATAATAATGTACTCTATAAATATTGTAGTGTTTCGTAGGAATTAAATTAAATATTATTCTGGATATTTGTTGCGCGGATAGGTACACCTACTACAGGCGATGCGCGCCGCGAAATTGCCTATCACGTGTACTGTGTAGTATCCCGCGCAGTAAATCTTATACCTACAAAAAACCCCAGGCCAGAGTCCCCGTCCCCAATCCAAGTGGCAAAACCGCCAACAGACAAGCGAGTCAGCCAAGATCCAAATAATTCTAAGCTCCGAGAGTCGCGTCTGTTTCACAGTTGTCCCGCCAGTCATAGTCACGGAGGAATCGGAATCGTTCCTCCGTAGTCATAGTCCTACAAGCTGTTCGGTCTGTGCGAACTCAATCCGCAACCCCAATCTCTGTTTCACTTATTCAAGGAATCAAAACATTTATTTCTTATTCATTTGTGACGTCGTAGTCCCACGGGTTCCGGGTCCCACGTGTCGAGTCGATCCGGCCGGTCCGCAGAATGCAAGTTATTCAAGTCACAGCAAGACAAAAGACACTTATTAGTCAGAAGTTCCTAATTCATTTCTTGATGCCCGCAGAGAATCGGTTCGTCGTTAGTCCCCGCGCGGCCAAGCCGTTATCTTAGGGTGAAACTTCCCACTTCGGACCCTGAACGTTAAAAAAAATCTAAAAGCGAAAGTTAATCCTATGTTTTTTCTCCCTCACACGTGCGTAAATTGTGATACAATGCTTGTAGAAACAAAACGATGTTTATCTATATTATTATTATTTTTTTATGGTATCTGTCTCTGTCTACTCTAGCCGTAAACAATACATCAGTCGCTATCGAACCGTGATACTGATAAATGATAATCGAGCGATTTGTTCCTTTATATTTTGGTAACAAATTATACGACGCGTGTCGCCAGGGCTTTTAATTAGTTTTTATTCGGCGCATGGTATTAACTTCACCATTGAGGTAGGTGCATTTAAAATATATATATTTGAGTGAAGCTTATTCCAGGTGACCGGTCCGGATATACCTATGAAAGCGCGATAATAGTATGGCTTTTATGTGAATTCCGCCCAAGTCCCGTCTGGAGCTAATGAAACTATGGAATCCCCAATTGGGATATTTTGCGAGGCTAAAGGTAGTGGGAAGTTTAGATCACGTGAAGTGAAACAATTTTAAGATTAATAAATAAATAAAAATTAGTAAAACTTTAGGGGTTAACTACAAAAACTGTTTAATTTTAAGATTTAATTGATAGCCTAATATAAACACATTTTTCTTGTCAAAAATTTGTCTTTTGGGCAAAATAATATCTAAGTACACATTGAAATATTTCATTAACCTCGTCGCGCGTCGTTTTTAGTACCTACGATTTTTCAGAACAACATAATTTACCCTAAGAAGAGTGCTTTGCGTAGTGAAAACTTCTTTATTACCGTTGTGATTTGAAACTCGATGAAACGAAAAATAAAGACACTAAAAAGAGCAAACACATGCATCTAAAGGAAAACTAAGAAATAAAGTAGTCTGTGAGAGAATGAGATAGCATTATTGGTCTCCTCTTTGGCTTCGTAGCCTCATAAAATGGTTTTTTTTTTGGAATTAAAGGAATGAATAAAATGAATCAATTCAAAAGGCCGAGGGAATCACAATGAATCGATTCACTCCTGGGAATGAGTCTGCCCATGTCTATTATACACTAGTGGTGCCCAACCCAAATCGTTTGATGGGCCAGAAAAAATTATTCAGTTTAGGAGGGCCACTTGGAGAAGGGAGGAAGGACCGTTAGAGCCCTCCATGAATACAGGTTTGGCGGATATTACCGTTAATTTTTACCGCTAATTCGGTTCCCAAAATGTTATTATTGTAAAACCGCCACCTTTTTCTAGAAGGCATGAACTGACTATTATAGTCCAGACAAAATAGACATTCCAGTTTACATTAATTCCGAACAAACTGAATTTTTGTACAGGTCTTGAATACATCATTACAAATGCTATGTCAAAAGTCCCCATCGATCTGACGTGAGCGTTGTTTTTTATCCGAGGTCAAAGGTAACAAATTTTCGTTTTTGCATATATCTCTGAAACGGTGAGGAGCTACGGAAAAAAATTATGAGAAGAGTTTGTAGATCGTAAAATTTTCTACAAAAGGTAAAAGTATTTTTTTCCCTACAAAGCAGCGTTCTCGAATTATCACGATATCAGACCGTAGGTATTCATACATTTCCGCACTACCTCTGAGTAGGGTTCCCAGATCAAAAAATCTAAATCCCGAAATTCCTGACATTTGATAAAAATTCCGGACTTTCTTATAAACATAATATTACGAATGTCGTTATGCATCGTGGCATGTCAAAATCCGCGTCGGGGGAGGGGGGGGGGGGGCGGACTTTGAAATAAAGATTTGGAAAGTGGTAGGTAATCCTTTTAATTATAATTTTTAAAAAAATGTATTTTTTGGGCATTAAGTGTAAAATTTTCTAGATATTTTGAAACATATCATGTTCGTATAAAATGTAACTTTGCGGCAGAGCAGAGACCAGGGCTCAGGATAGTGGGCCAAGTAGTTATCTGTCATGTAGGTAGGGTTTTCAGTCAAATAAAAGAAGATGAACTTTATAAAAATGTATTGAATTCCAAACCAAAAAAAACAATATGGAAGTGTACAAACTTCATACCAAGGTAACAAAAGGAAATATAAAAAATACACATACCAGATGGACTCCTAATGGACACACTAAACTAACTATACGGAAATAACCCCGGTAGACGAACGCGATCTTGCTTCGCAATGAGAGAACACGAGACGGGACGGGAACTCCAGTCTTCCCATATGGGAACGGCGCGGAATCCAGAGCACCAAGGTCGTCCTTCTAATTGGGCAGGAGGCCGCTATACCTCCAAGGAGCGCATTCAGCCACGGGCCATCTCGACGAACTCCAATCAAAAGGCACGTGGCCCCCAACAGTATCCAAGTCTGGCGTATTACGGTTAGCAGACCGTGACTTTGCGACGCGGGGTCGTGAAGGCATATTATAGTAGCCAACACCAGGACCAATTCACTTCACGATTCCTTTTCCAGAAATAATTCCACAAAACGGCCAACCAGCCACATCGGAAAAAAGTGGGACTTTCACGTCATCCACTATAAATAACTCGTACACGAACCTCGCGTGTTACGTAAAAACACCCCGCGTTCTTTTAGGTTTAAAAATCGACTTAGATTCTCATGATAAAATCCAATAAAACACTTTTCCAGTGAGTGACCAATTTCCGACCCAACTGCCCAAGTTGATCGGAAGGAAGTGCCCATAAACAAAAAGGAAGCTCTCTCTTTTCCAAAAATTACCAGTGTCCAAAAAAACACCATAGACAAAATAAACCACCTAAGCAAGAACTGCATTAGTCACATAATTATTTATGTGACAATTTTGTTTCAAATTGATTAAATATCAGAAGTGATGTTTTTACTTTGATTTGCAATAAAAATAATTTGGATTATTTAATTTTTTATTTCAATCTCCACTTAATTGTAGAAATTCCAGACTGTTTAGAGTTCCCCCCGCATTCCGGACAAAGACCTATATTTCTGGACTTGTACGGAAAATTCCGGACGTATGGCAACCCTACCTCTGAGGTTGTGTACTCGGGGCTTTTTTTAACGTGGTTTCCCAGTAGAAATAGATGTATTTCAATCGGGGAAATTTAATGAGACAATATTTTATTAATATAATGAAAAGTGTAGCAGCAAGAAGTGGCCTATGTGAGTCCTTTGCACTCACCCTCCACTTATTAAAATCAGGTCAGTTTCATTAGATTTTCCGAGAAAACTGAGGAAAAATATGCTGTTTGGAATTGATTGCGATAATAAAATCCAGGCGCGGCCATGCGCTTGAAGCTTGAAGCTGAAGAAACCATTAAATCAAAACCCACATCGAGAGTCCTAGGTCTAATAACAAGAAAGTATAAAAACAGTTTGTTATAAACAAGTTCTGCCATGTAATTATTATTACGCGTGTCAGCTGTTTCGCCCTCTGAAGGCATTATCAAACCGTCAGTTTATGACTTCTTTAGATAAAATAATAGTATTATTGAATGTACAAACGAAATAAAAAATTAAAATAGAGTTCTACAAATAAACTTGATAACAATAATAAAATAAAAATCTTCAATTGGGCCGCAGCTTTTGCATGCCTGTCCCCCCCCCCCCCCCCGGTGACCAAAAACCTAAGCAACTCGCCGCTCATTTTTTTACCAAGCGTGGTATTTTGAAGACCCCCCCCCCGAACAGGTCATGTAGTATGGGTACGTTCCCTAATCTCCCTTTTTACTTGTCTCACATTCCCTATCCAATTTTCTTAATTTAATTTTCATATACCTAAAATATTTGTAAGCTAGCTGGTTCCCGGCATGCGTTGCAATGCCACATTCAAAGAAATAAATTGTTTCTCCTTGCATGTCCTTTCCCATGCGTCCCCGTTCCCCTCCCGCATCTCCTTCCCCTCCCGCGTTCCAATTCCACTTTCCCCGCCCACCCAAATAAATTTAAAAAATGTATGATAAAATCTGAAAATATCCAAAATATTGTTTGACAATGCTAAAAATTACAACAATTATTAATAGTCCAGTAACTTTGTCGCCGGAAAGTACGGGGTAGTATGCGACAAATCCGATAGTTCTGATTTTTTGCAGACTTGTTTATGATATTGGCCTAATGAATAATCCAAGTTTGTGACCTCGAGCGCCGAACGCAACTTGGTCAAAAATCGAAAAAACCGCGAAAAAATCGCCATTTTTTCAAATTTTGGCGTTTATAACCCAAAAGGACTAGTTTTTGAAAAAACTTTCTTGGGGATGTTTTTAAAGTAGACTAAATTTGCTACAACTTGATACTAGAATTTTCACTGTAGACCCAATAGTTTCCGAGATTAAGCCTTTCAAAGTTTATCATTTTTTTCGAACTTCGCAATGTTTTGCAATAGGACGTGATATGACTGACAGTGTACACTCTCGATGGACGTTAGGCATGGTGTATCTACATAATAACTGCCATGAAGTGGAAACATACTGCGAGGTTACCACTGCAACAACCGAACAACATGACATGCCATCTCGTGTCACCGGGGATGAATCAGATACTGAAAAACTCTGTAGATGGTTTGCACAGCACCCTCCACTCCTTACAACAGATTTTATCATGTCCATCAGCAGTGGCCTGGTTGGAGAATCTAGTGTCAACAGCCACATGGCTCTAGAGATTGGGAGAGAATCGATGCTAAAGATGGTTGGCCAGAACTTCCAGGAAGTGAAATTCAAACGTAAAAACAATGTGGAGTCCCTTTCTTCAGCTGTACGAACTATTACTGTTGGCAGTAAACAGGTGTTGATCCTCTAACATTGTTTCACAGGTTGTGTGTCTTAAAACAATCGGATGAAGAATTGCGAGAGTTCTTCACTTACGAACTGTGACCAATCCCAATGTCATTGTTCTCTGAAGAGGGAATGAGAAAGGGCACAAAATCCACCTTGTATTCAGTATTTCAACATGTAACCTTAAATGAGAAGCAAGCAGAGGAAGATGCTGATAGGCTCATCATCACTACAACTGTAACTGCTGCCTCTACCTATGATATAGTGGTAGTCGTTGGCAGTGCCGAACTAAGCCCGTCAGAGGCCCGGGGCGGCAAAGCTGAATGAGCCCCCCCCCCCCCCCTAGTTGAAAAAGTTAATGTAATCTTACAAGATTTTTTTCAGTTCACACGGACCTCTGGTCCTAAAGGGCCTTAAAGCGTCTCCGCGTTCCCTTGATCAAATCTTAAAGAAGGCACCAGAGCACTTTAAAAAAATGCCTTTTTTTTAAATAAAATTTTCTGAAATATGCATTTGTTAATAATACTATCACCTAACGTTTTAAGGAAATTCGTAAAATTGACGTGGATACATCATTTTTTATATGACATCGTTTTAATCAGTTTGTATGTTGAATTATCCTTCAGCAAAACTTGGAAGACGTTTTTCACGAAACTACGTTTTTCAACCTGGTTGACAACATATTAAAAAACTATACATCCGATTTGCATGCACCAAGTCTTAAACTGTTAGAAAATCTTGTTACTATGGCACCACAAAGGGATTTTTTATAAAGGGACCCCGTATATTTTTTTATGAACGCTGAAAATTTTCATTCAATACGCTGGTCCGCCAGGACCAGAGGCCACCGCTTCAGCCCCCCCGTTAGTTCGCCACTAAATATTTTTAATTACTTGCCTATTTTATTACTATCTACATTATCTGTAATGATAAAATAACCTTTTGCAAAGGGTCTAAGATAGTAAAAAAATGTAACAAGCCTTAAACTGTTCGAAAATCCAGTCACTAAAGTCAGTGCCGTATTATCCATAAGACAACTGTAGGCAACTGCCTAGGGGACCTGCATTGGGTAGGGGCCCCGAGGGTAAAGGGGCCCTGAGACGTGCTTTGCCTAGGGGCCCTGACATGTTTAAGTCGGCCCTGGCAGGGCCGTATTTGCCATAAGTTAGCCACGTATCAGCTAGGGGCCCCTATGGCAAAGAGGCACCGATACGTGCATTGCCTAGAGGCCCCGGCATGTTTAAGCCGGCCCTCGCAGGGTCCTAGTGTCCATAAGGCAGTGTGGGCCACTGCCTAGGGGCCCCGCATCAGGTAGGGGTCCCTAGAGTAAAGGGGCCCCGAGACGCGCATTGCCTAGGGGCCCCAATATGTTTAAGCCGGCCATGGCAAGGCACAATTATCCATAAGGCAGTGTAGGCCACTGCCTAAGAGCCCCGCATCGGGTAGGGGTCCGTAGGGTAAAGGGGCCCCGAGACGTGCATTGCCTAGGGGCCCCAACATGTTTAAGCCAGTCCTGGCAGGGCCGTATTATCGATAAGGCAGTGTAGGCCACTGCCTTCGAAAATCCAGTCACTATAGCCAGGGCCGTATTATCCATAAGAAGTGTAGGAAACTGCCCAGGGGTCCGCCCCGACATGTTTAAGCCGGCCATGGCAGGGCCCAATTGTCCATAAGGCAGTGTAGGCCTTACTGCCTTCGATAATCCAGTCATTATAGCCAGGGCCGTATTATCCATAAGAAGTTTAGGCAACTGCCTAGGGGGCCCGCGTTGGCTGGGGGCCCTGAGGGTAAAAATGGGCACCGACATGTTTAAGAAGCCGGCCCTGGCAGGGCCGTATTGTCCATAAGGCAGTGTTGGCCACTGCCTAGAGGCCACGTATCAGCTAGTGGCCCCTATGGTAAAGGGGCCCCGAGACTCACATTGTCTAGAGGCCTCGACATGTTTAAGCTGGCCTTGGCAGGGCCCTATTGTCCACAAGGCAGTGTAGGCCACAGCCTAGGGGGCCCGCATTGGGTGGGGACCCCCTAGGGTAAGGGGGCTCCCAATCGTGCATTGCCTAGGGGCCCCAATATGTTTAAGCCAGCCCTGGCAGGGCCGTATTGTCCACAAGACAGTGTAGGCCACTGCCTAAGGGCCACCCCATGTTAATGCGGTCCTGACTATGACCTCATGTAGGGATTATTTGGTTTTATAAAGGGCCCCCTTCTATTTATTTTTTTTATTTTTATGAACGATGAAAATTTACCATAAAAAGTCGAAAATAAAATTCGCTGGTCCACCATTTTTTCTTTTTTTTAGATATCGAAATTCACCTACATGGAGGCACTGGATTTTCGAACAGTTTAAGAATTGGTGCATGCAAATCGGATGTATGGTTTGTTTAATATGTTGCCAACGGTTGAGTATTTATGTTGGGCAGTGGAGTATACATATATGTTTTTTTTCAGTTTAAATAAAATATTTTTTGAATAAAGTTTCTGTACATTGAAGACTTGAAAGTTATTAAATATTTCTTCCGTCGGAGTTCTAAGCGGATTGATTGATTTGATCAATTGCCTCGGACAATAATTGATCCCCTAAAAGATTATTTCTTCAAGTAAGTATGCAAAGAGGATATACGGCCGTACAATCAAAGACGATATATTTATATCTGCAGGCATCTTGACTGAAAATCAGCTGTAAAAATATTTTTACTAACAATAATTTCGACTATGCGAAGGAGCATGCAAAATATGACACGTGCAGTCGGCTTAGAAAAAAAACTGCTTAAGGTTCCTACTTGCTTATAATAGGTATAATTATTTTAACCGAATACAACACAAGAGGCCCAACTTCTCCCGACCGTCTGGAGCCAGTGAGACTATTGCATACCCAATTTTGGTATTTTGTGAGGCTGAAGGTAGTGGAGAGAGGAAGGCGATGTGGAAAATGAACCTGGCTATTCAGATCTAAAGTCAGTCAGATAAGATCAGTGGCTAAACTGCCACCTTGATCCTTTAAGTATTAATTAGACACGGATGTAACAAGGTTTCGTTTGTATAACTTTATAAAAGGAAAATAAGTATTAATATGAGGGTAGGCTGAAAATTAATGCACACATGCTTGTACAGCGTGAAAAAAATAACTTTCAGAAGCGCGCCAGGTGGAATATGGAAGTGACATTCCCCCTCTATTTGAATGCGCAGGTTTGAGGCCGTTGAATTCATCAAGTGTATTTTGAGAAGTGGAATTATGGATACTAGTGCTTTGTCAATGATCGAATTTCTAACTAATGAAAAAGTGATGTTTATGGTGATGATGCTGTTGGTCTACTGTAAATCGATGGGTTATAAAATTTCGCGATTGCGAGCCTGGAAAAGTCATAATTGTTGATGAAACACGCAGCAGACATCCAGTCTCTGTCAGAGAATAAACATAGCAAACTCTTCAACGATTTGATTCAAAATGAACGGCGTATCAATAAAAAGCGTATCACAAACCATATTGGAATATCCAAGGAACATTTCAGCTTCATTATTGAACAATTGGGATACCGTAAAATCTTGCGACATGACAACGCTCGTCCACACAGCTCGAGTGCAACAATAGAGGCTCAGCGAAACCTAAAGTTTGAACCGATTCCACTCCCTCCTTACTCCCCCGATTTAGAGCCTTGCGATTTTTATTTATTTCCCTTACTTAAGAGAGACCTCAAGGATAATTAATCATTACACCCTGGATGATGAGGTGAAAGCAGCTATCAAGTACTGGATTCGAGAAAAATCGGAAAAAATTTTCAATGACGGATGAAAAAACCTGTTACACCTTGTAGTAGGGGAGGCATTGACGCTAAATGGGTAGTTACTCGAGCGTCGTGGGGACCTATTGGATTGCAAAGATTAGATGCTAAAAAGAAAAGAAGTTTATATGATGTATGCCATTCCAGTGGTAGGGAGAGCGAGTATAAATTTTCAAACATGTAAAAAAAAATCATCACCATGACATACTCGAGCTCGTCAGATTTTAATAGCGTATACGGCCTACGTGTTTCTAGTAACGGGGAGATATTAATCGGACGACTTGAGTGGTAGGGGTGGCCGTATGAAGAGGTAGAAAATTGAAAAAAAAATAGATTTATTCGAGCGTGTCAGATTAAGGTAATGTGAGTTAATTACATGCAGAAAAGTTTACATTCCAATAATCTGACGATTTGGACGTAACCTAAACTCATGGCTGATTTTTAAAAATGTAAAAAAAAATCGTGACCTTGACTTACTCGAGCTCGTCAGATTTTTATACAGAAGGTTCAGCGTTGTTGTGCTGACCAATAATCTGACGATTATGTGGAGGGATTTTCCTAATCTGACGGTTTAAAAAAAAAATAAAAAAAATTGTTGTTTTTATTACTGAATAGAACAATGAACAAAAAATAAATACAATGAACAAAAAATAATATTTTGTATTTCACTTATTAAACTTCTTTACAAAATTAATTAACCAAAGCGTTGTAAATCTACGAATGCGAACGCGCGACCCAACGGTTAATTAGGCTCTGGCTACGACCATTGACGTAATGGCTGCGACAGAATATATCTACCTAGAGAACAAGCACCCTTAAGAAGGGAACCGAAGCGCGGAGGGGGAAATACAAAGTTTAGCCACTTCGGCATGTGGAAATCGTCAGATTATATTATTTCCATGATCCTTACATTATTTCCTTCAAAATAAAAAAAAAATTAACCGCGCTCGAGTAAATCCACGTGACGTTTTTTTTTTGCAACTTTGTGACTCGCTAACTTTCTTACGTTACGTTCAAATCGTCAGATTATCGAAATGTAAACTTTTCTGCATGTAATTAACTCACATTACCATAATCTGACACGCTCGAGTAACTACAGGGATCGATTTTTTTTTACTAATCTGATCGGTTGTCCTAGCCGCACCCACCAATATTATGGGTTCATATTATTATGTATTAGACAAATACCTTAGATGGGACGGTCACGTGGACCTAGTCACCACAAAGGTTAGAAAGCTCACGTACATGTTTATGACAATCAGAAATATCTTACGTAAAAAAGAATTGAAACTCATTTATGATGGTATGTGCGGGTCACTTCTAGACTATGCATCCTTAGGTTGGGGTGGATGTGTAAAAACTGTTTTGGACAAACTAGCAAAAGCTCAAAAATCACTACTAAGGGTAATCCTTAAAAAACCATTTGGATATCACAGTGATGCACTATTTGAAGACTTAGAAGTTCTGGATGTTAGACAACTGTACATGAGAAAATTAATTTTAAACACCCATAAACAACGCCACCTCTACCCATCTATTAACCACTCTCACAACACCCGACACTCACGGAGAAATCCAATTGTAACACTCACAACCAAAACATCTCTCGCTCAAAGACACTTCACTTTCTTAGGTCCAAAACTATACAACTTCATGCCTGATGCTTGGAAAAAGGAAAGCACAGGTGTTCTTCGTAAATTGACCACTACTTGGTTTCAACAATTAGGGAGAAAGGAGAGTGAACTTTTACTACATAAAAAATAAAATCAAACACAAACCAAAAACAACAACAAAAATTCCAACAAAAATAAACTAAGTAAAAGATACCCTTTTCTTCTAATCTATATTATTATGTGTATCTACCTATCTACCTATCTGTATGAACCTACCTATTACTTTTAAATTAGAAAACAGCTGTCAATCTTATGTTAATTGCATATTTTATTTTATTCTATCTCTCCTCTTTTTTATTCATATTTATACAAAATATGTATGTAGGCTTATTATATGCAATGTAAACATAGTAAATATATATTATACTTATAACACCAGTTATAAGTATATATATACCTATTATTTTATTATTATTTTAATATTTATGCTTAGCAAACTACAGTAATAATCAAGCATTAATTGTTTATTTTATTTTACTTTATTGTTTCTGTTCTCTTTCTAGTTCTCACTATGCAAAATGTGTTCGTAGGACAATAATATGAAATGCAAACCCCAGTTACCACCTTATATTTTAACCCGTTTAATCACAGGAGACCAGATTTGTCCCAACGCACATAGGTCTCACATAAGACGCCGTAACTCCCTTACTATCATAGTTAGAAATATGTTCTAATCGGTGTTAGAAAGGAAAAACATCATGCTTTATATTCCAATCTAAAAAAAAGCCACCAAAAAAATAAAATGTACACTTTTATGTACATAAAGTTTTGAATCGCAAATTGAAAAAAGAATTTGAAACTTCGGGAATTTTTTTTTAAAAATTTTCATAGAGCAACAAAAAATTGAGGTTACAATAATGTGTTTGTTATACATTTGTCTAATAAAATGTGCATCTGTTTTTATTTTTTTTTATTATCAGTAACTTTAGTTAGAAAAAACATAAGGTGACCCATTTTGAAAACTTTTTATGTTTGTATGCAAAAATTTTATAATTAAAAAAAATATATATTTTTCGAATTCTATAATTTGAAAGCGTATTTCATCACCATTCTAAAACAGTTTTTGGTTTTTGAATGTGTTCAGAAATATTCCAAATATTTGCATTTTATTGTAAAGCGAAAATATTTTGACCATCCGAAAAAAAAGCCAAATTTTTGAAGGGTTAAACATTTGCTTGTAAATAAATGTTTATTTATTATTATTACCATTTCAACAACTATGCTAAACAATCCACGACTATTTTATGTTTTAATTGGTTATTTCATTTTTATTTTATTCTTTCTCATCTCTTTTTTTTCTTTTGCTATGCTAAACAAATAACAGTTAGGTACTATGTTTTAAACTTTTTTTTATTATTTTATTTTATATTCTTTCTCTTCCTTTTTATTTCCTCTTTTTATCCACATGTTCATACCCATAATTATTTGACTGTCCTAAAACGGGATAATACTCCTAGTTGGGCAGTCAAAATTTAATAAATTATGTATATAAATGTATATTGCTGTGCTAAATAAACAAATAAATAAACAAATAAACAAATATATGGTGGTAGTCCATAAAAAGGTCGTGAGGTATCTCCACTTAGTTAATCTGACGCGTTTGAGTAAATCCCAAAATCCCTGCTTCGCCTCCCCTACTATTGGAAGAAATGTGTTAGCCTTAAGACGATCCCCTAGTACTGGACCCATTCGAAATCAGGGGGAGTAAACGAATTTAGGGCGTTGACGCCGTTGACCAATAGAAACCGTAATGGATAGCCAACAATGGTATTTTGTTGTTTTGTAAGTACATTTTTACAGAACGAAGCGATGCGAAGAGCAAAGAACGTCTTTTCGGCCCGAAATCCGGGCGGCGACTGAGTGCGAATATACTATGTGCTATCCGCCTTCTGCAGATGGCGTAAGGATTAAATTCGTAGTTGGGTAATGCCTATTTTAATGCACTGGAAAAAAACATCGCCAAAATTTATGTTTTATTTTATTTTGTGAGGTTCAGAAACAAATTTTAAAATGTTTTCCGATTATTTTATAAGAAACTTAATAAGCTACATTACTCAATAAAACCATATCCGAAAAAGGGTTTGTAAGTAGATTTTTTAACTTCAAAGCATTTTTTATAGGCCGGATACTTTATTTTTTTCTAGGTTTATCAAAAAATTATTCGTTATTTTCAAAGGCCAAGATGTGTTCTACTTGCAGTATTTAATTTCAGCATCTGTAATATTTCTAAGCGATCAATTTTTCAAAACAAATTCACATGATTTTGCATTATTTCTCATGGCTTCATCTTAACGGCTGTTAGAGTTTGCTTTTTGTGGCAGAAGAACTTTAATGAAAACAATCTTCCTTCAATGGCGAATTCCAACTTATTTATTCGCATATAAGCACACGTTACAATAATAACTTTTTCCCGACCCGACAAAGCACTAAAACTGGTCACCAGACCATTTACTAGTTTATTCTAGTTGTTTCTAAGAGATAAGAGAGCCTTTACCTAAAAAGCGCATTATTTATAACATAAAACACTTCACACAAACAAAAAATAAACATGGCGAAGGACACACCACTATAAAAGCGTGATACAGAAATCTGCTTTATCGACTATCATTTCAATCAGTGTAGCCATCAATTGCAAGTAGGGAATCTGCAATACTAAACAAGCTTCGAAATGTTACGCTAGAGGTCAGTAACCTTCGCTTTTTAAACAACGGCGACTTTATTGAAAAATAAATGTATGATTTTGAAGCTTAAGAACTGTACTATGTACTTTTTGCCCAATCAAACTATGACGTTACATACGATTAGACGAGGGGTAGAAATCTCAAAGTGGGAAGACAAGAACAAGACAATTGTACCGATCTGATATCTAGTACTTTAGTACTAAACTGCTACGCGTCGAGTAAGATTGCGTCTTACCAGCACTTACCAGCAAGTAAATTGCATTTTAAAAAGTGTAAATTGCATTTTCAAAATGCTCTCCTGTGTGATGAAAAAATGTTTCAATTACACGGCAAATAATAGTAAAGGCGAATGAATAAAATTTCATTTGTAAGTACATGTAAATTACTTAATATTATCGATTATTATAAATATTACAATTAATTTTCATGTTTCCCGCTCGCGGTTTTACACGTCATTAGAGAAAATTCAAGTCCTACTAAAGTAAAGGGTCTGGACGCGCAACAGCCAAATTTCTGTTGCTAAGTAAACTTCACTGTTTTAAAGTAGACTAATCAGCCTAAACACTTGTTTATTTGTTTGCTTGCGATAAAACAACACATAAATCAGTAGTTCTAACAAGTATTGATGACAATCGCCACCATTTGAAAACTGTCGTTGCCCTATTGTATATTGTATAGCTCGACGTATCAAACTCCGACAGGCAGCCGGACCTTTTATTCTAGTGGGCCTCAAGAAAAGGAGACAGCGAACATTCCATCAAAAAGTGACAAGCAATACGCCGCCCGCTCATATATTCATGGCATTCATACACACACATTATTTGATTGTCTATCTTTATCACACAGGAATAAACTTTTGAATTAAGAAATTATACTGAAAATCGCTAAAAACAAAAGAGTGTTCCTTACTTTCCACATTATATTGTGAGTACATGAGACTATGGCGAGTCTATTTATTTATATAACGTCATTGCAATCAAACAAGCATGTGAACATTACTTTTCAGTCTACACTCGTAAATAAAAAACACAAGATAATAATGTTCAATATTTTATTCACAAAAACATTTAATTTTTCAATACACCACTTAATAATACATAATTGTCAGCTTCCACTTCGAGAACTAATTTCTCAGTAGACAGTAATACATATTATTATTAATATTTTTATTGACAGATGCACACAAAGCATAAAATACAAAATGTGTACAATATCAAAAAATACAATATATGTAGATATTTTATTAATTTATACATTGGGTGATGTGCAATATCCTGCGATATGTGGAATAATGATAGTTTCTCCATTAAAAACTTTACGGAAAGAATGGGCGCTAGCAGTAGATGAGAAAATGCCATATTGTTAGAGACACTTCTATATTGAATTAAGCCACGTCTGTTGGTAGCAAGACTTTAGGCAAACCAAGTTATGCTTCTTGGACATTGCATAGCATAGAGAGGATGTGAAAGAAAAGTATCGGAAGCAAGAAGCAATGGCAGAAGTGGAATGGCATCATTGAGGAGACTTAGGCTTTTAAATTGTTAAAAGCAAAACATCTTAACAGCCCTCGTTACTAGCGGTGAAAATAACATAATAGCGATTTATACACTGGTATCATTTTTGTCTATGTACTGGCAATCCCAGGAGGATTAGAAAGTTCCAGTTGGTGGCCATTGCCACCCCGGTACTTGAGCCGATAACACGCTTTGTTTTAACTTCTCAAACCTTCTGATTAATGTCACGGTAGAGACTTAAGTTTTATAATAATTAAATAAAAATAACTAGCATACATCAAAAGTGTATTATTATTCCTGACATTCCCGTGACCTTTTATAGAGTGACGGTTTAAGTAAGTAGACCAACATCTTCCTACAACGTTTTAATTAAAGTTTTGCGCAATTATGATTTAATTAAGACAAAGTCATAATTCACCAAAAAATGTAAAATACAAGTCTGCCACCCTAACATTATCACACTTTTATGTCAATTTCTCTGTTTTAATTTATTTATATTCGCTAAATACCTTATAATGTACATCTTATATATTAAAAAAACTATATTTGTTTGTTTGTTCGTATTATATGCGCTGCCATACCGTTCATCCGATTGCGATGAAACTTTTGTGATTTGTTGTTCACAAGCCTGTAAAGGTAATGGTGTATAATGGTAAGCTCTGGCGCTATGAAATGTGTGTATTTCATACATTTTAGCGGAAAGAAGGGAAGGAAGGAGGGGGAGGGTAACGAAGGAGAAGGGGTTTGCGGGAGGGGTGACGAGGGAGGGGGAAGGTGGAAGGGGAATGCGTGAGAGGAAAGTGACGCGGGTGGGGAACGGGGAAGAATGGGAAAGGAATTGAAGGAAGAATTTTTTTTATTTGAAGTGCATTCCGGGTTCCATCTAGTAATATATATATTTTTTAATGTGAATACCACACAAGAGTTCCAAACTGCTCCCCGCTAACCAGAGCCAGAGATTCGATAAATGCTTTACCCGGTTTCAAAAGCCTCCGTATTTCCTCCCTCCTACAACACGGGTCTCTTCAAGACGTAGATTCACTCCTTTCTTTCCACAAAAAGACCCTCCACATAGATGAAACAGGCCCTGAGGGAAATTATTTTCTTCAGGGTCTCCTGTGTGGAATTTACATAAAAATATTTTTTCAATTTTATTTAAACAAAAAAAAAGATGAACATTCTCTGGTTACGAATAACCTGACAATAATTTGAAAATCTCCTACTACCACCACAGTAGTAAGCGGAAAATATTGCTTGTGTCATGATGGAGAGTTTAGCCAGTCGAGGAATTAAACTCACGATGCCTGGGATCACCCAGACGCAATGCCAAATCAGCCGCTGAATATATATAAATATTCTGGATCTTTACATTTTTTGTGGTCAAACTGTAACTAAAAATGTGTTACGCTTGTATTTGTGTTCAATTTACACATTTTAAAAAGAAAATCAGAGTTTTATTGCCTTTACTCACATAGATATAAATCAATTGAAAAAATAACAAACGGAAAAATTTTAATAACCTGAAATAATGTTGAGTTTTGAAAAAACTCTCCTTAATCCGCGGGTTAAATTGTCATGCAGAGAAGAAATAACTGGCTATTCATATCTGATCACCAAACATGCCCAAAGTCATTTCAAGCAACGTTTCAATTCTGAATGGTGTTCTTACACTAGGGTGATACCGAGAGTATCTTTCACTCTTGAACGTGTCGCAAATATAATATGTAGGTATATATCATTTTCAATGAGTGGATTGCGAAACAACAGAAATTAATCAAATAAAATTTACTTCTGCTCCCTGGGATTACAACCTGCGACATCCAGCTTGCTAGTTGAGAGCCTTATCCCTCGACCACGGAGGCCATCAAAAATGGCACGTTAATTTTACCTAATTTAGGCGACTAAGCTATTCATTATTGGTATTTAGCGAATATAAATTAGAACTTAGAAACTTAGAATCGATAGAAAATTAATAAATTTAGATACATTAGAGTGAAGTTAAGATTTTTTAGCAGTAAATCTTCCATTGTATCCATATATCGCGTAAAACCATTACATAAATTCCAAAGCTAGTAAAGAGGGGCGTAAAAATGTAAAACATGGCAAGACAACTTGACAGAAATTATCAATAATTCTTCTGCAGGTCTGCGTTTATAATATACACACATTTTAGCGATGCATGCATTAAAAAAAAACAAGATGGCAGCACTTTTGTTTGTAGCTAGCTTGTGGAACAAGTATAATAATAGAAGATTGTAAAGGAATCAATTAATAATAATAATTGTACATTCAATAAACATTTCTCAACCACAAGAATTAAGACACTATCGATTATAACACGCTACAACAATGCTACATAAAATTTTATTATCCAAGCCTAATAATTGCTTTTGCAGAACTAAAATTTCAATAGAAATAAAACGGTAAAATATTGTGAAAATTTAATTAAGTACAATCAATATATTATTGAGTAAGGCATTATTATTCAAAAGAGTGTACTCATAAAAAGGGTTACAGTAAATAAATAGTATATAGCACAGCAACAATGGCTAATTAAAGTTTTAAAATATAATATATAGACATCTTATTAAAAATACGTAACAGTGAACAAAATAATTTCAATTATTTCAAATAATAAATTAGGCATAGATAAGGTACATAGAACAAATAAAATTAGGTGAGAAAAATAAAGTTCGGAAAAGAGATACATTTTTAAGTTGTCTTAAATAAACGCAAAGTTGTTTATGGATTGCAATTAATTATTTAATAAATTATATTGACGGGAACATAGATAATAGAAACAATGGGAGATATGGCATTTAAGCGTGCCGACTTATCAACACGGCGAAGGATGCAAATTTTTCGTTTAGGTTATCCAAGAATCAAAGATCTTTACTCATTTTGTTATTTCTGTTATTGATGTTATTTCTCAAAATATGGCAGCACTAGCGTGTAGTTCAAACTTTCTCCTTCAAAGAGCAGTGATTCGGCTCGGTAGCTGCTTCAGTGCAACCTTTGCATCCGTTTGAGTTGGACGCTGCCGCCTGTGAAATGCGTTCAATTCTTAGCTTTCTCAACCAGGAGTCCTAGCTGATTAAGTACTGAGCTCGCAATTTTGTTCCCAGACTTCAGTAAGTCCACCATACAAGGTAAAAATTGGCAAATGAACTTGGAGGCGCCTCAAAATGCGGACGGAAGCTGAAGAACAAAATCGTGTGGAAAGAGTCATTTTTCCAAACCCGATACTTTTTTGGATTGAAACATGGTTCACCACCTAACCCCGGAATCAAAAAGGCAATCAATGACATGATTTTCACGTTTTTCTTCACCTGAAGCAACATTTAACTGTAAAAACGTATGAAGACCGACAAAGTCACAAAGGAAGATGTGAGAACATTTTTGGTGGCAGAGTTCTACGACAAGGGAATCAAGGAGCTTGTGCCATGGCTCGCAAAGTACATCAATCGTATGGGGTTTTGCACTCCACCGGAAGCACTTTCAGCAGGACGAACCATCGGGCAATCATCGGGCGTCACAGATAGGTGTAGATAGAAAAAGACAGGGCGCCGCTGTGCGTAGATGCGAATATCAAAAGTATGGATTAACGATGTTAGCGACACTTTGCCCTCACGGTTTCATACTAATAGTGGTTTACACCATCTCCCATGTATCTATTATCTATGGAAGGGAATGATTTGAATTTTGTGATAGATGTGAATTCATCTTTAAACTAGAATATTTCATTTCAAAGTTCACCTCGTACTGCATTACTTTATATGTAAGTAAAATGAAAATTAAATCAAACTGGAATGATTACGTTATGCTAGTATAATGTAGATCACTTAAAGCTATGTATATTACAGTCGAACCATCTAGAAACATATTGTAAAATACTCGAAAATTCTCAACAGATACATCATCTTACCAGATAGAGCACCTACTTTCTAAGTATCTAAATGTCTCATTCTAACTAACAGCTAAGCTATACAAATAAAATATATGAATTGCACCAATAATGGTATAAAACACACTAGATTAACCCAAGTAAAAAAAAAAAAAAAATTTTTAAAGATAGCAGCCAATAAAAATATGCATTAAGAAAATGGAGATAACGTTGGTAGTACTTAGTCAAAGTACAATGTATACAGTTAAATATGACCGAATCGGATAGGGTCCCATTAGCTCAGCGATAGATCATGGCGCCGGCAAGGCTAAGTTTCTGGGTTCGATTCCCAGATGTGACCGTATCTTTTTCAGATTATTCTGTTTCAAATTTTCAATTTAAAGTCGATAATATAGTCTTCATTAATAAAAAAAAAAACGATGAATTTAAAAGGTACAATAAGGTCCAGGTGTTGTACACCGGTCACATTTGAAGTCGTCACAAATCAACGACCGGTTTTTTTGGCAATTACCACTTAAAATAATGGTCACATTAACATTTATTGCATACTGGAAATTACTGAATGCATCACTTTGAAGTAATATTTTGTGGATTTTTGAGCTATAGTATATTTTATTTACCGAAACATATTCCTTGAACAATAAACTATTTATAAAAACAACATTACTTGCGTTTTTTTGATAAATTGACAGGTTTTTCAATGTTTTTGTGAACTATCAGCTCGGAATTGTCGACAGTTAAAATCGTGGCAAAATCCGACACCCAGATTCCATAGATAATTCATTTACAAATAATCTGGTGTTGCTATTTGAATGAAACTTTTGGCTACATCAAGAATAATATTGGTGCAAGTGATTCTGACCTTGTCCTTCGCGCAGTTTCTTTATACATAAGGGTTAAAATCGCATTCAAAAACTTTTTTTTCGAAAATTTGTTCCACGCGCGCTTCCGGTCAATAAGAGGTTAACCATCGATTCTCAGTCAGTGTCAGCATTTGATCAAATTTTGTTCATCCATTAGGTCACACTGTTTAACAGTTTTTTGAACACCCGTCACATTTCATTAAGGGATAATCTAGTGTATTTAACACCACTGATATTGCAAATAACATAGTGCCTACCTACATAGTGTATTAAGATAATCCTAGTTTTCAAAATACCGTCATTTCGATATTATAAAAATGTAATACATTTTTTGATAAAAAAATTACAAAGTTCAAAACAATCTTTTATCACAAAATCATAGTTTTTTTTATTAAAAAATCAACAATATATAATATAAAATATTTGTGAAGGCGGCAGATTATGGTCCGGGATTTAAGAGACGAATAAAAACTTACGCATATTACGTAGATAATAATTAAACAAGTTAATTGTTCGATTAAATACCTTGGCATTAATTCGGCAATATTCATTAAAATAAACATATTTTTTAAATAAATTCATGTACGCACTTAAATTATTCCAGCAAAAGCATACAAGGTATCTAATTAGTTTCATGTCTGCCAAGCTTAAAATGTAATATTGAATGAAAATGCTGTTAAAATGCAGTATTATATGAGCAGGGAGCCAACATTATGTATATAGAAGCTAACTGGGTTTGGTGACCAGATCTGAATAGCCAGGCACTTCTTAACCTGTTGAATATCGGGCGTATTTCGAAAACCATGCGGATTTTACCTTGTTGCTTTCTGGTCAAATATCCATATTGGAGCCAGTGGGACTATGGCATCCCCAATTGGGGTATGTTGTGAGGCTGAAGGCAGTGGGGAGGGGAAGGAGATAGAGAAGAGGAAGATGGGAAAGTACCTGGCTATTCAGATCTGGTCACCAAACACGGCAGAAGCCATTTCAAGCAACGTTTCAATTCTGAATGGTGGTCTTACACCAGGGCGATACTGAGAGTATCTTCCACTCTGGAACGTGCCGCAAATATACTATATATTATTTTTAATGAATAAATTGTGAAACACACAAATTAATCAAATAAAATTTATTTGCCACGCCGGGATTCGATCCCGCGACCTTCGGAATGCGAGTCAAGCGCCTTACCGCTGCACTACGCCGGCCGCCGCCGCATAGCAATATGATGATAATCATAAATAGAATAAACCTTGAGTATGCTCTCAGTGCTCCAGATTTTAATAGATCTTTAGTGGTAGATGGTAGATATGAAACTAACAAGTATCAAGATACACGTAACTCAATCTACAAAATTGTATTTTTATGTAAGTATATTATGCCTTCTCGCACTTTGAACATTAAATTGACAATGTAAATATATTAAGTAAAATATTACGCAAGCAACAGCGCAATGCTCAATAAACACTTAAATATATTAATTTTAATTTGGAAGCAGTTGTCTGGAATTAATTAAATAATTAAATAAATTGATATAAATACATAATACGTATTTGACTAACTACCGCATACAACATATTAAATTCGGAAAACAGTGAAACTCTCCAATTTTCTCTGAAACTTTCTAAGGGACCGCAAAAAACTTCTGGGAAAACCTTATAAGTGGGATAAATTGGGCCATTCAGTCTTCAAGGTACCGAAAAAACCAAACTTCGCAGGAAAACTTCAAGGGTTTCACTATATTTTCCAAAAGGGATTGAAACAATTTACACAAAAATTGTGTACTAAAAAAAGTTTGTAGAATTTTTGTTACAAGCACAATCACATTTTTAAAATGTCAAAAAATTTACATGTTCCAAAATTTACCAATCCAATTTTCAAAAAATTGTCAGTCTTAGCCGTTTAATGTACATAAATTCTTTCATTATAGGTTTACTAATTCTCTACAAAATTATATGATTATTCTTGGATATGGAATGAAAATACATAATGCAATTATATATAAATGCAATGATACATAAATGCAGTTATACATTGATCATTTTAGGACCAAAGGGAATGTTCGTACTGTAATTGAGGTATACATATTTGTATACGTATATATATACACACACGGTGTCCGGAAACTCATATTACAAGTGGGAAACTGGTGAATCTATATTTTTTTTTTGTACTTTTTCTTTTTTTATGACATCTAAATCATTAAAAAATAATTTTGGGGGCGGGTCTAATCTGTGACGCATTTTAAATTACATTAACAGCTGATATGACTGTAGTGACTGATTTTTTTTTCAAATTTGACCTAAAAAATTTCAAAATCGTACAAAATTGATTTACTCGAAAACGTAAGCTTAAATGAAAAAAGTTATACATACACACTTAATCGACTCCTGAGTGTGCTGTAGATTCATTGGTTCCAGCTTGTACTGCGAGTTTCCAGACACTGTGTTTAAGTATAGAGTGAAAGATTTATAATAATAATAATAATAATATAAGTTTATTCCAGATTTTAATTATTTAGATTATGATTTTAACAAAAATCCAATTCGATTACATCGGCATCTCAAAAACAAGCTAAACTAAATATATTTAAATATGAAATTAATGTTAAAAGGAAGTTGAAATTACCGCACAGCAATATGATATAATCTGTCATTCTGGCAACCAACATATCGCAAACCCCATAGAAAAGTGTTGTAAGTCAAAAAAGTGAATGATGAACAAGTGCACCCGTCGAAAAGCGATACTAACGACATCTCGCAGAGAAGGAGTGATCTAACTTAATTACAGTTTTCGTGGGGCACAGATAATCATAATTACTTTACTTTTCAGAGATAAAATGTAAAATAGAAAATTTTGACTTATGACCCTTTTCTACGGGTGCGATATCAATTTGACAGCTGATTTGCCAATCTGAAATCCGATTTCTTAATCTGACAACTGAAATATCATTTTGTGCGAAAACCAGGAAGTTTAACCTGTCAAGTGCCATTCCCTAACAAAGCACCACTTTGAATTGAATGTTTTGTGGATTAATTTTGAGCTATCGTATATTTTATTGACCGAAACACATTCCTAGAACAATAAACTATGAACCAAAACAACATTACTTGCGTTAATTAGATAAATTGATAGGTTTTACGATGTTTTTGTCAAGCATCACGCATCGGACTTTGACAGATTTAATTGCGGAAAATTTGACATTTCGATTCCAGAGATAAAATCATTTAAAAATATTCTGGTGTCGCCAGGTGAATGAAACCAGTGGCTATATCATCAACGATGTTGGCGCAAGCGATTCTGACCTTGTCCTTCAATACAAATTCTGTACTCAGAAGGGTCAAAATCGCATTAAAAAATATTTGTTTACAAATTTTTTTCGCGCGCGTCCACACGTCTCCGGCAAATAACAGGTTAACCGGTGACAGGCCGGAGACGCGCCGGCGCGCGCGTCACATGCGCATGCGCGAGAAAATAATTCAAATATTTGAATAATATTTTCATCAAAAAACTTTTGGTCTGCGATTTTGGCCCTTCTATGTACATAATTTGTATGAAGAACAGTTTTGGAATCGCTTGCGCCAACAGTACTCTATGATACGCCTAGAAGTTTCATTCACCTTGCAACACCAGAATATTTTAAAAACGATTTCTTCTATGACAATCACCTGTCAGAATTTGCCGCGATTTTAACTGTCGCAACCGATGCATGTTCCGCGACTAAAACATCGTAAAACCTATTAATTTACGTAATAAATGCAAGTAATGTTGTTTTGGTAGATAGTTTATTGTGTTGTGAACGTGTTTCAGTCAATAAAATATACAATAGCTCAAAATTAATCAACAAAACATTCAATTCAAAGTTCAAAATGGTGCTTTTTAGTGTTTTTTCGTGAATTTTAGTGAAATGGCCTAGCCTTTGACCGGTTAATGCAAAAATTTTTAATTTGATGACAGTTTCGATTACTGGAGGTTTGAATTGCCATAGGCTAAATCTGTAATATGTAATCTGTAATATGTATGTTTAAATTTATTAAAAATAATTTGAAGCAAAATGAATAATAGCTGCAAGGCGGTAGATAAAAATATATAAAATAAAACTAATTTTTATCACATGTAAATATTTCTGTGTGCGAAAGGAAGAAGGGAATAAGTCAAAATAGATACATATAAGGAATTGAGTATACTCGATTCACATTGTTCATACGTAACCAAGGAGCAAATATGCATAATTATCTCTTTTAACTAGATTTAGATTCCATGACCGTTAATCACCGACAGTCGACTCCCCGGTATACTTATATATACATAATATGCAGTCGGTTTAGGGAAAATACGATGTACCTAGTCGGATAAAATATAACTAAGAAGGGATATTCGTTGAGGATAAACTGCCGAATAATAAAAGTATAAAATATTTAAAAACATTTACATTAACTCCACACAGGAGGCCCTGAGGAAAATAATTTCCCTCAGGGCCTATGTCATCTGAGATGCTGTGTGGAGGGTTTTTTTGAGGAGAGGAAGGAATGAACATTGGTCTAGAAGAGACCCAGGTTTTAGGAAGGAGGAAACACAAATGCCGGCAAATCGTTCCACAGCCGAGCTGTTGAACACAAGAACGAGTAGAAGAAGCGACCCGTTCTCATATGACAAATGTCAACCGTGTACATATGTTGGGCACGCGTTTGGCGTGTTTCCCGACTATGCACCGGTGCCGAAGGGATCAATGACGCTAGTTCCTCGGAGCATCTTCATTGAAATACCGGTAGAACAAGGATAGAATTCCCACCCGACGCCTGTGCTCTAAAGATTGCAATCCATTTGTTAAACTAGGAGAATCTATCAGACGGACCGCCCGTTTCTGTGCAGAGTCAAGAGTTTTTTTCAGGGCTCCAGACCAGAGGTGGCTGCCAAATTCAATCGTGGGGCGCACTTGTGATTTGTACAGGGTAAGCAGTTGTGTACTATTAACACACTTCATAAACGAGTGTATAAGTACAAAACATTGATACTCTAAATAAATTCATGTGTTATCCATATCAACTTACTATTATTGGTATAATTGAAGTCAAAAAATGCACAAACAATTATAATTTCATAATAATTACAATTTCGGAGGGGTCAAACTGTCGGGGGATCAACTGTCAATCAATTCTTATCTCAAAACTAGATTTATTTACTTATCTTTTCCTTCCTTTGACACACATATTATTCTCGACTAAAAAGCATTAATACAAAGAAAATGATTTTAAATATTGTCTTTGTTTATCAGATCCTTGTCTTTTAAAAACACTAACTCACAGTCTTGGGTACTACAGAAGATATATTGAATAATAATTGGGAATTAATTTGTAATTTGTAGTCGAAATAGAAACTAAATAATAAAAAAAATCACAAAATCAGTTGGCGTGATCAATGTGCCGCAGCCACAGGGCGATCAGGCATTCTAACGCCGCTGCCACACAGACCATGAATTCCGTATGGTTCTTTGCCTTTACCAGAATGGCACCCTTAGCAATTACTTGATCCATCTCAACCAATCCCTTGGAACCAGCTTCCACCGAAATGCCGCTCATTTCCACTGCAAGATTCACAGCGGAACCGAAATTACTCATATCTTCAAATTTTTGTTTCAACTTCAAACAAAAGCGGCAAACATCCCCGTAATCCGGAAGACTTCTAGAATACGACGTCCTTACCGTAGACTCCGAATCCAAACGCAACAGGCGTTTTGAATTCGAGAGCGTCGACAAATTTTCACAATTTAATACATTACTATCGTTCAAAACAAATTGAATATTTACTGTGCGATCTATATCAGTCGAAAGAGGTTCGTCCGCATTCTGAATTTGGTTGTTAATTTCATTATCCAAAGATACAAATAGTTCTGACTCAATATCAGAATTGTATGGAGAAACTGATAAAGAACTCGTTGAGGAATGATCATAATCATATTCAATATGCGTTGATAATCTTTCATCAGATAACTCTTCCATTTTTTCCATGTGATCCCACGAGAGATTCTCATCGCTTTGAGGAGTTTTCTCCACGAAATTATAAGTATTTTCTACGTCTCTACAGTTATTCATTAAATATATATCGCTCTGTGCCTGACAGAGCTTTGGGTTTAGTTTTGGCCATTTATTCTTAAAGCCCCTGTCGCAGTGACAGCACTCGTCGTCCGTAAACACCGCGGGAGAAGGAGGGGAAGAGCAGTATGGTTGTGGGGCGGTGTTGTCTATGGTCTCCTCACTTGTCCGTGGTGATGCCGGCCATCTTGGTTGTGAGGGAGGAGAGGGATCGTCCAGGAAAAGACCCCACAGCGACGTCATACTCGGAAAATAACTTCCGAAAACTGGAAAGATAAAACATTCATATAAATATAGTGAAACTTTCTTGCAAGATTTTCAAGCGACAAGGATTTCACAGAACAAGGATTTTAATGGACCTTCTTATTAGTGGCGAAATTCACGTAGAGCATTGCGTAATATATGATTTAATCGAAGACTTAAGCTATAAATCAGCAAAAATCTCAAGTAAAACTGTGCCACCCACGGACATATGAATATATCTGGACCTGCCCTAGTGATAAAAACATATTATTTCCCCCTCCCCATGGAGCCAGCTGGAGCTCCTCCTTGGAGCCAGCTCGCTCCATGGGGAGGGGAGAGAGCCTCACTTGAATCTAAAATATGTGACGTCATCATTTTGTACTGACCAGCGCGGAACTAACGTCCTCCAGTGTGCTCGTCGCAGGTTACAGGGGTAAGTAAATTATTAAACATTTGTAAAAGTGTCTTAACTAAACACGGCAACAAAATATTGCTATGTGAATTGGGGCGAATCTTTTCGGGGCGAGCATTTGGTCTTAGCAAATATGTTATTAACGTGGCAAGCAATTCGCGCTCCCATGTAAAAAGGTCTATTCATTCAAAGCAGATTTTGCTTTTAAGAACTAAATGGTGATATTATAATGCGAGATGCCTATATACTGTCAGATTGATTTTTTAACGAATCACAGTCATCTTTCCTCTCTTCGCCCCCCATAGTTTGGTTTTACCCCTCATCTGTATCTTCTGGTCTATTGAATTCTGATGTCTATGGTGCCACCCTAATAAGGAACTCCAGTGAAAAATATTATGGCTTTAAAAAATAATATATGTTCATATAAACCAGGGGTGCTCATACTTGAACTGCTGGCGATTTACCCCAATGTTATTAGACTCCGATCGATCAACTCTCCACAGATTTTCAGATGCCAGGGTGGGGGGGGGGGGGGGGTAGAAATAATTTTTTTTTATTGCGGCCTCATTTTATGCCAATTTTTATGTCACATGTGACAAGTATTCTTACAATACAACGTGTTAATATCTTCATAACACAAAGCAGGTTTTAACTTAAGATTGCTTCTGCGTAAGAGTCCCGAAATTATAGTTACACATGGATCAGTCAATTTCTCAGAATTTTGCAGCACATGACATGCAACTAACTCAAATGCAAGGCTTAACTCGGTACACGAAGAATCGGCAACTTGTTATTTAATTTATCGCTATTTTGTGAACATAAAACTGGTTTTAAATTAAATCTGTATCTGGTGAATTAAAACAACACTCAGAACACGAAAATGTTTTTTTTTTATTCTGGCAGTACATGAATAGTCTGCAACTTGAATGTTATAACTGCGCTTCGAAGAAGATAATGATTTTCTTTCGAAATGTGTCAGCAGATGAATCCACAACTGGAATTTTACATTCTGAACACAAAATTACTTTAAATTAAATCTGTGTGGGGTGAATTAAAAAATTAAAACTCAGAACATGATAATGAATTCTCTTTGACTCTGGCTTCACATACATAGTCTGCAACTAGAATTTTATAGCTGTACTTCGAATAAGAGAATGTTTTTCTTCGAAATGTGTCAGCAGATGAATCCACAACTCGACTTTTACATTCTGAACACAAAACTGGTTTAAATTAAATCTGTATGCGGTGAATTAAAACTACTCGCAGATGAAATTGCTTTTTCTTTATTCTGGCAGCATATAAATAGTGTGCAACTAGAATTTTATAACTGCACATCAAATAAGAGAATGTTTTTCTTCAAAATGTGTCAGCAGATAAATTCGCAACTGAAATTTTAAATTCTGATCACAAAACTGCTTTTAAATTAAGATTGAATCTTGTTGCTCCCCAGCTTTAATTACTATTACTCTCATAACAAGCGTATGATTTTCCAACGAATTACTAATTTTGAAGAATGGTTTGAAATCAAATTAAACTCTAAATATTATAACGATTTTCTTCGAAATGCGTCAGCAGATTAATCCGCTACTGGAATTTTAACAGATCATTCGGAACATGAAACTGGTTTTAACGTAAGACTTAATCTGCACGCGAATCCTCGGCTTTCAAATAACAGTCAACAATTATATGAAAATAAGTCTGAACCAAAATATCATTTGGTAATTGCTCATTATAGCCATTATCTCGCTATAGCGATGATCGTTATAACCAAGTTCTACTGTAATTAGACGATTTTTTTTTTCTATGTGGACTTGTGACGTCAAATACCATTGATGAGGATAGAGTAAACAAATAATAAAAATGCGCAACCATTGACAATATAAGCTACAAATAAATAATATACAAAAAGGCATGAAAATGGGCGGTCTTATTGAGGCCTAATTGAGGATCAACTAAAACAAAAACTGTGAATAGATCTATTTATATCGGCAAATTTTTCTCGAGATCGACTCAAAAAGCTCTCGCGATCGACCGTTTGGGCACCACTGATATAGACTAATAAACGCTGATTCTGAATATATAAGTTTTATTTAATAATATTAAACGCAGAATTTTTAAAAAGTCCATTTTTAATCGGGTCGTAAAAATACGCCGTCAAGTTGGCATTATTGAAATTTTAGTGGTGACGTCACTATTCGACGTGTCGTGACGTCACCGTATAGTCATTGAATGGGAATGTATGAAATGACACAAGCCATACTATTAATTTATTTGTTTATTTACATACTGTTTATAGAGATTTAGTTGTTGTGTTTATTGAAACTTTATTTAGGCCTAAATAATGTTTCAAAAATAAAGGTATCTCTTATTAGTTTATGTCTATTATTGAAAATATTCAAAAACTATTGCACAAAAAAAAAATAGTAATGCTTCTTCTAGGGAGAATACTTCGAACAACGGAATTCAAAATGGCGGTAGTTTATCAGCTGATTGCCCGATTCTATAGTAATTTTTTACGGTGGTTTTTGGGGGGGCTTGAAAAATTAAAACTTTGACAATTATTTTAACTAATAAAACTAACTCTAAAAATAAAAACAAAAATGCAGTTATTTAAGTTAGAAAGTTTTCATTAAAAAAAATTGGACTGGAGTTCTCTATTATAAATATATTTTTCTATTAATTTGTATATTCTGATATTTGCTAAATATCTTTTAATGAATATTTTAGCCAGTTAAATTATGTAAATACAAAGAAGTTCATTATAAAGTATTAAGATATAACTATATAATATAACTTAGCAATACAAATTTGGAAATCAATAGAAAAATGTATATTCATACGCTTTTGACAGATTTTCAGGTGGTCTTTTTGATAGATTCCCATTTCTTAAAAGGATTGCAATCTCTAGAGCAAAGTCTGGGAATGCTGTCATTATTCTACAGATATTTCATTGATCCTTTCAGCACCGGTGCGTAGTCAAAAAACATGCCAAACACACGCCCAACATTTGTACGCGGTTGACATTTGTCACACGTTGTTTCTAAGAATATTATTCTCGAGTTCAACAACTCGGCTGCGGAACATTTTGCCAGCCACTGTGTTTCTTGCCTCCTACAAGATGGGTCTCTTTAACCTGTTGAATGTTATTTAATATTGGCGCAAGCTCTGACCTTATCCTTCATACAGTTTCTTTATACATAAGGGTTAAAATCGCATTTTAAAAGCGAAGCCCCCGGCGAGCTCACGACTGATGAGAGGTTAAGAACCATGATCAATCCTTTCTCTCCTCAAAAAGACACTTCCACACAGCAACCCCAAAAATGATGTAGGCTCTGAGGGAAATTAGGATAATTAATTAATAAAACAGGACCTCCTGTGTGGAGTTAACCCGTTTAATCACAGGAGACCAGATTTGTCCCAACGCACATAGGTCTCACATAAGACGCCGTAACTCCCTTACTATCATAGTTAGAAATATGTTCTAATCGGTGTTAGAAAGGAAAAACATCATGCTTTATATTCCAATCTAAAAAATAGCCACCAAAAAAATAAAATGTACACTTTTATGTACACAAAGTTTTGAATCGCAAATTGAAAAAAGAATTTGAAACTTCGGGAATTTTTAAAAAAAAATTTCATAGAGCGACAAAAAATTGAGGTTACAATAATGTGTTTGTTATACATTTGTCTAATAAAATGTGCATCTGTTTTCATTTTTTTTTATTATCAGTAACTTTAGTTAGAAAAAACATAAGGTGACCCATTTTGAAAACTTTTTTATGTTTGTATGCAAAAATTTTATAATTTAAAAAAAATATATTTTTTTCGAATTCTATAATTTGAAAGCGTATTTCATCACCATTCTAAAACAGTTTTTGGTTTTTGAATGCGTTCAGAAATATTCCAAATATTTGCATTTTATTGTAAAGCGAAAATATTTTGACGATCCGAAAAAAAAGCCTAATTTTTGAAGGGTTAAAGTAAAAAAGATGGGTCCATGCCAACTCAGGATGAAACCAACTCAGAAACACCTCAGAAAGGTCATTAAAAGCAATAAAAAATAATTTTAAAATAGCAGGTAACCCTAACCAACAACCTATTTAACCAATTTTTTTATCATCACTCTTAATGGCCTTTCTGAGGTGCTTCAGAGTTGGTTTCATTCAGAGTTGGCCGGTCACCAAAAAAGATATGTATGTTAACCCCTCCGCAATGTAAGCAGATATAAGCGTTAAAAATAGGACAGCAGTCAAGTACAATAAGCGAGTTTATACGTCAGCGCGTGTGTTTCCATAGAAACCGTTCTAACTCCGTTATTGTTTTAGTTACATCCCTAAAACAAAAAGTAAAAGTTCGATAGTAGATCAAGCTGCACATTTCTATCAAGTTGTCTATGGAAATACATAACAGGAATCAGCTGTCAGTCGTGTAGTTGACAAAAATATTTACCCGCGCAAATTTGCTACCGGCAGCTCCACCGCGCTTCACATTTTAAATTTTTATTAAATATTTTTATATGAAATGATAAAGAATTGAGGTGACAAAAGTGTTTATTACACATATATACAATAGAATAAGTATTGTTGTTTACATAATCTGTGTATTTAGTACCGTTTTCACATAAAAACATCACGTTAGTCATTTTTACCTATTTTTAATGCTTGCGTTCTAAATTTTAATATTTACAAATGCTAATATTTATTTGTAATATAATAATTTGAAAGCCTATTTTGTAACCTTTCTAAAACAGTTTTTACTATTCGGCTACGTTCAGAAATGTTTCATTTATAGAGCTTTAATTGTGAAGCGGTAATAACAAAAAGTTTTCGTAAAATGTCATTTCGTTTAAGACACCAAAAGCTAATATTCTCGAAAATTCGGAGGGGTTAAGTAAATACATTAAGTTAGGAGAGTTGCATTTTAGATTACATCTTCGATTGATTCATATATTTTCACAATGGACGCAAAAAACGAAACTTCTGACGTGGAAACATTATGTGCGCACAAGGTTTAACTGCATCTACATATTTACAATATAGGTGTATGGCAAACAGGAAAGATTACATTTTCTTTATTGGCCAATAAGCAGATGGTCAATACAAGATAATGAATATCAACCACAGTTTTTGTTATCTGAAAACATTGCTTGATTATCAAAGTTATTGCATTTTGATAACTTAGATAATGAATATATAATTATCAGATTGTAAATCAATTTTGGAAGTGCAAATCTTCGTGGGACTTATACTACTTATAGAAATATTTTATTGAGGAGGGATGATATGCAAATAATGTAAACCACCAACAGAAGTGTTTTTACGCAATCAAGGACTCGATTCATCTTCATACAAATATAACTCCTTTAATTTGAATACTTTTCTAATTCAATTTAGATTTACCACAAAATTTGTTCATAATTGACGCTCATCGATATTAATAAATCTACTTCTCTTCGTAGGTTTGCTTGATAATAATATATTTGATGATTCAAGGTAATCTTCACCCTTCGTATCCTGGGAATGTTTGTCTTAACCTCGGATTTGCCGGAGACGCGCCGGCGTGCGCATCGTATGCGCATGCGCGAGAAAATAATTCTAAAATTTGAATAAAATTTTCGACCAAAACTTTTTGTCTGCGATTTTGGCCCTTCTATGTACAGAATTTGTATGAAGAACACGGTCAGAATCGCTTGCGCTAACATCATAGATGATATAGCCACTAGTTTCATTCACCTTGCAACCCCAGAAAATTTTTAAAACGATTTCGTCTATGACATTGACCTGTCAGATTTTGCCGCGAATTTAACCGTCGCAATTTATGCGTGTTCCGCGACTAAAACATCGTAAAACCTATTAATTTACGTAATTAACCGGTCAAAGGCCATGACATTTAGCGGAAATTCGCGGAACTTCGCAAAAAAACACTAAAAAACCACCACTTTGAATTTTGAATTGAATGTTTTGTTGATAAATTTTGAGCTATTGTATATTTTATTAACTGAAACACGTTCACATCACAATAAACTATCTACGAAAACCACATTACTTGCATTTATTACGTAAATTAATAGGTTTTATGATCGTTTTATTTGCGATACACCCATTAATTGCGACCGTTAAATTCGCGGCAAATTCTGACAGCCGATTGTCATAGAAGAAATCGTTTTAAAAATATTCCAGGGTGACAAGGTGAATGAAACTTGTAGCGTCTCCGAGAGTAATGACAGCGCAAGCGATTCTGACACTGTTCTTCATACAAATTGTGTACATAGAAGGGCCAAAATCGTAGACCAAAAGTTTTTTGTCGGAAGTATTATTCAAATATTTGAATTATTTTCTCGCGCATGCGCATATGACGCGCGCGCCGGTGCGTCTCCGGCCTCCCAGCGGTTAATGCAAGTAATGTTGTTTTGGTACATAGTTTATTGTTCTAGGAACGTGTTTCAGTCAATAAAATATACAATAGCTCAAAATTAATCAACAAAACATTCAATTCAAAATTCAAAGTGGTGCTTTTTTAGTGAATTTTCGTGAAATGGTGTGGCCTTTGACCGGTTAATCCCTCAGCCTTACTTTTTCAGTTTCGAGAACAGATTACTATTACCCATAGAGTAAATTTGTTCACTTTTGGGAACAGCATATGTGGTATCACAGAAATCGTTATGTCTCCCTTACTGTCATGGTGAGAAATATGATCTAAATAGTATTAGTGTTTAACCGGTGACAGGCCGGAGACGCGCCGGCGCGCGCGACACATGCGCATGCGAGAGAATATAATTCAAATATTTGAATAATATTTTCGTCAAAAAACTTTTGGTCTGCGATTTTGGCCCTTCTATGTACATAATTTGTATGAAGAACAGTGTCAGAATCGCTTGCGCCAACATTACTCTATGATACGCCTAGAAGTTTCATTCACCTTGCAACACCAGAATATTTTTAAAACAATTTCTTCTATGACAATCACCTGTCAGAATTTGCTGCGATTTTAACCGTCGCAACTGATGCGTGTTCCGCGACTAAAACATCGTAAAACCTATTAATTTACGTAATAAATGCAAGTAATGTTGTTTTGGTAGATAGTTTATTGTGTTGTGAACGTGTTTCAGTCAATAAAATATACAATAGCTCAAAATTAATCAACAAAACATTCAAATCAAAGTTCAAAATGGTGCTTTTTTAGTGTTTTTTCGTGAAATGGCCTGGCCTTTGACCGGTTAAAAAGCGAAGGTTACTGACATCTAGCATAACATTTTTAAGCTTGTTTTTTAATTACAGATTCCCTGCTTGTAATATAGGGTTTCACTGATTAATGATAGTAGATAAAGCAGATTTCTGTATATCCCCATATCGCATTGACAGGCTGACATATGTAGTTTATTGTTTGTGTTAGGAATTATGTTATAAATAATATGCTTTTTAGGTAAAAACGCTCTCTTATCTCTCTGATCTCTTGGAAAACAGCTAGAATTAACTAGCAAATGGTCTAGTGACCAATTTCAGTGCTTGTCGGGCCGGGAAAGTTATTCTAACATGTGCCTTATAAAGTGAATAAACAAGTTGAAATTCGCCATTGAAGGAAGATTGTTTTCATCGAAGTTCTTCTGCCACAAAAAACCAATCTCTAACAATTGGAAAGAGAAAACACCACGCTTTATATTCAAATAAAATGACAAAAAAGTAAGGTGACAATAATATTTGTACATAATAAATTTGTCCAATAAAAAGATGAAAAAACATAAGGTGAGCCATTTTTAAACTTTTTTATGTTTGCATTAAAAAATTTAATATTTATAAAATTATACATATGTTCATGTCTAATAATAAAATTTAAAAGCGAATTTAATTTGAGATGGGAAGACGAGGTAAGAGGGGATGCAGCACAGCTTCTCCAGGTAACAAACTGGAAGTCAGCCGCCGAGGACAGGAGTTGGAGGCGAATGTTGCGGGATTGGGGGAATGTAACGCCATCGGAGAGGGAGAGAGAGATTTAATCACCTTTCAAAAACAGTTGTCAGTTTTTGGATATGTTCAGAAAACTTATTTGAATTTTATTGCAAAGCGGAAACATGTATACAGAAATCCTCCAACCTTCTGACAGCATCTTTAAGAAATATTCGGTCAATGTTCCAGAGGCCTAAGGCCAAAAAAGGAAACTGGGAAAAAAAAATGGGAGGTTTGACTTACAACTTGCGTATGCCCGAAGGTTGTCTCTTCCAGGGGGCGTCATCTGGCTCGCAGGGGAGTGGCCCCTGTACGGCAGGCTCTGAATCCTCGTCATAAGCCGACACAGAAGCGGATCCTTCGGAGCAGCAAGAAGCCTGCTCTGGCGCCAGTGCCTCTGCTTGCTTCTCGGCACTGGAACGTTTACAAAAATACTTAAGATTGCGGCAATCAAAAAATAATGAAAAATAACACGGAATCACCTAACTGTTTCGCAGTGACCTACTCCATTCGTTCCCGATAGGTTTGAAATGTTATGTACCAATGACAGAGCAAGGATTTGACACACGTTCAAATCTGCATTTGGAAGTATTGCCGCCGCAGTTAGTTGTAAAATATCTTTTGCTCTGTAATTAGGTTGCTCAGAGGAACGATTCTCTTTCTTTTGTGGATAAGGAAAAGATTCCATACGGAATCGGTTATTGAATTTATGTGATTTTCTATGGTTGTCAATTACTTTGTCATTGGGTGATGTCCACTATCGCCGATTTTAACTAGTTTGAAAAACAAAATACTGTAAGAACACATGATTATTTATTAATTTAATATACGATTGCCCAGTGGAGAGCCATGCCCGAAACTAACTTCCATACTGGAAATTACGAAAAGCATAACTTTGAAGTAATATTTTGTGGATTTATTTTGAGCTATTGCATATTTTATTTACCGAAAAACATTCCTTGATTAATAAACTATCTATAAAAACAACTTACTTGCGTTTATTTGATAAATTGATAGTTTTTTCGATGTTTTTGTGAACTATCACGCTCGACAGTTCAAATCGCGGCAAAATCTGACACTCAGATTCCATAGATAATTCATTTTAAAATATTCTGGTGTTGTTAGGTGAATGAAAGTATTGGCTAAGAGCTCAAGAATGATATTGGCGCAAGCGATTCTGATCTTGTCCTTCATACAGTTTCTTTATACAAAAGGGTTAAAATCGCATTAAATTTTTTTTTTTCAGGTAATTTGTTCGCCGCGCTTTCGGCCAATAAGAGGTTAAAGTTGTATAGCTAGGATTTCACATGAGCACAAAATAGGTTCTCAGTTTGGCCAAACTAAGTAATTCATCCGTATTTAGATAGAAACGAAACTTTGCAAATGTCAAATCCATGGTAAAAACTTATGTTAAATGAATAAATAATCATTTACAGTTACAGTAATTTGTGTTTTAAATGCTCTAAACTAAAACATCAACATGCAACATCTGACTTCGGCTTACATCACCCATAGAAAAAGCAATTGAAAGTCATAGAAAATCACACAAATTTGACAGACGATTCCATATAAGGGATCTGTCCCGTATCCACAATAGATACAGAATCGATCGTCAGTTCGACGAAGTCGTTGTGCAGTTCAAATGGTTATCCTATGTGACGTTCGCCGAGAAATAATTCATGTTACGCATTGCCTGTGATCCCTTACCAATAGTTTTAATTGTGCAAGTCAACCATACAATTGTGGGGCCCCGCTAAAGACCAGGGTTGCCAGGTGCTCGGTATTCTACCAAACCGTTTGGTATTTTTGCATCGTGTTCGGTGTTCGGTATGACAAAAATACCAAAGTATGGGCGGTTCGGTATTTTTTTCTGATTAATTTTTCTCCCTATTAACCTGTCAAAGGCCCGCAAATTCCAGGAAAAATACGGAAATTTCGTAACAAAACACGATTTTGAATTTTGAATTAAATGTTTTGTTGATTAATTTTGAGCTATCGTATATTTCATTGACTGAAATACGTTCCTAGAACAATAAACTATGCACCAAAACAACATTACTTGCGTTAATTACGTAAATTAATAGGTTTTATGATGTTTTAATCGAGGAACACGCGTCAAAACTGACAGCTTCAATTTGCGCCAAAAATGACATTTCGATTCCACAGATAAAAATCATTTAAAAATAATCTGGTGTTGTCAGATGGATGAAACTAGTGGCTATATCATCAATGATGTTGGCGCAAGCGATTCTGGCCTTGTTTTCATACAAATTCTGTACTTAGAAGGGTCAAAATCGCGGTCAAACTTTTTTATTTCGAAATATTTTTTTCGCGCATGCGCAAAAGCTGCGCGCAAGTCCGCGTCTCCGGCCGTTTAGAGGTTAAACGATTCAACTGTCAGATTTGACACAAGCGACAATCGATGTTGCGTAGCATACCCACTTAGTTCGTGCGGTGTCGCCGCTTCGTGCACGCGCTCACTGTTTTCGAGCCATTTCGCGGAATAGTGTTACACATTAGGTGACTACGTACACTGTTCGGTATATATATGCGCTTTGGTGAGTGCGTCGGTATTATAGGAGAACGAAGTTCTTTTATCTGACCTATTGGTCAGAAAAACAACAGCATTATCCAATACTAATCACATCGCTCTTACCCCACACCATGGCTCTTCAAGACCCCTCTATCCAATCACTTCCTGCAGACACTTCTTCCTTAACTAATGGATTGATCTTTTAAATATTCTCAGACATACTCATTGATTCTACAAGCAATGTGGAATCAAAGACACAAAGATGCTCCTAGGAACTTGTGACATTAATTCCTTCTCCCTTGGGTTTAATAATATGAATACTTTCAATGCTAGAAGGCATAAATCAGAGTTGCATTCGATCTTCCTAGAAATGTGCGGAAAAAATAAACTGGTTGCAATAGATTGCAAAAATAAATTCCTAGCACTTCTCTTCTGTATTTCCTCCCTCGGTGCAACATGGGTCTCTTCTAAATCTATTCTTAGGTCGATTGAAGATTGGAAGTCAAAAATAAAATAAATTAATAAAAATGCAATCACCAAAGAAAAATAAAAACAAAATATTGATATTTATAGACGGTTAAACCCAACACCACGTGGGACGTGTCACAGCAAGCGATAGTAGGGTTCGTGTTTGATTTTACCATGCACTTTGAAGTACCTGACTGACTTCTGCAGCGCCTCCAACTGCTCCCTCAGCTGGTCGCGCTCCTTCAGGAGCTCTGCCAGCTGAACCGCGCTGCCACCACCATTCTAAGGAGTAGAAAAGGTAGAATATATATAGAGAGAAGATAGGTAAGGAAGAGTAGACTTGAAGTACAGCAAACCCAATGTCCTACTAGTAATAGTAGCCGCAGGTTATACCAACTTCAACAAAATAGTCATTGTGGTATCCGGTTAACCTATGAGAGGCCAGGCCATTTCACGAAAATTCACTAAAAAAGCACCACTTTGAATTTTGAATTGAATGTTTTGTGGATTAATTTTGACTTATCGTATATTTTATTGACTGAAACACGTTCCTAGAACAATAAACTATGCACCAAAACAACATTACCTGCATTATTTACGTAAATTAATATGTTTTACGATGTTTTAGTAGAGGAACACGCATTAATTTTGACAGTTAAAATTCGCGGCAAAAATGACATTTCTGTCACAGATAAAATCGTTAAAAAATATTCTGGGGTTGCAAGGTGATGTTGGCGCAAGCGATTCTGACCCTGTTCTTCATACAAATTCTTACATAGAAGGGCCAAAATCGCAGTTAAACATTTTTTGTTCAATATTTTTTCGAATTATTTTCTCGCGCATGCGCAGAATAAGTGTGCGCCCGCAAGTCTCCGGCCTATTAGAGGTTAACGCGTTTCACTGTAAAACATTACATGCTATCCTTCTTAACTCTCCCGCAGCCAACTGGGGCTGAAGGTAGACCCCAAAATTACTATCCTTCTTATATCTACTTAACCACTCCGATCTATCGTGAATATGCACGTTTTTTGTCTTAACTTGTTGGAGGCCAGGCCATTTAGCGGAAATTCGCGGAACTTCGCAAAAAACACTAAAAAACCACCACTTTGAATTTTGAATTGAATGTTTTGTTGATAAATTTTGAGCTATTGTATATTTTATTAACTGAAACACGTTCACATCACAATAAACTATCTACGAAAACCACATTACTTGCATTTATTACGTAAATTAATAGGTTTTATGATCGTTTTATTCGCGATACACGCATTTATTGCGACCGTTAAATTCGCGGCAAATTCTGACAGCCGATTGTCATAGAAAAAATCGTTTTAAAAATATTCCAGGGTGACAAGGTGAATGAAACTTGTAGCGTCTCCGAGAGTAATGACAGCGCAAGCGATTCTGACATTGTTCTTCATACAAATTGTGTACATATAAGGGCCAAAATCGTATACCAAAAGTTTGTTGTCGGAAATATTATTCAAATATTTGAATTATTTTCTCGCGCATGCGCAGATGCCGCGGCCACCGGGTGACAAGCGGCCGCCCAGAGGTTAAACGAAATGTCAAATTTAAAAAACCTTGTGTTATTTCCACTTAAAAGAGACATAAAAACTTATTATAGTGCTATATAGCCAATGAATTAACCTGTATTTTACCGTTTATCTCATGTGTAAAGGATTTATAAAGCATTTCAATAACTTCATTTTAAAATAGATAGCCGGTCAAGGAAATGTTTTAACCCCTCCGAAAATCGCAAACATTCACTTATAATGTCTCAAACGAAATGCAGGTTTAACGAAAACTTTGTGTTATTCCCGCTTCACAAATAACCAGTGGCAGGCCGGAGACGCGCCGGCGCGCGCGTCGTATGCGCGAGAAAATAATTCAAATATTTTCGACAAAAAACTTTTGGTCTGCGATTTTGGCCCTTCTATGTACAGAATTTGTATGAAGAACAGTGTCAGAATCGCTTGCGCCAACATTACTCTATGAGACGCCTAAAAGTTTCTTTCACATTGCAACCCCAGAATATTTTTAAAACGATTTCGTCTATGACATTGACCTGTCAGAATTTGCCGCGAATTTAACCGTCGCAACTAATGCGTGTTCCGCGACTAAAACATCGTAAAACCTATTAATTTACGTAATAAATGCAAGTAATGTTGTTTTGGTGGATAGTTTATTGTGTTGTGAACATGTTTCAGTAAATAAAATATACAATAGCTCAAAATTAATCAACAAAACATTCAATTCAAAATTCAAAATCGTGTTTTGTTACGAAATTTCCGTATTTTTCCTGGAATTTGCTGGCCTTTGATGAGTTAAAGCTCTATAAATGAAACATTTCTGAATGTAGCCGAAAACTAAAAACTATTTTTTGAAAGGTTACGAAAGATGCTTTCAAATTGTTATATAACAAATAAATATTAACATTGTAAATATTAAAATTTAGAATGCAAACATAAAAAAATGTAAAAATGACTCACGTGATATTTTTATGTGAAAACGGTACTAAAATCACAGATTATATAAACAACAATACTTATTCTATTGTATAAATGTATAATAAACACTTTTGTCACCTCACTTTTTTATGAGTCATTTTAACATTTTTTTAATGTTTGCATTCTAAATTTTAATATTTACAAATGTTAATATTTATTTGTAATATAACATTGAAAACTTATTTTGTAACCTTTCTGAAACAGTTTTTATTATCGACTACGTTCAGAAATATTTCATTTATAGAGCTTTAATTGTGATGCGGTAATAACACAAAGTTTTCGTAAAACTGACTATTCGTTTGAGACATTATAAGTGAATATTTGCGATTTTCGGAGGGGTTAAGCAGTTTTTAAATGAAGTTTGCAATATGTGAGAAAAATGCACACAAACAAAAGGTAACAAAAACTAATAATGACAATGTCAAATCGGATCCCTCTCCATCAAGATAATATCGGACCCGCTGAACCGTTGACTCATCGTTACATTTTACAAGAGAAAAATATAATTACGATCTTATTCAAACCCTAGTAAGAATAGTCATTTCGCCGGAACAATTTCTTTGGAATTCTTCGAGCATTTCCGTCATCTTCGTGGCGCACGGCAGGAGCAATTTTGTCGATACGATTGTGTATTCTGACGGTCTGAACATGTTGCTGGGGACTTCATACAAATGATAATTCCCAAACGGGGCGCTTCACTGAAACGCGCGGAACCTAGCCGATATAACTTGCGCGCGGGAAGCAATGCTTTTGGCCGCTATATTAATTATTCTCTACCAAATTCATGTATATTTAGATTGGTAATTAATTTTGATTTTTTTTAAAGATTGTGCGCTATTTTATAATTAAAAATATTATGAAGGAATACAATGAGATGCAAAATGCTGTTCAATTTTGTTGGCGGTTCGGCGCACGAGTGCCTTTAGGACGGGCCGCGCCTGCCTGGGACCCTTGCGGGTCCGTACAGACCACTTTGGGAACCACTGGTTTAAATTAACAATGTACCTGGCTATTCAGATCTAGTCACCAAACACGGCTAAAGCCATTTCGAGTAATAATATCTATATACACTACACCAGCATATAAAATATCTGGCTCACAGTGGTGGTCCGTGAGTTTTCAGTGAGCTAAAGTGCTAAGATTGAAAAATACGATGTTACAACTTTTTGAAGAAGAAGACCTTTAAGTATGTAATGCAGCCAAACTGAAAGAATCCTGAAAATCTTCACACAAAATTGTAAAATTTTGAAAAAAAAAATCATTTTCAGTAATGTCGTATCTTAGCCACTCCAGCTCACTGAAAACTGACTGGCTGCTGGCTCCAGTAGTTTTTTTTAACTCTTTATTAACTTGGCCAACTGTTTACTGTTCCAACCTTAACGCCTTATATGTTGGGTGAACATATCTCAGTGAAGCTTACTTTATCAGTGGCCAGGGCTTGTCGGAGTGACACCAGCTCCCTCTGTCTGGCTTGGGCGTCAGCTTCCAGTTCTGCCCGCTGATTGCAAACCACCCTCATCTGCAAACAACAACACCAATAAGTTCATTTTATAATTTCACTATGTATTTTCTCCACATATAATTTTAGCATATTTAATTTCATCATTATCCTTTTTGTTGTACATATTGACATCTTACAAAAATTCTCCAGAAATCTAAAAATTATATCAAACATACCAATTTCGGCAATTGTTTGTGGATAGGGGAGCAGCGGTAACCGGGTTCATGGAGTGAGGTTTGTCTAAGTCTTGGTGGCGGATGCTTTTACCCATCTCCTGTGTGGAGGGCAGGATCGGAAGAGACTGGTTGATGGAAACTTAACCTAGACCTCTCCAGCTAGACTCTCTCGACCCGTTGCCTTGCATCATAGTAATGGATTCATACATTCGTCACTCCTGAAGATTCCTACCCACCCCTCATACCTTTTTCGTTCCCAGAATTTACTCTCCTTCCTTTCCCCAAAAAGTCTCTCCACACAGCATCCTCAAAGATGACATAGGCACTGATGGATTTTTTTTCCTCAGGGCCTCCTGTGTGGAGATAATGTAAAAAAAATTATTTTCAATTTCATTTCAAAATTGAAACACTTCGGACAAGCGAAAAAGTAGGTTTTTTTTTTTACATGAGCTAACACAGGAGGCCCTGAGGAAAATAATTTCCCTCAGGGCCCAAGTCATCTTTGGGGATGCTGTGTGGAGGGTTTTTTTTAAGGAAAGGAAGGAGAGGAGAGTTCTGGGAAGGAAAAAGGTTTAAGGGGTGGGCAGGAATCTGGGGTTCAGTGTGTCCTGGTCATCCGCCTCCAAGACCTAGACAAACCTCACCCCATGAACCCGGGCACCCCTGCTAAATCACCAAACGTAGCAAACCACTTGGGGTGACCTATGGCAGAGGTGTTGGTTATCCAATAAAGGTTCCAGGGACAGCGGTACCCATTCCGGCCTCCCAAATTAAACCAAAATTATCTTGTTTTAATTAACGGTTTTAATTTGAAAGATAAATTTCTGACTTATCTCTAATTTGTTCACATAAAAATATAAATACGCAGTGAAACCCTCTTAAGAACTTCTCACTTAAAAAGTTTTGTGGCTTAAGAAGTTTGGTTTTTTCGGTCCCTCGGCCCAAAATTGCACCAATTTTCTCCACATATAAGATTTTCCTGCGAAGTTTAACTTTGCCAGTCCCTTGGAAAACTTCTTAAGAGGGTTTCACTGTATTATAAAGAAAATCCTGTACACATTGATTTTGCCATTCTACTAGTTAGTTAGACAAAAATAAAAATGACGCTTTATAAGTATGGTACTGTCTATAACGAAATTATCTACTTGTCGGCCTCTACGGGTTAAATGAATTGAAGTGATAATAATTATATACATAATTACCTATTGTATTCTCGGTGCTAATAAAAAAGCGGAAGTCAATTGTCTTGAATTTAATCATAGCAACACCTTATTCCGTCATAATAAGTCAAATTAGAATAAGACCGAGAATAAAATGATGTCATAGACATAATGTAATGATTTAACTTGTTCTTGATGATATTGTGATGCAACTCAACAAGATACTAGCATTGCATGCAACAAAGTTCGCAACAAATTAGTTGCTAATATCTGTAGGCGTCTCAAGGATCACAATTATTCAATCAATGAGCTTAACCCTTTTAAGACGACCATTGTAGGGGCGTGTAAATAGCCCCAGACACGAGGGAATACTACCCTATGTAATTAATAAAAGATGAACTCTTCCCTATGTGACACAAAACAGATTATACAGCAATTCCAAAATCCTCAGTGAAAACAAACAAATACTTACTCAGAGAATGCAGCTCTCCACACGATGTCCAGACAAACGACACTAGTTTCTTTCAAATATTGAATTTGCCAAGGCGATATTGTACAATCTCAACAGATGTTCACACAAGAAGAAAGTTCACACAATGAATATTAATTTGCAAAATTAATAGTACGTGCCAAAAACTCACAACAATAATTTAATTATGGGTTAATTTTGATTAGGACTGACATCTATTGGCTTCAACCAACACTCACGTCGAAAGTAATTGCCTGCCCCACAGAGGTCAGAAAGTGCCTGAATTCACTGAATTTCAATGTCACATAGGGAAATTCAATATAATACAACCACTATAGAAGGCGCCCCCATGGTCCCATAGCATAAATTATTAATTTAAATGAGACTAACGCCCAAATGTATTTAAATATATTTTATGGCGCGTATCCAAGCATCATGTATACATGCCAACTGATCGCGTGCCTAAAAGACGAGCGTCATCTATACATGACGCATATGTGTGAGAATTTGCAAATGCAAATTTGAAAAATCGCAAATTCTTTATCGACAAAGTCTTTAAAAGATTAAAGATACCCAAGCCAAATTTCGAGAAGAAATCATTGTCTCGGACATCATAAACGTGTTTAGAAAGAGAAAACATAATGCTTTATATTCAAATCAAAAAGGTAATAACAAAATAATTAAAATGTACATCTTTGTGAAACCAAATTTTTCTTCCGCGATTTGAAAAAAATTTATAAAACATTGAGAATTTTTTTACATGAAACAACAAAAAAATGAGTTGATTATAACGTTTATAATACATTTAGTCCAGTCAACGAATGGTCCAAAAGGAGGTGTAGAGTGCGGGAGCAGGAACCTAAGCGATTCCTTCAGAAACTTGTTTAGGGTGCTTAGGGTGTGAACATACTTTTTTTTTTAAATGGTGACATTTTACGAAAAAAACTTAAAATTGCTGTAAATATTTACTGGTTGGAGATTTATTTGCATATGTATATATATTCTAAAAGAGAATTAAATTATTTACAACTTCTTTCAAATGAATTTCTTTCTTTGATGAATATTTTAGACGATATGAAGGAATGTTTGATGAAAAATGTCAAGTAAAATGTTTTTTTTCGAAAATATCGACATTTGTGGAGCGTGTAACTCAAAAACGGCTGGGATTTCCAAAATTACGTATAGAATAAAAGTTGTAGATAATTTTATGAGCTTTTACTTATTTTGAAAAAGTTTTCCTCTGCGACGCACCCTCCCCCCCCTAGGTCACCACTGATGTCAGGACTTACACACCCTAAGCACAAGTCCTGAAGGAATCGCTTAGGTTCCTCCTGTTCCTGTTCCTTCCTTGACTGGACTAATTTGCCTAATAAAATATGTGTGTGTGTGTTTTTTTTATTTATTTAATATTTTATTTAGTAATTTTAGTTAGAAAAAACGTAAAGTGAGTCATTTTTTAAACTTTTTATGTTTGGATTCAAAATTAAATTATTTCAAATTACAAAATTTGAAAGCGTATTTCATCACCTTTCAAGAACAGTGTTTAGTTTTCCTGGTGCGTTTAGAAATCCATTCCATTTATTTGGATTTTATTGCATAGCCGAAATATTATCACCTTCTGACCAAATATGAGGGGTTAACCCCTCCGCAACGTATGCAGATATAAGCATTAAAAATAGGACAGCAGTCAAGTACAATAAGCGTGTTATACGTCAGCGCGTGTGTTTCTATAGAAATCGTTCTAACTCCGTTATTGTTTTAGTTACATCCCTAAAACAAAAAGTAAAAGGTCGATAGTAGATCAAGTTGCACATCCCTATCAAGTTGTCTATGGAAATACATAACAGGAATCAGCTGTCAGTCGTGTAGTTGACAAAAATATTTACCCGCGCAAATTTGCTACCGGCAGCTCCACCGCGCCCCACATTTTAAATTTTTATTAAATATTTTTATATGAAATGATAAAAAAGTGAGGTGACAAAAGTGTTTATTACACATATATACAATAGAATAAGTATTGTTGTTTACATAATCTGTGATTTTAGTACCGTTTTCACATAAAAACATCATGTGAGTCATTTTTACCTATTTGTAATGTTTGCATTCTAAATTTTAATATTTACAAATGCTAATATTTATTTGTAATATAATAATTTGAAAGCCTATTTTGTAACCTTTTTAAAACAGTTTTTACTATTCGGCGACGTTCAGAAATGTTTCATTTATAGGGCTTTAATTGTGAAGCGGTAATAACAAAAAGTTTTCGTAAAATGTCATTTTGTTGAGACACCAAAACCCAATATTCTCGAAAATTCGGAGGGGTTAAAACAGATAAACAATTTATATACAACATCACAAGCTCATTGTAAATTGCCGACATGAGCTATCTTTCAAATCGGTAAAGATCACACTTCTAGGAATTTTCTATTCAGTTCTACAAATAAACATGAAAAAATGTTAGTAGGAAAGGTTTTGATTACCTATATTTTGAATTTGCTGTTGTATTCGCAGCAGGTTAAAGGTTTAGTATAAAGCAAAACAAAAAAATCTATTGTATCATACTTGATCACTGCTCACCTGTTGAAGTAAGTACTTCTGCTTGCGTCGCACTTCACGGCTCGTTGCCGCTAGCCTCTTCACCTGGGACGTGAGCTGTAACGCACAAATTGAATATGTTATGAGTTATGACTAATGTACCACACAGAAATAAATCCTCTCAAAACCTACGGTCCTGGTGAAAAACTACTAAGTATTCATAACAGAAATGTTGCCTGAAATTGTTTTAGTTAAGTTTATTCTTGTTAACCATCACACATTTAGCAGGATTTAGCAGGGGTGCCCGGGTTCATGGGGTGAGTTTGTCCAGGTCTTGGAGGCGGATGGCCAGGATACACTTAACCCCAGATTCCTACCCACCCCAAACCCTTTTCCTTCCCAGAACTCTCCTCTCCTTCCTTTCCTCACAAAAACCCTCCACACAGCATCCCCAAAGATAGCATAGGTCCTGAGGGAAATTATTTTCCTCAGGGCCTCCTGTGTGGAGTTCATATAAAAAAGAAAAAACACCCTTTTACCGCAGGAGTAGGCAGAGAGGGTAGACTGTCACACAACTCTGTCTCGGCACACACTCCTTGCTTCATTCATATTCATACATCGTCTCATACATACCCCTGACATGATCCAAATCAAATATTTGATTTACTTGATCGTTCTACGTCTTCCTCGGGCTTCCCTGACTTCTTCTACCATTAAAATCCACATGATATTCTCTTTACACTCCTTTCTTCTTTCATCTGCTCTACAGGCCCAAATCATCTAAGAGTCCCTTTCTTAATCTTCACCATTATACTTACAGCCTTGCATTCTTTCCGGATCTCCACAAATGTGGAGATACAACATAGGAGATACAATTGTAAATAGTTTTATTTTATCACAGATCTCATTTCTACAACATTCAGACTTGTTCATTCATCTGCCAGTTAAATGCCTCACTGCCGTACATCAGGGTTTGTATCGGCACAGCTTTGTGAACTGCTAGCTTCTCTTCATAGGATATTTGACATATTTATTTTACAATGACAGTTGTTTAACCCCTAGGGGCCGGACCTCTGCATTTGCAGTGTTGAAGCATCAGGCCCAATTGTGTCTTGTACGTTTATATTGCCTTATGATATTACCTCTACTAAATTAGTTAAAGACAAACATTAAAATATCACTATCGAGTATGGTATTGTCTATGGGATTTAACAAAAACATATTTTTATTTGTTGAAGTTTCTTGTCGGCCCTTATGGGTTAACCGATAAATTGCAATCCCATAAAGATTCTATCAAAAGTTCAATCAAATAGATAAGAGAGATTGCAAAACTTGAAAGATAATTGATTGATCTATTATCTATATAAAAGAAAAATTATTTTTCCAGCAAATAGTCCAGGGAGTCCAGGACAATATTATTTTTTTCTAGCAAATTGTCATAACAGGGGGGCTAGATTGTCATACAGGGGGGGTAGCACAATATTATTAATTTTTCCAGTAGATTGTCATACAAGGGGGGGGCTAGCAAAATGTTATTAATTTTTCCAGTAGATTGTCATACAAGTGGGGCTAGCACAGTATTATGTAATTTTTCCAGTAGATTGTCATGCAAGGGGGCAGTGGCGGTCCTTCCCTCAGGACAATTGGTCAAAAACCTCCCAAAATTATAAGATGACAGTAAAACATAATATTATTATGAAATATTAAGGAAACAAAACAACTGGTATTATTCTAATGTATTTGAAATGCACCGTGAGAGATAGCCGGCAGCGGCAAGCAGTGACATCTAACATCTTAAATGGAAGCTTTCTTTCCCACGCCTACGGTTGGCTGGGTCAAATTATGAAATGCTCCAATATCATATCTTCTGTCTCTTTACGCACTACACAATAACGAGATGGTACTATGTCCCTTTGTAAAAAGTTTTCGGATTCTGAAGACGGTTTGGGTCAGAGCCGTGAGGGAGACAGAGCAAGCTGAAAATCATGCGTCTGAAAGAGATGGTTTGATAAACGTAGGTTGATTTCGCTTATTTTACGCCTGTCGCATAAAATAATTTACTATATTAAATGTAATTTGACGTATGTGGGTGAATTTGACTCTCAAACTTGTGAGGTTCCTACAAATGAATATTATTATATTTAATTTGATATATATTGTATCATAGGTAATGTCATTTTTATAAATGACCTTCCACTTTTGGACTCCTAGAGCCGCCTCTGCAAGGGGGGCTAGCATAATATTATTAATTTTTCCAGTAGATTGTCATACAAGGGTGGCTAGCATAATATTATTAATTTTTCCAGTAGATTGTCATACAAGGGTGGCTAGCATAATATTATTAATTTTTCCAGTAGATTGTCATACAAGGGGGGCTAGCATAATATTATTAATTTTCAGGTAGATTGTCATACAAGGGTGGCTAGCATAATATTATTATTTTTTCCAGTAGATTGTCATACAAGGATGGCTAGCATAATATTGTTATTTTTTCCAGTAGATTGTCATACAAGGAGGGCTAGCATAATATTATTAATTTTTCCAGTAGATTGTCATACAAGGGTGGCTAGCATAATATTATTAATTTTTCCAGTGGATTGTCATATAATGGTGGCTAGCATAATATTATTAATTTTTCCAGTAGATTGTCATACAAGGGGGGCTAGCATAATATTATTAATTTTTCCAGTAGATTGTCATACAAGGGGGGCAAGCATAATAATATTAATTTTTCCAGTAGATTGGGCCTGGTATTAGTATTATAGCATATATTATGACCGCAATGATAAGGAATCTATATCGGTAGGATAAACTTTTTTTTTTTTTTTTTTTTTTTTTTTTTTATTTATTCTATTTTTACAATTTTACAAAGTTAGGTATAAGTATAATTATTTTTTTAATTATGTACATGTAATGCAAATATTTTTTAATGGTGGTAATAATACCTCTCTAATTGAGAATTTCTCGTGTTTAGGGAGGGAGTACTAACACAATTGATATTTTGATATATGTTTAATTGATGCTACCATTAATTGATGCTACTTAGCTGTCTATATTTGATTATACATGTCCAGAGTATAAATAGCGATTGATAAATGAATCAATGTCTCAGTAATACATACCCCTTCAATCATCTTCTGTTTCTCCTGTAGCAGGGCATCTTTCTCCCTGGCCGTGTTCCTGTGCTGCTCTTGCATCTCGCCCATGCGCCGCCACAGGTTCTCGTCACCGGCGCCCGGGCCCCCGCCGCTGGCGTCCCCGGTCTCTGAGGGGGTACGTTGGGCGGCGGAGGCAGCGGGTGCGCCGTCCTTGGCGCGCGCCAAACGCCGGTTCTCCTCCTGGAGGCGTGTCACAGCGGTGACCAGCTCTGCCGTCTCCGAGCGCCATTGCTCCTCGATTATCTCCAGCTCCTGCCAAGATGGAGCAGGTTAATAAAATGTAAATCAGGCCGTCTGTTTTAATGCTATCTATTCAAACAAGCGGTAAGTCAAAACACAGTACTTGTGTTTTTGGCAACATTTGTTTACGATTGACATTTGTCATGTTGAATGAGTCGTTTCTATGACTCATTTTGTATTCAGCAACTCAACTGAGAAACGATTTTCCAGCCTTTGTGTTTCCTCCCTCCTAAAGTGCCCTTGAGGTGATTTTCTCACAAAAACTAGTGCTATAGAAATGATCCAAACATTATTACATGTTATTATGGTAAATTTTCGGGATTAGTGTCCATGGTTATTACGAATAATTTTTAGAAAAAAACTTTAGATTCGCCTTAATCACTATAAAAGGAAACTTTTTGCATCACGGCTGGTGGAAAATAATGCATTTTAAGTTTCAATGTCGTTAAATAAAATTTCACTTCGCGAACCGACACTACGACAGCCCGCCCGCTGCCTCCCGCCATTTTGTCACTGTTAAAATACGTTTTTGAATGGTTTGTTTGGCTACGCAGGGTTTGTGTAGCGGGCTTGTGTATGTTATCTTTACTTTAAAAAACAGCCTACGTTTTTGAATGGTTTGTTTGGCTATGCAGGGTTTGTGTAGCGGGCTTGTGTATGTGACAAAATGGCGGGCGGACTGTCGTAGTGTCGGTTCGCGAAGTGAAATTTTATTTAACGACATTGAAAATTAAAATGCATTATTTTCCGCCAGCCGTGATGCAAAAAGTTTCCTTTTATAGTGATTAAGGCGAATCTAAAGTTTTTTTCTAAAAATTATTCGTAATAGCCGTGGACACTAATCCCGAAAAATTACCGTTATTATTACAACATAGGTTTCTTTACGACCCAGGTTCAATTCTTCCTTTTCTCAAAGAGACCCTCCACACAGCATCCCTATAGATGACTCCTGTGTAGTTAATATAAAAAATAAAAGCATGAAAGTTTATTTTTTTCATCAGTAATGTAAGTGTTTTTTTAAACTAAGTCATGTAAAAACATTAGGATTCCTCCAAGAAATTATGAATGGAACCGTTTTCCGAAGAACATATTTTCCTACCTTTCTATTTTTGGTCAAACAAATATCGTCATTGGCAATCCCGAAAACAAAGATTGATTGTTTACTGACATCCAGAAGGTTTTTAATTTTAAATAAAATAGACAAATTATGAATAACTTTTGAAAATTCATCAAGAACGAAACAGATATTTAAGACTATTAAACTAAGGGTAAAAATGTACAAGTCCGCTTCACGGATAATATGGAATATTCCTTGTCGAAGTTCGATACACGGATAAAACCGAATATTCCTGTTTTAATTAATAGACAATCTAATATGACATTTGTTAGAAGTACCAACCTTATAAAATAAATTCTTGTCGAAATAAAAACCAAAGTACCTAATTTGAATAATTCCCGGTACTATTGGTACTAGGTTGAGTTTCAAGCTGTGGAAACTGCGTGTTATCATCGTATGGATTATATGTACTGCTAAATTTTGAGGGGCTCTTTTGATATACATCCCAGGTTTTGAATTGTTTATATGGCAAGCAGGGTTTGTCTAAAGGGTGTGTGTAATTATTGTAATATCTTTCTTTCCATGTTCTTCTGTTATAAATACAGATTCCATTTCAATAATCACTTCATAACATGAATAAATTATTGTTTTATACATGGCAATAATAATTTTTCCATGATTGGCAGCATTGATTGTCTATGAAATGTAATATAAAAATATAAGGCTTAGTACAGTTCATATATCGCATAAGTGAATTAATTTTAACAAAATTAAAATGTAAAATGCTTATTTTTTCCTCTCCCCCGATATAAATACTCACTTTTCGTAATAATAACGCTAAATCTAACCTTTTGAATATGAGATATTCCGTATTAACCGAGAAGCATAGTAAGACAAGTTTAATAAACTAAAAACCAATGTATAGTTTAAGTTGAATATAATAAATTCTATTTTTTCAATACCTACTTTCAAGAAGTGTATCATGTACTTTCCTACTATCAATTTTATTTTATAAAAGAAAATTATGTACTTTTATGTATTAGTTTTACCATATTTCATATGGCATTAAAGGTAAGCAAATCCGCATTTGGTAAATATGCAGTTAGTCCACCTCACGGATAATACGGAACGTTCGTGTTGTCGAAGTTTGATGCACGGATAATACGGAATGTTCCTTTTTTAACTAATAGACAATCAAATATGACATTTGTCGGAAGTACCAATCTTATAAAATAAATTCTCTAAAATAAACTCGCTTTTCATCATACTTTTAAAAAACATCCCAGGTTTTGAATGGTTTGTTTGGCTACGCAGGGTTTGTCTAGCGGGTTTGTGTAATTATTTTAATACATTTCTTTCCATGTTCTACTGTTATAAATACAGGTACAAATTTGTCAATGATGCATTCACTTTGTTTTATGCAAAAATATTTTTTCTATGATTGGCAGCATTGTCTATGAAATGTTAAAATTAAAACGATGGATAAACAATGGCGTTACCGCGAGAGTGAATTAATTTTAACAAAATTAAAATGTTAAATGCATATTTTTTGCATGTTTTTTGGTCTCCCCCGACATAAATACTCACTTTTCGTAATAATAAAGCTAAATCTAACTGTTTGGATAAAAAGTATTCCGTATTAACGAGTAAGCGGTTTAATGCATTAATAATCACATTTTTACCATTACAACGATTGGAACTATGGACCTACTTATAAAAAGAGTAATAAAAATTCTATGACTCCTTGTTCAATTTTTTGTTACTTTATATTCAAGAATACTTCATGGAGAGGCGCACGCAATAGTGTCAACAAATATGTGATAAATTAGGTATAGAAACAGGTTTCATGGTGAAATTATATGCTTAGGTGATATGAAAGTTTTTCAAGCATTATAACTTTACAACTTGATATGAATTTAGTATTGATTTAGATTTTTAAAGATGTTGTGAAATAATAAGGTCACATTTAAAAGCAATATAAAACGGTTGACCTTTGCAACAAACTATTTAAATGTCAGATGCATGAACCCGACAAACCTTTTCAAATCGTTGTCGATATTCTGCCTTCTCCAGCTTGTCATTTTCCAGTTGTGAGATTTTATCATGCAGGTCTTGAAGGGTGGAGTTTTCTCTCTCATTTCGTGTGGCCAAGTTCTCCAATAGTTCCAGGGCGTTGATTACTTTCGGTAGGAAAGAGGTGAGCGCCTCCGCCCCGTATTTGTCTATAATAATTTCACACTCTTTGCCTATATCGGATGCAATGTCGTACACATCTACCACCGTCACATCGTCGCCATTCTCCGCATCTGACATTTTCGATGCGTATCGCCTATAGAGTGGCATAAATCTGCTTTCTTGTTTTCTATTTACGATTTTTATCTGCAACTGATTCAGATGTCACTTAGCCGCCATCACAAATCACAAATTGTCACAAATCTTTATTGGCTAATTATATTTCTCTATGGAATTTCATTGTTGCCAGTACACGAATAATGTTGCAATTTTTTTTTATTATCAGCGTTGACTTTTTTATTAAAAAATTATGATTTTACCATTATTTGCAAGTAGCGTTAAACTGGTAGCAAGCATTCGTAGAGAAGAAGAAAGGGAGATATGTAAATACTAATGTTAGAGGGAGCGCACTAATATTGAAAACGATAATAATTAAGTGAAATTGTGAAAATGTTTAATAAAAACACGACTTGTTTAATAGAGCAAAAAGCAGCATTTTGAAGAAACTCTTTATTTTTTTCTTCATACATATAACTTGTAAAATAACAGAAAAAACGTGTTTATATACTTGGCGATTTTTTCTCCGTTAGAGTTTCGGCTTGGCAAATGCATATATATATTATTTTCAAGAATAACATATATTTTTGAGCTCAAAACAAAGTGTTTTAGGAAAATAAAATTTGGGAGGCGATATGGGTACCGCCGCCCGGCGAACCATTTATTGAATAACCAACACCTCTGCCATAGGTCACCCCAAGTGGTTCGATACGTTTGGTGACTTAGCAGGGATGCCCGGGTTCATGGGGTGATGTTTGTCCAGGTCTTTGTGGTGGATACGTCTGCCCACCTGCTGCGTGGCAGGCGGATCGAGAGAGACTAGTTTAGGGAGGCTTTTTGACCTTTCCAGCCGGACTCTCTTGACCCATTACACTGCCGCCCAGATTTCTACCCACCCCTAATACCCTTTTCCTTCCCATAACTTCCTATCCTTCCCTTCCTTAAAAAGATCCTCCACACAGCATTCCCTAAGACGACGTAGGCCCTGAGGGAAATTATTTTCCTCGGGGCCTCCTGTGTGGAGCTAATGTAAAAAAATGGTAGAAAGCCGGAATGCCGAATCCCAAAGAAGTGATTAATTTATTTCGAAAAATCGATATGAACCTTTTTCTAGTGTCGCATGAATGAAAAGAAAAGAAAAGAAAGGAAAATGAAAAGAAAGATCCGAATCCCGATAGAGGGTTATCCCGTATGGCTGCGGTTGTCCACCTTTTTGAGCCTGCGTACCCCTTGACTCTTACTATAAATTTGTTGTACCCTCCACCCATCTTGTGTTCACGTGTCATGAAATACGTGTTTCATTTGTAATTTTATAATACTCTCATTATTACATGATTTTATCAATCAAGTCACACAAATATTATTATTGTATTTTTGTACAGAGTGTAACACGACTTCAGCCATTACATTTTAAACCATTGCTGCCATTTGGGATTGATGTTTTTAATAAAATTGTCAAAATCTCGAAGAGAAAAAAACTCAAGATTGTAAGTACCTTTTGAGACTCTAAAAAAGCTTTTTTTCTCAAATTTTGTCACGACGCTTACCTAACCTAAATGCCTAGTAAAATTTAACTCGAAAATATGAATCACCTACATATTTTGGATTTATAAATTTGGGAGGCGGGATGGGTACCGCCGCCCTGGGAACCTTTATTGGATAACCAACACCTCTGCCATGTGGTTCGCTACGTTTGGTGATTTAGCAGGGGTGCCCGGGTTGATGGGGTGAGGTTTGTCTAGGTCTTGGAGGCTGATGACCAGGACACACTGAATCCCAAATTCCTACCCACACCTAAAACCCTTTTCCTTCCCAGAACTCTCCTCTCCTTCCTTTCCTTAAAAAACCCTCCACGCAGCATCCCCAAAGATGACATAGGCCCTGAGGGAAATTATTTTCCTCAGGGTCTCCTGTGTGGTGCTCATGTAAAAAAAAATAACTATACACTTTTTTGTTTTTTAAAAAATAGATAAACTAGTAAAATATGTAAACTAGTCCCAGCGAGACCTCGTACGGACATCATCGACATTCATCATCTTACTTCTCGCGCGACTTGAGGACTTACATTAATTATGTGAGCAGTTTTTCTTATGCTACGTCCAGACTGAAGCCAACCTTCCAACTCTGAACTTGTTCGGAGTTGGAAGGTTGGCCGATCGTGTGGTCGCTGCGGCCAACCCTCCAACCCCGAATTCCGTACTCCAAAATGGCGGACATGAAACAGCTGTAGCTACGCTGTATCTTTTTCAGTTGCCTACAATTATACACGACATGTTTTCAAACAATTGTTATACCACTCTCCATAATAATATAGTCATTTTAATAGTACGCGGCACGGTGTTGACAGCTGCGGCAGGCTGGTTCGTGTGAGTTGGCCGTCGGGATCGCCTTGAAGGCGATCCCGGGCCAACGCGAACTCCAACCGTCCAACTCGAACTTCCACCGCACGAACACCCCTCCACACGATCGTCCAAACGTTTGAAGTTGGAACGTTGGCCGCAGTGTGGGCTTACCATTACAATCTAGACCCCTCCCCCCCTTGGTGAGGGGTCTAGATTGGTCTAAATTTGGGCCACTTCGTATATTCTTTTCAAGTAACGTGAGATTTTGCTGAACCCCCCCCCCCCTTTTGAGCTCACGTAATTAATGTATGCCCCCTTGTGAAAACGAAAAAGATACTAGAATGATGACTGGGACTAGTATATTATCACGATTATGTATGGATATTTTAAATATCCACCGTTTTATGTAGTTCATTTATGTGTCCACCACTATGAACCAAAAGATCTATGGTCTGTGAACTGTCAAACAAGAGTGCAACATCTATGGGATCTATGTGCGCTTATTATTATTTATTTATGTTTTATGTGCCAACATGTGCCAATGTGCTAAATGCTAAACAAACCGTCAAACACCAAAAGTTAAAACGATAATGAATAATGATTGGTTTATTTATGCGATAATGTATACTTGCAAACAATAATGTTGTCGTGGAATTTTTAAATTGATAGGTCGTCTATTTACTATAACTGTTGAATGTCTGATTTATTATTGCGTTTTCTCTATTCTCTTGCGATAAACCAAAACAATGAAAAAATGCCAAATGATTATAAAATTAGAGTTTGCGCCTGGGAATTGTGCAATTTGTAAATCAGATGACGATGAATTAAAAACTATAGAGCACAATTATTTAGGTAATTATCGGTTCTGACTGGCCACGCTTATTACGAATAATTTTTAGAAAAAAACTTTAGATTCGCCTTAATTACTATAAAAGGAAACTTTTTGGCTTTGGGGCGGCGGAAAATAATGCATTTTAATTTTCAATTGCATAAAACCAAAATTCTCTTCGCGATCCGACACAGCGAAAATCCGCGGCCGTACCTGTCACTGTGATGTTGGTATCCTTTATAAATTAACAAGAGCTAATACGACTGTAGCCGACTTCGCGGGATACCTACATGAAATACCGCGAATCACAAACCATGTTACACAAACCTAGCGTAGCCGCTAAACCACTTGAAAATTGGGATGTTTTTCTTGCCTTGACGCGAGTAGGCGTTATAAAGGGGCACTTTCTTTTGTATCACAAACCATGTTACACAAAAATATTTTCCACTTCCTCCAATGCAAATAGTTGTCCAATGTAATTAAGGTGAATCAAAAGATTTTTTCAAAAAAAAGTGCGTATTAACCGTTGACAGTGATCCCCAAAATTTACCAATAATACTATTATTAAAAAAAAATAACACAAGAATCGTGTCCTTATAAGATTTATAAACTAATTTTATAAATAAAAAGAAAATACTTTGTTTTATGTCACTTTATTGATATTTTATAGTCCACTGGTTTCGGTACCTCCGTGCAATCATCAGGACTGTTATAAAAATACTATCAAATACAAAAGAGTACACATACTTACTGTGGCATAGCTAGCATGGGTGGCACCCCGGGCAGATGTCACCCCCCCCCCCCTTCCCCTATTATAGTTAAGAGAAATTCAAAAAGCTAATTTCGACTTCAAAAAAGGGCGCTAGAGAATTTCAGAATATAGAGCCATAGAGTTACGAAAATATAAATAACAGACCGTGTTCATGTGTATGCAATATCTTGGTCGAGTGGCACCCCCCTTCGGGTGCCACCCTAACTATAAAGGTATTGTTCAAAATTATAGCTTACTTTGTAATAGGACTCCATAGACCATTTGGTGATGTTTTATGTGTAAAATATACCTATAAATATTTTATTACATTACAAACAAATTGGTTTTCACTTTGGTACAAATCATTATAGATAAAAAAAATGTCCAGGGCCAAAGTGTAAGTTTCCTTTTGATAAAATATTCTTCCACACAAAATACAATGAGATAAGAAGATGGGGAAGAATCGTGTCATTTATACATATGTATTTATGTTTTATACATATTTATACAGTCGGGTCCCTTACAAAAAAATTGGTATACAATATTCACTTATAAATATTTGACAGCAATACCTTTTCAGGCATTTAAATAGGGCCGGCGTAACCCTTCCTGCCCAAAGTGTGCTAACAGGGTAAACTTTGCAGTAAGCCTGGCGAATGTACCAGCGACGGGGCCATGCATCTCGCAAGCAACTCACAAAACAAAACCGTTGATGAAGAGATACTTGAAAGCTGCGTCAGTAGCTTGAGAAGCATCTGTGCCAGACTAACTTATCCTTACAAGACAAAACTGTTGGTATAGAGATACGTGGAAGCTGCGTCAGTAGCTTGAGGAGCATCTGTGCCACACTAACCTATCCTTACTTTTCCAGTTGGTAAACTCAGAAGACAAAACCGTTGGTGTAGAGATATGTGAAAGCTGCGTCAGTAGCTTGAGGAGCATCTGTGCCAGACTAACCTATCCTTGCTTTTCCAGTTGGTAAACTCAGAAGACAAAACCGTAGGTGTAGAGATATGTGAAAGCTGCGTCAGTAGCTTGAGGAGTGCCGCCTCCTTCCGTCAGCTGGTAGAGGCGGCTGAGAAGATCCAACAGAAAAATGCATCGTACTTGAAAAATGGTAACAACCCGATTATTTGTTTAGTAAATTTACAGAAAAGTGGGACACGGTTAATTCGCACTTAAAAAAAAAAAACACTGTCTCAGATAATAATGAGAAGTGAGTTATTCGGTTTCTGGAAACGGAAAATAATGATGGAGTTTTATCTACCATTATCCTTGTTTTGGTGTCATCAATTCGTTCTATGAGGGGGCATTCATGTATTACGTAATGCAATTTTTTAAGATTTTTGACCCCCCCTCCCCCCCATATAACGCGCCGTAACGTTTTTCCGTATCACAGACAATCATCAGACAGCAGACAATCATTTAAATTCCTAACGATATGTCATCGGCGTAAAATGACATAAAAATATGTTTCAAAACAGGTGATTTTTGTAACTAGTTATTTACATTCAGCTTCTGTGATTGTTTGCATAAATACCTCCACCAACTATACAGTTACAAACGAAATAAAAATAAATTAAATCACTATCTAGTATCTTAAGTGTTTGTAGCTATACACTGTATAGTATAGAGTGAAGTCAATATTATTACTTTAACAATAGGATTACTTCAGATTTATTCGTGTCACCCACTCCCGCTTACTTGGAAATTTTCGATTTGCCATCTCGCTAGCTCGGCCAGCCGGTAGGTATAACCATGTTAATAACTTCGCTTCATGATCTGGGTAATGGACTTTTTTTATATTGTAAAATACCTTTGAATCTTGAGTCGTTTTATTTACAATAACTTTTTATAACAACATTTGATCAACACTTAATAAAGTATTTTGGCCCGGTCCCCGCTTAGGGTTTAAACGAACTTTCCACTAGGGATTGTTTAATGCGAGAGTTGTTGTGAACATTAGTTCACAACAACTTGAAAGTTTCTATAAAATTGTTTCAGTTTTTTTTTTTATCTCCACTAAATTCCTGTAGTTTTAAATGGGGTAACTTAATTTCAAATTTAGCTTGTTCTACGGATTCCATCGCACCTTTTGCTGTGGCTAACACTGTAAAAAAAAACTGATTTTCAAAAGTTTCACGCTGAATTTCGTTGTCTTCCATATTCAATTAGTCAATACTTTCTATTTGGCACTGGATTATTTCGAATTCGTCTAGTAAATCCTTGATTTTATCGTATCTCAATTTAATATCGTTAGCCGATAGTGTATTCAGAACCTGATTGAATCTAGTTAATTTGCCTTTTAAAACTTACCGTTTATTAACTAAGCTCTTTAATTTCTCCATCTTAAGTTTCTATCTGTCGACGACAATAATTCGATGAAAAAACAGAAAAAATATATTTTAGCTCGTACGTACTGGCGACGACACTCGATAAAAACCGCAAAAAAATATATATTCGTTCCTTTGTTTGCCGCGATTGTCAATCACTCGTAATGAAATTAAAATAACACAGATGTAAAACACAAATAACAGTTTTACCAGGGCAATGTTGACAAAATTCTTACAGATTCGTTTATAATAATTCAATTTGTTCAATGGTATTTATAATTTGTATTTCTGATTTTTTTTTATTATTTATTATTATTATTTATTTTTTATTTTTTTACTTGTATTTTTATTTTATTTTCTTCTTAATACCATATTTTATAAATATCTATGTGTTTTATGTATGTACTTACACACTATATAGGATGTGTGGGATTGCACTCACCTCCCCACATTCTGGAATAAAGACCTTTATTTATATTATTTATTTATTTATAACTTGCAAGTTGAAGTTACAACTGTGATTTATTTCTGTTATTAAATTATGACTTGCATTTTTTAATTGTAATGAAGATATAGTAGGTGACAACAAAACTGATTCTAAATTATTTCTCTTTAAAAATCATTAATTATTGAGGTTGTTCTTTAGGAATGGGATGAGAAGATGAGATGATGAGAAGGGAAAAAACATGGGCTCTTTTTCTTGTTGCTCTGATTGCTTTTTCGTTTTGGCTGCTAGATTTTATCTTTTGTATTATTTTGAATCCAATTTGTTCATCCGGTTCTGAAGGATCGTGATCGGTTCTGAAGGATCGATGTACCGACTGCAATTATTCATGTTGTACAAAGGAACTTCTTAGAAATCATTTGCTGACTCACAGTGACATAAAACCTTTTACATGTTTCTACTGCGACTATTCTTGTTCTGCAAAGAAGTACCAAAAAATCACATGTTTATAACAGCGGAAAAAAACCATTTTCCTGCCCAGAATGCAGTTATACAAGTTTTCAAAAGGAAAATTTAAAAATCCACAGTATGATTCACAGAAGAGAAAAACCTTTTTCCTGTCCCGACTGCAACTATTTGTGTTCTTAAAAGTGATATTAATATTATTAAGTATATTCAGAGAAACAAATTTTTAAATGTACCTTAAGTATACGCTGACATTTAAGAGGTTAAATAACACAAACTAAGAACCTTTTTTTTACCATTTCTCCCATTGTAAATAGTTGTTTCTTGTAGTTATATAGTTGAAATAAAGTGTAATTTCCATAATCTGTGCCCATTAAAAGTGCAGCGGATCATATTTACCAAATTAATCAGTTTCCAAAATATTTAACTATTATTAGTTTTAGTATGTTCTACGTCCGGATATTGAACACAGCAAGCCAAACTTCCAATTTGTTCAATAGTCCTTTCAGCCAATCAGAAGGGCCAATTTACCTATTTACCAAATATTGATCATCAAAGACCACTAAGTTACCACACTGTTTTTGCATACCCGCCTTATCAGCATTATCAAACACAGGGTATTTTTAATATCTATTCAAATAAGTTGTTGTGTATTGCAATGTTACTTAAAACAATAAATTTATTTTAGGAAAGTCTCCGAGAAAAGGTGTTCTAAATGCCAAGAAAAAGTGCCATTCCAAAGCAAAACAAAAATCTCATGGCACCAAAGAGAGCAACAAACATACAGGGAAAATCGCCCAGCCAACAGAAATAATTGTGGACAATAAGCAATGTAGCAGGCCAGAAGCCAACCATCAAATTGAAGTTAAGTTAGAACCGTATCCTGAAGAACTTTATGATAATTGGTCAAACCTGTCTGATCAATCATTATCCGAAGTACGAGAAGATTCAAATAGTGTAGATAAGTATGACACCTTTGACGATAGAGATCAGGTAACAGACAGGGAATCTTTTACAACTTCAGCTCAAATGAGTCGTCAATTTGAAGTTAAATTGGAACCAAGTGAAATATTTAATTTGTCAAATTTATCTGATCAACCATTATCCAAAGTACCAGAACATTCGAATAGTGTAGACAAGTATGATATATTTGACAATGGAGAACAGGTAACAGACAGGGAATCTTCTACAACCTCAGCCCAGATGAGAATAGCCACAGGATACAAACGAGAAGTAGAACAGAGTAAAAAGAAAGAAACCGTCATTATACCACCATTAAATAAATCCTGCAAGATGTGTCCTATTTGCAGTCAAAAGTTTCAAGAGCGGTGCTCGTTGTCAGTGCATTATGACAACCACTTTCCAGCTTTTGTTTGTGAAATTTGTGGAGCATCGTATTCTAAGGTGCGAAGCTACTACAACCATCGAAAAATGCATTTAGGTAATAGGCACGCTTGCCCACTTTGTTCTAAAACTTTTGCAACATCTAGCAGCAAGTTAAGCCATATACTGTGGAATGATTTGCCGGCCTCTGTGTTTCCTCCTTCCTACAACATGGGTCTCTTCAAGACCAATGTTCATTCCTTCCTCTCCTCAAAAAGACCCTCCACACAGCATCCCAGATGACATAGGCCCTGAAGGAAATTATTTTCCTCAGGGCCTCCTGTGTGGAGTTAATGTAAAAAAAAAAAAAAATACGGGTTCATCACAATAAAATAAAGCCGATGGGGTGCTCTGAATGCGATGCCAGGTTTCATAGCTCAGAGCTCAGAAGAAGGCACATGGCTTCCAAGCATGGAAAAGAGTGCACCATGTATCAGTGCCCCTTTTGCGAAATAACATGTTACAGTTCGTTTAAACTGAATATCCACATTAAGAGGCATGACAATATAAAGAGCTGCTTCTGCACCATATGTGATAAGGGTTTCTTTGGAAAAGCAGAGTTGAGACAGCACATGGTCATGCATACAGGTCAGTTTCCTGCTTTATTTTTCAAGTGTTTGTATAGCTAACTTTCTCCCTGCTGCAGAATATAATACATAGTTACAACAACGCATCAACTCGAATCCACTTTACTCTAAGCTTTCATTAAATACTGTACAGTTACTTAGATATTCGATATCTCATCATGAACACTGCTAAATGTTATGTGATGATTACCTTCACTAGAAATAAAATTAAATTTGACCTTAACTACCTTATAGCCAGCCAATCACTCAAAAGGGTTACTCAAATTCGTGATCTAGGTGTTCTACTTGATAGTAAACTTACATTCGAGGCACATATTAACATGATTGTGAAGAAAGCCCTTAGAATGTTAGGATTCTTATTCCGCATAGGAAAAGAATTCAAGAACATTCAAACACTTAAAATATTGTATTTTTCATATGTTCGCAGTCATCTTGAATTTGCTTCTCAGATATGGAATCCTCAATATAAAATTTATATTAAACGCATTGAAGCCATCCAAAGAAAATTTGTCCATCATTTAAATTTCAAGTTTAATATTGGTTATAGTGACATAAACAGCTCGCTGGATCTTTATGGACTTAAATCATTAAAAATTAGAAGAGACTGCAGATATAATATATCTTCATAAAATTATCAATGGTTTTATTGATTGTTCGCCCCTTTTGGCTGAGATTAATTTTAGAGTCCCAGGTGTTAGAACCAGAGAAAAATCACTTTTTCATCTTCAAAAATTTTCTACTAATCGCAGACAAAATGCTTTCATATTCAGAGCATGCAATGTATTTGATAAGAATTTTAATAATATAGACATATTCTCATGTAATTCAAGTTCCTTTAAAAAGTATGTCATAGCTAACATTAAATAATTATTTGACCGTGTTGCAAGTTATTATGTTATTGCTGTGAATCCTTTCCATTTACATGCTTGTCATTTGACTTACTGTTGTGTTCACTCTGGGTTGTAGGTATGTACATATTAGTACATATATTATTATTATTGGGAGTGAGAATAGATTTCTGACTCTGATTACTTTATGTTTTGAAATTTAGTAAGCAGATTATTAGTTTATATTGTGTTTTTATATCTTTTTTTTTCAATTTTCAAGGATATAATTTTGTTAACTTCTTACGGGTACCCCTTACTTTTTTAAACTTTTTAATTATAATTTTAATTACTTATGTGAAAATCTGTTATTGGATATTATGTGTATTATTAATGTTATTATTTTAAGTGTAAAATATCTGTTGACTTTCCCCATCAAATAAAATAAAAATAAAATATTCTATGCAAGGATGAGCACCCTGCGTACCTTCATTGAATCTTTAATTATTAATATTATTTTACGTCTGTGGTGTTAGAAACTTTGTGGTATATGAATAAATCATTTCAAATAAGCATTTTGATGTTTAATCAAAAATAAATATTTCAGATGCTGGTAAGTACAAATGCAGCGAGTGCGGAAAGGGTTTCCCTCGCCTGGTAAGTCTCACAAAGCACTTGAAGAGTCACAACAACATCAAGGACTATGTGTGTGCACTATGTAACAGAGCCTTTGTGCAAAAAAGTACTTTAAAGACACACATGAAAGTGCACGCTAAGATCTCTAGTTGATTATTCTTTATATTAGTGATGTACTTATAGGTATTTTTATTTTATTTATTACATGTAAAAAAACAATTGCTACTGTATTTGTTTTTTTTTCGCCTACCAGTATCCCTGTGTTGTACTTTTACAGGGGTAAGTAAATTATGAAACATTTGTAAAAGTGTCTTAACTAAATACGGCAACAAAATATTCCTCTGTGAAAAAGGGCGAACTTTCCTTTGCCGCATTTGGACTACGCAAATATGTTCATAACGTGGCGGGCAATTCGTGCTCCCATGTAAAAAGGTCTGTTCATTCAAAAGCAGATTTTGCTTTTAAGAACTAAATGGTGATATTATAATGCGAGATGCCTATATACTGTCAGATTGATTTTTTAACGAATCACAGTCATCTTTTCCCTCTTTGCCCTCCATAGTTTGGTTTTACCCCTGATCTGTATTATTTATTTATTTTTTATTTAAGTACATAAAACAGGCATTATGCCCAAAAATTTATATACATGGATGATTTAAATTACAAAAATAATATCAGTAATAATTAGCTACTTGTAAATATGCAAAAGTGAATGACGAACAAGAATGAGTAACAGGTAGAGTACAAAAGAATCACCAACAATTTATTATTGGCACCTGTGCTGATGGGACAACGATTTCGTAGGTACAATATTTCCTGTCTTTGAATAAAGGGATTCATCACAATATCAGCTTTATACGATTGATGGTAAAATATATTTTTTAAAGTGATTGAATGGGTTATTAAAAATGTCAATTTCATTATTAGAGCAGTGTATGGTGTTATAATGTCTTAATGTTCGTGGTAAAGGGGAGAAATATCCTGTATTTGTGTGGTAGGTAGATATATAGAAAATATCTTGCATCCTCCTTGTTGAATTTCTTGACGGTGTGTTAATGTAAATTTGGGATAAAATGTTTGGTGTATCAACTGATGCATGTATAATTTTGTGCAGAAGCAATAAATCAGAAAGTTTCCGTCTTCCTGTCAGAGAGTGTAGTGTAGAATTCGGTCTTTATACATTCCAAATTGATCAGATATACCTTCGCGATAAGCAATAACCCGGGTTAATTTTCTTTGTATGGATTCAATTCTATAATTATGAATCTCATAATTGGGAGACCAAATAGTGGATCCGTATTCGAAAATACTTTGCACAATTGATTTATATAATGTTAAAGTTAATTCTGCACTTTTAAAGCAATTTGTGATTCTAAGCGTTAATCCTAATATTTGTGACGCACTTTTTGAAATTGCATCTACAAGTTTATTGAAGCTAAGTGATGAGTATCTGTATCTTCGTGTCTATCCATTTGGATGTCTATGTGTACATTTTATTTCTTTTGTGTTTAACTTTTAGATTTATAAAGGGTGTCCGGGGGTAAAATGCATTAACTTCGGGAGGTGATCCTACATGATAGATAGTACAAGTAAAAAAGATGAATAACTTTTTTCGAAATTCCAACTTTTTCTGGTAAAAAGATAAAATTAGACCGGCGTGTGCGGGCGGCATTATCATTTTCCGATGTTGCCGAATCCCCGTTCCAAGCGCTCAGTGTCGGTGTCGAATTCGGTTGAATGGACACTATTTTTGAAAGGATACAAAAGCAACCATCTTTGCATTGCTTTTTCGTTGGCCTTTTTCTTTGCAAATTAATCACTTTTAACGACATTTCTAACGTTTTTCAATACAGAATACTTTAAACATACACTCAAAAAGAACGAAAATCGAATTATTTTATACGTATACAAAAAACACGGCTTAACAAAGCAACGTCTTTACGTCAATAGATGTAGAAACACACTAAACACATAAAAGCGCGCTGTGCTTGCCGTATGGGCGAAGAGGGGGTGTGAAGGGAGAGGGAAGGGACCATCAAACCCAGTGGCAAGATGTGATTTGTTATTATTTGGGGTCTCAGGTATAAGAATCCGGTCATAGTTGCCGGTCCTCACATTTTGCATATATCAACTGCCTCTAGCGCCTGCACTTGCCGTATGGGCGAAGAGGGGGTGTGAAGGGAGAGGGAAGGGACCATCAAACCTAGTGGCAAGATGTGTTTTGTTATTATTTAGGGTCTCAGGTATAAGAATCCAGTCATAGTTGCCGGTCCTCACATTTTGCATACTCAACTACCTCTAGCGCCCGGTCTATAGGAACAACTACATTTATTGTTATATAGTTGTAGACTTTCCTAACTGTAAAAATTGTGTTTATTTGTGCATAATTTTGTCATTGAATTATTGTGCCTGTAACAGAGGTATCAGCGTCTTCACAAGACTGTAAAAAAGTACCGGGTTTTGAGTGCACGCTCAGGATGATGAAATGGAGAAATAGAGCTGGCCTCCCTACATCCAGTGGTTGGTGGCCCTGGATGCGCCTAGTTTCTGCCTGAGCCTGGTGCCTTGGCAGTGTCCAGACCGCAGAGGTAGGCACCAGGTACTCGTTCAGGCAGAACTTCAGCAGGAGGCAGCATGGTTGAAGAAAAACTTCCGAAGAATTAAATAAGACGAGTTTGTTGAGTAGAGATGAACACTGATTTATTTTTGAAAATTTCGCTCCTTATATACCCAAATTTGGTACAAAATTTGGTCACGTGGTACAAATTTGGGGTGGGAGGTTTGACCTCGCCTGCAAGTATATAAGGGCAGGTTGCCCGTGGGCCACCTATTTTGCCGACCGTTTTCTTGTAACTGGTCGCTTAAAATTGAAAATTAAAAATAATTCTACAGAGTACATTTGTTATATACAGGTAAATGTCTTAATTCTAACATGTTTGTACAGTTATGTTTTATCCGCAGATTTTTGTTCTGGTGAATTTGTATTGATTTTAAGGTGAGTTTATAATTTGGTGATAGGTATTTGCCGTTTGGCGAGTTGTGGAAAGTTAAAATAAGAATCTAGTATTTTTCCCAGGTAAAACTTTTCCCTCGTAAAACTAGCTACTGAAACCTGTTTGTTTCATCGTCTTACGAGGTCCCTGGATTTTTAAAATGGGAAAAAACGGATTCTTGCAAGGAATTTTTCTAAGTGTTTTTTCTGGGCAAAAAACGCCCTAGCATTGTGAGTTTAAGGGTCAGAGACTCAAATTCTCTTTCCCTGGATGCCCTGCAGGACTGTGGAATGAAATATGTTTGTTTCATTGTCCTGCGGGGTGTGTAAGTTACATTAATCGAAAAAATGTACATTTTAAGTTTGGCCTTCTGCAGGGCTAAACATTTGCTTGGCGGCGGAGCAGACTCTTCTTGCCCCTTTTTCGGGCGGCAAAGGAGTGACTGCTGGGGGAGAAAAGGGAGTCTTCTTGCCTGGCGGCGAAGGAGGAAAAGGAGTAGACTCCGGTTTGCTTTTCCCTGGAAAGGTAGTTTGACTTTCCCTGGAAAGGTAGTTTGCTCTTCCCTGAAAAAGTAGTTTGCTTTTCCCTGGAAAGGTAGTTTGCTCTTCCCTGGAAAAGTAGTTTGCTTTTCCCTGGAAAGGTAGTTTGCTCTTCCCTGAAAAAGTAGTTTGCTTTTCCCTGGAAAGGTAGTTTGCTCTTCCCTGGAAAAGTAGTTTGCTTTTCCCTGGAAAGGTAGGTTGCTCTTCCCTGAAAAAGTAGTTTGCTTTTCCCTGGAAAGGTATTTAAAGGGTGCCTGCCTTCTGCAGAGGCTAAATATTCGTGCGCCTCCTGCAGAGGCTAAATATTCAAAACAATAGAATATGTAACAAATATATAAATTTTACATGAAATTATAAAATGTCCCCGGTGGCAACCTGCGACAGGTAGCGTTTATTTGTCGCACCGGGAACATGCACATTGTTAGGAAAACATTATTTTACATAATTTTATATAATAAGTATTAGGAAATTTTATACCTAAAGAACAAAATATCTTTTCACCAAATTTAGTCGCTGGCGGCACGGTACATTAGCATTTCGAGGCCAGAAATTTCAGTAAAATTTCCAAGAAATGACCTCAAAATTTAAAGGATGCCACCAGCCATGAACTTTGATGAAAGATGTTTTGAGGGTGCGAACACGTCCGTTACAGTGCCAATACCGCTTAATTTTGTTATTGAATTATTCGGTCAATGCCTTACTTTATCAACAAAGAACGGGCAGGCATTCAATAATGAGTATACCAGCTCGGCCGAGGTGGTAGCGAGGTCGTCTCTCCAGGCTGCTCTAATTCCCATTAAAACAGTGGGAACACTTCGGTCCAGCGATCCTTCTGGTGGCATTTGATCGCTGCCTTGAGCTGGCAGTGTAGCTTTTCCACCATGCCGTTTGCTGCAGGGTGGTATGCGGTGGTATGAATCTGAGTCGTACCTGCCAAGCAGTTCAATTGCCTGAACAGCCTTGACTCGAATTGTCTTCCCTGGTCAGTGGTGATTCGAAGCGGGGTTCCGAACCTGGTGATCCAACCCTGGTAGAATGCGCGCGCCACCATTTCTGCTTCTTGGTCCTTGATAGGGAACACTTCTGGCCATCATGTACCGGCATCCTTCTGACATGGGCATGATGATGATGTCAATATGTACATGTTCAAATCTGGATGAAGTTCTAGGAAACTTCCAAGGGGTGCTGACACGTGTCGTGACACCTTACTTAGTTGCCACTGGAGGCAGTTGCGTGCGAGTTTCCTTGTGTCAGCTTTGATGGCAGGCCAGACATAACGTTCAGTTATGAGTTTGACCGTTGCCTTGATGCCTGGGTGAGCCAGCTGATGGACCGCATTGAAAGCTGCAGAACGGAATTTCTTTGTGACGAAAGGTCTGGCTATATTTGTCGATAAATCGCAGTAGAGTTGGGTGTCGATGCCGGGAATGCGCACCTTTCTTAGCTGGAGGTTAGAACCTCCGTGTAAGCACTTTTCCAGTTCCTTGTCGTTCACTTGGTCAGCTGCTAGCGCTACGTAATCCAAGGGAGCGTGCCTGGAGAGGGCATCTGCGACGATGTTGTCTTTACCTGCCACGTGGCGAATGTCGGTGGTCAACTGGCTGATATAGTCTAGGTGGCGGAATTGTCTCGGTGAGCATTTGTCTGCTTTTTGTTGAAAGGCAAACGTGATGGACTTGTGGTCGGTAAATATGGTGAACGACCTGCCTTCCACCATGTGGCGGAAGTATTTCACAGCGAGATAAATGGCTAGGAGTTCTCTGTCGTATGCGCCATATTTATTTTCAGCTGCCGAAAACTTCTTTGAGAAGAATGCTAGAAGCTCCCAGTTACCTGCGACGAATCGATGGAGTGCGGCACCAGCTGTAGTATCAGACGCCTCGCTGACGATAGAGAGTGGGGCGTCGCACTTCGGGTGAACGAGCATAGCTGCCTGGGCAAGAGCTTCCTTGCACTTGCTGAAGGCTTCTACTGTTTCAGCAGTCCAAGACACGAGTTGTTTGCCTTTCTGGTTCCCTTTTAGTAGGTCATTGAGTGGAGTTTGTGTCCTCGCGGCGTTGGGGATAAATCTCCTGTAAAAATTTATAGCTCCCAGGAAACGGCGAAAGTCCTTGATGGAACCTGGTTGGCTGTAGTTGTTGATGGCTTCCACTTTATCTGGGAGGGGTGAAGTGCCTGCATCAGACACCATGTACCCTAGGAATTTGACCTCAGTCAGGCCGAATTGGCATTTGGCAGCATTAATGACAACACCATATTCCTGTAGGCGCTGGAATAATATCTTAAGGTGGGCCAGGTGCTTTTCCTCTGATGTCGAGGCAATAAGAATGTCGTCTATGTAGGCGTAACAGAAGTCCAAACCTCTGGTAACCTCGTCTATGAAGCGTTGGAAGGTCTGGGCTGCGTTGCGGAGGCCGAAAGACATCACTGGGAATTCGAAGAGTCCGAATGGAGTAGATATGGCCGTCTTTGGAATGTCGTCAGGAGCCACCGGAATCTGATTATAAGCCCGTACAAGGTCTATGGTTGAAAAAATCTTGGTACCTCTCAGTGCCTGAGCGAAGTCCTGAATGGGGCGTACAGGATATCGGTCAGGAATGGTTCTGGCGTTCAGCCCGCGATAATCACCGCATGGTCGCCATTGGTCATCCTTCTTGGGGACCATGTGTAGTGGCAATGCCCAGCAGCTCTCGGAAGGCCGGGCGATTCGTAAACGGACCATGGTCTCAAACTCCTTCTTGGCCCGTTTGAGTTTATCAGGAGCGAGGCGGCGGGGTCGTTCGGCAACTGGAGGGCCTGGAGCGGTTCGGAAAAGGCGACATACTTGAGTCGGGCTGCTGGTGCTGGTCGCCATCAGTGTGAGCCCGGGGCGTTTCCCTGCTCGAAGTTGCAGGGTTTCCTGCATGAACGCGCCTTGGTCCCGAAGTTCCAGTGATACCAGCACGTGTCTTCAGGTTGCCGACCCCTGGAACTGCTGCGAGAGCGATGGTCTCGCCAACGAGGGCTGGTACTCCTGGATTGTTGTTCTTTGGAGCGCAGCACCGATATTTCTCGTCGTAGGGTGGTCAGTTCTTCTTGGAGTGGCCTCATCATCTTCTCCATCTTGGTAACCAGACCGTCTTCAATATCAGGCGGTTTATCCATCGATGTCGATGACCCAATTGGGAGAGACATTGGGAGATAAATTATTTATAACTAATTTAAATCGTAATACGTTGAAAAACTCAATAAATTCGTATGTTGGGGGTCACCACTGTAGCAATCGGACGTGCTACGTAAACGTGTAAAAGAAAACACTAAAATTAACTGTTGATAGTTTTTACTAAGAATTAAAAATTCACAATGTTATCGGACATGAAAAAAATATATTTAAATAGATATGGGAGATTTTTGTGCGGGCCGCACAAATATCTGCCGCGGGCCGCAGTTAGATGACCATGGGGCTAGAGAATTTCTCCATATGTACAGGCTAATTTCGTCTATAAAAAGACCGTTAGACACGAAATTCTCCAGTTTCGGGGTATTCCACGGGAGCCATAGAGCTGTGCTCTTGGGGGTGACACTCGGTCGGGTGTCGCCCCCAATCGGGTGGCACCTGGAGCGGGCCGCCCCCCCTAGCTACACCACTGCCTTTGCCCATCCCTAGGTATATCTATAAGGGCAGTGTCATAAATAAAAAAAAACCAATCAGTGTTGACATCTTGGAAAATACATTTCTGCTAAAATCTACAGGAAAATGCGTCGGATTTCCGTACACCCGGTGTTCACCTCCCCGCGATACAAAATTAATTATTTATGCATTAAACCGCTTACTCGTTAATACGGAAAACTTTTTATCCCAACAGTTATATTTAGCTTTATTATTACGAAAAGTGAGTATTTATGTCGGGGGAGACCAAAAAAACATGCAAAAAATATGCGTTTAACATTTTAATTTTGTTAAAATTAATTCACTCGCACGGTAACGCCATGTTCATTCATCGTTTTTATTTTAACATTTCATCAATGCTGCCAATCATAGAAAAATATTTTTGCGTAAAACAAAGTGAATGCATCATTGACAAGTATTTGTAACAGTAGAACATGGAAAGAAATGTATTGAAATAATTACACAAACCCGCTAGACAAACCCTGCGTAGCCAAACAAACCATTCAAAACCTGGGATGTTTTTTAAAAGTATGATGAAAAGCGAGTTTATTTTAGATAATTTATTTTATAAGATTGGTACTTCCGACAAATGTCATATTTGATTGTCTATTAGCTAAAAAAGGAACATTCCGTATTATCCGTGCATCAAACTTCGACAACACGAACGTTCCGTATTATCCGTGAGGTGGACTAACTGCATATTTACCCAAAATTATTGCCTCTGACCGTAGCTATTGCTCCCGCAGAACTCCGAGAGATTAAAATTCGAATCTTATATTTTCGAATCTTATAATTTCGACTAAAATATTTCCATGCCCATCACTACTATCCACCACTAAGAATCAAAAGATCTATGGTCTTTGAACTGTCAAACAAGAGTGCGTTAATTTATGGCAACATCTATGTGCCCATATGTCAAACGGGATTGGTTTATTTATGTTTATGTCAAAACGTCAACGCCAAAAGTTAAAACGATAATATTAATATATACATGCAAATTATTATTGTGATGGAATTTTTAAATTGATAGGTTGTTTATTTACTATAACTTTTGAAAGTCTGATTTATGATTGCATTGTCTCTATTTTAACTCTTGCGATAAACCCAAACAATGAAAAAATACCAAAAGATTATAAAATTAGAGTTTGCGCCTGGGAATTGTGCAATTTGCAAATCAGATGATAATGAATTAAGAAGTACAGAGCACAATTATTTATTTAACCATTCAGTTGAAAATTATGGAGAAATGCTTTTGAAATGCTTCAGTATACAGGTATTTAAAAAAACTTTATATTAGTTTGAATTATTGGCTTGTGCGATTTTGCTGTACTGAATGTTTGTCATGGTAAATATCGGTTCGGACTGGCCACGCTTATTACGAATAATTTTTAGAAAAAAAAACTTTAGATTCGCCTTAATTACTATAAAAGGAAACTTTTTGGCTTTGGGGCGGCGGAAAATAATGCATTTTAATTTTCAATTGCGTAAAACCAAAATTCACTTCGTGAACCGACACAGCGAAAATCCGCGGCCGTACCTGTCACTGTTATGTTGGTATCCTTGATAAATTAACAAGAGCTAATACGACTGTAGCCGACTTCGTGGGATAAGGCGCGTAATTATGAAATTTGTCTAGCGGGCTTGTTTGTGTAACATGGTTTGTGATACAAAAGAAAGTGCGGTAAATATGCAGTTAGTCCACCTCACGGATAACACGGAACGTTCGTGTTGTCGAAGTTTGATGCACGGATAATACGGAATGTTCCTTTTTTAACTAATAGACAATCAAATATGACATTTGTCGGAAGTACCAATCTTATAAAATAAATTCTCTAAAATAAACTCGCTTTTCATCATGCTTTTAAAAAATATCCCAGGCTTTGAATGGTTTGTTTGGCTACGCAGGGTTTGTCTAGCGGGTTTGTGTAATTATTTCAATACATTTCTTTCCATGTTCTACTGTTATAAATACTGGTACAAACTTTTCAATGGTGCATTCACTTTGTTTTACGCAAAAATATTTTTTCTATGATTGGCAGCATTGATGAAATGTTAAAATAAAAACGATGAATAAACATGGCGTTACCGTGCGAGTGAATTAATTTTAACAAAATTAAAATGTTAAATGCATATTTTTTGCATGTTTTTTGGTCTCCCCCGACATAAATACTCACTTTTCGTAATAATAAAGCTAAATCTAACTGTTTGGATAAAAAGTTTTCCGTATTAACGAGTAAGCGGTTTAATGCATAAATAATGAAAGTGCCCCTTTATAACGCCTACTCGCGTCAAGGCAAGAAAAACATCCCAGTTTTCAAATAGTTTAGTGGCTAGGTTTGTGTAACATGGTTTGTTATTCTGGCGTACAATCTCTACCGTTGCCAGCGAGCCAGATCGCTGGCAACGGTTAATATGCACTTTTTAAAAAAAAAAACCTTTTGATTCACCTTAATTACATTAAAAGGCAACTATTTGCATTGGGGGAAGTGGAAAATATTTCATTCTAAATTTCGATTACGTAAAATTAAAATTAGCTTTCGTCTTGTGAGATTGTACGCCAGAATCACAAACCATGTTACACAAACCTAGCGTAGCCGCTAAACTACTTGAAAACTGGGATGTTTTTCTTGCCTTGACGCGAGTAGGCGTAATAAAGGGGCACTTTCTTTTGTATCACAAACCATGTTACACAAACAAGCCCGCTAGACAAATTTCATAATTACGCGCCTTATCCCACGAAGTCGGCTACAGTCGTATTAGCTCTTGTTAATTTATCAAGGATACCAACATAACAGTGACACGTACGGCCGCGGATTTTCGCTGTGTCGGTTCGCGAAGTGAATTTTGGTTTTATGCAATTGAAAATTAAAATGCATTATTTTCCGCCGCCCCAAAGCCAAAAAGTTTCCTTTTATAGTAATTAAGGCGAATCTAAAGTTTTTTTTCTAAAAATTATTCGTAATAAGCGTGGCCAGTCTGAACCGATATTTACCATATTTTCTTGTAGGGCCTCTATTGTTGATGGCGAATTGCTGTTCACGCAAGATTTGAGATATTCCCATAAGGAAAAAGTCGAAAGGTGATCTAGGGGGCCAGGCTATGTATAATCAATTTTCCAGGAAAAAGCTCTCTCACTTTAGTCATTGAGTCCCTAGTGGTGTGTGCCGTGGCGCCCGTGGCCCCATCCTGCTGAAATTGGGTTCTGTTATTGTAACCAATATGACGATGTAGCTCCGGTATAAAAAAATTGACCAGCATCGCGCGGTACCGTTGCGCGTTAACGGTTTCACCTCTACTGAAAAAAAAAGTGTTTTGTAAAATTTCCTTTCTCACAAGTTTTGCGTTTTCAGGAGTAGTTACAGTCGTTGAAGGTTCAGGACGAGGTTCATTTCCGACTGATCTAGTTTCTCTAAATTTCTCTACCCACGCTAGGGTTCATGATTTCTCGAGCTTTTCAATTTCTCGGGTCTCGAGAATTCTCGAGGCTAATTTCTCGAGGCTTCTCGGGTTGCCGAGAAATTTACATTTACGTACGTTTTCTCATATTATTTGGTTCCAATAACGTCAACAAATTCAGTGGTTTTCCTCTCAAATAAAAGTATCAAATTAATTATAAAACTTTTATTGATTATATTCAAAAACATTAATCTTATGAATAAGCTAATTAACTTTTTTTTAAAATACAGAAATAACATTATTCAGACTCATAATTATAATGACAGCACCATTTTTGGCTGGTTATTTAGAACTTATAAACAAAAGTAGCTTCTATTAAACTAAACAAAAAATCAACATGAAAGAAAACGTTAATATCTTAAATTCAGGTAGAAAATAAATGTAAATTATAATTAAATTACAATCACAGCACCATTTATGGCATGTTAATTAGAATAAAAACAAATGAAAACTTTGCAAGATCAATGGAACATCTCACGCTGAGGAGCTGAACATACAGACAAACAGATACGACGTTGACGACCTCCGTAGTCCAGTGGGTAAGCCTCTTGACTCACAATCCGGAGGTCGCGGGTTCGAACCCGGCATGCGCAAATAAATTTTATTTGATTAATTTGTGTTATTTCACAATTAATTCATTTAAAATAATATATAGTATATTTGCGGCATGTTCCAGAGTGGAAGATACTATCAGTATCGCCCTGGTGTAAGACCACCATTCAGAATTGAAACGTTGCTTGAAAATGGCTTTAGCCGTGTTTAGTAACCAGATCTGAATAGCCAGGTACTTCCCAACCTTCCTCTTCCCCACCTCCTTCCCCTCCCCACTACCTTCAGCCTCACAACATACCCCGATTGGGGATGCCATAGTCTCACTGGCTCCAGACGGGAGCAGTTGAGATTCTTGTGCGGTATTCACTGTAAAAAAAAAAAAAAAGATACATAACAATTAGGTCAGCTTACTCTGTCCGATGAATAAATAAATATAAAATATGCCTTTAGAAAAACTAAAGCATTTATAGCTTTATCAGACAGCCGGTTTCGTGAATTTGGTGACCTCTTCCCAGTCTGTTCAAAAAGTAAGAACTCTTTCTTTACTATAGATTTTGTCAGTGCCACTGCACTTGCTTCCTCATTTCTTGGCCTTTAATTGCTTTTTCTAATTGAATTTCGAAGCTTTCGGTCCTCATTTTCGGTCAAAGTTGTGATGGCAGGGTATAAACGATTATATTCTCTTTCAGCGTATCCGATCAAAAATGTCTTATTGTTATCAATGAAGTAGTTACTTTTATGCATGAGCAGCGAGATCAAGCTTTGGCCCGCGCCGCCACGCAACACAACAAACGGCGATTTAATTTCTATATAGGTACATGATTTCTCGAGTTCTCGACTTTTCTTGAGCTTGATTTCCCGGGAACGAAGCCCAACGATTTCCCGGGAATTCTCGGCTCGAGAATTCCCGGGAATGAGCCCTAACCCACGCCCATATCAATTGGTTCGACAGGCCATCCTTCTATCGTCGGATATCAAAGTGAGAACAAAGCCTGGCCACGTTGATCGAATTTGTTCGTGAAATACGCCTCAACTGCAAAAGTGCGGTGCGCTCCCGTCCACTAACTCATGGCTACTAAAAAAACTAAACAACCCACAACACTCGCGCGTTGAGTGATACCCCATTCCCCCCGCTGCCGCCTTTCTACGCGCCTGAGCTCAGTTCAAAGTGTAAAATCTGCCAGCGGACACCCTGTATAATAATAATATTAAATTTAACACAAGAATCGTGTCCTTATAAGATTTATAAAATTAGATGGTAATCTTTTTGGATAGCTGGAGATACGTATAAATATTTTTTTGAAATTACACTATGTCACTCTAAAAGACAACTATTATGTCAGGATAGATGGTAAAAAATGCATTACAGTTTTTTTTTTGTTTGCGTTTCAAAATTGTACGCATTTTGGCAGTTCGGCCATGTTTTTTCTTGTTTCATGTATTCGTATTAAGTTTATCCCGTTACTCTAAAACTTTGTCAATAAATCCCACGATTCGTGTGTTAATCATATTAATATCACGAAAACCAGGAACCCATTCGAGTAAATAGTTGTTTCTTGTACTAAATAACACACCTCAAGCGGGTGAAAACAAGGAACCCATTCAAATTATTAGTTGTTTCTTGTACTAATTAACACACCTCAAGCGGGCGAAATCAAGAAACCCTTTCAAGTAAATAGTTTATACTTATACTAATTAACACACCCCGAGCGGGCGAAAACCAGGCATTCAAGTAGGACTGGCGTTAAAGGTAGAACTACCCTTCCCTCCCAAAGTGTACTAAACGGTTGAACTTCGCAGTAAGCCTTGCCAATATACCAGCGACGGGGTCAAGCATCTATGTTAGACTAACCTATCGTTACTTTTCCAGCTGGTAAACTCAGAAGACAAAAACGTTGATGAAGAGATACATGGAAGCTGCGTCAGTAGCTTGAGGAGCATCTGTGCCAGACTAATCTATCCTTACTTTTCCAGTTGGTAAACTCGGAAGACAAAACCGTTGGTGTAGAGATACGTGGAAGCTGTGTCAGTAGTTTGAGGAGCATCTGTGCCAGACTAACATATCCTTAATTTTCCAGTTGGTAAACTCAGAAGACAAAACCGTTGGTGTAGAGATACGTGGAAGCTGTGTCAGTAGTTTGAGGAGCATCTGTGCCAGACTAACATATCCTTACTTTTCCAGTTGGTAAACTCAGAAGACAAAACCGTTGGTGTAGAGATATGTGGAGGCTGCGTAAATAGTTTGAGGAGCATCTGTGCCAGACTAACCTATCCTTACTTTTCCAGCTGGTAAACTCAGAAGACAAAACCGTTGGTGTAGAGATATGTGGAAGCTGCGTCAGTATCTTGAGGAGCGTCTGTGCCAGACTAACCTATCCTTACTTTTCCAGCTGGTAAACTCAGAAGACAAAACCGTTGGTGTAGAGATATGTGGAAGCTGCGTCAGTATCTTGAGGAGCGTCTGTGCCAGACTAACCTATCCTTACTTTTCCAGCTGGTAAACTCAGAAGACAAAACCGTTGGTGTAGAGATATGTGGAAGCTGCGTCGGTAGCTTGAGGAGTGCCGCCTCCTTTCGTCAGCTGGTGGAGGCGGCTGAGAGGACCCAACAGAAAAAGGCACCGTATGCAAATGGTAACAACACGGTTATTGTAGTTTGGTTAACACGGTTTGGTAAACATATGAGGTGATGGTTAACTAGTTAGTTTAATTTACTTCAAATAAGACATACAAATTAACCTGCATTAAAGGTTGATGAAAACAGGAGGTCTAGCACGGACAGTCGATAAAACCCAACATCAATGCAATATTGACCAAAACTGTCGTATATGGTCCCTTCTAAAATAAATCCCCTCAGGGCCTATATCAACCTTGGGGATGCTGTTTTTTTTTTTGGAAAGGAAGGAGAGGAAGTTCTGGGAAAGAAAAGTATATGAGGGGTGGGTAGGAATCTGGGGGTCAGTGTGTCCAGGAGTGACGGAGGTATAAATCCATCCCTTTCATTGCGGTGCAAGGCGATGTTCCAAGAGAGTACGGCTGGAGAAGTCAATGGGACTCCCTCAACCATTCTCTCCCGATCCCGCCTGCCATGCAGCTGGTGGGCAGACGCACCCACCGCCAAGACCCGGAAAATCCTCACCTCATGAACTCGGGCACCCCTGTTAAGTCACCAAATTAATGTAGCATACCACTTGGGGTGACCTATGGCAGAGGTGTTGTTTATTCAATAAATGGTTCCCGGGGCGGCGGTACCCATACCTGCCTCCCAAATTGAATCTATTTGATACAAAGTCTTTTAAAAATAAAATGTGCCTGATAACCATGTGCCACTTTTCTGTATATTTACCGTTGGTTTGTTCATTATCCACTTAATTAAAATTGAGAAAATTAAAAAAAACAGCTCAACAAGCATGAATTTATTTATATTAGTTGAGATCCTATCAAAAAGTGTTTTATTCAGAAAGGTAAAAAAATAATGGTTAATATTTACCTATCCGCCGCACTTTCAATAGCCACAGATTATGGAAATTTTGCTTTGTTTCAACTTAATTACTACAAGAAAAACCATTTACATTGGAAGTGATGGTAAAAGATGCATTAAACTCCATTTTTATTCAGAGTTAAAAATTTCCTGGTAAAATGATTTTTTTAGTATCGAGTGACATTTGCGAAAGTTTCATTTTAATCTAAATATGCGAAAAAATATTTAACTCTTGATGTGTCAATGCAAAATTTTCGCTATGCGCCATGTGATTCTATTTTCATCATAACTTACAAAATGAAAAATGCAAATGATATTTTTGTAAATTGTACCATCTTACCAGATAATGTGTATATAAATTTATAAAAATAGTATAAAATTTACCATACATATAGGATTAGGGATGTTACGAATGTGATATTTTTCACATTCGCGAATGCGAATGTTCATAGTGCAAATGTGCGAATGTTAAGGAATCACATTAAAAAAAAACTTTAGTCAACATTAATCATCGTTTTAACAAAAACAATAAATCAATTCTTATACAGTAAGTTATAATCATAGTTAAGCAATTTAATAATCGAAGTTCAAAAGAGGCATATTATATTTCAGAAAAAGCAATTTTGCAGCCTTTTCTCCCATGAGGCGATTTCTAAGGGGCTTGTATATAAGGCCGGCTGCACTGAACAATATTGTTCACTCGGAACGCTGGCCGGTGGACCGCCCATATATTTACGAGCCAGATCTGTCAATTTGTCGTATTTCAATTTAGTCTTCCACCAGTCCAAAGAGTTTTCATCAAGAGAGGCTCGTTTTTCTTTAAGATATGCCTTCAATTGAAATCACAAATCAAGGAATCACACACAAACAATGTAGCGAGAGAGTAATGCTTTCTATTGGTCTAATGAAACACGTGATGCCGACTAGCGCGCTCATGTGCTTGCGCGAAAAACAAAAGACACGTGGACAGTGGGCGAGTCACGACATGATCTGCAAACATTCGCATTCACTAAACATTCGCTTCGATTGTTGCGAATGCAAATGTCGATGCGAATGTTTAAAATGATGCGAATTATTCGCATATGCGAATGCGAATTCGAATGTTCGTAACATCCCTAATATAGATTCCCCAGAGTAGCTAGTTATATTCAGAGAAATTATTTTTTAAATGTACTTTAAGGATATGCTGGCATTCAAGAAGTTAAATAACCCAAAGTAAGAACCTATTTTTACCATTTCACCAAATGTAAATAGTTGTTTCTTGTGGTAATTTAGTTAAAATGAAGTGTAATTTCCATAATCTGTGCCCATTAAAAGTGTGGCGGTTAAATATTTACCAAATTAATCAGTATTCAAAATATTTAACTATTATTAGATTTGGTATGTTCTACATCCGGATATTGAACACAGCAAGCCAAACTTTCAATATGTTCAATAATCCTTTCCGTCAATCAGAAGGGCCAATTTACCTATTTACCAAATGTTGATCATCAAAGACTGATGACCACTAAGTCACTCAAACGCAAACTCAGGGTATTTTTAATATTAATTCAAATAAGATGTTATGTATTGCAATGTTACTTAAAACAATAAATTTGTTTTAGGAAAGTCTCCGAGAAAAGGTGTTCTAAATGTCAAGAAAAAGTCCCATTCCAAAGCAAAACAAAAATCTCATGGCACCAAAGAGAGCAACAAACATAAAGGGAAAATCGCCCAGCCAACAGAAATAATTGTGGACAATAAGCAATGTAGCAGGCCAGAAGCCAACCATCAAATTGAAGTTAAGTTAGAACGGTGTCCTGAAGAATTTTATGATAATTTATCCAACCAGTCTGATCAACCATTATCCGAACTACGAGATGATTCAAATAGTGTAGATAAGTATGAAATCTTTGACGATAGAGATCAGGTAACAGACAGGGAATCTTCTACAACTTCAGCTCAAATGAGTCTTCAATTCGAAGTTAAATTGGAACCAAATAATAAATTTAATTTATCAAAGTTATCTGATCAATCATTAACCAAAGTACCAGAACATTTGAATAGTGTAGACAAGTATAGTATATTTGATGATGGAGAACAGGTAACAGACGGGGAATCTTCTACAACCTCAGCCCAGATGAGAATAGCCACAGGATACGAACGAGAAATAGAACGAAGTAAAAAGAAAGCAACCTTCATTATACCACCGTTAGATATGTCCTGCAAGATCTGTCCTATTTGCAGTCAAAAGTTTCAAGAGCGGCGCTTGTTATCGATGCATTATGACAACCACTTTCCAGCTTTTGTTTGTGAAATTTGTGGAGCGTCGTATTCTAAGTCAGCAAGCTACTACAACCATCGAAAACTGCATTTAGGTAATAAACACGTTTGCCCACTTTGTTCTAAAACTTTTGCAACATCTACGCGCATGTTCAGCCATATACGGGTCCATCACAATAAAATAAAGCCGATGAGGTGTACTGAATGTGATGCCAGGTTTCATAGCTCAGAGCTCAGAAGAAGGCACATGGCTTCCAAGCATGGAAAAGAGTGCACCATGTTTCAGTGCCCCATTTGCAAAATAACTTTTTACAGTGCGTTTAAACTGAATTACCACATCAACAAAACCCATGACAATATAAAGAGCTGCTTCTGCACCATATGTGATAAGGGTTTCTATGGAAAACAAGAGTTGAGAGAGCACATGGTCATGCATACAGGTCAGTTTCCTGCTTTATTTTTCAAGCGTCTGTATAGCTAACTTTCTCCCTGCTGCAGAATATAATACATAGTTACAACAACGCATCAACTCGAATGCGCTTTACTCTAAGCTTTCTTTAAATACTTAGATATTCTATGCAAGGATAAGCACCCTATGTACCTTCATTAAATCTTTAATTATTAATATTATTTTACGTCTGCGGTGTGAGAAACTTGGTGGTATACGAATAAATCAATTCCTATAAGCATTTTGATGTTTGATCAAAAAATGTATATTTCAGATGCTGGTAAGTACAAATGCAGCGAGTGTGAAAAGGGTTTCCCTCGCTTGAAAAGTCTCACAGAGCACTTGAAGATTCACAACAACATCAAGGACTATGTATGTGAAGTATGTAGCAGAGCCTTTGTGCAAAAAAGTGCATTAAAGACACACATGAAAGTACACACTAAGATCTAGTAGAATATTCTTTATATTAGTGATGTTATAATAGGTACTTTTATTTTATTTATTACATGAAAAATAAATTTGTTTTTTTCGCCTACCAGTATCCCTGTGTTGTACTGATTTAACCACTCGAGAGATGGCGTGTTCACAAAACAAGCCTTGAGCGATGGAGGTTTCTGAGGGTTATTTTATTTTAAATGCACATTTACAGTTATACATAACCAATAATAATGATACATTTTATTTTATTAAGTAATAATAGCGTTTTTGAATTGATGAATATTTAGTTGAAAAATATCTATATCAGGGGACAGGTAATTTAGTAACAGAATCATTTTTCCGAGCGGCATTACTAATGAATGTTACTCCTGAAATGATTGAAAGCGCAACTAAGCAAACCGCCCACGGTAAAAGTCCAGGATACGACGCCATTGGTATTGTGCACATAAAATACGCAGGAGATCAACTTCATACTATTCTAGCCGCCCTGTACTCAAGCCTCCTAAGACACACACATATGCCGATGGATATGAGCAAAACTATTATCGTACCAATCCTGAAATCCAATCAGCTGGATGCATCGGTATTAGGAAATTACCGACCGATTTCCTTGGCGATAATGCTTTCGAGACTATTTGAAAAAATCTTATTCACGCTAGTCAAAGAGAAACTATTTACCCTTGACAACCAATTCGGCTTTAAGAGCGCCTCATCAACCGATATGGCCATTTATGGAGTAAAACAAACAATAGCCTACCACAAAAAAAGAAAAACCACCGTCTAGGGGTGTTTTCTTGATCTAAGCAAGGCGTTTGATCGTGTTTCCCATGAATTATTATGGGAAAAACTCATAAAGCGAGATGTTCCAGCAGCAGTGGTCAATATGCTGGCTATTTGGTACGGACAACAAGAAAATCACATTCTATGGGCTGGAGCTTCTTCAAGACCTCTATTCCTTAAGAGCGGAGTCAGGCAAGGGGGAAATATGTCTCCAACTCTATTTAATGTGTACATTAACGACCTATTACAAGAGTTGAACGATACACGAATCGGTTGTCATATCTGCGGACAAGGAAGTAACAACATTAATTACGCCGATGTGCTGCCTGCACCTTCGATTAAAGCGATGAGACGACTTGTGCAAATATGCGAAGAGTACGCAAACTCTCATAACTTGTTGTACAATTCTAAAAAGTCAGTCATCGTCGCTTTCGAACACAATAAGGAGCTATAAAATATTCCTCCAATATATCTAGAAGGAAATGAACTGCTTGTGGCCTCACAGGTTAAGTATCTGGGTCATATCCTAACCGAAGACATGAAGGATATAGAAGATATGGAACGACAAAGAAGAGCAATTAACATACGGGCCGGAATGCTCTCAAGGCGGTTCTACCACTGTAGCGACGATGTCAGAAAATTACTCTTCAAGACACTGCCCTGCACTGCCCTGTACACATCTGAACTGTGGACACAATACCCAGCAGCGCAATGGGACAAACTGAGGGTGTGCTACAACAATGCATACAGGCAACTTATGCAACTACCGAGGTTCTGCAGTGCCTCCACGATGTTCACCGAGGGGAGGGTGCACTCATTCCCAGCCTTCGCCACCGACTAGCCAGCTTCTGGAGCAGGACACGGACTTCAACCAATATCATTGTCGTAGCTGCATCCGAGTGGCTCAGTTCCCCAATAAATGAGCGATGGATGCAGATGATGAGGTGACCTCCCTGATGGATAATCCTTAAATATCTTTTTTGTTTTTAATTCTGTTCGATTATTATTTATTTTAATTTTATGCTTATTTTTTGTCATTTGTGTGATGAATTTTGTTTTAATTAGGTACCTACCTAATATGTAAACATTTTTTTTTCTTTTATAGTTAATAGTTGTCTATGTAATATGGCAGACTGGGATTGCACTACCCTCCCAGTCCTGCTGGAATAAAAACTTAAATAAATAAAAATAAATAATGGTAAGTTGATAAATGTGATCCCCAAATCTCTTAAAATAACAATGTGCTGAAGAGATGAATAAGACATTTTGTAGTTATAGTAAATCGTTTTGTTTGCCCTGGTGCAGCACATAATAGAGCATTTCTTAATATTAAATCCCAACTTATTGGTGTGACTCCTTTCGACGATAGAATTTATATCACTTTGTAGCTGCAAGCAATTTTCCAAAGATTTTAATAAAAGAAATAGTTTAAGGTCATCTACGAATAAAAGAAAATTTTATGCAACGATAAACGTCGTTGATAAATAGCGAGAAAAGTAAGGGTTCAAGATTTGACCCCTGCGGAACTCCAGAGTTTGTGATGAAGTTGGAAGAGTGGAATATACCATATGTTACGTATTGCTGTCTGTTTGAGAAATAAAAAAGAAATAGACAGAAGTTTCGCTGAAAATCCAAATTGGACGAGTTTATTTAGGAGAATAAGCGGATCTACCGAGTCAAAGGCTTTTGCGAAGTCGTTGTATGATACATCTACTTGATTATTGCTATCAAGAGCTTGAGATATGTGCTCCGTAAAAACCATTAGATTAGACACAGTAGATCTGCCAGACCTAAAACCGTGTTGCTGGTCAATTATAAAGGGTTCAACTTGGGTATAAATGAATTTATGAATTATTAGTTCAAACAACTTGGCTGTAGAGGATAGGATCGCCACTGGTCTGTAATTAGAGACTGGAGCCTTATCACCAGTTTTATGTAACTTTGGAGATCTTCCAAACGTCTGGGAATATTCCGGAGTTAAGTGAGAGATTATAAATATACGCGAGAGGTGTTAATAAGGGTTCAAAACAGTCCTTTAATACGAATGACGGAATAAGATCCGGTCCAAAAGATTTCAAGTCCGCAGCTTCCTTACTATAAGTTGATTTAAAATAGTCTGCAAATTGCAAATGCTTCTGGAATATCTGCTCCTGAGAAAGACTGATCATTCCAAGTAACATGGTCAACAAACCCGCCATCACTTCTCTTGGACGAGATGTATTTCCAGAAAGATTTGGGATCACATTTGATATTTTTTTCAACAGAATTAATATATTGTACATGTGCTAATCGAATACTGTGTTTTATTTTTGTTCTAAGTAGACAGAACATGCCCCGTTCACTTACCATTCCAGTTTTCTTCCATTTTTTGTAATGTTTGAATTTGAGCTTTATGTCGCTAACAACCTCACTAGAAAACCATTTAGGATATTTCCTACCATTCCTCGGAGTGCGCTTAATTTTGAAGCACATATCAAAGTATTTATAAATTATGGAATAGAAAAAGTTTGTCGCTAAATTAACATCATTTATGTCCTTCAAAGGTTGCCAATCATGAGATTGTAAATGGCAATAAAGAGCCTTAAAATCGCCATGTTCGAAGTTCCATCCCCGCCTAACACTATTATCAGTATTATTCAAGAAGTTTCGTGTTTGACAATTGGTTGTGTTTGTTTGGCGAAATCTCTATACATGACGATGGATGATAAGCGTCTTCTTTGACTAGTGAGTACATATAAGGATTTGTATACTTTTAAATTAAAGTTACTGAGTACAATGTCCAGCTTGCTTCCCTTCACATTTTTAATAGAGTTACTCTGCTTCATTTGGAAAAGATTCATAAAATATAGGAGATCCATTTGGGTGCCTTTGTTACTTGAGTTCAGATTAAAGTCGCCTATTAGAACAGTTTTTTTATTAATTAAAAAATTGAAGTTCTATGTAACTATATCAAAAAAATTGGTATGTGTTTTATTTGGCGACGCCGGTGGAATGTACACAACACGTGTAAATTACACCAAAATCATTAAGACATACTCTGTATCCACATATTCTCGTCTTCACTTTCCAGATAGGTAAGTCTCTGGGTTAGGGTGGCGCGGTCACGTCTCGTGGCTAGCAGTACTTCTCCTCCCCTTGAATGACCCGAGGTTCTATCCTTTCTGAAGACATCATACCGTTGATCGAAGAGTTGACCATTGTAAATGCTGTCATTAAGCCATGTCTCTGAAAGGGTTCCATGGCAACTCAGAATGGAACCAACTCAGAAACTCCTCAGAAAGGTCATTAAAAGCTACGAAAAAATATTTTTAAAATAGCCTTTAACCCTAACCTAACTAAACCTGCTTAACCAATTTTTTTATCGTCCCTCTTAACCTTTTAAATGCCAGTATGTAGGAGTGTAGCTGTGAACAGCAGGCCATGAATTTTTAATCAAAATAAATCATTTTTAAATCTTATTTTTATAAATTAAAAACATATTACACCTTGAAAGGATATTTAAATGACTTAGCGAAAATCTTGAAAAAAAAAAAAATAAATAAATAAAAATTAAAAAATTAAATCTTGCTCAAAGAATAGCGAGATAACTCGCTACTTTTCTATGGCCGGCCTGCTGGGCACGGCCAAGAATGCGAGAAATCTCGCTCTTGGCACAGAAGCGGTTAATGACCTTCCTGAGGTCCTTCTGAGTTGGTTTCACTCTGAGTTGTCTGGTCACCCTCTGAAAGTAGTATAAGGTTGTTTTTTTTTTTTACATGAGCTCCACACAGGAGGCCCTGAGGAAAATAATTTCCCTCAGGGCCTATGTCATCTTTGAGGATGCTGTGTGGAGGATTTTTTTAAAGGAAAGGAAGGATAGGAGAGTTCTGGGAAGGAAAAGGGTTTAAGGGGTGGGTAGGAATCTGGGGTTCAGTATGTCCTAGTCATCCGCCTCCAAGACCTAGACAAACCTCACCCCATGAACCCGGGCACCCCTGCTAAATCACCAAACGTAGCGAACCACTTGGGGTGACCTATGGCAGAGGTGTTGGTTATCCAATAAAGGTTCCCGGGACGGCGGTACCCATTCCCGCCTCCCAAATTATAATCACGTTCTGTATTATCACACTTTGTAGGAAATCATCAGTCTTAGATCTTAATCCCCGCACATTTTGATAATAAATTGTGCAAGGGAGAGAGAGAATTCGCTTTTAGGGGGTTCTCTAGTCATTTCGGGGCGGCATCTTTGTTCGATTTGGGCCGGTTTTGGTTAGTATCAACTGGATTTTGTCTCGGTTTTATGTATCGATAATGTCTTATCGGTACTCCTCTAGGCCATAAATCTTCCTGTAAGAGTTTATCGTACAGATCCTCCGTTACACCTATCCGGAAAGCTGCGTATTGAGAATGTGCGATGAATTTTTGAATTTCACATTTCGGTATCTTATTTTTCTCCAGGTGCGCCCTGATCCTTCTACTGTTGTGTCCTTTAATATTCGGGACACAATAATATTCTTTATCCTTGGAAATGCTTTTACACTTGAAGACTTACCCGAGTTCCCGACATTCAAGTTCTTCGCTGTCCGTTGTCTGCGTTTAACATTCGTCCATTCTTCCTGATTAGGAGCGGTTTTCGATTCGTGCTCGGAAATTGAAATGTGTGGTTCCGGTGTGTGTGTTTTAGGGGTCGCACCGCTAAAAGATGCGGTTTCAAATTGAATGTCGTTATTTTTAGCGTTGGTGGCCGCCCTAGTTCGCATCCTTTCCTTGGTTTGTGCCACTGCAGACGGGTTAGCGGGCGCGGTGTGGTGGGCCGCTACGTCAGCTCAGCGCTGTGTAGCGGGGATTCGTAGGTAGTACATTTTTGTCTTCATTGTTTGTCACCTGGCGATTCAATGTTGCTTCTATGGCCTTTACACGGTCTAACAACTTGTTTATCGTCCTGCTTTGCTCGAGAATGATTCTCCTTAGTTCGATGAGCACGGCGTCACTCATTATTCCTTCCAAGAGTGAATAAAACTCGCGAAAAAATGTGTATCGCGCGACGGTGTATATTGTGTTATGTTTTGGATTTACCCTGTTCAAAAAATCATACCTCTGAATATTAATATGGAAACATGTAAACTGCTTATCTTGGTTTCACTCCTCAGGCCTCTACCATATTTTGTCAGAGGGTCAAAATATTTCAGCTTGAATTTATTTTGACCCAAAATAAATTTAAATAAATGGAATATTACTGAACGTATCTAAAAACCGTTTTTGAAAGGTGATAAAATACGCCTTAAATTTCATAAATCAAAATGAACCCATAGAATGGGCAAAAAAAAAACAGGACAAGACTAAACTTAGTCAATAAGCTGGCTGGTACTAGCTGGGGATGCGACGCCAACACACTCAGAACGGCATCCATTGCCCTGGTTTTCTCAGCAGCTGAAAACTGTGCTCCAGTGTGGGCCAGAAGCGCCCACACTTCCATGGTCGACGTTCAGCTTAATGTCACAATGCGAACCATCAGCGGAACCTTAAAATCGACTCCTCTTCCTTGGCTCCCCGTACTTGCAAATATAACCCCGCCAAATATCAGGCGAGAGATTGCAACACTGAGGGAATACAAGAAGGCGCTGCAAAAAAGCGAAATACCCTTGCACGATGATGTCGTTTCTCACCCGGCATGCCGTTTAAAGTCTCGAAAACCCTTCTGGACGGAAGGAGAAAGACTCCTTCGAACACCTCTCACCCCAGAAGATAGGTGGAAGCTTAAGTGGCAATCAGCCAATGTCAAAAACGCCCATCTCGTGCAAGACCCCACTGAGAGACAGCCTGGGTTCTCATTGCCTTGCAAACTCTGGACTGCCATCAATAGGATAAGGTGCTCCCATAGCCGTTGTGCTCACATGATGCATAGATGGGGCCTTAAAGAGTCGGCGACGTGTGAATGCGGTGCGGTGCAGACCACCGAACATGTGGTCAATGAATGCCCGCTCCATTCATTCCCCGGCGGGATTGATGAGGTCCACAGGGCAACGCCTGAGGCCCTATACTGGCTCGCAGACCTAGATGTCCCCCTCTGACCCCCCACCATACGAAAGAAGAAGAACCCATAGAATTACAAAAATTTTGCATGCATAAATAAAAAAGTTTTTAAAATGGTTCATCATATTTTTTTTCTAAGTAAAAATACTGATGATGAAAAAAAGATCAAATACATACTTTATCAGAAATGTATTGTAACCGTTATTTCACCTCACTTTTTCGTCATTCCATGTAAAAATAATGAATAAATAATTCCCAAAGTTTCATAAGTGCATTCCGAAACTTTGGTTTCAAAAAGGTTATTGAGTAATCTGCGCATATCAGATCAGAAAAATATCGATTTTGTTCAGGAGGTTGATTGCGATTGCATCGCCAAGCGGATGGCCTTACTTGTGCTGATATCTGTAATAAACACACATTTACCAAAAAGGAACTTCAGTGATAAATGTGATCAGTTTTCATTTGTTTTTTATCAAAATTTAATGATTCAGAATGGTCGTCATTCAGCAGAGCGACACTCATGGAGAAACTGAAATGAAAACAGTTGTCCACGCACCAGCACTGCTGGTTGTATGGTAGTTGCATTTCAGTTGCATTGTTAACAGGTTGCTGTAGTAGCGGCTCACGAACTTCGAATTGCGTTGACAACTGGTTTCATTTCAGTTTCTCCATGAGCGAAGGACCTGAATATCTACATCCCTCTATAGAATGTGACGTAAATATTCTGTATTAGTTTATCTTTATTAGTTATCACGTCTCATACGTCATATATATGTCTGGTAATGTTATATTATCGTGAAAACATGCTTATATGTCTGAGTGGTTAATATATAAAAATTCTCTTTGTGTCCCATCATCGTGTCATGTCCCATGAATCCATCCCTCCCACTGCGGTGCAAGGGATGTTCCGAGAGAACGGCTGGAGAAGTCACTCTCTCCCGATCCGGCCTGCCATGCAGCTGGTGGGCAGACGCATCCGCCGCCAAGACCCGGACAAACCTCACCCCATGAACCCAGGCACCCCGGCTAAGTCACCAAATGTAGTGAACCACTTGGAATGACCTACGACAGAGGTTTTGGTTATCCAATAAATGGTTCCCGGGGCGGCGGTACCCTTACCCGCCTCCCAAATTAATTGACAAGAGGTATGTTGCTGCTAAATGATATCTCTATGACATTCAACATTGGCCTTGAAGGTTTCAAGAGTCATTTTAGGCAAGAACTCTAAAATATACATATATTATTGTAATTTTTTTATTTAAAGTTATGTGTATATGAAATGTGTATTATAATAGTATTACATCAATCTTTTATGCACATTAAAAAAAAATGTCTCAATTTAAGGGGTTAGGGCACTCTAGAATTTATGAAAAATCGTTTTTCAAAATTCGAATGTTGTCCCAAAAGATTGTGGCCGAGAAAAATCTCTGAGTACTCAGTTTTCGAATTTTAGTACATACTACTTAGTGTAGTACTTAGTACATAAGTAATCGACAAACAGCGCATAAAGCAGTGGTTTAGCTAGCATGGGCGACACCCGGGGCGGACAATGTGGTGTCACCTCCCCCCTTATTTTCAACTTCACAAACGTATAGAAAATTGGTCCGTCCTAGGGGGGGCTAGAGAATAGGCTATTTTCGCCAATAAAAAGACCGTCAGGCACAAAATTCTCGCTCCGGGGGAACTCCACGGCAAGCTACAGAGCTACGAAAATATAAATAACAGACTGTTCAATATTTTTGTGACAATATCCTTCGTAATTTTTTTTTCACGATCAAGGATCGTTTTAAGCAGAAAAGCAAGAGCAGGATTGGAAGCCAATTGGAGCTGGAAGGCCAATTTTATGGTGCAGGTATCGCAGATTGAAGGTATTGCAACATTTTCTATTACTCAAAACTTCAAACGCGTGTATCTCAAAAGTGAATTTTTGAAGTCGGCCGGAAACGTAACTCTGACAATTTTTAACCGATTTACTTGAAATATTGAATACATCTTGAAAAATACATTGTCTATGCAAGTACGTAGGATTTTTTTTTAATATTGCATAGTTCATTTGTTATTAACAATTACCTGATGATTTTTTAGGCAAATTTTTCACTTTCCACTTTGGAAGTGCGCCATTTGGCCAAAAATTAATATATTGAAAAAAAAGCCTACATACTTCTATAGCAGTTATTATATAAAATCACAAAAAATTGGCTTATTATAATTCAAAAACTAAAGGAGCTGTTTATCCGGCCATGGACCATGAAAAAACGGAGAAGTCATCGGAAAAACTCTGCACAGCCGCCATTTTAAAATTAATTGCTTCAAAAAATTTTTTGAATTCAGTCACTGATATTTATAAAAAATACTCTTTATTGGAATTTCGATTTATTTTATAGTATTACTGAACATTTTTTCCTAAAAAAGCCTATTTTTTCGGCCTCTAGCGTGGACTAACCCCTTAGGTTGAAGTATTACGTAATGCAATTTTTGAAGATTTTTGACCCTCCCTCCCCCCCATGTAGTGCGCCGTAATGTTTTTCTGTACCCCCCCCCCACCGAAACGTTACGTTACACCAAAGTGACTATTTTTACCTAAAAGTCAAAATTAAGTTACAAAATTAAGTACTGGAATGTCGCTTAAAGTAAAATAAAAATGACGTACAATACAGTCGAGGGATTCCCCGTACAACATAAACGAAAAGGATTGCCAACTTGGAAGATTTTAATTCCATAGTATTTTATTTAAAAAAAAAAAAAAAACATGTTACGTAACGCGTTGTTCGAACACCCCCTCCCGCCCCGGTAACGCACAGTAACGTTTTGCAAGACCCCCCCAAAGTGCATTATGTAATACTTGAACAGCCCCTTAAGGGTAATTAATTAGATATCTTAGAGTGCATTTTTAAGTGTAATGTTAAAGAGCATTTTTGCACGAAGGCTTTGTGGCAGACTTCACACACAAAGTTCTTGATGTTGTTGTGGATCTTCAGGTGCTCCGTGAGACTTCTGAGGCGAGGGAAACCCTTTCCACATTGGTCACAGCTGTGTTTTTTAGCATCTGAAATTAATATTTTCAAATATTTATATGCATAAAATATATAACAATACATTTTATACAAGTAGCGACTTGTATAAATGAATTATTTCACTTTCACAACACAAGAGCTAACCAGAATGACACTATGAATACATATCGATCATTCAGTTGATTAGCCAGACATCTCCAAATTTGAGTTTTGAGATAATGAGAAAAACCATATTCGAATGTTCACTGTAAATCAAATATTATTTACATGTGTCTGCATTTTACATTTAACGACTGGGGTGATTTTTGCCATATATTGGCGCCATTTTAAATGTCTCCGATTGCTTTTCGGATAAAAAAGGCAATTATCTCCTTGATTCTAAAAAAATATTTGTAGCTCCCACGTTTGTTATTTTGGACTTAAAACGAAGCTATTGAAATTTTTTATCTATTATGACCACAGATGTTGCAAATCTGAACTTCGTAGACTATTTTATAAAGATGATAAAATATTTTTTTAAATATTTTTTTTTTGCAAATTGTCGATAAGCTGTTTATGGTTAAAATAGTCCCTTTTCCTTTATGCACCTTTCATTATCAAGTATACCACAGACAATATAAAGAAATCGAAAATATTCTATGTTGATTCAAATAAGTACCTCTCACGGCAGTTTCAAAGTAACAACCACGCTGGATTCGAGTGGTTATAAACTTTATGATTTTTAAATATTTTTTTTATAAATCCTACAAATATGAGATAAACGGTAAAATACATTTTAATTCATTGACTGTATAGCACTGTAATAATTTCTTATGTCTCCATGTTAAAATTCGAAGGTATGATTTTTTTAATGTTGGCGAAAAATTTCAATAATGATCTTCTGAAAATGTCGGAACAAACGGAGAAAAAGGTTTAAAATGTGCTGTCGCTCCAGTGGCTACTAATATGCTATAGAATTACAATTGTTTATTATGGAGGCATAACGCCGGTACATTAGTATAATATTTGAAATATCCTACTAGTGACCCAGAAATCGTCAACATTTTGTTTAATTCACTACAAATTTTTCTGCAATAAATCGATTTGGTGGGGTTTATGAGTAATCTGAGCATTGTACCAGATAAGGTACACTTTTACATATAACTGCACACTTAAGAGTGTGTTATAGGGGCAGAATGGTTATTTTCTGAAAAACGGCTCTCTAAAACGGCTTAATACTACCTTTCAAGTGTCATTCTCGGACCTGATATTTTTTGTTACCAAATAATGGACCTTTATTTTTCAATCTGCTTATTTTTTTTGTAATTGATGTAGGCATTCGACCATGAAAAATAAAAACATTGATACACCATACATCCCATTTTTTAAACTTAAATCTATGATTGTCGCATTAATAATGATTTTACACAATATTTTTAATTTAAAATATGTACATAATACATACATCTGTAGAATTACGGCCTCTTATTATCGTTATGATATCTGTGGATATTAACAATTAAATAAATACTTCATTTTACACCAAATTCTAACACACTCCAGAGCTTTTAACTCATTCCGGGCTAGAATCTCCCGTTGATAGGCGTTGAAACTATACGCTCCTCGTTTTATAGTCTGTAAATTTCGAAAATGCCCTCAAAATGTTTCATTAATGGCTCTAAACGTAGAATACCGACTCACTTGAAAGATTGCAACAATATCAGGAAGATACAAAAACAGTAAGTAATCACAAATTGTCTTTTTTCGTGTAAATATTGTGCGTGATGTACTTTTCAACGGATGAATGTCCAAACGTGTAAAAATATAACATTGCCTGTGCGTTTTTTCCTGTAGGTTAGTACGATCTTCATGTCTATTGGCAGCTGGCATGTTTTGCTCCACACGCACACTTCGACACGAGTCGCGCCGTGCAGAAAAGTAAAGACCGATAGGTTTACAGCGCAGTTCACTATGAGACTTTTCTGCGCGGCGGCCTTAAGCGGGCGCGGAACTCGGTCGCTCCGAAGTGTGCGTGTGGGAGATGCTATTAAATGTGTACACATACATAGCTATAATATACGTAGCACGCCCGGTGTTTCGGCAAGACATAAATTTCGCCGCAATTTTGTGCACGGTGTTTGGTAATAAATACAAAAATTTATTACCCTTATTATAAAATTTATTACTGTTTATTTATTTTTATCTAAAATTTCAAATGAAGTGAATAATGTTTAATGTACATGGTGTTTAAGAAATAGACAAAAAAACTTTTAAAGGAAATTAACAAAAATATCGCCTTTCTGCGTATAAATACGTAACCATTCACACACACATTGTCAAATCAAAGAAATTCTATATATGTTTTGTGTCGTAAAGTTCCAAATAATAATATTATTTTTCTATTTGTAGATCAAAACATGATTTATCCATGGCAGCCGGAAAAAATACTCCAAACAAGGTATGCTTCAAATAACAAATGAATTTGAGTGCGTCGGAGTCCCGGGAGGGGGGAGGGCGGGGGGGGGAATTTTCGTCTTAACTCCTTAATATATTTTTTGCTTTTTTATTTAGGAAAAAATACAGCAAGAACACCAACATACGATAGAACCAAATGAGCCTACCGTAAATATTGCACACAAAGGACCAAACTTGGAAGATTTAGAGCACGAGGATATTCTTATTGGATCATCAGCCACTTCTGTCGAAAAGGTACTTTTATTTAGGTAACCTATTAAAGGATATTCCTGATATATCGGAACATTTGTTACATGCACCTGCGTTGGCCCTCTTAAAATATATTGTCGATGGGCGGGAATTTTTTTGAATTTTTATGATTTTTATGACACGTGTTCCCAACATCGTGATAATAGGTTTGTATTTTATCAAAATGTATATTAACAATCTCAAAATCAGATTGAATAGCATGGTAATCAGTTTTTATTTCTACATTGTTTAGGAGCAAAAAAACAGTAGTTCTTTGGCGAAATTACCTGTGACCGAAGACCAAGGATGGAGCTGTGAAGAATCGGAGCAGGAGCTTACTATTGAAGAGGTGATAGAAGAAAGCGATGATATTTGCATAGAAGGGCGGAGAGTAGTACAATTTGATTATTTTTTTAAACAACTCCAATGTATTAGTCAACATGATTCCCTTTTTAACTGCAATTTAAAGCATTTACGAATTACCTCAGAAAATAGAAATGGTTTGAATTCTACATTTAATTTAAAATGCGTGTTATGTGGTAAAACTTTTAAACTTAAAACATCCGAAAGCCTACAAGAAGGCATTGGCATCAACGAATCTTTTGTGTCGGGAATAATGAGCATAGGATCGGGTTATTCGGGCATGGAAGAGCTATGTGCTACCCTTGAAATTCCGTCCTTATCTATTGCTGGATATGGGAAATGCCATAAGAAGGTTTGTGAATGGTGGGAGAAAACCAAATTTACCAGTATGGCTGCGGCAGCCGACGAAGAAAAAAAACTGGCTTTTCAAAGCGGCGATGTTGACGAAAACGGGACGCCGATGATCACTGTAGTAGCTGATGCGTGTTGGTCCAAGCGATCTTATAAAACCAACTACTCCGCCCTCTCAGGAGCTGCTACGATTATCGGTTACCGCACAAAAAAAATTATTTACATGGCAGTTAAAAACAAGTACTGTACAACCTGCGCAAGAGCTATAAATTTGAAAATTCCTATGCCCGAGCACACTTGCTTTAAAAATTATGTTGGTTCGTCAAGCGGAATGGAAGCTGAAGCAATTTTAGACGGGTTCCAACAATCGATGAGTATGTACGGTCTTATATATTCAACCCTCATTGCCGATGGAGACTCCAGTACTTATGCCAGAATTAAAAACAGTCACCCGTATCCCAATATTACAGTACAGAAAATAGAATGCTCTAACCACTTAATTCGAAACTACAGCAATCAAATTGAAAAAATTACAAAAGATACTGGCTTTCCTTTGGAGTTCAGAAAAATTATTTCAACCAACAAACTTCGTCTTAGGAAGGCGGTAGTCGGAGCTGCAAATTACAGGATGCAATCAAATAGTGCTTTGGACCAAAAAATTACCGATTTAAGGAAAGATTTATTAAATGGACCCAAACATGTTTTCGGTGAACATAAAGATTGTTTACCATACTTCTGCAAATTTAAACTTGATCTGAATAAAATATTAGATTACAATCACGTTCCACAGTTACAAAACAATATTATATTTTCAAAAATTATGGACGCTAATTCTCGGCTTGTCAGTAATGCCCGAAGTCTAGTATATTGTTTAGACAGTAATATTGTTGAGAGTTTTAATGGAGTTATTGCAAAATTTATTGGCGGAAAAAGAATAAATTTTTCTTTAAAACAGTCCTATATGGGTCGTTGTGCAGCTGCAGTAGTTTCTTTCAATTCCAAGAGACCTTATTATTCTTTACATAAGCAGATTTTCAACAGAAGTCCTAGTAATTTTTTAAAACGGTTAGAATTGAAAAGAGCAAAAAGAAGAATGGCTTCTAAAACAAACGATAAAAGATCTTTACGAAAAAAACAAGGGAGACATTTGCTTACAAAATCGGGAGCACCTGATAACCATTATGGCGAATTGTGCAAAAAAACGGATATGGAACAAGATGCATATGAATGTGCTAAGGCAGAATTCTTAAAGCTACTCGACATTTCACAAAGTGAAAAGAAGGCAGTCGAAAGACGAACTGTCTTACAGTCTGATAGCGGGGAGTGGCTTGAACGCAGAAGAAACATGTTAACAGCTTCTTTATTTGGTAATATCTGTAAACGAAGTCAATCCATTAGTTGTGCTAATTTAGTCAAAACAATATTATACGGCTGCTCTCTAGATAATATAAAATATATTCAATATGGTAGGGACCATGAGCAAGTTGCAAAAAGGCAACTTTGCATTCAAGAAAATATTGTCGTCGATGACTGTGGGTTATTTATTGATGATATTTTCCCGTTCTTAGGAGCCACCCCAGATGGTTTGGTAAATGACAGTACAATATTAGAAATTAAATGTCCGATTTCTGCTAGTGGGATGCTATTTGAAGAAGCAATAGCAAAAAAAAAAAATAACGTTCTGGAAGCAAGATAAAAAAAACAATTTTATTTTTACAAACACAAATCACAACTGGTATTATCAAGTACAGGGTCAACTTCACATTTCCAAAAAGACTGTATGTATTTTTGCCGTCTGGTTGGGTGAAGAAATTCCATTAAAAATAGAATTAATTAAACGAGACGACAAATTTTGGGGAGAAAAAATGGAAAGCAGATTAAGTACTTTCTTTATGGATTGTTTATTACCAGAAATTATAGATTCAAGATTTAAAAGATCTATGCCCATTCGTGACCCACAATATATTATGTCCGCCTTGGAGAAAAAAAGAAAAGCAGCGACACTAATTAGAACAGAAAAAATTAAGAAATGCAAGAAAAATCTATTACGGGATATTGAAACTAATGTAAACTAATGAAACACGGAATGTATTGCATTGTACTACTCTGCGTACATCCGATTGCGAGGAAACTTTGGTGAGTTGTTGTGTGCATGCCCGCGATAGTTTCTGTATATGTAGTGAGTTCTGGCATCATGAAATTATGCGTTGCTAACCGTTCGTCTGATTGCGTTGACACTTTGGGGATTTAATGTGTACATACCCGCGATGGTTTCTATATATAATAGCGAGATCTGGCGTCATGAAAATGCATTACTAAACCGTTCATCCGATTGCGAGGAAACGTTGGTGAGTTGTTGTGTGCATGCCCGTGATGATTTCTATATAGAGGGTGTCCCAAAAGAAAGTTGATATTTAGTGGATCGATTTAAAAAAAAAGTAAAGGTTCTGTCGAAAAAATGTTTATTAAATGCTAAAATACACAATTTGGGAATTTATTTCTGAAAAATAATATCGTCCAAATATAAACCCTCACGTTCGCGGCATTCATTTAATCGAAGAGTAAAATTTCTTATGACGGCTTGCAAGGTAGGCTTCGTGATGGCTGCCATTTCGTGACGGATATTTTCTTTTAATTGCATCAGGGAAGTCGGATTTTTTGTGTACACTTTAGATTTGAGATAACCCCACAGGAAAAAGTCCATAGGAGTTAGGTCAGGACCACGAGGAGGCCAATTTATTTCACCTCTCCTGGAGATCAATTTGCCAGGTAAAATTTCACGAACTCATGGCAGAGACGTATTGGACGTATGTAATGTTGCTCCGTCTTGCTGAAAAGTTGCGTTCACACAGAAAGCAAAACAAATATCAACTTTCTTTTGGGATACCCTATTTATATATATATAGTGAGTTCTGGCATCATGAAATTATGCGTTGCTATCGTTCATCCGATTGCGATGACACTTTGAGGATTTGATGTGTGCATGCCCGCGATGGTTTCTATATATAATAGTGAGCTCCGGCGTCATGAAAATGCGTTACTAAACCGTTTATCCGATTGCGAGGAAACTTTGGTGAGTTGTGTGCATGCCTGCGATGGTTTCTATATACAGGGTGTTAAGGGACGTACTTGACTTACTTTAACCAGTGATTCCTGACATGATTTAGAGTAAAAAATGTTAAAAAAAAAATTGTCTCCGGTGACATTTTTCATGTTTTTTTTTCTACAAAAATGTAAAAAAATTGTAGTTGTTGGATAGTTGGAGGGGTGGTTAGTGGTTGGTCTGTTACTCAGCTGAGTGACCAGTGACGACATGCGGAAGAATTTTTTTTGTTTGATTTTAAAGAAAAAAAAAAATGAAAAAAAAAGTCACCGGAGACCAAAATTTCATTTACATTTTTTACTCCAAATAATGTCAGGAATCATTGGTTAAAGTAAGTCAAGTACGTCCCTTAAAATCCTGTATATAGTGAGTTCTGGCATCATGAAATTATGCGTTGCTAACCATTCATCCAATTGCGATGACACTTTTGGGGATTTTATGTGTGCATGCCCGTGATGGTTTCTATATGTATACATATAATAGCGAGCTCTGCCTGGAATTCGCTAGTTCTGGAATAAACGATTTTTATTATATGTATGCTTTATTAAAATAAAGAGTGTCGCTGCAGTTTTGTCATGGTTTTCTGCAGCCTTGCACGACAGCTACTGCCATGATTTAAAAAAAATATTGTGTAGTTGTACAAAATAACACAAAATAAATATATAAATAAAAAAGAAACTTTCTTTTATTTCTCGAAGTCAATATTATTAATGATGTTATTAATATTTATAGATATTCTATCAAATATACGTTTAGAATTTGGGGATAGTAATAATAATGATGAATTCTAGAAAATATATAGTTTAAAAAACAATAAACAACTGAATATTTAGAAGTTAAATTTAAAAAAAAAACTTCATTAAATCCACTCCAAATGTGAACCACGAGATTCCAAACGCTTTTTATAATGTAAGCCTATGTGGAAGGACCAAGAACAAGCAAATGATGAAACATTTATAAAAAGGATCATACTAGATATTCTACCAACAGAATAAGTTCCATAAACAAACCACACTTTGTTATTGGTTTGCTTTTACTTCGTTATTTAAAAATACTGTGCTTGGATGTACATAACGCAAGTATAATGTTGACCTTTTGAAATCTGGGAAGACACCCCTACTGCCATCTAGCGATGTTAAAATGAACACATTTTGACAGTTAACGAAATGTTCCGAGGGTATTATATACGCTTAACTAAAATTTCTATTTTTTGAAGATGTCTGACTAATCAACTGGACGATCTTATACCCGAATTTAAAACTGCTTTTGGATAAAGGTACTACAAATACCTATTCCACTAAAATCCTATAAAGAAAATAGACAATGCAAATGATAAAAAAAAACTAAAAAATGAAATCTAGCTTAAAAAAACCACAGAAGAGAAATTATTCAACAATTTGAAAATAACGACCTAGGATCAACAAATAATGTAGTCTAATCTCTATAAATCCAAATAAAACCTAGTCTGCCTCAGTGAACCCCTTGAGAAGAAGACCAAGAAAACATTAATTATCTTTTATCCATATAATTTATTATTTTGTAATTTAAAAAAATGCACATAAAATGAAATTAAATTTAAAAAAAAATATTATTCCAAAGGTTGCGAGAGGTTCACAATACAGGGTGTCCGGGGGTAAAGTGCATTAACTTCAGAAGGTGATTCTATATGATGGTAGAAGTAAAAAAGTAACTTTTTCTGAAAATCCAAATAAAACCTAGTCTGCCTCAGTGAACCCCTAGCGAAGAAGACCAAGAAAACATTATTAATTATTATCTTTTATCCATATAATTTATTATTTTGTAATTTAAAAAAATGAACATGAAATGAAATTAAATTTTAAAAAATATATTATTCCAAAGGTTGCGAGAGGTTCACTATACAGGGTGTCCGGGGGTAAAGTGCATTAACTTCAGGAGGTGATTCTATATGATGGTAGGAGTAAAAAAGATTAATTCTGAAATTCCAACTTTTTTTCCCATACAAAAAGACACACCTACTAAAAATCCTCAGTGTAAGGTAAAACTTACTCAGTAAAGTTGCTGCTAGCTTGCCGGGCGCGATTGTTACAACGTTGCTTGGTAATAATAATGCTGCCCGCACACGCCGGTCTAATTTTATCTTTTTACCACAAAACTACCCTTAAAAGTTGGAATTTAAAAAAAAGTTATTTATCTTTTTTACTTATACTATCATGTAGCATCACCTCCCGAAGTTAATGCACTTTACCCCCGGACACCCTGTACAATATATGCCAAATTTAGTCATTTAAAATTCCAGTCATTTAAAATAAATAAGTGCGAACTGACCTGTATGCTTGACCATGTGTTCTCTCAACTCTTGTTTTCCATAGAAACCCTTATCACATACGGTGCAGACACAGTTCTTTATATTATCATGCGCCTTGTTAACGTGCGTATTCAGCTTCCACGAACTGTAAAACGATTTCTTGCAAATGGGACATGGGTACATGGTGCACTCTATGCCATGCTTTAAAGACATGTGCCTTCTTCTGCAGACAGAGTTGGAAAACCTTGCATCACATTCATAGCACCCCATCGGCTTGACTTTATTGTGATGGGTCCTCACGTGAGCTCTCACTGAGTTATACGATAAAAAACTTCTCGGACAAAGTGTGCAAGCGTGCCTATCTGTTAAAAAATGCAACTTTTTATGTTCGTAGTAACTTCCTTTCTTATAATATGACAAACCACAAATATCACATATAAATTTTGGAAAGTGGTTGTCGTAATGCTTCGATAACAGGCGCCGGGCTTCGAAATTTCGATCGCAAATAGGACACGTCGTACAGGAGATATCTAGAGATGGTTTGACAAATTCTTTTTTTCTTTTAATTCGTTCTATTTCTCGTTCGTATCCCGTAGCTACCCTCATCTGAGCTGATGTTGTGGATGATTCCCCATCTGTTACCTGCTCTCCAGGGTCAAAGATATTATCTACACTATTGGAATCTTCTAGTAATTTGGATAGTGGTTGATTGGACAAGTTTGATAAATTATCGTTAAATTCTTCATCGGTCTTTTCCAATTTAACTTGGAATTGATGGAGGGCCCCTGGCCTGCTCCAATCAGTATTGTCTGTAAGTATTTCTTCTAGCTGTAGGACATTCTTGTTTTGTTTGGTGGTATGAGATTTTTGATTTGTTTGTGAATAAGACAAGTTCTTTGGATAGTTGCTACTTTTTCTCGTAGGTTTTCCTAAAACAAATTCAAAGTTTTAAACAAGGACTGAAAAATGTCCAAAAACACAGGTGAACTCCTAGTGCGGAGGACAATATACTATATCTTTTTAACGTAAATATACCAAGAATAAATAAATAATAATCATTTCCGGTGACTGAAATAGTTGTTTTTCATTGTTATAACTGATTCAAGGTGTTTTTAAAATAAAATGTGCCTATTAATAATGTGCCTATTGATAATGTCCCACTTACCTGTATTTTTACCATAATAAATTAATAATAGTTACCATTTTTCATGTGCGGAATGTTTTTTCGTGTCCTGTTCTCAGCCGCCTCTACCAGCTGACGGAAGGTGGTGGCACTCCTCAAGCTACTGACGCAGCTTCCACATATCTCTACGTCAACGGTTTTGTCTTCTGAGTTTACCAGCTGGAAAATTAAAGATGGGTTAGTTCAGGGCTGTATTTAGTCCTACGCAACCTAGGCAGCTGCCAGCAAATTCAGGGGGAAATAACGATATGAAAGAATATCTTTCATGTTCGAATCACTCACTATAAACCTTGGTAAATATTTACTTAACTGCCGTACTTTTATTACACTTTGTTTGAGCTCAATAACTACAAGAGACAACTATTTATGTGATAGTAAAAGATACTTTAACCACTTGGACCCATTAGCTTGTTTTCAAGCTAACCTACAACACGGCCAGACATATGCAATGACGTATGAGGCGTACCTGGGTTATTAGTTCCAATTTTATTCAATCACAGTTAAAATATTCCCTTGTAAAATGATCTTGTGCTGCCACTTTGAATTGTTTTTTGTAGTGACAGATGAAGAAGATGTGGAACAGAAAAAGTTCAATTGAAAATTAAATTGATTTTTACATGAAAACTGTTCGCCTAGATCGGACAGAAGCAGAATTTGCTAAGATTTTTTTATCATCTCCAGGTAGCAGTGTAGGTATATAGTGAGCAGCTATTTTCTGAAGCAGGTATAATTTATGAGGAAAAGCGCAATTGTTCGCTATCAACAAATGCTGAAAAAATTGTTTTCATTCAACATAACTTACTACTGACAAATTTTAAGTATTAAGCATGCCGATCTTTGGTCAAAATAACAATTTTTGTGAGTAATATTTTATTTATTATGCTTTTTTTTCATGATTTGGTATTCGGTATTCGGCCGAATGGTTCGCAATATTCGGCCGAATACCAAATAGTAAAAAAAATAGCCATATAAGGTGAGTACCGAATAGTAGCCGAATATTAACCATATCTTTTTTATCGAAGGAAGCATATACTTTGGGGTGTGGCCAGGCGCGGCCGGTGCCTTAAATTTTTGGTGATTCACCGAGTAATTCATCAAAAACGTAAAACAAAAGTTGGTAAATAAATAAAAATAAAATAAGAACGAGCCTAGTAACTCATAACTCATACAGTGCCCTTAAAATGATTATTCACAAAAAAACGACACTATACAAATTATCCATTTATTATTACTATAATTTTGTGTAAAAGTTTTCTTTGCGGATTTACTATCTTGGTTGATAATTAAATGTAGTTTTGGCGGGCCATTGATTATAATTCTGCTTTTATTTTATTGGTTCATATATTTTTAATATAGTCTATATTTATTATTATATCACTAATTTTAAAAAGGCAAGGAAATTTATTTATATTTATTTTATTTAAACAAATAAATTTATTTTATTTAAACAGCGATATCAGAATATTTCTATATAATAAACAATAATACAATAACAATACACAGTAAGGGTGAAATGCAGATCCTGCCAATGTCTGGGAATTTAATAAAAAGGCACTTTTTAGATGAGAAAAGTGTGGAGAAGATGAATAAAAAATAAATTAAGGCGCACTCGGCAAAATTGAGGGAGATACAGCCGTTCAAAGTATTTAAAATTTCACTTCGCGAACTGATATTATGACAGTCCGTTCGCCATTTTTTCACTGTTTATGTTGGTATCCCTGACCTGATGCAAACAACAGCTAGACAGCTAAACTTGGTTTGTGATACAAAAGAAAGTGCCCCTTTATAACGCCAACTCGCGTCAAGGCAAGAAAAACATCCCAGTTTTCAAGTAGTTTAGCGGCTACGCTAGGTTTACACGCGGGGGTTTACTGGGTGAATTTTGCAATATGTGACAAAAATGCACACAAACTAAAGGTCACAAAAACTAATTATGACAACGTCAAATCGGTTCCCTCTACATCAAGATATTATTAAGAATTGTCATTTCCATCATCCGCACGCCGCACGGCAGTCGCCATTTTTTCGCTACAATTGTGTTTTGACGGTCTGAACGTGTTGCTGGGGGCTTCATACAAATGATAATTCTCAAATGGGGCGCTTCACTGAAACGTGCGGAATGGTGCAGTATGTACCTAGGTTCCTAGCCGATATAACTTGCACGGGAAGCAGTGCTTTAGGCCACGATAATTATTCTCTACCAAATTCATGTATATTTAGATAGGTAGTTTTTTTTTTAAATTTAAAATAATGTGCGCAATTTTATAATTAAAAATATTACGTAATATGATGAGATGCAAAATGTTGTTCAATTTTGTTGGCGGTTCGGCTCACTAGTGCACCTTAGGACAGGCCGCGCCTGGGTGTGAGGTATATTAAATGATAAAACACATTTTCAGCGGAACAATTTTGCAAAACAGTTGTAAAATGGAATAATTTAAATGTGGAACTCGCATTGAATTTTTTATTAACAGTTTTCTTAATTTTGGGGGCTTCTAAATTGTTCACCTAATTACAAATTCCATTTTTATTTAATATTTTAGTTCCTGAGATTTTATCGAATGAGGGATTAGTTTCTATTTATAAAGGATTCGCGAATACTGAAAATGCATTATTATTTAAACATTGTGTTCTTCTTTTAAAATTTTTCTTGATTCATTGAAGTGTTAATTACATAATTTGAGGATTTTTCAACCACCATTCTAGGCACATGCCCGTGTTGTGGTGGTCGATTTACTCTTATGTTTACGATACGGACCGTTTTTCTGATATAACCCAAACTAAGGACCTAATAATCTCTTTTGTGCACGTAATTAGTTGTTTCTTGGGTAAATATGCAGTTAGTCCACCTCACGGATAATACGGAGCGTTCGTGTTGTCGAAGTTTGATGCACGGATAATACGGAATATTCCTTTTTTAACTAATAGACAATCAAATATGACGTTTGTCGGAAGTACCAATCTTATAAAATAAATTTTCTAAAATAAACTCACATTTCATCATACTTTTAAAAAACATTCCAGGTTTTGAATGGTTTGTTTGGCTACGCAGGGTTTGTCTAGCGGGTTTGTATAATTATTTTAATACATTTCTTTCCATGTTCTACTGTTATAAATACAGGTACAAACTTGTCAATGATGCATTCACTTTGTTTTATCTAAAAATATTTTTCTATGATTGGCAGCATTGTCTATGAAATGTTAAAATAAAAACGATGAATAAACATGGCGTTACCACACGAGTGAATTAATTTTAACAAAATTAAAAAGGTTAAATGCATATTTTTCCATGTTTTTTGGTCTACCCCGACATAAATACTCACTTTTCGTAATAATAAAGCTAAATATAATTGTTTGGATAAAAAGTTTTCCGTATTAACGAGTAAGCGGTTTGGTAATTATCGGTTCGGACTGGCCACGCTTATTACGAATAATTTTTAGAAAAAAACTTTAGATTCGCCTTAATTACTATAAAAGGAAACTTTTTTGCTTTGGGGCGGCGGAAAATAATGCATTTTAATTTTCAATTGCATAAAACCAAAATTCTCTTCGCGATCCGACACAGCGAAAATCCGCGGCCGTACCTGTCACTGTGATGTTGGTATCCTTTATAATTTAACAAGAGCTAATACGACTGTAGCCGACTTCGCGAATCTAAAGTTTTTTTCCAAAAATTATTCGTAATAAGCGTGGCCAGTCCGAACCGATATTTACCAAAAAATGTTTTAATTAGGTAATTATTAAATATTCTGTAAGCCGCCGCACTTTGCATAGATTATGGAAATTATGCTTTATTTCAACAATTTACTACAAGAAACATTATTTATGCATTAAACCGCTGGTAAATATCGGTTCGGACTGGCCACGCTTATTACGAATAATTTTTGGAAAAAAACTTTAGATTCGCCTTAATTACTATAAAAGGAAACTTTTTGGCTTTGGGGCGGCGGAAAATAATGCATTTTAATTTTCAATTGCATAAAACCAAAATTCGCTTCGCGACTGACACAGCGAAAATCCGCGGCCGTACATGTCACTGTGATGTTGGTATCCTTGATAAATTAACAAGAGCTAATACGACTGTAGCTGACTTCGTGGGATAAGGCGCGTAATTATGAAATTTGTCTAGCGGGCTTGTTTGTGTAACATGGTTTGTGATACAAAAGAAAGTGCCCCTTTATAACGCCTACTCGCGTCAAGGCAAGAAAAACATCCCAGTTTTCAAGTGGCTTAGCGGCTACGCTAGGTTTGTGTAACATGGTTTGTGATTCGCGGTATTTCATGTAGGTATCCCACGAAGTCAGCTACAGTCCATAACAGTGACAGCAAGTGACAGCTACGGCCGCGGATTTTCGCTGCGTCGGTTCGCGAAGTGAATTTTGGTTTTATGCAATTGAAAATTAAAATGCATTATTTTCCGCCGCCCCAAAGCCAAAAAGTTTCCTTTTATAGTAATTAAGGCGAATCTAAAGTTTTTTTCTAAAAATTATTCGTAATAAGCGTGGCCAGTCCGAACCGATAATTACCCATTTTTTTTAAATACCTTTATACCAAAGCATTTCATAAGCATGTCGCTATAATTTTCGACTGAATGGTTGAATAAATAATTACGTTCTATACTTTTTAATTTATTATTATCAGTGTTACAAATTGCACAAGTCCCACATACAAACTGTAATTTTATAACGTTTTTCATTGTTTTGGTACAAATGGAATATTAAAATAGATTAACAAACAATTATAATCAAACTTCTAATAATTATACTACACAAACGAATTATTTATTCCAAAATGTTATGATAATATTGTTGTTTGCGCGCTTGCTGTTACTTTTGACCATAAATATACCAATCCCCTTTTGACTTTGACAGCTCATATACAACCACAGATATGCACAGATATAAAATATACAACACATGAAACATCTGATAATTATTGATGGGCAGTGGGCACAATCGAGCAATCGAGACATTTAGATTTTAGATAATAGAAATGTTTTATTTCAAATAAATAATGTCACATCGCAAAGTATCCGCTTCATATGAACAAAAAAAAAGAAATGTTTTTGCCGAAAAATCAAAAGAAACGATGGTCGAATCAAATTCCGCTTGGAGTTCTGCAGGAGCAATAGCTGCGGTCAGAGGCAGTAATTTTGTACTGGGGGGGGGGGGGGGGGGGGAACTGGCGATTTGTAGGTTCAGCTGGAGTGGGCTCTTGAACTTAGGGAAGCGGATCCTACTCCTACTCCTTTTTCAAATCGACTACCCAGAGAACCCGGTCCAGGATTCAGGACCAAATCCTGGACTAGGAGCCGGAACGCCCGGAACCCAAAAGCTTCCACCAGCGTCCCCGTGTTCGCGGTCTGAGCCACTCGCGAGTCGAGTAGATTTTAGGACTCCAGATACTAATATCTACAGCCTGTATGTCGGACGAATATCTACAGCTCATATGTTGAACTAATATCTACAGAGCGTAGGTTGGATTAATCAGCTAAATGTATCCAATAGTCCGATATTAGGGATTTTTATATACATACTTACATAAATTAAGTTTGTTAAACTGCATACGCAATATTACGTTATTCCAATATGCTATACATCCAACCTCTGCCAGTGCTGTAGATATTCGTCAACACTTTGGTTCTCATAGATATTCGTCAACAGTTTGAGCTGTAGATATTCGTCAACACTTTCCTTCTCATAGATATTAGTTCGATTTTTTCAGTTTTTGGAATTCCTGTAGATATTAGTAGACGCCTCCGATTTTAGCGGAAATGTAGATTCCAAGATGGCAACACTGCTTGAATCTTAAACTTGTAAATTTTATCTATGTATTTTTAGACGTCAACGTTCACGGCTTGGTTTATTTATGGTTCACGGCTGATTTTTATTTATGAAACTTTTGGGCTTTATAAATTAAATTACCGTTATCGAGTAATATGTAAAAACTACATTGGAAATAAAGTGTCTGTTTGATAAATGTCAAGTCTTGTCTCGTTGTGTATTATTAGAATTGAAATGGAAGACGAGGCGGTTGAAGGAACTCGTAAAGGTAAAGGTAAGTCTTTGTGTGAATAATAATAACACGCTGCTATCTGCTGTTTTGTAAGGTATAAATATTGCACAAAAAATCATTTTATTGAAGCCATATCATGGAATGGCAAGATGTGTAACGGGGTATCGATAGAAATGGTGTTTGTGTGTTCTGCTGCACGTTTTTGTGAATTAATTTTTGGTAATGAAGAGGCTGGTAAGTTTCTGACATTGAAGTGTAATAAATTGCTAATTTGCATTGTCTTTCGCCAAACTACCAATCGAATGGTTTCTCAAATGGAAGAATTGCTTTTGGTTTAAATTATTATTGCATTCTTTAAGTTTAAAATTGTAAATTATGTACATTTCTGGCATATTAGGTGCACATTGGGCAAATGATAGTTTGGTCTCGAGGAGTGTTTCTACTATCAATAGCAATAAAATGACATCACATTTTGGCAAAGTTGTATAAGTCCGCTTCGTTTGTACAGTCATGGAGTCGAACACTTTGTATAAGTTAATTAATCTTAACAAAATAAAAATATAAAATGCATATTTTTTTGTCTCCCCTGACATAAATACTCAATTTTCGTAATAATAAATTATTAGTGTTATCTTCTTCTTCAATGATATATTACATTGATGGGAATAACCCTCAAAAGTTATAAAAAGAGAGTTTTTCTAATAAAAAAATGAATTTCTATTTTTGAGAGTGATATTTCATGGTGGAATTCCATTATAATATATTATAATAAAACGAATATAAAACTTTATTCCACTTAATTTTATTGGACCGTAACCGGTTTCAGCTCGTCAAAGCCATCTTCAGACTGGTACAAATATTTCCTAGTCTACGGTTTATATACACAACAAATTGGGGAGGGGGAGGGGGGTGGTCTACAAGGATTTTAATCAATTACAATAATTATATTTGTTGCTAAGTCATTTTAGACTATCGAATTTCTAAATATTTTGGTTATTCCAGTAAGCTAATTACATTGGGTTTGCAGCTCACTTCAATGATGATTAGGGAAAAACCTTACAAGTAATATGAGTTACTAATGACCTAATTTTATTGTCAAATCATTATTATATTTATGAAGTTTGGTATTTTTTATTGCTTTTTGAAGGGATACGTGTTTACATTGGAGTTGAAATGGTCTAAACTAATTACATATTTTAATATCGAAAATTATTATGAAAACTAGACTGTGCTAATTGTGCTAACTGCCCATCGTATTACGTAGGTCAAACTGGGAGGTCAGTCAAAACCCGAATTAAAGAACATTTTACAAACTGGGTGAATGACAAAGGAGAATTGTCGAATGTAGCATCACACTTATTAGAAAATAAACATTCATTTGATAAAGACAGAGATGTTAAAGTTCTCCATATTTGCAATAAAGGTCATAAACTGGATAGACTAGAATCTTTAGAAATTACCCGCTTAACTAAAAAAATAGAATCTAACTTTGTAATGAATAAGCAACTAGAATCATTTGCTAAGTCTCCGCTTTTGTATCCATTGTAATTTTCATAATAATTTCGAAATTAAAATAGGTATTTAGTTTAGACCATTCCTACTCCAATGTAAACATGTACCCCTTCATAAAGTAACTTTTTAAAGATAAAGCAATTAGATTCATTTGCTAAGTCCCCGCTTTTGTATCCAGTCTAGTTTTCATAATAATTTTCGATATTAAAATATGTAATTAGTTTAGACCATTTCAACTCCAATGTAAACACGTATCCTTTCAAAAAGCAATAAAAAATACCAAACTTCATAAATATAATAACGATTTGACAATAAAATTAGGTCATTAGTAACTCATATTACTTGTAAGGTTTTTCCCTAATCATCATTGAAGTGAGCTGCAAACCCAATGTAATTAGCTTACTGGAATAACCAAAATATTTAGAAATTCGATAGTCTAAAATGACTTAGCAACAAATATAATTATTGTAATTGATTAAAATCCTTGTAGACCACCCCCCTCCCCCTCCCCAATATGTTGTGTATATAAACCGTAGACTAGGAAATATTTGTACCAGTCTGAAGATGGCTTTGACGAGCTGAAACCGGTTACGGTCCAATAAAATTAAGTGGAATAAAGTTTTATATTCGTTTTATTATAATATATTAAAAAAATGAATGTTCATTTAGACTTTTATAAAAAGTCAATAGTTCCATATGAATAAATTCGGGTACATTTATCCGAGATGCTATCCAGGTTACAAACCAATTCTTAAAATGATTGTTTCCAATGTAAGTAGTTGTCTGTAATATGGCAAAATAAATAGTCTAAGATAATATTGTTAATTCTAAAATTTGAAATTTGAGATTGACAAATATGACGGATTGACAGAAAGTGGCAATAGCGAAATTGGTTAACGCGCACGTCCCAGTTAGATGAGAGGTCTGGGCAGTGGCTGCCCTAGCTAAATTATTAGGTGGTGCGAAATCTCTTGGTGGCGCCCCTCCCCTCCTAACCAAAAAATACAGCTCTTCCTATGCAGTTATGCAACTTTAATAATTGAAGTACCTAGAAGAACGGATGAGAAATAATAACAGAAAAAATAACGTTTGATTACATTTATTTAATTAAATCTGCGAAGTCAATAAAAACACTAGAACATAACTTCTCTTGCTTTTGCGCTTGCAAATTCTTTTTATTAAATCAGAATAATTAAACCCTTGAGCAATATCATTCTCAATTGATAAAATTGCAAGATCTGATCGTCTTTCTTGACACATAGCCGAAGGTAAGTACGTTTTGGTTAGTTTTAATTTACTAAAGCTTCATTCTCCTTTGGCAACAGTTACAGAGAAGGTCATCAAAATCCGAAGCGCTGTCCACACATTCGAGAATATATTCTGCCAATCATTTGTTTTATAAGTTGAAGAACTTGTAGTGGCTCTGCTGAGTCCAGATTTTTTAGTAATGGGTTTAGGCTCAAAAGTTCTTCAATCAATTCGCAACTCGAGACATCACATTTTTCTCCATCGGTTAAAATGATTTGCAAATCTGCACAGGCTTTTTCTAATGAAGACTTATAAGGAATTATTTTGATGTTATACAAAAAAGACCATGTGTCATTGAATTTAGATAATTGTCCAAACCGAGTGACCAATACATTTTCAATTCTATCTATCATAGGGTAAAATACGTTAATTTTAAACAGTTCTTCGGGATTTGATTGTGTCTCATCTGCAGCTTCATATTCAAATAATCGTTTCTTTCTCCGGGATCGAACTGGCTTAAACGTTGAATCTATCCCAGCCAGGGAAGCTATTTCCTTGGCTGTTATTTGAGGAGACGAATAAGTCCGGTAATTTGATGATAACTTACTTAGTTTTAATGTAGAAAAAGCGTCATATGTACCTTTTTACCTTAATGATCTTGTCACTGACTCCAATATTAAAGTAATAGTTCACAGTCGTTCGTGTAAAGGAGGAGAATGTAACGATAATTGTAAAACCCCAGATATTAAATATCTAGGGATCACTATAGAAAGTAATATGAAATTTAAGAAACATGTCGAAAACTGTGTCAAAAGAATTAGAAAACTTACTTACATTATCATACGATTAAGAAATATCCTAAATCATTCAAATATTAAAATGGTTCACTTTGCTCTTGTGCAGTCAGTATTTCAGTACGGCATAATCGCATGGGGAAGCATCTATAAGAATAATCTGTATCCGATAGTAACAACACAAAAAATGATCATCAAAGTTATTATTAAAAAACCAAGAATTTTCCCAACCAGCAAACTTTTTGAAAATTTAAGGTCCTACCGGTTTCAAAACTATTTAAAAAAATGCTATTTTAACAGTTTTTAAAGAATCTGAAGAGTCCTCAACACTAAGTATAAGACCTAGAACATCTGGGAACATATATGTACCTAGATGCAACACAACAGCTGCAAAACACCATTATGAATATGTAGGCCCAAAGCTATACAACGTGTCCGGAAACTCGTAGTACAAGCGGGAAACTGGTGAATCTACATCACGTAGAGAACCCAAAAAACTTATTTTTTTCGATCTGAGCATTTCGATTTTAATATTATATTTTTTCTATTTTTTCGTTGCAGAAAAAATAGAAAAAAAATAATGGCTTATAAAAAGTGAGAAAAACTATCTTAAATTACAAAAAAAACTCGCATTGTATTTTTACAGATAAGCAACAGATTATCTTCTTTTTATCGATGATTTTCAGATGTATTCTGTTGCTAATATTTTGTTGATATTCAATTTCTAAAATTATATGTATTTTCTTATTGTACAATATTTTGTAATCTTACAGTATTTTTGAAAGTATTTTATTTTCATTTTTGTAATATATTCAGCCTTACTAAAAAACCCAGTGAAAATTTTATTCAATTGACAAACGGCCGCGGATGTGAAAACATTACTAATTAAAAAATTGTTCATGGAAAAAAATACACATGGTTTACACGGCCTGAGAGGGTAGTTTATCTCTGTTTTATTAATGATGTCTGAACGAAATTTGGAATTTTTCCAAAGTATTTTAAATGTTCTATATATTTCTTATTTTTGAAGGTGTTGTAAAAACAAATACCATTTATGAAAAATAGATAAAATTACCTTTTAGATTTGTGTATTTGAAATACACTTTAGTTTTCAAAAACTGCCATATTTTAAGATATACTCGGAAAAAAATTTCTTACCAAAACATTTTTGACCAAAATGTAGAGAAATTTAAAAAAAAATCAAAATTTCAAAAACACAGTCCTTTTATGTAATAAATTTGGAAGGAAACCTCACTTTTTCCTCGTGCATACAATAAAAAAATAATAAAAAATTTCATAGTTTTTTTTATTGCCAAAAAAATAACTTAGAAATAATACCAACATTTAAAACAGATTTCTTGCATCTCTAAAGACGTTAATTTCTTTGATACGTTTACGAACACATGTATTAGATATTAATATTATAAAAAATTATCACTCTTAAGAAATTCTCTTAAAATAAAGATCTTAAAATGTAAATTTTATCATTTAAGTAACCTATAAAACAATATTCTGACAGTTCAACTTCGAAAGTACGGCGTTTGTACAATAACTTGATTAAACTGATGTAAACCACATAAATAACATGGTAAATATATCAATTATGTGAATAGAAGAGTAAATTCGTCACTACAATAGAAATTATTAATTAAAATCACAACATTTAGGTACTAACAAAATTTTCGACATCCCGCTATAAACACACCAAGCTATTTTTTCATAGCGGGCCGTTGAGAACTAATGCACAGGCGCGCCAAAAATGCCCCTTGCGGAGAAGAATTAAAACAATATTTTTTCCTAGTAAATTAAAACCATATACAACGTTGTCAGATCTTCAATGCATTTTAACAGCGTGACCACGTAAGAAAGGTAATTGGTAATAAAACGTGTTTTAGTGTACACGGGGTTTATTTATGTTATTGCAATAACACAGGTTATCGGCCGTGAAAAGTTTTTTTTTTAGTAAGGCTGTTTATCTATAAGCAGTTCTAAATATATAACATAAGTACATAGACTAGCTCCCCAATTAGACCTTAGAATATTTCTCTACTAATTGGGTAACCACACAAACTGATGAATGACATGTAACATATTATTGTAAACATTTACCTTTTGTCTAATAAAATTAAAAAAAAATTAAAAAAATTGTTGGAACACATACCTGTTACATTCATATGGACACGAATTCTAAGAATGGCGATCAGCATGGGTAGTTGCATGCGGTTCCTTAATTTTGTTTTGATTGTCCCCATTACCCTGAAAATTCTTTCAACGACAGCATTATTGTATTTTTTTTCTTAATTATTTGCGATTCGGCTGATTTAAATAACTTGTCTCTGAAGTAGCCTAATGACCAGTCACCTTTTAGATTTTTTCGTCGCCGATTTTCATTCTGAGTAGCCTAAATGGCGAAAAATCGTCTACTTTGGCAACACTGCTTGCTCCCCGCACCGACCACACGATCGATAGATAGTGTATCAGTGGTCGGGTGTTTTCGGCACCCCCCTTATGACGGCGCCCTGTGCGGCCCTAGGGCCGCCCCTGGGTCTGGGTTCGAGTCCCAGTTGCGACCTTTGTCTTTTTCTGTGTCTATTATTCAAACATTTTTAATGTTGGGCAGTATGTTTATAGTTGGCAACAATAACGTTTAAGGCCATCCGCTCATGGAGAAACTGAAAAAAAAAACAGTTGTCGACACAATCGCAATCAAACTCCTGAACAAAACCCATATTTTTCTGATCTGACCAGCACTCCTGGTCGCCACTTCAGTTGCTTTTCAGTTGCCTTGTTGCCAGATTGCCATGGTAGCGGCTCACGAACTGTCAAGTTTTGTCATGTTTCTCCATGAGCGAAGGCCCTTACTGTAAACTAAATCAGCCTTACTCATCATGAATCCGTACCACGGCTCTATAGCGTCGCGGTAGCTACACAGTGGAGGGGGCCTAAACTGCTCAGGGTAAAAATCTTTACTCATCATCATAATGTTTCTCAACAGCTGTTATGATTTTTTTACGGTAGCAACACTGCTCCAAAGCTGAAAAAACGCGGCCAATTTAGCATTTCGCGGCGTGTTGCCAACTTCACATTTAATCATACGTCAACATCAGTCACCACAACGTTGACTTTGGTAAATCTATATTTAGACCTAAAATCTCCTTCCGTAAGTGCCGCAAATGGATCGTACCTTTTTTTGAACCTTTTCCGTAGCCGTGGTGCACGAATGCCGCGAATACGGTCAATATTTGCCAAAGCTCCGTTCAAAACGTCAAGATTCTCATAAAAGTTTGCCATTTCGTCAGTTACAACACCGTAGGTACTGAGTTAACCCTGGTGATCGGGTGATTTAAATTCTGACAGCTACTACATCTCCCGTACAGCGACGCGGGAAGAACACGTGCATGCGCGCGATTAACCCACCATGTTGAGTAACAATTTCACCTAACCCGGTCTTGCTCCGAGGTTGTATCTTATTTTGCGATGATGAGTAAGGCTGAATACGTACAAGGTACCTGTGGTAGCTTATCAGCATTGCATTCTTAGGGTGACCATACCGACAGTGACACGAAAGAAAGTATGAATAATAAACTATTAACAAAAAATAAATAAAAATAATGATTGGTAAATAATAACAGGTAAGTAATAATAATAAACAATTATGTAATAGCAAGTAAATGAATATAGGTAAATTAAATAGATAATACATCAATACACGAGTTAGGCATATGATATGTCTATGCACCTATTGCTATATTTGTGTAAATAAATACCAAATTCGAGTTATCAATGTTTAAATTATGCAAAATTTATTCCAAAATTGTCAGATTTTTTCAGTTACTCTCGTGGAATAATAATTATAATTTTTTAAATTGTATGAATGAGAAAAAGCGAAGTGACAGTTTTCTTCCAAATTCATTAAATAAAGGACCGTGTTTTGTAAATTTCTCTACATTTTGATTGAAAAGGCCTTCGGTAAGCTTTTTTAAAGCTTAAAATATGACAAGTTTTAAACACCAAAGTGTATTTAAAAAAAACCACAGCGCGACCAATTAACTGTGTTATTGCAATAACATAATTAATCCCCGTATACACTAAATCACGTTTTATTACCAATAACGTTTCTTGCGTGATCACGCTGTTAAAATGCATTAAGATCTGACAACATTGTAGATGGTTTTAATTTCCTAGGAAACAATGTTGTTTTAATTCTTCTCCGCTAGGGGCATTATTGGTGCTCCGGTGCATATCGGCCCGCGATGACAAAACAGTTCGGTGTGTTTATGGCTGGATATGGAAAATTTTGTTAGTGCCTAAATGTTGTGATTTTACTAAATAATTTCTATTGTAGTGACGAATTTACTCTTCTGTTCACATAATTGATATATTTACCATATTATTTGTGTGTCTTACATCAGTATAATCAAGTTATTGTACAAACGCCGTACTTTCAAAGTTGAACTGTCAGAATATTGTTTTTTATAGGTTACTTAGATAAAATTTTCATTTTAAGATCTTTATTTTAAAAGAATTTCTTAAAAGTGATAATTTTTTATAATATTAAAATCTAATACATGTGTTCGTAAACGTATCAAAAAAATTAACGTCTTTAGAGATGCAAGAAATCTGTTTTAAATTTCGGTATTATTTCTAAGTTATTTTTTTGGCAATAAAAAAAACTTTGAAATTTTTTATTATTTTTTTATTGTATACACGATAAAAAAGTGAGGTGATAGTTTCCTTCCAAATTTACTACATAAAAGGACTGTGTTTTTTAAATTTTGATTTTATTTAAATTTCTCTACATTTTGGTCAAAAATGTTGTGGGAGGAAATTTTTTTCCATGTTTTTCCGAGTTTGAATCATAAAATATGGCAGTTTTTGAAAGCTAAAGTGTATTTCAAATACTCAAATCTAAAAGGTAATTTTATCTAGTTTTCATAAATGGTATTTGTTTTTACGACACCTTCAAAAATAAGAAATATATAGAACATTCAAAATACTATGGAAAAATTACAAATATCGTTCGGACATCAAGGTTAAAACAGAGATAAACTACCCTCTCAGGCCGTGGAAACCATGTGTATTTCTTTCAAAGAACAAATTTTTAATTAGTAATGTTTTCACATCCGCGGCCGTTTGTCAATTGAATAAAATTTTCACTGGGTTTTTTAGTAAGGCTGAAAAACTTTTAAAATACATTTGAAAAATTCAAAAATTCCTACCTCCCAGGCTGTGTAAGCAATGTATATTTCTTTCCATGAACAATTTTTTAATTAGTAATGTTTTCACACACACGCTCGTTTATTAATTGAATAAAATTTTCACGGGGTTTTTTTTAGTAAGTTATTGTTTAAAAAATGGTGGGTCTTAAATGTCGGATTTTAACAATATAATACTATATATCTCCCATTTCCCCATTTTTTTTTTTAACCAATTCTAACCTCAATTGTTTTAATGTCCAGAGGAAGAAACCGGAGATGTGCGCCCCATGCAGTCCATCAGCGTGGAGACGTACGCGTCAGCCCTATCCGGAGCTCCCTCCGCAGGGCTGCTGGGTGCTGTGGGGCCCCACGAGCCCTCGCCTCCGCCCCCCGCCCCGTACCAGGACCAGACGGCTGACCAGGAGATGGACTTCTTCTTCGGGAACCCGCTGGTTGAGGTCACCAAGGGAATACTTCATCTCTACAAGGAGAAGTGAGTTATCTCTTAATTATATATTTATATATACCCAACAGAAACCGTTTCCACCCTTTCAACTATAATTAAATTGTACAGCACTTGTGATTTCTATAACGCAAATGTGATCGACATTTTTTTATAGTTAATGGAACACAACTATGGCATCCCTATTTAGAGAATTTTTTTGAGGCTGTATTAATAAAGGGAAGGTTGTGAATATGTATATATTTTTTTGCCATAACTCCACACAGGAGGCCCGAGGAAAATAATTTCCCTCAGGGCCTATGTCATCTTTGTGGACGCGGTGAGAGGAAGGAGTGAACATGTTGTAGGAGAGAGGAAACACAGAGGCCGGCAAATCGTTCCACAACTAAACTGTTGAACTCAAGAACGATTAATTGCAACAGCAATACCATTCCATACCTGATTGTGTTGAACCTAACCTAAAATATTTATTTTCAGTGAAACAACAGACGCTTCTGTAGAAGCCCCTTCGCGCATTCTCTGCCTGCTGGCCGTGCCCGCCACCGTCAGCTGCCGGGACCTGCTGGTGTTCACAGCGGCCTGCCAGAGGGACATCCAGCACGTCCGTGTGCTGAGGGACTCCTCTCCCGACAGATACATGGCGCTGATCACGTGAGTTCTTCTCTGTATTAAATGTACTAATTTCACGTCTTTAATTCCAATATCAACCTCAGGAATGAAATATGCCAAGAAAACAAAAAAGTTGTGAAACAAAGGAACATCGTCTTGAAATTTATATTTTATTATTTTATCAAGCAGGAGGCCCTGAGGAAAATTATTTCCTTCAGGGACAAAACTCCAACTTCTGCATAAACTCCAAGCATCACACTATTCTGAGTTTATGCATCAACCTGGCTGTTGAAGTGTGTGCACTAAAGCACCGGAGGCCAGAAGTTTTCTAGACTGATTTGCTACTAAGAAGTCGTCTGGGCCTACCTGTCACATAAATATTATGTGACTAGTGCAGTTCTTGCCTATTTGGTTATTTTGTCTATGGTTTTTTTTTTTGGAGACTGGCAATTTTTTTGGGGAAGACAAATTGTTTTTTTTTTGTTTATGGGCACTTCCTCCCGAACAGCTATGGGCTAGCTGGTTGTGGATTAGTCACTCACCATGGAGGTGTTTTAATTTCGTTAAATCATGTGAATCCAAGTTGATTTTATCTTAAAAAGGCGCGGGGTATTTTTTCGTAATACAAGTAGTTAGTGTATGGTATTATTTTTAGTAGATGATATGTGTATCCCACTTTTTTTCCGGTGTTGGCAGTTGGCCTTTTTGTGGAAATGTTTTTTGGACATGAAATTGTAAAGTGATTGGTCCTTGTTGTGGCAAGAATAATATGCCTTTATGACCCCGCGTCGCGAAGTCACAGATTGCTGATAGTTCTTCCGAAATCTGTAAGTCTTGGAGACTGGTTGGGCCACGTGCCTTTCGGATGGAGATTGTTGAGACAGCCTGAGGCTGGAGACGCTCCTTGGAGGTGTAGCGGCCTTCTTCCCCAATAGAAGGAAGACCTAGGCTCCCCGGATTCCGCGCCGTCCCCGGTTCATGAGGCTGGAAGTCCCGTCCCGGGACCGTTTCTCTCTACGAACCAAGTTTTCGGTCGTCATCCGGTGTTATATTCGTTTAGTTAGCTTAGCGTGTCCAGGAGTCCATCTGGTATGTTTATGTTTTGTATTCTTAATATTACATTGGTTTAAATTTAATCCTAACCTTTCATTGGTGTAAATTTGCACTCCCATGTTTGTTTTTCTTGATGGCTACAATATAGTTTTATATAATTCATCTTCTTTTATTTACTGATTTCCTACCTACTTGACAGAAAACTAGTCCCATAATCCTGAGCTGTGGTCTCTGCTCTGCCGTATAAATTACACTACACTCACATTGAACCTGAACATTATTCCATTTCATACCGTCCTGAACTCCTTTTTCGTTAGCAGTTCCGCTATGCAGAGCAGCGAATACGTCATCTGAAGGAGTTCTCTTGCGATCGGCTTACGGAGGTATGCTTAGGAGAGGTCGACTTTTGTCAGCCAATCGTCGGGTTGGAGGAATTCCGAAAATGATTGAAGAGCTAGAAGGGCTTTGAGTATGTGAAGACGTTCAAGGCCTTCAGGTTGAAGATGGATCTGAAGGTATGTTCTGATTTGGAGGTAAGAAATATACCTTGTAAGGGAATCAAGTTCTGGTACAATATAATAGGAGTGTAATTTTATACGGCAGAGCAGAGACCAGGGCTCAGGATTATGGGAAAGGTATTTTTCTGTCAAGTAGGTGAGAAATCAGAAAATAAAAGAAGATGAATCTTATAAAACTATATTGTATGCAATAAAAAACAAACATGAGAGTGCAAATTTAAAAAATACAAAGCAATAACATACCAGATGGATTCCTGAACACGCTAACCTAACTAAACGAATTTACGACGGATGACGACCGCGAAGTTGCTTAGTAGAGAGAAGACGAGACGACACTTCCAGGCTCCTTAACCGGGGACGTCGCGCAATCCCGAGATCCTAGGTCATCCTTCTTAGGAAGAAGGCTGCTACGCCTCCAAGGAGTGTATTTAGCTTAGGGCCATGTTAACAAGCTCCATGAAAAAAGCACGTGGTCCCAACTGATCACCAAGACCTGCGTCTCTCGGTAGAACCGTCAACCATCCGTGACTTCACGACGCGGGGTCACAAAGGCATATTATTCTGCCACCACAAGGACCAATCCCTTTACAAGTTCATTTCCAGAACACATTTCCACAAAATGGCCAACTGCCAACAACGGAAAAAGTGGGATTTACATATCCACTAAAAATAATACCGTACACGAACTTCTCGTGTTACGTAAAAAACACCCCGCGCCTTTTTAGGTTAAGATCGACTTAAATCCACATGATATAATGAAATTGAAACACTTTTCAAGTGAGTCACTAATTCACTAACAGCTAGCCCATCGCTGCCCGGGAGGAAGAGACCATAAACAAAGAAAGAATCTCTCTTTCCCAAAAAATTACCAGTCTCAAAAAAAAACACCATAGACAAATAACCAAATAGGCAAGAACTGCACTAGTCACATAATATTTATGTGACAACCTGACAGAAAGCTTGGGGAGTCGTCTGCTGCCTCCAGGATCTTTGACGCTTTCCTTGTTTTCTGAAATTCTGCTTGAGCTCGGCCGAAGGGCGAGCTAGAGGAAGTTTTGACACAAAGTGTCCTTGCACCTTTCAGAATGTTCAGGATCAGCAGTTTTGCCCTGAGCTCCTTCCACACAGAATGGCTCCGGTATCCAGTCACCTCCATCGTTGGTCCAGCTTTTTGGCGAACTGCCTATAAGTCCTATCTTTCTCCGTCCTAAGAGCGGGTCATAAGGTCTTTCTAAGGAGGAGCTTCTTTTACCGGCCTTGTCACTTGTGAGGTAGCGGGTTAAGGTTGATGGGGGATGTAGGACGAGGATGCGCCACTGAATACCTTGTCTCGTCCCCCATTTGACACGATATAGGCCGCCAGTTCCTCTTTATTAAAGAGGTTATTGTAGCTGGGGGGATCCTGGTAAGGCCTTTCCTGATATATGACAACACTCCCTCCTAACAGGGCCTTTTGCCTGTTTTGCATGCATTCCGTTCGCCTTCCACATGCAATCTGTAGGACGACATCCGTGGTTCTACTGTATGTGAACTCCTTGGCGTGGCAGTGTATGCTTTCTGCGTTTCGGCATAACGAACACGCGAGCATCCCTCCGAACTAAAATGTTGAGGAGCCGAAATAACCCAACTATGATTTTTTTACCTAAAATTGGTTTGTAGGCACAGCGAAACACAAAACTACTTTCGGCACGTAAAAAACAGCATCATATGAACACAAATATCACGTGAGATGAAATGCGCATCACTATAGTGCTGCCAGTAGAGAAAAAAAGTGTGTCAAGTTAAAGAAAAGGGCAAATCTAGGGAATAAACACACATGAAACTAGAAAAAGAAAAATTTGTTTCTATATTGAAACAACAGGAAATGGTTCCAACGGTAAAACAAAACTATTACTATCACTCTATTAATAAATTAAAGAGAGAACACAGACATCTATTAACAATCTGTTGCGTTATGTAATGAGCGTAATTTTGATATCATAGCTTCAAACAATTTTTACCATGATCGTTTGTACAAATCTTATAAAATAAAATAATGTTTTTTCACAGTTTCCGTAGTCGGGGTGCGGCCTACGAGTTCCGCGAGACATTTGGCGGCACGGCGTACAGTTCGCTGGAGCCGGGGGCCGTGTGCCACGCCGCGTGGGTGCGCCGGGTGGAGTGCACGCGTGGGACCACACCGCCCCCTCCTGCGGCCACTGAGTTGCCCACGTGCCCGGTGTGCCTTGGTATGTCTACTTGTGGTCAATATTTAATACTTGTGTACATAGGACCGTTTGAATTATTATAAGTTTTATAGTAAATCAAATTGTTTTGAATTTAAAAATATGTTTGGTCTTTCTTCTCTCCAAATATGAATCTTATCTATGCTATGCTTATCTTGCAATGATAAAAAGCTTGTTGTTCAATAAAAATGCAAGAACTTGGACAAATATCAAACAATTTTAACGATTCTTTCTGCAATTATACTAAGAATGATATTTTATGCTTCTAATAAAAAAAACTACACATTTACAACTTCAAAAGTTATTGAAAAATATAAAAATGTGAGATTACGTCACTTCACAATTGTGTTTATCCGCGCGAAGTGCATGTAATCACTTTCTACAGCGAGCGCATATGAGATTGGAACTGATGCATTGCGGTGTGTAATAATGTCACTTCCATTATCACTGCCTCCATTTATCGGAACAAAAGTCTCGTTGTCCATAGTGTAACTGTCATTTGATAGATCCTGATCGTCCGCAATAGAACTAACCTCCGACATGGTGAAAAATATGGATTCCCTTTAGGGGGTATTAATTTAACAGGATAAATAATAAATATAATTATCAAGACACGCGCCAACTGCAAAATACCGCTCTGAAATTGACCACGCACTCTCGAGGACCGAAAACGTTTGCTGAATATTGCAGCAATTTTTCGCTGGGTAGCACTACATATAATGGTTAAATTGGTTTAATTAGTAGCATTAATGACATCTTGTGGAAGTTTGTTCCACGCACCCATTACTCTATAATGCAAGGAAGCATTTCCTAGGATTGGATGCAAAATGTTTTTGTTAGTCTTGAAATATTTCACTCCCCGGTGCAGTGTTCTTTCAATTTTAATATTTGTTAATGTTTTGTTTTGCAGAGCGCATGGATGAGAGTGTTGAGGGCCTGCTGACGGTGCAATGCTCCCACTCGTTCCACGCCGGCTGCCTGGGCGCCTGGAGGGATGGCTCGTGCCCCGTTTGTCGCTGCGCACAGTCGCCGGACCCCCCGGCCGCTAGCGAGTGCGGCCAGTGCGCCGTGCAAGGTAATGCATCCCCTGATGGTCGTCACACGCTTATTTAGAGTGTGGAGAGCCTACTGACAGAGCAATGCTTCCACTCATTCCACGCCGGCTGCCTGGGAGCCTGAAGGAACGGCTCATGCCCTGTATGTTGATATAAAAAAAGCGATGGCTTTCTGTTTAGCAGATAATATATCTTATTATTCATGTATATTACATGATAATATCATAAAAAGTTTTCCCAGAATAGCTAACTAACTAAATTAAAAAACTTCCATTTTGGAAAATATACAGGGTGTCCGGGGGTAAAGTGCATTAACTTCGGGAGGTGATTCTACATTATGGTAGGAGTAAAAAAGATAAATAACTTTTTCTGAAATCCAACTTTTTTTTCCCATACAAAAAGAGATACATACTAAAAATCCTTAGTGTAAGGTAGCACTTACCCAAGTTAGCTTGCCGGGCGCATTTGTTGCAATGTTGCTTGGTGTGATTTGACCTATATCCATGGAAACCGTTTGTAAACATAACAAGACCGAGAATTTGACGTTTATAAAGATTGTATGTTTTAAACCAAATGTAAAAAGATAACTGCACTTAAATAACAATTGAAGACACGCTTTTAACTATTAAATTGTTATAAACTAATTGAACACTTAACTAATGTCATCGCTTTTAACTGGTTTAACAAATTTTCAAAATGTCCACCTTCAGCTTGTAAGCAAGCATGTAAACGTAAAGTAATATTATTATCAATTCGTACGTTGTGGCGTATTTCAATAATGAATGTCTGCCCGTTCTTTGTTGGTTAACCTTTCCCTTACTGTGCTAAAAAAATACGCGCGCTCCGGTGCTGTGTATTCAATTCACGTGTTAAAATCATCGATTTTATGTCGGAAATATATGAACATTCATAGCTAATGGTTTTTTGTTTTTCGTAATTTGTGTTACAAGTGATAATAATTGTAATTTAATTGCTGAAAACATGAAAAAAACCATCGTCCGTTGCTCAAAAAACGGGCGAGGAGACCATCTCAAAGGATTGCCCGCGAACGACTGAGGCGCTGGGCGCTGGGCTGCTACCCAATACATATATACAGCTATGTATGTTAGGTACTACGCGGTCGTAGGTATCGACGGTCGAAACACAACACGGCGGTCTCTGTTTCTCGTGTTCCCGTATAGCAAAGTAGAGCGAGACGTCACATAGCGTGTCGTCTCCCCCCGCACACTCTTCGCGTATCACGGTCCACACTGGCACACGGTTGATTGTATTTGTGGTTTATTCCCGATATTTAACAAAATATCTCTGATTTTGAATTAAATTTGCTAATTATTTAAAATATTATTTTTTAATTCAGTGTGTAAATGTACTACGGAGGAATACCTAAAATCTGAACCCAGAATTCATTATATTTATAGAGATATAAAAGTTATTAGAAGCAATGTGTAGTATTTACGCATTACAGACCAGGAAAGGTTAAGTAAGGCATTGACCTAATAATTCAATAAAAAAAATTACCCGGTATTGGCACAATAATTCAATGATAAAATTACGCACAAATAAACACCATTTTTACAGCTAGGCAGGTTAGGCATGTCTACAACTAAGTAAACAAAAGTAAGTCTGAATAAAACACGCACTGAATGAAGTTGTTCCTTTAACCGGTCAAAGGCCGTGACATTTAGCGGAAATTCGCGGAACTTCGCAAAAAAACACTAAAAAACCACAACTTTGAATTTTGAATTGAATGTTTTGTTGATAAATTTTGTGCTATTGTATATTTTATTAACTGAAACACGTTCACAACACAACATACTATCTACCAAAACCACATTACTTGCATTTATTACGTAAATTAATAGGTTTTATGATCGTTTTATTCGCGATACACCCATTAATTGCGACCGTTAAATTCGCGGCAAATTCTGACAGCCAATTGTCATAGAAGATATCGTTTTAAAAATATTCCAGGGTGACTAGGTGAATGAAAGTTGTAGCGTCTCCGAGAGTAATGACAGCGCAAGCGATTCTGACACTGTTCTCCATACAAATTGTGTACATAGAAGGGCCAAAATCGTGGACCAAAAGTTTTTTGTCGGATGTATTATTCAAATATTTGAATTATTTTCTCGCGCATGCGCATATGACGCGCGCGCCGGCGCGTCTCCGGCCTGTCAGAGGTTAAGTCAGTCATAAATATACACTAGATAAAGACACAATAAATCAACAAGTTTTGACTATCAACAATAAAGTTTTTAAAGTGAAACACAACTACGCGAATAAAATTGTTAAATTCGAATTCAACACTGACACGAGCGCTTGGGGATTCAGCAACAGTGTAAAATAATAATGCCGCCCGCACACGCCGGTCTAATTTTATCTTTGTACCAGAAAACTACCCCTAAAAGTTGGAATTTCGAAAAAAGTTATTTATCTTTTTTACTTGTACTATCATGTAGGATCACCTCCCTAAGTTAATGCACTTTACCCCCGGACACCCTGTATATTCACACAATTGATTTTATTATTTCTACACAAACTTGAATACACATTCAACATGAAAAAACACAATTCAAAGGTGTTTTCAAAGAAATAATGACCTTTATAACTCATTTGAAAATGTCAAATATCAATATTTCCGCCATTGACAGCTGCCAAAAGTTACCCCCAAATTCCATAAAAAATTCTTTTAAATCATTCAGAGCAGCTACACTAATCAAATAAAACACAGATCCCGAATGATATTGGCGCAAGCGATTTTGAGCTTGTCTTGCATGCAGTTTCTTTATAAATATGTAAGGGTTAAAATCGCATTTAAACAAATTTAAAAAAGATTTTTTTTTGTGCCTGCCGACAGGCCAACCATAGATAAAAGGTTAATATAAACCTCTGATTAACGTAAATTATTTCAGATGGAGATGGAGAGGCAGTTGAAGGAGGAGCACTATGGATCTGTTTAATCTGCGGCCACGTTGGATGTGGAAGGTGATTAAAATAACCTTTTATAACAATGCAAACCATTTACCAGTTTGACTGAATTTTTTTATAATGCCAGTGGGCCACTTTCGTCCCTGCGCTGCCGTGACCCAAGTAGATCTAGAGTGCAAGCAATTCTGGTGGGCTAACTCGGTTTAATTTTAAATATTTAATTGAATTAGTCATTGAGTGATTATAATGTAGAGTTTTGCAATTGCAGATACCAAGCAGGCCACGCTGCCCAGCACTTCAGGGCTTCCAATCACACATATGCCATGCAGCTTGGAACCAATAGAGTCTGGGATTATGCAGGTAAATAAACTTTCAAACAATGATTAACCTCTCCAATGTCGAAATAGGAAAATTGTCATAATAATTTGCAGACTGTGCGAAAAATAAAATCTTTATATATTTTAAAAGAAAGTGTACAATGTGCGTGCCGCTAAAACTCAGAAACGAGTCCCTTTACGATTATGGTGTGGTGGCCCTCTATCCCCATCCATGAAGAAGATGTAAGGGCTGGAAGTTTGAACAGTCCAGAAGATTTGAGCATTCGAGAGCATTCCACATCTGAACATCCCAGATCATTGTAGAATATTGTGGACCATTCGAATTTTTCTTCTGTGCATTGTTTAATACAGTTGAGAATTTTTCGACCTCCATCCTAGGCACTTGCCCATGTTGTCTATCCATATGTATATATAGTCCCTCTCTCGTGTCCCCACTACCAGGTGACAACTTTGTTCACCGCCTGCTGCAGAACAAGACGGATGGGAAGCTGGTGGCAGCCGGGGGCCCCACGGACCCTGACGCCTGCGCCCCCGCCACCCAGGAGAAGCTGGACTCCATCCAGCTGGAGTGCGCGCACCTGCTCGCCACCCAGCTGGACACGCAGCGGAGACATTACGAAGAGCTGCTCGCTAGGTAATGACCTTGGACCTCAAAAGACATGTGTAGCTTTTGGGAATGGAAAATGCCAATACCATAAGGATCATGGTGCCAATCAGAGACAGCTCAGCTCGAGGGGTCCGGAAGTGGAAAACTTGCTATTATGATACAATATCCAATTAAATACTATAATAGTTTATCAAACCATCTCTTTCAGAAGCATAATATTCATCATACTCTCTCCCTCACGGCAATGACCCAAACTGTCTTCAGACTCCGAAAGCATTTTTACTAGGCGATATAGTGCCATCTCGTTTATTGTATGGCACGTAAAGAGACAGAAGACGTGATATTGGGATATTTGATAAATTGACCCAGCCAATCACAGTGCGTGGGAAAGAAAGCTTCCATTTAAGACGTTAGATGTCACTACTTGCCGCTGCTTTGTATCTCGCGGTGCATTTAAAATACATTAGAATAATACCAGTTGTTTTGATTTGCATAATATTTCATAATGTTATGATATACTGTCGTCAGTGTTGCCAACTTAACGGATTTCCCGTCATATCTGGCCGATTGGAGTGTCCCAAAACGGGAAAATTTTGTGTATAACAGAATTTACAGTATGACGGATTTTCTGGCGGATTCGAAAAAAGTGACAAATTACATACTTTTATAGGCGAAAATCGCCTATATTTATGGAGAAATTTTGATCCCTGAAATTCTCTAGCCCCCCCCCCCCAGAATGGACGAAAATTTGTGTATCTGACGGATTTCTGACCGTTGATCCGTCACGATTTAGCGGGAACAAAGATTTCGAGTTGGCAACACTGACTGTCGTCTTATAATTTTGGGAGGTTTTTGACCAATTGACCTGAGGGAGGGACCACCACTGGTGCCAATGAATGACCAGCATTGATGGGAAGTAGACTCGTATACGTAGGTAGCCGCTCTGTGGAGCCAAGAAATGATATAATTGTCCGTTTAATCCACTTTTGTTTTCTGTTACAGAGAAAAGGCTGCAGCACAGGCTGAAGCCGAAGAGTTGAAGGAGAAGTTAAAAGAGACAGAAAAGAATGTGAGCCAACTGAATAAAAAGATGACCAATTTGACCACCAAGTGAGTTGTCTTTTCTTATTATTATTGATTGATAGGCCAGTCTCACAAGTGAGAGTTTGTATGGACGTCGTCGATGTTCGTCCTTTTCCATCTCACGCGTCTTGTTCGAAAATGAAAAAGACAAGATACTAGAACGACGACATATAAAATCACTCACTGGGACTAGTGTATTCTGTTTAACCCTATTCCTTTGACAGTGGCCCAATCTATTTAATTGACTGAGGGTAGCGGTCCTATTTTGACTCAACCATTTTGCTTTTTGTCAGTAAATTTGTTTGTACGTTCCGCTCAAGCTGCCAACTATTTTAGTGGTCCAGTAAATTTTATTTTTTAAGTACATCAGACGAGCTATTCTATATCTTTTGTGGGAATGAGATGGTTCTCGGCCGAGATCTGCTGTCAGATTTGTGTGATTTTATATGGCTTTTATTTGCTTTTTCTATGGGCCGATGTCAGAATTTCAGCTTTATTTTATTTTTATTTATTTGGGAGACCAACAGTTTACATTAATAACAAAGTATTTAATAATTGAGTACAATAATTGAACCATTTACAGGTTTCCACATGGTATTGTATACAAGTGTGTAGTGAGTATGAGCTGTCACTCAATCTTGAGCTCAATCATGAGCATCAATCTTGAGCTCAGCTGTCACTCAATCTTGAGCTGTCACTTATTTTAGTTTAGGTTGTTTCAAACACAAATTCATGTACGTATGCATGATTATTTATTCATTTAACAGCATTAGAAAATCACACAAATCTGACGAGAGATCTCGCCCGATATCTATCTCGAGGAGATGGATATATGTTTTCTTGAATGAATGAATGACGTGGAAATTAACCCACTTCCCAACATCTGAAACTCGGCAAATAGACTCGTTGTCGATGACAATGTATTCTATTAACTGTTGGTAGCAAACACGTATTCACACTCGAACATACATATACGCATTTAAATTGGACAACATTACAGCAGTTTTAAAAAAAAAATTATATGAATACCTCACAAGAGTCCTAGCTGTTCCCGCCTAGAGCCAGTGGGACTATGGTATCCCAAATTGGGGTATGTTGTGAGGCTGAAGTTAGTTGGGAGGGGAAGGAAATGGGGAAGAGGAAAGTGGGGAAAGCTGATATATGATATAAATATCTGTCCTATCCAATTGGGATTTGGCTCATTTGTGGTCTTGATTCCAGTCCCTCGGAAAAAGGTTCAATCCTCAGTCAAACCAAAAAAAAATTCTTCGAAGTTGGCTACTAGCCGGCGCAAGAGATGGCGCAACTAGGTCGAGAATTGAAAATACAGTAGGGCCTCGCTAATCCGGATAGGGAAAAACAACACCCCTTCCGAATTATCAAGGCGTCCGGATTATAGTATGCAATTTTTTAATAGGAATGAAACACATTTTTAACTTGGGTTTCATTTATTAAAGTAAAAATTTTAAGTCAATTTAGACAAGAATATGTATGTACATACATATTCTTATACAAAATATGTATGTACATACATATACTTATACAAAATTCAAACATGTAAGAAATTTGGGCACTTAACATGAAAAAAAAAATTTAAGTTAATTAACGAGTGACGGCAAATGACTGAATATTGTCCGGATTAGCGAGGCTCTACTGTAGATGTATTTAAGTAAAAAAAAATGTTTTCTATGGGTTTATTTTTAAAATGTGAAATCGTCATGTTTATTTGGGCTTTCTTATTTGTATTTTTTCAATATTATGGAAGTTTGAAAAATGTTATTTTTTGTGATTTCAAAAAGTCAATCATCTTTCTTGGGTTTACGTTATTTAATTTCATAAAAAGATAAAATATATGTTAATACCTGCCAAAACTCTACCAAATCGATTATTTAACTTATTAACTAACCATCACGCCGTTTCCACGCAGGGGTAGGCAGAGAGGACGGACTGCCAAACAACTCAGTCTTGGCACACAATCCTTGCATCATTGTTTCGATGGTTTTTTTTTTTTTTTTAAATGAAATTTTGTTATTAAAATACATTTACCGCATATCGTTATAAATATAGTTCCGGAAATGTCTAGCAGGATACAATAATTAAATAATATGTATATGTATGAAAAACACCCGGTAAATATAGTTCCAGAAACGGCTAGCAGGCCCAGGATGCAGAAATACCAGTGCTCATAAATTAAGATTAACGGTAGAAACTGTGACACGCTTACTGGGTGTTTTAAATCAGTAATTCAACATCATCAGATCTGTGATTTTTTATAAATGAATTCCAGAGTAACTCTATAAATAACTCCAGTAACTTTGTAATTCTAGTATTTTGAATAACCCAATTAATTTATCTTTTAGTCCTATTGTGGACATATTTCCAATAAACCGCTCTGTTCTTATTTTTTTTTTTTTTAAACAGAAACAAACAGTACATTAGATACATTGATGAAAAAAAAATTACAATTAATAAGTATATTTAATAAGTATACAATTTGGGAGGCGGGAACGGGTACCGCCGCCCCGGGAACCTTTATTGGATAACCAACACCTCTGCCATAGGTCACCCCAAGTGGTTCGCTACGTTTGGGGATTTAGCAGGGGTGCCCGGGTCCATGGGGCGAGGTTTGTCTAGGTCTTGGAGGCGGATGACCAGGACATACTGAACCCCAGATTCCTACCCACCCCTTAAACCCTTTTCCTTCCCAGAACTTTCCTCTCCTTCCTTTCCTTAAAAAAACCCTCCACACAGCATCCCCAAAGATGACATAGGTTCTGAGGGAAATTATTTTCCTCAGGGCCTCCTGTGTGGAGCTCATAAAAAAAAAAAAAATATATTTCATAATGGATACCTATTATGTGTTTCATTGTAGTGTCTTATTTATGGTATGCATATTAACCCCTCTGAATTTTTGCGATTATTCGCTTATGATGTCTCAAACGAAATGACATTTTACGAAAACTTTATGTTATTACCACTTCACAAGCTCTATAAATGAAACATTTCTGAACGTAGCCAAATAGTAAAAACTGTTTTAGAAAGGTTACAAAATAAGCTTTCGAATTATTATATTACAAATAAATATTAACATTTGTAAATATTAAAATTTAGAATGCAAACATTAAAAAAAATGTATAAATGACTCACATGATGTTTTTATGTGAAAACGGTACTAAAATCACAGATTATGTAAACAACAATACTTATTCTATTGTATAAATGTATAAAAAACACTTTTGTCACCTCACTTTTTTATCATTTCATATAAAAATATTTAATAAAAATTAACAATGTCGAGCGCGGTCGAGCCGCCGGTAGGAAATTTGGCGGGATAAATAATTTGTTGCAAAGTTTGAAATATTCTTCCCAGAAATCCCGTAATTATCCTTTCTCCTTTGTTCACCTCCCACTCAAACACCTAAAATGTATGTATATGTCTGTCAATATTCTGTATCTTCTCCTGACGAAGGAAGGGTGTTTCCGAAACCGGTAGAGTGTGAATAAAATAAAATTAGAGTGGTCTGTAACAAATTTATACGCTTTTATTGTGAATTTCAGAGTGTCCACCCTGCAGAGCAAGCTGGCCGAGGAGAAAGCCATGGCGTCGGCCGCTGTGCAGGCGCGCTCCGAGCTCGCTCTCCGCGCTACGGGCGGCGAGGCGGAGATAGCCTCGCTGCGGGAGCAGGTGCGCGACCTCGCCTTCTACGTGCAGGCAGCCAGCTCCATCGGGGCCCGGCCTGACTGCCAGGAGCTGCAGGGGGGGCAGCTGATAGTCAGCCCGCCGCAGCCTAAGGGGAGGAGGGGAAAGAAGAAGCCGTAGACTCGGAGATGGGCCATGAATGAAGTGTCGTCATCAACGCATAGCTTTTGTTGGCTTCGCCGTTTCGATGAGCTGTGCAGTTTGGTCGTAGCTCGAAGACAATCGGCATGTAAACATGTCATATCTTGCTTTGTTTCTATTATCTTGAGTAGACTAGAATGTGGTTATGGAGATTGATTGAGAGGAATTCATACAATATTCTTTGATGGTGTTTTTAAATGTATTATGTTTTTTTTTGTGATACTGCAAGAGCCTAAAATAAAGAGTCAAGAGAATTATGTAGAAAGTGGGGAGGAGTATGGCAACACCATTTGGGCAATGCTGTGAGGCTGAAAGAAGTGTGGCAGGTTCCAGGAGATCTAGCATGGATGATTAATAAAACCCTAAAACAATACGATATTGACCAAATCCATCATCTACGGTCAGTTGTCGATATTTGAGAGCACGGTCAACGATTTATATAAGATATTCCGACTGACGATTGATAAATTTTAGCGCAGCCTCCATAGTATTAAATAAGTACATAAACAATATGTCAATGTCAATATACACATGTTTTTTAATAATGTCGTTCATTCCGCAAAATAACTGGTTTATTTAATGAACGGATTGAACTAACAAAGCTCTTGGAATTGAAATTATACGCGATCCATGGACTTAAATAATTCAACTAAAATACGACCAATTTATTCCATTTGATCTTTGTGAATTGAAAGTGGTTGAAATATAACTAAAGACGGATTGAACTAACAAAGCTCTTGGAATTGAAATTATATGCGATCCATGGACTTAAGTAATTCAACTAAAATACGACCAATTTATTCCATTTGATCTTTGAGAATTGAAAGTGGTTGAAATATAACTAAAGAGTTCATTAACTAATTAACTCCCAATAGATAACCTTTCAGAATCGAAACGTTGCTGAAATGGCTTTAGAAATGTTTGGTACTTCCTCTGCCCCACTCCCTTCAGCTCCAATTGGAGATGCCGTAGCCTCACTAGCTCCGGAGAGTTGGGAACTGTTGGAGAAGGTGGGATAACACCTGGTTATCAGATCTGAATGATAGTATCTCACCACTGCCACAAAGGTTGTCAAATTAATTATTATGTAGGATTTCCCCCAATTCCCAATGTAGTGAGAGGATCCTCAAAACACTGAGATGAAAATGATATTGAAAGCAATGAATAGCCTTAACCGGTGACAGGCCGGAGACGCGCCGGCGCGCGCGTCACATGCGCATGCGCGAGAAAATAATTCAAATATTTGAATAATATTGTCGACGAAAAACTTTTGGTCTGCGATTTTGACCCTTCTATGTACAGAATTTGTATGAAGAACAGTGTCAGAATCGCTTGCGCCATCATTACTCTAGGTGGTGCTAAAAGTTTCATTCACCTTGTCACCCTGGAATATTTTAAAAACGATTTTATCCATGACAATCCGCTGTCAGAATTTGCCGCGAATTTAACCATCACAATTAATACGTGTATCGCGAATAAAACATCGTAAAACCTATTAATTTACGTAATAAATGCAAGTAATGTGGTTTTGGTAGATAGTTTATTGTGTTGTGAACGTGTTTCAGTCAATAAAATATACAATAGCTCAAAATTTATCAACAAAACATTCAATTCAAAATTCAAAGTGGTGGTTTTTTAGTGTTTTTTTGCGAAGTTCCGCGAATTTCCGCGAAATGGCCTGGCCTTTGACCGGTTAAGCACAGTGGCGTAGCGAGGGGGGGGCGGACCGCCCCGGGTGCCACCCGAAGGGGGATGCCACTCGGCCAAGATATTGCATACACATGAACACGGTCTGTTATTTATATTTTCGTAACTCTATGGCTCGAGTCGAAATTATTAATTTTTGAATTTCTCAAGTTTACTTTAATAGGGGGGGGGGGAGGGTGCCACTACGCCCCTGGGGGTGACATCCGCCCCGGGTGCCACCCATGCTAGCTACGCCACTGCTTAAGCATGCTGCGAGCTGCTCTTTTGTTGACTTTTAAGGCGATGCACTTCAACATGTAACATTTGGAATTGGGCAAAATCAAGCACTCTGGGCAATAAGTTTCAAATTCTCTTCTATTAAATCAGTAAATTTTGTACTTCAAGACATTTTTTATATGCCTGATACTTCGTTTTTTCTAGGCCTATTATTAAGACAACAGCGCCTTCCTTTTTTGTTAACTTATATGTGTAGCACTGTACTAGACTTTTTTTCCTCCTTCATATAATCCGGGCCTTTTCAAGATCCGCATTAACCACTCAGACCCATAGGCTTGTTTTCACGATAATTTATAGATATTACAGACAAATATGTATGACTTAAGAGGCTTACTTCCTTCAAACAGTCCATACCTTAATTCGCCTCACAACGCTGTCCAACCAGGTGGCAACATAGTTTCCCTGACTTTATAATGTACAGACAAGGACGCTTTTGAGAGGTGTCATATAAACATTAAAAAATGCTCGATTATAGCAAAAACCAGGACAGGTTCTACTCGCAGTATTTCATTAGCATCTGTAATGTTTCTAAGCGATCTAATATTCAAACTAAAAACATCTGATTTTCTCATTATGTCCAGTGCATCGTCTTAATCAAATTCTTTATGTAACAGTACTTTTGAATGTTAACTTTTAGTAAAAAAATACTTAAATTAAAATATTTACTGAGGTCCGGGTTTCAAATTCAAATGTAACATTATCATCAAACGGACGATCAGCATTATTTTTTTTTTGACATTTGAAAGATCCCGTTAAACGCAGATTCTCGATCCATTTTAAGCTTTCTAACGAATTGTGATCAACTGTCAAGCGTAACAACATGTTTTTCTTCTGATTATTATTATTCAAAGGCTGAAACGAAGCTGGAATCGACGTTTAACCTTAAGTGCTTTCGTACATGGAGATAGCGACTCGACTTTGATGCGCGTAGCACCCGCACCGCTTGTGACTACCTGCCATACTATTTTGCTAGTGTTCGTACATGATGCTACGCGCCGTCTACGGGTTTGATGTCGATTCATATCTACTTCTGTCTGTCTGACGTTTGACAGAAATGGCGATTGATCTTGAATGGAATGTTAAATTTGTTCTGGAAATGGAAAAAAATGTGTACGGATAATACGTAACAAAGAATTTAGTGGAAAAGGCAAGGGTTGATGTTGGAAAAAAGGTATATTTATTATGAATAGGCCACTTGCATCACATTTAAAAAAAAAAATCCGGTTTAGGCAAATATTCTAAGACATTCTGTTTTTTTTTTTTAACCGTATTTTTGAAACCCTGGCGATTTTTTGAAAATTTAAATCCGAAAAATCAGACCATTTTTTATAAACCGGAAAGACGGGACATAATTTTATAGGTGCGAAAAAACGATAATTACATAGCTGAAAATCATTTTTAAAAAAAAGAACGTTTTCCACACGAATAACACAGGAGAATAACGAGGCATACCAAAAATTTAAAATCTCATAAATATTTTTTTCCTTGATCCATCTTATTGATAAATCATTATAATGTTCAATGTCTATATTACTAAATCAAATGTAATATACTTGTACTTGTAAATTATAATAATAATATTATATTATAAAATTTGATTTTGTTAAAATCCGCACCATTATAATTATACCTCTAAAACACGTACGGACAACATAAATTGTACGGGGTTCTCGTCATAACATTGTCAAAAAATCAAACCAAATAATACGTTCGCAGAGAACAAACAATAAATCTAGTGAACGTTAAATGTCAAATTCAAAAATTCGCCTAAAATCAAAGTGATGCCATTTAAAAAAAAAAAATCATGCAAGTGGCCTATTCTAGGAGTTAACAAGTGCACCAAATTTAAATAAGAATCCTTTGACATTCTGTAGAAAGAATGAAACTTGTTGTCATCATCTCATGCAGTTCCCTAGCGGCAATGAACATATTTCTTTCAATATATGAGTGAACGTAAAATCTTCTATAAATTCGTTTCTAATAATAAAGAAAAATGAGAACATCGTCTTCATCGCTAGTCACTTGACATCGTATTAACTCCAAGTGAAAAATGATCAAGTTCAGTGTATTTCAGATAGCGTCGTGTATGGAAACCAGCATTAAAGAGCAGTATATATGACCTGTCAGTGGCTGAGTGGGTACGCGTTTGGGTCCCATCCGGGCGTCGCGTGTTCAATATTTTCCGCTTAGTGTGGTGGTAGTAGGAGATTTTCAAACATTGTTGGGCTATTCGTAAATTCCGGGAATTCGTAACTGGGAAAAAAAATATGTATCTAGGCTATTTGTGGTTGCGTCACAATTACGTAGTTTGTAAGTATCTCCATGAACGAAGGGCATAACACCAGCATATTTAAATAGTTAAATGAAAACAAATAACTTTGTAAAACACCTCTATTTAATCAAAATTATCAACATGTTTCATTATAACAAATATTTAAATTATTGTGTTGTGGATAAATGCTTTAATTGGGGCTGCAATATTTTACGAAAATGCCCTTTTATTTTCTTTTTAATCTCTACTTTTGTATCGGGGAATGTGATAATAATGTAGGTACATACATATCGATGGTAAGCACACATATTGTATGTCCAGTAGGAAAATTTGAGTTATATAGTTTAAAATGCTAATCTTTGTATATACATGATAGCTGGCGGATTGTAGCATTTCTGGTATTGTAAACACTTTTTCATCACTTGTGACTATTTTTGTAATGCTAATAATATTTGACCTGCCATCGCCTCCAGGTAATAGTGTAAATTCGAATTGAATTTTCTCCATTTTTGGTTTAAAACAAAATGTTGTTTTATAATAAGTTTAATTCCTTTTTATTAATTTCTAAATAAAACACTTGTGTTGCAAAGTTTTTTTGGGTAAAGTTCGGTTTAAGGGCGAAATTCCTAAAAAATAAAACTAGTTATTTTTATACTAACTTTGGGCCGGGGAATCCGAATCTAAAAGAATTAGGTTGGGGTAAGCAAATATAAACTGAATAACACGACTTAAAAATTTTCGATACACAAACAATCTCCAATAAATTAATGACACATCTTTTTATGGGCGATACTCCGAAAGAAGAAATTTAATTATCTTTATACTAACTTTGGGCTGGGAAATCCGAATCTGAAAGAATTAGGTTACACTCGGCAATATTAACTGAGTTAAACGACTGTACAATTTTGAATTTACATACAATATAACAGGAATAACAGGCCATTTTTTTCTGAGAATAAAGATCATAGAAAAAACTAAAGATAACATATTACCACATAAAATTAAGTGTTGCCATTAAGCAATAATATCAATAACGTAAAAAAACATGTTTATAATTTCAGTAATTATTTTTCATAAATTTTATTCACTTTTGTATCACAAACCATGTTACACAAACCTAGCGTAGCCGTTAAACTACTTGCAAACTGGGATGTTTGTTGCCTTGACGCGAGTAGGCGCTACGAAGGGGGCACTTTCTTTTGTATCACAAACCATGTTACACAAACCTAGCGTAGCCGCTAAACTACTTGAAAACTGGGATGTTTTCTTGCCTTGACGCGAGTAGGCGCTACGAAGGGGGCACTTTCTTTTGTATCACAAACCATGTTACACAAACCTAGCGTAGCCGCTAAACTACTTGAAAACTGGGATGTTTTTCTTGCCTTGACGCAAGCAGGCGGTATAAAGGGGGCACTTTCTTTTGTATCATAAACCATATCACACAAACTTATACCAACATAACAAAATGACATTTGAAAATAATGTTTGAAAATGGACGGTCTCGTTTCACAGAATGAAAGCTAATTTTAATTTTACGTAATCGAAGGGAGGAATGCAGATCCCGCCAATGTGGGGGATTTTAATAAAAATGCACTTTCTAGATGAGAAAAGTGTGGAAAAGTTGAATAAAAAAGAAATTAAGGTGCGCTTGGCAAAATTGAGGGAGATACAGCCGTTTAAAGAATGAATAAAATGACACTTCGTGAACTTATACTACGCCATTTTGTTACTATTATGTTGGTATCTCAGACTTGCTATTAACGAAGGTTGATACGATTGTAGCCGACTTCATGTGATAGATGAGATGCGTAATTATGAAATTTTTCTAGCGGACTTTTTTTCAACGATTTTTTAAACTGTTTATCACCTTCCAAATTAAAGTAACCTAACCTAAGACTACGCTAAACATGGTTTGTGCCCCTTTATAACGCCTACTCGCGTCAACGCAAGAAAAACATCCCAGTTTTCGAGTAGTTTAGCGGCTACGCCAGGTTTGTGTAACATGGTTTGTGACCATTATTAATTCTGTTTTTCATAATTACGCGCCTTATTATATATCACACAAAGTTGGCTACAATCGTATCAACTTTCGTTAATAGCAAGTCTGAGATACCAACATAATAGTAACAAAATGGCGTAGTATAAGTTCACGAAGTGTCATTTTATTCATTCTTTAAACGGCTGTATCTCCCTCAATTTTGCCAAGCGCACCTTAATTTCTTTTTTATTCAACTTTTCCACACTTTTCTCATCTAGAAAGTGCATTTTTATTAAAATCCCCCACATTGGCGGGATCTGCATTTCACCCTAATCGAAATTTAGAATGAAATATTTTCCACTTCCCCCAATGCAAATAGTTGTCTTTTAATGTAATTAAGGTGAATCAAAAGATTTTTTTTTTTTAAAAGTGCGTATTAACCATTGCCAGCGATCTCAAAAATTTACAGTATTTTAGCTCAACCAGTGAGTAGGTAGGTACTGTACGTCATTAATTCCTGGCTAGGAAAATATAACTAGTTGAATCACGAATATACAAGAATTTATTTTATGATGTTGGTACTTTCGGCAAATGTCACATTTGATTGTCTATTATCTATTTGTTAAAAAAGGAATATTCCGTATTATCTGTGCATCAAACTTCGACAACACGAACGTTCCGTATTATCCGTGAGGTGGACTAACTGCATATTTACCATTATTGCTTATGGCAACACTTAATTTTCTGTGGTTGAACATAAAATATCTTTGGTTTTTTCTATGATATTGTTGATAGCGTCAAAATGGCCTGTAAGCTGTGTATGAATTTAAAATTTTGCAGTCGTGTTATTCAGTTTATATTTGCTTGCCCCAACCTAATTCTTTCAGATTCGGATTCCCCGGCCTAAAGTTAGTATAAAAATAACTAGTTTTATTTTTTAGGAATTTCGCCCATAAACCGAACTTTTTCCGTTTTTTTTAACTAAGAAACGACATTTATGTTTATTTATATCACTTTGAATGGTTTTTTCTAACAATCAAATAATAGAATAACAAAACAAATGACAATCGATGATTGCATTCTAATTGACATTATAGGATTCAAATTTAAAGGGAATATATTTCCTTTACATACATTCTTTGTAATAGACAGGAATTGTATATTCCAACCCACACACATTCATAATTATTGCAATTTCGAAATTGAAATACAGCCGACTGTGAGTCAAACGTTCAAATGATTTTTTCTCAAATCTAACTACACTGGACATTACAGTAAGGGCCAGTTGTTTCGGAAAAAATCACGTCTGATGAACCGTCAAATCGCAAATGAATCGTCAATCAACGAAATTTGGGTTGTTTCACCGTTCGTCAAGTGAAATTTCAGGTCAAATTTGATGGAAATGTAACCGCTCGAATTCCGGCGGTTAGTGGAAAATTGATTGAGGGCGCATGCGCAGACGTGCGAAACTTTGCTATCTGACAGCTTGTGCAGCTCTGTGGCACTATGCACTACCGAAACTAGTGATTATGGCTGGACTGTTTTTGCATAAAACGTAAATAAAACATAACGATCAAAACTTCAGGATGGCAAAATAACAAGTTTAGATATCTTTTCGATGAATAATATTGTCGAAAATCGTTTATTTCAGAGATTGAAAATGACGTAAACACTGGTGAAAACAATGAAAAAAATACAAACTTATTTCTTGTGTAAACCGATGATGTTACAATCTATTGCCATCTTATTCGTGTTATATTTATCCTAGAATAATTTATGAGTCTACAATAATTCATAATAAAAGAAATCTTTTCCCCGTGATTGACATTTTTCCCAATCTTTCCTGATTATTTACCTTGAGAACATAGAGATTTTGTTGTATGTACGTGGTGACAACTGAAGGTTCCTTCTGATTTCTGTCAACTTCCGATTTCATAAAAGATATAAAAGAAGTTGAGTGTGTTACAATTGTATACTTACATGATTTTTGGCCAAGTACCTAAATTAAAAACAGCGCTTCGGGCCACAGTAGAGTTCATAAATACAGAATAAAGGACTGGCGCCATCACAATATTCTATATATAACTGGTTCAACCCTCACAAAGAAAATTGCAGTTTGGGAACTGGAGTCATGACCTAGCATATTAACATAAATCTTTACCTGATACTAATAAGGCGATTAAAACACATGTCTTTATAAAACATTTAAAATATGTAGTGTAAAGGAATCTTGAGTTAATTACCACTAATCAGTATTAAATTTACAAAGTCATACCTAATATGAACAGTATTTTATAACTTTATTTTAAGTACAAAATAAAACGAAACCATGTCAGTTCAAATGTTTATTTATTTATATAAGGAAAACTTCTTCGTTATAAAAGTTGTAAGTAATAAGTATATGTGTATATGTATAATAAGTCAGAAATTATATTTAATTAGTTGATTTATGCGGGTTAACGACGCGAAACCTAATCTGCCATCTTATTATGACAAGCAGTAATATGAAAACAATGTACCTATATCAAATTAAACGTACATTATGTAATGGTTCTTGCTGAGGAAAACCATTTATGCATTTCACGTGTATACATTACATTTCACTATTGGTGAACCACTATAGTTCCTTGGTTCTTCTATCATTTGGTTCTGCTTGGAGGTACCTACAACCAGTATCCAAAACGCAGACTCGTCAAAATATCGTAAATTCTGTTGTATTCCTCCAGAACATATGCATTTCTTATTTGGACTGCAATGACCCTAAAACAAGAATCATAACGTAATTGTAATACGTTAGCATTTTATAAATAAAACTACAAGTACACTTCGGAGCGCGCCACGCCGCCGCGCCGTGAGAGAAGTTAGTAAAGGATTCACTGCGAGACCTTACTGCGCCTGCGCGGCGGTCGGAAGCGGCGCTCCGAAGTTTCCATATGGAGAGTGCTGATAGAATATGACATATGACCAAACGACAACAAACCGACCGAACGATATTATTACATTGTTTGCATATTTATTAATTGTATTAATTAACTATACACTTTAAACAATCGTATCAGACGTTGTTTGATAAGATATTTTATTCGCAAAAAAGGATCCTCTTCAAGCCTGACAAATAAAGTATAAGACACAACTAACCTGTATTTCACGATGTGTTTGTGATCAAGCATAGCATGTACACGTTTGGCAGTCATATGGTGAGCTTTGATTATAGTTTCCATAGGAATTTAATTCATTTCCTATATGGTTCTGGCGACATTTGAGCATTAAAACCGTAGCCGTTCCGGAGACTCATAAAATTGATCTAAAAAGGAAGAATATTTAAGTAATACGATTGCATGTTACCATATTAACTTAACTGTACATGTAATTAATTGAATACTAATAAAAAAAGCACTCACTCTTAAGCGTTTATGTTTTATTTGTAGATAAACATTACGCACGGCTTACGATAAAGGCCGGTAAACTCTGACAGGCGACGAATTTCATAAACAACTTGTGAGTGTTGCAAGCGTTAAAAAATATTCCTTTCGATTTCTCTGGAATAATTAGTCCGATTCGGCGGGGAACACTGTGTGAAATTTTCGAATGTAACGAATGTTAAATTTAATTTGAAACAACCCAATTCTGATTTGACAAAAATCAACGGAATGATTGCGTTACATTTGAAAAATCAAGAAGAATCTGAACGATTGTTCAGGTTTTCCGAAACAACTGGCCCTAAGTGTGCTTTAAACCATGAATATTATAATTTCTATTTGGACACAAGTGCACTTTTCAAAGTCTAAAAGCAATATTTGTCAAATTTAATTCTCTGCGATGGTTTTGCACTTTAAAAATTGAAATAAAAATTTGCAACATATTTTGTATTATGTATTTGTAGTATTTTGTATTTTAGCAATCTTGATGGCCGATTTCACCAATTCAAAATGATACATACTTAGCAAAGGATCAATCAATTCAATTTCAACAATACTTTGTGACTGAACATGTTTTATGTAACATTCTAAGATGCACAACAAATAATCAATATCCATACTAATATTATAAATGTTTAAGTGCGTGTGTTTGTTTGTTACGCTTTCACACCTAAATCACTATACCAATTTTAAAAATTCTTTCACCAATAGAAAGCTACATTATCCACGAGTAATATAGGCTGTATATAATGGTAAGCTCCGGCGTTATGAAATTTGTATAAATGAAAATGTGTGTATTTCATATATTTTAGCGGCAGGGAGAAAAGACAGGTGGAAGGGGGGGTTCACCGAGAGGGAAGAGACGAGGGAGGGAGAAGGCGGGGAAGGTGGAAGGGAATGGGAAAGGACATCAATTTATTTCTTCGAATGGCATTGCAACGCATGCCGGGTACCAGCTAGTACATTATAAAAGAAAGTGTACTACAATGTGCATGTTGCTAAAACTCGGAAACGAGTACCAGTACGATCGAGGGAGTTTATATGGTGTGGTAGCCCTCTTTCCCCCATCCATGAAGAAGGTTCTCGTTTTTACCTGAAGGGCATGCTTTTGAAGATGTAATGGCTGGAAGTTTCGCCCTCTAAAAATTTCTAGAACTGTCCAGAACATTTCGAGAGCATTCCACAACATTCCAGAACATCCTGGAATGTTCGGGAATAGTCTAGAATGTTTGGGAACATCACATAACATTGTGGAATATTCCAGAACACTCAAATCTTCTGGAACATTGTGGACCATTTGAAACCTTTTATGTGCGGGTGAGGCTACCCATTGATAGGGGTGTTATAAAGCAAGATCCGTGGTGGGTTGGAACGTCAGTTTAATCTCGACTCCCTGAGTGAAGCCGGGTACTACAGTTTAGTTATCATATAATTGAGTCGTTCAATTTCTATATCTGCTTTCACTGATTCGGAGAAAACCGCAAAAAACTGTTACATCTCTAGCGTAAATAAAAAATTGCATTTTTTATTTTTATATAATGAATTGGAATAATATACATTCGAAAAGTGTTCATTTGTCAATGTACGTCAAGAAATATTTAAGTAATTTGGATAAATAAAACTGATATAGCGGATTTTGATACTCACTTCGTGATTTATATGGAATATAGAGGCTTTTGAAACTCAACTGACCTGAGGGGCGTGTTTCTACACCCCCCATCTTGGCAAAATATGTGATTGATTGAATTCCGATATAGCGGGTTTTGATAGTAACTTCTTGAATGATATAGCTGGTTTTGTTTCTCACTCGCAGTTTTAACATGGTTTTTGGTGGTGATAAGGGAGGTTTTGAAACTCAATTTTAGGTTAGTCTTGTTCCTCGCAAAAACGTGAACAAGATGTCATACTCAGATCATTTTATCAAAAAATCGGATATAGCGGGTATTGAAATTATAGGACTCAATTTAGAAATAAAGTAATTTTGGTTCCTCTGTCATTGCAGCTGACCCACAAGTAACAAAATAATCATCGCTTTTACAAATCAGTTTAAAGAAGCTTAATGCACAGCTAAAAGCCCGTTTAACACTGATTGAGAATATGTATTATTAGCAATAATAAAACGCCAAGTTAATATTTGTGATGAAATATATTGTATCCATGTTAATTGACAATAACAACATTCAGGATCGGCAAGATTACGTTCCGCCATTTTCATTCCCAGCCGTTGGTTGTCCATATTGTTGGTAGCCCTGCTCCAGTCCTGCCAACCAGGAGGATTTAGTAGTTCCCTCCTTTACCGACCGCAGTAGCTGGAGTAGTTTTCCTGTAGGCCGCCAGAGGCGCTAGCAGTACCTCTAGCGGCAGATGAGCGAACCAAACGTGTGAGGCGGCAATATTTAAATATGCTGCTAACAGTATGAATATACGCTTATTTTGAAAGTGTAGTGAAAGCGGGCATTAAAGAAAAAAAATCAAGTAAGGTAATAAATTTATTAATTGCATGTGTAAATTTGTTTTTAAAGTTTTATATTGTATCGACCCCTTAGAATCACAAAGTTACCGATCTGACATGTCAATTTCATGCGATGATGGATATTGAGGTAGTTATTTTAGAGTTCCTTATCGCATAACATAGCTGTCAGATGGAACGTTGTTATTCTAATTGGTCTACATGTAGCCGCAGATTTTTCAGTTATGTGTGAATTTTAAAATTTAATTTGACACAGTATGTCTGCCGTAGTGTTGACATTTCAATTTAACAATACATGTTCATATTTTAATAACGCGAAGTTAAGAATTAATGTTCCAAAATTTATTTCGAGAATGAAAAAGACTGCAGAATTTTATCAACCATTATTGGCAATGGACCACTTTTAGGAATGTGTGGCTAAATTTCGCTTGTCCATAAATAATATGTAAACTATTTATATGTAAATAATAATTAATAAAAGATATAAAATAAAATATTTAATTTTTTCTAAGTACCTTAACCCCTCCGCAACGTAAGCAGATATATGCGTTAAAAATACGACAGCAGTGAAGTACAATAAGCGTGTTTACACGTCAGCGCGTGTGTCTCCATAGAAACCGTTATAATTCCGTTATTGTTTTAGTTACATCCGTAAAATAAAAAGTGAAAGGTCGATAGTGAATCATGCTGCACATCTCTATTCAAGTTGTCCATAGAAATACATAAAAAGAACATTCTGTCAGACGCGCAATCTGACACATAATTTATGCCGCCAAATTTCCTACGGGCGGCCGACATTGTTAATTTCTATTAAATATTTTTATATGAAATGATAAAAAAGTGAGGTGACAAAAGTGTTTATTACACATTTATACAATAGAATAAGTATTGTTGTTTACATAATCTGTGATTTTAGTACCGTTTTCACATAAAAACATCATGTGAGTCATTTTCACATTTTTTTAATGTTTGCATTCTAAATTTTAATATTTACAAATGTTAATATTTATTTGTAATATAATAATTCGAAAGCTTATTTTGTAACCTGTCTAAAACAGTTTTTACTATTCGGCTACGTTCAGAAATGTTTCATTTATAGAGCTTTAATTGTAAAGCGGTAATAATACAAAGTTTTCGTAAAATGTCATTTCGTTTAAGACACCAAAAGCTAATATTTTCGAAAATTCGGAGGGGTTACCTCTCCGATGAGTGACGTCCTTGAGGAGGTAAGTGGTGCAACAAGGTCTGAGCAGACCTTATATATAATCTCATGGGTGATGTCCTTAAGGAGGTAAATGGTGAAACAAGGTCTGTGCAGACCTTGTATATAATTTCGTTAGTATAAAAAAATATGGTTAGTATTTGTATTTGAAAGATATGTGTGTATATTTCGAATACTCACCAGAACATAGAAAACAGTTGTAGCTTGTTTGTTGCGTGGTTATTTGCATACCTGCATAACATTTACCTTCGGATTGGTAGCTAATTCTTCCATGTGTGGTGTTACTGACTGTTGGGACAGTGCTACTATGATGATGAACGTCTCTTGTCAGTCTTCCACTCGGAACTGCCAAACTAAACCCGATTCAATTTTATTTGTGACAAAAACAACTGCCCCGAATACACATTTTAACAAGCATCCAACCATGAGAACACACCAACTTCCTGCAAAATATTTGTAGTGTTTCTACACAAAACCAGTTTTCAAAAAAAAAACACCACTATGAAATCTAGCTGTGTCTGTTGTGCCGCACCGACTTTGAGGAAGCCACAAAACTGTTTAGTTCTAACAAGCCTAAAAAAGAGTTGCGCAACTTTTAAAATCGAAAAGGTCTGGCCAGACCTTTTTGCTCATCAGAGGGTTAAAAGGACAAACCAGGTTGGTTCTGAGAGGAAGATTTGATTTGGGGACTGTTGTTTGGCTGAATGATGTTGGAGAGGGAGAGGAAGGTTTGTAATATCTGGATCAGATTTGAACACTAAATGAAGCTAAATCCATTTCAATTCAGAATGGTGGTTTCACCAGGATGATTCTGTGAGAATCTTATGCTCTGTGCGTATATATTTGAGAATCGAGGCGCGAGTCGAACCACGAATCATGCGAAAAGAACGAAGCAACTGCAAATGGCGCGAAACGTCGCTTGCGGTTGCTTAGGTTCCATTCCCATAATTCGTGGTTCGACTCGTGCGTGTATATGCAGCCTTGTATTTGGTTCAAAAATGTACTAGGACATAATATACCTATTATATAATTTACATTATACAGGGTGTCTGGGGGTAAAGTGCATTAACTTCGGGAGGTGATTCTACATGACAGTACAAGTAAAAAAGATAAATAACTTTTTTCGAAATTCCAACTTTTAGGGGTAGTTTTGAGGTAAAAAGATAAAATTAGTCCGACGTGTGCGGCCAAATTTATTATTTTCCGCTGTTATGATACGGGCCAATCACAATCGAGTCGGATGACCGGCAGGCTGTCAGCAAGTAAGATCGTACCTCACACTAAGGATTTTTAGTACGTATGTATTTTTCTATGGGAAAAAAAAAGTTGGAATTTCGGAAAAAGTTATTAATCTTTTTTACTCCTACCATCATGTCGAATCACCTCCTGAAGTTAATGCACTTTACCCCCGGACACCCTGTCTATGAAAGAACCCAGAAATTGAATAAAATAGGGATAATATAATCGAATGCTTACATGCAGAAATACGAATGCTTATCATGGTCGGCAGGAGGATTATTTAAAGATAGCATTAAAAGTTCACGCATTCGTGGTAGCTTGGGTGTCACGGGCATAAACAGTAAGCTGAAGGAACAACAGTTGAGATACTTCTTCTTTCGTAGGGTGGGGGGTCAGTGTGGGACATCTAGGTCTGCGAGCCAGTCTAGGGCCTCAGACGTTGCCCTGTGGACCTCATCAACCCTGCCGGGGAATGAATGGAGCGGGCATTCGTCGACCACATGTTCGGTGGACTGCACGGCACCGCATTCACACATCGCCGACTCTTTAAGGTCCCCATCTATACATCATGTGAGCAGAACGGCTATGGGAGCACCTTATCCTATTGATGGCGGTCCAGAGTTAACAGTTGAGATGGTATGGGTACAAGACGGAGACCACCAGACCACACAGTGAAGCGGGCAATGTCTATGGAGCTTCATCGACAGTCATCCAGAGGAAGACCAAAGAACTCCTGGACAACTCAAACGCTTCAAAATATTACAGAGAAACGGCCTGGATGAAAGCGATACCTAGAACCGCAGAAGTTATAACCTGAGAACGAGAAGAGTCGACCCCAACAACCTACCTAGGCAATGAGTGGGACAGTGCAAGGAGAAGAAGAAGAAAATAAGGATAATGTAAAATGTATTCCCCAGCACGGGAACTCCCAGTGGGGAAAACATGAAATATTTATGTCAGTATGAATCACGTAAACATTAATTCGCTTACTGGGTTGAATCCTAAGGGGTAATTGCTTGAGAAAGTTGAGGTTGAAACCATTAGAGTGGTAAATGTTCAGTATTATATGATTTTAGATTTTCACGGCCAAAAGTGTTTTTGTTATTTATTTTTGGGGTGTTATGCCGTGTTGCGCTACCTCCTCCGTTAGTTAACGTTTCGGACACATAACACCCCAAAAATAATAACAAAAATGTTCAGTATTGTCCTGGTGAAGGATCACCATTCAACCTTGCTTGAAATGGCTTTAGCCATGTTTGGTGATCAGATCTGAATTGTACAACATACCTCAACTGGGGATGCCATGGTCCCACTGGCTCCAGATAGTGGGGAGTAGTTGCAACTTTTATGCGATATTCACATAAAACAATTATAATAATTTCAAATGATGTCTTATTAGGTGACCGGACAACACAACAATGTGCAACTTCACCACTCCTTTGAAAAGTCATTAAAAGTGAAGAGGTTGAAATGCCACTTTGTTGAGTTGACATGGAACCCTTTTTTTCACAATTCATCCAAGTCGTTCAAGTCTATGAACTTATATAGCTCTGAAAAAATGCAAGAATTGTTGAGAGACAGCAAATACGGAATATTGAGGGGAAATTGGCGGGTGATTCTAATAACCAAGTATGCTTTTGAAGGAAGAATGATTTTTACAATTGAAGAAGACATGGTCAAGAGTCTCCTCCGCACCGCATTGACAGAGTGGACTATCGAGGGCTCGGATTTTAAATAAATGAGCTACAATAGAACAGGGACCAATTCCCATTCTCAAAATGCAGGAAATAAATCTTTTTTGCCGTGGAACCAAGGTTTACTTGGAATATGATTTTGAATTCCAGCATAGAAAGATGCAGTTCGGGTTTTCATATCTGTCCAATTTTCTTACCAGGAACATATTGGATTTAAGAACAGAAAAGATATCAGAGATAGAAATTTAACTCTTTTATTAACGTCATATAAAGACATAAAAATCATTGCAAGAATACTGTAATTCTGTAATACCACTGGATGGATTAAATTGATTGAGTTTGCGCTTTGATGGAGGGCAGAATGGGAGGTCTCCTGCTCGGGGGCCTGTTGATGGCATGCACAGAGGTCTCGTGCTTCTCCCTGTGTGCCTTCCGACTGAACTTGGCCTCACAGATGGAGCAGGGGAACCTCCTCTCCCCCGTATGTGTCACTAGGTGCTCCTGGAGGCCACTGGAACAAGGGAGTTATTATAAGAGCGACAGATATAATTAAGACAACACATTTCATTAGTTAGATGTCAAGTGGAGTATAAATCACCTATTTGGTCTCCTTAAAGTTCACTCTAACAATACACAACGAGTTCAGCACAAATTTCTTACATATGTACATATACAAGTTTTTCTCAAAATTACAATTGAAAACATTAATTATGTAAAAGTTCGATGAATCAATTGCAACTATGTAATTACGCTGTCTGACAGGAGAATTATTTAAGACCTAATTGTATTACATACTCATTAACAATTTAATTGACTGCCCTATCATCGTCGCCAATATTAAATTCCATGTACCGACCAGGAACACAAGACAAAATAGCAAAGAACTAGGAACATGAAACAAAAAGTCATTTCATATATTTTTTAAAACAGTTATTAGGTTTGTAATCATTTTTATGTAAAAAAAAGTTATTCTGCATTTAAAGTTTTTTTTTTTTTTACATTAACTCCACACAGGAGGCCCTGAGGAAAATAACTTCCCTCAGGGCCTGTGTCATCTTTGAAGATGCTGTGTGGAGGGTCCCTTTGAGGAAAGGAAGGAGCGAACACGGGTCTTGAAGAGACCCATGTTGTAGGAGGGAGGAAACACGGAGTCCGAAAAAATCGTTCCACAGCCGAGCCGTTGAACTCAAGAACGAGTCATAGAAACGACCCGTTCTCATGTGACTAATGTCAACCGTGTACAAATGTTGGGCACGCGTTTGGCGTGTTTCCAGACTATGCACCGGTGCCGAAGGGATCAATGATGCTAGTTCCTCGGAGCATCTTCCATTGTAATACCGGTAGAACAAGGATAGCATTCCCACCCGACGCCTGTGCTCTAAAGATTGCAATTCGTCTGTTAAGATGGGAGAATCTATCAAATGGACCGCCCGTTTCTGCACAGAGTCGAGGGTATTTTTCAGGTATTTTGGGGTTCCAGACCAGAGGTGGCTGCCAAATTCAACCGTGGGGCGCACTTGCGATTTGTACAGGGTTAGCAGTTGTGCACTATTAAAGTATCTGCGGGCCCTATATAGTACGCCCAGTTTCTGGGAGACTAACTTTACTATGGCTTCGATAGGAGCCCCCATACCTGAGCTGGTCACTTAGGGTTACACCAAGCATATCGATGGAGGTCCTGTTCGGAAGATTGCTTCCGTTGAAGGAGACTAGATTTTCATTTCGATCCCTTTTAGACGTTATCAAACATAATTGGGTCTTTGAAACATTAAATTCGACGAGGTTATTCTTACCCCAAGAGAAAATACTATCGAGGTAACCGTCCATTCTTTGCTTCAAAGCCCTCCGAGCTATTGGAGTTTGTGTGCCCTTTGGGGGCTTGTCAAACAAAAAGCTATCATGGACTGTACTGTCATCCGCGTAACAATGAATCGGTGCACATGACAAGAGGTCATAGATGTGCAACAGAAACAAAGTCGGTGACAGAACCGATCCCTGTGGGACGCCAGCATTTATCGAATGCGAGGAAGAGGTGAAACCGTCAGCAACCGCCTGAATCGACCTCTCCCTCAAAAAGTCGGCAATCCACGTACACAAGGATGCGGGAAGTCCGTAAGAAGACAGTTTGTTGACAAGCCCTCGGTGCCAAACCCGGTTAAAGGCCTTGGAAATATCCAGTTCAACCGTTTGAGTCTCACCGAAACGTTCCATGCACCGCCCCCAAACATGCGTCACATACGCGAGAAGATCACCGCACGAGCGGTTCCGCCGGAATCCGTATTGACGGTTGTTAATAATTTTGTTCTTCTCGAGGTATGTGAGCAGTTTGTCGTTGATCACACGTTCTATCACCTTAGACAGAACTGATGTGATTGCTATGGGGCGGTAGTTGGTTGGGTTGGAGCGGTCACCCTTCTTTGGAATAGGGTGAATGATCGCTTTTTTCCAACCAGAGGGCACAGAGCCAGACTTCAGGGACATTTTGAAAAGCTTCATCAAAACTGGAGCTATTTCTGCAGCGCACCTCTGTAATACCAGGGCAGGTATTCCGTCAGGCCCACTAGCTTTATTAATATCAAGCCCTCGTAAGACGTGGAGTACTCCCGATGCCGGATCCTCAGCTTATGAAAACCGCAATGAGGAACCGACGGCGAGGTAGCACCTTGATCATCAAGGGTCGAGTTTTCCGCGAACATTTTGCCTAATAAGTTAGCCTTTTCGGCGGCGGTATTTGCTAAAAAGCCGTCAGGTCTGGTAAGAGGAGGCAGACTGGGTTTGCAGAAATTGCGACCTATTGAGCCCGCAAGCGACCAGAACGCTCTGCTGCCTAGATTGGATGAAGCCATCTATCGCGGATGTGATGACTTCACCAATTTCCTGGGCACATCTTGAGGGATCCGAAGTCCGAAAACAGACAGCTGACCACAGGAAAGCATTAAAATGTGCCCGCAAACCGAACCAATCTGCTGACCTATAGTGCCACACTTTTCTCTTCAGCCTCTCGTTTGGTGGTCTGAAGTTTACAGGGATTGATGTCGTCACCAGGCAGTGGTCGGACGATCCTAAAGGCGCTGTGACTTCAATCTTGTAACCGTGTGGCACAGTAGTTAAAAATAGGTCTATCAGATTGGAACGGTGAGTCTGGACATCAGGAACCCTTGTGGGCTCCTGAACCATTTGCTCCAATCCGTAGCAAAGGGCAAAGGATTCCGCTTGGCGTCCAGCCGAGTCTGTTGATCCTGAGAACTTCAACCAAGGTTCGTTATGAACATTGAAGTCCCCCAGGATTACAAACTCTGCCGTAGGGTAGCGGGGCAAGAGGTCATCAATAGTGTCGCTTAAGTGTTTGAAGAGCTCGTACGTGTCTGATTCGCCAAGGTTCGGTGAGCGGTATAAACACGCGTAGAATCTTACCGTAAGAATCTTACCTGGCAAGATTGATGCGTACCCACATTACGTCGAATCTGGAGTTTTCCAGATTCAACAGTCGCACACAGTTGACGTCAGCTCGACTATAGAGACAGACACCTACCTCCTTTAGGTCTGAACTTGCCTGCGAGGTTGAAGCCCGGGCAGTCCAGGTAGGAGGCGTCTACAGGCTCAGCTATCTGTGATTCAGACAGGAAAAGTAGGTTGGGGCGTTGTGGACAGATGGTGGTGGACAGAGTTTAAATTGGTGTGCAGGCCGCGAATGTTGGTGTAATTCACCAACAGTTATGGCCTGCACCGGGGACGCCTACTCCTCGCCGCTGAAATGGCGTTAATTGTTGATGGTTGTATACTCATGATTTTATTTGTAGGGTTATTTAAGTGTGATATGAGAGGAAGGAAGGTCTGGGAGGGAAAAGATAAAGGGGTGGGTAGGATGCTGGGGTTCAGAGTTTCCAGGAGTGACGGACGTATGTATCAAACCCACCCACTGCGGTGCAAGGCGATGGGCAGGGAGAGTCCGGCTGGAGAGGTCGCCCAATGCGCCCCAAACGCTACTGCTGGGTCCCCTCCGGTCACGAACCGGCACAACAGCAGCGGCGGGGTTTTTACACTCGTTGATGGGGCAGCCCACCCTCAGTCGTGAGCCTGAGGGTCGGGCCCAAAGATATTGAAATATAAGTAGATGTGCTATCTGCTGTTTTTACTATGTGGGTCTGCGCTTCCGGGTGTCGCCGATATTGTTTACCAATTAACAAATAAACTAAAAGAACAAATAATTAACGAATAAACCAAACGAACGTTAAACTAAATGAACGAATTCTTTCCTTATTCAAAATATATTGTTAACCAATATTAATGCACGTTTTCAAAAAATCAACGAAATGAACAAATTCTTTTTGTATGAAAACTACGCTAATTAGCGCGTAGTCCGGCGACAGTTGCGCGGACACCATAGCATATCTCTTCTGTATTTGAATATCTTTGGTCGGGCCCCTGTACTACCGAACGGCCCGGACAGCGGTAACCGGTTGTAAAGGGTCTCCCTCAACCAGCATCTCCCAATCCGGCCCGCCACGCAGAAGGTGGGCCGACGCACCCGCCATCAAGACCTGGACAAACATTACCCCAAGAACCCGGGCACCCCTGCTAAGTCACCAAACGTAGCGAACCACTTGGGGTGACCTGTGGCAGAGGTGTTGGTCATCCAATAAATGGTTCCCGGGGCGGCGGTACCCATACCCGCCTACCAAATTAAATATCCAGGTGTCTATGCAATCCTTTGGAACGAGTAGATTCTATGATACTTAGGCGTAATAATTGACAATAAACTTCGATGGGAAGATCATGTAATTAATGTCACAATCCGTATACGGAAACTGGCATATATCTTCAGATCATTGCGCAATATACTAAAAAAAATACACTGAGAACAATATACTTTTCCCTGTGTCAATCAATTTTATCGTACGGTATAATTGTCTGGGGAGGATGCTCTAAAACGGTATTAGATCCATTAATAAAAGCCCAAAAATTGATAATACGGACTATTTACAAAGAACATTATATACACCCCACGAAAGACCTATTTAAAGACTTCAAAGTTCTTAACCGCTGGGAGGCCGGAGACGCGCCGGCGCGCGCGTCATATGCGCATGCGTGAGAAAATAATTCAAATATTTGAATAATACTTCCGACAAAAAACTTTTGGTCTACGATTTTGGCCCTTCTATGTACACAATTTGTATGAAGAACAGTGTCAGAATCGCTTGCGCCGTCATTACTCTCGGAGACGCTACAAGTTTCATTCACCTTGTCACCCTGGAATATTTTTAAAACGATTTCTTCTATGACAATCGGCTGTCAGAATTTGCCGCGAATTTAACGGTCGCAATTAATGGGTGTATCGCGAATAAAACGATCATAAAACCTATTAATTTACGTAATAAATGCAAGTAATGTGGTTTTCGTAGATATTTTATTGTGATGTGAACGTGTTTCAGTTAATAAAATATACAATAGCTCAAAATTTATCAACAAAACATTCAATTCAAAATTCAAAGTGGTGGTTTTTTAGTGTTTTTTTGCGAAGTTCCGCGAATTTCCGCTAAATGTCATGGCCTTTGACCGGTTAATATAAAATCCATATATGTAAAAAATATTACCTCTTATTTTAAATTCAAATTTACAAAAAAAATATTGAAGATTCAAAATATAACACAAGATATTCCAACCAATCCAATTATATTAGGTCCTTACATATGAAATTGGCATTTTGCCGTACTGGCAACTTTGATCTCAAATATCTTCTCTTTGGTTAGGAATTCCAAATTCAAATTTATACAGCTATTTACTCATGTATTTGTGTTTCGAAAATTATAATTCATTTGTTTTTGCCTTAATTGGTTTTTTTCTTTGCGTCACTTAGTTTACAAAATGGAAAACTTGAAATATCGCGTTATTTACGAGTACGAGTTCCACCGTGGCACCAGTGCTGCAGAAACGGCTCGAAGGATTAATGATGTGTATGGCGACGGTGCCGCAAAAGAAAACACAGTGCGTTTTTGGTTCCAACGTTTTCGTTCTGGAAATTTCGACCTGCAGAACAAGCCCCGTGGACGGCCGGAGACCAAAGTTGATAATGAAGAATTGAAGGCTATTGTGGAAGCGGATCCATCGCAAACCACGTCCGAGTTAGCTGCAGGCTGCGGTGTTAGTGATAAAACTGTTTTAATCCACTTGAAGCAAATTGGGAAGGTGAAAAAGCTTGAAAGGTGGGTACCTCACGAATTGAGTGAAGCAAATCAACAAACGCGCGTTAGAACGCTAGACCACACACTGCACAACAGACGGCTACCAAATTAGAGGAGCTTCAATTGGAATGTCTAAGACATCCACCGTACTCTCCGGACCTTGCCTCAACAGATTACCATTTTTTTTCAAAATTTGGATAACTTCTTGCACGGGAAAAAATTCAACTCCGATGGGGCAGTCCAAACCGCCTTCAAAGATTTTATTGATTTCCGTCCAAATGGTTTTTTTAGTAAAGGGATCGATGAACTACCTGAAGGATGGCAAAAGTGCATAGATAGCAATGGTACATACTTTGATTAAATAAATATATTATGTATATTAACCCCTCCGAATTTTCGAGAATATTCGCTTTTGATGTCTCTAACAAAATGACATTTTACGAAAACTTTTTGTTATTACCGCTTCACAATTAAAGCTCTATAAATGAAACATTTCTGAACGTAGCCGAATAGTAAAAACTGTTTTAGAAAGGTTACAAAATAGGCTTTCAAATTATTATATTACAAATAAATATTAGCATTTGTAAATATTAAAATTTAGAACGCAAGCATTAAAAATAGGTAAAAATGACTCACATGATGTTTTTATGTGAAAACGGTACTAAAATCACAGATTATGTAAACAACAATACTTATTCTATTGTATATATGTGTATTAAACACTTTTGTCACCTCACTTTTATATCATTTCATATAAAAATATTTAATAAAAATTTAAAATGTGGAGCGCGGTGGAGCCGCCGGTAGCAAATTTGCGCGGATATACATTTTTGTCAACTACACGACTGACAGCTGATTCCTGTTATGTATTTCCATAGACAACTTGATAGGGATGTGCAGCTTGATCTACTATCGACCTTTTACTTTTTGTTTTAGGGATGTAACTAAAACAATAACGGAGTTAGAGCGATTTCTATGGAAACCCACACGCTGACGTATAAACACGCTTATTGTACTTGACTGCTGTCCTATTTCTAACGCTTATATCTGCTTACGTTGCGGAGGGGTTAAAAAAAAATCGACTTTATGTTCCTCCCATACAAAACGCCAATTTCATATGTAACGGACCTAATATTATTCCAACAACAAAAACTTCAATGGCACAGTCCCAGTTTAACTTTCTTGCACCTAAAATTTTTAATAATTTATCTATTGAAATAAAGTCTAAAGCCAAATATCTCACCTTCAGAAAGGCGCTTGCTGACCTTTTGATGAGTGACATTGACAGTGTTAACTTGTTTCACATACTCAGATAGTGATATAAATTTTCAACATCATTACATACTAGTAACATATGTTTACAGGTTTATTTTATTTACATGTTTATTTCACGCACTTCTTTTTCTCTTTTCTATTTTTTATTATAACTTTACCAATTTTACCATGTGTTTACACTAGACTTCACTCAAAGTAACTATCCTTTTGACCACCATGAAACAGGCAGCCGCCTAGAATGGTGATTTAATAAACCTAATCTACGTAAATGTCTAATATATGTAACATGTATTTTATAAATAAATAAAAAAATATTTTGTAAAAATTTGAACGATCTCATTTCATATTTTTATCTACGATTTGGACCAATTGAAATGAGCATGGAATTTTTCATTACTTATTCTGTGACTAGGGAGTGTGGCAAACCCATCGCTCAGGGAGTGGAAACACAAACCTGCAATAGCCATCCCAAGCCAAGGTGTGAGCTACCATGCTCAGGCTGAATGTCCTGGGGAACAGTGTCACGAACGGTGTCTCTGAGAAACAAGGTCGCATCTTGGAGTATTTAGACTTTACTCCAGCACTCGGGGCTCTGCTGGAGTGGACCTTCTATTTCCCTGGTAACTCGTGGGACAAAAAAAAAAAAATTGGACCATTCCAAAACTAGGGGCCTTTTGGGAACCTAGGAGTGCTGAGGCCACCTCTATGGATTTCCTTCCTGGGGCCGTAGGAGGAACCAAGAGGAGAAACCGTGGAGAGGTGAGCTGAGGCCACCTCCATGAACTCTTCCTTTGTGGGGCCTTCGAGGAACCAAGGGGAACGGCACCCTTCCAGCGCGGGGCCTTTGTGGAACCAAGGAGGAGTGAAGTGGAGAGATGATGTCCTCTTCCCGTGTGGGGCCTTCGAGGAACCATGTAGGAGTGAAGAGGAGAGATGATGTTCTCTTCCCATGTGGGGCCTTCGAGGAACCATGTAGGAGTGAGGAGGAGAAATGAGGCCATCTTGGTGAACTCTTCCTCTGCGGGGCCTTTAAGGAACCAAGGAGGAGAGATGAAGTTCTCTTCCCTCCTGGGGCCCTCGGGGAACCAAGGTGGAGTGGACTCTTCCCTTGTGGGGCCTTTAGGGAACCTTCGTCGTGGAACCTTCGGGAAACTAAGGAGTGGAGAGGAGAGATGAAGCCCTCTTCCGTCATGGGGCCTTCGGGGAACCAAGGTGGAGTGAATTTACAGGATGACGGATTTTCTGGCGGATTCGAATAAAGCAACTAATTACATACTTTTAAAGACAAAATTAGCCCATAATTGTGGTCCGTCAGTGTTCCAATTCACATTAACTTAATCGTATATATGTTATGATTTCCAAACTGTGATTTTAGTGCTTATAAATTCTATCGTCACAGTATAATCATAAGTTTGCTATACCTGTTATATCAATGTGAGTATGCAAGTAAGAATTTTTGTAATAAATGTGATTATTATATTGTAAAACATATATGTATACACATGACTTTTTTATTTTGTAACCTGTACGATACACAATAATGACGATTTTTCTTGCCGACAAGTTCTTTAGAATAATACTATATGGTCGCAAGAAAGCAATACTGCTGTAACCGCCACTACCTACGAAAATACTTTTGAGGATTTTGAGGTGTGGACATCAGTTATAAAACGTATTGTTGACAAAACGGATTGTTTTTCCAACATCGTACAGTTCTTATTTATCGTTGTAGAGTCACGGGACCCAGATAGATCGACGCAGAAAAAAAACCCTGCAAAATAGTGTTTATGAAGTATTTTCGTAGGTAGTGGCGGTTACAGCAGTATTGCTTTCTTGCGACCATATATTGCTAGTCTTTTAAATGGAAGTATCCAAAAAAGGGGGCAGCTGCCACCCATGCTACGCCACTGGAAGAACTATCCTAAAACTGCACTATAAAAATGAACTGTTATCATTATTAGATGGTTGTTATACTCACAAGGCGAACACAAAGCTCTTGTTACAGTGCGGGCAGTGATGGTTGCGAATGTTCTCGTGTCTCTTTGTGTGGTAGTAGCGCGCCTGTGGAGAGACAAACGCCTTGCCACATGAGCCGCACGGGTAGTTCTTCTCTTTTGTGTGATAATATCTGCAAATAAGCATCATGTGATTCTTTATATATCGATCGTCCAGTGGATTAGTCAGACATCTCCAAATACTAAGTTTTGAGATAATGAAGAAAGCAATATTCAAATGCTCATCATAAATGAAATATTATTTACATGTGTCAGTGTTTTACATTTACACTCCTAGCGTGGAAGACATTCTCTTGTACAATAGAAACATGTTTAGTTGAACATTATTTTTTTTTTAATCCCTCAGGTGCCGGGCATATTTTGTAAGATGATCAGAAAATTTCCGCTTTGCAATAAAATCCAAATAAATGAAATATTTCTGAATGCATTCAAAAACTAAAAACTGTTTTTGAAAGGTGATGAAATATGCTTTCAAATGTTAATACAACAACAACACACCCTCCCCCAAGCCGACTGGTCCTCGTGAGGGAAAACGACTAAGACCCTTTAAAGATAAACAAAAGAACTTCAGATATACATATATATGCAGCAATATTTAACTCAAGATCGTTAAGGACACCTGAGAGACTTCAAGAACTTGAAACGGCCATATCGGAAATAAAATGGGACATAATAGGAATTAGTGAAATGAGAAGATATGGGGAGAAGATAGAAGACTATGGAAATTACATTTTACACCACATAAGCGTGAATATTCGCCTACAGAATCAAATAAAAAAGAAGATATAGTAAAGATAGAACATACGTTGAGAGAAAGGCAAGAGAAATGGACCAGAATAGTAACAGAGGGGTATCCAAGAGACGGTAAAAGAAACAAAGGTGGACAAACGAAAAGATGGGAAGATGATCTAAAAAAGGTGGCTGGTCCAGAATGGATCAGAGTTGCAAATGATAGAGAAAAATGGAAATCTTTAGAGGAGGCCTATGTTGAAAGACAAGCTGTTTCTAAAAGTAATGACCTGAACGCTGATAATTTAGAGTAATATTTAAAAAAAAATTTAATTAATTAGATTAGAAAAATGTTTATAAGTTTAACAGCAATAAAGGCAAATTTTATTTATTTCATCTAATTTATTTATTTTATTTATTAGAAATAAACACATAATTTTTTAAATATTCAAATTTTGAACGCAAACATAAAAAAGTTTATAAAATGGCTCACCTTACGTTTTTTCTAATTGAAATTACTGATATTGAGTGCTTTTATTATTACCGTGACGATACACGATTACAGTACCGTGAGAGCACAAAAAAGGCAATAAACATGCATTTCTTATCACAATAATGTTGCAGCTCTTTCAAAAAATGAGGTACACAATGACCTGTATAGGTCTGTTTCCTCCAAACGAAAAAAGTAATAATTTTCTTGCATATATCTCACACACCACACCGTGATGTCTTCATGCACTCGTACTAGCCGTGACAATAATTTTGAAAGTATTGAATATAGTTACAAGGATAATATTGAAGTGTGAATGAATTCCAAAAACGTCAAACGTTAATGCGCTGATGGTTTTGTTTTTGTTCTTAAGCATATAATGCTGCAGCTCTATCTTACACAATAAATAACAATAGTCTAAAATGAGACAATCACAGAACACATGTCTGCACCCCCCCAAAGGAAACATAAATCATTATCATACATCTTCCTCACACGTATAAAGAAAATTTTAATACATCGCCGTCGCTGAGCCGTAATAAGATATATGTAGGTATCTGCTTCCTCCTAAGGAAAAAAAGTAATAGTACTTTGGAGAAACAGACACACGTCCATTGTGTGATTCATCTTTTGTCTCACCATTTTTAATGTGTAAGGATAAAGAATGTACTTTTTATCCTTTTTTTGTGCAGTAACAGTACCGTAATCGTGGATCGTCACGATAATAATAATAAAAGCGCTTAATGAAAAAAAAGAAAAGAGGACATATTCCTGTTTTTATTGTACATTTTAGTAATATATTTTGACATTGATAGATGACCGGTCACTGGCTAAGTTGGCATCGCATTTGGGTCCCACCCGGGCATCGTGTGTTTGATTCCTCGGCTGGCTAAGTCTTCCATCACAAAACAAGCAACATTTTCTGCTTACTATGGTGGTAGTGGAGATTTTAAAATATTGTCGGGTTTTTCGTAACCCGGGAATGTTTGTCCTTAATTTTTTTTTTAATGTTCATTTTGAAGGTCAAGTGTACAAAACTTCATCAATCTTGGAATAAAACTGTAGAATTGTACAAAAAAAATGACCGTACCACCACAGCCAATATTCTTAATTTTATAATCGATAGATGGATAGAGTTAGAAAATTTGTTAACCTTATGTGAGTGTTGAGTTGCTGTTTATCTCTTGCGGCGTGTGAACAATATTGGCAGATGAAATTCCTCTCATCAGTGTGGACTTTCCTGTGAAAACAAGAGTATTTAACATTAGAAACCTTAGGGCCAACACCCCATCCTTGGGACCTCAACATCTTATTTTTTGGAAGGGATAAAAAAATTGGAGAAACGTTGGACAAAGTGTATAGAGCTCAAAGGAGACAATGTTAAAAATTAAATGATTTTTTATCCAAAAACCTGTGTTTCATTAAAAAAGTCACGGACTTATTGACTCGCCCTCGTATGTACTGCATTTTTCAGAGCAGTTCATATATTCATTTTTTGCAGCATATTTCAGAATGGAAGATACTCTCAGTGTTGCCCTGTCAAAGACCACCATTCAGATTTGAAACGATACTTGAAATGGCTCAGATCTAAATAGCCAGGTGCTGTCCCTCCTTCCTCTTCCCAATTGCCTTCCCCTCCCTACTTCCTTCAGCCTCACAACATGCTGCAATTGGATATGCCATAGTCTCACTGGCTCCAGTTGGGACTCTCTTGCAGTATTCACATAAAAAAAAAATTAAAACATATTGAGGGATCTCCATTGAGATTGGAAGCGTTGCTTGAAATTGCTTTGGCTATGTTTAATGATCAAATCTGTACTGCCGGGCAATTCCCAAATTTCTTCTTCTCCCCCATATCCTTTGGGGTTGTGATTTTTTCTTATCCAGTCAGTAGCTATACTCACAGATGTAACTGAAGCCGGCTGTTGATAGGGAAGGCCTTATTGCAGCCGGGGTGCACACACTGGAAGCGCAGGGCCCCCTGATGCCCCAGTTCGTGGGCCTTCAGGGCGCGCACCCGCAGGAACACTCGGGGACACAGCGCGCACTGAAGAGGCTCATGGGTCGCGCGATGGGCGGAAGAGCCAAATGCTGCAAATAAAACAGATTATTTGAAGTGTTACACATTATGTACGTGGCTGTTGCATATGTGATCCATGAAGTTTCACTAAAACACATAAATTGTATAAAAACGTGCTGCGTGGTAAGATAGATCACGTTGAATAGGCCAGCATTGAAAAGGTATTAAATATTTACCTAACCGCGGCACCTTTATTAGATTATGGAAATTACACTTCGTTTCAACCTAATTAACTAACTAACCATCTCGCTATTTCTCCCCCAGGGGTAAGCAGAGAGGACGGACCACCAAACAACGTAACATTAATCAACGACAATCAACAGACTAGTAGTTAAAAACTTTTAGTTTGGCTTTGCCCAGTTTGAGTGTTGGTGATCATTTTATAAATCCGATGGGAACTGGTTCGAAAAATAGCCAGTTCCTCAGATACACTGTGATCCAGTGACAGCTAGTCACCGGGGCAAAGTAACCGCGAAAGGCAATGACGTCATATGTAATACATAGCCGCGTGGTTTTATTATTCACAACTGCCAGTTACAATAATAATTACAAATCCGTATTACTTACTTATGCCTGCCAGAGGACGCTAATTACGCAATCTGTTAACATAAGTGGCGCCATCTTTTGGCATTGCTTTAATTTGGTTCTATTACAAAAGTACATTTATATTCAAGCTCCACGTACAACGGTTTTGCATACGGCGCGGCGTCACAGTTACATTCTTAGCCGGATTTTTAAATTTCAACCGTACAGTCTCTAGCCTGTTAATAACAATCAACAGATAATCAATTTCATCGGCCTGTCTGAGGCCTTGGAATAGAAAGATCTTATGCAAATTGGCAACATCAGTTTAACACATTTCACAAAAGTGTAAATACTTCTTTGAGTTTTGCACAATGATAATTTATAAGAAAATACCAGCGGTGAAGCAATTTACAGTAAGCAAATACCATACAAACACTATTCATATCTGTTCACCAAAGTCATCAAGCGATGTTTCGATTCTGAATAGTGGTCTTTCTACAGGGCCGTAGCTAGAGTTGAATTCAAGATAGGGCAGTGGTAATTACAGGTAGGGCGCAAGTAAAATGATCTGATCTGGGTCGGGCGGGGGGCGCTCCGGGCGGCACTTTTAAGGGGCGGCAAAATTTCACAAAGAATAATAATAATATCTTGTTAAAATTTTATTCATTTCTTTCATATTTTTGTTGCATATATGATTCAGACCGATTGAAATGGGCACGGAATTTTTCATTACTTATTCTGTGACAAACCCGAGGAATGCCCTTTCTTCAAATGAATGTATAATAATGTCATCTTGATAACTGCAGCGACTGGCAACACCGTCCGGGTCGAATTTAGTTTTTGCGCTTGGACTTTTTATGACTAATATTCAGTGAGAATGATTGAGAGAGGTCCGTGGGCGATGCGCGATAATTCTAAGAAAGTTTCATGGATCGTCATGTGTTCCAATGGATCATCAAACCATCCATGTGTTCCAAGTACAAAAGTAAGAGGAAAACCATTTTCTTGTTCTGGGTGTAGTATCTGAGCTTAAGCTGAGGACTTAGCAGATTAACTCCTGGGTTAAAACCAGTTTCATGTTCCGAATGATCTGTCAAAATTCCAGTAGCGGATTAATCTGCTGACACATTTCGAAGAAAACCGTTCTAATATTTCGAGTGTAGTTAAAATTTTTATTTCAAACCATTCCACAAAATTTGTAATTCGTAGGAAAACCATACTACGCATTATATGGGAGTAATACTAATTAAATCTGTGGACACGCAAGCAGATTCACCCTTAATTTAAAACCAGTTTTGTGATTAGAATATATATTTCCAGTTGTATCAATAACATCCCCAAACTGTTTGGGAATTCCTCCTAAGCAGTGATTGCAATACGCGCACAGCCTTTCACCACTTACCTCAATTCCATCTATGGGCAGAATAAATAATTGATATAATATGATTCTTTGGTTAATTCGAAGCTGTTTAGTTAGATGTCGCTACGCTACACTAATAGGTAGTATTTTTTTTTCAATCATGTCAAACAATGAACAACAGTTTACTAGTATATTATCATAGTCGATGGTATTTCTTAAGGTAGGGCACAGGTATTTTAAGGTAGGGCATTGCCCCCTAATGCCCCCCCCCCTAGCTACGGCCCTGGGGTGATACTAATATCTACCATAGTAGAGAGCAGTAAGTGCCTCCGTTCACGGAGATACTTACAAGATACTCGAACCTCGTGCGCGTATCATACGCGCCGATCGTAAGTACTACGCGATGGCTGTCGGTTTCCAATCAGTATCATGATACCGACAGTGCTGTTCGCATGCGACGCATTGCATCATTTGTGTCTGATACTTATTCGTTTGACGTTTGACAGAAATGGCATCGGAACATGAAAGTAATGTTAGATTTGTTCTGAAAGTGTAAAAAATGCATGTTTATTTAACTATACTTTACCACAATACGTAAGAAATGATTTAGTGGAGAAGGCATGGGTTGATGTTGGAAAAAAAGCCATATGAAATTGCTTGACAGCGTGTTAGCTCCACGGCCGCACGTGAAAAATTATCAAGTTCAGTATATTTCGGATAGCTCCGTGTACGGAGACTAGCATTAAAAAGTAGTATATCAGGAGGGTACTTGTGGTTTCGTCACAATTATGTAGATTGTAAGTATCTCCACGATCGGAGGGCCTTAGCCCACAGAAATCAGTTTTCTTTTTAATTAGACAAAAGTTTGTAATTACAACATAAATCAAACTCACTCTTTTGGCAAATATCACAGAAGTACCCTTTCACACTGAGATGACCCTGTTCATGTTTTTTTAAGCAATTTATATTATCAAATGATTTTTCACACTTGCAACACTGAAATAATAACTGTTCTTTATTATTTGTTTCTTTGTCCTTATTACAAATTAACTCATCTTCATTTTCACAAACCTTTTTCTGCAGTTTTTTTATTCTTTTGCATTTCAGTTTTCTTTTGCTGTTGTCAATAATTATTTCAGGTTTTATCACATTTTCTAAATTACTGTTAAATTCTGATTCATTTTTAAAATAATTTTCGCAATCGCTCTGAGCATGAGATTCAAAATTATCTTCATTTTTAATTTTTTCAATGATTTCATTTGTTTTCTCTAATATATTTTCTTCAGTCTTAATAATATCACAATTATTTATTGTTTCTTGTAAGATTTTATCAACATTTCGTTCAATCAGAAGTCCATTTTGGCTGGCTAGTTTTATGTAGGAATCTTCACAAAGCAGCTTGAATTTGTAGGCTGACTTGAGTTTTGTGAGACATCTTTTACATATATTTGTTGGAAGACCGTCATTTTCCAGAGCCTAAAACAAAACAAAAGACTAATTATTAAGAAAGTAAGTAATCAATCTTCTTTATATGTATATAAAAACGAATATTTCTTTGTTTGTCCTGGATACGGTCTATACCATTCATCTGATTGCTACGACACTTTAGTGATTCGCCCGCGAAGGAAGGAAGGGGAAGGCAGATAAGGGAACGTACCCATACTACGTGACACGTTTAGGGGAGGGGGGGGGTATTCAAAATGTCACGCTCCATACAAATGAGCGGCGGGTTGCTTAGGTTTTTGGTGACCGGGGGGGGGGGGGGGGGGTTAAAAATTGCAAAAAGTTGGTCACGTAGTATGGGTACGTTCCCTAATGTGCAAGGGAAACGCGGGAGGGGACAGGAGGCAAGACGGGAAGTGACCAACGCGACGGGGAGATGCGAGAGGGAGAAAATGCGGAGAAAGTGAATGCGGGGTGCGAACAGGGATGCATGGAAAAGGACTAAAGAACACGCAGAGGAGGGGTGTCGGAAGAATGGTGGACAAGGGAGGAGTAGAGGAAGGGATTGCAAAGAAGACTTAGTAGCGGTGGGGGATGACAGGGGGAAAATTTATTTATTTATTACACGCACTAATGGGCTTTTACATTCTTTGTTTATTAAACGGTTCTTTTAAATACTTGAAAACTTAAAACAATAAAGAAAATATCTTAATATATAATAAGTTGAGAGGTTTAATTCCTTTCTATTAATTTATAAATAAAACACTTGTGTTGCAAAGTTTTTTAACCTTTTAAATGCCAGTATGTAGGAGTGTAGCTGTGAACAGCAGGCCATGAATTTTTAATCAAAATAAATCATTTTTAAATCTTATTTTTATAAATTAAAAACATATTACACCTTGAAAGGATATTTAAATGACTTAGCGAAAATCTTGAAAAAAAAATAAAAAAAAAATATTAAAAAAAAAATATAAAAAAAATAAAATCTTGCTCAAAGAATAGCGAGATAACTCGCTATTTTTCTATGGCCGGCCTGCTGGGCACGGCCAAGAATGCGAGAAATCTCGCTCTTGGCACAGAAGCGGTTAACAAAGAAACAACATTTATGTTTATTTATATCACTTTCCTTTGAATGGTTTCTTCTAACAAAATCTCATATTTTACAATCAAATAATAGAATAACAAAACAAATGATAATTGATGATTCCATTCTAACTGACACTACAGGATTCAAATTTAAAGGGAATATATTTCCTTAACATAAAACAAAGTCGGGTTAGTTACACTTAGGGAATGCAATCCCGGTATACCAGGATCCCGAAATACCACAGACATTTTGCGGGACTAATCTCGGTCGAAAATTTTCTCTTGTCTCTCGCTAATCTGGAGACATACGCAGCAGCAGCAGCACCAATGTCACTTCAAGACGAACTCGAACTTACTTTGATTAGTATGAAGAGTTCGAGATCAACAGCCCAACAACCTAGATCTGGCAATATGAGCAACCTTGAGGTTTTGATAAAGAATGCAATGAATTACTTCGAGGACGGTGGATTAAAAGGCACATACCTTCAATTCACTTATAATGCGCTAATGACTATTGTGCCAATCAGCGTGGAAGCTGAACGAGCTTTTTAGCTTTTTCAGCCGCTGGCTACCTTGTGTCCAATATCAGAAGCCATTTATCAGACGACACAATTAATACTTTAACTTTTTTACGAAGCTATTTCCAAAATAATGTTTAAACTTATGATGCTTATTGTACAAGAATATTGTTTATCATGTGAACGTTATTATTTAAATTTAAGTTGTTATGTAAATTTATGTCTTATATTATTCTTTGCCTATGTCTAACTAAAGGTATATTTATAAACCATTTAAAATGTCCCAAAGAACTTGTTTGATTAGGTATTAGCTGGGTATTAGGTCTTCATTATACAATTGATTAGATATCTAAGTCCACCCTGCTGGATCCCGCAAATACCTGGATCCAGCGGGACTAAGATTGTTCAGTCCCGCAAATACCTGGATTGACATGGTCTTGCGGGATTGCGTTCCCTAGTCACTGTTTATAACTCGAGATCGGCTGGACCGATTTTGATGATCTTTGATTTGTTGGATTTGTATCTGCTCCGGATAACAGAATAACTATTAAAACATCACAAAAATTCACAAAAAAGAAAGTTAAAAAAAAAAAAAAAATTTTCATACATTTTGTATGGAACGAATTCTCATATTTTGAAAGAACTGCGGCAATATTGTGATAGGTATAATATTTAACTGTGAGTGAATTCAAAAAATTCAAAAACGTCAAATGTCAATGCGCTAATTGTTTTGCTTTTGTTCTTAATCATATAATGCTGCCCCTCTTTCTTACACACTAAATGTCAATAGTAGAAAATGAGACAAACGGTGAACGTATGTCGCTGCACCCCCCAAAGAAAAAATACAATAATAATCTCTGAAATGAAACGCATTTTTTTTTACGTAAACTCCACTCAGGACCTATGTCATCTTAGGGGATGCTGTGTGGAGGGTCTTTTTTAAGGAAAGGTAGGATAAGAAGTTCTGGGAAGCAAAAAGGCATGAGGGGTGGGTAGGAATCTGGAGGTCAGTGTGTCTGGGAGTGAATCCATCCCTCCAACTGCGTTGCAAGGCTATTGATTTGACCGGAATTGACCTTTTACCTTGACCTTTCATGCCGGACTCTTTCGACCCATTGGCCGAGAGAATCCGGCTGGAAAAGTCAAAAGGCCTCCCTCAACCAGTCTATCTCGATCCGGCCCGCCACGCAGCATGTGGGCAGATGCATCTGCCGCCAAGACCCGCACAAAAGTCACCCCGTGAACCCGGGCACCCCTGCTAAATCACCAAACGTAGCGAACCACTTGGGGTGACCTATGGCGGAGGTGTTGGTTATCCAATAAATGGTTCCCAGGGCGGCGGCACCCGTACCCGCTTCCTTTCAAAAATAAGTAAGTGGAAAAGTAAGAAAATCACAAAAAATATAAATCCGTACACAACGCCATCTCTGATACTGACAAAAACAAAAAACGGACAGTTGGGCATCGATAATTGCTTCATTGTGTTTCAACAGTTAATTAACTTAAGGTGAAATATATCTCCTAGATCAGAATACTTATTTCTGAGATTGTGAAGTCTCGGAATCGGGGAATTTTTGTAAGAGTGTCCTGGTGTTGATTAATTGAAGTAATTCAGGACAGTCAATTTTGTAATGTAGTATTTTATGTAATAATATTAAATCTGTGGTAATTCTTCTGTCGAAAAGTTTTAATGGGGACATTTTATCCAGTAGGTAATTATAATCAATATTTAGTACAGGAATACGCAATTTATAGTTTATAAACCTCAGGAACTTATGTTGAATCTTTTCAATGCTGTCGGAATGAATATTGTAAAACGGAGACCATAACGTAGAGTTATACTCTAGTTGGCATCTGACAAGTGTTTTACATAATATGATAAATGTGAAAAAATAAATAAAATGTAGAAAATCCATGCTTCTCACACAGATAGCTGAGAGCAGGCGCGGCTGGTGTATAAAATGTTTGGTGGTTCACCTAGTAATAAATCAAACACGTATAATATAATTTAATTGTTGGTAGGTCACGTAGGTAGCTACCATATTTATAGAGAATAAATAAATAAACTTATTCGGTCCTTTCGCCGAGCGAAGAAATTATTCAGCCAATGTTTTCTTCCCGGTACCCGGTGTAGCGCATTTAAGACGCACACACATAAAAAGTCCTTTTTAACTGAAAAACTAATGCGGTTGTCAAATAGGTTCCCTAAATCCCAAGCATAACAAGACCCGTTGACTTATGGTTGAATTTTGCAAGCTAAATATTACTATCCCGTTCAAACCTATTTTGCTGGAGCCCTTCGGATGTTTGCGACGGACTTCGTAGCGCCGGGCGCTGTGCCGCGGATTTTTGGTACATTTCGTTATTCTGACGGTCTGGACATGTTTGTAGGAGCACCATACAAAATGACAATTCCCAAACAGGGTTTATGACCGAAACGCGCCGAATGCTATGTACCTAGGTTCCTAGTTCTTAGTGCGCGGGAAAGAGCACCAGTCGGCTGCAATAATTATTATCTCTGGCAAAATTCATGCATTTAAATACGTAATTAGTTTTTATTTTCAACATTGTGCGTAATTTAAATTAAAAAATATTAAGTAGGAACACGTTGAGCTGTAAAATGTTCAATTTTGTTGGCGGTTCGGCACATATTGAACGTTTGGGCCAGCCGCACCTGGCTGTGAGATGTGTGTATTTTATTTAATTTAGCAGTTGGAAGGGGAATCGGGAGGAGGGATTTACAGGACGGGGGCCGCGGGAGGGGGGAAGGAAAGGAAGGATGAAGAGGGGAAGGGGTCACAGGAGGGAAACGGAGGCTGGAACGGAAGCTGGAACGGGGTTGACATAGTAGCCCCAGGGGATAAATTTAGAAAATCCATGTTTCACATCCCCTGGATATATATATATACATAGAGAGATATTTATACAAGGATAGCTGCTGTATGTGGCCTGCTCGTGCGTCTGAAAATCTTTTGATTTATTTGTGTACGCACCAGACCGCAAAACCAAAAATATTGCGTATCCAAAACACTTCAACCAACAGAATTAAACACGCAAAACACTTTCTTTGAGTGGCATTCAACGCATGCCGGTTACTCGCTACTACTTCAATAAATTTGTTATATGTATACATAAGTATGGTAATCAAGAAAAAAAACATAAAATTGTATTTTCAAAAATTGTATGAAATAAAAAAAAAAAAAAATAACATATTTAGAACTAGCGAGTTCCCCGCGTGCGTGGCAATGCCACTTAAATGAAGATGTTGTTTCTCTCTGCGTGTCCTTTCTCATTCGTCCCCGTTTAACTTCCACCCCCTCATCCCCTCCCGCATTCCCCCTCCACCTTCCACGCCTTTCCCCCTCCCCTTTTCCACTTCCACCCATCCTGCGAACCCCTCCCTACTGCATCCCCACCCCTCGCATTTACTTTCCACATTCCCCGCCTTCCCCATTCCCTCGAACCCCTCCCGCTAATACCCCCCTTTCATTCCCCTCCGCCCATCCCGGATTCCTCTCCCCCTCCCGGCTCCACTCCCTGCCTAAACTAAACTTTAATTTGGTAGGCGGGTATGGGTACCGCCGCCCTAGGAACCGTTTATTGGATGACCAACACCTCTGCCACAGGTCACCCCAAGTGGTTCGCTACGTTTGGTGACTTAGCAGGGGTGCTCGGGTTCTTGGGGTAATGTTTGTCCAGGTCTTGATGGCGGGTGCGTCGGCCCACCTTCTGCGTGGCGGGCCGGATTGGGAGATGCTGGTTGAGGGAGACCCTTTACAACCGGTTACCGCTGTCCGGGCCGCTCGGTAGTACAGGGGCCCGATCCTCAGGCTCACGACTGAGGGTAGGCTGCCCCATCAACGAGTGTAAAAACCCCGCCGCTGCTGTTGTGCCGGTTCGTGACCGGAGGGGACCCAGCAGTAGCGTTTGGGGCGCATTGGGCGACCTCTCCAGCCGGACTCTCCCTTCCCATCGCCTTGCACTGCAGTGGGTGGGTTGGATACATACGTCCGTCACTCCTGGAAACTCTGAACCCCAGCATCCTACCCACCCCTTTACCTTTTCCCTCCCAGACCTTCCTTCCTCTCATATCACACTTAAATAACCCTACAAATAAAATCATGAATATACAACCATCAACAATTAACGTCATTTCAGCGGCGAGGAGTAGGCGTCCCCGGTGCAGGCCATAACTGTTGGTGAATTACACCAACATTTGCGGCCTGCACACCAATTTAAACTCTGTCCACCACCATCTGTCCACAACGCCCCAACCTACTTTTCCTGTCTGAATCACAGATAGCTGAGCCTGTAGACGCCTCCTATCTGGACTGCCCGGGCTTCACCCTTGCAGGCAAGTTCAGACCTAAAGGAGGTGTCTGTCTCTATAGTCGAGCTGACGTCAACTGTGTGCGACTGTTGAATCTGGAAAAATCCAGATTCGACGTAATGTGGGTACGCGTCAATCTTGCCAGTACGGTAAGATTCTACGCGTGTTTATACCGCTCACCGAAACTTGGCGAATCAGACACGTACGAGCTCTTCAAACACTTAAGCGACACTATTGATGACCTCTTGCCCCGCTACCCTACGGCAGAGTTTGTGATCCTGGGGGACTTCAATGTTCATAACGAACCTTAGTTGAAGTTCTCAGGATCAACAGACTCGGCTGGACGCCAAGCGGAATCCTTTGCCCTTTGCTACGGATTGGAGCAAATGGTTCAGGAGCCCACAAGGGTTCCTGATGTCCAGACTCACCGTTCCAATCTGTTAGACCTATTTTTAACTACTGTGCCACACGGTTACAAGATTGAAGTCACAGCGCCTTTAGGATCGTCCGACCACTGCCTGGTGACGACATCAATCCCTGTAAACTTCAGACCACCAAACGAGAGGCTGAAGAGAAAAGTGTGGCACTATAGGTCAGCAGATTGGTTCGGTCTGCGGGCACATTTTAATACTTTCCCGTGGTCATCTGTCTGTTTTCGGACTTCGGATCCCTCAAGATGTGCCCAGGAAATTGGTGAAGTCATCACATCCGCGATGGATGGCTTCATCCAATCTACTGTTAAGGAAACTGGTGTAGGCTCAAAGCCATGGTTCAGTCGACAATGCGCTGAAGCAGTGCGACGAAAAAACGCGGCTTACCGAGCCTACAACACATCTAGAACATCCGAAGACAGAACAGCTTACAACAAAATGGCAAAGGAAACCAAGAGAATCATAAATAGATCAAAATTTGAGCACAACCAGCAGATCAGCAGAAAGCTGGCTGCATGCCCGCATGGCAGCAGGCAATTCTGGTCGCTTGCGGACTCAATAGGTCGCAATTTATGCAAATCCAGTCTGCCGCCTCTTACCAGACCTGACGGCTCACTAGCAAACACCGCCAAAGAAAAGGCTAACTTATTAGGTAAAATGTTTGCGGATAACTCAACCCTCGATGACCAAGGTGCTGTCCCGCCGTCGGTCGGATCCGGCATCGGGAAGTACTCCATGTTTTACGAGGGCTTGATGTTAATAAAGCTAGTGGGCCTGACGGAATACCTGCCCTGGTACTGCAGAGGTGCGCTGCAGAAATAGCTCCAATTTTGACGAAGCTTTTTAAAATGTCCCTGAAGACTGGCTCTGTGCCCTCTGGTTGGAAAAAAGCGGTTATCCATCCTATTCCAAAGAAGGGTGACCGCTCCAACCCGGCCAACTACCATCAGTTCTGTCTAAGGTGATGGAACGTGTGATCAACGACAAACTGCTCACATACCTCGAGAAGAATAAAATTATTAACGACCGTCAATACAGAACCGCTCGTGCGGTGATCTTCTCGCGTATGTGACGCATGTTTGGGGGCGATGCCTGGAACGTTTCGGTGAGATCCAAACGGTTGTACTGGACATCTCCAAGGCCTTTAACCGGGTTTGGCACCGAGGACTTGTCAACAAACTGCATTCTTACGGACTTCCCGCATCCTTGTGTACTTGGATTGCCGACTTCTTGAGGGAGAGGTCGATTCAGACGGTTGTCGATGGTTTCACCTCTTCCTCACACTCGATAAATGCTGGCGTCCCGCAGGGATCGGTTCTGTCTCCGACTTTGTTTTTGTTGCACATCAACGACCTTTTGTCATGTGCACCAATTCACTGTTATGCGGATGACAGTACAGTTCATGATAGCTTTTTGTTTGACAAGCCCCCAAAGGGCTCACAAACTCCAACAGCTCGTAGGGCTTTGAAGCAAAGAATGGACGGTTACCTCGAGAGTGTTTTCTCTTGGGGTAAAAATAATCTCGTTGAATTTAATGTTTCAAAGACCCAATCTTATCTGATTACGTCTAAAAGGGATCGAAATGAAAATCTAGTCTCTTTCAAGGGAAGCAATCTTCCGAACAGGCCCTCCATTGATATGCTTGGTGTAACCCCAAGTGACCAGCTCAGGTATGGGGGCTCCATCGAAGCCAGAGTAAAGTTAGCCTCCCAGAAACTGGGCGTACTGTATAGGGCCCGCAGATACTTTAATAGTGCACAACTGCTAACCCTGTACAAATCGCAAGTGCGCCCCACGGTTGAATTTGGCAGCCACCTCTGGTCTGGAGCTCCAAAATACCTGAAAAATACCCTCGACTCTGTGCAGAAACGGGTGCTCCGTTTGATAGATTCTCCCATCTTAACAGACGGATTGCAATCTTTAGAGCACAGGCGTCGGGTGGGAATGCTATTCTTGTTCTACCGGTATTACAATGGAAGATGCTCCGAGGAACTAGCATCATTGATCCCTTCGGCACCGGTGCACAGTCGGGTAACACGCCAAACGCGTGCCCAACATTTGTACACGGTTGACATTTGTCACATGAGAACGGGTCATTTCTTCGACTCGTTCTTATGTTTAACAGCTCGGCTGTGGAATGATTTGCCGGCCTCTGTGTTTCCTCCTTCCTACAACATAGATCTCTTCAAGACCAATGTTCATTCCTTCCTCTCCTCAAAAAGACCCTCCACACAGCATCCCAGATGACATAGGCCCTGAGGGAAATTATTTTCCTCAAGGCCTCCTGTGTGGAGTTAATGTAAAAAAAAAACCACATGAAATACACTCATTTTTCAAACAACTCACATGCCAAATTTTTATACAAATTTCATAACGACAGAGCTCACCAGTGTATATAGAAACCTTCGCAGACATGCACACAATAGTTTACTAAAGTTTCATCACAATCAGATGAATAGTAGAGGAAATAATTTCGTAACGGCAGAGCTCACTAATATGTATGGAAACCATTAACTTTAAACCAAAAAATTGATATTTTACTAAAGATCGATAGTGATGTTTATTTGTTTTTACGAAACACCTGTTTTCATTTTTGGCGTATTTTGTACGTATCCATAGTGAATCGTGACGATGCATGGGGGTGAGAGTAACTTTGCGGCTACTCCTTGCTATTTAAAACGCTTATGGACTTCGATACGAGTTATGCCCGACCACCAAACAAGATAGGTAATTCACAATTAAGTGGTACTCACTGCTGTTGTGCCTTCTGGCTTGGTTTCCATTTGGTGACAGTCACAGATGTGTCCATAAGCGCTAGATAATTGGGGTTATTTTATAATCCACGATAGAGATCTAAGTCACGAGTCGATTCACGTAAGAAGTTCACACAAAGCATACGATAAATACGATAGGGTTTACACTTTATGTTACGATCAGATAAATAGCACTTCGACGTAGAGCGAAATGTCACAATACGATGATGGTTAGCAACGGACTGGCGATGCGGTAGTTGACACCTTTCTACTGTATAGGTAGGCACCCTTAATGTGCAGAATTCCAAAAATCTGGATTCCTCCGATCCTGTATGCCAATCGGAGCACAAAACGAATGAAATCCATCAGCGTTATAAAACACATAGCTTTCAGTAATTGGACACTTGCCCAGTTTTTGGGGTGAAGGATTAGTGTGAGAGTACCTACTGGAAATAAATAAATAAACTCAATTAAATGGGTAGTTATCTATCTTTCTAATACTATAAAGAGGAAAGATTTGACTGTATTGAATAGGCTCCGAAACTACATTAGAATAGAAAGCCACATTACCAGCAAGTAACATAGGCTGTATATAATGATAAGCTCTGGCGTTATGAAATTTGTATAAATGAAAATGTGTGTATTTCATATATTTTAGCGGCAGGGAAGAAAGGCAGGGGGAAGGTGGAGTTTGCGGAGAGGGAACACACGAGGGAGGGGGAAAGTGGAAGGGAACGGGATGCACGGGAAAGGACATGCAGGGAGAATCAATTTATTTCTTTGAATGGCATAGCTACGCATTCCTTGTACCAGCTAGTTATAAATATATCTTAAATAGTGACCGACTGAAGGTTCGGTTTCGGTTTTGGCAAGTTTCGGCAAAAAAATCTAGTTTCGGCATCAGTTTCGGTTTCGGCAGATTTTCTGCCGAACCTTCGGCCGCACCGAAACTCTGCAAAAGATCTCAATACATGGTAAATTTAGTCTTAAGAATGTTGTGATTGTAAACCCAATTTAAATAAAAATACCCAATTAATTATATACTAAATTTATTTATCTTCTTGAAACCGTAACAAAAAATTAACTAACTTTTATGTGTCACTTTGTTAGTACAATATTTTCAAAGACACATTACCTATATTTTTAAACTTTCACTTTGAAATTTACATTTTTTACTTGTACCGCCAACTTATTGGTGTAATTTAGCACTTAAGTTAATATTACCCACACACAGGCATTACCTTAGTGGGTTCCCATTATCTACTTTTGTCTTATATATATTTTTTACTTTTTTACATTATTTTTATCTTGTGTTATGTTATATATTTAGAAAATATGTAAAAATTACTTTTGAAATGTATCAAGATATAATGGGACAAAATAAAGGAAAAAAAAAAATAATAAATGAGGTCCTTCCTTAACCCATTCATGACAAACTATTTTTTTCTCGAATTTCGTGCTGAAATTTCACAGGAGGGTTGGTTTTGGAGGCAGAAAATGGACATTTTTCTCAGAATTCAAAAAAATGGTTTCTTCACCCCCCAGGAAGCTAGAGAAGGGTGAGTTCCATATGGCACTTTCGGCAAATAACTAGTGGGAAATTTATTTTTTTCAACTTTATTGTACAGAAAGTATAACTTATTTATTGAGGTAACCCTCGAAGCATTTCACGCATAGTCCAACCTTACATAAGATGCACAAGATATTTTTCCATACTTGTTAGTTTCCGTAATTGGAATTGGCCCAGGATAATGCGGGACGGAGGTGTCATACTGAATCGCCGTTTGACCTATTTTGGTGAGTTTGTCGGGTGCCTTGAAATGGTTCTTGGTAGCATACCTCTCGCAATAATGCTATGATATCTCTTAACGGAATCCCAATTGTCCCAATTTAAAATTACTCGTGGCTTCGCGCTTCAGAAGCCAGCAATTCTGAATTGTTACTTCGATGACCCAGGTAAAAATGGACCACCACCATTTCTATTGACGAACAATGCGGTAAAACAGAACTTTTTGGTCCATTCTATCAGTTCCGCCCAAAAGGAGGTTCCTTGGTTCCCTGAAGGCCCCACGAGGGAAGAAAGCTTCATCTCTCCTCTCCACTCCTAAGTTCCCCGAAGACTCCAAAACGGAGAGTTCTCCTCCCTTTGGTTCCTTAAAGGCCTTACAAGGGAAGAGTCCACTCCACCTTGGTTCCCCGAGGACCCCAGGAGGGTAGAGGACTTCATCTTCACTCCTCCGTGGTTCCCTAAAGGCCCCACCAGGGAAGAGCTCACAGAGGTGGCCTCATTTCTCCTCTTCACTCCTATGTGGTTTCCTGAAGGCCCCACATGGGATCTCTCCACTTCACTCCTCCTTGGCTCCCCGAAGGCCCCACGCCGGAAGAATGCACTTCCCCTTGGTTCCCTGAAGGACCCACAAGAGGAGAGGTCATGGAGTTGACCTCAGCTCTCCTCTCTTGCCGGGAATTGCCGGCGAGCTGCCTTATCGATGCTACTGTAACCCGGCGTCAAGTATGTATCACTTTTCCCATTGTTTAGCCTTGAATTTTGAATTTCCAAGGCAGTTTTCCGAATAAAAAACTTTCTTCGGAAATTTTTTCGGTTCTGACTGAAAAACAAAAAGCTTTCAGGTTCTGACTGCAACTGAGGATGTAAATTTTCCTAGGTTCCGACTACGGCCAGTTTGGATTGAGACTCCGGATATTTTTGATGCTTTCTTGTGTTTCCGTTTAATAATTCTAGATCCGTGTATTGCTGAGCGAATGTCCCAGGGACGGAACTGAACTCCGTATTGTTATGTCCCATTTCCCCATCTTAGGGGGGGGTATGACCTCGTCTCTGCTACGCGAGTCTGTGAGGCGATCCCGGAATGCTACCTCTCGGACCGTCCGCGCCACCCCTGGGGAAAGTCGCCGATCAGAGGGACGTCCAAGCGAGCTAGGGGACCTCTCCGCCCCTCCTCCGGCAACCCGACGCTCACATCCTCAGGGTCTTCGGGCGCACACGCCCCAATCTCCCACTTACTCATCGTCGAGGCACCACCGTGATGTCGGCTAAGGGGCGCGGAATCTGAACCTCGTATCCGGCCTGCCTGATCACCGACTAACTTTCAGCAGGACTGCCGGGCGATCCGCGCTGTAGCACCTCCGTCTGCGGTCTCTCGTCTACCTTGGTATTATCATTATGTTTTGAATCTTGCTTGATGCATTATGTACATAAATATGTTAGGGTAAGCACACTGCCTACATTTTGTTTTCTTACATTGTTTTCATTCCTTTATCTAAAATCCAGGTAAGATTTTATTCACACTTACTAACAATTGTACATAGTAGCACCTGCATACTGCTGCCTAACAACGTATGCGAGGGCAATGGAGGTCTAGTATTGTTTAATTAAATGTAGAATGTATTGTTTAATTAAATGTAGAGAGTCCTTGCAAGAGCCTTGAAGGGGTAACCATCTGTTACCTATACCAGGGCGGGTAAGTGGTGGGTCCTCTAAGCTCTCCTCTCCACGGCTTCTCCTCCTAGTTTCTCCTGCAGGCCCCATGAAGAAAGTTCAGAGAGGTGGCCTCAGCACTCCTAATTTTCCCAAAGGCCCCTAGTTTTTGAATGGTCCAATGAAATCTTTGAAAAATTACATTTTATGTTGCCGAAAGATCCATATGGAACCAAAAATCAAAACCTTTAATTCACAGTACTCATTTTAATATAATAATTATTATTTTTCTAACGAAATGTTTGTAAATAGGCAGAGAATTTCATTCTCTACAAATCATATTCAGTTTTGGAGAAAAAAATCAAATCTACTATATAAATTTAATGGATTACTTACTTTACTTGTTTTGAAATTTTGAAAAAATCGCACTTTTTTTCTAACTCAATAAAGACACGTCGGCACACACAAACAAACTGAACGCAACCAAGACAAACGTGTTCATACATGCCTGTAGACTATATTAAACTGTATTTGGCACTGCTATTTCAACATAGCGGCAGGATGTGACTACAGTGAAACCCTCTTAAGAAGTTTTCCAAGGGACCGGAAAAAACAAACTTCTTATACAGGAAAACCTTATACGTGGGAAAAATTGGGTCAATTTTGGGCCGAGGGACCGAAAAAACCAAACTTCTTAAGCCACGAAACGTCTTAAGAGAGAACTTCTTAAGAGGGTTTCACTGTAAATGAATGCCAATACTTTTTCAAGTTCAATATGGAACCTTCGTCATGAATGGGTTAATAATGCACATTGTAATGGTTAAATAATAAAGGTGTGATACTGCATAAAAGAATAAGTACAACAGAATATTTATAGTTAAAAATAAAAGAGTTGAGGCAACAATCAAATTATATTATTAAATAATAAAACAGAACATGAGACTCTAATAAAATAATATTTTAATTCTTCAGGGTCGTGTTTAGTCTTTAGAAGAAGAAACTAAATAGTTAAAATCTAATAAATGAATTGATAGCTTGTCGTGATTTACAAAAAAAGGATCTCAAGATGTTAAAATTATTATAAGGGCGCCAGTTCAAGTAGAACAAAATTAAAATGGTAAGTCAATAAACTCAAACTAACAGAAGTTGTAAGCTCACAGTAATTACGATTTCACCGAAGTATGTGCTTTCCCACGTTGAGACAGACTCCCGGATCCCCTGGCCGCTAGCTTGGAACTGACTTAAATTCAATTGTTCCTCCTCTCCTTTGGGCAACAAACGAAAAATCTGGATTCGACTTGCTCGTAGAAAAATATCAATTAGGAATTCAAAATTCAATTTGAATTGATACGTAGCAACCTAGTTATTGGGTGATTGTTAAATGGGTGCTTACTTCATTGAGTGAATATTTGGCCAGTATAAATACAAACTGTTACAACATAAGTGTTGATTATTGACAAATTTTCGTTCCAAGCAGTAGTTTTTAGTAATATAAAAAAAAGTTTTTTTCACATACTTCAATTATTGCTTTTTTATTTCATTTAACACATGTTAACTGTTTGTATAAGTGTAAAAAATAAGCCAAACTTCAGTAAACAATAGATTTTTAACATGTCTAAAAAAGTTTCGGTTTCAGTTTCGGCCGAAACTGAGACAGCTACCGAAGATTCGGATTCGGTTTCGGTAGAAAGTCCTGTTTCGGTCGGACACTAATCTTAATTGTAAATATCTCTACGGAAATAATTCAATAAAATATTTGAAAAAGGGGTATTTTGAATACAAACTTTAACAAAAATAGGAGAAAGCGTAAAGATCCAAACTTTTCAAGCAATCCCATTTGAAAAGTAAAAAATTTCCGTTGTTCATATGAAGCGGATACTTTGTGATGTGACATTATTAATTTAAAATAAAACAATAACTTTGTAAACACCACTTTTATTTTTATACTTTATGCCGACCGGGTTTCGCTACAACCGTAGCTTCATCAGGGCAGTATAATACTCTACTAACATTAGGTTACATTTGTGTTATAATATATAATTTACCAAAAATGGGCTGGACTCGTCAAGTCGAGGAGGAAGAAGGAGGCATAGATGTAGAATTGAGAAGGGAACGGACGTGTTCTTTATCAATAGGGAACAATCTTAGTATGGGACTTTTATTTAAATTAAGTTGGTTATTTAATACCTTACTATTAGTGTTTATGGCTTTCCTAAGTTCAAGTGCTTCTAAATTATCCAACCTTATACCGATGTTGTTTGTATGAATAAGTTTGGCGCCAGCGTTTTTGTCAAATTTATGATCGTTTTCAAAGTGGTTTGCAAATTCTGAAAATCCAGAGCTGTGTAAACAGCTCTTAGATGTTTACACAGCTCTGGATTTTCAGAAAAAGAAAAAGCCTAAAAACCTGTTTTATTATTAACTATAGGTTATGATTCTATCGACATAACGGAGGGCCGCCAAAATAAAAGAAGTAATATATTGCATATTTGGAAAAAGCATTAACTTTGTGGCTCGCCATAATTTACAATAAAACACATATAAATTGTTGTAGACCACTTTTATTTTATAAACACTCTACCGGTTTCAGAAGCACCCTTCCTTCGTCAGGAGAATATTATAACTAAACTATGATACAGAATGTTGACAGATATACAAATTTTAGGTGTTTGAGTGGGAGGTAAGCAAAGGGGTGGGGGTAATTGCGGGATTTCCCGAAAGAACAGAGCGGTTAATTGGAAAAATATTTAGAATGGGACTGAAGGATAAATTAATTTGGTATTATTATTATTATTATTGAGCGATTTTCTGATTTCTAGGGCTTCTAAATTATCTAATTTTTTACTTTTATTATTACGGTGAAGATTTTTAACCCCTGTGTCCTTATTAAAAGTGTGATCTGTGGAAATTAGGTGATTAGCAAACTCTGAAAAATTATTATTATTTAAGCATCAATGTTCTGTGATTCTGATATTTATATTTCTAGTTGTCTTACCTATGTAGAACGAAGGACAGTCATTGCAACATAGTTGGTAAATGCCTGAGTGGCTTAATTTATGGTCTCCATCTTTAGTGTTTTTTAGTAATTTATCTAAATTGTTATCAGTATAGAATGCGGGCTTAATGTGGGCAGGCAAGTTTTTTGTACTAAGTGAGGAAAAGTTGGATATATATAAGATTCTGCGCCATTGAACGGGATTTATTATTTTATTATTATTTTCAGGCGTACCAAATAAAAATGTATTAGTTGAAATGAGTTTAATTATTTAGGATTTTATCAATTAAATCTGCGGAATAACCATTATTTAGAGCAATTTGTTTGATTTTTGAAAGTTCAATTGCGAAATTAACAGATGAAAGAGGGATTTTGCCGGTGCACCATTGAATGATAAGCAGAATGTTTATGTGAAACCGGGTGGTTTGACATGTTATGTATTGTTATATCTGTGTACGTCGGTTTACGAAAAATGTTGAATTCAATTTTGGGTAAATATGCAGTTAGTCCACCTCATGGATAACACGGAACGTTCGTGTTGTCAAAGTTTAATGCACGGATAATACGGAATGTTCCTTTTTTAACTAATAGACAAATGACATTTGTAGGAAGTACCAATCTTATAAAATAAATTCTCTAAAATAAACTCGCTTTTCATCATACTTTTAAAAAACATCCCAGGTTTTGAATGGTTTGTTTGGCTACGCAGGGTTTATCTAGCGGATTTGTGTAATTATTTTAATACATTTCTTTCCATGTTCTACTGTTATAAATACTGGTACAAACTTGTCAATGATGCATTCACTTTGTTTTAAGCAAAAATATTTTTTCTATGATTGGCAGCATTGATGAAATGTTAAAATAAAAACGATGGATAAACATGGCGTTACCGCGCTACTCAATTAATTTTAACAAAATTAAAATGTTAAATGCATATTTTTTGCATGTTTTTTGGTCTCCCCCGACATAAATACTCACTTTTCGTAATAATAAAGCTAAATCTAACGGTTTGGCTAAAAAGTTTTCCGTATTAACGAGTAAGCGGTTTAATGCATAAATAAACAATTTTGTTATTTATTAAGTTAGTATTGAATCTAAAAATTAATGGATGCATTACTGCCTACCTCTAAAGTGAATTGGATGCTTTTGTGGAAGGAATTTATAAGATGAAGGAATTTACTCAGTTGCCGCTCTATTCCTGTCCAGATACAAAAGATATCGTCCACGTATCTTTTCCATGCTTACATGGAAAAGATACCACGTATGTAAGCATGGAAAAGATACGTGGACGATATCTTTTGTATCTGGACAGGAACAGAGCGGCAACTGAGTAAATTCCTTCATCTTTAAATTCCTTCCACAAAAGCATCCAATTCACTTTAGAGATGGGCAGTAATGCATCCATTAATTTTTTAGATTTAACACTAACTTCAATGAATAACAAAATTGAATTCAACATTTTTCGTAAACCGACGTACACAGATATAACAATACATAACATGTCAAACCACCCGGTTTCACATAAACATTCTGCTTATCATTCAATGGTGCACCGGCTAGTAAAAATCCCTCTTTCATCGAGTAGAGTAGAGTGTTTATAAAATAAAAGTGGTCTACAACAAATTTATATGTGTTTTATTGTAAAGTAAAATATTAATTATGATTTGAACGAAATAGCTATTAAATTGCACCATTTTACGCTCCGACAACTGAAATAGTTCGCCCTTTATATAATTAAGTTGCCGAATCAAAGTGTTGTTTCAAAGAATGACAGTAGTATGTATTTACTATTTACCGAGAAATTGTTATTGAAAAGTTTACAAAGTGGGTTTCTAACTTACAGTAACCGAAGTTAACTTCATCATCGCCTCAGCACAGGACATTTGAACATGACTCAAACAATTTGTTGTAAAGATCGGCTTTAATTCTCCACTTTCAAGACATATCCGACAAATTTCCATTACAAAAAATTACGAGATAAATAAAAAATAAACAAACAAAACATCAACAAACGCGCCGATGTGCGCCGATGCGACCCAAACAAAAGTGACATCTGTCAAAAAATGATGTAAGGTATAAGGCTATTGAATTTATTGAACGAGGGGATTATTTTTGAGATACGTACTCACCTAAATTTGATGGGGATGGCAAATAGGATTTTATCAAGTTGGTGACCAGACAACAGTGGCAACTTTTTAGTCGTGTGAGTTTTCGTAATGGTTTGGGATTTTTATACTTCAAAACATGGTTCTTTTACCCTTTACGGTGATCCACATAAATATACCAATCTCGTGATCCACTAGTCCTGGAGAAATTTGACGTCGGAATCCACGCCTCTTTTTGAGAAGGATTTAAAAATACTTGAGAAGAAGGTATTTGAGAGTTGTTTTTCATATGCCGATTTCGCAAAGGCCTGTAAAAAAGAATAACTCGTTTTTTACAGATTTTTTTAAAAATATTTTTTTTTGGTACATACATTGGTAATTTTACAATACATACAGGTTTCTTTATATAAACATTTAAAAAAGTAGAGAAAAATACAAATAAGCAGATTAACCAAAAAAAATCCTACATAGGCATCGCCAGTTCGTGGGTATACTTGTGTGTTTTTAAAACAGTTAAAATTTACTCATATAAAATATAATTATGATTGTTTATTATGATAACAAGGGAATTTAAAACCGATTGCACGGAACCTAGCGACATGGAATCCAGAGACGTCCTTACGTCCACACGCCCCCCGTGTCGTTGTAACTTATACAAAATATACTAGGCTTGTTGAAAAAGTATCGATGTATCTGTCAATAACTTAATTTCATCGGGGTAGTGGACTTTTTTTTATTGTAAAACACTTTTTAATATGGAGTCGTTTTTATTTACAATCACTTTGAATTTACAACAATGAAATCAACACTTTTATAACTAAATTTGGCCCGGACCCAGTTTGGGGAAATAAGGGGACTGTACCCTAGGTATCGATTAATGCGAGAGAGAAAGTATTTTGAATAACACCCTTTTTATACTGCTAAAAAATATAAAATACCGTCTTCAGGTTTATGAACATACAATAATAATAACAACCATGGCGGTCGGCACCTACTGAGTCACGTGGCCTATTTTAGTTATGGGCATATTAGACCTTTCAATTCCGCTGCGCAATTAGGTTGTAGATACCAAATTGCCCCGTGTAAACAAGACATTGCATGTTTCCATGTCATTGCGCGTCATCTTTCCACCGCATTGAAAATATTCAACTTGTTTAATATTTTCAATGCGATTGGTTCGTTTGTCCTTCGTGCGCATGCGCGAATGCGGCGTTGCATGCGCGCGCAGGACTGTCCGCGCATATTGAATTGTCAAACTGTGACTGTTTATTTTGTAGTGAGTTGTCAACATAGAAAATGGTTTTTAAATGGAGGGAAGTGCATACGTCTCTCATTAACTCGTTAATTAAATGATCACACATTAGCTTAATTCCCGCGCGCACGACCTGTTTCGAAGACATTCTAAAATCTATGACAGAAATGTGATTGAATGGTCCACTTCTGTCAAGTACGTGTAAACAGTACACCCTTTCAATTATACGCCGTTCAACCAAATGGCATCAATGTGGTTGACGTGTGTAATTTCGCCATTAGTTGGTAACACTAGCTTCAATAAAAATCACGCAGATGTCTCTAGTATTCATTATATCTTAATAAAGAGATTCCGACACTATCAATAGCAATTTCTTTCAAGCACGTAGTTTTTTGTTAAGCTGGCAACACTGCGCGTAGTTTTCGTTTGAGCCAAGCGTTTTGACAGTCTACCGAGGACGCTTGAAGCAAGCTACGTGATAGCGGCGAGCTTGATGCGAATTGATATATTTTTTTTAATTATTTATTTGGCTATCACTCATTAAAGGTGATCTTGGCCATTTCTTGAAATTAATAACATTTTCGAAACAATCGCAGAATCATAAAATAGGACCCAATGTACATTAATAGTTAGCGTTCTTCGACATAAAAGAAAAGATTTTTTTCAAAATTTGTTACATTTTTTACGCATCATGAAACAATTCTATAAATTAATATAAAATAAGAATTAATTGTTTTTGTGTTTTATTTGTAGAAATGCATCTGATTTTTCTCTTAAATTAATGTAAATGTTATTTACATTAGGTAATTAAAAAGTAAAATCAGATGCATTTCTACGTTTTTAATTATTGTTTTTGTGTTTAATTTGTAGAAAAATCAGATGGATTTCTACAAATGAATCCCTGTTTCCCTTGGTCACGCTATAACTTCAGAACCACTTTACCTATTTCATTCATCTTTTTTTTTAGTTTTCTAATACTTTGTAGAAGGTTCTTCCGGAAAGAAAATTGGAGGGAGGGGAAGGAATTGAAAGTTTTTTTTAAGTCTTCCGATACTTTGTGGAAAGATCTTACGGAAAGAAAAATTGACGTAAGTAAGGCTCTTGACTCGTAAATCGAAGGTCGGGGGATCGAATCCCGGCGTGTCAAATAAATTTTATTTGATTAATTTGTGTTATTTCACAATTTTTTTCTTTAAAATAATATAAACTATATTTGCGGCACGTTCCAGATTGGAAGATACTCTTAAGTATCGCCCTGGTAGACCACCATTCAGAATTGAAACGTTGCTTGAAATGGCATAAGCCGTGATTGGTGACCAGATCTAAATAGCCAGGTACTTCCCCACCTTCCTCTTTCCTACCTTCTTCCCCACCTCACTACCTTCAGCCTCACAACTCACAACATACCCCGATCGGGGATACCATAGTCTCACTGGCTCCAGACGGGAGCAGTTGGGACTCTTGTGCAGTATTCTCGGAAAGGGACTCGGGATGTCAACGGGGACGCACGGGAAAGGACATGCAGGGAGAATTAATTTATTTCTTTGAATGGCATTGCAACGCATGCCGGGTACCAGCTAGTATTATTTATTATTAAGTTCTGCAAGTATTTTTTTTTCTCATTGTTTAATAATATTGTAACTGCTTTTGATATTATTAAGTATTCAGTTCTGCAAGTATTTTTTGTTTTCTTATTGTTAATGATGTAACTGCTTTGACTGATTGAAAATATTGTTTAGGTCTTGTGAACATCTGAGAAATAGGTAATAAATAATTTTCCTTTATAAACTTTATCAATTAATGTTATATTAAAATATTAATTCTAACATTTATTCATAATATCAATGGAAATATACAACAATGCTTCGTAAGTACGATCATCTATTTTGAAAAAATGCGTGTAAGTAATCATTTGGTGCCGTGCCTGTAATACGCTTTGTAAATGCTTATGAGTAAAGCGGGATCACAAATTGTACCATTCTTGACACCAAATTCGTTTATTTTTTATTAAAATACAAAGATAACCCAAGAGCTAAGAATGCTTTGTCTCCGTTATATTCCATTTTATTTCAGCCGCACAAAATTCACTGTCAACCATAAATAAACCAAACAAACTATCGAAAATCACATCTAGGCATAGACAAATGCTTGCCAGAACGCTTGTAGACTATCAAGCGGCTTGACGGCCAGCACGTAAATTTATTTTCCGTTATTGTCTATGAATGCTTGCCTCAACAGCTTGATGCGCGCTTCAAGCCGTTGAGCCAAGCCTTAGTCTATGCCTAGAGGATTTTTCATTCGAGAGGCACTTGAACATATTACTCCTTTGTCTATGGCTTCTTGTCATTTTCGGTAGTTGAAAGTGATTTTTGTGCGAGATGGAATCTAGTAATGAAAAATAATTATTTGTTATGTTATAATAAATGTTATATATTAATATTCCAATATAACATTGACGTAATAACATTATTAAATTATATTTACATTAATTTAAAAGAAAAATCCGATGGTTTTCTACACATTAAACACAAAAACAATTAATACCCATTTTGTAATAATTTAATCTAATTTTTATAAACGTTTTACGTGATACGTAATATCTAAAATCACCACTCAGGTACTTATTTGTCTATGATTTGTTGTCTACGCTCAAAAAATATAAATTCGCTTCAAGCGTTGCGCAATAACGTAGATTATTGCGCAATGCTTGGATCAAGCGTCAAGCCACCTCTGGAGACGGTCAAAATGCCATCAAAACTCTAGCCATAGATAAAAAACTACGTGATTGAGCCAAGCCGCTTGATAGTCTCGCTAGCCCTTAACCTGATCAAGATTAAATCAATGATTATCTACAGCAATCATCCCATAGATGTCACTATTCTTAACACTCCCACGGAAATGTATTAATTTCGATAAAATTCAACATTTCTAAATCTAAAAACTAATGGTAAATTCAAATATAATATCCAGACAGATTAACAAACAAAAAAATATATAAATGAACTGAAAAATACAGAGCTAATCTATTAAAATAAACTCATTTTTCATTTCACAATAAAATTTCAGTCTAACGACCAAAAATAAAAATACTGTAATTAATTTTTAAAAAAACTAGGTAATTCGTTATCTATAATTTTGAACTTCATTTAAGTATTAACTAACGTTAACATTTGGCAATTTGTGCCTCAAGCATAAAAATTACTCTCTATTAGCTATGTTATTTAATTTCAATTGCAAAGTTTAGCTTATTTTCATTTTTTTTTAACTCTCTTAAACAAATACTAATACTGACATTATATAAGTTTAAAAAAAATCCACATTGTCAGAAACAAAACAAAAAAAAAATAAACTCATGGACCAAAATATGTAAGATCAATAACCTCCACCTAGAATAAAATTTATCAATTTAAAAATTCTAACTAAATAATTTAAATAAACTAACATGCAAACAATAATTACATAATCACGACTCTTAACAACACAAACACTCAAGTCTTGAAGTCCGAAATCTGTCATCTGCTTTTATGGGAACTTCCTTCTTCTTCTTATGGGATCTTATTTTTTGTTTTATGGGAGCTTCCTTTTTCTTCTTATGGGGGCGGTTCATCTGGCCGGTTCCAGATCGCCATCCAGGAGCAGCAAACATATTTGGTTGTAGGCCGCACGAATGTCCCTTGAAGTTTTAGAGTGGTTACTCTCACCGTTCCATCAGCTCCAGGGAGAGAGGATAGAACGCGGGCCATCTTCTAAGCATACCAGCCCAAGGAGAGGGTAAGGAATGAGAGGGTTAATTAATAGGGTCATTGGATGCAAGTGTTAAGTGTTTAAAAAACAATCTTGATCTTTCATAAAGCATCCTACACAATTACACTTTTATATAATAAACAATATAACTCATAACAATTCCCTAAATTTTTTTAACCTTGTCAACATTATCCCTTCAAACTGCTAAAGGACTCCTCGAGTCAGTTTAATTTTTAATTCCATTGTCAGAAATTCTTACCTGAGCTTACAGCTTACACCCTTAGGGCCAGTATATCAGTTGAGCTTAAGCTCGGCCTTGACGGAATGTGGAGCTCAGCGTGGCTTAGCACGCAATGCGTATATCAGTCGTAAACCTAGAGTTGACCAATTTTAAACGTTTAGTCTATGATAATTTCTATGCAGAACCAATCTATTTATGTTATTATCTATGGACTCTATGGTGAAAACCAGACTTCAAACGTCAAACATCGATATTTTTTATTATTTTCTGGTAAGTTTTTTTACGCACAATTGTGTATTTAAAAGCTCGATTTATTGTTGTTCATTATAGTTTTTATTTTATTTTTACTTCGATTTAGATTAATGATTAGAATTGACTAGTTGGAAAACGAGTATGAAATTATTTGTTAACCTTGCTTTACGTGAATCATTTCAGAAATCAAAAATACTAGAACACTAAATTTCGCGGAAGAGGGGGTGAAATTGCTGGTGGAGCTGGTCTCATGAAAGTATTCGCTCACTTTGGAGAATAAAGCGTCCAATGCGGTCAATTGGAATTGGATGAGCTGACTTGTATAATGGGACCGTTGTTCACCCAGTCGACCGGAGTAGAATCAACAGTCTTCAAAGGTAACTATTATTAAGTATGCATATCAATTAATTGTAATATGAAATACTAACTTGTTATGTTTGCCATATATGGCACGAATGTGAATGGTAGAAGAACCCGGGGGTCGTCCGAGGAAGATTGGCTTCATTAGTTGGACCACGCCAAGAGTTAGAATCACAGTAGGGCATGTAAAAGAAGATGTATGCACGTTTGGCGATTCATTCTCTGATAGTATGACAGTTGGTTAGTTACTTACTTAACTTAAAATTGATTTGAACTCATATCTTTCATTTCTGCCGTATGAATTAATGTGAATATCCCACAAGAGTCCCAACCTCTCCCTGCTAACTGAAGTCAGTGAGAATGCATCTTCTGTGGGATATGTTGTGAGGTTAAACGGGGTGGATATGTGAAGGAGTTAAGGCAGAGGAAGGTACGGAAGTTCCTGACTATTCAGAAATGATCACCAAAGAAGGCTAAAGCATTTCAAGCAGGGACAGTTCTAGACTTTTCATAAGCTAGAGTGGTAAGAGTGAAAAGTGTGACATTATTGATAATGTTGTAACTGAAAATATATACTCAATTTGGGAGGCGGGATTGGGTATCGCCGCCCCGGGAACCTTTATTGGATAACCAACACCTCTGCCATAAGTCACCCCAAGTAGTTCGCTTCGTTGGGTGATTTAGCAGGGGTGCCCGGGTTCATGGCTCATGGGGTGAGGTTTGTCTAGGTCTTGGAGGCGGATGACCAAGACACATCGAACCCTACCAGATTCCTACCCACCCCTTAAACCCTTTTCCTTCCTCGTACTCTCCTCTCCTACCTTTCTTAAAAAAAAACCCTCCACACAGCATCCCCAAAGATGATATAGGCCCTGAGGGGAATTGTTTTACTACTAGCCACTGATTTCAAATAGCATTTGGATTCTGAGTGGATGTATCACCAACACCAAGGTGATACTGATAATATCCTACCTGAAAGTATGGTGTAACAAAATAACCTGCATTATTTATAATATAATTATTCACCCGACCACCATAACACGGGCTTGAGCATAGCATGGTGCTCGAAAAATCCAAAAATGATGTAACCATTCAAAACAATGAATAAAGAAAAAATAAAAATAATACAGAAAGGGACGCATGGGCAGGTAGAGCGAATGAACGAAGAAAGGAGTGTTAGGAGAATATATATTGCAAATGTGAATGGTAGAAGTTGGCAAGACATTGTGAGTCGGACCATGTCAAGAGTCAGAATAATATAAGAGTATGTACGAGACGATGTATGAACGTGAATGAGGTAAGGAATGTATTTTTTTATATGAGTAGGTACCCCACAAGAGTCCCAGCTGCTCCCGTCTAGAGCCAGTGAGACTATGGCATCCCCAATTAGGGTATGTTGTGAGGCTAAAGGTAGTGGAGAGGGAGAGATGGGGGAGTACCTGGCTATTCGGATCTGGCCACCAAACACGGCTAACGCCATTTCAAGCAACGTTTCAATTCTGAATGGTGGTCTTATACCAGTCTTACACATCTGTGCCGCTAATATAATATACATTATTTTAAATGAATAAGACCGAGTTGTTTGGTGGTCCATCCTCTCTGCCTACCCCCCGGAAATGTCGTGGTGGCTAGTTATCAAAACACAAAAACTTAGATACTCCTACATCAAAACTTTTCAAATTGATCAGTTGACATTAAGGAAGAGAATATAGAATTTTCATGACGAAAAGGTTTATTTTGCAAACACGTATGTAACAATATAAGTTATTTCCAGTTATATTGTGAAATACATGGGTGTGGAATGAAGCAACTATTGGAATGAAGCAAGTTAACAACTTTTTATAATATTATATTCTTCTTTTTCAGCAGAAAAGAAAATCTACTACCGCAACCACCGAGTGGAGCTCTTTGACAGAATTTCAAATGAAAATTTTTGCTTCAAATCTCCAAAATGTACAGGAGGAGCACCTCCTCAAGGTGGAGGGCATCAAGACTAAACTCCAGGAAAACGAGAAAGAACATCTGCTCAGGGCCGAAAACCTCAAGGTCGAACGCCATGAAGAACACGAGGAGCACCTCCTCGGGATGGAACTGATGAGGAGGAAAAACTAAAGTACAAATACTACTTCCATATTAAGTAATATTTGTACTTTTATACACAAAAATAATAATTCAATTTAAAATATTTTCCTTTTTTATTGTTTTTCAAGTTACAATCCCGTTAAACCGCAATAAGCAGTTTGTCAACAGGATGTTAATTTTCAATTACAATTTAAACATATATACATAATATTACGCCTTTTTGTTAAACTGAAATTTAATTGCTTCAAAATTATTTTGTCTTAATCTTCTACATTCAAACTTGAATTGTATAATGTAAGAAAAAAATACTGATTTTATTTTATTTTTATAACTGTCATATTATGTAAACAAAAACTTAGATAACAACCACTCTGTAAATTGCCATCTCAACACAGGCATTTCACACCTAGTGAGATGAGCAATACGTCATTACTGTAATCAAATGTAATATTAAAATAATGAAATAAATAAAATAAAAAATTATGACTCCTACTATAACTATACCGATTGTCACGCATGACAATATAGACCAGCTTAACTAGTAACCATTAAATAAAGTAGGTTATTTCTATGTTGTCGGTGAAAGCTTTCACCTGAAATATATCCAGATTTTGATCCGTCATTATCTTCATTTTGAAGTATCAAGTCTGTTAAGAATTCTTCTTTTGTGTAATTTGTTTGTATTCCATTAAATATTACACCTGAATAAAGACATTTAAAAAATAAACACTGTTATACTTCCTCAGACATTTTATTTTATTTTGATAAGTACCTATATTATTAATTTTCAGTATGATTGAATGCTGAAGAGGCCTGAGGTAAATTTACAACTACGTTAGCTCAAAAAATGAATAATTACACTAATATAAAACATGTAACCCCTGCCACCTTGAAACGATATTGGTGAATCTGAGATTGACATCACAAATAGCTTTCACGTTGACAGAAAAGAAACCTTTTCGGTTCTGGTGAATCTCTGCTCTTGCATCCACCTAAAATAATGGTTCATTAATGATTGGTCTGCACATTCATAAGTCGAATAAGGTAAGCAAGCAAAGGGGGACATGTTTGTTGATATTGGGACAAGCACTTGGATAAAATGACGTTTAACTTACCAGGGGACTGTACCCGCATGTGCAATCAAGAGCACCAATCACTTTAGGGAAGCATGCTATTGCAAAAAACCCTCTTTTTTTTCCAAACTTTCAGGATCATTTTTCAAAGTAATGAAAGCAGTTGATTGTAAAACATACAATTGATTGTAAAACTATCCAAATGTGCTTGCTTGCGGTAGTTTTGTGAACTTTGATTAAGTCCTCCACAGCAATCAGCATGGAGCCAGATGCTAGGTATCTGATTGTCAAAAGTATCTGGTGTTTTGTAGAGAGTGCTTTATTCCTGAAATGAAAACAAGCACACTATGCAGACGTACTATATTGTTAGTTACTTTTTTATACCTTTTAAAAAGCATTTTCACTTACCAGTTAATTTCAGATTTGACGTCATCCCTTATCAAATCTAACAAGCAATTTGCGACCCTTTTGGAGAGACGAAACCTGTAATAAAATTGAATTTCATCCACGCCAGGAAGTCGTCATCCCTGTTTTTATATGTTCGCACTTTGCGTGGTCTGTTTAAATGTTCTACGAAATGAACGATATCTAAATCCTCAACGCTCAAAGAAAGCTCAAACTCCATGCTGATGGTTAATTTATTCATAATGTAATTTACGTACGTAGCAGATGTATATTGAAATCGAAACATTGGCAAATGTCAAATTTGACAGATGTCCTGAGATGTGTTATTGCCAATAGCGCCACAGCGTCTAGCAAAGGAACTATTCTAATGTGCTCCTTAGCAATGACTGATATACCGGCCCTATGTGTAGCGAACCATTTATAGGGATTGGTATATTTATGCATTTATAATTTTATACTTTTTTGGTAAACGCTAGTTACAGTGCGCCATTTGTTAACAAATAAAAATAAAAATACAACTAAAAAATGTGTAAAAAACTGTTTTCACCGAGTGTTGTCTTCAATATAATTATAATTAGTACCTATTTCATCATAATAGCTCTTTTTATCCGCTGGCAAGTAACAGTAATCGAAATCGTGAATATATTTTAATAACAATTGTTTTTATAACATTTTAAAAATAACCTATAATTTTAGGGTCAGCTAGTAAAACCATTTTAAATAAATCAAATTGAATTTAAAATTTAAATAAGTAAAATTAAATTGAAAATTAAAATTAATAATTGAAAATTTAAATAAGCTTTTCATGAAATTTAAATAGATTGTCAGTGAATTGAAAGTCAACTCGATTTGTACTAGTGGAACATTGGGTTATATTTAAAATTACGTTGATGCGCAATTATTTTTCTCACTTTATTCTTTGCTGGCCGATTTTGTTTATTCACGAAGTGTTCTATCTCAGCTATACCTAACGAGTTATTATTCGGTATTTTTAAACACTTGTTTTTGCGGGCCGCAATATTATTTTTTGAAAGTGTCAATACACTCTTCAATGCAGAATCTCGCTCAACATTATTCAAATTCCTAAGGACATTATTTTTAAATTTAAATTTCCTACAGTTGTTTATAACTTGCGATAAATTATTTGTTATTTTCTTAAGCTTACTAAAGGAAAGTTTAAAGAAAATATCCCATTCCTGTAGGGTAACAGCTATTTTTGATTTTAATTTACATTTGACCCCCGGTGGGTCTAAAACCGAAATTTTCGAAAGGGTACAACTGCTGGCTTTTTTAGCCAACTCAATCGATTCATGTCCCCGTATAGTTGAGTCCGACAACCTTTTTGTCGGAAATTTCTTTTTTATGTCGGAACCTGACATGTTAATACATCTCTCCGGATGTTTTTTTTTTTATTTCTAGCGCCTCTTTGCGCTGAGGTGCTTCTACGCGCTGTTTTATTTACCAGCTCCTTTGCACGGGATGTATTGAAGCTTGGCCCGCCAGCATTTCTCGCAAAACCCAAAGGTTTTGTAACTTCGCTTAACCCACGGCTAGCATGCGGATGACATTCTCTACCTACAGATAAACCACAAAAAACGGATACAGGCCTTATTTCGGAATGGGGTTCCACTGATCCACACACAATCCACCCCAGCTGCGTACGCTGGATGGTTATGCCGGCGGAGACCTTCATTCTATTGTTCGTCATGATATCCCAAAATTCTTCAGCCCCCAAGAGCATGTCAATGGGTGCGAATACGTTGAATGTTGGGTTCGCTAGTTCCAATCCAGAAGGCAGTTTTAATTCGCTCCTGGGTATGGTCGCCTGCGGTATATTTGCGGTTATATCCTGTAAAATTAAGCAAGAAATGTACTTTTTATAATCCGATTTCAAATAATTCAATTCTACCGACATACTTTTTCTTATATGGGTGACATTATTGTGAATTCCCGATACCGTATTGTTTATTTGATCAAATCTTAAGTTTAATCTTTTTGCAAAACTTTCCCTCAAGAAGTTAGCTTGGGACCCCTAGTCGATCAAGACCCGGGCTGTATGTATATTGTTACCCGCTCCAGTGATGCCAACCATCGCTGTAGATAACAATACAATTTTTTTCGCTCTGCCTACCGCAGAGTAATTGTTGATAGATACTTCTTCAGCATCCGTCTCTATATTCGAGGGTTCCGACCCGAATATTTTTTTATGCAGTAACGTATTGTGATTTTCACGGTTACATAGCCTGCATTTAAAGGTTAGGGAACGTACCCATACTACGTGACCAACTTTTTGCAATTTTTAACCCCCCCCCCCCCCCCGCCCCGGTGACCAAAAACCTAAGCAACTCGCCGCTCATTTGTATGGAGCGTGACATTTTGAAGACCCCCCCCCCCCCCAAACGTGTCACGTAGTATGGGTACGTTCCCTTACCTTGCAATCACTTGCAAAATGACCCCGTTTCAAGCATCTAAAACATGCTTGGCTCTCTTTTATCGCATTAACCCGCTCCTGTATTTTCAAATTTAAGAATTTTTTACGATAATATGCTAGGTGATCCTTATCGTAAAAATTACATTTAATTAAAAATTGCATTAATTAAAAATTGCATTAATTCTAGAGTTTGTGCTCGTAATTATAAACATTTTAGAAATTCCTTTAAAGTAGGTAGTTTTCCCTCAATGGGCGATTGTTCCTAAAATTTTCTCGTATTTGAATCTAATTTATTGGAAATCACGTAAATTATTATAGCGTCCCACTGCTCTACGGGAACTGCAAGGTTTTGTAATGCTTTTAAATTTACGTTGGTTGCGTCTATCAATTTTCGTAACCCGACCTGATCTTCCATCTTCATATCTTTTTAACTGAAATAACTTCTGAATGTGCTTATGCACTGTAGTTCTCAGATTAGTAAACCGTCCATGCAACAATTCCCATGAAGTTTGATAACTCAATTCTGATATTTCCAAATTCGCTATTATCTTGGCCGCATCACCTTTTAATCACGATTGCTAATAATAATATTTTTGTATATTACTTAGCGAATTGTTATTGTGAACTACTGCCTTGAAAGTTTCTATAAAATTATTCCAGTTTTTCTGATCTCCATTAAATTCCTGAAGTTTTAAATGGGGTAACTTAATTTCAAATTTAGTTTGTTCTACTGAATCCATGGCACCTGTTGTTGTGGTAACACCGTAAAAAACTGATTTTCGAAAGTTTCACGTTGAATTTCGTTATCCTGTACATTTGAGACGTCAATACTTTCTATTTGGCACTGGATTGTTTCGAATTCGTCTAATAAATCCTTGATCTTGTCGTACCTTAATTTAATCTCGTTAGCCAATAGCGTATTTAGAACCTGATTAAATCTTGTTAATTTCATTTTTAAACTGACCGTTTATTGATTAAACTTTTTAATTTCTCCATCTTAAATTTTTATCTGTTGACGACAATAATTCAAAAAAAGAAGAAAAAAACTATATCGTAGCTTATACGTAGTGGCGACAATACTCAATAACAAAAAACGCCAAAAAATACATTCGTTCCTTCGTTTGCTGCGTCTGTCCGATTTGATGCACAAAACCGAGAGAAAAAAATATATCGTAGCTCGTATGTACTGGCGATAATACTCCACAGAAACAGCAAGAAAATATATTCTGATTTATTTACCGCAATTACGAATCACCCCTCAGAATCTAAACATATGTATACACTCATATAATTGTAATCCAAAGTCATATCTATGTAAATCTAACTGCTCTATACTCACTGTGAAAACAAATGTAAAATACCTCGGTGTAATTATAGATAGTAACATAAAATGGAAATTACAAATCAATAAAACGGTAGAACGGTTAAGAAAATTAATTTACATTTTTATTAGAATACGTAACATACTAAATATTGGATTATTAAGAACCACCTATTTTTCCCTAATTCAATCAGTATTACAATATGGAATTGTTGGCTGGGGTGGTGCTTTCAAAACTTCTCTTTTGCCTTAAGAAATTATCCAAAGAATATTAATAAAAATAATTCTAAAAAAGCCATACGATTACCCTACCATCAAATTGTTTCAGGAATTCAAAGTCCTTTCACTTTTTTTTTTAATAAATAATATGAAGTGAAACTTACGCTTTTACAAATACACAAAGATTGTTTCAATAATGTAAACACTCTTTTTTCGAACAGCAATAGAACAAATATCCTTGGTTCTCTGACTATACCGCGCTGTTACACCAGCACAGCCCAACAATTCTACAAATATATTGGAGTTAAATGGTTTAACGAATTACCCTTCAAATTAAGATTGGAAACAAATTACAAAAAATTCAAAAATTCAATAAAAACTCTTTTTATATAACTTATCAACATAACAACTCAATTATAATATTAGTTATCCTTTTAGCTCATTATTTTTTATCTCCTCCGCTTCAATCTGTTGTTTTTCTTTTCCTTTCTTTTCTTTCTTTTCTTATCTATTATTTGTTTTATACTTACATATATTTATATAAAAAAATATTTACACATATATATGTGTAAATGTGATTTTTTCTTATTTTCTGTTAATTACCTATTATTTGTTTTATATATTTAAAAAATATTATTTTTCGTTTGCTAAATTGTGGTTAACATGCGTTTATCCACCTTTTTATCTCGAGCTTTGCTCAAAAAGGGTGCAAAGCGTATTATTAAATGTATTTTAATAGAAAACTTTATTTAATGTATATAAACATGTAATTGATACTATATAAATTTAAAATTAAAAAAAAAAAAACTTGCAACGGGATTAAAAAATAACACACACAACACAATAACAGTTTTACCGGTCGATGTTGACAAGATTCTTACAGATCAAATAATAATTCAATTTGTTCAATGGCATTTTATTACTTGAAAGTTGGAGTTACAACTGTGATTTATTTTAATTATGACTTGCATTTTTTTAATTGTATTGTAGATAGGTGAAAACAAAAAACTGATTCTAGAAATTAATTATTGAGATTGCTCTTTAGGATTGGGGTAGAAGATTATAAGGGGATTATTGATAAGATAATATTTATAAGAATATTGTACATTGCTTAGTTTTTTTTGTGGTGTTTCATTCGCCATGCTAGGGATATCCCTGTGTTATGGCGGGTGAAGTTTACAGATTTGAAATTATACATTTGTAATGGTTAATAAATAAAATTAGAAGTTGTACAGATTAAATTAAATTGCAAAATTTTATAATAATAATAATAAATTAATTAATAATAATGATTAATTTGTAATAATAATTTATATATAAAAATGCAAAAATCGGTAATTTTAAATACATGTAGGATTACAATAGATTTTAAAAATATTTATATTGAGGGATCAGTAGGATTTATAGGTTCAATTAGGAATTCCACAGAGCCGAACCCTCTGATATGAAAATATCTGGAGTCGGTGAATTATTTTCCCATCTGGCCTCTGGTAGGTTGACATGTTGTTCTTGTATTGTTTTGTAATTATAATACTTATATAGTGCAATTGCATAACGTGGATTGACCAGATGATCATTTGGGAAGTGTGTGAAAGGGTTTAGTTTTTCCTGTGGGGAAAATTAAACCCGGACATTTAAATCTGGTGCGTAAATTTTTTTAATAATAATTATGATAATAAAAAAAAAGTAATAATATTGTAATAATAAGTTGATAATAATAGTTATTAAAATATAACATATAATAAATAGTAATTTAATTATTTGTTGAATTAAGGAATTAAGGAACATCGTTTCTAATCATCATTTCTAGTTGTAAGAATCCATTGTGATAAATGTTTTTTAAAGGTGAGCGGTTGCATTTCGGTTTTTAAGTTTTCAGGGAGAAGGTTAAATATTTAAAATTTTTTAAATACTTAGCTTTGTTTCTTGTTGACTTGATGCTCTCGATTGCTTTGGATTGCTTTTTCGTTTTTTGGCCGCTGGTTTTTTTTTTATATTTGGTATTATTTTAGTCCAATTTTTGTATCCGGTTAGAAGGATCATGTCAATAACTTCATTTCATCGGGGTAGTGGACTTTTTTTTATTGTAAAACACTTTTTAATATGGAGTCGTTTTTATTTACAATCACTTTGAATTTACAACAATGAAATCAACACTTTTATAACTAAATTTGGCCCGGACCCAGCTTGGGGAAATAAGGGAACTGTATCCTAGGTATCGATTAATGCGAGAGAGAAAGTATTTTGAATAACACCCTTTTTAAAAAATATAAAATACCGTCTTCAGGTTCATGAACATACAATAATAATAACAACCATGGCGGTCGGCACCTACTGAGTCACGTGGCCTATTTTAGTTAGTTGGTAACACTAGCTTCAATAAAAATCACGCAGATGTCTCTAGTATTCATTATATCTTAATAACTTGATCAAGATTAAATCAATGATTATCTACAGCAATCATCCCATAGATGTCACTATTCTTAACAATATCGATGTATCGATATTTTTAATTCAATATATCGATATTTTTAGCCGATATATTTTGATCCGATATATCGATTCAAAATATCTAATATCGAAAATTGTATCAAAAACGATATTTTAATTTATTTATGTATTTAAAGTCACTAGAATCCAAAACCGTATAGGAACGAACGGAAAAAGTAACTGTAATGGGTCATGACATTTAGCGGTTGAAATTTTAACTATTAATAGCTTACAAATCTATGGTCTTTGCATTAGCATTTGTGTTCACTAATACTATCTCATGTGTGTAGGTACATAACATACAATACATACATGCTATTTTTCGCCATTTTTTTCTAAGCCACTCCTTGTGTTGATTCCCAATTGTCTATGATTATTGACTATACCCTGTTCCAAGCACGAAGTCCGATTCGAATTTTGACAGTTGAAAAACACTGTTGCGTTTTTTTTTCGTTTTAATACGAAAAATCGAATTTTTGGCACTTAGTCAGTTTTATTTTTAGTTTTTTGTCCTCTTTTGAGTTCGTGGAATAAATTCGGTGTTTGGGCTAAATTCCTAAAAAATAAAACTAGTTATTTTTATACTAATTTGGGGTCGGGGAATCCGAATCTGAAAGAATTAGGCGGCGGCAAGCAATATTAACTGAATTACAGGACTTTAAAAAATTTTATACACATACAGGAAAATAGCCATTTTGGAAGCATTTTGATTCCTAGAAAATCAAACTAGTTATTTTTATACTAACTATGGGCCGGGGAATCCGAATCTGAAAGAATTAGGCGGCGGCAAGCAATATTAACTGACTTACACGACTTTAAAATTTTCTATAGACACACACATGAAAATAATCATTTCGGAAGTATTTTGACACACGTAGTACAAAGATCATAGAAAAACAAGAAATATACAAAAACATGTGCCGGCAGTGTTACCAGCTCTCAAAAATATTTATCCCTATATCAATATGAAAATAGATAACAGCAGAAAAAACAGCAGAAAAACATACCTTATAAATCGACCAAGTCTTCTTCGTCCGTCGTATCCTTGTCAAACTCGCTTGTCTCGAAGGGTTCCTGTCGGATACGCGGATCATATAAGAGTCCAGCTAAGCGGTAAAAGTAACATGGTTTGTGCCCCTTTATACCGCCTGCTCGCGTCCCTAACCTAACGCTAAGTTTGTGTAACATGGTTTGTGCCCCTTTATACCGCCTGCTCGCGTCACGGCAAAAAAACATCCCTGTTTTCAAGTAGTTTAGCGGCTACGCTAGGTTTGTGTAACATGGTTTGTGCCCCTTTATACCGCCTGCTCGCGTCACGGCAAAAAAACATCCCTGTTTTCAAGTAGTTTAGCGGCTACGCTAGGTTTGTGTAACATGGTTTGTGCCCCTTTATACCGCCTGCTCGCGTCACGGCAAAAAACATCCCTGTTTTCAAGTAGTTTAGCAGCTACGCCGGGTTTATGTAACATGGTTTGTGATACAAAAGTGAGTAAAATTTATAAAAAATAAGTACTTAAAATATAAACATGTTATTTTACGTTATTAATATTACTGCTTAATGGCAACACTTAATTGTGTGTGGTAAAAACATCTATGTTATCTTGTTTTTCTATGATCTTTGTACTACGTGTGTCAAAATACTTCCGAAATGATTATTTTCATGTGTGTGTGTATAGAAAATTTTAAAGTCGTTTAATTCAGTTAATATTGCTTGCCGCCGCCTAATTCTTTCAGATTCGGATTCCCCGGCCCATAGTTAGTATAAAAATAACTAGTTTGATTTTCTAGGAATCAAAATGCTTCCAAAATGGCTATTTTCCTGTATGTGTATAAAAATTTTTAAAGTCCTGTAATTCAGTTAATATTGCTTGCCGCCGCCTAATTCTTTCAGATTCGGATTCCCCGACCCCAAATTAGTATAAAAATAACTAGTTTTATTTTTTAGGAATTTAGCCCAAACACCGAACTTTAGCCGAGTTCGTTTATTGCTGACCAAGTCCAGTAAGTGTTATTTTATTTTTGTTTCATATCCTTTTGCCCTAATGGCCTTTGCCATGGGGAAGAAACCCCCTGATCCCGCTCCCCCTGACCCTTCAAATTTTGACATTGGTAGTGAAGTAGAGATAACAGACCTTCAAGTTCCATCCTCTACTCCAAAAAAGAGGAAAGTTTGCGACCTTCCAAAAACTGATTCTTTACAGGTCTCAGTTCCTGTAGCTTCTCCTCTTTCTTTGTATCCGACTTCAGCAAAAGCTCCCTTCATAGTTTATGTTCAAAACAACTCTCCTGGCCACTCTTTACATCCCCTTGAATTTGGAAAATTCATTGGAAAAAAACCACTTGGCATTTCCCCAGGTGGTATCCGATCAGAGGGCAGATTTCGCATTTGTGTTGAGTTCACGTCCGCGTTGAATGCCAATAAATTTATAAATTCCATTGACTCCCTCTCTGCAAAAAAATTTAAAGCCTATATCCCTTCTTTCAATATCTCTCGCTTGGGTCTCGTTAGAGGTATTCCTGTAGACCTATCTGAAGAAGAGCTTATCTCAGAACTCATTATTCCAGCATCTTCGGGGAAAGTTATTAAGACTAGGCGTCTTAATTTCAAAGATCGATCATCTGAGTCTGTAGTTTGGAAACCCTCTCAAACTGTAGTTCTGACATTTGAAGGACAGTCCCTTCCCTCTCACGTTTATTTATTCCACAACTCTCTCCCGGTGGAAATTTATTCGTACCCGACAATCCAATGCTTTAATTGTTGTCGGTTTGGCCATTCTAAACAATCATGCCGCTCCTCTCCCCGCTGCTTTAAATGCGCAGAAAATCATTTAGCAGACCAGTGCTCCTCCCCTTCCAATTCCCCCACTTGCGTCAATTGTTCAGGTTCGCACACAGCCACTCATCCATCCTGCCCCGAACTTTCTCGCCAAAAAAAACATAAAAAGTTATATGGCCTCCAATAGCGTTTCATACTTCTATGCCTCCAAATTAATAGCTCCTTCTAAAAAATCTTTTGCTGAAGTTGCCTCTCAACCCCAAATTAGTGCTCCTTCAAACTTGTCTTACAAGAAAACTGTAATGACAAAACAAGCTTCTCGTCCAATTAAACCCCCTGGATATGATCAATTTGGCCATAACTCCCAGCTCTTGTTCCCAAATGGTAACATCAGCTCTCTATTTCCTCAAAACTCCGTCTTTTCTAACTCCAATTCAACTAATAGCAATGCTTTCAATCCTGATCTAAATGCAAATTCCATAAACAACAATACTTCTAATGACAATTCTTCTTTTATTCAAACTCTTCTCATGCTACTTATATCTATCTACCTATCCCTCAGGTATCAAATTAATTGACCTTTTGGACTCCTTGAACATATGTCTCCTAAATGACGGATCCTCAACAAGGTTTAGTCACCCTGGACAGAATCCTAGTGCGGTGGACATATCCCTCTGTTCCCCGAGTATCTATCCTCTAATCTCCTGGCGAATTTCTTCAGATCCCTGCGGCAGTGACCACTATCCCATTATTTTGAATTTGGCTCAACGGTTGGATACCAATCACTTTAAAAGTAAGCCCAAATTTATTACAAAAAAGCAGATTGGTCCTGTTTCAGAGATTCTATCCAGGATCTTTCCCTCTCCCTGCCTTCCCCTTCTTCTGATAATTGCACCTCCTCTTATAAATCTTGGATTGATTCCATTCTAAAATCGGCTGACAAGTCTATCCCCAAATCATCTCCTGTAGGCTCGAAAGCTCGCCCTCCCCCTTGGTGGGATGAGGAATGCCTTAGAGTGCTGAAGGAGAGGAAAGCGGCCAATAAGACATACTGCCAACAGATGACTATGAATAATTACATCTCAGCCAAGAATGCCCAAGCTGTTGCTAAACGCACATTCCGTTTAAAAAAAAAAACAGCTGGCGTAATTTCTGTACCAATATATCCCCTGCTACTCCAGCAGGGGAGGTTCGGTCCATGATTCGCAGGTTTAGATCTTCCTTTTCCCTGCCAAAGCCATCTCGTAATTCTGCTATTTGGATTGATGACTTTGTTAATAAAATAGCTCCCCCTTATGTTCCTAATTTTGATGAACTTCCTTCTTTGCCTTTCACTTTAAAATCTTCTTCATGGTTAGATGCTCCATTTTCCTTTGATGAGTTAAAAAGAGCCATTGAAATTCTCAATGACTCAACTCCGGGCAAGGATGAAATCCTGAATATATTCATCCGTCATTCTGATGACAATTCTCTTACCTACTTTCTCTCTCTCATCAATGTCTTTATGGATTCTGGCATTATTCCCCCAGACTGGAAAATTCAAAATATCATTCCCATTTGCAAAAGTGGCAAAGATCCAAGCATAGGTTCGAGCTAAAGACATATCGCCCTCTCTTCTACTCTTTGCAAAGTATCTAAAAGAATGATTAAGAATAGATTGGACTGGTTCGTAGAAAAAAATCAAATTCTTTCCCCTTCCCAGTTTGGATTTAGAAAGGGTAAAAGTACCCTTGACAACCTTTCCTCTCTTGTTACAGATATCAAATTAGCACTATCTAAAAATGAATATTGCATTGCAGTGTTTTTAGACATCTGTGGAGCATATGACAATGTTCATATTCCCATCCTGAAAGAAAAGTTACTGGCAATAGGTATTCCGCCTAAATTGGTAAAATTCATTGTCAATTTGCTCTCCCGGAGAACTATTTTTGTAGATGGGTCTGAATCCCCTCCCCACATTAGACACATTTTCAAAGGTCTCCCGCAAGGGTCAGTTTTAAGCCCGATCCTGTACAATATTTACACATATGATCTAGAAAAATCTATTCAATTCTTGTGCAACATACTCCAATATGCTGATGACTTGACTTTCTACAAAATATCCCGTAATATTTTTATCGCAGCATCAGCAATCAACAATGCTCTTAGAAAACTCTTGGCTTGGTTAAATATTAATGGCCTTGAACTCTCCCCCTCCAAAAGCAAAGTTGTTATCTTCACTCGTCGTCAAAAGCTCCTAGAAATTCAGGTGAGATTTGGCGATGAAATCATCCCTATCTCTAAAGAAGTTAAGTTCCCGGGAATGTTTTTAGACTCAAAGCTTACTTGGAATTCTCACATAAATCATGTCATCATGAAATGCGAAAGCAACATCAATCCCCTTAGATTTCTGTCTGGAGTGTGGTGGGGATCACACCCATCATCTTTAAAACTTCTGTACAATAGCGCCGTTTACACGCACACTTCGGAGCGACCGAGTCCCGCGCCACTTCAGGCCGCCGCGCAGAAAAGTAAAGACCGATAGGTTTACAGCGCAGTTCACTGTGAGACTTTTCTGCGCGGCGGCCTGAAGTGGCGCGGGACTCGGTCGCTCCGAAGTGTGCGTGTAAACGGCGCTAATGCTCTCATCCGAAGCCATCTTGACTTGGATCTTGTCTGTTTGATCCAATGTCCACTTCAAATTCGCTTAAATTAGATAAAATTCAGTCTAAATCTCTCCTCCTTATCTTAGGAGCCATGCAATCTTTCCCAATCAACGCAATGCAAGTTGAATGCTGCGAACCTCCCTTAAATATAAGAAGGCGATGTCTAGCAGAAAAATATATTTTCAAAACATGCTCAATAACTTCTCATCCCTTGATTCCCAAACTTCAATTGTTAAAGTATGAGGTTAATTTGAATCCATTTTGGAAAAAACATTCCCCTCCCCTTCTCTATAATTGCTTCAACACTTACCTGGATGTTTCCACAAACTCCTATCGCAATGAATCTCTCCCCTTATACTCTTATCCCTATGAAAGTCTTACTTTCTATCCAAAGGTGCACCAATTTATAGGAATATGTAAAAAAAATATTAAAAACTCAGTTCAATCCAGAATGCAGATAATAATGCAGAATTCAACAAAATTATTGAAAATAACTGGCCAAATTATATAAAAATTTTCACAGATGGTTCCAAACTCAGTTCGGACTCCCATTGTGGGGCCAGTGTCTATGCTACTCACAGGATATTGTGTTTCCCACACAGACTTCCCAAAGAATGTTCCATTTTCTCTGCTGAATGCATAGCTATCATAGAAGCTTTACATCTCGTCAAATCTCTCAACATTAGAAATGCCCTCATCCTTTCAGACTCACTTAGCTCATTACAAAAAATAAGCGCATCCCCTCTCAATTCCATTAGTGACTCTCTTACCTGCTCTATCAGAGACCTCCTGCATTCCTTGTCACTGGCTCACGTGTCAGTGGTCTTGGCCTGGATCCCAGGACACCTTGGTATTGTTGGAAATGAAAAGGCTGATTCTATTGCCAAGGAATCCATTGTTCATGGTCCATTAAATAGCATTCCTATTCCTGTTAGAGACTATTCTCCTATTTTAAAAAATAAGTTACAACGCCAATGGTCCTCTGAATGGAAATCATCCTCTCTGTTAAAAGGTCACCAGTACTCTTTAATTCAACTTTCTATTCCTGTCAAGCCCTGGTTTCACAAATACACTTCCATGCCTAAAAAATACATCTCTTCCATTATTCGAATGCGTTTAGGTCAAACTTGTTGTCTTAGCCATCTCGCCAGATTCCACATAGTCAATTCGCCTTATTGTGATTGTGGTTCAGAGGATACTTTAGACCATAATTTTTTTGAGTGTCCTATCAATGACCAATTTCCAAACTTCATACCTGAATTGTTAAAACTTAAAATTGAATTCCCTACCAGTGTACCCTGCCTTCTTAGTCTCAACTCTCCTGAAATTCACTATTTGTTAGCAAAATTTATTTACAAAAATGGCCTCAACATTTAAGCATCAATCACATTTCTCTCTCTTCCATACGTATACATTTGTTTCTAGCTGTGTTATTATGTACAAGTTGTACAGGTTCCTTTTTTTGGGAATCTGTACATCTTTCTACTCTACAATTTTGTAATAACTATTAATACCAACTCTGTGTGTTACTCTGTATGTTACTCTGTATGAAAATGGAAGTATGGAATATGTACAGGTTCCTATTTTTGGGAACCTGTACATCTTCCTACTCTTAAATTTTGTAATTACTATTAATGCCAACTCTGTGTGTAACTCTGTGTGTACAGTTGTATAGGTTCCTATTTTTGGGAACCTGTACATCTTCCTACTCTACAATTTTGTAATTACTACTAATACCAACTCTGTATGTTAGTACAACTTGTATAATCTTATGAATATTTGTCTTGGCCCATTGTCTATAAGTATTTGCTAATATAATTTATCTATTCCATGTAAAAAACTGAAATCGTAACTAATTTTTAAAAAATATGAAAATGTAACTACTTTAAAAAAACTGAGAATGTACCTAATTTAAAAAAAAATTGAAAATGTAAATAATTTAAAAAAAATTGATAATGTAACTAATTTACAAAAAAACTGGCAATGTAAATAATTTTAAAAATATGTAACTTACTTTAATAAATGGCCAAGATCACCCTTAATGGGTGAAAGCCAAATAAACAATTAAAAAAAAAAGCACGAAGTCCTTTTTGACAGATTAATACGCCAATAGAATGTTACTGATACAGACTTGTCTTTACAACATAAAGTCACTCAATAAAAACCAAAAAAAAAAAAAACTTTTTCGATGAAAAAAATATAATCATCGTCTCTCACTTTAGCTTTGACAGGAGAGAATGGAGCATAAATGAACTAATACCGAATGGAGATTTAATCAGTGTTATCAACTTTAAAATGCGCATTTGTTGGCGGTACTTAATTAATACAAAAAATGATAATTTATAAAATAACACTACTGTCCAGAGGAACAATCGTCCAGAGAACACGTATTGCCCCTACATAATGTGCCGTTTAAAAACAAAATGTGAAAAAATCGTTGATCGCAGGAAAAAATATTTTGTCAAATATAGGTAATATTACCTGCACAATAAAATGAACAAATAACAAAAAAATTATCTCCATGGTTTAAACGCCCATAAAAAAAATTGCATGGAGTCATCGGCCGACCCAGTTGGTTACGGATGTTATGTTGGCCTGTCGAGAGTTAAAAAACCACATTTTAGCGACTTTAATTCGTCTCCGCTTCTCATTCCAGTAACGAGATAATGCGTAATAATGAAACAAACATACATACATCGTTACAAACAAACTTTCAGAATTATTTATATATATATATATATATATATATATTTCATTCTGTTGTTCTTTTTTGTTCTTTTTTGGTCATCGAGAACAGTCCATCTGCCAGTAGGCAGCAAAACATTATGCTTTAGGGGACTCGGCATCTTATCCAATTGGGCTGTAAACTTACCACTCCGAGCCTGAAAAAAACACAACCAAAAGACATTAAATTTATTAAATTATACAGTCATCATTCCAGTGCTACATCTCGCGGTGGAATTTTGCTTTCTCCACAAATGCTCTTCACTGGCTTCGGTCCTTTGCCATTCCTCGCCTCCAGTCTTCAGTCCTTCCCATCCTTCCCATTCTGCTTCAGTACCTAGGTACTCTTCCGCAGATCAGTCTTCTCTGGGCTGTATAAAACAATTGAATCTCACTAATCCGGCACTACAATATAAAACCTGATAACTAAAACAAAGTATTTCTTTCAAAACGTACTATTTGAGATTTTTGCAGCCAAAGGTGTTAGCATGATTTTTTAAATACAAATAACTAGATGACCCGGCCACGCGTTGCTGTGGCTAATAAATCTATGTCAGCTCGTCTTTTCCTTGGCATATTAAAACAGTAAATAAAGTTATCACGCACTGACAAACTGATGATAGAAGATTTTAAATGGTAACAGAATGACAGGTAACGTTTGACAGAGACTGAAATATGACAATCGGAATTCTTTTTTTGCATTCCAATTCTAGATGACGTTGTGCTTCTGAAAGAGGTAGAATAGTAGAACTGTTTAAATGAGAAAATGAAATTTTTGTTTTTACTATCTTCCTCACAATTTTTTCATATTATCTCACCGTTTAAACCTTCTCTGGACTACGACAAACATTTCAAAATCAAAATCACCTAAATCGGCCCAGCCGCTCTCGAGTTTTAGCGAGGCAAACGAACAGCAATTGATAAGAATAATAAGATAGGAAGATATAATGTGTATAGTAAGCTATCCGTAAAAGATTGGAACGCGGATCTCGTTTCGAATAAGGTGAACTTTGAGTGTTTGAGGAAATTTACGAAAGTCTGGGTTGAGAGATGGCCTGATCTTAGAGTCGCTGACTAGCTGTAAAATCATGTAGTTGCCAGGTGTATCTGCTCTTGAATCCACGGACATTCCCTTTACTTTATTACATCTACTGCAAGAATTTTATGTTTTATGCTTTATATCTGCATTTTTTTTTGTTATATCATATCTATCTTAGGTACCTTTATCTTATTCTATTGTATACATTTTTTTCCTATTTCTTTTATTTGTGTGTGACTATCTTTTTTTTGCCTATTTTATTTCTTTTCACATGGTTTCTTTTAGATTTAACCAAGCTATGCTAGACGATGTTTTATCGAGATACCTGTTTATTATTTTCATTATTTTTCATCATTTTTGTGTGATTTTATTTTTTTTCCAGCTTCATTTTCCAAGGAACACTATTGATACAACTAACATACTCGACTTTGTTTTTTTTAGTTTGTTTTGGTTTCTTTGTTCTCTTTTTCTTTTTAGTCTCACAATGCTACTTGGCTTCGCTCAGAAGGCTGAACTGAATTGCATCTATCTATTTTGTTATGTTTCTTTTTCCCCTTCTGGGGGTGCGCTAGACCTCGTCCTTGCATCAACAGGAGTCGGTCGACGATGGCACGGTGCCCTCTAAAATCAATTGCGCCACCCCCAGCAACATGTGCAGGCTTTAGGTTTGGGGGGGCGACCTCGGCTCTCCTTCGCCTTGCCTCCGGCTACTCGACGCTGAATTCCTCAGGGTCGTCGGGTATTTCCCCCCAATCTCCCATTTATTTTTCTTTGAGGCATCACCGAGGAACCGGCTAAGGGGCGCGGAAGCTGAGTGTGGTTCACGACTAGACCGAACGTCATACGCATTCTTGCTGGGACTGCCAATTGATTGGAGAGGACTCCCAACCGTTTGCCATGCCCTTATTACTTATCTACTGTGTCTTCCTCCCGAACAAGTGCTTGTAGGATACGCTGGATACAATCACCCAGCGCTTGCCACCTCGTGGATTTTCACCAACCTGTCCCACTGTCTTGTCTATATTTTGTCATACTAACACATATTGTATCTGTATTTCCTGCTAAGTACTTGCATGCTGCTTATTAACAACGTATGCAGGGACATTGGAGGTTTAGTTTCGTTTTCAAATGTAGAGTCGTTTTTACCAAAAAAATTAGAGTCCTTGCAAGAGCCTTGAAGGGGTAACCATCTGTTACCTATACCAGGGCGGGTAAGTGGTGGGTCCTCCAATATCCGTAAAAGATAGATATATGCCTTCGCGGAATTTTTTGTAGATCTATAAAAGAGGAATATCCCACCATTAATTGTTTTGTTATATCCCAAAAGGATTAGGCAGCGTTTTCGATGAAAGCTAACAGGCGGCTGGACTTTTTTCCGACACTTCTAACAATTATCGTTATGTTTCAACCAATTAACACAAATCCTTGACAAATTACATATCTAAACCTTCCTCACAAAACACTCTATTGGTGAAAACCGCATGAAAATCTGTTTAGTAGTTTTCGAGTTTATCGCAAACAGACAGACAGACAGACAGACGGCGCGGGGGACTTCACTTTATAATATGTAGAGATAAATAACGAAAATACTTTTGGCCGTGAAAATCTAAAAACTATTTATATGTTATTAGTTTGGGTTAACTAAGTAAATCACGTGCATTTAGATTGAAACAAAACTCACTCCAATATCAATCCATACAAAAAATCCAAATTGGCAGCAAATGAACCGTTTTACAAAGGAAATTTTGAACATTGATTGAATAAAAATGGAATTTGTATGCATCTTTTACCATCTATCCAAACGTAATTATTTATTTCTTGTAGTAATTAAGTTGAAACATACTGTAATTTCCAAAATCTGTTTATAATAAAAGTGCGGCGGTTTGTGGAATATTTTCCTTTTTATTAATTTATAGTAAAAGTTTCAATTTATCTGTAGCATATTTTTTGATGTTGATAATGTAAGCCGATTCGTAGTAAAGATTAATCTAAATAGCATCTTAATAGGATTTCACGTATACCTTGACAATAAATAAAAACTAAGTTTCAAGTAAATATGCAAGATAATCATTTTTCTTTTCCGCCGATTCATTTGTTTTTTTTTTTTAAATAAAAAAATATAATCGAAGAAATGCATGTACATAAATATATGTATATGCCGTGGCTCTTGTAAAATGCTTCGTTTTGTTTATTTTCAGTTTCAGTCGTGTTTCTCAAAAGTTATTATTTTTCGAAGAAAGAAACATTCCCTGATTGTAAGTACTCCAATAAAATACTCTGGTGTTTTGTTCAGTCATTGGAATAACCGGACAATAATTTGATAATCTCCTTCTACCACCACAATAAACGAAAATGTTACTTGAGCCTGGTGGCGCGGGCGGACCTAGCCAATAAAATAAATATATGTATTTATTATTATTTTTAATTGTTAAACTAACGTTTAAGACAAGATTTTTATGCATAGCACAAAGGGTAACAATTATTATAAGCAATAATTATCAGCCTGAAACACTCATCCACATTGAAAAATCTTCCGAGAAAAGATACATGACGCCAACGGGACATGAACCCGTGCCCTTTGGCGTCATGTATCTTTTCTCGGAAGATTTTTCAATGTGGATGAGTGTTTCAGGCTGATAATTATTGCTTATAATAATTGTTACCCTATATGTATTTAATATGAGTAAAATAGCGCCCTTGAGATATACTTTCACGAAAACGGCGTTATACAAATTAACCAAATATTATTAATTATTATTTTTAATTTATAAACTAATGTTTAAGACAAGATTTTTATGGGTAGCACAAAGGGTAACAATTATTATAATCAATAATTGTCAGCCTGAAACACTCATTTACATTGAAAAATCTTCAAAATCAAAAAAAAAAATCAATATAAATGAGTGTTTCAGGCTGACAATTATTGATTATAATAATTGATACCCTTTGTGCTATGCATAAAAATCTTGTCTTAAACATTAGTTTATAAATTAAAAAGTAATAATTAATATTTAACAAGTTCAAAGTATTCCACCAAAAAATGTAGACATAATTTGTCTCGACGCCACCTAGCGAGGGATTTAGTACTTACAATACCTCCCTCACAAAAATAAAGTTAGTTGTTTTCAGGTGGAAAAAATATAATAATCAGTAATTGTTGAATGAAACACCAGTATATATTGAATTATTTGGCGGGTATTAGATAAGTCGCCATAGCTCAGTGGTCAGAGCATCCGACCGGCAATCAGAAGGAAACGGGTTCAAGTCCCGTTGGCGGCAAGTATCTTTTCTCGGAAGATTTTTCAATGTAAATGAGTGTTTCAGGCTGACAAATATTATTATTGTCCTGGCTTAGTTTTTCGAAATAAGATGTAGTCTGTAATTTTCCTTTTGTTTTGAACGTCAAGTGTGCAAAATTTCATCACGAAGTAATAAAATTCGCTTTGAGGGGAGATGGGATAGTTTATAAATAATCTCTAGGTAAATAGGCACATCCCTCTTGTTTTGAAGCTCGAGTGCGCTAAATTTCATCAATCTTGGAATAAAATTGTAGATTTGCATAAAAAAAAGCAACAGGCACACACTTTATATAATACGTAATGTATATTGAATAGATAGATGGATTAACTATACAATATACTAGGTATTTAAAGGTAAGTACTTACCTAATTTATGTATTTACATAAATTTCAGATTTCTCCACAAATAAAGGCTATGTTCGCCTATAAAAAGACCTAGGCACAAAATTCGGGGCACTCCACGAGGTACATATGAAAGAAAATAACAGACCGTGTTCATGTATACAATACTTTCGTGACAATATCCTTCGTAAATTTTTTTCCACGGTCGAGTGTCACCCCCCTGTCGGGTGGCACCCGGGGTGGACCGCCCCCCCCCCCTCGCTACGCCACTGCGTCCGCTACTTGTTGTCAATCTGAGGAAAAAACACGCGATAGAAAACTACGTTTTTATTCTGAAGCCCGAATGTACCTTTATCGGGAAATATAATATAAAAATATGGAATCTCGACAAAGTTATAAAGCGGTTTGAGGTTTAATGGAACATACGTTATAATAAACGCATTCATAAATGAGGCCAATTTAATTATTTTAGGAAAAAAACTTTTCACCATCTTAAACACAAGCTGTTATTAGCACTACCCATGAAATAAAGTATTTTTTGTATATCACCATCTCTCAAACACTCTTATGTGGGTAGATAAAGTTTGCCTTCACTAAAGGTACTGACACACTTGCTCACAGAAGCCGGCTTATGAGCATGCTCATTAATGAGTACGCTCCTGTCAAAAATAGTCAACTGTACACATTTGCTCAATAATGAGCAAGCTTGGTTTGAGCTTTCTCGTGAATGAGCAAAGCCAACATTTGAACACACATGCTATTTAATGAGCATGCTCATGTCAAATAAATAAATGCAGGGATGTTCTGCCCAAAAAAAATATTTCCCTAGATTTCGAGGTGAAATTTCCCTAGATTACACTAGACTAGGGGTACACCTTGGCAAATCAAAACTCGAGTCGGCGGGGGGTTGTTGGACTTTGAATTAGTGGACTTGGAAAGTGGTATTCCTTTCATATATAATATACTTTTTTATATTTCTTGGGCATTAACTGTAAAAATTTCTAGACATTTTGTTTTAAAAGTTTTATTTTCTATGTACGTTGGTTACTTAAATTTTTTTTTTTTTTTAAATAATTTAAGTAACAAATGTACATAGAAAATAAAACTTTTCAAAACAAAATACATAATAATCACATTTATGCAATTACATACGTAGTCATCTGATTTTGTAACACTGATCCTGTTATATCTTAATTGATATGATTAATTAATTGGAAAGATATCGGAACTTGGTAGATGTACTTGTAATGCTGTACTTTTCCAAATAAAACACTTTTTGCTAAGTGAAATAGTAATTTGAAAGTATCAAAGTATCACACTCACCACTGAATTAGAAACGGAATTCTAAATAATAATAAAAAAAACACTTTGCAAAATAAAAATCAACCGCAATCACTGAAACGGCGGAACTAAAACTTATATTATTTTTTTTAAAGGTCATCAAACAATATAAGATTCGTGGGAATCCCAAAAAATATGTATATAATACCAGTAATATTGTCAAATGTAATATAAATTTTGCTAGAGTTCGAAATTTCCCTGTATTTTGTGCTGATTTCCCTTTTTCCAAAAAAAATATTTTTCTCCCCTAGGGAAATTTCCCTAGACATACCATCACTGATATAAATGTCAAATAGAGTCAGTTTCATTCTCTCAGAACTAAACAAAATAATATTACTGCTTGCAATGGAGTTATTTAAGAATCTTCTGACGCAATGACGCAATAAAATAAGACGTTTGATTTGGGTCCAAGATGTCAACAAATCCGAAAACGACTAAATATTAAAAAATAAATGCTAATTTCAATAGAATGTGGTTTCATTTTGGAGGTAAAGGAGTATCACGTTCTGAACTAGACGCCCGTTTGTAGATATTCACCTCAGCATCCAGTCCAGTTTATGTTTTAGACTCACTATCACAGGAGGTAATATAATAAAAGTAATAGTAATTACGCGGTATAACTTTAGTCATTTATTTATGTCAAACTTGCGACAATATTTAATTATGACTTGGCAAATATAAAGAGCTATACGATAATCACCACTCAGAAACAAATCACCATCGAGAATGAAAACGGGCTCGCTGATAAAAATGCATCACTTCGCTTTCAATCTTCGGTGTTGCACGCCCAGAAAATATCTATATGGCTGTCAAGTTTTTTGCTGAATGTAGTTACCGCCACATGCCTTCCCCCCAGTTGCTAAACGATATAATGAAATTTGGCAGGGATTCTAAAAGATATTTTCTAAGCGTACAAAGAAAAAATTTCGTGACGTCACATTGTGTCAGTGCCTGAGTTTTTATAATAACTAAAAAGGTAGTCGCTGTTAAAAGTGTTTTGGATTACAATAGGCCTCCTGACGCGATGTGAGATCATGCGAAAACATAATAAAGTACCGAAAAATATAATATATCCTATATGTGACATCATCGTAGGATATTTTGTTCCTATGCGTTCAGAACATTGACCTATGATTTCTAGACAAGCCCTGTGAAAGGCAAAATGACGCCGGAACCCAAAATAAAATTATATCAAGGTCCATTTATGAAAAAGTCCGTGCATTGTTTTGAACTGTTTAGATCGCATTGAGCTTTGTGTTGTATCTTTTATCGGCCTAAGGTCTACACTGAAACTAATTTTTGTGTTAGCCGTCTGGACCGCGTTAATTTTTTACAAACACAAAAATATCGCACTTCCGAGTATTGTACAAAATACACGCCGCGGACTTTATTTTTGAAAATGTAGTCGGCTATCTCAATATAAAAGAAAATATATGTGTTACAGATAGCTTTTAGGCACTGAATTCATGAACGTGACATAGCGAAAGTTCTTAATTTTGTTTCTGGCAATGTTTCTGACGTCATTAACTCACCACGATGCTTGTGACGTCACGACAGACCGACTACATACATACTGTGTCACAATATGGCTGTGGTCAGCTGCGGTGTACAAACTTTTTTAAAGCGCGACCCGCTTTTAAATTCACCCCCGCTGTTTTTTTAGGAATAATCAACCTGTTTAGTCAAAGTATTATTAATGTATCCATTACTAGTTTGTATGAGGACCTTGGTGGGAGGGTATGTACAACATTACCTGGTTAACTTTGTTGTCGGTGGAGTCGCAAACCTACTTTATATATTGTATTAGGTGAAAATATTATATCCGCAGGGCCAAAACAATGCTCTCGACTTTTTCATTTGGTAATATTAAAGAACTTATAAAAGTACTTTCAATTTTGTCAGTTTCAAAAAGTTTGTCAAAATTGCGAGACAAATATTTACTACGTTCAAGGTAAAACCAATAAATGGTGTTGGTTTATTTTCGTTAGGAATTACAATAGTTATAAGTACAATATTTTGTCAAGAAAATTTTAGTTATTTTGTAAAACGGAAACCTTTAAAATACATTAAACACAGATCTCAACGAAGAACAGATGCACTCTTCTTCAATTAAGGTAAAGTTAACCTATCTTAAGCCACGGCATTCCGAATTTCTACCGTTTTATAATATATTTCTCTTGAACACTTTAAGTTTTTAAATAAAAAAAAATACATCTTATTTTTGACGATAATAATATAATAGATAATATTTGACCGGTCAGTGGTTGAGTGGGCATAGCGCTTGAGTCCCACCTGGGCGTCGCGTGTTCGATTCTTCAGCTGACTAAGTCCTCCATCACGACACAAGCAACATTTTCGGCTTTCTGTGGTGGTAGCAGGAGATTTTCAACATTGTTGGGCTATTCGTAACCCGGGAATGATTGTCTTTCTTTTTAAAAAAAAATAAAAAAAATAAATATATATATGTATATATCTATACATTTGCCACGCCGAAAGGGTAATTATATGAAATTCCCCGACAGAAAAATCGTAAGATATGCTCGTATTATTATAATTATTATAAATTATTGAAAAAATCATAATTCATTGTTTCTTTAAATGCTATTTAAATATTTCCCGCAAGATTCTTGTTGTATTTTAAACGAGTTATGTTTTATTAAACATTTTCACAATTTTCTCTTAAATATTATCGTTTTTAATATAAGCGCGCTCCTTTTAACTTTCTTATTAACATATCTCCCCTTTCTCTTCTTTTGAGCACTTACTGCCGGGTCTTAAGTAACTACGTATTTTTGTCATTTTTTATTTATTATACACAAAAAAAACTTAATGTTTTCAGCAACTGATTCAAAACCTTAAAGAAAGATTATAGTTTTTGGATAATACTTTTTGCAAAACAGAACAGAATCCTGTGATTTTCGACGCATCCGCCGCCAAGACCTGGACAAATATCACTCCATTAACCCGGGCACCCCTGCTTAGTCACCAAATGTTGCGAACCACTTGGGGTGACCTATGGCAGAGGTGTTGGTTATCTAATAAATGGCTCCCGAGGCAGCGCGGGCGGTACCCATACTCGCCTCCGAATTGAATCGCTTGTCATAATAAAGTTTAAAAATAAATCCAATTAAATTTATAAATTTAATGTCTCGTTGCCCCCTTTGAAAACCACTGGTATTTTCACAGCTTGTCGAAACTGTTCATGAGACCAAAACGTGAACGAACTATTGATGTGTTAGTGCGAAGAATTACACAACAGGATAACTCTGTGGTCAGTTGTATATTGCTGGGAACGCGTATGCAAGATGGCGGAATTCGAAGGAGAGTTTTGTTGCGAAATTACTGTTACTGGTGTTACTTTTATTATGATGTTCTCTATGAAAGGGCTTGTCTAGGATATACTTCGTCAAAGGTTCAGAAAGATATAGTATATGTGTGAAGGTATTTATATAAAAAATATCCCCATAAGTTTGTGAACGCATTGGAAGCTCTTAAATATACTTTTAATTAAATTTATACATCTTTATATTAGTTAATAACCAGACATTGCTGCGCTAAAAGTTGCCAAGTTATATAGAAATAGCATGGTATATAATATGTTTTTAAACAAAAGATAATTGATTCACCTTATTTTGTGATATACAAATGCATGCTGTTATATAAATAATATTAATAATTAAAAACAAATGAGTGTTTAATTTATTATAAACCTATTTAAGTATATAATGCTAATATCTAAAGTATTCGGGAAATAGTGATATATGTAATTATTTATTCGGAGCAAATACTGCGTCTACAAAAAAATATTGATATAAGTTTTTAATAAACGCTAAAGTATATTATCCTACATTAGGTTATTATTTTAACTACATACTTAATTACTTAATATACATTAGATACAATATTTTGCATAAGTTGCGAAGGTTAGTTTGACACTAAACGTCGAAATAATGTTTTCGTTATTCCACGTACTCATGACTCTGTGTCATAAAAATATGAAAGTAATAACTAAAGTGTCAAGTTGTATACTGGAATGGTCATACCAAAAATTAAAAAATATATATACATTAATCTATGTTTACTGAAGCACACATAGTAATCATCTGTTATGTTTGGTATGTTTTCATATTGTAAATAATTAATTGATTTAACAAAATATGAAAACAGATGTGCTTCAGTATACACTATATAGTTATAAAAAATTTGAATACTTGCTACATCAAGTGATGTCAGAGTCAATGCAGCAATATTGGGCAGGTCTATTCATTTACATAATCATTTTTACCTGAATTATTGTTTCTATACAATAAGCGCTGAATAAAATATCTCGCGTAGAGCGAATTAAATGGAAAATAATTTCTTATAACGCATTAGATATTTTGAAATTTTATCAAGTGATACGGTGTTATTTAAGTTATACTATTCTTTACTGCGCAGACAACCATTCATATTTTTACCATTATATAAATTCTTAACGAATAAAAATCATTTTCAAATGTTTACTGATTCTCGATTATTACTTACTCCATATACTATGAAGCTTTTTGTAACAGATAACTAGACTGAATGTGATTTCGCGTCCAGCGTAGATATATTATTGTTTTTATTATGTTATTGCGAGAGTAATGAAATATACTTGCTTTCGTAAACATTTGAAAATAATTATAATTTAATATTTAAGTGACAGTTTCAACAACATGCCTGCTGAGATGTGTGTATTTTATAAGTACATCTGAGTAATCATAGTTGGAATTATTAAAAACAAAAAATTAATGCTAGATACTATTTTTTATGAATTTCAATATAAGCTATATTGACATTCATGAAATAAAGTATCCGATACTTATCATTCGTTAAAAATTAGATACAGAAAACTTTTAACAATTTATAATAGAAGGCGGGGAAGGTGGAAGGGGAACGCGGGAGTGGAAATTCATTCATGCTTTCATTCACTGATTCATGTATTCACTGATTCACTCACTCATTAAATGTCAATATAGCTTATATTGACATTCATAAAAAATAGTATCTAGCATTAATTTTTTGTTTTTAATAATTCCAACTATGATTACTTAGATGTACTTATAAAATAAAAATATAGCTTATATTGACATTCTGAGGAATCATAGTTGGAATTATTGAAAACAAAAAATTAATGCTAGATACTATTTTTTATGAATGTCAATATAAGCTATATTGAATACGTATCCAATATAGAATACATTAAGATTTCACGCTATCAGAGTTATAAACATATGAAAGGTTATTTATATCATAATAATTACAAGTGTTGTGAAAAGCGATTATTGCTAGACACGTAGATCACATTGATTAATATACAATGTTTTAAATTTGCTTAAATTAATTACATGTAGTTACATGATTTTGAAGGATGAAATTTTTCATCAATTGATAATGCATCATTTCTCTGACAATGAACTGCATATATTCGTATTGTATTCTAATTATGTTGTTTGTAAAAATATTAAATTATGAATTATGATAAACAATAAAGCTCAAAATTTGTGTGAAATATTGAAGACTTTGTTATTTTTTATTCTTAGTAATTTTTAAAAATAGTATTACCTTTGAAATCTTGTGAGAGTAATTTGATGATTTTAGCATTAATTATTGAAGATTTTTATATATTTTTTAAAAGATAAAATAAAATGCCTTTTTATGCTCTAAGCCTCCCAAATCTGTCTGGGAAGTGTACTTTTCGCCCAGATCTTGTAGCTCTTTCTGGAATTGTGGTGGAAGATTTTGGAACAGTTGTAGAGACAGGTACATTATCTTCAATGGGGATAAAAGCTGGTTTCAAGCGCATTTCTGTTTTCCTTTCATGGAAATGATGAAAGTTTTTTCATGTCGCTGCTCGACCTTATATGGACCCTCGTATGGACTTTGCAGAGGGCGTTTTGGGCTGTCTGTTCTGAGAAACACATGCGTAGCATTAGGTAGATCCTTATGAACGAAGAACTTTCCTGAAACATGGGCGCTCGCTGGCGTCGATTTGATGTCGTCGAACTTCCTCTGGAGTCGTCCAATATACGTATCTGGTTCTTCACGGGAAGAGTTTGTGAAAAAATCGCAAGGCAATTTTAGCGTTCTACCGTATATTTGTCGTAGGGAGAGGCCGGTGTCAACTTTTGCCTTACTAAATTCATCGTTTAGACACTGCGCTTCTGCTATCTTCCCATAGTCAATCGTAGTAGGACAGTTTATCTCTTCACGCGAGATAGGGCGTCAACTACTATATTCTGAAGTCTAGAAATTTGCCAGGCATCTGTGGTTAATTGGGCGATAAAATCGAGATGTCTCTCTTGAATGCGAGATAGTAGCTTTTCAGTTGTCCGTTGGAATTCCTGTTTCCAGTTGCCTGTTGCCTGTTGGCTGGAGCTGTGTCCAGTTGCCTGTTGCCTGTTTGCTGGTGATGTCAGTTGCCTGTTGCCTGTTGGCTGGAGCGTGTCCAGTTGCCTGTTGCCTGTTTGCTGTGATGTCGTTGCTACAAGTGTTTTTTGTGTTACTTGAACATGATGGAAGGGACTGCTACTGATGACGAAATCACACATCCTTACTGTGTGGCGCCGCCGTTGTTTTTAGATTTGTCGCTTTTGTATGAGCACGGTTGTTGGCATTTGAAAGCTTTTTTTCCGTATTTGTTGTGGAAACTGCAGTACCCGTCTTGATTTCCTTTGGGTAATCGACCGCGAGACCCGGACCTCGGCCTTCCAGCGGGATTCTGCTGATAAGACTTCTGGTAAGAAAAATTTCTCTGGGGGCTCTGATTTCTTCGTCCTCGGAAGGTAGGGGAACGGTTGTTTTGTGATATTTTTAGTTGAGAGACGTCTTGTGTGAGCGCTGAAATTTGTTTCTGTAGCTGTAACAATAGGTTAGTTTTTGTGTTTCCAGGTTTTATTTATTTATTTATTTATTTCAACGCCATAAAATGGCTATTACATCCGGTGATACATGATACACAGTGGTACATAGGAGGGTAATTACAATAGTGTACATTAAACAAAGTACATATGTATGATAACAACTAGAATTTAGTTATAGAATACAAATATGTTTATAACAAACAAAAAAGAACATGAGCTCATACAAAATACACATTTTTATGCAGAATAAACGTAAGTAAATAAAGGTGAATTCTTAGGAAAATTCTCAACATCAAGTATAATATACCTACTTTACTTTTATTTGTACGTATTTTTGGATTCTAGGAATTGGCTAAAATGGACTAACTTAGTAATGATATTATTGTTTCCTTCAGTTGAAATGACTGAAGTTTAAAATTACTACAGGTACTGCTAATTAGTTCAGCTTTTCAGGGCTGCCAGTTAGAGAATCAATAATAAATCTTTGGTTTAAAAATAATAATTTGAAAAAAAAATTATGCATTATTAGCTATCACTTAATGAGTCTGTCTGATAGTTAATATAAATGAAGCAAGCAGTTTGGAATCTATATTAGAGTATGATATAGACGCCGTGCAGACGAACACTATTATACCTAGCATTAATTATTGTCATTGAGGTATGATATTATAGCCTTCTTATAACTATATTCGGTGCAGTTGAACACATCTACTACTTCTGAGAAAGCATTGCTAACAGCATGCAATCTAGGTATAAGCGAGTATCTAAATGACTCAGTCCTGATATTTTTGTTGCAATTAAAAAGAATTTTGGATCGAGTAGTCCTAGTAGGTATGTGGAAGGTAATTAGGTTTAATAAATCAGGACTGTCTATAATACCATTAACAATTTTAAAAATAAAAGTCAAGTCGGAAATAAGTCTTCTATCTGAAAGTTTGAGTAAGTTTAATTCTTTCATAAAGTGATTGTAATTTATTGATTCTATTGGTAGACCAAGTTTATAGTTAATGAATCTTAAGAATTTATGCTGAATTTTTTCTATGGAATCGGAGTGGATTTTGAAGTGAGGGGACCAAATGGAAGAATTATTTTCGACTTGACTTCGAACTAGAGAGGAGTATAGGATTTTTAATGTTGAAATGTTTTGAAAGTCTCTGCCATTTCGAAGAATGAAACCTAGCATTTTTAATCCTTTATTGATTACTGTAGTTATATGTGGAAGAAAGTTAATTTTGGAATCGAAAATAATGCCAAGATCATTAATCTCATTGACAGAGGTGAGGGAAACATTATTAATTTTATATTGATAGTTAAGGGGTTGATTTGTTCTGAAAAACCTTATTATCTGGCATTTACTTATATTCAGATAAAGTTTATTAGTTTTACACCAGTCTTGTAGTTTATTTAAATTTAATTGAATGTGAATACAGTCATTTATTGTTTTCATAAGTTTAAATAGTTTTAAGTCGTCAGCGAAAAGCAACACTTCAACATTATTATCAAAAACAGTGATGATATCATTTATAAAAAGTAGGAACAGTATTGGGCCTAAATGTGACCCTTGAGGTACACCGCTAGTAGCCATGAATTTGTGTGATAGGTAAGAGTTATTTTTTACTTGGAGAATTCTATTGGTTAAGTAACTCTTTAACCATTCCAATAGTTTACCCTCTATTCCCATTTTACTAAGTTTGTTGAGAAGAATTTCATGGTTAACTTTGTCAAACGCTTTGACAAAGTCTGTATATATTGAATCTACTTGGGTTTTATTTTCGAGTGAGCATGCAATAAATTGTTCGTACAAGGAAAGATTTGTTAGGGTGGATCTGCCCGGCATAAAGCCATGTTGGTTAGGTACAATGATGTTATTAATATGTATGGAGATTCTGTCAAGGATAAGTTTTTCAAACAGTTTGGGGATAGTTGAGAGCATGCAAATGGGTCGGTAATTCGTGACATCATGAATATCACCCTTTTTAAATACAGGTGTGAGATAACAGTTTTTCCATAAATCGAACAAGCAGCCAGAATTAAGTGATTGGTTAAATATTTGACATAGTGGCTTGGCTAGTATCGATACACAGTTGATTAGAAAAGCAGGACTAACTTTGTCAGGACCCGCTTTTTTCTTTATGTCGAGTGATTTTATTTTGCGTATAACATCCGGAACATTTATATGTAAAGAGGGAATGTGGACCGATTTCTTCGGATGAAAGGATGGAAGTTGAACATTAGGGATATCCTTATCGTACACATTTTTGAAGAAGTCAGCAAAGAAATTAACAATGTCGTTTGTATCACTGCTGCTTTTCCCTTCGAAATACATGTGAGTAGGTATGCTGGGTTTATTTTTTCTTAGTGAGTTTATGTGTGTAAAAAAGTTTTTGATGTGTTTGCTTTTTCCTGATATATTGCGCCACATTCTGTTGATTGGTAGACGTCCGTAATTTTGTCCGCAGCCGACGCCAGTTGGTTTATGTCATTACCCGTGAGAGCCGATAGAATTGCTTGGACGTGCTGGGGTAAGCGTTGGAGCCAAAGAGTACGTACTATTGCGCTATTTGCCAATGCGGGACCAGCCAGTTCCATCATTTGCCTGAGAAGACCAGTTGGCTTACGATCCTCAAGTTGTATTCCAGTTAGGAGTCGAGTTAGCCTTTTTTCTGCTGAGTCCTGTAATCTGTCGATCAGTGCAGCTTTCAAGGTTGGATACTTGTCTATCGTGGGCGGTTTTGTGACAATATTGCTGACACACTGTAATGTTTGCGAATCTAGTGCTGCGATGATAATATTATATTTGGTGAAGTCTTCCTTTATTCGTGAGTTTACAAACTGGGCCTCCGCCTGTATAAACCAGAGCGATATATTCTCCTTCCAGCATGTGGATAGGTTGACTGAGACGTGGTGAATTGCAGGTTCATTGTTGCTTCCACTCGGTGATTCTATGTTTATTGTATTTTCCTTGAAATTCTGGTTGGATGGGTTAGATTCTGCTGTTTGCCTTGCTACTGGTATTTCTTGATGAAGCTGCCCTTTTTCCGAGGTATTCGCTGGTATGGGTATTTCTTCATCCGTTGACATCATAAACTCTTTCAGATATTGGGGCGCTTACGCATAATCGGCAAAAATTGGTAATATTCATACGTAAATTAAAAAATATCAAAGGAAATATCGTGCTATTCAATTATAGAAATAAAACAATTCAATTATACAATATCAAACCAATGGATGTAACAACATACTGTATAAAAATATTGCAACCTTGCATTGTATTATTGTTAAGATTCATCATTTTAAGAACAATTTTTTCTAAATCTTGAAAATTATACAATTATTGATCTCTGTGTTTTAAATTGTTTAATTATTTGCATAATCCATGACTCAAGCCATGATTTATTGACTTGGTGCCAACCTAATTAGTTGCAAAATCTGCAGTTTTGTACCATTTTGCAATCCACAATTTAATATTACGATGTAAATTCAAGATAGATTTTCACTTTCAATTATCTATATCATTATAGCGTACTGTAAGAATTTTAAAAATATGCAATCTCATGCTGATTTTTGTAACATCTTATTGAACGGTAGATAAATGTGCATGCAAAAATTGGTACATTCCTGGAAAATATTAAATGTATTAGATTGAACGTTACGTCGTATGCTTCTTGTCATCCTGCTGATGTTCCATCGATGCCTGTTTGTCAGCTCTGCTTCCCTGCTGACGGGTAGACTCTGCCCAGATGGAAGTCAGCTGCTCTGGTGAAGGCTGATGGTGAGCTCCGGAACAGGCTGCCAACTGTTTTCACTCTGCTCATGAAGATCTGCTCGGCTCGGATGTCTAGTGGCCGTCGTTTGTTTTTCTGTCTCAGGATCCCCGATGGCGATCCGCTTCTGGTGGCAATTCATGGTATTTATTAATGTCAAAAATAAAGCAACATCACGATACTCTCGCTGATGAATTTAGTGTAACAAGTCAGGGTCACCATTATCATGTTCTGAACTAGACGCCAGTTTGTAGATACTCACCTCAGCATCCAGTCCAGTTTATGTTTTAGACTCACTATCACAGGAGGTAATATAATAAAAGTAATAGTAATTACGCGGTATAACTTTAGTCATTTATTTATTTCAAACCTGCGACAAGACATACCTTAAAACAAAGGCTACCGTCTAACTGTGCCAGTGTCATTTCATTCCTCTTTACAAAATTAATAATTTTATTTAGATAATAGTTTTAAAATAGTATTATAAATTAGTGTAATATAGTTTTAACTTATATATTTGTTTTCTCGGTAAGTATTTGTGTTATGTAATTGGTTCTTTGGAGCAGTTAAGGTAAGTTTTTTTTTTTGATTTGTGTCCTTTAGATTTACCTATTCGAAAACGGATCAAGAAAAACCACCTGATCCCCCAGATGATGGTTTGCTATCTGAATCCTCGGGTATTACGAAAAAAATGATAGCGGTTAATATTAATATACAAAAAAAAAATTGCTAAACCAGCAGATAATAGAAATGCAACAGATTTTGAACAGATACATCGAAAAACACCCTCCACGCAAAACGACTCCTTTCAAAATAATTCTGTTTTACAGGATGTAATTCCATCCACTTCTTCCTCGATTTCAAACCTAAGTCCAGCAAGCCCTTCCACCACACCCGCCTCACTGGTAAACAATACTCCTTTAGAGATGTCACGTCTGTATAATAATCTTGACAGACCACCTTACATTACACACGTGACTAAAATTTCAAAGGATGAAAAACAATCAAATTTATACGATGTGGACTTTGGACATTTTATGTTTAAAAATAAAATCCACCCCGTCTGGAATGGAGTGAAGTCGGTTGGCCGTAACCGTCTTTCTGTTGAATTCAAGACAGCGGCTGAGGCCAATAGCTTTGTGAAATCTGATGTTGCCAAAAAAAACTTGTACAACGTTTTCATACCTACGTATCAGGTTACAAGGCTAGGTGTCACAAAAGGGATCCCACCGCACTGGTCGATAGAGGACATCCTGGAGAACATTACTGTTCCTCAAAGTTTCGGAAAAGTTTTAACAGCGCGTCGTCTAAATTACAGGTTTAATACGGGTAACTCTGTAGAATGGAGACCCTCCCAATCCGTTGTCCTAACCTTTGACAGCAAAAAGTACAATTGAAAGTGTGTCCATCCTGACTTCTGATATCCAGTTGGCCCTGGCCGATAATGAATTCCTTGTCAGTGTTTGCCTTGATGTGTGCGGAGCTTTTGACAATGTTTTATTTAATAAATTATTAAAAATTGGCATCCCTCGTAAGCTTTCCAGTTTCATAATTAACCTCCTTCTTACCAGGAAAATTCAAATCCAGGTGCTGGATTCTCCTCCACTGGAAAGAATAGTAAACAAGGGTTTGCCTCAGGGCTCCGTCCTTAGTCCTATACTTTTTAATATATATGCCTTTGACCTGCATCGCAGTATGCATCCATCTTGTAAAATACTTCAGTATGCGGATGATCTTTTTATATATATTTCAGGACGAATTATTTCTATTCTGGAGGAATTGATTAACATTTGCATGAAAAACCTTGACACCTGGTTAACAAATCACGGCTTAGAAATTTCTCCTTCCAAAAGCAATATTATCGTCTTTTCCAGAAAACGTGTTACTCCACGTGTAACAGACCAAATAAATAATTCAATTCTCCCTGTGCAGGTACAGATAAGATTCCTTGGGGTAATTTTAGACTCTAAGTTAACATGGAACCCGTATGTTAATTTAATCATTAACAAATGTCAAGCTGGCCTCAACGCTTTACGTGCCATTTCACGGGTCTGGTGGGGAAGTCACCCATTCACCCAAAAACTTTTTTATAACGCATATGTTAGGAGTCATTTGGATAACGCGTCATTCCTCATCGAACCCACTTCTAAAAAGAATCTCGCGAGGTTGGACCGTATCCAATTTCAAAGTTTAAGATTGATTATCGGAGCAATGCGTTCTTCCCAAATTAACGCTTTACAAGTGAAGGCTGTGGAGGCTCCTCTTCATTTCAGAAGACAGTTCTTGGCTGACAAGTTTTTACTTAAATGCTTAAGACTCTCTAATCACCCACTGAAAGACAAAATTACTGCACTCACTGCTCAAGTGGAATCACTTCCATATTGGAGGAACAAATCAATCCCTCTTCTTGTTAAAAGCCTTCATAAGTACTGTGCGTATAAACCCCTCTTAAATCCACCAGACACACTTCCTTTATATGCCAACTCCTTTCGTATTCATTTGTGTAAACCAAATATTCTTTTTTCTCTCGGCATAATTAACAATCACGAAGCTCCAAGAAAACTTATCCAAATTTTAAATTCGAAATATTCCAACTGGAAAATTATTTACACAGATGGTTCCAAGTCTCCCTTATCAAACCATGTGGGAGCGGTATTCCACTGCCCATCAGATCAAGTCGATAGAAAAATTAAACTTCCAAAAGAGGCTTCCGTTTTCACTGCTGAATGTATAGCCATTTTTGAATCCCTCAAATACATTGACGATGATCACATTGGAAACTTCTTAATTCTCTTCGATTCCCTGAGTGAACTTCAAAAATTAAACTCTTCCCCTTTCCATTACCCAGTAGACGATTTCTGTGTTGGAATTCGTACTTTAATTCATAAATTAACAGCCTCTGGCGAAGAAATCGTCTTGGCTTGAATACCTAGTCACTGCGGTATCCCTGGAAATGAAAAGGCCGATTCATTGGCGAAAGATGCCATTATTTCGGGGGATATTTTATATAAATTTTTAAACACCGATGACATTTTCATAAAATTGAAGGAAAACATGATTTCCACATGGCAGAATCATTGGGAAGAATCTAGTCAATCAAAAGGATATAACTTTTTCACAATTCAGTCAACGATTCCTTCAAAACCGTGGTTTTCCAGACTTTCTTTTAACAAATTCTCGACATCCTCCATTTGCCGCACGCGGATAGGACATTGCTGCCACAATGTTCACCTGACAAAAATTCATGTTAAGAATTCTGCGATGTGTGAATGTCGTCTTGGTGAAAAGGATCTCAATCATATTTTTTTCAGTTGCCCTTTAAATAATTCATACAAAAATTTCATCCCTCACCTAATCAGTTCGGGCATATTGCCTCCCTACAACATTGCATGCCTGTTATCTTCTGTGAACAAACGCGTGTATAAAATCTTGGCTAATTTCCTGAATATTAACAGCATCAATTTGTAACTGTAAGTTAAGTTTCATGTATTTATTTTATTTTTTACGCACAATAAATTGTGTCAGCATATCTTAATTTCCTTGTTATGTTTAATTAAAATCATCTCTTATTGTAATAATTTTGTGTATTATTATTTGTATAGTATTATTATATAATGTAGATAGTAGTTAATATTAACCAAAAATTACACTCACAAAAGCATTCACTTGACACTGGCCAGAACACTCCTTTGGGGTGAAAAGCCATAAAAAAAAGACTCACTATCACAGGAGGTAATATAATAAAAGTAATAGTAATTACGCGGTATTACTTTAGTCATTTATTTATGTCAAACTTGCGACAATATTTATTAATTTTTGGGGATCGCTGGCAACGGTTAATATGCACTTTTTTAAAAAAAAACCTTTTGATTCACCTTAATTACATTAAAAGGCAACTATTTGCATTGGGGGAAGTGGAAAATATTTCATTCTAAATTTCATTACGTAAAATTAAAATTAGCTTTCGTCTTGTGAGATTGTACGCCAGAATCACAAACCATGTTACACAAACCTAGCGTAGCCGCTAAACTACTTGAAAACTGGGATGTTTTTCTTGCCTTGACGCGAGTAGGCGTTATAAAGGGGCACTTTCTTTTGTATCATAAACCATGTTACACAAAAATATTTTCCACTTTCCCCAATGCAAATAGTTGTCTTTTAATGTAATTAAGGTGAATCAAAAGATTTTTTCAAAAAAAAGTGCGTATTAACCGTTGCCAGCGATCCCCAAAATTTACCCAATATTTAATTATGACTTGGCAAATATAAAGAGCTATACGAGAATCGCCACTCAGAAACAAATCACCATCGAGAATGAAAACGAGCTCGCTGATAAAAATGCAAATCACTTCGCTTTCAATCTTCGGTGTTGCACGCCCAGAAAATATCTATATGGCTGTCAAGTTTTTTGCTGAATGTAGGTACCGCCACAGGAGCTTTTGGGGAATTTGGAAATCTATTGTGGGTATTTTAGTGACCTTGTGTTCCAAATATATTCGTGATTCCCATAATAAATCACGAAAAACAAGGTTTTTCGTCTCCCCAGCGGGCTATTTTGACATTTTTGCAAAGGATGCGCATCAGATGTGAACTGAAATCGGATTGACATGAGCATGCTCATAAGCTAGCCTGTACACACAAGCTTAGAGGCTTCCCCTTCCACCCGTAAGGGCGGATCCAGCTTTGGCGCCAGGGGAGGTCACATAGTGCCAGGGGGGGGGGTGTCACATAGTCGTGGTCAAGTCACGAGAAGTTATAATTTAATTTTGATAATAATAGATACAAGTAAAAAGTACGTCCACCTAGGTCCTGAACCCAGCCCAGGGGGGGGGGGTCATGACCCCCATGACCCCCCCCCTGGATCCGCCTTTGTCCACCCGATAATCCAATGAGCATGCTCATTAATCAAATGGCTGTTGATTTGTGAGCATGCTCATTCGGCTTGAAATGAGCTAGGTAGCATGCTCTTTGGCTTCAAATGAGCATGTGTGCCCGTAGCATTAAGCATTATGGGTACTAAATAGAAAAATATTGCCTCGACCATATTCTGTCAGTAGGTCGGAATATTTCCGCTTTGCATTAAAATCCAAATAAAAGAAATATTTGTAAAAGTATCCAAAAAGTTAAAACTGTTTTTAAAGGTGATAAAATAGGCTTTCGAATTTTTTTTTGAAATAATTATCATGTATTTTTTAAAATATAAAAATTTTAAATGCCAACTTATAAATGTTTTAAAAATGGCTCATCTTATGTTTTTTACTAAAACTTACCATCTTCGTTTCATCTTACGATTTTTTAACTAAAATTGCTGGTAATGAAAAAAAACACACACATACACACACACATATATTTTATTAGACAAATCGTTACTTCATTTGGATAGGGTTCTGACATTTTTTTTTAAATGACCTTTGAATGTCAAAGCATTTCTTTTGCCCATTGCTATACCCAAAATAATAATTATCACTATCAAAACTATAACTATCTGTATTGTATTTTTCTAGATGTATACATAAAAAATTCTAACATTAAGAAGCATTTTCAATAATAATTCATTTTACAAGGTTCTAACATCACTTACACTCTCTATTTTGTTTGTATCTGACAGTTGATCGCTTGATATGAGGCGCTTTATTGTTCATCACTTCGTTTGGATAGGGTTCTAAGTTCTAACTACGCCTTACCATTTTCTAAGGTTTCTAAGATTCCAAAGACAAATTTTCTTAAGATGAAGCCATACTAAATAATGCAAAATCATACACAATCATATGTTTTTATTTTGAAAATTTGATCGCTAAGAAGTATTATAGATGCTTCAATTAAATACTGGGTGTAGAACATACCTTGGCCCTTAAAAATATCGGTCATTTTTTTATAAGTCTTTTAATAAGCCTATAAAAAAATAAAGTATAAGGTCTAAAAAACACACTTTCAAGTCCAAACTCTTCTATTTATAAACCCCTTTTCGGATATGGTTTTATTGTATAATGTGGCAAAATCAGTTTATTTTATACTAATCGCAAAAAAAGTTGAAGTTACTGTCCACGCCACAGTCGCCATACCTCAGTCACGCCCCGAACGGAGCGAAAGATGGACGCGTGCTTCCGCGTCTGAATGGTATTTTATGTTGTGAGAGTGGATTGTTATGTGTTTGTAAAAATGACTGGCGAAGGACCTTGATTTTGTGTTACTACCACTGCTTGCAATAATAAAAATACATGTTGCATAGAAAGGAAATGACTCACCGGAAAAGGATAAGAACTTGTATGCTGGCAATGCAATCATTTGCTTCATCTCCCATCCAATAGGCACAATAGTCTAAAGCAATAGTCGTGAGTTGGTTTATTTTATAGTACACGGCGCAGTTATTTTGATAGCGGATTAACCGATAGCGGAAGCACAATGCTATATGTTGCGGCGGGAGTTATTTACAGACTGAGTAAGATTGGCGGGTAGGCAAATAGGGATGGGTAGGAAAAGGAACTTGCAACAATATTAATACCAATTCCAAGCAGTGACAGTATGTATGCGTGCTATGTAGGTGTGTGTATGTGTAGGTATGTGTATGGGCGTAACCATGCCCCCCGCCTGGAAGGGGATGAAAGAATCCACTTCCATAAACCAAAAGAGTGCCAATACGTTTTAATGCGCAAACAAAATTGTAACACGCGGTAGAATGTAATTAGTTATGTAAAGTTATGAAAATATTTATGTAAGTTATATAAATGCTTTTACCAAATGGTCAAATCGAACGATATAGCAAGAAGAAAAAAAAATAAAAAACACATTGAAACGTAAAAATATGATTTGAAAGGATTCAATAAATAAATACCAAAATACCATGGGGGGAGGAAATGGGTGCCAATACCAAATATGACATACCAGTCCTTGGTTTCGATTTGCAAGTCTGAGAGCGGATGTTCCTTATATTTTAGAAGAAATGGGAATGTGTATACTTTAATGACACACTACTGGCAACCAAAACCATATAATATTGTGCGAATGGAACAAAAGTGTGTTAGGAAGTGGCTTAGCGATTGTTTTAAAAACATTTAGAAAGATTGCTTGGTTTATTAGAATAATTTGACTGAATTAATAACACGTAGTGTTCGTGCATTCCGCATAATATGATTTTTTTTTAATAGGTAACGCAGTTCTTAATTTCCTTAAAGAAAATTCCCAAAGAAATTCTGTTACGATGAAATACTCGATACCTTGCCATTCCTGCAAACAAGACGTTGACAGTGCTCACAGTGCCACTGAGAGGGTCTACTTCCTCCGTGGTCACGTCCATTCAGTCTATTGAGAGTACTGAACTATCAGTGAATAGAAAACCACACCACTTCTACATACATATCACTTCCAAATACACACTATCTATGTGCTCACTTCACTACAATCTACAAACCTGCCCCGATGGTGGACACTGTAACGCTATCCGATAAGTTATAGAAGGAGGAGGCGGAAAATGGCGTAATTTTTATTTTTACATTAAGTCCACGCAGGAGAATATTTCTCCTGCAGGGAACATATTTTCTCTCAAGGCCTACGTCATCTTTAGGGATGCTATGTAGAGGGTATTTTAAAGGAAAGGATGGAGAGGAGTTCTGGAAAGGAAAGGGTAAAAGGGGTGGTACGAATCTGGGAAACGGTGTGCCCAGGAGTGACGGACGTATGAATCATTCCTCCCACTGCGGTGCAAGGCGATGGGTCGAGAGACTCTGGCTGAAGAGGTCACAGGGTCTTCGTCAACCGGCCTCTTCCGATCCGGCCCGCCACGCGGTTGGGGGGCAGATGCTTTCGCCGCGCCAAGACCTGAACAAACCTCACCCTCATGTACTCGAGCACCTCTGCCAAGTCACCAAATTTAGGCTACCATTTGGGGAGACCTATGACAGATTAAAAAATATCCTAAAAAATAAATTTCATATCAAATTTAAGAAAAATAGATCAAAACAAAATATTTCACCCTAAAAATCTCTAATCACATAAAACTTCTATAATAACTTTAATTTAAGGGTCTTTTGTTATTGTTTTTACTATTGATTAATCAATTATTATTATTAATAATAATCTATTTCATTTATTGTTTGATTTTATTCCTAAATTTCCTAAAAGTGGAATATTAACCCAATTTTATAAGAGAGATTACGTTCAAAAAGCCTTACTGACTGTAAGAAATGTTGGTGAACAAGGTTCCATTTGACGATGGAACCTTGTTCACCTGAACTTACTTGAAATCACTTCAATTGCGTAACAAGGTTCCAACTAACAAAACTTTTCCAGATTTCATATTTCTAACTTAAAAAGACCCTTCATAGCACCAAAAATCAATTAAGGACTTACAACTAACCGTATTGGCATACTCAAAAATCTATAAAGTTGAATAGGTGTCAAAATATAGTGATTCAAATCTTTGAAGCCCGTTTTCTCAGAATAGGGTCGGTGTCAGTTGGAACCTTGTTATTCCATAGGGTCGCTGTATATATAAGCGCGAAGTAATGTTTCAAAATAGATTTTAAAGTTGGAGTAACAAGGTTCCAACAGCAGTTGAAACCTTGTTCACCAAATTACAGTAAATAACTGATGCAGTTGGAACTTTTAACACATTCTATTTCGCTTAATATGCATTATTTGATGTTGGTGTTTATAGAAAAAATAAAGGTTAGTGCAGTAGAAACAATATCCCATCACTAACTCAAATCAGCCCAAATTGTTAGTTGGAACCTTGTTATTCCATAGGGTCGACATGTCTATGTTTTACGTATTAAATATACTTAAAAATCATACTGGGAGGCATAGTGGTCCAGTGCACCAGTAAGACATTTTGAAATATCTTGATAGTGACCCAGAAAATATCAACATTTTTGTTTATTTCACTACAAGGTTTTGTGCATTATAATTGATTTGGTGGTGTTTATAAGTAATCTGAATATTGTACTAGATAGAGAGTAGCTTTTACATAAATATAACTGCATATTCAACTCAAATTTAGATTTTTCAGAGATGTTTGATTAATCAACTAGATCAGGGTTTCCCAACCTTTATTTCGCCGAGCCTCCCCGAACCAAAAAATAATAATTTCTTGCCCCCCTTAATTAAGTTTCAACAAAAATAAGAAACACATTTTTTTTTAATATTAACTAAATTATTTATGTTAAATTCAAATAGGTACAATACCTACAGATACAATATATTTATTTATTTTGAATCTTTAATAGAAGAGTAGGTATACTTTTAATCATTTATTACTTTTACATTTACGTTTCTCAGTTTTCTTTTAATTATACATATTCGGATACGATTTTGATTTTCACGGCCAAAAATATTTTTGTTATTAGTTTTTGGGGTATTATGCCGTGTTGCGCTACCTTCTTCTTTAGCCAACGTTTCGGACAGCGTTGCAGTGTCCATCATAAGGGCAGATGTGTAATAGTTAGGGGTGATGTTTGTACTTATCTACTTGGGAGCGATACCGTGTCGCCAGCTCCACTCCTCTACGAGCTGGCGCTGCAATATACTTCAACATGTTTTTTTGCATTTAGCCTTGATGTAACCGTCAATTACCGGATACCAAGAACTATTGAGCTTAGCTCCGTCGCCTCTATTAATATTTATAGGATTTTTGTGAATTTCAATTGCCTCCGTAATCAGGCGTGCTCTGTGAGTTTTGGGTCTTCCCAGGACCTCGGGGACAAATCCAAAGTAATGGCCGGTTTCGACAAAGTGCTCGGCGAAATCAAATCGGCAATCGCCGATTTGATTTCGCCTCTAGGCCTTAAAGGCCCGCGCACACAGAGAGCGGTCAGAGTTCTGCGTTCTAGTGACCGTTGACCGCTCAAGAGTTCCAACGCACACAAGCGGCGTTCAAATTCTCGCGTTCTGGTATCGTTTGGGTCTTTGCACATGCAACATGTCACTAGAAAGTCCATCATCTGATGAAGAATTATTGCTCTTGTGGAGCCTAGCAGCTTCTAATAACAAAACAAAAAAACGACTTAAAAAAATGCACTAAAAAGTAAAAAAATAATTTCGTATTCTTCTACAACTTCATAATCAACTTACTTTTTCTAATCATCAATATGTAGGTACGATTGTTATTTTTGGAGTCGGTGTCAGTCAAGGTAGGTTTGTAACTACATACATAGTTTTAGGTGAGATGTGCTTGTGTCGCACGAGCGACTTGACGAGGCGATAGGCGAGAGCGGGGCCGCGGCATGAGGGGAGCTGTCAAGTGAACACGCCGGGCCGGGTACCTTTGCTGACACCGACTCCAAAAATAAAAATCATACCTACATATTGATGAGTAGAAAAAGTAAGTTGATTATGAAGTTGTAGAAGAATACGAAATTATTTTTTTACTTTTTAGTGCATTTTTTTAAGTCGTTTTTTTGTTTTGTTAAATTTTTTGTTTATTTTTTGATTTTTAGTGAATCTGAAGTACATTAACTAATTTGTCTGAAAATGGGTAGACCTACTAAACGAGCTGCTCATATGAGACGCACATAATTTGACCATAAATGTCATGGGCTCCCGGTAAATATAGCTGAATATTAAAAAAAAGTTTTTTTCCGAAATACGCATACAGTTCAATAATATTGACATTTATTCGGGGATTTTTTAAAAGACCGGTATAAACAACGTAATTTGACGTTTTGAAAATAAACAAAATTTTGATATTTAGAACGAATCGTCAAGAATATTTTATAAACGAAGTAGTCGTTACAATAATATTATAAACTGTAGAACATAATATATTTTATTTTGACAATAAAACTCAGCAAAGATGTACAGGCGAAAAAAGATCATTTTTAATAAAAAGCCGAAACCTAAAATTATACATGACCCGGGAAAGAGAGGATATTATTCGGAGATTGTCTCACAACTGAAAAGTTCAGAGAGATTATTCGATGACAATTTTCTGCCATGTGTTTCCAAACGAATAGGCCTGTTTTTGATGGTAAGTTACTTGCTAGAAACATTGTTTTATTTTATTTATTTTGGTCAACATCGGCGCTACAACCAGTGCCGTAAATAGGGCGGTGCCACCGGTGCCCAGGCACAGGGCGTAGACTCTGGGGGGCGCAAGAATGGCCAGACTAGGCAGGACTATTATTTTTTCGTTTTGCTCCTGATTGCTCTTGATAAGTTACCGGTCCCGCTGCGCCCCTAGTGCTCGATTCCAACACTTACGTACCTACATGCCAATATCATCAAAAGGTGCCTGTCGTATGAAAAGGTTATAAACGATTTCGCAATGAAGAAAGCGCGAAAAATAAATCTTTAAGAAAGTTTATGGCTTGCTTTAAATCTTTACTATCTGAACTTATTCATTTGTGGTCTCATTAATAAGCCATTACCTTACCACCGGTCTTTACTTTTTTGCGAGGCTGTCTGAAGTGGCGCGGGACTCGGTCACTTGTGTGAAGTGTCTCGAGTCCGAAGTGTGCGTGTGGGAGGCGCTATTTCCTCTTGCCAAATAGTAGATAAGTGGAATTTTTTATAATCAATCAGTAAATATTCCACTAACCGCCGCACATTTGGATCACAACAGATTTTGGAAATTACAGTATGTTTCAACTTAATTACTACAAAAAATAACTAATTACCTTTGGATAGATGGTAAAAGATGCAGACAAATTCCATTTTTATTCAATCAATGTTCAAAATTTTCCTTGTAAAACGATTCCTTTGCTGCCTATTTGTATTTTTTGTATGGATTGATATTGGAGTGAGTTTCGTTTCAATCTAAATACACGTGATTTACTTAGTTAACCCAAACTAATAACATATAAATAGTTTTTAGATTTTCACGGCCAAAAGTATTTTCGTTATTAATTATTTATATTTAATAATTCATGCTAACACTTTTGGCCATTGATATATATATACTACCTCAATGCTTTTGGCTGTAAAAATCTCAAATAGGTAGTATATTTTGAAAGAAATACTTTGTTTTAGTTATCTGACCTTATCAGGTTTTATATTATAGTGCGGGATTAGTGATATTCAATTGTTTTATACAGTCCAGAGTAGACTGATCTGCGGAAGAGTATTGGAGCAGAATGGGAAGGATGGGAAGGACTGAAGACTGGAGGCGAGGAATGGCAAAGGACCGAAGTCAGTGAAGAGCATTTGTGGAGGAAGCAAAATTCCACCGTGAGATGTAGCACTGGAATGATGACTGTATAATTTAATAAATTTAATGTTCTTTGGTTGTGTTTTTTTCAGGCTCGGAGTGGTAAGTTTACAGCCCAATTGGATAAGATGCCGAGTCCCCTAAAGCATAATGTTTTGCTGCCTTCTGGCAGATGGACTGTTCTCGATGACCAAAAAAGAACTGTACGTTTCATCTTATATATATATTTCTGGAAGTTTGTTTGTAACGATGTATGTATATTTGTTTCATTATTACGCATTATCTCGTCACTGGAATGAGAAGCGGAGACGAATTAAAGTCGCTAAAATGTGGTTTTTTAACTCTCGACAGGCCGAGATGCCAAACATAACATCCGTAACCAACTGAGTCGGCCGATGACCCCATGGAATTTTTTTTTATGGATGTTCAAACCATGGAGATCATTTTTTTTGTTACTTGTTCATTTTATTGTGCAGGTAATATTACCTATATTTGACAAAATATTTTTTCCTGCGATCAACGATTTTTTCACATTTTTTTTTAAACGGCATATTATGTATTAATAATTTGCGCAGGAATACCTAAAATGCTAAAAATATATTTCATGTATTTAAGTAGATATAAGAAGGATAGTAATTTAGGGGTCTACCTTCAGCCCCAGTTAGTTAACGATGTGATATACTTCATGATACCGCATGAAGCGAATGGTAGAAAAAGTCAGGATACCCGTGGAAGACATGTAAATCAAATAATTATTAGTTGCAAAATGAGGCATATGTGATGAACAAAGAAAGAGGTGTTCGGTGAATGTATGACGTGGAAGTGAATTGAATTTCTATATAAGGTTTAATTACATATATTATTTTTGTTCCAGCAATATCCCTTTGAGGTTTTTGTACCTAAAATCCAGTACTTGAGTGTAGTACCGCCAAAACAGATAACTCGCCTGGTTTTGATTGAGAAGTTGCGCAGACAGTTTCTGACATGTGACATTAAGGTAACAATAATTACTTTTATTTATTTACATGTAATCAAATTGGCTTTCACTTATTTAGATACCGTAATTGCTCATACAGTAAGAATGTGTAATAAAGTAGTATATTTTAATAATAATTATTGAAGACAATAATTAATGTTATATCTTATTATCCACTTGAGCGATAGCAAAAATATTTATATTTAAGAATATAAATATGCATTTTCAGGCTCTCCAAAAAATACCTCCATAAATTGCTGACTGTCGTTGGTAATGTTCGGAACAAACGTCAACGGTGAATACGCTTTTTTTTTTATAAAACTTTTAGATTCTTCTTAATTACCATAAAAGACAACTATTGCATTGGGGGAGGTTGAAAATGTTACATTTTTAATTTTATTTACGTAAATTGAAAATTTGCTTTCACACTGTCAAATCACTCTGTTTGCAGTTCGGAGCAAACGTCAACGGTTAATAGACACTTTTTTTTGATAAAACTTTTAAAATTAAGATAATATACACAAGCCCGCTACACAAATCCTGCTTTGCCAGACAAACCATTCAAAAACGTAGGCTGTTTTTTAACGTAAAGATAACATACACAATCCCGTTACATAACCGTTGACGTTTGTTCCGAATATTTACCCTGTGGTTTAACTTTTCATGCTCTAAAAGTTCCCATTATATATGAAAAATTGGTTTTCATCAAAGATATAGAAATACAAGAGATATTCCATGATGGCCGTCAGACCGTCGACGGACTACTGCCTAATGGGCATAGTTTGAATATCGGAAGAATTTGTTCATTTAGTTGATTTTTTTAAGGTGTGCAGTAGTATTGGTTAACAATATACTCGTAGTTTGAATACAGAAAGAATTCATACATTTATTTTAACGTTTGTTTAGTTTAGTCGTTAATTATTTATTAATTTAGTTTATTTGTTAATTGGTTAACAATATCCTATCTAGCTAATGTATCCGTTAATATTTCACCAGTTATCCCAAATTTTTATGTTAAATAAAAAAAAAAAAAAAAATTATGTTAGTTACTGAAATTGCCCTATCTTGAACTTATTTGCGCAATATTGTAAATGACTATTATACATACTATTATATCTCTACTTGTTATTAAGAAATGAAGACAATAAATCATTATTATTATTCAAAGTCAATTTTTTTTAGAGTAATGATTTAAAAGAATACTTTTTAACACTAGAAAGACCGGGTACTGCTCCATACCTATAAAGACCATGACCGTCATTTTGACGGCTGATCACTTTTTTCAAATTGGGAGGCGGATATGAGTACCGCTGCCCCGGGAACCATTTATTGGATAACCACCACCTCTGCCATAGGACACTCCAAGTGGTTCGCTACGTTTAATGAATTAGCAGGGGTGTCCGAGTTCGGTGGGTGAGGTTTGTCTGGGTCTAGGTGGTGAATACGTTAGCCCACCTACTGCTTAGCGGACCCGATTGGGAGACACTTGTTGAGGGAGACCTTATCTAGTCCTCTCCAGCAGGATATTTCTCGTCGTGTCACCTTGCAGCGCAGTGGGAGGGATGGATTTATTCGTCCGTCACTCCTGGATACATTTACGAATTTTTCCTATTCACCTCTCACACTTTTTTCCTTCCCAGAACTTCCTCTCCTTCCTTTCCCTAAAAACACAAATGCACACATAAATGCGCACAGTATCCCCAAAGATGACATAGGCCCTGAGGGTTTTTTCCTCGGGGCTTCCTGGAAAAAAACATGTGAGCCCAAAATAATTTTAGTACAGGCATGTGTTATGTATATCGAATTATTACGTTTTTTTATAAAATAGAATGCACCCGTGTTTCTTACAATTATCACACATGTCATTTCTTCGATTTATATTATATTTTTTTTATTAATTTGGCACTGTCATCTTTGAGAAGTTTTATTTTCCGGTTTCTTTTCTTTTTCGTTTACATTAGCTCCACAAAAAAGCCCTAAAGAAAATAATTCCCCTTAGGGCATTTGTTATCCTTTGGAATGCTGTTTGGAGAGCACCTATAGGGAAAGGAAGAAGAATAGGTTCTGGAAAGGAAATGAGGTACGAGGGGTGTGTAGGAATCTGGGGGTCAGTGTGTTCAAGAGTGGCGGACGTACGACTCTATCCCTACCACTGCGGTGCAAGGCAATATTCTGAAAGTCCTGCTGGCGAGGTCAAAAGATCATCCTCAACCGTTCTCTGCCGATCTGGCCTGCCACGCAGTTGTTTGGCAGACGCATCCACCGCCAAGATCCGGACAAACCTAACCCCATGAACCCGGGCACCTCTGCTAAGTCACAAAACATAGCAAACCTCTTGGGGTGACCTATGGCAGACGTGATGGTTATCCAATAAATGATTCTGTCAGTTCTTCTGAAGATAACGCAGCTTGATCAACTTGGGTTTTTGTATACTCTGTCCTTCTCCAAAAAGCCATTAAATAAATTTGGGCGAGAGATATATTTTTTTGATATTTTTGTAAATTATGTGACAGTAACCAATCAACGTACAGATCGAGTTCGAATGATACGCGATACCGAAAGAAGGAGACAGACATAATAGTATTGTCATAAACGAGGAGGAATGGGTAGAAAGAAAGGTAGGTAGTTAGAAAGTTGTAAACGAACTCGGCATTATGGCCCAAACCGTCACATTGACAACGGCGGTCTTTGTAGGTATAAGTCAATATATCTCGAAAAGTAATTAAGACACATACCTGTTTTTTTCAGCATAGTTGTTAAACCATAAATCATGAAATGACCCCCCCCCCCCCAAAATCACGTGTATTTTTTTTAGTACAAAGTATTTGAAATTTTCAGAATATTATCACGAAAAATAAATACACGTGATATCTCATTATACCCCCCCCCCCCCTTTCGAGCCTCACGTGGTTAATAGACGACCCCTAACATGAAAGGACCGTTTCATAAGTGTGGACGCAACGCGCGCACGAACCGAGCATGTACCTGCTCGCATCTGTTTTCGGCATGCGCGCGGTGAACATAGCTCAGTCAAAACAGATAACTCGTAGTTCTGCAGTTTAGACACAAACAACCTGTCCCACTGACGCTCCGTGCACACTGCGCGCCCCTTTGTGTTCGGTGAAAAAACCGACACTTGGCGGATTGTGGCGCGCACGACTTGAAATGCTCTGTTCGTGCATGTAGTGTGCACGGTTCGTGTGCGCTAGGCGTCCACACTATGGGAATTCTGTTACATTTCATGATACATTGAGACAATGTGGACGGCAAATTCTTTCATTGCGTGTTACATTGCATGTTACATTTCGTTAGTTATTTTTTCTTAATTTGTTTTCTATTGTTGTTTATTCTACTTAATCCGTCTTTAATATTTCATCTATAGGTACTGTATGTGAAACTTATATTTTTAATATCAAAATACCTATGTAAAATTGTAACTATTTTCTCATTATTAATTGTAAGTTCCTCCCGCCTAAAATAAGTTCTGCAACTCATCGGGATTACCCTAGCAAGAAATAAAAACAAAAAATATATTTTTTTTAAATGGTGGATAATTTGTTACAAGAAGGTTAATCTCAGGAAATTATATTTTATATCATTGTATGTTTTATGTTACCAGCAATTCCTTGAAGAGATTGGAATCTCCCCCATACAAATGTGCCCTGTTTCAACCTACAATTTTTCCAAGGAAGAAAGAATTGAACTCATGTACGAATATCCTCGCATAGACCTATTTTACTTTGACAATACTGAATTTGACCCCAGGTGAATAACTTTAAATATTTAGACAAAATATCTTTATTACAGATGAAAACCTCGAGAGTATTTTCTCTTGGGGTAAGAAATGAAAATCTAGCCTTCTTCAACGGAAGTAATCTTCCAAACAGGCCCTAACTGGTGTAACTCTAAGTGACCAGCTGGCTGGTGGGGGGGGGGGGGCTCCATCGTAGCCAGAGTTAAGTTAGCCTCAGAAACTGGGTGTACTGTACAGGCCCCGCAGATACTTGGGTATAGATAATGGGTACCGCTACTCCGGGAACCTTTATTAGATAACCAAAACCTCTGCCATAGGTCATCCCAAGTGGTTCGCTACTTTTGGTGACTTAGCAGGAGTGCCCGGGTTTAAGTAAGGTTTAGGTCGTGGAGGTGGATGACTAGGACACACTGAACCCCAGATTCCTACCCATCCCTTAAACCCTTTTCCTTCCCAGAACTCTCCTCTCCTTCCTTTTCTTAAAAAAACCCCTCCACACAGCATCCCCAAAGATGACATAGGCCCTGAGGGAAATTATTTTCCTTAAGGCCTCCTGTGTGGAGCTCATGTAAAAAAAAAAAACTGCTAACCCTGTACAAATCGCAAGTGCGCCCCACTGTTGAATTTGGCAGCCACGTCTGGTCTGGAGCCCCGAAATACCTAAAAACCCTCGACTGTGCAGAAATGGTCGGTCCGTTTGATAGATTCTCCTAACTTACTTAACAGAACGGATTGCAATTTTTAGAGCACAGGCGTCAGGTGGGAATGTTGTCCTTGCTCTACCGGCATTACAATGGAAGATGTTCCGAGGAACTAGCGTCATTGATCCCCTTGGTGCATAGTCGGGAAACACGTCAAACACGCGCCCAACATATGTACAGGTTGACATTTGTCACATGTTCAATAGCTCGGCTGTGGAACGATTTGCCAGCCTCTGTTTTTCTTCCCTCCCACAACTCTTCAAGACCCATATTCACTCCTTCCTCTCCTCAAAAAGACCCTCCACACAGAGTTTTCAAAGTTGGCAAAGATTTTCCCCTGAGGGAAATTATTTCCTTCGGGGCCTCCTGTGTGGAGTTAATGTAAAAACAAAAAAAATATACATATCTTTAAATATTTTGACAAACTTTCTATCATCTCTTGAGGCAGGTCCAGAGCTCAAACATCACATCAAAATTTTTTGTTTTCCATCTCCTCCATTTGTTTAATCACTAAACACGGTTGAAAGATTGATGCGAAGTTCACACGATCACAAACTATTTGGTTTGTGGTCTGCGATAAGGACGTGTCAACGCTTAAGCAACGAGCACTTGACGTTTGACATTTTTGGCGTTTATATCAATGTTAAAATGCATTCTGATGAAAAAGAGATGCATCAAGGAGAAAACACAGATATTTTGTATTTATTTATCAGGAAAGATTTCCGACTAATATCGATTATTGCGTGACCTAAAGTTACTATTAAGAATTTAAAGTGCGTAAATATTTACGTCAAGAGCAGAATAATTATAAATATTTGATATTGTATTATAATTTTATTATCAAATATTTTTATTATTATAAGTATTATATTTAGGTATAAGGTCAGTTGGGGCAATTGCGGCATATTTTTTGATTTTTTTGAACAGTCATCTTTACAGATCACTTGACTGCAACTCATTGGATTTTAAGTTGTTTTTTTTGTGAATAACTAATCAACAATAATTTGTTTTTCAGAAAATGTTTGCTTTAATTGACAAAAGCCTCTTGATTTCGTTAAAATGAAGTGAAAGTAAAAAATGGAAATTAGACGCATTTGCCCCTCTCTTGGCCCCTCTATGAGGTAAATGCGTCCAAGACGTATTTTTTTACCTAAATTTCAAATTCCAATAACAATGATTATTATCTTAATTGTTCATACATTTTTACTTCTGATCAAAATACAACAATATATTTCCAGATAAAGACAGCCGAAATATATATTTTTTAGAAATTACGGGGCAAATGCGTCAATTTAGTGAATGCCGCATTTACCCCTTCTACTAAACATTCATTGCCAACCATTTAGTTATAAGATAGATGGAATATAATATGTCGAGGGAACTTATCTTCTTTAAATATGTCTTTGTTCTAATTTGAGTTGTTTCAAACACTAGCGGTATATTAAAAACAGCGGTTAAAACCTTTGGTATTTAAAAAAATAAGTAGATAAGGTAAGCAGAAGGCCGTGGGTTCGAGTCCCATTGGCGGCAAGTATCTTTTCTCGGGAGATTTTTTCAATTTGCATTATTCTTCTCTTACAATTTGTACGCACCAGATTTAAATGTCCAGGTTAAATTTTCCCCACAGGAAAAACTAAACCCTTCCACACACTTCCCCAAATGATCATCTAGTCAATCCACGCTATGCAATTGCACTATATAAGTATTATAAATACAAAACAATACAAGAACAACATGTCAACCTACCAGAGACCAAATGGAAAAATAATTCTCCGACTCTAGATATTTTCATATCAGAGGGTTCGGCTGTGGGGAACTCCTAATTTGACCTATAAATCCTACTGATCCCTCAATATAAATATTTAAAAAATCTTTTGTAATCCTACATGTATTTAAAATGACTGATTTTTGCATTCTTTGACAAATCTAATATACCTAAATTTTGAATGGGAGAGCTAGGTATAATGCCAGTAGCCGAAATAAAAAAATGGTAATATTTTTACAGTCAGAGAATGTCAAATTCTTTTAATCTCATTTCCAAAATCTGTATATTTTATTATTTTTTCAGAAACATATTTTTTAATATTACAGGATTTGGAATAGCGACATCAATGATATAAGTTATTTTTTAATTTTGTCATGTAAAACTATATCAGGTCTATTATGACTAATTGTTCGGACTGTTAGTAAAGTTTTATCATATATATTTTATAAAATTCATTTTCTAAAAATGAATTTGGTTCATATTCATAACATATATTACGGAAGTCAATCAAGTTATGTTTAATTACCAAACTTTGGTGGATTATTTTTAAAACCTGAGTGCCTAAATGTATACTCGGACGGCGCTAATACAGAACATCCCGATATAATATGTTCTACAGTTTCCGGAAAAGCCAAACATTTTCTACATAAATCATCAATTTGATTTATATCTTTGATTATATGCTTCCTATATTTTTTAGTATTAATGACTCCATCTTGAATGGCAAGCATAAATCCTACTATTTCTGCGCTCAACTCTCCAATACTCAACCATTTGTTTGATGAAAGTTTGTCAACATGCGTTTGGTTGAGATAATTGAAGTGTTTTGCGTGAATAATTTTTAATTATTGTTATAATAATTAAAAAAATATATATTATTGTGTATGTACTATGCACTTTTTGGAGGCTTGATAGCCACTTAATGTACCATTACGGATATCTTCTATCGCTTTCTGCAATGTCTCTTCTGTATAAAGAGGATCATTTGTTTTTCTCTTGTAATTATGCACCATTTTGTGTAAGTTATACGTAGAAAATAGTCGAACCTGTAAACAAATTAATAGTTTTTTTTTTATGTCAACAAATGAACTTGACAATATTAAACAGGCAACCTAATGTTTGTTTGCTTAAAGAGGTATATTTCTTTATTATAAAGGTAGTAATCACTATTAATTACGAAAAGTGTATTATAATTTATAGAACTATGTATTATGCTTTACCTACATATATAAGTAAATAAATAATGAAATAATATGCACAATTGAAAAAATATACTATTTATGGTTGTCGATATCTGGAAACGGGGTAATTGCGTCTACTAGACGCATTTACCCCAAAAAAATAGGCGCATTTACCCCGGGTCACTAATAAACAATCGTATTTTTTCAGTTGTCATTTCTCCAAAATACGCAATGGTTTCTTTAAAGTAATTATTTTAAATGAAAACAGTATTACTTTTTCTTAACTCACCATAAATTCAAACTCCACACTCTAGTGATCACAGAGATATTCAAGAATATAGAACACCACAGAATTCGATAAGTCACTCGTTTTTCAGTCACTTTTTTTAAATGGCGAATTACTTCCAACCTGTCACCGAAAGCGTTGCCTGCAGACTTCTAAGTTATGACATAATATACAAGAAAACCACTAGATGGCATTAATTACATCTATTTTAAACATTAAACGAAGCAGGATGGATAGACGCAATAGCCCCATAGACGCATTTACCCCAGTTGACCTTAATAATATTTTAAATTCGTGATTATGCTCGCTCATTGCACATAACCACAAAAGGCCGTTCCGTTTATTCTCCATATACGACCGCATTGCGCGGCATCTATCAAAATATTAATTATTCCCCCCCCCGCCGGCCCCCGCCTGCCTTCCCGCTTCACCCGGGATGGAATGCTTAGGAAATGTTTTCCGTCGAACATGGGAAGCTCGAAACACAACAAAAGTTGACAATATTTATGATGTTGACGACAATCATTGAATGTTGTTATGGGACTGTCAAGGCAAATGTTGAAGCTACGGACCCGACTTTATGTTACCAACATAAGAGATGACGAAACAACTTCGCAAAAGCCTTTGACTCGGTAGATCCGCTTATTCTCCTAAATAATCTTCTATGTCTATTGTTTGCTGGGGTAGGCCAGCAAAAAGCTCCACCAATTACGACGCGGCACCCGGCACAGAAATGACACTTCGTGTCCAGCGATTCTGACACTGTCCTTTACAAATTCGTAGGGTCAAAGGGTCAAAATCGTAGATAAACATATTTTTCCCGCGCATGCGCAAGAACTGCGCACACTCCCGCGCTCCGGTAAATTATTAATATAAATTATTTGGAGTGACTAGGCGCATTGCAGGTTTCGCTATGGTAAAGGGCGATAATAGAGCAAGCGATTCTGACCGTGTTCTTCATACACTTTCTTTATACATAAGGGTCAAAATCGCGTGTAAAATCTCATGACACACCGGTGCACGAGCGGCAAACAAGGTGTTAAGTTATTTCTCAAATTGACAGCAATACGTAACTTATGGTATATTCCACTCTTCCAAATTCATTACAAATTCTGGAGTTCCACAGGGGTCAAATCTTGGATCCTTACTTTTCTCGCTATTTATCAACGACATTTACCATTGCGTAAAATTTTCTAAGTTTCTCTTATTCGCGGATGACATTAAACTATTCATTTTAATAAAATCTTTGGAAAATTGCTTGCACCTACAAAGTGATATAAATTCTATCGTCGAATGGAGTCACACCAATAAGTTAGGATTTAAGATTTAATATTAAGAAGTGCTCCATTATATGCTGCACCAAGGCAAACAAAACGATTTACTATAACTACAAAATGTCTTATTCATCTCTTCAGCACATTGTTATTTCGAGTGAACCACATTTGATACGCACCTAACATTTCACTTCCACATAGAAACGATATGCAGCAAAGCATTAAGAATGCTAGGATTTGTGCTAAGCAACTCCAGACATATTTGCAGCTCGGCCGCGATTCGTATGCTATACTGTAGTTTAGTATATATCCATCAGCCTTTTTGTCCGGCATGCTGGGTATTAATAGCCTCGCCGATAGAAGGAAAATTGCTTTGCTGACAACAGCATATAAACTTCTAAACAGTAACATCTGTATTCCCGATATAATACAAAAATTTGAGTTTTATGTCCCCGACAACTTCACAAGAGCGCGCAGACACAGAACTTTTGTTGTTCCGAGATGTAGTAACTTACCATTAGTAATGCCTCTCGGAAAAATGATTCTGTTACTAAATTACCTGTCCCCTGATATAGATATTTTTCAGCTAAATATTCATCAATTCAAAAACGCCATTATTACTTAACTTTTTCCACGCGATCGTAACAACAGTTGATACGGCAAAAAGCTATGCCTCACACGCGCCCGTATCAGCCCTTGTTACGCTAACTTCGGCTGCCGATATCACAGCGCTCCTATGTCACAGTTTTTTTTCCCGCTTGCTAGGACATTCATGTAACTATCACGATGCTGACATCTTCAGGCATATTTCGAAACTAAAATTGTATTTCGTAAGGAACATCTATAATCAAGTGAATGTGTCCTTGTGCCTTTGAGTGCCATAGTTCACAATTTAGTCGACAGATGGCACTAGTAGTAAATCGCAGTTTGCGCATGCGATTCAGATTGACCAAATTGGACAAGCATCGAAAACGTTTATTGTCGAGATCGCGCGTATTCTAAACGCTTGTTTGTGTTGTGAAACTATGATTTTGACTTTATTATATGACAAAATCTATTCGTTTCGTGTTATTTTTAAGTGTTGACTTTTAGAACTTGTTTTTACGAATTAATAATAATAAGTGATTGAGGTACCACTTGTGTCTATCAACGCAGTGTCCTGAGTACAAGCACGCGGATAAATGGCGCCGCCTTTAAGATAACATGGGTATATTTTTTGTATGGAATTAAATGTTTTTGTTTTTATAAACATCTAGGAGTGTTTACAGACGACGATTTGGTTTCAAATTGTAGATAATAATCTCATCTGTTTATATAGTATGATAAATCATACCATAATATGCTGTAATTTGACATAAAATTGGATGGATAGGTATTTGACATATGACATATACATGTACCGCGTATGGGTATTGAAAAAACGGAGTAGTTCAACGCAGGGAAAAGGTTAATAAAATAAAATGTATGTTTAGTATTGGTTATATATGTAACTGTTAATGTGCGTTTAAATAAAATAAATAAAAATTATTATTCAAAACCTGGATATTCAAAATTTATTCTAAATATTCTAAATCTATGTGACTGATGTGAGTGCATTTCACTGAGTTGTTCCTGGCTGCAGCAGCTCCTAGGTTGATTGCCATGGTGATATGATAGCGAACCCTGATAGGTATATTCTCTCTTGTCTGGTAGATAGACTGTCTGACACCCAGTGGCGGATTTGCAGTCTTGGCCGCCCTAGGCCCCAGGCCATGAATTAAGTACAAGCCGCCCCTTTCTTATCCGGCCATTACACATATCAGTATTCGCTTCAGTATTTACTGATGCGAATTACTGACGACAACCGTCAGTATTTGTGAGCCATTACACGTGTCAGTATACTGTCGTCAGTATCGTTGCAAAACCTTGCGGAACAGACGCTTTTAAAGTGATGAATCCGAAAAGAAAAGCCTATGTTGCTATAATTTTGGCGTTTGGTGAAAAGAAACGAGTGAAGAACTGGCATCTCAAAAAAGAAAAATTCTCACACTTGAATTTAATGGATGAAATTTTGCTGACTGATCCACACGACTATAAAAATTATTTTAGGATGAACCATGATAATTTCAACAAATTGCTAGATATGGTTATTCCATATATTTTGAAACAAAATACAGCCACGAGAGCCTCGATCAAGCCAAGAGAAAAATTAGCTGTAACTTTACGATTTTGGGATATACACTTCATCGAGTCCGGCTCCGGATCTTTTGGAATATATGATTTTTTGAGTTAACCTATAATTGCATCGCAACGTATTTATTTTTTTTCGTACATCTTCCCTCATAATATTTAATAATAATAATAATGTTTATTCCAGGATGTGGGGAGGATAGTGCAATCCCACACGTCCCATTACACATGTGGGATTGGGGATCTGGGATAAAGTTGTACATATTTACACAACAGATAAAGTAAAAAAAGTAAATAGAAAAGAAAAGAAAAAAATAAATAAAATAAATAAATAAATAAAAAAACATAAGCGATAATAGAAATAAAATAGATAATCAATTATAATTAGGACGTGGTCTGGAGTGAGCTCGGGCCCAGCGCTCGCTCAGGAGTGGCGCTTGGTGCTGGAAGGCTGCGATCACCACTGTGTTATCGGAAGCCATTAGCCGCATCCTGGCTCCAGTGACCCGGTGTCTCATCAGACCGACGAATCCGTGTAGTCCATTTGAATTTACGCTGACCATTATTCCCTTCAATTCTTCCAATACAATTTGGGAGGCGCGATTGGGTACCCCCGCCCCGGGAACCTTTATTGGATAACCAACACCTCTGCCATAGGTCACCAAAAGTGGTTGGCTACGTTTGGTGATTTAGCAGGGGTGCTCGGGTTCATGGGGTGAGGTTTGTCTAGATCTTGGAGGCGGATGACCAAGACACACTGAACTCCAGATTCCTACCCACCCCTTAAACCCTTTTCCTTCCAAGAACTCTCCTCTCCTTCCTTTCATTAAAAAAACCCTCCATACAGCATCCCCAAAGATGACATAGGCCCTGAGGGAAATTATTTTCCTCAGGGCCTCCTGTGTGGAGCTTATGTAATAAAAAAAATAAAAAATGGCTCTATTCCTCTTTACAGTATTTTTCTAGTCCTTGTGATGCTTATTCCATAGTATATCACGCATCTCATAAGCTTCGATGAATGTAGCTAGGACGTTTCGCGGCGGAGCTGGAGATGCGACATCGCTGTCCGACATAGCTACAGGCGATAAGACAGCACCATCCTCCATGGCGCACAAGAAATACTGACGTACTGATGCGGCAAGCGGCGAGCCCGTACACGCATCAGTACAGCATCAGTATCCCCACCACTTTTCGGCCACGCCCCAATACTGATGAGGCCGATCCAAATATCTAGATGCGCGTCAGTAATTTTGTCGATGCGTCAGTATTAGCCATTACACGCCATTACACGAATACTTATGCGTGTAATGGGGGGATTAGTACCCATCATATAGAATACATAATGAATTTACGTTATTGCCAACTTTTATCAAAATCGATTTAGAAATTTAGTTGACAATAATAGCTGCTAGTTTGTAATATTTTCTAAGGTTTCAAGGATAATTGCACATTTAAACAAAGCATTAAAACTGTTTTAGGTTTTATTTATTTAACTAGTTTTAACTACAGGTTTATTCTCTTACAATATATAATAAGTGTTTCACAATGTGTTACAAAACTCGTCTGCACTTAAGTGTAGCAAAATCATTAATTAACTCTTCGCTATCCTATTTCCTTAAAAATCTGCTTCTATGTTAAGCAAAGCAAGATCGTTTAACCTTTGCTCCGTCATTGGTGTGCGTAAATAAATTTTAACGTGTTGCAACTAAGAAAACGATTGTTCTGCAGAACAGTTACTGGCGGTACACACACACAAACGAAAAGCAATATCCACATTTGGATAAATGGTGTGATGACCTTCAGTTCGTTACCATTTCACTGTTTCGATCCTCATTTTTCACACTGCAGTGAGCACGAAAATGGACATTCTTCTGAAAAATTGTCTTCTAAGTCAGTAGAATAAACCATTTGCAATGCTTTAACCTTTTCTTCCACTTCAGATGCGCTTAGTTTCGTCAAGTTAGTAATTCTTTTTTATTTTTATTTCTTGTTATCATCAGTGACGTTTTTGTCATGATTGGCCGCCCTTAATATCTGGCCGCCCTAGGCCCGGGCCTACTTAGGCCATAGGGTAAACTGCCACTGCTGACACATGTACTATAATGTACATTATCATCACTGGCGCTAAAATCTTTTGTTGCCTGTTGGCCTCTAGGTAATGCCTCTAAGTCTACTGATCTCTGTCCATCTTTGCTACAAGTCCTGTACTTCCCAGCGTAACCCTTTTTTTGAAGTGTTCAGGAGTTGCTTGACAAATTTTTTATTTTTTATTTGTACAGAGAGATTTCCAAGAATCTATATACATAAAAATGAATCCCTATTTCCCTTGGTCACGCCATAACTTCAGAAAGACTACCTATTTCATTCATCTTTTTTTTAAAAGCTTTCTAACACTTTGTAGAAAGTTCTTACGGAAAGAAAAATTAAGAAAATTTAATAATTTCAGAAAACATAATCAATATTTTAACTTCGCATGTTTGACAGTTCGCGTGTTAAATGAAATTGAATTTAGCAAGCAGCTGTTTTTTTTTTGTATTAAACGAATTGTTTATGGATTTTTTAAATTATAGATATTTTAAATAGGTACCTATGTCAGGTAACAAATTTGATTGATTGTTCTTATAATATTCAAAAATGAATACATATTTGTAATATATGAAAAATGAAAATTGGAAACAATTATTACAAGCAATAATTGTCAGCCTGAAACACTCATTTGCATTGAAAAATCTTCCGAGAAAAGATACTTGCCGCCAACGGGACTTGAACCCGTGTCCTTCCGATTGCCGGTCGAATGCTCTGACCACTGAGCTATGGCGGCTTATCAAATACCCGCCAAATAATTCAATATATACTAGTGTTTCATTCAACAATTACTGCTTGTTATATTTTTTCCACCTGAAAACAACCAACTTTATTTTTGCAAGGAAGACATTGTTAGTGTTAAATCCCTCGCTAGGTGGCGTCGAGACAAATTATGTCTGCATTTATTGGGGAAATACTTAAACTTGTTAAATATTAATTATTATTTTTTAATTTATAAACTAACGTTTAGACAAGATTTTTATGCATAGCACAAAGGGTAACAATTATTACAAGCAATAATTGTCAGCCTGAAACACTCATTTACATTGAGTGTTTCAGGCTGACAATTATTGCTTGTAATAATTGTTACCCTTTGTGCTATGCATAAAAATCTTGTCTAAACGTTAGTTTATAAATTAAAAAATAATAATTAATATTTAACAAGTTTAAGTATTTCCCCAATAAATGCAGACATAATTTGTCTCGACGCCACCTAGCGAGGGATTTAACACTAACAATGTCTTCCTTGCAAAAATAAAGTTGGTTGTTTTCAGGTGGAAAAAATATAACAAGCAGTAATTGTTGAATGAAACACTAGTATATATTGAATTATTTGGAGGGTATTTGATATGCCGCCATAGCTCAGTGGTCAGAGCATTCGACCGGCAATCGGAAGGACACGGGTTCAAGTCCCGTTGGCGGCAAGTATCTTTTCTCGGAAGATTTTTCAATGTAAATGAGTGTTTCAGGCTGACAATTATTGCTTGTAATAATTGTTACCCTTTGTGCTATGCATAAAAATCTTGTCTAGACGTTAGTTTATAAATTAAAAAATAATAATTAATATTTAACAAGTTTAAGTATTTCCCCAATAAATGCAGACATAATTTGTCTCGACGCCACCTAGCGAGGGATTTAACACTAACAATGTCTTCCTTGCAAAAATAAAGTTGGTTGTTTTCAGGTGGAAAAAATATAACAAGCAGTAATTGTTGAATGAAACACTAGTATATATTGAATTATTTGGCGGGTATTTGATAAGCCGCCATAGCTCAGTGGTCAGAGCATTCGACCGGCAATCGGAAGGACACGGGTTCAAGTCCCGTTGGCGGCAAGTATCTTTTCTCGGAAGATTTTTCAATGTAAATGAGTGTTTCAGGCTGACAATTATTGCTTGTAATAATTGTTACCCTTTGTGCTATGCATAAAAATCTTGTCTAAACGTTAGTTTATAAATTAAAAAATAATAATTAATATTTAACAAGTTTAAGTATTTCCCCAATAAATGCAGACATAATTTGTCTCGACGCCACCTAGCGAGGGATTTAACACTAACAATGTCTTCCTTGCAAAAATAAAGTTGGTTGTTTTCAGGTGGAAAAAATATAACAAGCAGTAATTGTTGAATGAAACACTAGTATATATTGAATTATTTGGCGGGTATTTGATAAGCCGCCATAGCTCAGTGGTCAGAGCATTCGACCGGCAATCGGAAGGACACGGGTTCAAGTCCCGTTGGCGGCAAGTATCTTTTCTCGGAAGATTTTTCAATGTAAATGAGTGTTTCAGGCTGACAATTATTGCTTGTAATAATTGTTACCCTTTGTGCTATGCATAAAAATCTTGTCTAGACGTTAGTTTATAAATTAAAAAATAATAATTAATATTTAACAAGTTTAAGTATTTCCCCAATAAATGCAGACATAATTTGTCTCGACGCCACCTAGCGAGGGATTTAACACTAACAATGTCTTCCTTGCAAAAATAAAGTTGGTTGTTTTCAGGTGGAAAAAATATAACAAGCAGTAATTGTTGAATGAAACACTAGTATATATTGAATTATTTGGCGGGTATTTGATAAGCCGCCATAGCTCAGTGGTCAGAGCATTCGACCGGCAATCGGAAGGACACGGGTTCAAGTCCCGTTGGCGGCAAGTATCTTTTCTCGGAAGATTTTTCAATGTAAATGAGTGTTTCAGGCTGACAATTATTGCTTGTAATAATTGTTACCCTTTGTGCTATGCATAAAAATCTTGTCTAAACGTTAGTTTATAAATTAAAAAATAATAATTAATATTTAACAAGTTTAAGTATTTCCCCAATAAATGCAGACATAATTTGTCTCGACTCCACCTAGCGAGGGATTTAACACTAACAATGTCTTCCTTGCAAAAATAAAGTTGGTTGTTTTCAGGTGGAAAAAATATAACAAGCAGTAATTGTTGAATGAAACACTAGTATATATTGAATTATTTGGCGGGTATTTGATAAGCCGCCATAGCTCAGTGGTCAGAGCATTCGACCGGCAATCGGAAGGACACGGGTTCAAGTCCCGTTGGCGGCAAGTATCTTTTCTCGGAAGATTTTTCAATGTAAATGAGTGTTTCAGGCTGACAATTATTGCTTGTAATAATTGTTACCCTTTGTGCTATGCATAAAAATCTTGTCTAAACGTTAGTTTATAAATTAAAAAATAATAATGAAAATTGGAATAAAAAAATTGTAATAGGTGGCACGCGAGCTGTTAGAAAACTGAATGTACTGGGAGTGAATATATCGAACGCGGAAGGGGTTTTGCGAGACGGGGGAGCAGGAGAGGGTGGGCGGGGAAGGTGGAAGGGGAATGCGGGAGGGTAGGGGATGCGGGAGGGGGAACGGAAACACACGGGAAAGGATAAACAGGGAGAAACAATTTATTTATTTGAATGTGGCATTGCAATGCATGCTGGGAACCAGCTAGTTATATACAAACACATTAACTTCTTACAGTGTTTTCAAGTCAAATAATACACCCTCATATCTCCATTTATTCCACATTTTTAGGTTATATTAAAAAAAAATGTTTTAAATGTTATATTTATAAACCAAGTCCAGTCAGTGGCTGAGTTGGCATTGCGTTTGGGTCACCCAGGCGATTCCTCGGCTGGCTACATCCTCCATCACGATACAAGCTTACTGTGGTGGTTTTTTATTCGTAACCAGAAATATTTATCTTTCTGTTTTAAAAAAAAAGAACTTCTCTATGTGAGTTACTGAAATGGCCCTAATTTGTACTTATTTGAGGCAATATTGAATATGTATTACTATTTCTATATGTACCCCCCATACACACACGCTCTGCTTATTTATGGGGTACATCAAATACATATATTGTGTAATTAATTATTGTATAAAATTTATTGTGATTTATGTATCTTTTTGTAAATTTAAAAAAAAAAAAAATGTTATCTATGGTCACAGAAATTAAGAAATTAAATTTCTAATATCTAAACAGCTGTTCCAATTTTAAATGACATCAATATGCAGACCACACGACATAAAATATTATGTAGAATATTCCATGAGGGGAATATTTGTGACATCTTTTGGTATTCGATAGAAGCTTAGTCAAGCTAGCGACTAAACATATTTGTTTTGTAACACCGAATCGGATCTTGACAGTTTTATTTTGCTTCACCAATAGTATGGCTAGAATTAAAACTTAGCTGATGTAAGCGATAGCTACCCAAATTTATTTACCAAAGCTATCGCTTGAGTGGTTATTAACTAGTGTGGTTTTAGAACGCCAGAAGAATGGTTGGCCTTGGGAGACGTTGATGACTTCAGATGGCCCTTGCCCGCAATGGCCTTTCTGCCGCAAACCAAGATGGTGGGCGACCAACAGGTGGAAATATACGACTGGGCTGTTGTGTCTGTTACGGCCTATAATGAAAAGGTAACCTTTTATTTTACATTCCTTCTTTTCTCGTAGAGTCAAAAGGTTCAAGAGTGCGGGAACTATAAATATACATATTATACTGTATACCAAATGGCACTGCGCCTTTCGAGTTGCAACTATTAATTTTACCATTTTTTTTTTTTTTTTTTTTTTATATTATAATATTTAATCGAGGCTTCTGACTCGCATACTGCTGTCATTTTTTGCCTCATCTGTTTTATTTATTTTAAGGTTTCATTTTTTTTTTTTTTTTTTTTTTTTTTAAATATATCCTATATATTAATGTTGCAATATTAATATATGTATGTATCTTTATAAAACAATGTATCATATATTTTCCATGTTGCACCATCTAATGAATTTCATGAGTCTTGAAATGGCATAGTAGTCGGTTGAAGCTATCAAATTATGAATTTCCGATGGGTTTGAGGTCATCAATATTGTTACTCTCTGTTGTTCAAATTTAATGCACTTTGTGAGAGTGTGTTCAATGTCTTCAAATTCTTCACATATAGAGCACATTGGAGAATCAGAGAGGCCTAACAGACACAATACTCTTCCCATTAGTGCATGTCCGGATCTTAATCTAAAAATGACTCTCATTTCTGATCTCTTCAGATTGGTTTCAGTGAACCATGGTGTTTTAAAGGGTTCTTTTTGAAGCTTTCTATACCATACGCCCTTATTGGCAGATAAATTTTCAAAATGCTCATTCCACATATTATTACATAGTAAATGTATTTTTTGGGAGTAATCTTCGTTATCTGGCGTCCAGTCATACTCGTGACCTTTCACCCCTGCTTCGTCTGCCAACAAATCCGCCTCTTCATTTCCATGTATCCCTACGTGAGATGGAATCCATTGTAAACGTATGTCAATGTCTTTCTGATGTAACTTCATTAAGTGCTCTACAATATTATATGCTATTTTTCTGCAGGCAACTCCTTTCGAAACACTCTTTATATGTTGAAGCGCACTTTTGGAATCACTTAATATAAGAATTTTATTCCAGTTGTTTCCATCTGCATACTTCACCGCTTCTTTGATTGCTATCAATTCTGCATTCATAATAGGGCAGTCTTTGTTCAATTTTATTTGACGAGTGAAGTTGTTTTGCATTGATATGAAGGCAGCTCCAACTTGTTCAACTTTTTTCGATCCATCGGTATATATCTGTTTAAAGCCTGAGTATTTGTTAATTATCATACCATTTACGACGTTACTAATTTCACTCAATGAGAGTTGTCTTTTGGGGTAATTGAAATTGTCAATCTCAACTGAAACACATTCCAAATCGATTGCTCCTACCCAGGTTTCTAGAGAGTACATATCTAGACATTTATTTGAATTTGTTTTCCAATACATTGTTTCTGTACAAGTTTGAACCATCAAAGGTAATTTTTTATTATTCCAGTACTTGTTTTGGGTCAAGGATTTTAGTTTGAGGACCTCTGAAACCAGTGGATTATTTTCAGTTGATACAGCTCTAAGCCAAAATCTTGCTGCCAGTTTCCAAGCTCTTATGTGTAACGGGGGGGCACTCATTTCACTTTGTAAAACATGCACAGGAGTTGAGTTCAAGAAGCCTCCACATATTCTTAAAGCTCGCGATTGGATTCTCTCTAACTTTTCAATGTTGCTTTTGGTAGAGTTATGGAAAAGTATACTACCATAGTCTAATCGACTTCTTATGAGAGATGTGTACAATCTTCTCATATGAAGTGGGTGAATTCCCCAACTTTTACCTGACAAGACTTTCAAAATATTCATCGGCTGATTCAATTTTAGACAGGTGTTACTTATATGCTTATTCCAAGCGAGTCTATAATCCAACCACACACCAAGAAACTTATGGTTGTCTACTCTTTCTATAAGTACATCATTTATTTTAATATTCAGAACATTTCGTCTCTTTCCTCTTGCGAATATACATATTTTCGTCTTATGTTCTGATATTTCGAGTCCTTTTATTTTAAGAGCATTCTGTAGTTCTAACAACGCTTTTTGTATAACATCTTCACATGTTTTTACTTTCGAACTTGAAAAATATATACCAAAATCATCAATGTATTATACTATGTAATATGTCAAAAGTAAAAATGGATGGTCTATCGAAGATACCATCTCAGTTTGCAACTGTTCTCGAATGCAGCTTTTCTCACCAATGCAAAGATGGCTGCCTATATCAGAGAAATTAAGAAAAAATAATATTAATAATTTTCGATAAGAAATATGGGATTGATAAAAATGACAGTTGTACTCGTATTTAAAAAGGTTTCGGTAGCACCATTATTACTCCCAGATAGATTAGATGTTGCGAGTTTGTGTCTTCCATTTCATATCAGTTGAAAGTTATTGTCACTGTTTCAGTAATCAAACAGTATTAATAGCCTTGTATCTGCATGGTTGAATTCCAGAACCCGACTTCCATTGTATGTCCGACTCCACGCCTTATACGCCGCTCTACAAATAACATCTGTGTTTGTGAAATTTCAAGCAAAGCTACCGTTGTAATTCGGTTTTTAATCCAATAATCTGCCAACAGATGTCGCTACTTCCGTCAGCAGCTCGCTTATGGACGTTTATTCCCTAGGTATAAGTACTAGGATTTATAGGCAGCTATATGCAATATATATCACATATTACGGCGTCGTTGCGTGTCTCGGTTACATTGTCTCGGTGACTAGCTGTCACTGGATCACAGTGGATCCGAGGAACTGGCTATTTTTGGAACCAGTTCCTATCAGATATATAAAATGGTCACCGACACTCAAACTGGGTGAAGCCTAACTGAAAGCCGCCCGGCAGGGCCTAGCAGCAAAAACCTGCAGAGCGGGTTTTTAACTACTAGTTAATATTATTATGGATTGCTTTATTTGAAAAACAATTTTTTTAGACCAGAAATTGGAAGGTATCGGCCCTCTATGGCACCATGGAAGACTATGAGATACCCCGGATACGTTTGCTGTTCAAAGCAGAAGATCCAAGAAACTTTGCTAACAGAGTACAGGCGGCAGTCAAACTAAGACGGGAAGTGGAAAACGATATAAAGTGGGTGATTTACATATTTTTCATCTCATATTAATTCTTGTCAACTTAAGCCACTCGGGCGTTTATAAAATTAGTTGCAACGATTGTTCAGCATTCTATATTGGACAAACGTCACGCAATGTGGAAACTAGAGTAAAAGAGCACATAAGGTGCCTAACCAGTTCAGGGTTTTCAAAATTCGCAGAACACCTAATTAATAAAGATCATACCTTTAACCGGGATACGGGTATTAAAGTCCTACACAAAAATGGGATAGGCTTAAGGTTAAATAACTTAGAATCTTTAGAAATAAAAAAAATCAGTTAATACAAAGGCTGAAATCATTAATAATCAACTTAATTTAACATTCAGCCCTATTATAAGTATGTTTCCCGTTATCCCAATCGCTCCTCCCTCACTTCCCTCCCACAACTGACGCACTGTTCCGCTCTAATTTACTGTCTCTTTCTTTTACATTTTGTATATATATATGTATATTTCCCTGTATTTGTCAGTATTTTATATTCAGTCCTGATGATGGTACGGAGGTACCGAAACCGGTAGATGGAAGAAATAATAAAGTGACGTAAACAAAGTGTTTTCTTTTTATTTATTTAAAATGTCAAGTCACAATGTGTTTGCTTCTTTTGAAAAAAATATTTTATTTTCGTTCTTATTATTGTAATTACTTGCATTATATTATTACTTTTTCCTCGTTACTTCTTTTATTTTCAGAAGGTTTCTTCAACTGGTTACAACTCTTATTTTTCTTTTACTAACACTTTTATCTCTATTTTTATGTTACCTATTTCAGAAGAATTATTCCGTAGACTGCTACTTCTATTTCTTTTGTATTATGTTAATGTACGTACTTGCATACTGCTTACTAACCCCATATGCATGGACATTGGGGGTCTAGGGTCGTTAAAATAAATGTAGCTTTGTTCAATAAAAATAGAGTCTTGACGTGTGCAGTGAAGGAGGAAACCATGTTTCCTTATAATGTCGTTGGAAAAGTGGTGGGGTCCCCTCCAATGTTCACGTGTGAAATTAATATAATACGGTCTGCTCCTAAGGAGACCATTACCTCCTTACCTAGACCTGACACCAATGGCTAGGGCTAACCATCCGCTGACACAGCTAACATCATCCACGCCTCCGCTGCAGAGTTTCCTGTGGGCCTGACTGATCAAAGAAACCCTGGCTTGCTTAGAGATCTGTGGCGTATAGTAATGTTGTATACTGAATTGAAACAGCCCAAAATGTGCCGTACATCGTTGTTCTGGTGATGTCCAAATAATTTTTGACTTAAAGTGAAAGCGATCGGATACGCCACTAACCTCTAACTTTCCTGTACCCCCTTCGCCTATTTGTCTTCTATTATTTCTATCATGCAGGATGACATTGAAATGATACCCCAGCTCCGTCCAATGGGAGTCTGTGTGGTGTTACATTAAAATAGAGTTTTGTCTATTTTCAGATACTATTTGTACATTGATTTCACCCTGTTGAATGGCCTCTACACTGTCCCAACATATATCTACACAAGGATACTTAAGCAAGTGTCTCATCTTGGTTTACCAAGAGAAGTCGATCCAGAATCATTGGCTTTACTTAGGAAAGAGGTAAGGTTATCACTGGACTACTTACAGTTTACAAAATTGGTACTAAATAAAATACAGGTAGATTTTTTTATGACACTGTTATAATAATTGTTACTATGTCTGCAAAAGTAGAAAATAGAAAAAAGGGGAGATGTATATAGATGTCACCAATCTACAATCAAACTGCACAGACTAACAAATCGGCGAAGCCAATGAAAGTTATGCATTTGGTGTGTAGATAGAAACAAAGTCAGAGTGCCCCTGGGCGTAGATGCGATTTGCGGTAGTAAGGGTGCTGTATGTTGGTCCATCTCCCTTGGTTCCATTATCTACTTGTCTGCAGTTAATTAAATACTTAATCTTTTTGTTTTAGATCAAACTGAGTTACAAAAAAGTGGATGCAGACTTGAACTTTCAACGTAACATCAACAAACACCCTCAAAAGTTCAGATTTGTTCAAATCCCTCGGCCTAATTGGCGCAATCCTACTCCTGAAAATGGTGTGAACTTTTAACCATCCCCTTTTTTTTCACCATTTTACTTCTCAAAGCAAAATATTTTACATAATAAATCAATAAAAAATAGAAGATTACTTGTTTACCTGTGTAGGTGAAAGCTTGTTTCTAAGTCAAATAAGAACACCATTGAATTACTTACAAGTTTATTTACAATGAACATAGACATTTATATTCATATTTAATATTTTATGAGAAGGTGGGGTAACGAATACGGTAGCACTTCGCGAGATGTTAAATTGACGACAATCAGAATGAATCGATTTCAACCGGCTCGACCTTTGTGCTGAAGATGAGAGGTCATTATCAGCTATTGGTGGACGAGCTGCCCAGTAGTGTTGTGAGGATGCTGCAGTGTTCGCTTGCCACGCCTGCTTCTGAGAACTACCCATTCAGCATGTTCTCCCTGCAATTATGAGAACTTCCCATTCAGAATGTTTTCCCTGCAATTATAAGAACTTCCCATTCAGCATGTTTTCCCTGTTATTACGAAAACTTCCCTTTCAGCATGTTTTCCCTGTTATTATGAAAACTTCCCTTTCAGCATGCTTTCCCTGTTATTACGAAAACTTCCCTTTCAGCTTGTTTTCCCTGTAATATTATAGGATCCCTTTCAGCATGTTTTCCCTGTTATTATGAAAACTTCCCTTTCAGCATGTTTTCCCTGTTATGAAAACTTCCCTTTCAGGGTGTTTTCCCTGTAATAATTATAGGATCCCTTTCAGCATGTTTTCCCTGTTACTATGAAAACTTCCCTTTCAGCTTGTTTTCCCTGTAATAATTATAGGATCCCTTTCAGCATGTTTTCCCTGTTATATGAAAACTTCCCTTTCAGCATGTTTTCCCTGTTATTATGAAAGCTTCCCTTTCAGCTTGTTTTCCCTGTAATAATTATAGGATCCCTTTCAGCATGTTTTCCCTGTTATTATGAAAACTTCCCTTTCAGCTTGTTTTCCCTGTAATAATTATAGGATCCCTTTCAGCATGTTTTCCCTGTTATTATGAAAACTTCCCTTTCAGCTTGTTTTCCCTGTGATAATTATAGGATCCCCTTCAGCATGTTTTCCCTGTTACTATGAAAACTTCCCTTTCAGCTTGTTTTCCCTGTAATAATTATAGGATCCCTTTCAGCATGTTTTCCCTGTTATATGAAAACTTCCCTTTCAGCATGTTTTCCCTGTTATTATGAAAACTTCCCTTTCAGCTTGTTTTCCCTGTAATAATTATAGGATCCCTTTCAGCATGTTTTTCCTGTTATTATGAAAAACTTACCTTTCAGCTTGTTTTCCCTGTAATAAATTTTAAGATCCCTTTCAGCATGTTTTCCCTGTAATTACGAGAAGTTCCCGGAAGCTAAGAAGTTGTTTGAGTTGTTCTACCTATACTCTGTGTCTAACGCCTCGTCAGCAATGCTGTTGGTCCAAGCGGAGTGCCTCATAGTGGAAGGACTGTCCTTCTTCACAGCCAACTACGGCAGGAACGTGGGCTTAGATGAGTTTGATAGGGCGCAGCAAAATGTCATTGATATAGTAAGTTTTAGCCAATCGAGGAAAAGAGCAAAGAGCCAATCGAGCCTATACAAAAATATTGCCTATACAATGAACTTTTTCGACACAAAGTAAATCAGTATAAATCACAAAGTACATTTGTGCACAATGCAAATTAAAGGAAAAACTCATTTGTGTTAGTGTCGGAAAAGGCCGTGCCATCATTGCCATCTTTTGGTACCTCTATTAATTAGTACAACTTTAATAATGAAATAATTATCATATTATGTTAGGCTTTCTTTCTCTTAGTGAAAACTTTCCACATTTGTGGTAATATTTTTAAATATAATAATCTTTTAGTTGGTCGTTTTTAATGCTGCTTGTCCTGATTATAAACTCTGGGAATCGCCGCAGCATACCACAATACTCAATTAAATAAATTAATTCAAAGCAATATAGATAACGAAAAAATATAAACGGTGGCTTAGTATATTATAGTAGGCGTATTTTTTCTTGCAGACTCTAAGATACCTGAACATTAGATGGTTGGACAGTGTTCGTCATATAATACGGATGTCATTTCAAGATATCAAAAAAGGGTTTGAAAATTACTGCATATTGTGATAACTTGTTGAATCACCTCTGTAAAACTGTTGTAGAGTTAGTTATAAATTACTTATGGTGTTTTCAGGTGGTATAACATTCATGAAAAGAACTGGGAAATATATGATGTGAGCAAACTATACAGGTTCATGCAACTTGTGAGATTCAGAATGCAAGTAAGTGTAACATACAATTACAATAGACTAGTTGGAGGCAAATCACGTGACCATATTTTTGGCACCAGGTGGGTTCGAGCATGCTTTGAATAAACTACGACATCTGTCGTACATTGACCACCGGAGAGGGCACATTGAAATAACCATACTGCATTATAATATGCGAACCTGAGGTGTGTGAATAACCCCAGGCCCTCTGAGCTTAATACTCACAGTTATGACATAATCTCAAGAGAAAAAATAGATTCACCAACCTTGACTGTGGTACTTTGCAGCTTGGAGGCCTCCGTAATTTCATCCAATCAATCATAAGTTTAATCCTTTGTGATTTGAAAGTAGGGGGTTGGGCGAGAGGCTAATAACCCCTCCCTGTAAAAGCAACGCTATTACGAATCCTAACACAGAGCCTCGGACAACTACTGGACTTAGGAAAGGACCCGGCAAACGAAATAAGGACTTGAAAATTGCTACTTGGAACGCAAGGACGCTGTATAGAAGTGGAGCCCTAGGAGAGATCACTAGGGAGATGACGAAATACAAAATTGTCATAATGGCGGGGCAAGAAACAAGATGGATAGGATCTGAGCCATTTGACACAAGAACACACACGATACTGCATAGTGGAAATGAAAGACATCATAAATTCGGAGTGGCCTTCATTTTTTTATGTACTTACTTGTGTTTGATGTATGTACTTACTCTATATAGGATGTGTGGGATTGCACTCACCTCCCCACATTCTGGAATAAAGACTTTATTATTATTATTATTATTATTGTAGACCGGAAAATGGAAAAATGCATATTAGACTTTAAACCCATTAACGAAAGAATGTGCAGCCTACGTATAAAAACGAAATTTTTCAATGTAACATTAAGATGGTAATTGGGGACTTTAACGCCAAGATAGGACAGGATCCTCTGCTCCAACACATTACAGGAATGAACAGTCTACACAAGGACGCTAATAATAATGGAACCCGAGTGATTGATTTCGCAGAATCAAGAAACCTAATTGTGGCCTCGACTCAATTTCCAAGAAAAGACATACACAAACGGACCTGGACATCGCCAGATGGTAGACACCATAACCAAATTGATCATGTCCTGATAGAAAAAAGGGGGGCAACGAGCATCACAAACGTAAGGTCGTATAGGGGTGCCAACTGTGATTCAGACCACTACATGGTGGTGGCCACCTATAGGAGCCGAATCGTAAACAATAGGACACGGAAACCACCAACTATTCCAAAAATCAATACGGAGGCTCTAAAAACATCAGAAGGCAAAGAGCAGTATCACAACGCCCTTGTAAATAGCCTACCAGGTCAGATCTCCCAAGAATCACTCGAAAAAGACTGGAATGATATAAAAGAAGCAATTGTAAGAGCAGTGGAATCAAGTGTCGGAAACATGCCCAGACAGCCCAGGAACCCTTGGTCTGATGAAGAGTGTGAAAGAAAGATAGTTGAAAAGAATACACTCAGAAAGAAGTACTTGGAAAGGCCAACAAGAAACAAAAGACAGGCGTACGAACAAGCGAGAAAAGAAACAAATAAGCTGATAAGGGGAAAGAAAATAAAATTCTTGAATGATATACTGCTGAAAATGGAACAGGACTTTGTTAATAATAATACCAGAGAAGCATATAGGGGAGTAAACTTCTTCAAGAAGGGTTTCAAACCGAATACAACACTTGCAAAGACGTTGGTGGTTCAATTATATCCGATAAGGAATGAATTAAAACCGTGTGGAAAAATTACTTCTATAAACTTCTCAACCCTAATAGCGACCTGGGAAGCCACCCTACTAACATCCCCACTAAATCAAGTAATGAAGAATCAGCGAATCCACCAACAATGCCAGAAATAAATGCTGCACTAAAGAAACTTAAAAACAACAAATCACCTGGGAAAGACAACCTGCCGGCAGAGTTGTTCAAATATGGGAATGAGCACCTGAGAAATCTGCTACATAACTTAATAACAAAAATATGGACCTTGGAAAAAATCCCAGAGGAATTGCAAATAAGCATAATATGTCCAATTCATAAAAAAGGTGACAAGCTAAAATGCAAAAATCATAGAGGCATATCACTTATATGCAGAGCATATAAGATCTACACCATGATACTTAAACAAAGAATTGATAAGTACGCAGAAAACTTACTGGGAGAGTATCAGGCAGGCTTCCGCACCGGTAGATCCACAACAAACCAACTGTTCACCGTCAGTCAGATCTTGGCAAAGTGCTGGGAGTTTGACATAGATATACACCAACTATTCATAGATTTCAAGCAAGCATATGATAGCATAGATCGGGAGTGTCTATATGACATACTACTTCAATTCCAGATTCCACCTAAATTGGTTAGGCTCATCAAAACCACAATGTCAGACTCAGGATGTCAGGGCAAAATAGATGGGGAATTGTCGGAAGAATTCACAGTATCGCAGGGACTAAAACAGGGGGACAGTCTGGCTCCCACTCTCTTCAACATTGTGCTCGAACATGTAATAAGAAAAACGTTAATAGACACTGGCTCCAATATTTGTTTCAAGAGCAGTCAAGTTGTCGGATATGCGGATGATATTAACATAGTCATTTCAGCCTTAAGGAGGTCTTCGATCCTTTAGAAACAGCGGCACGGGAAGTAGGACTGCGGGTTAATGTTAACAAAACGAAAATGATGATACAGAGCAGGAACCCTTCACACAGAAGAAGAAGTAGTGCACAATTTAAAGACAACTACTCATACGAAGTGGTCGATCAATTCACCTACAGGTTACTGGGCTCCAGTCTGTCAGAGAACAATGAGGATCCAGCAGAAATCAGAAGGAGAATCACAGCAGCCAACAAAACATACTTCTCTTTGCTGCCAGTGTTTAAGTCACGTAGTGTCCACAGAAAAACCAAAATAACCATATATAAGACCATTGTTAGAACTGTATTGGCATATGGATGTGAGGCGCTGACACTGACGGTAAAGATGGCTGAAATGCTGGATACTTTTGAAAGAAAAGTGCTGAGAAGAATATGTGGACCCTTGAAAGAGGGTGAACAGTGGCACATCCGGCACAATACAGAATTGTATGATATATATAAGGCCCCTAGCATCTCAGCACATATGAGACTCCTCAGGCTGAGATGGGCTGGGCATGTACAGAGAATGCCGGATACACGCGTCCCAAAAAGAATTTTGACTGGACACCTAGGTGGAAAGAGAAAAGTGGGAAGACCCAGACTGAGGTGGGAAGACGAAGTAAGAGGGGATGCAGCACAGCTTCTCCAGGTACCAAATTGGAAGTCAGCCGCTGAGGACAGGAGGAGTTGGAGGCGACTGTTGCAGGAGGCCAAAGCTCGATATGGGCTGTAGCGCCATCGAAGAAGAAGAAGAAGATTTGAAAGTTGCAAGTATTTAGTTGTCAATCTTACACAACATTTGATTTCACAATAAGAACAGCAAAATTTTCCAAAAACAGATGATGGCAGTTATTCACTTGTTTGGATACTATTTTCAAAACATTCCATATCAGGTGTTTCTGTTAAATCCAAAGAATGCTTAACTACCATTCTTGTGATATAAATATGAGGCCCCTAGAAACAAAGACGGAAGTGTGCACTTTGTTAAATTGTTGGCAAACTAAAAAAAACGTTTAATCAGTCCGTTATTCATCAATGTGGAAGGAACATTTGATATTATGTTAGTAAACCGGTTTAAGAATAATATTTCAAATCATTTATGTATCTGAATGCCATAGTTTCTTTAAAAAATGCATTTTTTTGATGGACACTTCCGTTTTTGTTTCAATCATTTGGACACTTGCTGTTTTGTTTCACAAACAGTTGGACACTGCCGGTTTTGATTTGAAAGACAATTTCGAAGATGTTGCAGTCAATGTAAGAAAACAATATTGAAAAGAAGATTTTTTTATAAAAAAAATTATTTGAAATGGAAATAATATGAACAGCTTAGTTCACTCAAATTTAGAAATATTCATAAATTCCGAGAAATAGATGTTAGATTTTTTTTAAATAATGAAATTACATCCACTATGAAATAGAAAATAATAGAAAATTTGGTAAAGTATGGACAAGCCGCCGCATGCCGCTATACTTTGAATAGGCATAAAATTTGAAAAGTAAACTACTTTTAAACTTAATTACCACAAGAACCATCGGTTTCAGTCGGGATAGATGGAAAAATATGCATTAAAATTCGATTTTCATTTAAAGTTTAAAAATCACCATCTCCATTACGGCCATGTTTTTTGTGTGGATTTGACATTTGCGAAGTTTCGTTTCAAACTAAAACCGGATGAATTACTTAATTTACCTAAACTAAGAACCTAATAACCTATTTTGTGTTCGTAAATACTCGTAGTTGTTTCTTGTAATAATTGTTGAAATGAAATATAATTAGGCTTATCCATAAATTGAAAATTTAACAAAATTATAAAATAAAACAAAAATTAACAAAATCATTAATGAGTCTGACAAGATTTCTGCTGATCCTTGAATGAATCTATAACAAATAATTTTAAAAAAAATATTCAGTTGTTATTAATTTGAAATATTATATCAAATAATTTATTTAGGTATATGTAGTTGTCAAAATACATGGCCTAGCTGACTCGATCCTCCTTACAAAAAAAATATGAACAAATTCAGATAAATCTTCAAATGTCATATTTAGACATTTGCCCACAACATAATGGTGATTTACCTTTTTTCTTGGTAATGTTTGCCTTCCATTTGTGTAGTTGTTTGGCACGTTTCCTCGCTGATTCTGGTGGCAAAATATCGGGGAAAGCTTCGATTCTTGGAATATGTAACGTCCACTAACAATAAATGGTTATTACAACCCAAAAAATAACTTATCATTGTACGATTCATTGACGCTTTTGCAGGACTTTGTATGATTTAAAGTATGGCGGCCATTATGAATAGAGCATCCTGATTGGCTATTTGAAAAACTGCCGCTTTTGTTTCGGAAGGAGGTGGACACTGCCGTATTTGTTACAACAACAAAACTTTAAAGCCAAAATACTATGGTTTAATGACGTTTATGTTACTAACAGATATATTATGGCGAAATAATGAACTTTTCTCTATGAAACTGCATATTCAACTCATTTTTGACGTGTGGTGGACACTTCAAAACCACGTCTTTGTTTCTAGGGGCCTCATATATTTAATTAAATTTTCAAACAAACATAATAAACATATACATACTAAATTAAAGTAAAGAACAGTTCATTGTGATGCTTTTCTGCGCACAAATTGGATGTTTGTTTTTAAACGACCCGCCTACGCCAACGAAAATTGAGTTAGGTGCGTAAATTATAACCCACTACTGAGATTCCAAGAGTGTTTTAAACTTTGTTAGTAAAACCCCAAATTGTAAAATATAATTAAATTTATTTTATTTTAGTTTATTTAGGAAACAAACAGTTATACATTGTATTTTAATAAGAAAGTAACATATTAAATGAAGACAATATTAGCAAAATTCAATCGAAAATCTGGAAACAGAAAAATCAGAAAAAGATACGATGCACGGAAAGCTAAAGGTCCTGGGTTCGAGTCCCAGAGGTGCAAATATCTTTTTTTGATTTTTCCGTTTCCAGATTTTCGATTGAGTTTCGCTAATATTGTCTTCATTTAATTAAATTTAAAAAGCAATGAAGCACAATCAGACTAACAGCAACAAAGCTTGCCGTCTAAATTGTGCTTCATTGATGTTAAATATATCCATATTCGAAGCGATTCTATTTAACAACAAGACAGCTCTCCCGACTAGCATGACCATTGGCAAGTTAGTTCTGCAAGCCGGAAGATAAAACAGTCTATGTTGTCGGAGATAACCATCTAATATAGAAACTAATGCTCTGCATGATATATACACATACATTTTACTGCTTAGACAAAAATATTGCACAGCCCTGTTCATGTGAAACCATTGATTTTGTCAAAAATTATGTATATTTGGATGTTACTATTGACTGCTACATGAAATGGGATGTACACATTACTAAAGTTTGTAAACGTCTTCGATCTATTGTGGGTAGAATTTATAAAATAAAATATTTCGTGCCTATAACTACTTTAAAATTAATCTACCTATCTCTGGCTGAATCCACAATCCATTATGGAATCACTTCTTGGGGACATTCTTGTAAAACTAATATAAGTTATATCCAAACATTACAAAACTCCCTTATGTTAATCCATAAATATACCAATGCACACAGAAGCAATATTTTTTTTTTTTTTTTACATTAACTCCACACAGGAGGCCCTGAGGAAAATAATTTCCCTCAGGGCCTAAGTCATCTGGGATGCTGTGTGGAGGGTCTTTTTGAGGAGAGGAAGGAATGAACATTGGTCTTGAAGAGACCCATGTTGTAAGAAGGAGGAAACACAGAGGCCGGCAAATCATTCCACAGCCGAGCTGTTGAACACAAGAACGAGTCGAAGAAACGACCCGTTCTCATGTGACAAATGTCAACCGTGTACAAATGTTGGGCATGCGTTTGGCGTGTTTCCCGACTATGCACCGGTGCCGAAGGGATCAATGATGCTAGTTCCTCGGAGCATCTTCCATTGTAATACCGGTAGAACAAGGATAGCATTCCCACCCGACGCCTGTGCTCTAAAGATTGCAATCCGTCTGTTAAGATGGGAGAATCTATCAAACGGACCGCCCGTTTCTGCACAGAGTCGAGGGTATTTTACAGGTATTTTGGAGCTCCAGACCAGAGGTGGCTGCCAAATTCAACCGTGGGGCGCACTTGCGATTTGTACAGGGTTAGCAGTTGTGCACAAGTATCTGCGGGCCCTGTACAGTACGCCCAGTTTCTGGGAGGCTAACTTTACTCTGGCTTCGATGGAGCCCCCATACCTGAGCTGGTCACTAAGGGTTACACCAAGCATATCAATGGAGGGTTCGGAAGATTGCTTCCGTTGAAAGTGACTAGATTTTCATTTCGATCCCTTTTAGACGTAATCAGACAAGATTGGGTCTTTGAAACATTAAATTCAACGAGATTATTTTTGCCCCAAGAGAAAACACTCTCGAGGTAACCGTCCATTCTTTGCTTCAAAGCCCTACGAGCTGTTGGAGTTTGTGAGCCCTTTGGGGGCTTGTCAAACAAAAAGCTATCATGAACTGTACTGTCATCCGCATAACAGTGAATTGGTGCATATTAAATTAATATACAAGTCTCTGAATGTTTTACCTGTCAGAGGATTATTGTTTTATAATATTGTAAGTCAATATCTTATATTGTCCGATTCCCTGTATATGGAAAGAGTTTTCTGTAAACATAATACAAGATTCACTCAAAATGAAGGATTGGTGGTTCCGAAATGTATCAATAAATACGGTGAAAGAACCCTAAACTATATTGTACCCAGAATATTTAACAAACTACCAATGATAATTAAAAATATAAATGTTTTTACAGCTAAAGTCAAATATAATCTAAGGAAATGGCTATTAGATTCTGAAGATTTATATTGATGCCCTACCGAAGACCTTGTTTTCCTAATTTTTTATTTTTTATTTTTTTTTATTATAGCGACTATATAAAAAAAATTTACATACAAAATGCAATGTGAAATTAAGTACAAAATATTGTATTTCTTAGTCCTCCTCACTAGGGGGTCCTGTGCCGAGGCGGACTAAAGTTATTTAAATATAGTTCATTTGTCTTCTATGTCGTTTTTAGCGTCTTCGCTAGGGTTTTCTCATTGACCTCTTTAAGCCATATTTTTATTCTTGATTTGTATTCAATTGGATTTTTTATTAGTTTTATGTCTTGGGGGAGGATGTTATGGAGTTTTGTTGCAAAGTATGTATAGTTTCTTTGTCCAAATGTGGTTTTATAACTTGGAATATTTTTTATATCATTTTTATTCGATCTAGTGTTATGCATACACGGTCTAGTAGAGGATTCATTATTTTTGAAGAGCTTCAATAATATATTTTTGGAATATATTTGTTGTTAAAAAAGTTATTGAAAATTTCAATTGAAGGTTTTCTAATTGGTACTTTCAATATGGTCTTTATGATTCCTCTTTGAATCGTATTCAGGCTGTGTAGGTACGTATTTGCAGCAGATCCCCATCCTATGATTCCATATTCAATTCGAGAATGACATAACGCATAGTAGACCCTTTTCATATCCTTTTTATTTAGCACGTTTCTTAGATTTTTGAAGAAATATATAAGGCTTGTGAGTTGAGAATTGGAATTCACATTCCAAGGAAATGGAAAATCATTATAAATTTGTACATATTACCTTAAACTGTAGAAGTACTTGTTGATTATATTAATTTGTTCATATTAAATTAATTTGTACTTGTTTGTTATATAAGGCTTATACTACTTTTTACATATTTATATTTATATTATTCTGTAATTTAACCAATTTATCTGTATTGTTAATTTATCATCAACATTATACATACCTACATACTGTTTACCATTCTACCATGTTATTGCAAAAATGTTGTCATTAGGTTTGAATGTTAATAAATAAAAGAAATAAAAAATAGTCGAGTTTTCGAACCATCCACAAATCAGTCTGAAGTAATGTGTTACAATGAGCACATCCCTTCTGACTTCTGACTCATAGATGGTTCATACCGAGCGTGCCCAAGAGAAAGTTGCTAGGGTAGAGCCCTGGGTAGTAGCCATCCACCCTCAGGTAGCAGAGGAGTTGGCTTAAAAGTTGGGCCACGAAGATTTCAAAGCATCTGGTGGTTGGTTATCTCGTCGATGGAGTAATAAATAAAATGTGTTTTTTCACTCTCCTGTAAAATTTTGTTGTCTACTATTTATTTGAGGTTATGATTTTATAATTCCAGTATTCCGTGCGCTACCTTCTGGAGTCCTCAATGGCGATGTACGTGCAGATGTGCGAGACCCCGTGCCTGGTGACTTACTGCTGCGAGGAGGACTATGAGTGGGATCCCGATGACCTCATCACCTCACCCTTTGTGTCTGTGTCGGCGCTATTCAATGTCACCCTACTCATGGGCGCCGATGGACCCATGTACTCCACTCCACCAGAAAAGTTCAATGTTAGTCTGTTTCTTACTTAGACTATTCCTTAACTAAACGCTTAACTCATTCAGACAGTGTGTGTATTTGAAAATACATATATTTCAGTTTTTTTTCTCACTATCTAGAGCATAGGTTCTCAACGTGGGCGATTTCAAATTGGAAGGCGGGAATGGGTACCGCCGCCCCGGGAACCTTTATTGGATAACCAACACCTCTGCCTTAGGTCACCCCAAGTGGTTCGCTACGTTTGGTGATTTAGCAGGGGTGCCCGGGTTCATGGGGTGAGCTTTGTCTCAGTCTTGGAGACGGATGATCAGGATACAATGAACCCCAGATTCCTACCCACCCCTTAAACCCTTTTCCTTCCCAGAACTCTCCTCTCCTTCCTTTCCCAAAAAACCCTCCACACAGCATCCCCAAAGATGACGTAGGCCCTGAGGGAAATAATTTTCCTCAGGGTCTCCCGTGTGGAGCTCATGAGCTCATGACATGTAAAAAAAAAAAAGTTGACAGTCTCAAACACCCACGTGGGTGTTTGAGACTGTCAGGGGGGCGTGGTACCTTTTTTTTAACATTAACTCCACACAGGAGGCCCTGGGCCTATGTCATCTGAGATGCATGTGAAGGGTCTTTTTGAGGAGAGGAAGGAATGAACATTGGTAGGAAGGAGGAAACACAGAGGCCGGCAAATTGTTCCACAGCCGAGCTGTTGAACTCCAGAACGAGTCCAGGCGCGGTCCCTCCATACATGCAGTGGAAGTTTCGCTTCCTTTTGTTTTCTAATCAAAAATCTTAAACAGCTATACTGCAATTTACCAAAAGAGAACACATCCAAAGAAACAGAGCGCCGCACGAAGCGAGTCGAAATACATATACATTCTCAATGCTAGTATTCTCAATAGCGTAAACACACACATACCAGCAACTGCGTCTCACGCACCACGAAGCGGCACGCACCTGGCCGGCCGGGCCGTTGGAAGCCGTTTCCGGTATCCAAAAAATTCAAAACACTCAGAAGATTCCAGTTTTCACGCATGCGTAATCACTCTGGCCTGCATAGTTCTTTGAAAGAAAGATACGCGTCTGACGAGAGCATCCACAATACAAAAAACGACTTTAATGTATGTAGGAATAAGGTTCGGAATAGCATATTACTTATTACTTTAGGACGAATCGGGTAGATTGTTTGTAGAATGTGTTTTCTTGGTGCATTTTTGACAGTTTTGTTTTAATAATATTGAAATGTTAATGTTCAATCCTTCGAATACCTAATTAATTAATAATTTCATCATCTTTATTGAGAAAATACTAGATACCACTGGCGTGAGAAGACAACATTTTTGACCGTGTAACTGACGACTTTACAAAAAACTGCGTCAAATTGTTAAATGAAAATCTAGTTGAAAAGTAAATGAGAAAAGGGTTTTTTTAATTTATTTTTCAACAACATAATATTGGAGTTTTACCTACCATTAAAACTCTTATTATGTTGCCTTCCTTGTCCAGAATATTCCTTAGTGAGAGATGGCATCTCTGTTTCTATCCGATTTCGGTCATTCTTCTCCTTTTACCTTCTTAAATATTCAAATTTCGCGCCATTCGGCACGCGAATTTGTCCCTCTGTGAATTCAAACACTGCCGCCAACAGCTAGGCGAACGCGAGCGTCGACGCGACGCCATTTTCTTCAATTGACGTCTAGTTTCTATTCCGAACGGTTGTTAGTTTCAATATAAACTAAAAACTATAAAATTTATTTCTTCTCCAATAGAATTTTACGCAATTATTAACTACGTAATGACAGATAATATTGTGTATCTCGTAGCGGTTGAGATTCTCGCGTACGCGAGTGTGTATCAATTGTTTTCTTCAATTGTAGTCTCACCAGACAGGGGATGAGGAATATTCTGGATAAGGAAGGCAACATAATAAGAGTTTTAATGGTAGGTAAAACTCCAATATTATGTAGTGCCGTTCCTTATCCAGAATATTCCTTAGTGAGAATTGTCTGCTATCGTCTGGTGGCAGTGTTGATGTCAATTGTGATCACCTTCATTTAGAAGTACCGGTTGGAGGTCAGCCCACACACCGATTGCTTCTCCTTCTGACTCCAGAAATGGAGGAACTTTGGGAGTCTGCCCCCCTCAGACGAATGATTGGTCTAAACAGTTTTGTCAAGAATGACTTCAAGTAGAAGTGCCAGTTAGAGTTAGAGGTCTGCCCTCACACCGATTGCGTATCCTTCCGACTCCAGAAATGGAGGAACTTTGGGGGTCAGCCCCTCCTCAGATGAATGATTGGTCTAAACAGGTTTGTCAAGAATGACTTCAAGTAGAAGTGCCAGTTAGAGTTAGAGGTCTGCCCTCACACCGATTGCTTATCCTCCGGACTCCAGAGATGGAGGAACTTTGGGGGTCTGTCCCCCTCAGGCAAATGATTGGTCTACACAGGATTGTCAAGGATGGTGAAAGACTGGCCTAAAGCAGTTTGTTGAGGGTGACTTCATGTAGAAACGCCGGTTAGAGGTCTGCCTTCACACCGGTCTCTTCTTCCGACTCCAGAAATGGAGGACCTTTGGAGGTCTGCTCCCTTTTCAGGGATGACGAAGTCCCCAGCTCCTTTATTGAATATTGGACTGTTTTATTTCTTTTTTATATTAATATTCTAAGGTATTTTCACATTGCCAATTAACCTTTTCCAAAAATTTTCTCTATTGGATAAATAACTTTTCAAACCAACGAGGTTCTTCTCGCGTGTGTGACGCATGTTTGGGGGCGATGCCTGGAACGTTTCGGTGAGACCCAAACGGTTGCACTGGACATATCCAAGGCCTTTGACCGGGTTTGGCACCGAGGACTTGTCAACAAACTGCATTCTTACGGACTTCCCGCATCCTTGTGTACGTGGATTGCCGACTTCTTGAGGGAGAGGTCGATTCAGACGGTAGTCGATGGTTTCACCTCTTCCTCTCACTCGATAAATGCTGGCGTCCCGCAGGGATCGGTTCTGTCTCCAACTCTGTTTTTGTTGCACATCAATGACCTTTTGTCATGTGCACCAATTCACTGTTACGCGGATGACAGTACAGTTCATGATAGCTTTTTGTTTGACAAGCCCCCAAAGGGCTCACAAACTCCAACAGCTCGTAAGGCTTTGAAGCAAAGAATGGACGGTTACCTCGAGAGTGTTTTCTCTTGGGGTAAAAATAATCTCGTTGAATTTAATGTTTCAAAGACCCAATCTTGTCTGATTACGTCTAAAAGGGATCGCAATGAAAATCTAGTCTCTTTCAACGGAAGCAATCTTCCGAACAAGCCCTCCATTGATATGCTTGGTGTAACCCTAAGTGACCAGCTCAGGTATGGGGGCTCCATCGAAGCCAGAGTAAAGTTAGCCTCCCAAAAACTGGGCGTACTGTACAGGGCCCGCAGATACTTTAATAGTACACAACTGCTAACCCTGTACAAATCGCAAGTGCGCCCCACGGTTGAATTTGGCAGCCACCTCTGGTCTGGAGCTCCAAAATACATGAAAAATACCCTCGACTCTGTGCAGAAACGGGCGGTCCGTTTGATAGATTCTCCCATCTTAACAGACGGATTGCAATCTTTAGAGCACAGGCGTCGGGTGGGAATGCTATCCTTGTTCTACCGGTATTACAATGGAAGATGCTCCGAGGAACTAGCATCATTGATCCCTTCGGCACCGGTGCATAGTCGGGAAACACGCCAAACGCGTGCCCAACATTTGTACACAGTTGACATTTGTCACATGAGAACGGGTCGTTTCTTCGACTCGTTCTTGTGTTCAACAGCTCGGCTGTGGAATGATTTGCCGGCCTCTGTGTTTCCTCCTTCCTACAACATGGGTCTCTTCAAGACCAATGTTCATTCCTTCCTCTCCTCAAAAAGACCCTCCACACAGCATCCCAGATGACATAGGCCCTGAGGGAAATTATTTTCCTCAGGGCCTCCTGCGTGGAGTTGATGTAAAAAAAAAAAAAAAGTGAAGCCACTGCTGATCTGGTCCTCTTCGCAGAGGCCTCAATACCAGCATAAGTATTGGTATTAAGTATTGTCTTGACCAATCTGCCAATCAAATTGTTATAAAAGCTGCTTTTGTTGGACCCATGGGTAAAAACAGATTTGTCAATTTCGGGTGGGTGCCTTGTGGCGAAATTTTTCAATCCCACCGGAGTGGGTCTGCACTGGTGATCTCTACCAAAATGGAATAAAAATCCTCAATGGCGATTGAGGATTTTTAGGTGAAAAAATGGGGGCATTTGCGATACGCCATTGTTCTAAAGAACTTAGAAATTGTCCTCCCTGAAATCGCCTGGGCTGATTGTCAATTTTTTTCAGGGGCGACAGTGTGAGGTTTGCCCGTGCACTGTCAGTCTCCAAAAATTCCGTCCTCTGCTGGCAGAGGAGGAACTGATGATGACCAGAATGATGACCGGAGTCTGCCCACCGGTACTGAAATGGAAATTGGGTGGAACCCAGATTTCCTGCGGAAGCACGTTGAGTTTACATGACTGCCCGTGTTTCGTTTTTCTACCCTGACATATATTCGTTAATTTTAGGGTTTGCGAAAACTAAGCCCTGAAGACTTTGTTCGCCCCATTAAGTCTCTGCAACTGGGAGACAAGCTTGTTATCCACTGGAGTTTTGCACATCTCCAGGATGCGTTCGCGTCAATGTCTCTCTTTCTCTATCGGACCATCCTTGCAATCTAACATCTGTGTACCAATTTTCCACACTTGCAGCTCCAGTTTAAGTATTTGCGGTGAGAGCCTGTGGTGGTGTCTATTAGTATCTGCTTAGATATATATGGTTTCCTAGCAAAGATAAGACTTAATACTCTCTGTTTCAAGTCTGGTAGTAGTATTTTCATCCATTTGGGAGCTACTAGCAGGTAATTTCCTGTGGAGCTGTTCAGATGAGCAAGCACTCGGGGAATTAGACAAAACACTCATGCCAGAGGAAAGTGCCAAGGTCTGCTAAAAAACATTATGAAATATCGCCGCTTTGTCTTCCCTGTCTATGGACACATATTTCCACCACATGAGCCGTGTGAGGCAAGCAGGTCCACAGTGGGTCTGCCCCATTTGTGAAATATCTGTTCTGTTGCAGGAGGTAGAAGGTGCAACTCCAGAAAACGGATTCCTTGGGACAAGTGGTCCGCAAGGTCATTGTACCGACCCATAAAGGTGTAGTGTGGTGTTCTAGTATAGACTATATTAGAACAGTAGAACTCCTCAAACATCTTTTCTGGTTTTTCAAGGCATTTAGTATAGCAACATCTCTTTCAGGTTTCTGTGCCAATCCTGCTGTCCCCTGGTCCAATTCCCCGTAATCACCATCGACTTGTATCATCGGTCGAGAGGAAATGAGAGACAGCGGGGACGTGTAGTGGAATAAAGACCTTTACTTTCTGTGCCCATCATGATATGACTTTCATTTCTATTTGTGTCTGCTAGTTGATGCCTTTTTTCAAATTGACGGTCCAACCGAGGTCTCCTAGTAGGTTCAAAAATGGATTTGTTTTGACCCTCAGAATTTCCCTGTCCTGGTGGGCCAGAAGGAAATCGTCCAGGTATACATACAATGGCCCTCACATTTTGATGGCGTAAGGTCTCCGCAACCCAATTGGTCACCTTGGCAAAGGCTTGTGGAGCACTGCTCAAGCCCTGGGGAAGACATGTCATTTGCAATGACTACTTTGTACAAAATCCTCAGAAAATGATGGTGAGATTCTGCGACCTGGATGTGGACATATGCGTGCAATATTTCTATTTTTTGTCATCCAGTCTTGTGGTTGGAGAAATTCGGGAATTTACCGATGCAGCATTAAAGAAAAAAGGTTGAGGATAGGTCTGTTGTTGCTGTCCCTTTTTGGACCAGGAACATTTGGGAAAGAAAAACCGGAGTTGTTGACTGCCGGCTCCAATATATTTAGTTTTTTGGATGATTTCTATTTCCTTTGTCATTGCTGGGGTAATCTTTGTCACAAATATTTCTAAAATTAGGGCAGTTGGGCATAATAATAGAAGCTTCGTAAAGAAGAGGATTTTGTATCCCCTACGATTTTCAGAACAACTTTGGGAGCATTTAGAGCTGTCCATTTGTTTTTGTAATTCAGCAATTGCGCCGCCCGAAACTTTGGTGACCTCAAGTCATGCACTGCTGTAGTAACATCGGTTAGAGGTCTGCCCTCACACCGGTGGCTTGCTACTATCTTTTCCCCCCCTTTAAACTCCAGAAGTGGAGGGCTTGGGATACCTTTGGGGGTCTGCCCCCCTCAGGCGAAAGGGTTCTCAGGACGGGAAAAAGAGATGGAAAGAAATCTCGGCCCTAAAAGTGGTTTTGATACCTTTTTCGTAACCGTCCCCTCTTTTGGTGGACCTATAGCAGTGATGGCCAATTCTGTACTCCTCCCAAATTCTGCAATTGGGTAGAGAGGGCTTCTTTATTGAAGAGATGTGAGGAAGTAGGAAAGATCTGCATCAGTACTTTATTGTCCGATTTTTCACATGTGATCTGCAGCTGGTCATCAGACCATTTTTGTAAGTTATTCTGACCTCCAAACAACTCATTAACTTTCTCGTACTTTCTGGGGAGACATCCTGTGCCTCGAAACCCCATTCGACTAATTGCTGCAGCTGCACCCTATCATTGAGAGCTGCATGCGTTATATCGGCGAAGAGTGACATGTTGAAAAAACCCAGAATCATATGGCTGCAACCTAAAGTTCACCTCGAGCTCTTTAAAACCCGGATTGGCAAGGTGGCCCTTAATGACCTTGTTTATCTTACATTGGTCCAATATTTTTTATTAAACCGTCAAAGGCGCTCTAACACTTTGAGTCTGTCCCGAGGAGGGACAGGCTTAAGGGTTCTCTAAGAGAAATGGTGGGGCCCGGCATTTGTAAAATACGAGGATTACGCCCGGCTACTATTGAGCAGTCGTTCTCAGTTTCTGCGATAGACATATCCTCGGAGGCTGCATTCTCTGCGAACCTCTGTTCTTGCAAAACAAAATCTTGTAGTCTGCCTACTTGTTCTGTTATTTTTTTTAATATAACGTGCCATTCCTTTCTCTCGCCTTCTGGAAATAGAGCTGTCGGAACTTGGTGAGCGCCGGCGGTGCCTTCATATTTTTCGTTTATTGTCACAATTAACGGATTCATCTGAGAAACAGTCGGAACTCAAATTATTTCATTTCATTTTTCGTCTTTTGTCACGTTTTATACTCGCGAACGCGGGAATCTCAACTGCTTCTAGAGACGACATTATCCGACATTGTGTAAAATTCTTTTGAAGGAACAAAATTTCGTTTTTGTGTATATTGATTTACACTCGCGTATAATAAATTTACGATCTCAACCGCTTCGAGATACACAATATTATCCGACATTGCGTGGGTAATAATTGCGTAAAAGCCTTTTGAAGAAGGAACAAAATTCCGTTTTTGTTTATATTGATTCACACTCGCGTACGCGAGAATCTCAACCGCTACGAGATACACAATATTATCTGTCATTACGTAGTTAATAATTGCGTAAAATTCTATTGGAGAAGAAATAAATTTTATAGTTTTTAGTTTATATTGAAACTAACAACCGTTCGGAATAGAAACTAGACGTCAATTGAAGAAAATGGCGTCGCGTCGACGCTCGCGTTCGCCTAGCTGTTGGCGGCAGTGTTTGAATTCACAGAGGGACAAATTCGCGTGCCGAATGGCGCGAAATTTGAATATTTAAGAAGGTAAAAGGAGAAGAATGACCGAAATCGGATAGAAACAGAGATGCCATCTCTCACTAAGGAATATTCTGGATAAGGAACGGCACTACATAATAAGAAATTTTGGTTTCTTTAATAATTGATATTTCGGAACGATAAGAATTTACAGAGTTAATTAGACTCTTTTTGTCAGGAATTGCATTTTGTTTGTGGTGCTAATCTATAGATTTGTTCTTTTTATAGTAGTAGCTAAGTATACCTATGATAGATAGTCCAGCATCCCTTCTACAAAAAGTCACCAATTGCCGCTGCCGTGTAATATGTTGAGCGCGCGTTTGGCATGTTTCCCGACTATGCACCGGTGCCGAAAGGATCAATGACACTAGTTCCCCGGAGTATCTTCCATTTAAATACCGGTAGAACAAGGATAGCATTCCCACCTGACGCCTGTGCTCATGATGCAATCAGTTTATTTCTAATTTCAAGATAGGGGAATCTGTCAAACGGACCGCCCATTTCTGCACAGAGTCAAGGGTTTTTTTTTCATATAAGTACCTGCCTCCCAAATGAAAATTACTATATTACTACTAGACTAATATGTAGTTTTTTTTTGTCATGTAATTTTTCCATTGTCTCGTCTTCTTTTGATATTTCATTTGTTTTTTTACAGAAAGTTTATTTGTACTTTACTGAAAAGTGTATTTAATTTGTATTTTACAGAAAGTTATACAGAAACTGTTTAGAGAAATTCTCTACAAGTGCCACTTCATTTATCAAATCCATCCCAAGATTTTGATCAATTTGAGGTTTGAAAAAGAGCTGTATCTTACAGCCATAGGACTTCTTGAGAGCAATGTTGTTGAATATGTGTAAGCTAAAAGTACTTGTTTTTATTTTATGATATCAACCATATCAGAAGCATTTTGGAAATCAAATTAATGGTTAGTTTTTGCAGTACGTAGTAATGGTTAATTATCTTTTGCAGTAATAGATTGGAGTACGCTTACGACAGAGCCATAATTCCCTTCAAAGCGTATCTACGGCAGTTTGAAATGTATAAAGAGTTTTGTGATTTGGACGTGGAGGTCTATGTAGAGTAAGTACAAAAATGATATATACAACTAAACCAATCACAAATCTTCATCTTCCTTGATATAAACTCCCTCCCGAACTAAGATGCATAACAAGCCCAACAGAAGATGGGTCCAAACTAAAAACTTGCCTCTTTGGGCTCTCATACCTTTAACAGAAGCAATCTTAACAACATGCCTTCCATTGAAATGCTTGGTGCAACTCATGCATGGGGGTTCCATTGAAGTCAGAGTTAAATTAGCCTTTCAGAAGCTGGGCGTACTGTACAGGGCCCACAGATACTGCAGATAGTACACAGCTGCTGATCCTGTACAAATCGCAAGTGCGCCCCACTGTTGAATTTGGCATCCACCTCTGGCCTGGAGCCCCAAAATACCTGGATAGAAACGGGCGGTTCATTTGATAGATTCCCCTATTTTAACAAGCGAATTGCAAACTTTAGAGCAGAGCAAATTTTATCACAGCCCTAAATCCAGTAATTCCTCACTTTCGCCTCCAGTCCTCACCCCATTGTGTCTTGATCCAATCCTTTCCCATACAGTCTAGCCACCTTTTCTTCGGTCTGCCTCTGTCGTTGTTGACAACACCAAAAAATTTGAACAAAAATATTTCTTCGGCAGAGAATTCCACGAAGAGAAGCACTCCATAATCGAGATAAAGGATGAGATCCAAGTGCACTTCAATGAGAGGGAAAAGCTAATGATTCAACTTCCACAAACCATATATATCGGTCCCTTCATCATCAACGTGGACACTTTTAAGGTAAGGCTTGCACAGTTTTTTCACTTGGGCGATGGGGATTTGTGGGTGTTTTTTGTTTTACGATTCGGCCATTTGGTTTAATAAATATCATGGCAGTTGTTCACTACTGTACCTAGAGTGCATCCAGTTGGCAATACTTTCTCAGAAACAGTGGCGGGAGGTGCACTAAGAATCTTGTACATTTACCTACTCTAATTAAAATGAATTTAATTATGAAAAAAATCTTACCTGTTTCTAGATTAGGTCGATTCTCCATTGTCTCTCTTTTTTTGACTTGCACTCTTGTTTAATATTTAAAATGGGCCGTGGTGGGCCACTATTTTTAATTTCTAATCGTTTTTCAAAGTTCAGTGCATTGTTTTTTTTATAAAATGAACATTAACAATGGAGCTCATTTTTTACTCTTCCCGACTCATCCAAAAAAACTAATAACAATTGCTTATTGACCTGCGACTTATCACAACGGGTCTCATTGTTGGTTGGTATGCTGTAGAGATAAGAGATGGTCGATGCTTAACCGAACATTGACTAAAAAGGAGTAGGTCTTAATTTAAACACACAATATCAATAATAAAATGACCCGACCGCGTCCGATTAAGATACTACTGAACAAACTGGTCTTTTTGACATGGTGTAAATTCTCGGATCGCTGTCCCCGGTTTGTTTAAATTTGCGAAGGATTATACCTGCCTACGATTTTGGTGCATGGATAATTGTGTATGGATTCTCTTGGATTCTGTGATCGCTTTGGCAAACGCACTACCGGCCTGAATATAGGATCAAAACGATCTGCTTCTGTTATCTGTTACGCAAGCGAGTATACAGGGTGTTAAGGGACGTACTTGACTTACTTTAACCAGTGATTCCTGACGTTATTTGGAGTAAAAAATGTAAATGAAATTTTGGTCTCCGGTGACTTTTTTTGACGACTTTTTTTTTTTTTTTCAAAATTTTTTTCTTCAAAATCAAATAAAAAAAAATTTCTTCCGCATGTCGTCACTGGTCACTCAGCCGGGTGTCCTACGAACCCCTTACCCCGCCTCCAACTGTTCAACAACTACCATTTTTTTATGTTTTTGTAGAAAAAAAAAAAAAAAAAAACATCAAAAATATCACCGGAGACCAAAATTTCATTTACATTTTTTACTCCAAATAATGTCAGGAATCACTGGTTAAAGTAAGTCAAGTACGTCCCTTAACACCCTGTATATTGACACCTGTATTATGTATGCATTATAACCGAAGTGTGTATTGTTATTTGTAATGAGGCTTGTCGGAAATATAGAAAAAACATAAAAAAGTTTTTCAAATGGCTCGTCTTACGTTGTTTCTAACTAAAATTACTAATAATGGAAAAAAAATCACATACATATTTTATTAGACAAATGTATTATAAACTTTATTGTCACCTCACTTTCTTATGAAACCAAAGTTTTGAATCGCTATTTGAAAAAAAAAAAAATCTTATAAGTTGTACATTTTACTTTTTTGGTGGTTATTTTTTAGATTTGACTATAAAGCTTGGTGTTTTGCCTTTCTAACATCGTTTAAAACATATTTCTAACTCTGATAGTAAGGGAGTTGCAGCGATTTATGTGAGCTGGAACAAATATGTGTCTCCTGTTATTTAACTAGTAGCTTTGTACCTTTAAAGTATTTATTTATATATATATATATATATATATATTTTGACTTGATAAAACCTGAAATGTTTGGTTATGACCCCAGTTTTTGTTTTTGCACTAGGGCCTTTGGTTATCTAGCTACTACGTCTCTGAATATATATCACATGTTTTTAAAACACCTTATATACATCGTATAATATAAGTAAATAAATAATAGTCCCAACTGCTCTCTTCCAACTTGAGGTAGTGGAATATGTTGTGAGACTGAAGGGAGTGGGGTGATATCTTATTGATAATTTATTCATTTTCACCCAGTACGAGATGATAAGGAAGAGGACCGACGCCATCAAGGGCCTGATCGAGATGTTGATGTGTGACGAGAAGATGATAGTTGAGGACGTGATTAACACGTACAAGGCGGTGCAGCGTCACCTCGGCGAGATCCCCACCTCTATCGAGCATATCTTCGAGATCAAGGAGTGGATGGACACCATCCCGCTGACCGTCATGCAGTCAGAGGAGCTCATCAAGAATGTCAAGAATGTAAGTCACTTCATTTTCATTTTCTATCCCTTTGATGTTGAAATATGAAATTAATTAATACAGATCTTTAGAAAATTGTATGCAGGCAAGAAAATGGTGTCAGGCGGGATAATAATAATAATTATGAAATAATTGTACAGTGCATTGTGTTATTTCTCTTCAAGTGCGCTTAACTATAATAAACTTAAAAGTAATCCTGTAGTGTTCCTTACGAGTCCTTATAAAATAATATGAAACAAAGAATATACACTCAAAGCAATGCCAAGAGAACATTACCAATAACAATGCTGTTTTGGTACAGGACAATAGATAATGCTAAACAATAACGGTGCCATTACATGAGTCATTAAAACTAAAATCTTTACATAGTATAAAATGAAGTCGCTCAGGCTATATTTTCATGCGGTTTTCATCAATAGATAGAATGATTCATGAGGAACGTTTTTAGGTATTTACATAGTATAAAATGAAGTCGCTCAGGCTATCAGGCGCTTAGATCTTTTAAACTACGCAACAGATTTTCATGCAGTTTTTTTTTTTTTTTTTAAATTTACAAAAAAAAAAAAAAAAATTTTATTTAACGCCCAATGGGCTTTTACATTTTGGTAGTAGAAATAATTCATGACAGATTATTTAACAAATACAGAAATAATAAAAATAAAATTTGATAAAAAAGCACACAAGTCATAAAAATACAAAAATACAGCGATTTCATAGGTTTTCAGAAAAACAGATAGGTTTAGGAATAGTTTTGGAATAAGTTTTTTACAAGATCAACAAATTTTGCCAAGTTTATGTTAAATATGTCAATATCACCTAAGTACTGATTTCCCATAGTGTGAAATCGTTGTATCGGAGAGTGGGCAATGTAGTTCCGCTTATGAATGCTACAGTAGAATAGTGTATTTTGTCGTGTAGTTACTGTCGGTATTCGTAAGTTTATGAGTTGCAGTAGTTCGCAACACTCAAATTTAGAGTTAAGTATTTTGAATAAAAATGTTAACTCGTTTATTTTACGTCTGTCTTCTAGTGTGTGTATTTTTAAAACATTTAATAATAAATTATATTTCAAGTCTTCTAGTGGGATATTTATTCTTCTAGTGGGTTTTCATCAATAGATAGAATGATTCATTTGGAAGGTTAAATTGGTTAAAATACATAATATATCTGGTCAAGCGGGCAGCAGGCAGTGGGCTGACAAAGAGGTTTCGTTAGCCACAGCAACGTGTGGCCGGGTCTGCTAGTATAATATAAAACAGGAGGCAGTTTAGGTTTAGAAAAGAAACATTCTGAACATAAGTACATTAAACGTAAAAGTACACTAAGGAGGAAACCGAAACCAAACAATTACCGGAAACTTGAGAAACATGGCTTATTAGAGTTTATTGAAAAGGAGTTAAGATTCATGAATGGAATGATTTTTTAAATAAGTTTGTTTTTAAAGCCTGTTTAAATTCAGCCAAGTTCTGGATATTAGTAAAAGCTGAGGGAAGTTTATTCCAAATGAGCGGGCCAGTTACACGAAAAGATCGATCATAGTAAACGTCTCGATTTGACCTAGAACGTTTGATTAAACAATTATGTAGTAACATCTGGCCTTGGGGAGAGCTGATTGCGAAAATATGCTGAATAACGGTCATTAATTTTTTTTATTTTTTATTTTTTTTTAGTTGACCTTTCCTATATTATTAAACTAGCTGACCTGGCGAACTTCGTACCCTCTCAGAATAAATAACTGTTGTGTTAATTTATTGGCTGAATAATATTCAGTTTTTTATTAAGTTAAAAATTACACAACGAAGCAATTATCGATCCGCAACTGTCCGTGTTTGGTATCAGTGATGACCTTGTGTACGAATTTATATTTTTGTCATTTTCTTACTTTTCCACTTACTTAGGGGCCATCCATAAATTACGTCACACAAATTTCTTGATATTTTTTACCCCCCCCCCCCCCCATCCCTGTCACACATCGTCACATTTATGAGACCACTCCCCCCTAGTGTGACATCTAAAAGTAATCAAAACAGTAGTTAAATTTTTTTTACATGTGACGTTACAGAGCTGATGACCACCCCGTACCCCTAGTCACACTTTCTACTCCCCTCCCCCCCCCCCTTAATGTGTGACGTAATTTATGGATGGCCCCTTATGGGAATTGCGTTTCATTTTCTTTATACGTGTGAGGGAAATTTATCATAATTATTATTGTATTTTTCCTTTGGAACGTTGAAGACACACGTTAACCGTTTGTCTCATTTTCGACTGTTGACATTTAGTGTGTAGGAAAGAGACTAAGCATTATATGTCAAAGAACAAAAGTGAAACAAATAGCGCATTGACATTTGACATTTTTGAATTTTTGGAATTCACGCAAGCTTCAACTAACACAACATTTTTACAGCTCTTTCAAAAGATGAAAATTCGCTCCATACAAAATGTATGAGGAAATGAATTTTCTTCATAACTTTCTTTTTCGTGAATTTTTGCGACGTTTTAATAGTTATTCTGTTATCCGGGGCTGAGACAAATCCAACAAATCAAAGATCATCAAAATCTGTCCAGCTGTTCTCGAGTTATAAATAGTGTAACTAACTCGACTTTGTTTTATATATTAAGATTATTATTACATTAATATTATTTTATACCAATGTAATTTCACTTAAATTTTTCTTTACATTTAGTGTTTCTCTACTTCGTTTTTTTTACTTCCTTTTCTTAATCTATTTTTTGATTTTGTAGTTCATAAATTCATCAAAATCAAAACTAAAATTTCATGGAATGGTTGAAAAGCATACATGTTTATAAATTTTTAATTTCTTTTTATTTCTTTTCTGCATTTGCATTCATAAACAACTTCTTGTATATACCAACAAAACTTTAATATATTATCGACCAAGTGTAATATCTAAGTAAAAGTCAATATAATAGACAAAACAATAGTTCTGTAATAAATATGTTCATTCTGACTGTCCTAAAACGGGTAAATTTCCTACTTGGACAGCCAAAGATCATTGTAATATGTAATATGTAATGTTTTTTAAAAAATAAAATAAATAAATAAACAAATCTTGGATTGGCTCGAAAACCCAACTTTAGCAATTTTTGGAAGAGGCGCCTCCCATAACTAAATTTATGAAATTCGAAAGGTGCCATTGCATTTGATGCTGAAAAGAGATCATATAATACGTTGACTTGACAACTTGTTGATACGTGCTATGGCTGTCAAGGGCCAGGTTGGCTAGATGTTGGATACGTCTGTTGTATAACATAATTTTTGCTCATGCGTTGGAAAACCTTCTGATTTCTTTGTGTACGCACCAGACAGAAAACAAAAACATTGTGTACCCAAAAGCATATCAATAAACTGCATTAAAACACATACACTCTCTTTCTTTGAGGGGCATTACATCGCATGGCGGGTACTCGCTAGTTACATATAAATTTATTTGACTTTCAATATGTATATTATACTCACTATCAAAATTACCCATTACCCATATATCAGAATGCACTTTTTCATAAAACGCTATTTTTCCACATAAGGGCTCAATTTTAAAATGTTACCGAATAATCCATTGAGCTTGTGAAAACAGATGGTGGAAAAAAAAGGGTCTTGAATTTCTACTCACCTAACTAACAAACAACATGTCATATAAATAATATCGACGCTGGAAAGGAAAAATGGCTAAAGAGCCATACAGCTGTGACATTAAAGATGAACCTACACAATAAGCTACATTATTTGCGCTTGTGTTCTGAGAAACTCTATAAAACTTAATTTGATGAACTCAAGCATAAACAAACAATATATTCTATTGTGTAGGTTAATCTTTAATGTCACAGCTGTATGGGGCTTTAGCCGTTTTTCCCTTCCAGCATCGAATGATCCTCAAATGAAATTGATTGTTGAATATTGTTTTCACGCAAACGAAGTATTGAATTCCGTATGTCTAAACTTAAACTTCAATATTATTCAATATGTAAGCATTTTCCAGGACTATACAGTTTTGGATCACTTCTACTATCCGTTGGAGATGGATGATTTTAAATTGTTTTGGGAAGCAATCGGTTGGCCTCAGCGGATCGCCCAATTGGTGATGTATTTTATTTGCCAATATGTATAAAAAATATAAGCTTTCAATGTAATATTTTATCATTGAAGAAGAAGGAACCGTTAATAAATCTAAACGAAACCCGAAACAGAACAAGAAAAAAGTTAACGGTCGCATCTAAGAATTGAACCTCCGTCTTAGTGGGTCAATCTTTGGCCGGGCCTTTAACATCAGGGATGGCTCAAACTTGTTCTTTTTCATGTTTCGCTTAGATTTATTATTATATCTTCTTCTTTGGTTTGAAAATTTAATCGCTTATAAATATAATAGATGCTTTAATTAAATACTGCGAGTAAAACACATCTTGGTCTTTAAAATGATGGAGCCATTTTTCAGGAAGTCTTTTTATAAGCCCAAAAAAAATAAAGTATCAGACCTAGAAATAATGTATAATAAAACTGTCTCAAAGGACAAAATCTCCTACTTTCAAAGCCATTTTCAGATATGATTTTATTGTATAATTAAGTTCTTTAGAAAATGATCAGAAAACATTTTAATATTTATGCCTGAACTTAACAAAATAAAATAAAACATGCTGATGTGTGTTTTATGTGGCTGTGGATATCGAAGGACCTTGAAATGTGTTTTGTAAATTGTGTGAAATGTGTGTGAAAGACCACTGCACATGTAGATAGATTGTTCATAAAGGAAAGGAGAAAAAAAATGACTTACTGCGCAGGCACTTTCTTCTTTCTTGGCTGGGTTTATTATGCACTGGTGTGACTATATTAGTCACGGTTACTTGCGGTATGCGGGATTTAGTTTGCGGATGCGGTAAGCAGTATCGGAATATAGATGTTCATGCGGAGAAGGTCGATTAATGACTGACTGGGTAATGAGCAAAATGACAGGTATATAGAGATGGGTAGGAAGGAACATATGACAATACAGACTACAAGTACATGGTCTATGGTGTATAGATGAATGTAAGTATTCCGCTTGTTTCACGCCTTAAATATTATATTGATGGGTAAACCTTCAAAAGTTATTAATAATTATCAAAATATACACACTAAACATCAACTGAGAAATGAAATCATAGAAGTAATCAGAAATTTAATTATGCATAAAAACATTATTGGTGGAATAATTGTCTTTGTCCATTTGAGTGGGAATTACGTACTTGTTTTCAATATTTTCTAAAATTAGATTGTTTTTTAATGTTTTTTTTTTTGGAAAACAGGTTGAAGAAACTGAGGAGTCCTTGATTGAAGAGATAGATAAGTTTTGGAAAGTTCAACAGAATGACGAACAAACGCTTCTTGACAAGATTGATGTGTTCACAGGCCAGTGTATGGGGCTCACACTGCAAAATGATATGACCAAGGTAAAATATATAAGGAAACAAGCTTTACATATTATACTGGACAAACATGTATTTTAGATTTAGCAAAATTGTGAACATGGTTTTTATTCAGTAAAGATAGGTACAATAGAATCATTAGATATTCTTGCTTATGTAGTGGTAGAATGTATCGTAAGACTACTGCAGGTTAAGAGGGGCTGTGGGCGAGTGTTACAAACTACATATTTCGAAACACTATCAATGTGCACAAATACATTTAAAACAATTTGCCTGTACTTACCTAATAAAATAGGTACTTACTTATGATGTGATTTTTTTTTACTATCTATGAATTAGATTTTTTCTGGCAACATTCAAAAATTGAAAAAGAAGCACTCTTATGCTGAAACCCAAGGGTTTGCAGAAAATATACTATAATTATATTATAAATATATTATAAATATATTAAAATATATGCAAAGGAAATGTATTCCATTTAAATTTGAATCCTGTAGTGTCAGTTAGAATGCAATTATCAATTGTCGGTTGTTTTGTTTTTCTATTATTTGATTTAAAATATGAGATTTTGTTAGAAGAAACCATTCAAAGGAAAGTGATATAAATAAACATAAATGTCGTTTCTTTGTTAAAAAAACTTTGCAACACAAGTGTTTTATTCATAAATTAATAGAAAGGAATTAAACCTCTCAACTTATTATATATAATATAATATATTATTATATTATATGACAAGGTTAGCTCATCGAGGTGTTAGAGCCGTGATTGGCTCGAAAGTTGTGACGTAGTTAAAGTCCGTTCTCCACCGGGATATTTGAATAAGGAACTCCAGTCCATTTTTTTTTTTTTTATGAATTATGACCTTCTTACTTAAATAACTGCATTTTATTTTTTATTTTTAGAGTTAGTTTTAATAGTTAAAATAATTGTCAAAGTTTTAATTTTTCAAGATCCCAAAAACCGCCGTATGTGTAGTGAATTGTGTGACGTCATCACTCTCGAAAAGTTATTTTTATTTTCAACAGGTGTTGTCATTTTGTATGACAATTATACGGAAGAAAGTACCCCACTATAAGATCGGGCAATCAGCTGTTCAACTGGCGCCATTTTGAAATTCGGAGTTCTTAAGTATTATTCTCCCTAGAGTAGAATTACTATTTTTTTTGTGCAGTAGTTTTTGAAAATTTTCAATAATAGAGATAAACTAATAAGAGATACCTTTATTTTTGAAACTGAATTATTTAGGCCTAAATAATGTTTCAATAAACACAACAACTTTTCAATTTGGTAGGCGGGTATGGGTACCGCCGCCCTGGGAACCATTTATTGGATGACCAACACCTCTGCCACAGGTCACCCCAAGTGGTTCACTACGTTTGGTGACTTAGCAGGGGTGCCCGGGTTCTTGGGGTAATGTTTGTCCAGGTCTTGATGGCGGGTGCATCGGCCCACCTTCTGCGTGGCGGGCCGGATTGGGAGATGCTGGTTGAGGGAGATCCTTTACAACCGGTTACCGCTGTCCGGGCCGCTCGGTAGTACAGGGGCCCGACCCTCAGGCTCACGACTGATCTCAGGCTGCCCCATCAATGAGTGTAAAAACCCCGCCGCTGCTGTTGTGCCGGTTCGTGACCGGAGGGGACCCAGCAGTAGCGTTTGGGGCACACTGGGCGACCTCTCCAGCCGGACTCTCCCTTCCCATCGCCTGCACCGCAGTGAGTGGGTTGGATACATACGTCCGTCACTCCTGGAAACTCTGAACCCCAGCATCCTACCCACCCCTTTACCTTTTCCCTCCCAGACCTTCCTTCCTCTCATATCACACTTAAATAACCCTACAAATAAAATCATGAATATACAACCATCAACAATTAACGTCATTTCAGCGGCGAGGAGTAGGCGTCCCCGGCGCAGGGCAAAACTGTTGGTGAATTCACCAACTTTCGCGGCCTGCACACCAATTTAAACTCTGTCCACCACCATCTTTTTTCTCAACTCCTCAACCTACTTTTCCTGTCTGAAACACAAATAGCTAAGCCTGTAGACGCCTCCTATCTGGACTGCCCGGGCTTCACCCTCGCAGGCAAGTTCAGACCTAAAGGAGGTGTCTGTCTCTATAGTCGAGCTGACGTCAACTGTGTGCGACTGTTGAATCTGGAAAACTCCAGATTCGACGTAATGTGGGTACGCGTCAATCTTGCCAGTACGGTAAGATTCTATGCGTGTTTATACCGCTCACCGAACCTTGGCGAATCAGACACGTACGAGCTCTTCAAACACTTAAGCGACACTATTGATGACCTCTTGCACCGCTACCCTACGGCAGAGTTTGTGGTCCTGGGGGACTTCAATGTTCATAATGAACCTTGGTTGAAGTTCTCAGGATCAACAGACTCGGCTGGACGCCAAGCGAAATCCTTTGCCCTTTGCTACGGATTGGAGCAAATGGTTCAGGAGCCCACAAGGGTTCCTGATGTCCAGACTCACCGCTCCAATCTGTTAGACCTATTTTTAACTACTGTGCCACACGGTTACAAGATTGAAGTCACAGCGCCTTTAGGATCGTCCGACCACTGCCTGGTGACGACATCAATCCCTGTAAACTTCAGACCACCAAACGAGAGGCTGAAGAGAAAAGTGTGGCACTATAGGTCAGCAGATTGGTTCGGTCTGGGGGCACATTTTAATGCTTTCCCGTGGTCAGCTGTCTGTTTTCGGACTTCCGATCCCTCAAGATGTGCCCAGGAAATTGGTGAAGTCATCACATCCGCGATGGATGGCTTCATCCAATCTACTGTTAAGGAAACTGGTGTAGGCTCAAAGCCGTGGTTCAGTCGACAATGTGCTGAAGCAGTGCGATGAAAAAACGCGGCTTACCGAGCCTACAATACGTCTAGAACATCCGAAGACAGAACAGCTTACAACAAAATGGCAAAGGAAACCAAGAGAATCATAAATAGATCAAAATTTGAGCACGACCAGCAGATCAGCAGAAAGCTGGCTGCATGCCCGCATAGCAGCAGGCAATTCTGGTCGCTTGCGGGCTCAATAGGTCGCAATTTCTGCAAATCCAGTCTGCCGCCTCTTACCAGACCTGACGGCTCACTAGCAAACACCGCCACCGAAAAGGCTAACTTATTAGGTAAAATGTTTGCGGAAAACTCAACCCTCGATGACCAAGGTGCTGTCCCACCGTCGGTTCCTCACTGCGGTTTTCGTATGAAAAAGCTGAGAATCCGGCATCGGGAAGTACTCCATGTTTTACGAGGCCTTGATGTTAATAAAGCTAGTGGGCCTGACGGAATACCTGCCCCGGTACTGCAGAGGTGCGCTGCAGAAATAGCTCCAATTTTGACGAAGCTTTTTAAAATGTCCCTGGAGACTGGCTCTGTGCCCTCTGGTTGGAAAAAAGCGGTTATCCACCCTATTCCAAAGAAGGGTGACCGCTCCAACCCGGCCAACTACCGCCCCATAGCGATCACATCAGTTCTGTCTAAGGTGATCAACGACAAACTGCTCACATACCTCGAGAAGAACAAAATTATTAACGACCGTCAATACGGATTCCGGCGGAATCGCTCGTGCGGTGATCTTCTCGCGTATGTGACGCATGAATGGGAGCGATGCCTGGAACGTTTCGGTGAGACCCAAACGGTTGCACTGGACATCTCCAAGGCCTTTGACCGGGTTTGGCACCGAGGACTTGTCAACAAACTGCATTCTTACGGACTTCCCGCATCCTTGTGTACTTTGATTGCCGACTTCTTGAGGGAGAGGTCGTTTCAGACGGTAGTCGATGGTTTCACCTCTTCCTCACACTCGATAAATGCTGGCGTCCCGCAGGGATCGGTTCTGTCTCCGACTTTGTATTTGTTGCACATCAACGACCTTTTGTCATGTGCACCAATTCACTGTTATGCGGATGACAGTACAGTTCATGATAGCTTTTTGTTTGACAAGCCCCCAAAGGGCTCACAAACTCCCAACAGCTCGTAGGGCTTTGAAGCAAAGAATGGACGGTTACCTCGAGAGTGTTTTCTCTTGGGGTAAAAATAATCTCGTTGAATTTAATGTTTCAAAGACCCAATCTTGTCTGATTACGTCTAAAAGGGATCGAAATGAAAATCTAGTCTCTTTCAATGGAAGCAATCTTCCGAACAGGCCCTCCATTGATATGCTTGGTGTAACCCTAAGTGACCAGCTCAGGTATGGGGGCTCCATCGAAGCCAGAGTACAGTTAGCCTCCCAGAAACTGGGCGTACTGTACAGGGCCCGCAGATACTTGTGCACAACTGCTAACCCTGTACAAATCGCAAGTGCGCCCCACGGTTGAATTTGGCAGCCACCTCTAGTCTGGAGCTCCAAAATACCTGTAAAATACCCTCGACTCTGTGCAGAAACGGGCGGTCCGTTTGATAGATTCTCCCATCTTAACAGACGGATTGCAATCTTTAGAGTACAGGCGTCGGGTGGGAATGCTATCCTTGTTCTACCGGTATTACAATGGAAGGTGCTCCGAGGAACTAGCATCATTGATCCCTTCGGCACCGGTGCATAGTAGGGAAACACGCCAAACGCGTGCCCAACATTTGTACACGGTTGACATTTGTCACATGAGAACGGGTCGTTTCTTCGACTCGTTCTTATGTTCAACAGCTCGGCTGTGGAATGATTTGCCGGCCTCTGTGTTTCCTCCTTCCTACAACATAGGTCTCTTCAAGACCAATGTTCATTCCTTCCTCTCCTCAAAAATACCCTCCACACAGCATCCCAGATGACATAGGCCCTGAGGGAAATTATTTTTCTCAAGGCCTCCTGTGTGGAGTTAATGTAAAAAAAAAAAAACTAAATCTCTATAAACAGTATGTAAATAAACTAATAAGATGAAACGTTAATAATACGATGGCTTGTGTCATACCTACATTCCCATCCAATGACTTTACGGTGTTCAGTGACATCACCACTAAACATTTTAATAATGCCAACTTGACGACGTGTTTCTATGACCCGATTAAAAATGAACTTTTTAATAATTTTTTAAAAAACTCTGCATTCAATATTATTTAATAAAACTTATATATTCAGAATCAGCGTTTATTGGTCTTTTTTTTTTTTTTTTTTTTACAGTGAATACCGCACAAGAATCTCAACTGCTCCCGTCTGGAGCCAGTGAGACTATGGCATCCCCAATTGGGGTATGTTGTGAGGCTGAAGGTAGTGGGGAGGGGTAGGAGGTGGGGAAGAGGAAGGTTGGGAAGTACCTGGCTATTCAGATCTGGTCACTAAACACGGCTAAAGCCATTTTCAAGCAACGTTTCAATTCTGAATGGTGGTCTTACACCAGGGCGATACTGATAGTATCTTCCACTCTGGAACATGCCGCAAAATATACTATATATTATTTTAAATGAATTAATTGTGAAATAACACAAATTAATCAAATAGCGCGCGGGCAGTCCCTGGTTGAGAAGTCTGAATAAAAAAAATCGGGACAATATTCACTTGGGGGTGAAACTCGGCCGGGTGGCACCACTGCTTGTGGTCCCTGTCGAAAAAATAAATGTACAAGTGGTCCCGGTTCAGAAAAAGGTTGGGAACCACTGGTTTATATGAACATATTTTTTTAAAGCCATAATATTTTTCACTGGAGTTCCTTATTAACTGCAATACCTTGGCTGAAGTCGGAATAATTGAATGAGCATAAAATTATGTAATACAGTGCAGACATTTTATTTTTCTCCCTGCATAAAAACACCTTTCAGGATATCTATGGCTCCAAGTCAAGATATTGCATCTCCACAAACCATTAGTTTGAGATAAATGAGGTTCAAATTAGAATCTTGAACTAAATAAACCTGTGTATTTTATAGGTGCATGAAGTGGCCAATGACATAAAGAAGGCATGGAAGTTTATCAAGGAGCAGCAGGAGTTTGGGCAGCAGCTGAACCGGAGACAGAAGCTATTCTCGGTGCCTGTCACTCCGTACGATGACCTCAACAAGCTGGTCAAGGAGTTTGAGCCCTACAAGAATCTGTGGGTCACTGCTTCAGGTAACTAACAGATCTCATTAGCTTCACTAAGTCTGCCACGGTAGTCTGGCTTCCTCTGGTGTCCTCATCTGTCCGAAGGCAGACCACACCCTGCAGGCTGTAACCTGGAACAACTTAGCGAAACTGTGCTTGTAATAATCAAAAAGGTGAAAATGAAAGGAATTTGTTCCCGGGATGAGCTTTTTTTAACTCACTCATATCTTTATTGTAAGCGTTCCTATACCTCCATCGAAGCCAGAGTCGAGTTAGCCTCTCAGAAACTAGGCTTACTGTATAGTGCTCGCAGATATTTTAATAATACACAACTGTATAGCATAATACAATCACATTTTAATAATACATTTACCATGAAAAACTGATATTATATTATAAAGATCTCAGTCTACAATAAAATAAGAAAAATCTCAATTCTTGCTATTAACCCCTCCGCAACGTAAGCAGATATAAGCGTTAAAAATAGGACAGCAGTCAAGTACAATAAGCGTGTTTATACATCAGTGCGTGTGTTTCCATAGAAATCGTTATAACTCCGTTATTGTTTTAGTTACATCCCTAAAACAAAAAGTCAAAGGTCGATAGTAGATCAAGCTGCACATTTCTATCAAGTTGTCTATGGAAATACATAACAGGAATCAGCTGTCAATCGTGTAGTTGACAAAAATATTTACCCGCGCAAATTTGCTACCGGCAGCTCCACCGCGTTCCACATTTTAAATTTTTATTAAATATTTTTATATGAAATGATAAAAAAGTGAGGTGACAAAAGTGTTTATTACACATATATACAATAGAATAAGTATTGTTGTTTGCATAATCTGTGATTTTAGTACCGTTTTCACATAAAAACATCACGTGAGTCATTTTTACCTGTTTTTAATGTTTGCGTTCTAAATTTTAATATTTACAAATGCTAATATTTATTTGTAATATAATAATTTGAAAGCTTATTTTGTAACCTTTCTAAAACAGTTTTTACTATTCGGCTACTTTCACAATATGAGTATAAAAGACATGAAAAAAACTGGAAAATAATTACAATTTTTTTTTAATTCGCACATGTTAAATACATAGATATTTCAATTATAAATACACTGATACATAAATCTATATATATAAAAATCTAGTGTTACAATGTTTGTGGTCGCACTCCTCTGAAACGGCTCAACCGATTTTTATGATTTTTTTTAATGTATATTTGGTAGGTATGAGAATTGGTGGTAAAGTATATTTCATACCGCTAGGTGATTATGGTGTCCCTATCCAAAAATTTTTTTTGTTGTATATTTTTTTTATTTGGCATGAAAAAATACCTATAACCCTAAATTTTACCCTCCTACCCCCAACTTCCCATTTTTTTAATCATGATTTTAGATTTTTTGATGAGTATCACCCCAATTTGGGCAAACCATCGAGCTTATTTGTGTTGGCTAAAGCTCAATTGCTCTTCGAAATTAATATTGATTTTCTTTATTTAATTTTCCTACTTTAGGATAAAAAATATATTACTTTTACATTAAATTTAACTTTTAAGAGATCGAACAATGAATATGCCAATTACTTTAATGAACTACGTTGAATTGAGAAAATGAATGGTTGGTGTTTTTTTTGTTTATATCGGCGGTCATCATCTACAGCGCTCCATTCCTCTTTCTGTCATAGATCCCATCCCCACACACTTACAATTCTTTCGTTATTTTTTGTTTAACAACCAAAATATTCACTAGAAATAATTTATATGGCAGAACAACGTTTGCCGGATCGGCTTGTATATAATAAAAATCTAATAAAACAAATACTTCCCTGTTTAAGAAGCGCGCGTTTGAGAACAAACTTTTGTTAACTTGAGAATAAACAATATTGGAATCTAGACGCATGTAGACTCAGCCACAGCAAGTCGATTTGAGACATATTTTATAAGAAAGTATTATATCAGTTTTCTGCTAATGCAAACTGTAGGTGATTTTTGAATGGTTATTATTTAAAACCTGGCATTTATCTATAATATAAAAATGAATCGCTGAATGTGTTGCTAAGCGCATAACTTCCGAATGACTGCACCAAATTGGGTAAAAAAAAATTGTGTTTGTTATTGTCAGGACAAGGTTTTTATAAAACTTCAGGTAAGCTCTAGCATTATGAAATTTGTATAAAAAAATTGCTATTGATGGCACTCGAGGAAGCGGCTATTGCTATGGAAAGCGGGAGGGAGGGAATGATGGGGGAGGGGAACCAGGGAGGGGGAGGGGAACCTGGGAGGGGAGAGGGGAAATCGGGAGGGGGGTTCGCGGGACGGGGGAAGGGGGGGGAGTGGAGTGGGGAGAGGGAAGGTGGAGGTGACGGAGCGAGAATGCGAGAGGGGAAGAGGATGCAGGAGAAAAAGGGGAGGCGGAAGGGGAACGGGACGAATGGGAAAGGACACTCAGGGAGAAACAATTTATTTATTAAATGGCATAGCAACGCATTCCGGGAACCAGCTAGTCTAAAATAAATATCTTCCTTTTATGACAAATCTAATATTCAAAAGTCTACAAAAGCTTTTTTCCTTATTAAAAATTTAGGTCACATTTTGCAAAGTTGGGTAGGCTTTGCCATCTTTTATAAAATACCACTCAATTTTGATTTTTACTTATTCTTTAATGCAATGAATTGTAGATTTCTACAACTGGCATGAGGTGTGGATGGACAATCCCTTGGCACAAGTTGACTCGGACACGATAGAGACAGTAGTCAATGACTTCCTCAAGACTATCATCAAGTGCGTGAGGACATTTGCGGAGCTGCCTCTCGTGCAGAAGGTTGCCCTGCAGACGAAGGTGAGAAAGTGATCTACATATTTACGAGGGTCAGTCAAAAAGTAATGCCTCCTATTTTTGTCTACTTAAATAAAGTTAGTTAAGAGAAAATTTTAAATTTGAGAACCTTCTTCTACGATCTTCTGCAGTAGTAACTTTTTGCGTCAACAGGTGGCAGCACTGCAGTCACTTGCAAAATGACCGACATCGATGTTCGTATTAAACAGCTTTCTGTGATTGATTCTTCACTGTGGAAGGTGAAACGCCCATTCACATTCATGAAATACTGAAAAATGTGTACCATGATGCAACCGTGGATGTTGAAACTTAAATAGCAGAGCGGCAGGCCGTTGATTGATTAGTGACTGCACCCAACATTGAGCGAGTTGAAGATATCATTCGTGGTGACCCCAGATAACTACAGATATCGCATTCTTTCCCTCAGTAAAGGCAGTGTGATGACGATTATTTGACAACTGATTATTCAACAAAAGTTTGAGCAAGGTGGGTACCTAGAAAGTTAACGGGCCAGAATCAAGAAACAAGAAACAAGAAAAACAATTCCTCACAACGCTTGCAGCGCTTGGTTTCTGGAAAAGATTGTGACCGGAGACGAATTATGGGTTTATTTTTTTTTAACCTGAATCAAAGAGGCAGTTAATGGAATGGCATCACACAAACTCACCAAGGACAAAAAAAATTAAAAACTGTATGATCGGCGAGGAAAGTTACGGCGATGGTGTTCTGGATGTGACCGTACTTTTTACAAAAAAGGTATTGTTAAAAGATGGACCAAAGCTGTGAAAATGGACGGAGATTATATTGAAAAGTAGCAAATTAATCGTCATAGTGTGGTTTTCAATTCATATAATTGATTTTTTATTTCTTGACAATTAAAATAGCATAAAAATAGGCATTACTTTTAGACTGACATGAGAAATAGTAAGATCTCGGAATTATTTTTGTCATTAAACTAACTTTTCTCCAACACATCAACAATTTAGTAAGCAGATCATTCAAACGTCTTGGCTTCATTATTAGGAATTCACATTTGTTTAACAATGCACAAACACTGAGGTTATTATATAATACATAGATTATTAAGTGTAGAGTCAAATTCTATCATCTGTGCCCCACACGAACTCACATTTTGTGCATTGAAAGGATGTTTTGCATTGAGGACGTCACCATTTTATTTATGAAAATGTTATGAAATATTTAATTCCATTTCATCACAATTAAGTCTAGTCACGTACCTCTAATTTATCAATATTTGTTTGGTTTGAAACGCCAGTTGATTTTTCTAAATATAGAATTTTGAGCCATTCAATTATTTTTGAAAATAAAATAGTTTTACATACCAATAAAACTTATATTATGTACCTAACCTCATTTAAAACCTATATTGAGAGAAGCATTCTCAAATCCCCTTTCGCGTGGGCTTCCCCGATCTTTTTTAGTACCTTGTGACTGTCAAGTGGTCACCCGATGCTATACAAAGGTATCTACTTACACCTAACCTTTGTTTATGGCATTTTTTTCTCATTGGTTCTCACCAGGCAGTGATTGCCTAGGTTTTAAATGAGGTTAGGTACATAATATAAGTTTTATTGGTAGGTAAAACTATTTTATTATGTATCCTGAACCGTCATTTAAAACCTATATTGAGATCTGTTTGTTATCGACTGGTGACCACTAACGCTAATGTGATGATATTAAAATATGTTAAACACTGGAATACCTACTCACGTGTTACAGTGGGTGGAATAGGGAAGTCACAGACAATGCCCTATTTACCTCTAGAGAAGTGTTAACTTCTCTTCTGTAGAATTTGGCAAAGGTGTCCCGGCTCCTCCAGTTCCCTCGAGCCAGGATGTCATCCAGTCTAAAATTATCCAGCCAGTTAAGTGATGCCACAGCTGCTCGTACGCTTCCCGGGGCAGCTGTGATCTTACCTCCTGATGTAGTGATGAAGAGTTCTGTTAAATTCTGCTTTGTTTCTCTCCGTTCTTTGGAGATTTCAACCAGTTTCTTAATCCAGTATGTTGGGTCTATATTTGGTTGATTGCCGTTTATCAGCCTCCAACCTGACTGTTGGTACGTAGCGGAGTCTGTTTTGGATCCGAAAACTGGCCATAACGAGACCCCTTCCTCATCTATGGATAATTTGTCTGGTGAACACTGTAACAAGGTCAGGTCATGCACTCTTCGTCCCGAAGCTAATAAAAGTAAAGTTGCTGCCCTTCTTGATGTTTCAAAGAGATTCAACTTTTTGGGTGGGTTAGCTTCTAACCAGGTCAACACCACTCGAGGATCCCAGATAGGAGGTTTAGCCACTTTAGGATGTCTTAATGCTGCGGCTTTGAGTACTTGTCTGACTAGAGGATGTGAACTTAGGTTTCCTTCTTCAGGGCTACTGAAAGTTGTTACTACAGATTTATGGAGTCGAACTGTGCTGGGAGAGAGACTGTCTTCTAGACTAAGATCTGTTAAAAATCGTGCTAGGTTGCTTCCTGTAGGGACATTCGGGTTTACCCCATGATTTAATGCCCACCTTTGCCACCTAAGCCATGCCGGTTTGTATGTTTTGAGGGTGGATTCTCTCCAACCTGACTTTAAAAAATCTTTCTGTTTGTCCGACCAATCTGTTAATGACTGACTCCACCCCGGCACTTCCACACCTCCAAAATGAAATCCTCTACTTGTGGTGGGGGTTTCAAGGTTCTCGTGTCTATCAGTACTTCTGTCAGTTTCAATATGGTGAACGGAGGACTTGTTGCTCGATTTTTTAAGTCTGGTCTCCAGAATACCTTCTTCCATCTCGGGGCTACAATCAAGTATAGGCCCTTGGCCCGGTTCAGGTGTGCTAAAACTCTCGGCATAAGGCACGGTGGGGGGAACACCCAAGCTAGGGGAAAATCCCACTCTTGAGTCCAAGCATTGACAAATTTTGCCTCTTTGTCGAATGCATTTAGGGACACATAATCTTCTACGACGTGGGCTGTCTCTGATGCAAACAGGTCTATAGTTGGCCTCCCCCATTTTGCAAAAACTAATTTTGTTGCTGCCGGTAAAAGATGCCATTCCGGAGGTTCGCGTTTTCTGGAGAGTTGATCTGCTACCTCGTTGAACCTTCCCGGTAAGTAGTGGGCAGACAGTGAAATGTGATACGTGTCTGCCATTTGAAGGACTTGACGAGTCGCTTCGAGCAATGTCTTGGATCGTGTGCCGCCTTCGTTGCGAAGGTATGCGACCACCGATCTGTTGTCTGACTGGATAAGAAGACCCGAGTCTGACAGCTCTGGCCCGTGAGGAGTAAGTGCTGCCAGCACGGCGAGCATTTCCTTGACATTGCTGTGGAGTGGTTGTTGTGTTTGGGACCAAGCTCCATTCAACCTGAGGTTGTCTAGCTGCGCGCCCCATCCCCAGTCCGATGCATCGGTCGTGAGGGTGTGGCGAATTGTTGCTTGATGCATTAGTGACCACGTCTGCAGGGACCTGCCCCACCACCTCAGCTCCTCTATCGCTGCTCGAGGTATGGGATGAAGTCGTCTGGGTTTGAATGCAGGTAGCTTGCGACTGGCACACTGTAACATGCGAAGGTTAAGCCTGCCTCTATGAATGGCGAAACTAGCAAAATTGAGGGTACCCAAGAGGCTCTGGGCCTGCTCAAGTGACCATTTTCCTAGATTAATATATTGTTTCAGTAACCTTGTTATTTTCAGTATTTTATCTTGCGGGAGACCTTTTAAGTCATCCCTTGAATTCCACATAATTCCCAGATATTCAATTTTCTGAACTGGACAAAGAGTGGATTTACTGAATTGTATTATCCATCCCAGAGTTTGTAACATGGAGATTGTTTCAAATATATGTATTTTCAAAATATTTTCATTCTGATGTACTATCAAAAAATCATCTAAGTAGACAATTATTCTGAGACCTTTGTCTCTTAATTTTTTCGCTATCCAATTGGTAAGAGAAGCAAAAAACTGGAGCAGATGCTAGCCCAAAAGGCAAACATGTCATTTGAAGTAGTTCTCCATTAAAAATGAGTCCCAAGAAACAGCGATGATTCTTGTGAATTGGCAGATGAAAGTAGGCCTGAGAAAGATCCACTTTAACCATCCAGTCCCCCGGTTGAATAAATGATGCAACCTTATTAACATTAATAAGTCTGAATTTACTTATAGTCAAGAAACTGTTCAAGCGACGAAGATTGAAAACCGGTCTAAATGAACCGTCTTGCTTCGGTATGAGAAACATCCGAGACAGAAAGGAAGGAGATATCGAAGCTGATTCCAATATCTTCTCCTTTTTCATTTTGTCTATTTGTCGCGTCATTTCTTCTGTGATTTGAGTTTTATAAGTGGAACTTACCGTGTCTGCCACTATACTTAGAGGAGGTTTCTGCCGGAAGGGTAGCTTGTACCCTCGCAACATTGCTAACAGCGTTGGTGGTGCTCCTAAGTCTTCCCAATTGCTTAGAAACTGTCCTAACTGCCCCCCCTGAAACGCCCTCTCCGGATAGTCATAGTCTATCCTTGTTACCAAAATTCCTTCTTGGCTTGGTTGGACCTCTCTTGTCAGCACCTCTGGACTCCTGTTGGTTGGTTCGCCCACCACGGAAGGCTTTGCTATCCCGAAAGGGCTTGTCCCGAAACGTTCTGCCTTCCCGAAAGGGCCTGCTCTCGCGAAAAGGCTTCCTCACTGGACCTTTATACTTGGGTAGCTGCGTGCTGGTTGATGGCTGAGGGTCAAAGCTCGAATGTGGGAGGCATTTATCGAGTCCTCCCATCCGCTGAATCTGGGACTCTAACTTGCTTGGGTCAAAAAGATGACCCGCTGCAGGAGGAATATTTTTAACAGCCTCCCGTACGTAACTGCTCTTCACTTCTTTAAGGATTGCCTCCCTACGATGTAGGATTGCGCTTGCTCTCCTTCCGCAGACCATCTGCAGAACATCTTTTGTTACTGCCTGATACTCGGTATCTGGTGCAAACAGTGATTCCACTTTATTAAATATGGAGCCTGCGGTTAACTCCTTTCCTTCCTCTGCACTCCAGTTTACTAGTTCCTGCAGAGATTTTTGAAGGCACTCATTCTGCTGCAAGAGGGCATGGCTCAGTGCCCCGCAGAATTTATCTAAAGAACCCGCATATTGTTCCGATTTATTTAAATGGAGAAACTCTCCATTCACCTCCAACTGGTTAAACATGGGATTGGCAAGGTATCTCCTTACCACATCCCCATACCTCACTTCGTTCCACTCCGGCGAACCGAAGTGCTGTAAACTCTCGATCTTTTTTAAACGGTTAACGTCAGCTGTAGGAACTGTTGGCTCCTTACAAGTAGTTTCCGCCATCGATAGGTTTAATTCCCGGGTTTTCTGGATGGGATTAACTAGCCCAATTCCCAGAGAAGTTGATGCATCCCTCTCTCCATGCATCTCCTGGTCTTCTGAAAATCCGTCAACTTCAGATTCCAAGTCTCTATCGTCGTCCGTTTTGGAAGTCATAAAGTTCTGAATAAACGCACTTAACTGCTCTACTTTGGCCGAAAGTTGATTGATGCGATCTTTTTTCGCCAATCTCGGTAATTTTCGTTTCGGCTCTTTTGGCAAAATGACTTTATTGATTTCCTCTACCGTCATCTCTACTGAATCAGATGAGGACATTTCGGACTCGCTCATTGTTTATCAAACACAACAAAAGTCACTCACAACACAAGATACGACCAAAGAAACAATAACACACAAAGAACAAAGGAACCAAAATGCAGACAAATTCCTTTGTTTTGTTCACCACATATATTGTCGTTTATCAGTCTTTTAAACACTGTTTTTAATTTTAAAATACTTCGAACAGCCTCGCTGTTTTAATATAAAGTATTATTTTCAAATAATTCTTTCTTTTATGGGGAAAAATCGTTATAAATTCGGAGCTACTATACAACGAAAAGCCAGCGACGGAATTTAAAACGCTAATTAAGGAGAAAAAAATGCCATAAACAAAGGTTAGGTGTAAGTAGATACCTTTGTATAGCATCGGGTGACCACTTGACAGTCACAAGGTACTAAAAAAGATCGGGGAAGCCCACGCGAAAGGGGATTTGAGAATGCTTCTCTCAATATAGGTTTTAAATGACGGTTCAGGATACATAACAGATGTTATAAAAGTCATTTTTTCCTTAGAGCTCAGCACTCATTGAAAAGAAGCCTAGAGAGGTAGACTCCTTTTCGAGGGTCATCGTATATTTTCCGATTTTATATAAAATGCAGTTTCTTTTAAACAATCATTTGAATTTTGTTGAAAACTTACATAATGTAAAGTATTATCCCGCGTGTTCCGCTACCTTCTTATTTAAAATGGCGGGAAACCATAAGAAACCATAAAAGAATTTAACTGACCGGGACTCAACTGTATTTTCCTGCAGCGACTGGAAATTATAAAATTTTTGCAAACTCGGAATTTCCTCGACGTAACCGTCTTTCGGACTGATTTGGAGAAAAATATTACAAACTTGGAGATCCATCAACATTACGCATGGAACGCAGCTAACATGACCATGGCACTGGTCCTGATCTGAGACTGGCTCATAAGACGAATGATGTACAGCAGCATCAGCGGAGGGCATCATACATCACTCCTCGTTGCTATCGGTCTTGAGTAATAATTTTTAGCTAGAATAGATTTTGGTCGATCCTGGGGTGAGTCTCTCATTATAATAATTTTAAATGATCTTTATTGGTTAATTGATTTTTATTTGTTTTGAAATATAATATGTAATCTGTTATACGAATACTGTCTTTCTTTTCATTATTAAAAATCTTTATTGATTATAAAGTATTTAATCCCCAAGGCCCTGAAAGGGAATTTTGTTCTACCGTCTGTTAGCCTGGTTTAACAACCAGTGGCACCCTTAAAAAAAGTTAGCAGATACAATCACACATTACCCGCATACATTACCCTCAATCTCATTTTTATCCTGTAACTTATCCTTCAAATACACTTTACAATTGGCACACACTTATTCGGGATAACAAACTCTCCTGTGGGGAGAGCCACATGCTTCCCAAAAGTGGATCAAAATCAATATATTTTGCGTGTTCTATAATGCACTTACACGGCTTTTGGCCCTGCAAATACATTGCTTAAATCAGAACTGTCCAACCCGTGGCCCATGATCGTTGAAGTTCAGATAGTTTCACGAACTATAACTATGCTTCAGAAGAATTATTCTATGGGCTGCCACATTTATTATTCCTTTGTATTATGTTAAAATAAGTACTTGCATACTGCTCACTAGCCCCGTATGCTTGGACATTGGAGAGTCTAGAGTCGTTTAAATAAATGTAGCTTTGTTCAATATAATAGATTCTTGACGTGTGCGGTGAAGGAGGAAACCATATGTTTCCTGATAATGCCGTTGGGAAAGTGGTGGGGTCCCCTCCAATGTAACTATGCATGTTCTCAAAAGTTTAATTTAATTAGTCATATACTGACTCACAGTGGAGAAAAAATCATTCTCTTATTCAAACTGTAACTCTGCATGTTCACAAAAGTCTAATTTAAATACATAGTCACATACTGACTCATAGTGGAGAAAACCATTCTCATGTCCCATGACTGAAACTATTCATATTCAGAAAAAAATCCAGTTTAAGATGGCACATGCTGACTCACATTGGAGAAAAACCACTCCCTTCTTCCAACTGTGATTATCTATGTTCACAAAAGTCTAATTTAAATAATCACATACTAACTATGCATTTTCACAGTGGAGAAAAACCATTCTCTTGTTCAGGCGGTAACTATGCATTTTCACAAAAATTCAATTTAAATAGTCAGACTCACAGTGGAGACAATCATTATCTTGTTCCAACTGTAACTATTACTCATTGATTCGTGACAATGCACGGGGGTGAGAATAACCTTGCTGCCACTCTTTGCTATTTAAAAACGCTTATGTATTTCGATACGAATTATGCCTGATCACCAAACAAGATAGGTAATTCACAATTAAGTGGTACTCACTGTTGTGTCTTCTGGCTTGGTTTCTATTTGGTGACAGTCACAGATGTGTCCATAAGCGCTCGATAATTGGGGTTATTTTATAATCCACGATAGAATTCTGTGTCATGAGTCGATCCACATAAGAAGTTCACACAAAGCATACGATACATTACGATAGGGTTTACACGTTATGTTACGATAAGTTAAATAACACTTCAACCTAGAGCGAAATGTCACGATACGATGATGGTTTGCAACGGACTGGCGATATTGCGGTACTTGACTCATGTCCACCGTGTAAGTATAGTCTGTCAAAAAAGAGTAGAAAATATAAAAACTGGAACTACTAAATTTGTAGACTGGCAACACCAATTTAACTGTCAAATATTTTTTTGAAGTGCAATGACACTGAATGTATAGAACACAGTAAACCACATTTAAAAAAACATTTTTTCTTCATGACATAAATTTGATTTAACTTTTTAAATGCCAGTATGTAGGAGTGTAGCTGTGAACAGCAGGCCATGAATTTTTAATCAAAATAAATCATTTTTAAATCTTATTTTTATAAATTAAAAACATATTACACCTTGAAAGGATATTTAAATGACTTAGCGAAAATCTTGAAAAATAAAAAAATTAAATCTTGCTCAAAGAATAGCGAGATAACTCGCTATTTTTCTATGGCCGGCCTGCTGGGCACGGCCAAGAATGCGAGAAATCTCGCTCTTGGCACAGAAGCGGTTAAAGGTGATTTATAAAGCGATTTGCTTTAATTTAATTTAACATAAATTTGAATTTAACAATAGATAAAAAGGAAGAATCACTAATGGTGAGTTTAGTTATACTACTTTTAGATCTAAATGAGTTAAATATATTCAGATCTAAAATTAGAGACATGATCTAAGCCCAGGCAACGCTAGGTACTTTATCTAGTATTAAATAAATATGAGCAATTTCTAAACTGTGCTTTATATTTTATTACATTATAGTTATTCTTCATTATGCTAACACAAAATTTCAAAGGTATAAAGCAAGGATCATACTGAGCAGACGCAACGCGACGCAACGTTCCTGTCCCGTTCACACTGGCCGACGTACGTACGCGTCGCTGTGACCACGTGACAAGGGGTCTCTGGTTGTGCGTAGGCGCGTTTGATTTGACACATTTGACATTTATTTTTTAGGTTATGTTTATGTGATTCTCTTCTCAGCAGATGACAGCTTTGCCATGTTTTGAAAGTGAATTTGAAGATGATTTGCTACGATTATTATTATTAAATCAATATTCTCGTAAAAAGTGAGAAGTATTTGGGTCCACAACAATAACAAACAAAGATAAATGTTTGGAGAGTTCCATACTTTAGTAGAATCTAGTTAACTAATCTAATTAACTAGAATCTGATGACGGACGATTCTTCATGTACTTCCGTATGAGTAAAGTGGTATTTGAAGAGCTTCACAGCATAATTGAATATGACATAAAAAAAGAAAACACGAAAGTCCATTCGGATCAGAGAAAGACTGGCAGTGTGTCTATGTCATGTTTGATTGTCATTCATTATAGGGGTATAATATTGAAAGTCATGCCATGAATGGCTGAAATTTCCTCCCAAGCTACACTGCGTATGCAGAATCTCTATAATCCTGTAATTTGATTTTATAAATAACTTCGTGCCGTCCAGTTTCAATGAACTGTTCGTCATCCATTTTTGAATAATATCTGTCAAAAAACAACCACAGATATTGCGAAACATAACGTTAGATGCTTAGATAACACCAGAAAGATGTAAAACCATCTCGTAGTAGGCGTGACCATACCCCCTCCACCTTCCACATGGCCCACGCCGATCTGGCTGCGGCAGATCCGCGTCGCGTAGGGGGCGTCGGTTTGCGTTGCGTGGGGCTAGTGTGATTCTAAAGCGCCCGTTTCCATAGAAAATGTATGGATGGTAAGTAGTCCAGATATGGAAATGATGACGTCTACCTACGTCGCGTGGCGTGGCGTGGGCCTAGTATGTTCCCAGCTTAATAATAATACCTATATGCAATTCTAATTTTGAGATCGGCGAGTATCTATACTGCAATGAAAAAATATTTTTTCCACTATTATGCCTTTTTAATGTTTTATAAAAATGTAGGTTACACAGCTTTACTTTAACACCATGAGTTATGTGTTTAGTATTGCCATTTGATCAACAGTGGCGCCCTCATATATTTTCTACTCTTATTTGACAAACTGTAGGTACACTTAACGTGCGTAATTCCAAAATCTAGGCCGATCGGAACACAAATACGAATGAAACCCATCAGCGTTATGAAACACTCATAGTGGAGAAAAACTATTCTCGTGTCCGTGATTTGTGGTTTGCGAGGAACAGAATATCAAAATTTATTCCCCAGTTGTGACTATCGATATGAACAAAAAATCAGTAAGCATTTAACTCGTACGGCCCTTTAAATATTTTAAGTCGTCAATAAGGCCCATAGTGCAATTTAAATTGGCCAGACCCGATTTTTAGTAGTAATCAGTCATGATTGATTCTTTGAAACATTAAAAATTCGACTACTTTTTAAGCAATACATTTATAAAGATATGAACCCTAAATCTGTAATGTTATAAAAAAAAATTATACAAATTGATTAAATAAATAATAAGTTGGTCAAACTATTTTTTCTTTAAAACAGGATAATTAATTTTTCTTATATTACATTGAAGGTCAGTGCCATGTGCATGTTTTAATATTGTTGTCTGTCTTATCTGCAGAAATGATTGTTCCTATTTATTAACTATGAATTTGTCATTTTCTTTCTCTTCCTGTTAAAGCAATCATCTAGTAACAATCATTTTTGACCATTTTATAAAAAGTGGTAATAAATTCCACAAGTCCTTATCCACTGGAGCGATTTTTGCCATATATTGGCGCCATTTTAAATGTCTCCAATTGCTTTTCGGATAAAAATGGCAATTATCTCCTTAATTCGGCTAAAAAATTTTTTTTTTAATATCTTTAGCTCCCACATTTGTTATTTTGGACTTAAAACGAAGCTATTAAAATGCTTTTTCTTTATTAAATATTATGACCATACATGTCGCAAATTCAAACTTCGTAGACTATTTTATAACGATGTTTAACACCTTGTTTGCCGCTCGTGCACCGGTGTGTCATGAGATTTTACACGCGATTTTGACCCTTATGTATAAAGAAAGTGTATGAAGAACACGGTCAGAATCGCTTGCTCTATTATCGCCCTTTACCATAGCGAAACCTGCAATGCGCCTAGTCACTCCAAATAATTTATATTAATAATTTACCGGAGCGCGGGAATGTGCGCAGTTCTTGCGCATGCGTGGGAAAAATATGTTTATCTACGATTTTGACCCTTTGACCCTACGAATTTGTAAAGGACAGTGTCAGAATCGCTGGACACGAGTGTCATGTCTGCTGCCGGGTGCCGCGTCGTAATTGGTGGAGCATTTTGCTGGCCTACCCCGGCAAACAAGAGGTTAAAAAAAAAAAATGGAAATATATTTTGCACGCAGAATTTCTGATCAGCTGTTTACGGTTAAAATGAAGTCTTTTTTCCATAGATATTCACCTATCATTATCAAGTATACCACAGATAATGTATAGAAATTGAAAATATTCTACGTTGATTCGAATAGGTACTTCTCACGGCAGTTTCAAAGTAACAACCACGGAGGATTCACGCGGTTATAAACTTAATGATTTTTTAATATTTTTTTTACAAATTCTACAAATATGAGACAACAGTAAAATACAGGTTAATTCATTGGCTATATAGCACTATAATAAGTTTTTATTTCTCCATTTTAAAATTCGAAGGTATGACTTTTAATGTTGGCGAAAAATTAAAAAATTTAAAAAATCATCTTCTGAAAATATCGAGCAAACGGAGGTAAACGTTTTTAAATGCGCTGTTGCTTCAGCTGTTATTAATGATATTTCCTTATTACATTTCGCAGCAAGAGGCCAATTTACAGCATATGAATATCAGTATAATTCAACAAAATTTTGAGGAAACTCGTACCATGTAATGATTGTTTCTTTTCCAGCAAGATATAGAGGATTTCAAGCCACTCATTCCGATACTAGTGGCGGTGAAGAATCCTGGAATGAAGGATAGACATTGGAATGAGTTTATGGAGAAAGCAGGTAGAGCAAATGTTTTCTATTATTCTTGTAAATCTTTTTTTTAAAGAATCTCTAGGTTCCTAGCCAGAGGTGGCTAGCTAAGAAACTAAAAATTGGGGTAGGTACACTTGTGTTTTGTACAGGGTTAACAGTAGTGTACTATTTCAGTATCTGTCAGCTGTGCGCTGTGTACCCGGCTTCTGAGGGTTAACTTATCTCAGACTTAATTTGACCCCCTCTGCCTGAGTTAGTCATTTAATGTTACTGTGGTATATAGTATTATACATCTAGTTTCAACATCCTTCAACAGATGTCGTTAGTATAAATACATAGTTATGTATAGTTTTGAGGTGTCTCAATAGATGTCAATTAAGTAGTACCTTAGAAGAGTGTCGACTATCGTCGTTTGTGTCTGCACGAACGGTTACGGAAATAGCCGATGATTCATGATAGACACCTCCCGACAGCACAGGCTCCTGCCGTGTTGGGTTCTTTAGCTTCAGAATTAATTAAAGCATTCAATAGGACGTTTGGTCCAGTTATGTATTTATTGTAAACCTTCCGATAATACAAATAATGTAATCTCTTAACTCGCAACTTGTAACTCGGAGTTTTTCGAGTTTTTTTTTTTAGAGTTTTAACTCGATCTTTACAGGAGTTTTCCTGAACATATTTCAAGTAATCGCCTGTCTCGACACAGGTATATTCTAGTGAGACAGGCATCGAATAATATAATGTAAACATAGACAAATAAATTTTTAAAAATAAAAAATGATATCACTGAGATTGACGAACATCACAGAATGATGAGCAAGTCTATGTTCAGATTGTTGGGAAGATTGCTTCAGTTGTCAGATATGAGATTATCTTTTCAAATTCTTTAGGCATAATCAGGCACAATTATTTGGGTTTTCGAAACATTAAATTCGACGATGACACTCATTATTTCAATTCTTAAATCCACATACTTTTTTAATAACAAACTTCATTAATAATTTTATTGTCATGTTTTTTTAGTTTTGCAATCTGCTCCATTCTTGCACCTGTATTAGTTTTATGAACTGGAATGATCCATTATTATTTATTGTTATTGCCTAATCTTGACACCTACAGTCAGTTTATTATTATATGTATGTATTACGTAGTCCATCATTTTTGGTTTATCATTGCAGGTATTACGGTGACCATGAACGAGAAGCAAACCTTCAAAAACTGCCTGAAGCAGGGCATGGGGGAGTTTGGTGAATTGATAGAAAGTATTGGCGAGGCGGCCGGTAAAGAGTTTGCCATCGAACAGGCGCTGGACAAGATGCAGGCGGACTGGGCCAACAAGATCCTCGAGATCGCCCCCTACAAGAACTCAGGTATTGTAATTCTCACGGATGGGTCTGCCACCAGCTGCGTGACGCGCTGGATCCGAAGAGGTCGGTTTGGGAGACCCTTTGACCTCTCCAGTTGGTTTCTCTCGACCCATCGATTGCACCGCAATGGGAGGGATGGATACGACCGTCACTCCTGGATAAACTGACCACTAGATTCCTACCCACCCCTCACCTTTTTCTTCCCAGAACTTCTTCTCCTTCCTTTCCTTAAAAAGATCCACACAATGTCCCCAAATATTACATAGGCCCCGAGGGAAATTATTATCCTCACGGGCCTTCTGTGTGGGGTTAATGTAAAAAAAAAACTTGATCACAAAGTCTTATTATTTAAAGTACCAAATCTCTTGCTCTCCCAAGATATTTGATTTGATTTTTTTTAATTCCAGGCACCTACATAATGAAGATAGCCGATGAGACGGCCCAAATGATGGACGACCACCTTCTGCTGACGCAGCAGCTGACCTTCTCCCCCTTCAAGGCCGCCTTCGAGGCACGCATCTCCGACTGGGACGAAAAGCTGCGGCTGGCCCAGGCCGTCTGTGATGAATGGATCGAGTGCCAGAAGTAACTAACTATCTTGTCTTCAGCATTGTCATTGAATTGTTGACTCATTGCTAGGGATCGTGACCCACACTCCAATTGCTCTGATGAATCTGGCTCCTCGTAGTCCTGCTCTGCATGGAGACCCGCAGACTGTTCTGGATACCTGTGATCCTTCATCAGTCAAACCGATGATCTTCCTCTGCTTCTCTGGCTTTTTTCTACTTTTCTAGTGACCAGTGACCATGTGATTCTCCAAGGTTCAATTTTCAATTTTACCATAATATTTCTTAGGATTGTGTGTCATCGGATTCGTTTGTTTATTCAATTCAATTTTTACAATTTTTTAAAAAAAATTACAGATTTAGTGTCTTAGTCGTTATAATTGTACCATTTAACCTTCGGCATGCCAAGATGCAAAACAAACCGTTGGGTACCATGAGGGGTGACGCTACAACCCCAGGGATTTTATCATTTCAATGCCACTTTTCCCATTTATTCATAAATTTGATAGAAAATTACTCTTATGGCTTACACGTTTAATGTATTTCCGTTAAATAAATATATTTATATAGTTAATTTCATAATATAAAACCTATTCAGTTAATTTCATACAAAGATCATTCATCAACGAACAGGCCGCGACAGCTTTGACTTGCTTCCAAATCGGTACTTTGGTACCTGCTGATGGCCCAAAGCGGCCGGCGGCCTACAGAGCAATTTGTAACCGGATGTTTCCAAAATAACAAAAATAAAATTAAAAACAAAACAAATGATTTATCGTGATTTAAAAAAAAATATTTGGGGGTATGATAATTGCCTTACACACATTAGAAAATAAACAGATATCAAAAATTATAAAACGCTAAACTACACAAGATGTACAAACAACTTTGTCGGTATTACAACAATTACATAAAAAAAACTTAAAAATTTAGTCATTTATTTAAATTCACCACATAATACTAAGATTATATATTTATTTGAATCATCTTCTTAAACAGTTATTTAGCAAGGTCCAAGAAAGGCAAAGCAAAACATAAAAGTAATGCAAAGAATCAAATACCATAAATTACAATAACTGTACAGTGGTTTATAACGAAGAAATAGAAGACTTTAAATAAAAGATAATTTATTATAAGTCAATGTATGCTATATAAAATTATCTACACTAGAAGCTGGTTGAAGAACATTTTTAAAACTGTTTTATAAATTGAACAATTGAGTATGTAAAAATCTAAAAAATAATTATTATGAACCCCATTTTGAGATAAAACATTTTAAATGACCCCTAAAATGCCCCTTACATGAAACAGGAAAAATTGGAGTTCCATGTGCTGCAATAATCATTATAAATTTCTAGAAGGCAGTACCACAACAATGATATGGAAGTAATGCTCCTAAGAATCCACGAATATCTGTAAAATAATAATACCTGTTATACAATAGAATAGACTATTAACCCTTTCCCTGCGGGAAGCGCACCACTGCGCCACCCCTTACATGCCCTGTAAGCGGGCGGCGCGTCTGTGCGCCGCGAAGTTTCTCCGGCATTATGTACACGAAACATACTTGAATATGGTAAAATTTATACTCCTAAAAATTCTCAAATCCTTACCCTACTGACATCTTGCGATATTTATCCGTAATACGTATTCTAATCAGAGTTACAGAGATTTGAAGGGACCTCCCAACTCAGAGCGAAAATTGAATCAGTTTGAATTCTTCCCGCGTCTTTACACACGCTACTGCGCAGGCGCCTCTCATAAGCACTCGTAAGATTCTCAAGCGAAGAGGCTCGCCGAGTAATACATTATTATATCGAATTAATTTTTCCTTTTTTGTCGATGTGAACTATTGTGATAAACGTGGACATTTATCTGATTTATCATATTTAAAAATAAGTTTTTTTTATAAATATACTTTCAGACTGTGGTAGAAATATAAAATTTGATCAGTATTAGATTATTTTTTTTAAACAAAAATAAGTGATTCAGAGTGTTTTTAGTGGACAATCAAGTGTAGTGATTTTATAACTCTTTACGAAAAGTTGAAGACGCTTGAATTTTTATCAATAATTGAAATTATTTTTATTACCAACATACAAAATGTCGGGTCGTAGTCTTAATGACGACGAAATAATTAGGCAACTTTAGAAATAGATTATGATTTCCAACTTAGTGAATGTGACGAATATAACAATTACGAAGCTGCAGTTGTTTTTATTATACGGCCCTTTTTGAAGTGTGTGTCAATATTTCATTCATCCAGCCAATCGAGACATCGCACCACAGTTGAAGAGCTGTACTCCGGTATGTTGATATGCTTATTGTGTTGACCTTGAAATATTAATATGGCGGCCTGACCCAAACGTATTCATAACACTACTGAGATAAGTGTCGAAGATTTATAGAGTCCCATTGATAAACCGAATGTTTATTTACACTTGAAAAAATACTTCAAGACATAAGTGATTTATTTTTTAAAACAAATATTAAAATCCACTTGTGATTATTGTTTAAAGCCATAAATTAGATTAGTGATAAATAGCCCCGCGTGTGAACGAAGTGACACATATTTTTGACGCAGAGAAAAGGTTAACAGGTTATTTCCCAAATGTAATTATTTTCATGTTATTTGCATTATCCTGTTGTTAATTTTAATTTCCCATTTTAAAAATACCGTACTGCCATTGATTACAAATTACTCGGAATACCCTTCTAATAATAAAAATATAATTGTCAGTAGCCAACCTTTCACAGTTTTTATTATCTAATAAAATTCAAACAATGTAACCTAACTATTATTGAGTTTTTTAAACTATGAAGGTAAATACGTAGATTGTTATATTTTTAATTATTTTTTAGTATAAAATTGTAAGGGCGAAACATATAAAAAAGTGCATCGTTATCACAAAAACCGCACTTCAAACGTTTTACTATTCAAATTATTTTTTTACCGCCCGCTACAGCGTTTCGACACGCACTGTAGACAAGCCCCAATAGCACAGCTGTTCGGGTCAGCCAGACCGGCGACGTCTTTAGGTAAAGGACACTATGTCCTTACTCCCTTATGCAGCTTCCAATATAGTACGTGGGAACGAGATGCCGTAAATCGCCGAGGTTCTAGTAGAACAGGGGAACATTATCCATAAGCGAACTAATGCGAGAGAGAGATGGAGCATTTTTCGTAGTTTATTTTGTTGTGGATGTGGTTCCAGCGAGCAAGAAATATCATATGCGGCAAGGAATGATACCTACACATTAACAAAATATTTTTTACGCTTTAATGGAGTACTATTTTTATTTTTTTTTAATGGCAGATTATGTGTTTATAGGTTTTGTAGGAATACAAAAAATATCGAAATCGTAAAGTCTCTTTTAAAAATTCTACATGGAGAATAGTAAATTTAGAAATTATGGGAGCCCCTTTTAGCAACGGGAGGGTTAAACAATGTATTTTGAGTGCCAAAAACCTTGCAACATGTAAAAAAGTTAGCTTTTGCTAGCTATAAGGGTGCATCATTGTCATTAATAGCCTTCAATCCAGGCACGTACACAATTATCTCCCATCTTCCCGTGCACCGGCTTTTCATCTGTCTCTCTTCCGCACGAACCACAGATCCTTAATTCAAAGAGTTTGTTTGGTGTCTCCGCATTTCTAAGGGAGATATAACTTGTGTTGTGTTCCAGGCAATGGATGTATCTGGAGCCTATCTTCACGTCTGAGGACATTGTGAGGGAACTCCCGGCAGAGTCCAAGAAGTATCGCTCCATGGAGAGGACTTGGAGGAGAGTTATGCTGGCTGCACTGGAGATGCCAAAGGTAAGCTCGTTTTTGCATGGAACTGCGCGCCATCTTGATGAGTGACATTTAAAAATGTGTAAAAACAGAATTGACTATCTTCGAAAGATCTGTTACTAAAGCATGTGTAGTTGCAGATAGATTGACTCCGAATCGATTGTAATCAATAAAATTATGGATTTTCAAAATGACACAACTATAAAAATAGCTTGGCAAAAACGGACGGAATCTGGGAAGGAATCTTACTTATCTTAATCTTGACCACTGCACAATTTTCCGTAAGAATCGATATTAAAGTCACCGAGATATCACCATAGGAGAAGATAATTGCATGGATTACTTTAGTAGACTGGTTGTTCCTTAGAAGTTATTGTTCCAAAATGTCACATGTAGGTAATATTGGCACATATTATCAGATAGGATAGGTATGGAAAGTAGGTTGGATGGAAGAAGATAGAAAGACATAGTTGCTTCAACAGCATATGTATATAATTACAATCGATATGTTCAGATAATAGTGATCTGCCCCAATATCCGTCTGCTGGAGAGCCTGCAGGAGGCCATCCACCTACTGGAGGCAGCAGCTAAAGGGCTGAATGAGTACATCGAGCTGAAGCGTTCCCGCTTCCCCCGCCTCTACTTCCTCTCGGATGATGAGCTGCTGGAGATCCTGTCGCGCGCCCGGGAGCCCCTGGCCGTTCAGCCCCACCTCAGAAAGTGCTTTGAGAGTATTGCCATGGTAAATATAAGTGCATGTAATAGAGATCTGTTCCAACATCTGACTGTTGGAGACCGCAATGTTTGCCTCCACTCTGTCCAACCACATAATTTGTTAGGTCTTTCAACACTTGTCGTTCGGGCTTATACGAGTTTATATTATATAGCCCCTTTAGTGATCTGTAATAGTTATGTATTTGTGTGTTATATTCTATTCTCTTTCATACCGCCTTCTATATTCCGCCTATGTTTCAGTTAACTTTTGAGGCTGACAAGAAGATCACGGCCATGCATTCATGCGAGGGTGAAGTAGTAGCACTGCGCCGGGAGTTTTATCCCGTGGGTAACGTAGAGAACTGGCTCAGTCTGTTGGAGGACACCATGCAGAATACTGGTAGGCCTTTAAACAGGTATATTCTTATTAGTCATGCTTTATGCTCCCCTGAACATGGAAATGCTCACTCTCAGATAGTCACTGGCAAAGTGGCGGGAATTTCATCAAAACTGAAAAAGATAAATATTTAATATCAAAACAAAACTAAAACATAAAAATTTTCATACAAAACCAAAATTAATGTTGTCGTTTTATATATCGTGACCTCAGAAGCATTTTAGTGTGGTTATTTTTTCAATGTCTTCTTTTAGTTTATCTTCCCAATTTTTCTGCCATTTCTTTAACCCCTCCAAAAAATATGATTTGTCAAACTCTTCAAAATGCTCTTCTGTTTCGACGATAACCTCCTCGTTTGAGCTGAATTTTTTTCCACCGAGCCATGTTTTCATGTTGAGGTATAGAAAGAAGTCACCGGGAGCCACGTCAGGCAAGTGCAGTGGATGCAGCAGCAATTAGTAGCATAATTCATGCAATTAGGCTACGAAAATTCCGGATGAATGTGCTGTTGCCTTACCCGCTCGTTGAGCAATCGCGGCATCTATCGGACGTACACCTTTCTCACACTTAACTTTTCGGGTAAAATAGTAATTACCTTTATGTGCATCCTTTGATACTTCGCACACTTTAGTTTAGCGATCAGCAAGAATCATTTCCTTGGCAACCACGTCTGCCGGGTGGCCTGGCCGCTCCTCATCCAAAACAAATGTATGACCACTTTTAAATTGGTTGAACCAATATCTCAAGGTTGTCATAAATGGTGAAGGGTCCCCAGAGACAGCATCCAACTTTGCTTTTATTTCTTTGCATGTTTTTCCATTCAAAAACAAAAAGCGAATTACAAATCGATTTTGCTCTTTTTCCATTTTTAATACAAGTTTCTGCACACAGTGTATTGCACATATTGTCTTTTGATTTTAATAGTGGAATGTGTTTCCTTTTTCTTTGTAAAACTAAACTGTGTCTACGTGAGTGGTATATCTACGTTTTCTATTGTCATCTGGAGATCGCGATCTGTCAAAATTAATTTTGTTAATTTTTTAAAGGCAGTTACTACAACTATAACCTAAAATATTTTTAGGCAGGTTGATTTTTAAGAAATGATTTTTGATAAAGTTCCCTACTTCAATCAGAAAGGTGCTATATGCTGATTTTTAATAGTATGCCTTTTGCCAGAGTCTGTGAACTATTCATGAAACACTCGAAGAATATAATAATTCATGCTTATAAAATTAGGCAATTTACTCAGATTTTACTGAAATGGACTTCAGTTATTTATGTAGATGTCAAATTTGACATGTTACTGCTAGCATGTAAGGAAGTATTCTGCGGCATATCAAGGCAGATTAAGCCAATGACGTATAAGTAAGGCAATTGCACTAGTCTCGATTTCTAGTACTTTAGTACTAAACTGCCACTGGTCGAGTAAGTTTGTGTCTTACCAGTAGGTAAATTGCATTTAGAAAGCGCCAAAATGCCCTCCTGTGTGATGAAAAAATGTTTCCATTACACGGCAAACAGTAGTTAAAGCGAAGAAATAACATTTCATTGATAAGTACATGCAAATTATTATTATCGATTATTATAAACAATACAATTAATTTTAATATTTCCTGCCCAACAATTTTATACGTCATTAGAGAAAATACACACACATTCTTTGATTGTCTTAAGGTACGGCCACACTGAGTTGGAAGGTTGGCTTCGTTGTGGAAGTAGCATATCTTTTTAATGCATGAATAACTTTTGAATTAAGAAATTACTGAAACCCGCTGAAAACAAAAGATTGTTGTTTACTTGCCACATTATATATATATATATATATATATATATACATCCCGCTATCATTGCTGCGTCTTCTAATGGTCCACTTTCATTCAATCCTGCGTCCGACCGTCATTCTGCGTCCGGTATACGGACGCAGGATCGAACACATGTAATTTCAAGTTTTCCCCACTCCTCTACCCTCATACAGTCCAAAAACGAAAATAAGCCAGACGCAGTTTTGGTACCTAAATCAACTGAAATATGCTATTTTAGTTCAGTGTTTTGTCACCGAGCGGCGAGCCGTGGCGCTGTAGTAGACCAGCGTATATTTTTAGCATAATATACGTTTTTATTGGCTTTTATTGACTCGCGTATCGCAACTCCTACATTTGGCAACATCGCTTTTTAATAGCGTTTCTTCTGATACAGATCATTCACAGTAAAAACATCGCACATTGCAATCAGGATAACAAAAGAAATGATTTCATTCAAATTTAGCTTTTGATTATATTATTATTGTACGGCAAATATATCATCAACTTAATTTTTTTATATTACTATTTTTAAACAAATATTAGATATTTTCTTATCCATGATTATAAATTCCTACAATGCTTAATCGTGTGCCAAGCCACTCTATTATTATCAAACAAGATAAAATCAATGTTCTTAATATATTAGTAATTTGAAAACTTACTACAAATCACTAGAATAAATAAAACAATTTTTTCTTCAATTTATGACTGATTTGACAGTAAAAAATATATGTGAAATATTTGGAGATTCACAGAGAATGCAAAACTGATGAGTGTAATGAGATAATAATAGGAATCTTAGATGGTTTGGGCATGTAGAGCCAATGATCTAAAGATAGGTTGTAAGGAGATTATATGTACATATGACGTGAACTTGAATGGTAGAAAAATTCGGAGATGCCCGAGAAAGACATGGCATGATTGAGTAAACCGAATTCTCGAGTAATGTCGAAAGACAGAATGAAAGAGCGATGTATGGATGTGAATGAGGCAAGGAGTGTGTATGATATAGTCAATTCTCGAAGCTCCGGCGCTCCTAGATTTGACTAGTCAATCCTCAGGTCTGACTTGAAGTCTTAGTCAAAGCCCAAACAAATGAAGTTTTTCGGCCACTGACTAAGGAATTTTCGTCAAACCTAGGAGAAACTAATTTGGTCAGGCAAACGTCAAAACTCAATTTAATGAAATTTCGATGTTTGACGAAAAAGTGAAAAAGTTAGGAACTTCTAGGTTTGGCTAAAAATACTTTAATCAAAGGCCGACATTGGAATTTATTTCGGGGTTAGCCCGATATACCAGTCATTCCGCGAAGAGACTGCATACAGACCTTTGACTATGACATATGCACAGACCGAGTTGTTTGGCGGTCGTCTCTGCGAACCCCTGCGAGGAAACAGCGGGTTGGTTAGTTTTTGTGAGATAATATTTATTTATTATTAAAGGCATGTTATTTTATTTGTTTACACAGTTTTATGCTTTCGATTTTCCTTTTGAGAGATTTAACATATAATTTTACATTAGCACAACACAGGAGGCCCTGGGAGGAAAATAATTCCCCTCAGGACCTATGTCATCTTTGGGGATGCTGTGTGGAGGGTCTTTTTTTACATTAACTCCATACAGGAGGCCCTGAGGAAAATAATTTCCCTCAGGGTCTATGTCATCTGGAATGCTGTGTGGAGGGTCTTTTTGAGGAGAGGAAGGAATGAACATTGGTCTTGAAGAGACCCATGTTGTAGGAAGGAGGAAACACAGAGGCCTTCTTAGAAAAAGAAGGAGAGGAAGTTCTGGGAAGGAAAATGGTATTGGGGTTGGGTAGGAATCTAGGGGTCAATGTGTCTAGGAGTGACAGTCAAAGACGCTCTCTCAACCGATCTCTCCCGACTTGGCCTGCCATGCAGCTGGTGGGCAGACGCATCCGCTAACAAGATCCGGACAAACCTCACCCCATTAACCCGGGCACCCCTGCTAAGTCACCAAACGTAGTTAACCACTTGGGATGACCTGTGGCAGAGGTGTTTGTTATCCTATAAAAGGTTCCTGCGGCGGCTGTTCCCACACCCGCCTCCCAAATTGAATTAATTATAATTTTGTTATAAGATTCGCAAAAGACGTAATATTTCTACCGATAATGGTGTTGTAGTAATAATTACCCAATCTGCCAAAGCTGCAAGTAATTTGAAAACTGTTACTTTTCTTTTTTTTTGTTTATGGCAATTCACCCTAAGGAGAGTGCTATGTGACACGTTACTTTTCTTCTTACTCGAAAAACGTGTTGAAATTCATTGCTAGATTAACATTTAAAAATCAAGGCACGTGATGCTGTATTCTGGCATATTTCTAATGATAGAAATTGTATTTTTCAAAGTTCTCCTACTTAACCGAAAACGTTCAGCTGAACTTCAGAGACTAATCGAGAAAAACTACTAGAATTGGCTATTGGCGATTTTAATCAACTAAAAATATTGGTACATTTTTTTAACGTGAAGTGTGTAATGATAGGGAAAAGACCCGGTTCCATTTAATTTAGACGTGCAAGAAAACCTAAAGACAGGAAATAACGACCTCCGCGGTCGAGGGCAAAGCTCTCTATTAGCAATCCGGAGGTTTCGGGTTCAAATCCCGGCGTGAGCTCATAAAATTTTATTTGATTTAATACGTATATTATTACAAAAATTTATTAATTAAAATATGTTATTGTATTAGTAGCTATATTTGTGACTTCTTCTAGAGAAGATGATAATTTCAGTTCGTTCTGGTGTAAGACCACCATTCATCCAATGGAGCCAGTGAGTCTATGGCATCCCCAATTGGGGTACCTATTCATGCTGCGGGATTGAAGGTAGATTTGAAAGACTTTGAGATTTGAACCCGTGTCCTCCTGATTGCAATTCGAGAGCCTTACACCTCGACCACGGATACCGGCAATGTAGAACACGATGAATTTCACAGTAGGTGCGATTGATGTCCTCGATAAGTAGGTATCCGCTGTCGTTGAGAGATATTGCACTGCTGTCAAAAATGTAGATTAAAAACGTTATCTTTTTAATGAACTATGCCGATTACTCTAATGAACTAACCGTTCATTAGAGTAATCGGCAATATTCCAGAAGACAAAATTAATGAATGAATCCCTTGTTACGTAACGGGCCTCCTAATCCATTATAGAGTTCTAGGAACCACATTTCAAGTGTTTGGATGTGATGTATTTGTTTATAATATATATAATACAAACAAAATTTTCATTATTAGGTCAAGTTCATGAACCAGTACACTAAGTGTACACCGTACAACTCTTGATGGTACATCCGATAAAATGTTGAAGTAATATTAACCCTTTTAATTATTATCTGATATCATTGGACAATTTTTTTTTCAATCCTCTTATGTTTAGAATTCATTCTTCAGAACTGGCATATATAGACTGGCTACAATCAGACACTCAAAAGTTAGCACGTAAGGAGCCGCAACCGGGCTCAAAAAGAAGAAGATGGAGAGATATGAAATTACGAGTGCTAGAGGAGCGCGCTTTTATTTAAAGCGACGAAGTCGATGCAAAAATTGTGAAAATGTTTAATAAAACACGACTCGTTTAAAATAGAGCAAAAATGTCATGGGGGTTGTCTTAAACAGCATTTAAAAAAAACACTGTGAATTTTTTCATACATATAATTGTAAAATAACTGAAAACAATGTGTTTATAATAATTTTTGGAGCATATTTTCTGATTTTTTTCCATGGAGGGAATTTTATTTTTTTTTTTTTCAGCACGGGGAATGTCTAGATATTATATTCAAGAATAATATATATATTTTTAGAGAGCTTTAAAAGTTAACGTGATTGAGGCAAGGAGTGTGTGCCAAGATCGAGTTCTTTGGCGGTCCTCTCTGCAAAGGACAGTGTCATTTATTATTACATAATATTTACTTATTATCCGAAGTCATATTATATTATTTGTTTAGACAGTTTTATGCTTTCGCTTTTCTATTTTCCCCTTTCCTTTAAAGGATTTATCATATAATTTAGTTGTTAAAAACCTAAGCCACTAAAACCCCTAAAATTGTTTCTCCCGTGAACGAAAATGCATCGTCAATCATGATAAGCATTAATTTTTTTTGTAAAGAAAGATAAACATTTCCGGGTTAACGAATAACCCGACAATATTTGAAAATCTCCCACTACCACCACAGTAAGCCGAAAATGTTGCTTGAGTCACGACGGAGGACTTAGTCAACCGAGGAATCAAACACGAAACGCCTGGGTGGGACCCAAACGCGATGCCCACTCAACCACTGACCGGTCTATAATATTATTCAAAATAATAAAAAAAATATAAATAATTAGTGACCGACCGAAGGTTCGGTTTCGGTTTCGGCAAGTTTTGGCAAAAAAATCTAGTTTTGGCATCAATTTGGGAGGCGGGAATGGGTACCGCCGCCCCGGGAACCTTTATTGGATAACCAACACCTCTGCCATAGGTCACCCCAAGTGGTTCGCTACGTTTGGTGATTTAGCATAGGTGCCCGGGTTCATGGGGTGAGGTTTGTCTAGGTCTTGGATGCGGATGACCAGGACATACTGAGCCCCAGATTCTTACCCACCCCTTAAACCCTTTTCCTTCCCAGAACTCTCCTCTCCTTCCTTTCCTTAAAAAAAACCCTCCACACAGCATCCCCAAAGGTGACATAGGTTCTGAGGGAAATTATTTTCCTCAGGGCCTCCTGTGTGGAGCTCATGTAAAAAAAAAAAAAAAAAAAAGTTTCGGTTTTAGAAACCGAAACTTTTTTAGACATGTTAAAAATCGGTTGTTTACTGTTATTTGGCTTATTTTGTACACTTATTCCGACAGTTAACACGTGTTAAATTAAATAAATAAATAAAAACAATAATTTAAGTATGTGAAAAAAGAATTACTTCTATAAAACAAACCAAATTTATAAAAAAATAAGCCAAATAACAGTATTCAATCGATTTTTAACAATTCTAAAAAAGTTTCGGTTTCGGCCGAAACTGAGACAGACACCGAAGATTCGGTTTCGGTGGAAAGGTCTGTTTCGGTGGGACGCTATATATATTTAACTAATTATAATTCTAATTTAATTTTTCATTAATTATTAACATAATTCCTCTCAGGGCCTATGTCATTTTTGGGGATGCTGTTGGGAGGGACTTTTTAGGTGAAGAAGGAGAGGAAGTTCTGGGAAGGAAAAGGATACTAGCGGTGGGTAGGAATCTGGGGATCAGTATGTCCAGGAGTGACGGACATAATAGGAGTGACGGGTATGAATCCATCCCTCCCACTGCGGTGCAAAGCGATGTTTCGAGAGAATACGGCTGGAAAATCAAAGGGACTCCCTCAACCATTCTCTCCCGAACCGGCCTTCTATGTAGCTGGTGGGCAGACGCATCCGTTGCCAAGACCCAGACAAACCTCACCACATGAGCATTACACATTATAGGGCACCCTCGCTAATTCACCAAACGTAGCGAACCACTTGGGGTGACCTATGGCAGAGGTGTTGGTTATCCAATAAATGGTTCCCGGGGCAGCGGTACCCATACCGCCTCCCAATTTGACTCTTTGCGAAGTCTGCGGCTTCTTTATAATTAATAGGTCACATAATATTTCTACTGATAATCGTGTTGTAGTAATAATTAAGCACTTATATCTAGAGTTCATTCTTTAAAATTAACATGAAAAAACTGTTTTTGATGAGAAAACCATACAGGAGTCCACTGATATAGCCAAAATATGGTAATCACTGTCTGATGCGAAATCAAAATGGAGAAAAGAGGAAGCAAAGGAAGATCCCAGCAATATAGATCTAGTCACTAAAAATAACAAATCACACTTCAAGCAACGTTTTAATTCTGAATGATAAGTCTCAAAAAATCTCATACCAATTTAATAAATTTTACGTGGGCATTGCCGCCGCGCCGGGTTGATTAGAGTCCGCGACGTATGGGCCAGACATATTGTCGCCTTCATATTCTATAAATACCTATACAGTCGTTCAACCAAAAACTTGAACAAATAAGCGGCAACGTCGCAAGACGTCGGTTTGTCGTCAACATGAAAATGAATATATAATTGGACGCTTCATTGTGGACCAAATTAAAGTAAATATACGCAGGATGCCTCTCTGCATTGAATATGAAAGGAGTTCAGATTGGTGGAACGCTAAAGGGCGTTTTTATCGTTTTGTATATTTTTAAATTAATGTTTTTCAAAAATTTAAATACCTAACTACAATCAAACACTGAAAAGATAGTATATACTTTAGTTAGAACTATGTAAAATCAAGTCCTTCAGGTAGACGCAGTAATGTCGATCTGATGAAAGGACGCAGAAATGATAGCGGGATGTATATATATATATATATATATATATATATATATATACATCCCGCTACAGATTTGGCGTCCTTTCACTTCGCATCCTTTTGGCTACCACTGCTTACGGTAGGTTTTTAAATAAAATTGCGGTGAATGTTCACATGTTTTTAGGTTGACAAAAGAGTGATAGTAAAAGAATTATCCAGAAATTGTGTTTTGAGGGTATTCAAATTTTTGATAGGTACGTATACTTTAGAGTCTTTTGGGCGTCCTTTCATATTGCCGCCGTTTTGGCAACCGCGTATATCGTACGTATATCACACTTCATTCCATATTTAGGGCGTCCGTTCATTACGAACATTTGACGACCTCCGTATATTCCTGTATGCAGTACGTTTAAATTACGATGCTTTCAGAATCCTTTTAATTCGTTCTCGATTTGCCAACGGTCTATCTATCGTAGGTACATAATGATTGGTTACATAAATATTATTTTGAAGGAAACCAAAACAGAATCCCAAGAAGTCAAAACGGTAGACTGTTATTATATCATTTTATATTTGGGAGGAAAAACAACAATCAAATTAAAAATTTGGGAGGCAGGTGTGGGTACCGCCGCCCCGGGAACCATTTACAAGATAACTAACAGCCCTGCCATAGGTCACACCAAGTGGTTAGATATGTTTGGTGTCTTAGCGGGGATGCCCGGGTTCACGGGGTGAGCTGTGTCTAGGTCTTGGCAACCTATGCATTTGCCCACCTACTACATGGCGGGCCGGATCAGGAGAGACTGGTTGAGGGAGACCTTTTCATCTCTCCAACCGGACTCTCGATCCACGCCTTATATCACAGTGGGAGGGATGGATTCATATGTCTGTCACTCCTGGACACATTGACCCCCAGATTCCTAACTACCATTCATACTTTTTTCTTTCCCAAAACTTCCTCTCCTTCCTTTCCCCAAAAATACCCTCCACACAACATCCCCAAAGATGACATAGGCCTTGAGGGAAATTGTTTTCCTCAGGGCCTGCAGTGTGGAGCTAATGAAAAAAAAATATATAGAGTGAACAGGAACTAGGTTATTTTAGTTACCAATAATTATTTGGGATGCATAAAATTGGCTCCTTATTGCGATAGGTAGCAATTGACAAGTGCAATAAAGGCACAATTTTTTTTTAAGAAAGACAATCATTATTGGGTTACAAATAATCAGTCACTAATTTAAAATCTCGTACTTTTTTTTCTTTTTTTTTTACATGAGCTCCACACAGAAGATCCTGAGGGAAATTATTCATCTTAGGGTATGTTGTGCGGAGAGCTTTTGAAGGAAAGGAAGGAGAGGAAAATTATTTTAAGGAAAGGGGTTTAAAGGGTGGGTAGGAATCTGGGGTTCAGTGTGTCCCGGTCATCCGCCTCCAAGACCTAGACAAACCTCACCCCCATTCTGAAAACGACCTTCGTTCGTCGTTTCCACAAAACTTTAACGTATTGACCAAATCCAAGAAGAAAATTGATAAAGAAATAACAAAAAAAAATACAGGGCGCAGTTCACACGCCGTAGAAATGAAACCTTCAGAAAACGAAAGTAGACAAGAGTGGATAGGCTACGAAGCACCGCACAAAGAGAAGCCCGATTATTATCTTATTCTCTTGTAGTCCTATAGATGTATGTTTTAGCCTCTTTTTAGTGTCGCTATTTTTAGTTTCATCGAGTTTCAAATCACAACGGTGCTACAAAAGTTTTCACTTCAAAAAAGGTCGAATGCCGGATTTTTGTTTTTATTTCGAAAAGGACTCGAGGCATATTTTCAGAAACCACGAGATAGAATGGGAAATTCAAAATATCCTGACAATAATGAATGGCAAGGAAAGAAAAGGTCTTCTGCTAAATTGCATAAAACGGGAGATTATGTACAAAATTATCAGGAATACAAAAAACCCATTACAAGAAAATACCATTCCTCATTTAATGATTATTTGCCGTGCCCCAAATGCTTGGGATTTTTTTCGATTAAACAATATGAAAACATAGAAAACTATGCTTAGATATTTAATTTAAATGTACCTAGACAGATAATTTAATATGTATGAAGAATGAGTTAATGATGAATGTAAGTAAGTCTAAAATCGTGGTGTTTGATACAAAAACAATGTGAAACTTAGTTGTGAATGATGAATACTTGGAGCAGGTGGATAAGTTTTTGAAGTATGTATTGTGAAGTATATTTGGGAAGTGTGTTTACGGTAGATGGGAAGGCTGATAGAGATATGTGAAACAAGGTTAAATGTAGGTAACTCCATTAACGGAGGATAGAACGCTAGTGGCGCCAACAAAAAAACTGTCCAAAGAAGCGAAGCCAGCTATCCATAATAGAGTGCTGGAACCGACCCCCATGTATGGCTGTGAGGCATGGAACTGGTAGAGGAAGGAAGAGGAAGGAAGCAAAGGAAGGAAAGTAGGCTGAATGCTGTAGAATTGCGATTCCTGAGGCGTGAGTATGGTAAAACCATGTACGATCTTGGGAGAAACGTTGAGATCCGCGAAGAATGCAAGGCCAATGTAAACGTAATGAGTAAAATTACGAAAGGAACGCTCGGATGGATTGTAGAGCGAATGAACGAGAAGACGTGTGTTATTTCAATTTGGGAGGCGGGTATGAGTACCGCCGCCCCGGGAACCATTTATTGGATAACCAACACCTCTGCCATAGGTCACCCCCAAGTGGTTCACTACGTTTGGTACTTAGCAGGGGTGCCCGAACTCATTGGGTGAGGTCTTGGCAGCGGATGCGCCTGCCCACCTACTGCATGGCGGAGAGAGACTGGTTGAGGGAGGCCTTTCGACCTTTTCAGCAGGACTCTCTCGACCCATCGCTTTGCACAGCTATTGGAGGGATGGACTCATACGTCCGTCACTCCTGGATATACTAAACCTCTGATTCCTACCAGGCGCGGCCGGTGCCTCAAGTTATAGGTGGTTCACCAAGCCATTCATAAAAAACGAAAGGTTGATATTATATTTAAAAAAAAATCTAGACATCATGCATAATTTTACATTACTTGCTAAGTATCTAAAAATATCATGTAACTGTAATAGTAAAAATATCGTGCGATGTAAAAACATGCTGATGTCTAGAGTTTGATATAGTCAATTGACCTGCCAGGTAAGTAGGTATGTTTTATGTATCTGTTTGTAAATTCAAATAATAAAAATACATATAGCCTAGGAACTCATAATAAATTGTACAACGCAACATAACTAAAACGGCGCTCTAGTAATTATCCAATTATTATAGAATTATTCTGGTATCAATATTTTTAGAAGCATTTTACACTCCATTACTATTGATATTACATCTATTGGAAGATTAGTGGAAAGGGTGGGTGTGATATCCATTTAAAAATACTCAACCTTCCAAAGATAATAATAATAACGCAATAATCCAATAATAATAATTAACACACAAGAAACACTCTGCGGCGTGGATCGCCAATATCGCCATTTACTGTCGTGACAACTTCGATCAATGGGTGACAAACAAATAATAATGTCAAAAAGGTACATCCCAAGGGCTCGAACAAGATAATGTCACACGAGACGCATAGCTGACCCTTTGACTAATGGTTACATTTTAGAAGAGAAATGTTATTACTTAATATTATCTTGTTCAAACCTTACTACCGCTGGAACCAAAGCTTCGGAATATTTCCGAAGAATGCCGAAGCTCTTCGGGTCGGCCATGCGGCACGCGATCAGCCGATTTTTAGTGACATGCATGTTTCTGACGTTTTGGGATTTTTTACTACGAGCATCATTCAAATTACGGGGCGCTTAGCTCTGGCGCGCGGTTTGGCATTGTACCTACCTCGGTTCCTCGCTCCTAGCGGGTACCCGCCGTAACTGGCGGGTGGGAACAATGCGTTTATTTGGCCGTAATACATTGTTAATTGTTAGATTGATAATTAATTATAATTTAATTTAAAGATTGTGCTCAATTTTATCAATTTAATAAATAAACACATTACGTAGAAATACGATGAGTTGTAAAATGATGTTGAAAGACCCTCCTCACTGCATCCCCTAAGATGACATAGGGCCTGAGGGAAATTATTTTTCTCATGGCCTTCTGAGTGGAGCTAATATAAAAAATGGCAAGACCAAGTGAATCAGATACTTGATTCGGGCTGCATCAAGAGTCAAAATAATAGAAGAGGATGTGTGAGACGATGTATGAATGTGAACGAGGCAAGGAGTGTGTGCCAAGACCGAGTTGTTTGGCGGCCCGTCCTCTCTGCCTACCCCTGCGGAGAAACGGTGTTATGGTTAGTTAGTTAGTGAAGGATGATTTTATATATATTTTTGACGTCGAATTCTGGTGCAACTTTTGCTATACATTGGGTCATCATATTAATAATTATGGTTTCTTCTTGGTGTGGTTCATTTTCATTTTGTGTGGTTTGAAGATTGAATATTAATTTTGCAAAAATTAAAACGTTTTTTATTTTATTTTATAAGACTCGAACCCACGCGGTCTGAATTGTCTGGCCACTAAATTCGTGAGGCGCTTTACGCCGCTGGACTATGGGAGCCTTGAGTGAGAGCGAGGATTTACCGTACCTATTATATTAGAACTAATTAACTATTATATTAAAATAATAATAAATTTTCGTGACGCATTTCTGTTTCATTTGAATTTCAAGTCGCTAGTAAGTAAGTATCTAAAACTTAAAATAATTAACAAAATTTATTATTACACTATGAATGAAAAAATAAAAAAATGAAAAAAAGTACTTATTTACTTATCACTTCTGAGTGATAAGTATAAGAGATTAGATAGACTAATCGGTCTCCTCATTGTGCGGTGATTCGTAGCTATTCGATCTCCCCTTCGTGCGGTGCTTCGTAGCTTCTTCGCTCTTGTCTACTTTAGTTTTCTGAGGTTTCACTTCTACCGCGTGTGAACTGCACACTTGTACTTTGAAGTGTAAACTTCTAGCACCTGCAAATCGCCTAGTACCGTTGTGATTTGAAACTCGATGAAACTAAAAATAGCGACACTAAAAAGAGGCAAAAGCATACATCTACAGGACTGCGAGAGAATGAGATAATAATCGGGCTTCTCTTTGTGCGGTGCTTCGTAGCCAACCCACTCTTGCCTACTTTAGTTTTTTGAAGGTTTCATTTCTACGGCATGTGAACTACGCACTGTATTTATTTTTCGTTATTTCTATATTAAAGACGTGGTAATATCGTGATAAATTTTTATGTTTTCACTTACCGATATTTGTTTATTCATACTTTAAATCAGTAAAAACAATACAAAAAACATAAAAATCGTTTTAGAAATTTTATTCTCTACAAAACTGTACTGAAAAAGAGGTACGTACAGAAAACCAAACCAAGTCGTGCAATTTACTTGTTTTTATAAACTTATACACATTTTTACGGCTGTGTATCTCAATACTTATTAGAGGTAGAAGACATTTTTTTTAATAAAAATTGTAGATAATTTTATGTTCTACAAAACTTGTGAAGTTACCTTAGCCAAAATTTTCATTGAGAACGAAATATTTGAGAAAAACTAGATTTTGGCGCGATTTCGGCAGGTTTTTTCAAAACGGCGGCGAAAGCTCAAGTGACCGAAGGTCGAAAACTCAGATTTTTCATCAGGAGATGAGTGTATAAAACATATAAAAAAATTGGGGCTACCGAAATAATTCCGATCGCGACCCCCTTTTTTGCACTAATTGCACTGTCCTATAAGTCAGGCGAGATCAAAATGCTACAAAGAACAAATAATTATTTTGCGGATAGGCCACTTGCATCGCATTTAAAAAAAAATCCGGTTTAGGTAAATATTCTAAGACATTCGGCATTTTTTTTAAATCGTATTTTTGAAACCCTGGCGATTTTTTGAAAATTTCAATCCGAAAAATCAGACCATTTTTTATAAACCGGAAAGACGGGACATAATTTTATGGGTGCGAAAAAACGATAATTACATAGCAGAAAATCATTTAAAAAAAAGATCATGTTCCACAAGAAAGGGCACAGGAGAATAGCGAGGCATTCCAAAAATATTATATCTCATAAATATTTTTTTTCCTTGATCCATCTTATTGATCATAAATCATTATAATGTTCAACGTCTATATTACTAAATCCAATGAAATATACTTGTACTTGTAAATTATAATAATAAGAAGAATATTATAAAATTTGATTTTGTTAAGATCAGCACCACTACCATTATACCTCTAAACACGTGCAGACATCGTAAAATGAACGGGGTTCTCTTCATAACATATGTCAAAAAGAAACCAAATGATAAGTTCGCAGAGAACAAACAATAATTCTACTGAACGTTAAATGTCAAATTCAAAAATTCGCCTGAAATCAAAGTGCTGCCATATAAAAAAAATAAATCAGTGTGGAATTTTATAAAATTAATAGGAACATTTTCGGCAATTATTATAAGCAATAATTATCAGCCTGAAACACTCATCAACATTGAAAAATCTTCCGAGAAAAGATACTTGCCGCCAACGGCGTTGGCGGCAAGTATCTTTTCTCGGAAGATTTTTCAATGTTGATGAGTGTTTAAGGCTGATAATTATTGCTTATAATAATTGTTACCCTTTGTGCTATGCATAAAAATCTTGTCTAAACGTTAGTTTATAAATTAAAAATAATAATTAACATTTTCGGCGATGGGACATTTTCATGTAGTGACGTCACGGGCCTAAATAATGGATTTATTTATTTAAAAATAAATTTAAAAAAACTGTACATTTCTAAAAAAATTTACTAACATTTTCGTAATCTTGGTAAAAATATCTATCCACACGATTTTTTCAAAGTCGTTATGAAATCCATGCAAGTGGCCTATTGCTTGGGTAGGTAGTAGGCAAATCAATAAAGAGTTTGAGGTACGCAAAAATTCCTCCGTCGATGAAACCTTTGCAGTCACGTGGAGTATCATTTAGGGATGACGAATGACAAAAGATCCAACAAAATATTTAACGGGAAGTTACCTAGTTATTTTTAGCAAAAACTGAAAAAAAAATTATAACTCCCGCTAGAAAAGTATTTCTTTCGAAAACTCTTCACATCTTGTTAGTATTAGGTAATTAATATCCACCTGATTAAATAGAAATTCAACAATATTATTGTTGGGAAAGTGTGTTTTTAAAAAGAGATTTGTTTTTTTATTTCTATTCTTGCCGGGAAAATTCCTCCCTCCAATTTTTGATCACGAAGTGTCTTTATATTGGTGTTAGCTTTATTTAATCAAAAGATCCAACATTTTTTTTCTTTTGGTACATGCTTTTTTGATATCAGTCAAAAATATCGCTCCGGAAAAATCCTCCGTCCAATTTTTTTAAGTCAAATTGATAGGATAGCTATGTTAAAATAATTTCTGCAAAGATCCAACTAAATTTTCAACGACAACCTATTTTTTTAAATTGATTTCGATTGCACGCAGATTCCACGTGACTTTTGTATGAACAGGAGTCCGCGGGGTAAGGGAAGCGGTGGGGCTAGTCGCACGGGGGGCAAGCAAGCCGATCGGCGCGGGATAACAGCTGTGTGGGTGAGGTGAAGGGAATCTTGATAGGGAATTCGGCCGGCAACAGCTAAGTTTGTGTGCGCTTATTGTTTTGAATTTCGTTAGTGTGCGTGAGCTTGGTTTCAATGCGATAAAGTAGATATAATGAAATAACGCTGATGCGCAGGTTAAGCGAAACCGGTCGGTATAAAAAAGGTTAATGGATGAATCGTGGTTACAAACTAAGTGATTGTTTTATTTCAATTAATATCTTTGTCAAACCACAAAGTGACTGCTTTCTACCAAAGTAAAAAAAGGATTTAATTATCACTTATAATGAATGTTCATCTTCTTATGTACATGAAAAGATATAAAACGTTTAAAAAGAATTAAAAAAATATAATAAAAGGTAGCTAAATAGGTATCCGAAACAATTTTAAAAAATCCGAGTACGCAATTAAAAGTGAAACCTTCAGAAAATAAATTAGAATACAGTGGGAGGAGTGGCTACGAAGCACCGCACAAAGAGGAGACCGATTATACTCTTATTCTCTCGTTGGCTAAATTCCATAGATGTACGAGCATTTTTTTATTATGTATATCATACTAATTTTAAAAATTTAAATATTTAGAGATGATGTAGGTACATAGATTAAACTCGAGTATGTGTAAACTTCTTTAGCACCGTTGTGATTTGAAATTCGATAAAACGAAAAATAGCAACATTAAAAAGAGATAAAGACATACATCCATAGGATTAAGCCTGCAAGAGAATGCGATAGACTAATCGGTCTCTTCTTTGTACGGTGCTTCGTAGCTATTCAGTCTCCTCTTCGCGCGTTGCTTCGTTGTCGTCTCCCCACCCTTGTCTAGAGTTTTCTGAGGTTTCACTTCTACTGCATGTGAACTGCACATTTGTATTTTGAAGTGAAAACTTCTTTAGCACCGTTTTGGATTTGAAACTCGATGAAACGAAAAATAGCGACAATAAAAGGAGTCAAACACGTACACCTATAGAATTTAGCCTGCAAGAGAATGAGATAGTATAATCGGTCTCCTCTTTGTGCACTTCTTCGTAGCCTTCCCGCTCTTGTCTACTTTAGTTTTTCTGGAGGTTTCACTTCTACCGCGTGTGAATTGCACACTCTGAAATTTTTTACTGTAGAATGTTTACTCGCGACTGTCTGATAAGTATTTAAGAAACTTTTAAATGGTTGTGATGCATTTGATGTGGTGGGTTCTGGTTCATTTCAATATTTTCACCTACGACTTAGTCATCTAATGATTCATGGGGTGTGGTTTGTTCGGGTCTTGGTGGCGAATGCGTCTGCTAACCAGCAGCATGACAGGTCGGATCGGGTGAGAGTGGTTAAGGAAGTCCCTTTAACTTCTCCAGCCGCACTCTCTCGGAACATTGCCTTGCACCGCAGTGGGAGGGATGGATTCATACGTCCGTCACTCCTTGACAAACTGAACCCTAGATTCTTACCCACCCCTAAAATCCTTTTCTTTCCCATAGCTTCCTCCCCTTCCTTTCCTATACGCAGCGTCCACAAAGATGACATAGGCCCTGAGGTAATTATTTTCTTCAGGGCCTCCTGTGTGAAACTAAAGTAAAAAATAAAAACATTTATATTAAATTTAGTCGCATTGTTTTCGATGTTGTTTCCTCGAATACAATGTTTCTGAAAACACGCCTCGAACAATTAAAATTATAATTAACGGGTTGTTAAAAAAAATGACAGATTCTTCAAATATTTGAAGTTAATTTTCACAATCTGTGCAAGTTGTATTCAAGTTCATTGTTATAACAACAGAACTTGAATAGAACTTACACAGAACGTGAAAATTAACTTAAAATTTTTAATTTTTGATGACTCCTACAAATTTTTAAAACCACCTGTCCTAAGTCCTTTTCGAAATAAAAACAAAAATCTGGCAGTACTATTTTGAAGTAAAAACATCTTTAACACCGTTGTGATTTGACACTCGATGAAACGAAAATTAGCGACACTAAAAAGAGGCAAACACATACATCTATAGGATTTAGACTGCGAGAGAATAAGGGGGCATACATTAATAACGTGAGCAGTTAATTTTCCAATTTAACCCCCCCCCCCCCCTTTGGTGAGATTTGGTGCCCCCCCCCCCTCTCCCCTCACGAGACATCAGTTGTGTATCTGGGGTCCCACCCTATCCCGTCCCGCCCAATGCTATCCCGTTACGCCCCCCCCCCCCCCGTTGTGGTAAATATGATCGCGACAATATGCTGAAAAACTGTTCAAGATTTGGTGAGATTTTACTGGACCCCCACCCCCCCATTTTGAGCTCAATTAATGTATGCCCCTAAGATAGAATAATCGGTCTCCTCTTTGTGTGGCGCTTCGTAGCCTACCCACTCTTGCCTACTTTAGTTTTCTGAAGGTTTCATTTCTACGGCATGTGATCTGCGCACTGAATTTATTTTTCGTTATTTCTATATCAATTTTCTTCTTCGATTTGGTCAACACGTTGAAGTTTTGTGGAAACAATGTTCGTGGGTCGTTTTGATTAGATGAATCATCCATGCAATATTTTTATTTTTTCGATTAAAATTAATTGGTGAGCTCGCCTTTTGTTTCACACATGGGATTTGGGTCGTATCCCACCATCACCGTCAGAGTAAGTGAACTCCTGTAAAATAAGAATCGGGAATTTTAAAGAAGTAAATTTGACCGTATAAATGACCGAAAAGAAGAATTATTAATTGAAGGCAAGTACCTCAGATTATCCGAATTCTATGTCATAGGTAGGTATGACTCCAAAGAATCATCTTGATATTGCATTTCTGTTATTCTTGCAATTATTTTGTTCCGTTTCATTGAGTCAACCGTAATCAATAATGTATTGTAATTAAGACACTAAAATGGTCGGTCGCCAAATACCTACACTCCAAATCACATGTACGTTAATGCTCGGTATACGATAATACGATTGATCACGATAAAATTTTAAAAGGCAAAACATTCGAGGCAACCGAGGCTAAATAAGCGCGGCGGCAACGTCGCAAAACACGCCACCGCCACGTGCACCTCAACTCTTGTACGGGAGTTGGAATTAACCGGCAACGTTGTTTCCCAACACATTTGCCAACGCCTCGGTGGCGGGTAAATGCTAGGAATGAAAGGCGGCATGTTATGTCACACCGGTCGCCTAAATGTCGGTAGGATGAATGGTAGTATACATGGCCGTGTATATCACCTAGCGCCTAGCTGCGTAGCGACAGATGGCGGAACTTTAATATTCGAAATCATCCACTTCACGCCCAATTTGGCTACCAGGACAATTTTTGCCAAAATGCTTGTGACGACATGTACTATGAACTGTGTAAAAATTTCGAAAAATAAAGTGGCGACCGTATATCGGTCGCCAAATGTCGGTGGTCGCCACTTTAGATGCATATTTGCCCATGCTGGTCGCCAAATAGACGGTGTTATGTATATATATATATATATACATCCCGCTACAGATTTGGCGTCCTTTCACTTCGCATCCTTTTGGCTACCACTGCTTACGGTAGGTTTTTAAATAAAATTGCGGTGAATGTTCACATGTTTTTAGGTTGACAAAAGAGTGATAGTAAAAGAATTATCCAGAAATTGTGTTTTGAGGGTATTCAAATTTTTGATAGGTACGTATACTTTAGAGTCTTTTGGGCGTCCTTTCATATTGCCGCCGTTTTGGCAACCGCGTATATCGTACGTATATCACACTTCATTCCATATTTAGGGCGTCCGTTCATTACGAACATTTGACGACCTCCGTATATTCCTGTATGCAGTACGTTTAAATTACGATGCTTTCAGAATCCTTTTAATTCGTTCTCGATTTGCCAACGGTCTATCTATCGTAGGTACATAATGATTGGTTACATAAATATTATTTTGAAGGAAACCAAAACAGAATCCCAAGAAGTCAAAACGGTAGACTGTTATTATATCATTTTATATTTGGGAGGAAAAACAACAATCAAATTAAAAATTTGGGAGGCAGGTGTGGGTACCGCCGCCCCGGGAACCATTTACAAGATAACTAACAGCCCTGCCATAGGTCACACCAAGTGGTTAGATATGTTTGGTGTCTTAGCGGGGGTGCCCGGGTTCACGGGGTGAGCTGTGTCTAGGTCTTGGCAACCTATGCATTTGCCCACCTACTACATGGCGGGCCGGATCAGGAGAGACTGGTTGAGGGAGACCTTTTCATCTCTCCAACCGGACTCTCGATCCACGCCTTATATCACAGTGGGAGGGATGGATTCATATGTCTGTCACTCCTGGACACATTGACCCCCAGATTCCTAACTACCATTCATACTTTTTTCTTTCCCAAAACTTCCTCTCCTTCCTTTCCCCAAAAATACCCTCCACACAACATCCCCAAAGATGACATAGGCCTTGAGGGAAATTGTTTTCCTCAGGGCCTGCAGTGTGGAGCTAATGAAAAAAAAATATATAGAGTGAACAGGAACTAGGTTATTTTAGTTACCAATAATTATTTGGGATGCATAAAATTGGCTCCTTATTGCGATAGGTAGCAATTGACAAGTGCAATAAAGGCACAATTTTTTTTTAAGAAAGACAATCATTATTGGGTTACAAATAATCAGTCACTAATTTAAAATCTCGTACTTTTTTTTTCTTTTTTTTTTACATGAGCTCCACACAGAAGATCCTGAGGGAAATTATTCATCTTAGGGTATGTTGTGCGGAGAGCTTTTGAAGGAAAGGAAGGAGAGGAAAATTATTTTAAGGAAAGGGGTTTAAAGGGTGGGTAGGAATCTGGGGTTCAGTGTGTCCCGGTCATCCGCCTCCTAGACCTAGACAAACCTCACCCCCATTCTGAAAACGACCTTCGTTCGTCGTTTCCACAAAACTTTAACGTATTGACCAAATCCAAGAAGAAAGTAGGTAACTCCATTAACGGAGGATAGAACGCTAGTGGCGCCAACAAAAAAACTGTCCAAAGAAGCGAAGCCAGCTATCCATAATAGAGTGCTGGAACCGACCCCCATGTATGGCTGTGAGGCATGGAACTGGTAGAGGAAGGAAGAGGAAGGAAGCAAAGGAAGGAAAGTAGGCTGAATGCTGTAGAATTGCGATTCCTGAGGCGTGAGTATGGTAAAACCATGTACGATCTTGGGAGAAACGTTGAGATCCGCGAAGAATGCAAGGCCAATGTAAACGTAATGAGTAAAATTACGAAAGGAACGCTCGGATGGATTGTAGAGCGAATGAACGAGAAGACGTGTGTTATTTCAATTTGGGAGGCGGGTATGAGTACCGCCGCCCCGGGAACCATTTATTGGATAACCAACACCTCTGCCATAGGTCACCCCCAAGTGGTTCACTACGTTTGGTACTTAGCAGGGGTGCCCGAACTCATTGGGTGAGGTCTTGGCAGCGGATGCGCCTGCCCACCTACTGCATGGCGGAGAGAGACTGGTTGAGGGAGGCCTTTCGACCTTTTCAGCAGGACTCTCTCGACCCATCGCTTTGCACAGCTATTGGAGGGATGGACTCATACGTCCGTCACTCCTGGATATACTAAACCTCTGATTCCTACCAGGCGCGGCCGGTGCCTCAAGTTATAGGTGGTTCACCAAGCCATTCATAAAAAACGAAAGGTTGATATTATATTTAAAAAAAAATCTAGACATCATGCATAATTTTACATTACTTGCTAAGTATCTAAAAATATCATGTAACTGTAATAGTAAAAATATCGTGCGATGTAAAAACATGCTGATGTCTAGGAGTTTGATATAGTCAATTGACCTGCCAGGTAAGTAGGTATGTTTTATGTATCTGTTTGTAAATTCAAATAATAAAAATACATATAGCCTAGGAACTCATAATAAATTGTACAACGCAACATAACTAAAAACGGCGCTCTAGTAATTATCCAATTATTATAGAATTATTCTGGTATCAATATTTTTAGAAGCATTTTACACTCCATTACTATTGATATTACATCTATTGGAAGATTAGTGGAAAGGGTGGGTGTGATATCCATTTAAAAATACTCAACCTTCCAAAGATAATAATAATAACGCAATAATCCAATAATAATAATTAACACACAAGAAACACTCTGCGGCGTGGATCGCCAATATCGCCATTTACTGTCGTGACAACTTCGATCAATGGGTGACAAACAAATAATAATGTCAAAAAGGTACATCCCAAGGGCTCGAACAAGATAATGTCACACGAGACGCATAGCTGACCCTTTGACTAATGGTTACATTTTAGAAGAGAAATGTTATTACTTTAATATTATCTTGTTCGAACCTTACTACCGCTGGAACCAAAGCTCGGAATATTTCCGAAGAATGCCGAAGCTCTTCGGGTCGGCCATGCGGCACGCGATCAGCCGATTTTTAGTGACATGCATGTTTCTGACGTTTTGGGATTTTTACTACGAGCATCATTCAAATTACGGGGCGCTTAGCTCTGGCGCGCGTTTTGGCATTGTACCTACCTCGGTTCCTCGCTCCTAGCGGGTACCCGCCGTAACTGGCGGGTGGGAACAATGCGTTTATTTGGCCGTAATACATTGTTAATTGTTAGATTGATAATTAATTATAATTAATTTAAAGATTGTGCTCAATTTTATCAATTTAATAAATAAACACATTACGTAGAAATACGATGAGTTGTAAAATGATGTTGAAAGACCCTCCTCACTGCATCCCCTAAGATGACATAGGGCCTGAGGGAATTATTTTTCTCATGGCCTTCTGAGTGGAGCTAATATAAAAAATGGCAAGACCAAGTGAATCAGATACTTGATTCGGGCTGCATCAAGAGTCAAAATAATAGAAGAGGATGTGTGAGACGATGTATGAATGTGAACGAGGCAAGGAGTGTGTGCCAAGACCGAGTTGTTTGGCGGCCCGTCCTCTCTGCCTACCCCTGCGGAGAAACGGTGTTATGGTTAGTTAGTTAGTGAAGGATGATTTTATATATATTTTTGACGTCGAATTCTGGTGCAACTTTTGCTATACATTGGGTCATCATATTAATAATTATGGTTTCTTCTTGGTGTGGTTCATTTCATTTTGTGTGGTTTGAAGATTGAATATTAATTTTGCAAAATTAAAACGTTTTTTATTTTATTTTATAAGACTCGAACCCACGGCGGTCTGAACCTTGTCTGGCCACTAAATTCGTGAGGCGCTTTACGCCGCTGGACTATGGGAGCCTTGAGTGAGAGCGAGGATTTACCGTACCTATTATATTAGAACTAATTAACTATTATATTAAAATAATAATAAATTTTCGTGACGCATTTCTGTAATCATTTGAATTTCAAGTCGCTAGTAAGTAAGTATCTAAAACTTAAAATAATTAACAAAATTT